>CM057456.1:609247500-610497500 GCA_016271365.2 Neoceratodus forsteri
TGTCAGGTGTTCCAGGGGCAAAGGACAAATACAATTGGGTATCATCTTTATAGCAGTGAAAACCCACATTGTATTTCCTAATGAGCTCACCCAGGGGCAGCAAGTACACTACAAACAACATTGGTGACAGGATCGATCTGTGAGATACTCCACATGACAGGAGCTTCAGAGAGGAGGAGAAATTCCCAATTACTACCCGTTGCTTCCTGTCAGCGAGATAGGACTCACATCAGCAGATGACAGTGCCGACAAACCCACAGTACCCTCTGAGATGATCAAGCAGCACAAAGTGGTCAACAGTGTCAAAAGCTGAGGAGAGATTGAGGAAAAAGAGAACAGACCCATCTCCTCTATCCCTTGCCCTAAGAAGCTCATTGTGCACCTGAACTAATGCTGTTTCTGTGCTATGCCTAGCTCAGAAGCCAGACTGGAATGGCTCATAGATGTCAAAGGTCACGCGGTGCTCCTCAAGCTGTTGTGCCACAATCTTCTCAACAACCTTTCCCAAAAATGGAAGGTTGGAGATAGGTAGGTAATTCACCAAGATGTCCGGGTCTAGAGATGGTTTCTTCAAAAGAGGCCTCACCAGAGTTTCTTTCAAGAAATCCGGGAAGACCCCCTCTGACAATGAGCACCAGACAATCAAGGCTAGATATGGATCTTCTACTGCATCTTGTTCTTTTTTTTCTTCAGGAGAGTTCTGACACTTTTAACTCTACACTCTGCCATGCCATTTCAGTTAGGATATTCTGAAATGGATATGTGATGTGGACATTTGTATTTCTCATTTAATTCTTCAAAGTCTCTATCACTGAATTGTGATCCATTATCTGTTACTATAACGTGGAATTCTGTGTCTTGCAAACATTGATTTCATTCTAGTGATTGCAGTGTTTGCACTTGTGTCAGTAGCTGGGCACTTCAGGAAAGTCCGAGATGGTATCTATGCACATCATATAGTTGGCATCGTGGAGCATGAACAAATCAATGTCAGCCATTTCCCATGGTGCTACCATTTTGGCAGTTGGCCATGATGGTTCTTTTGCTTGTTGACTTTTATATTTCTGGCACACATGACAGTCCTTGCATAACTTCTCAAGCTCTTCATAGATTGGCCAGTATGCAGATTGTCTTGCCAATCGGTTTCCTCAATGCAGCTATGTCCTTGATGCAATCATTGCAAAATCTGTTTCCTTAACTTTGAGGGACTTACAGTACTGTTTCCTTTTAGTAGAACACTATCACATTCAGTTACTTCACAATGAAGTGGAGCATAACAGCCCTGTCATCTTTCACTTCTTTTATTATTTCTGATGGTTACCAAAACTTTCCGTAGTGTTTTTAATTTTTTCAGTCTCTGTTTTAATAATAACTTTCTACCTTCCTGATCGTAGTACTGCTTCACATGTAGCATGTTTTCTGTTTCAGGCTCTTTCCATTGAATCTCTGTATTACGCAGAAAAGCTCTTGACAGTGTGTCTGCAACTAGTAACTTACTTCCTGGACTACATTCCAGTTTCAGATCATATTTTTGCAACCGCAGTAACAGTCTTTGTATCTTAGGAGGAGTTTCACTTAGTCCTTGTTGCCAGATTGTAATCAGTGGTTTATGATCTATCTCTGCCAGTATTTTCAATCCACTGATGTAGTCATGGAAGTGTTCACATCCAAAACACATCTCCTTCTGTATTTGTGCATGTTTTTTTCAGTTTTGCTTAGTGACCTGAATGCATAGGCCACCGGTAGCCAATGCCCTTGGTGTTGCCTCAGTTGCACAGCTCCCACCATCTTGTAGTCCATCTGCCAAAACTTTGACTTGAAGTTCTGCAAAACACATTGCAACACAGGTGAACTGGTGAGACTGGTTCTGAGAGCATTCAACTCTTTGTTATGTTCTTCTGTCCACTCTCACTCGAAGTCGTGTTTTAAAACGAGATCTCAGTTTGGTTTCTTTCCCTCTTTTTTTTGTTTACAGCAAATCCTGCAATGAATTTTCCCACAACGTTAATCATGCCCATCACTCCTTGTATTGTATGTCTTTCTGACTCTTTGGTACTGTCATTTCTTGAATTGATCTCCATTTTTCTTTGTCTGGTTTCACTCCTGCAGAGGTAATTATTTCTTCCAAGTACCAGATTTATTTTTGTTTAAAGACACATTTCTTTTTGTTCAGGTTTAATCCATTTCTTCTCCCAGTGTTTTGTGCACTGTCAGTAATTTGGAATCATGTTTCTGTGGTGTGACTCTCCAGGCAATTATGTAATCTATATAAACTACTACTCCAGGAAGTCTTTCAAACATTTGTTATAGTGTTCTATAAAACACTTCTGGTGCATAGCATATACTAAAAGGAAGACTTAGAAATCAGTGCTGATTAAATGGCATATTAACAGTGCAGTTTTTTGCTACTGCTTGTGATGCTGATGACCCCGGGTTTGGGAATGCGTACAGGCCATTGGAGAGCTGGCTGGGGGTGGAGCAGGATTAAGCGACCCATCAAATGCTCTCCTCCCCTTGGGTGCGGTGTTTCTGTGGCCCACTGCTATACTGCCACCTGGGTAACCACAAGCGGCAGTGCAGGGAAAGTGCAGGATGAAAGATGGGACTTGGAGCATGCTCTTTCTTCCGGGTACATCAGGCATCCTGGAACTTGGTGACATCAACAGGCTCCTGTGCATGGGCAGACTTAAAGGGTAAAATGGCAAAGGGCTGGGAGGTTGAAACCTCCATCATTCTACCACACTCCACATTGGACTCAAGCCACCACCTCCCAGGGACACCACCAGTCTTCACCTCCACCATGGGTGGCTAGATTGATGCAGGGAGGACATGCCATGGATCTGAAAGTGAACCTGATCCTAGAGGGCAAGCCAGAATGGCAGCACAGCAGTGAGTTGCAGATTGACTGGGGATCCTGGGAGAATGGCTGGCAGAGTCTCAATAGGGTAGGATGAGGGCACAGTGGAAAAAGGTGGAAGGAGGTCTCACCTCTGGCTAGGGGAATAAACAAAGTTGGGAAAAACAGTGCACAGTTTGGAACTTGCCTTATCCAGGGGTATTTGCCAGAATCCAGCTTCTGCATATAGTCTGGAGAATTGCTTCACTCCTGCTATCTCCCCCATTATTTCTGTAAGGGTAGGCAGCTGAAAATATTCTCTCTATTCTCATTCAGCTCTTTTGGATACATGCAAATCCTCAAACTGCTATCTGGATTCTTGACTATTACCATTGAGTATACCCAGTCTGTGGGTTTTTGCACATGACAGATAATTCAATTTTCAATCATCCTGTCCAGTTCACTTTTTAGCCTTACTCACAGTGGCACTGGTACTCTATTCACAGCATGAATCACTGGTTGCACATTTTCTTTTAGTTGTATCGTATGTGTTACAGGCAGGCATCCAACTCCTTGAAAGACATCTTCAAATGTGCTCACAATAGCCCCCGTATTGTTCATTTGTACATCAATAACCTGTGCACATTTCACAAGCCCCAATCTTTCACACATTTTAAGTCCCACACTAGGTTGTCAGTCTCTTTCAACTATTACAAAATTCACCTTGTGCACTTAATTTCTCTTTAAAACATTTTATATCTCACACTGCCAGTGAGGCTCAATGGCAGTTATATCAACCATCTCTGCTCCATTCCCCTTCAGCTGTCAGGGAACATGCTGCATGGCAGTGTTTTTTTTTTCTGACATTTTTCTGTGGCTTTGCCCCTGAAAACCCACTCCGAGAAAGCTGGCAAGAAAGACAGAAGTCCAGGCTTTAGACATGCTACTGCATGTCGCAGCCAAGTGCCTAATGATGTCCTCCCCTCCCCACACCATAAGTCCCATGCTACTACTCGTGCATCCACAGACAGCAGTAATGGAGCAGTGTGACATCCCCACCCCCCCAGAGAAGGAGAGCATCCTATGGGAGGCTCAAAACTCCTGCCCCCAGCCAGCCCCAGACAACCAAGGCTCATTTCCGGACCCAGGTCACCAGTGTTGCAGGCAGTAGCACTACCACTGAGTCAACAGGCTGGCTGGTGCACTTTCTCTTGATACTGCACAGAGATTTCACAAGTGCCCCATGCTGTAATTTCATCTCTTGTGTATGTGCTAAATTAGCACGGGGTCATAATGTTGCAAGATATTATGCTGCATGGCAAAATTGCGCTGCCAATACAGCACAATTTCTGCCATGAGCATAAGTTTTTTTCTGTGGGGCACCACCCCCACACAATCAGATACAGAGGCTGCTCCCAGACACCCCCACTAAGATTCTCCAACTCGGGGGTTCAGCACTGGAAGCAGCTAAAAAAAAAAAATTTTGTGACCAGAATCAAACCCAGTCCCAGATGCAGCACCTGGATTCCTGCTGCTGTGGCTCATTTCTGTATGCCATGGCAGCTGCTTGACAGAACCCACTCCCAGCAGAGGTCTTATCCTCTGCCTGGGAAAAATGCTAATGGTGCAATACCACGTGCAGCAGTATCGCATTGTACCGTGCGGCTTACATACTACGCTGCACCGGTTGTCATAATGTCATATGCTATTAGGCGTGCGACATTATGACCCAGTAGGTGCTAAATTTGACTGTCTTAGGCCACTTTTCTGGTTTACTTTTTAAATTCTGTCAGTCATGTTTTTGCTAGCACATTTACCTGTGCTCCCATGTCTAATTCGTATGTTATAATAGTACCATTCATTTTTAGCACCAGTTTCCATTCATTTTCAACAAGGGTATTTTTGCTTTTTAATTTTTTCATTTACTGCAGCCCCAATGAAAAAAAAAACTCATCTGAGTCAGCCTCTATGACTTTCTGTTGCCACAATATTAATTTTCTTTCCTTGATGACACATATATACTCTGTCATATACTTGGTAACTCCAACAGGTAGAAGGCTAAAAGCCCATGAAGCCTGCCTCCCCGTTAGGGGTGTATAAGATCTGGTTGTATACCCAGCATATATGTGTCCAGTCTTCTTTCGAATATCTGGAAGGTTTCTGCTTCCCCTATATCTCTGGCAGTTTGTTCCAAAGGATAACTACTCATTGTGTAAAAAATTAACTCCTTCGATTACTTTTTGGGTAGGACAATCTTAATTGTTTACTATGACTACTTAGATTGAAGATTTTATCTGCTTCTACTAAACTCAAACTTGGCATCAGCTCCTTGTCACCATAAATATGGTACATAAAAAGCAAGTCCTCCTCTGGATTTTCATAATTGTAATGGATATAGCCCCAGGAACGCTAACCTCTCATCATAGGTTTTGTGTTGTAGGCCTGATACCATCTTGGTTAAACACTGTTGTACCCTTTCCACACTATGTCCTTTCTCAGATAGGGGCTCCAGAACTGGCCACAGTAATCCAGATGGGGCCTTATAAGATTTTTTATAGAGTGGTAGAAGACATGCTCTATGCCTAGTTGTAAAAGATTTTCTGATTGCCCCTAGGATCCTGTTTACCTTCCTCACAGTCGTTATACAGTGGTTTCCGGAGGAAAGGTCAGTACTAATGATAACACTCAGATCCTTTCTCAGTTTCAACCACTCTCAACTTCATTTTATTTAGGAAATATGCATATTCCTTATTATTTGTCTGATGCATAACTGCACACTTGTCTGTGTTAAATTCCATTTGTTTCTCACAGCCCATTCCTGTAGCCTATTCAGATCCTTTTGGAGTGATTCTGCATGTTCTTTAAAGGAGACTTCATTACAAATTTTGATGTCATCAACAAATTTAATGCAATCACTTGTGACACTGTTGTTTAAGTCCGATATAAATAAGACAAACAGCACCGGCCTCAGGACAGATCCCTGCGGCATGCCACTCGAGACCCTCGCATAACCCAACAAGTGTCCCTTAATTTTTACCCTTTGTGTTCTATCAGTCAGCCAATTTTGCACCAACTGTATTATAATGCTGTTTAGGTTCATAGACACCAATTCTCTAATTCATATATCATGGGACACCTTGTCAAAGGCCTTTTTGAAGTCAAGATATACTATGTCCACTGGTTTTGCCTCATCTAGAAACTGACTGACGTTATTATAAAACACCATCAAATTTGTTAGGCATGAACGCTGCTTTTTGAATCTGTGCTGAGTCTTATCTACCAATCCCATGCTTTGGAGCTCAACCTCCATTCTATCTCTGATGAGTGATTCCAGTACCTTTCCTAGAATGGATGTAAGACTAGTTGGTCAATAGTTTCCATTTTCTGACCTACATCTCTTCTTGAAGAATGGAATCACTATAGTAGTTTGCCAATTGGGGGAGTTTCTCCACTGCTGAGAGAGGAGTTAAAGGCATGGTACATGGGCTCCATTAGCCACTCCCTAGTCTCATGCAACAATTTCGGATGAAGTCCATCTGGACCTGCTGACTTAGAGATGTAGCTTTTCTAACTTCTCACTAATATCTTGTCTAGTCACATACTCTGTGTTGCCCATGTTAACCTTGAGAGATGCTGATGTTATGCTTGGATTATAAACTGAGGTAAAATATGAATTAAAGGCCTCTGTCATTTCCAAGGGGTTATCAATGTCCTTCCCATTTAACCTAAGTGATCCAACTGACCTCTTTTCAGCTCTGTTATTTAAGTAAGCAAATAATGTTTTGCCTCCATCCTTTGTGTGAGCCGCCCCCTGAATTCAGCAGCCTTTTTATGACTCTTTATCATGTGTTTTGTACATTTTAGTTGTAGTCTGTATTTATAGACATTATAGTCTGTGTTATCCCTTTTCATATCCTTGTAGGAGTTCTTCTTTTTTGCTATCTGCCAATTTAACTTATGAGAGAACCATACAGGTAATTTCTTTCACTAGTTATATAAGGTTGTTTCTGGGATATGCAACTGTTCTAGTTCTAACAGATTACCTTTGATCTTATCCCATAGTTCTGTAGTATTGTCAGATCCTTTTCTCGATTCTCATTTGTAAAGTTCTTCTCTTGTTTTATTAAAGCTGGCTTTACTGTAATTTCTCACAACTTTTTTAACTTGACAGACATTTATCTCTGTCTTAAGGGTACACAACACCATATTATGATCATTCCCTAATAATGGCTCTAATATCCTCACATTATGTATTTTGTCCCTCGTATTTGTTAGAATTACATTAAGTATACTGTTCTGCCTAGTAGGTCCATCAACCATTTGATACAGTCCGTTTGTTACATAGACTTCTAACAACAATTTTTCCTGATGGTTAACTGTTGTATCCTTCTGCCAGTTTATTCCTGGGGCATTACAGTCTCCCATAATTACAGCCTCATTGTCACTGATTATGCTATTTATACTATCTAACAGCATCAAGTGATCCTGGATATTTATATCAGAGGGTCTGTATATTGTCCCCAGTTTCAATTTTTTATGACCCACAATATTAATTTCGATCCATAAAGAGTCAGCTGATTGTACATTGGGCTACTTCCTCATGTACTTGTTTGCATATGATGTTGTCTTTAATAAACATAGCTACCCCACCTCCTCTCCTACCTTCCCTTTCCTCACTAAATGTTTTATAACCCCTTATCGTGTGCCCCAGGTGGGACTCCTTATTCCACCATGTTTCAGTAATGGCCACTATGTCAGCTTTATGTTCCACCAGTAGTAGCTCTAAATCGTCTTTTTAATGGTATTAAGACTCCTTGCATTTGTATGCAGAATTTTCAGTTGTTTGATTGCCCTCCTTTTAGGTTTTGTGGTATTTGTCCCCACATTAGTGCCCCTTCTACCCCTTTCTCTTAGTTTTTTTGGTTGTGTCCTGCTTTGTTTATTATATCGTGAAATAGGTTCCCTAATGTTTTAATTCCTTTTTTATTCAGGTGCAGCCCATCGTAGCTGTACATGTCCCAACAATCACTGAAATCCTCATAAGTTCTTAGACATTCAACATCATTTTCCAGGCACCATTTTGTCATATTTGCAAAATGATTTTTTTAAATTCCCTGTTCTACACACTAGACCATATGCGGAACATTTCTTGTACACATGCTGCTTGCCACATCCCTGACACTACCTTTGTGCCTTAGTCTTAGGCTGTTTATTTTTAAAAGGCTTTTCTGCCTCTTTTTTCTTTGACTTCTAGTCTTATCAACAACGTGCACTGCTGTTACGCTTTGTTCTCTCTCAAATGCTTGCATTTACATCTGAGAGACCTCTGCAAGTTGACAAATCAAGGTAACGCTGTGTCTCTTTGCAGCCTTTCTCTTACTTTAGCACTGTTGCATCCCATTATGATTTGATCACGAATTAAAGAATCTCTTGAAAGTTCCAAAATTAAATAACTGGCCTTTTAATTTCAAATCAGTCAGGAACTCTTCAGTGGACTCATTTTCTTTTTGCATAATTGATCTAAACAAGTAGCATTCATAGCTTTCATTCTTTTTCAAAATAACAGCATGCTTCAAATTTCTCCATTACAACATCAAAATCCTCTCCCTCTTCCTCTTCAAATTGAAATCTGTTATACACTTCAATAGCTTTGACCCCAGCAACAGTAAGTAACAGAGCTATCTGACTTCCAGCCCTGGGCTCCTGTGACATTGATATACAGGAGAAGACACTGCTGAAACATTTTGCAGGATTCTTCCATATTTCCTATTATTCTCAGCTCTGGGGGGGGGGGTGTTCAGTTGATCCGTGATTCAAATTAGAAGCAAAGGTACTGCAATATTCTGACACTGCGTTTTGTTTGCCTTAGGTAGATGATGGGAGAGATCCAAAAGATAACTGAAACACAGCAGCTACAATTAACATATTGTTTTCTGAACGAGCAAAATGCTGGGGTTGCATCCCACTCGCCTCAATGTCTGTGAAGCAGTCCACCCACGTTGTCCCTGCCGACCACAGCACTACACTGTTTCACAGTACTGGTGGTCATGGTGGAACACAGCACACTCTGTCATGTCCAAGATGGCTGCCGCACTGTACGGCACATGCGCTAACAGTCGCGCATGCACAGTAGCAAGCGGCCACCATCTTGGTCCTGGTGGAGTGGGCCTTGTTTCACCGTGACCACCGGCACTTATATATGTATATATTAATATTGTAGAAATTCTCCCACCGACCCTCTTCACCACCCACCACACCCCCACCAGAAACACAGAAATGACACTGGGGTGCCCAATCCACCAGTGTCATGATCGGAGATCGTCAGCGTTCTTTCTGATACTGTGGATGCCCAATCAGTGTCACGATCTGGAATTGTTGGTCTTTTTTTTTTTTCATCTGTAAAAATAAAATGGTCCAGTGATGTCTGCCCCCACAAAAGTGTGACACTGGGGGTGCCCAATCCCCCAGCATCGTTATCGGGGATCATCGGTCTCTCTCTTTTTTCACCTGTAGAAAAAAACGGTCCATTGATGTCTTTGTGGCATTTCCTTACACCCACCCAACCCTCCCACTGAGCATCCACCACCCCACCTCTAGCCATTACTTACCCTCCTGCCCAAAATGTATTTTTGTATCCCGAACATTGATTTCACAGACCCTGCGAAAAAACACCTTTAAACCAGCAGTTGAACATTTTGGCTGCCCATCTTCATGAGGCAGGGTCATAACAAGGCTATGTTGAAAATCTGCTGTAAAAATATTATAAACCAACACATTTATGAGCCTCTGTTACAGTTTTCAAATGCACGCTTGTAACTTTGGTAATTTACAATATTTTTACTTCAGATTCCTCAGCTGCAGCCCTATCAGCTCTGGCCAGAGTTTGTTTATTGAACTGCTACACAACAGCTTCTGCTACACATGCAGACTGTTCGGCTTGCCCCCCCACACACACACACGAGATCACACACATCGACCTTCAAAGTACATTGGCTCATTTTTATCCTGTAAGTACTGCAGTATAACTCAGTGCAACGAATCATCTCAGTGAAAGCTGCAGGGCATCTTGTTGAGCAGAAAAGATGGAATTCCTTTTACTGTATAACATGCCATTAGCACATCCTACAGACCCTTTACTCCTTCATATGGATCATTCAGTTATCAGCACAGTAATAATGGCAGATACAAATGTATTATTTCAGCATTTACACACTCTGCCACATAATGCATATCATTATAGCATCAATTTTCTTATTTGAATATTAGAATCTCAACAATTTAAAGCATGAAAGGAAAAGCAGAAAGTGAAGGTGTGAATTACCGAACATTTTGCAGGCTGAACTGTATATATTCAGAAAGGGTATCATATCAGTATTAATCAGTAGGTATCATGAAAGAATACAGTTGAGATCTTTCAAATATTTCTGATGGCATACACTCCATGAAATTCTATGTGTACATAACAATGAAGTGCTATCAACTGAATTATCATTAGTAGGCATGAAATCAAGAATACTGACACAAGTATTGACTAGCTGCTCTGCATGATACCCACTAGACAGAGTTTACTGTTCAGGCAGTTTATTCACTGTTTCCAATCCCTTCTAAAGGGACATGGGTTATACATAGCACCTTTTAGACATAAAGCATTTTACAAAATGGGTAGGTAAAATCATGGCTCTGATTGGTCCAAGCAAGCTACCACCCATACTTTTATCTCAGTATGACTCATACCAATTAAAAAAGATTCAGTACCAGCTGTCTGCATGCCAAGTGTAAGCCCTCCTCTCCTTCAGAGCCGGGATTGTTGTCTACGCAAATCTTACTCCAGGGCTTCTTGTGTGAAGCTGGGATCAGTGGTTAAAATGAACTGCCTGTACTCTGTGGAAGTTGCCATCTTGTGACCTCTTGACCTCACAGATAGGTAATTGATAGCATTCCTGGATCCAAGACTACCACAATCACTTTGAGAATGGTGTGATGTTGTGTTGCTGCCATGTGTAACCCTATCAGGTGTTCAAGAAGGAGAGTTTCAAGTGATAAAACCAATTGTAGTAATAGTAGTAGTAAAAATATTTATTTTTATGCAGGAATGAGATGGTACAATCACACCAATAGGTCCAAGGTCTTATTTTCAAGGTGGTCCTGTTAACAGTTTAAATACATTAAGATTTAAAGAAAGACAAGTTACACATAGGATACTTGCTTAGTAAATAAGCAAATAATACTTATGTTCAAAGACATAACTAGGCTTATCTTAGAAACTGTCTGACTGGCTTGCCCTGACTGTCTTGCCCTGTCAATCATAAAACTAAGAATAAAATAAATGTTCCCTATTCGGTAACTATATAACCTACTTGCCCTAACTACTGTATCTTGCCCTATCTAACTAAAACCCACCATTAAAAATATAAAAAGACAATTTACACAGAGGACATGTATTTTATGAGTAGACACAACACATAATACTATGCTCAGAGTCATTACACAGCTTATTATAAGGACTATCAACCACTACACACGCAACAAATAGCCAGTTCTTGTTTCATTGCTGTCACAAACATGTTTGAGGTTTTAGCAGAGCTTTTGATTTATTCACTTACAGTATCCCATAAAGTTATAGCTACATAAGGAAAAGTCATCTCTCTAAATTTGTCTCGGCAGTTTATAATCCCTGATGCTACTTTTCCTTAAACAACATTTGTGTTCAGTTTTCTCTAATTCTTTGAGAAGATAAGGTGGTTTAGATCCATTTATTACTTTGAAATTGTTTTTAGCCCAAACTAGCTTCCTTTTATTTTCAAGCGATAGTCAGCCAAGATCTTTGTATAGTTTGCAATGATGTATCTTATGGTCACAACGAAGAATGAAACTTGCCTGTCGGTAATATAAAGTCTCAACCTTTTTTAATTATGTTTTGTTTGCAAAACTGTACATGTGGCTACCGTAACCCAAAATCGGAACCAGCAGTTGATTTACGATAGAGGTAAATGTAAAATGGTGTGCTCTGAAGACAGCAGTGCGTGAGCAGAGAAAAGTGACCAGCTTGCATAAGCAAAACAGGAAAAGCTTAGCACTCTAGTTGAATTCAAAAGTTCACAAGTGCAGATTTATTTCAGCAAGGAGCCTGGACAAAATCAGCCCCAGCACTTCAACCCTATAGCGGGTCTTCCTACGCCCACTGAGGAAGACCCGCTGTAGGGTTCAAGTGCAGGGGCTGAATTTGTCCAGGCTCCTTGCTGAAATAAATCTGCACTTGTGCACTTTTGAATTCAACTAGAGTGCTGAGCTTTTAGTTTTTTAATTGATTTACGATAGTTGTTCTCATTTATTTATTTATACAGTGTCCTGTACATCTGAAGGCACCAATTCTGCTATTTACTCTTTTAGTCATTTCGCTAATATGATAATCGAATTTTAAATTTGTGTCTATCCAAACTCAGAGATACTTCTGCTCAGTTACCTGAACAAGAGCCTCACCGCTATTTGTTTTGATTTTGATCTTGAGGCTCTGTAATTCTTTTTTAGATAGACTTTTATTAAACAGCAGTGTTTTTGATTTTTTACTGTTTAGAACCAATTTTGACTCATCGAACCACATTCACAGTGTTGCAAATTTCATCTGCAAATTTTTCATCATTTTTTTGTTATTTATGCCAGACACTACAATAACAGTAGCATGCACGTATAGCCTAAGTTTCTATTACATCTGTTAATTGGTTTATGTGTACTGGAAATAATATTGGACCTAATATAGATCCCTGGTAGACTCCTGTTAACACTATACCTTTGGATGAAAATTCACCTTTAATTTTGAATTGTTGTGTTCTGCCAGTCAAACAGAACAATTGGAACCACTGGTTATAGCTCTGGATATAAGGAGGCAACTCAGAAGGAGTCGTATCAGTGAAGGATCCTGAAGTGAGTGGATGGGGTCTTGCTACCACAAAAGAAGTGCATCAACCTTGGTCTTGTGCCTGTAAGTATGAGCAGCTCAAGTGGTATATGAGAGGCAACCTGTCCAAGAAAAGAACAGTTACACACTGTAACAGTAGGTCTTCAATAGCATCTCCTCCATTGGGCCATTTCTTTGAAACTGCATACCATCAGCATCAGACTACTCGGAAGTGTTTGCCAGCTGGGGACTGCCAATGATGACACATAACAACAGAACCTATAAAACATTGGCAGGCCCCTTGCTTCTTAGTTACCTGCTGGAGACAAACTCAGAGGGCCTCTTACCGTGAGGAACCAGGAGATCAAACCTGTACCAGGCACACAAGGAGAAGCATGGGACTAGAAAATAGTCGTATACAGTCACCGCAGTGACTCCCCGACCGCGAAGATCACCACAGTGCCAGAAATCGGGCAAAATCCGCTGTGGTGGTCCGTGCAGTGATTGGGACTGCCTTGCTGGGTGTTGCCCCGGGCCAACTCTGACTGGGAGTTACAGTCGAATCCTAGAGACCGGGGGTGTGTGGGGCCGATTGTGAGCACTGACATCCCGTGGCTACAATGCCGACAGTCAGCATTGTAGCTGTCACGGTAGGGGATGTCAGTGCTAGCGCTGTCAAAGTGCTATAGGTAAACCATAGCATACATAAGTCACTTCTGGACACCTCCAGAGAAGACAGTGGACAAAACCCGCCAGCCTTACACCTCAAACATGGGGAAGGAGGGTGGTTCGCTGTGGCCCACTTGGAGGAGAGTCTCTCAAAGATCTACTGTTATGGTGAATAACTATTCTACCATCATCAAGGACATCTGCTCTGTTAGACCACACCTTTAGAACAACTTACAAGCAGTACAAAGTACTCAGGGAGGATGGCAAAGTTTGACAAGAAACCAGGACAAAAGGTTTTGCAGAACAGCTTGACCAAAGCCAGCATGCTTATGTGAGGTGATGTCTATAGACTGTAGTGCTTAGTAAAGTATGTACAGTGCTCCATGTGGCAGCAGCACAAATAGCTGCAGAAATATTCTGAAAACAGGCAATAGAGTAGAGTGGCCACACACAGCACCAGGAAGTTCCTTACTGTGCTTCCTATAACAAAATTCAATGCAGTAAGCAAGCTATTTGGACAGGCATTGGTTAGTGACAGGTACTCCCTCACTTCTAGGAGTTAATGAGACAAAATGCTGAACTTTCTGCAGTCCTTAGTATGTTCTAGATAGAAACACAGTGTCCTATGTACATTAAGCGTATTGAGAAATTCCTCACCCTTGTTGGCATACTTAGTATAATGCATTGATAGATTTATGGTCTGATTCAAGGTGAAGTCAGAAACCACTTTAGGCAAGGAGAGTAGATTAATACACAAGGCCACCCTCTCCTTGTGAAAAGTCAGTTAAGGGAGCTCATGCATCAGTGTCCAAAGTGGTTTCACATAATAATAGTGACCCAAAATGAGCTTCTACAAAAATAGCAACTCATTTTTATGGGCTACCCTGCACAATAACGAGGGTATGAGACAGCGATTATGGGGAAGAGTGAATGGAAGGGGGAAACAGCGATGGGAAGGGGAAGGACAGCAAAGGAGTTGTCAGGGACTGGAGTAGCTGCTGCTACCAAGCTAGCCATGTGGCGTGGTATTGTGGGTGGCTAGGTCTGGCACAGCAGGTACTGGGTTCAGGACTGGGAGTGGGTTACATTTTAGCTGCTGCACTTAAATTTTGCCAACATCTGGATTTTGCCCCCTCCTCGACATGCACCCCCTGGAGTTGAGAATCCTAATCCAGGGAGGTACGTAATTAACATCCAGATGTCAGGTCACCTTAAAGTGCACATCGCCAATTTGCTTTTTGGTGATATACACGCACCATAACATCGATCACTGTTTTGTGATCGCCATTATGACATGGAATCTCTGATGTTCATAAATCCTTCAAACAGAAGTCACAGCAACCAGAAAAAGAGCCTTCCAAGAAAGGAAGTGCATCTTGTAAGTTGCAGCAGGCTCAAAGGGAGCCGAAATTAATTTCTGAAGAAAAAAGTTAAGGTCCCAAGGCAGAACCAGTTCATAAATTGGAGGACACGTGCAAAATACCCTTAAGGAATGTAAGGGACACTTCGAATTTTGCACTGTGCATTTGTCAAAAGGGGCATGCAAAGCCAAAACAGTAGCCAAGTACATCTAAATTGATGAGTACTGTAGACCCAGAGTCTGATAGAGACATGGTAGGCCAGTATAGTATTAACAGGACCCGTAAATGGGTCCTTTGAATGGGAAGGACCCCATATGGCAAAAAGCTTCCCTTATTACGAAAATAGGTATGTCTTGTAGAAGACTTTCTTGCTGTCAGTAAGACATCAGCCACCTGGGGGAAACCCTAAAATTTGCAATGGCTACATCCTCATGAGCTATGCATGCAGATGCAGGGATTGCTGGTTTGAGTGGACCATGGATCCCCTGTCCTGGGACAGTAGACCACAACACAGGGGTAACTGAACACGAGGTTCCACTGCTAGATGCCGCATTAGTGGAAATCATATCTGGCAAGGTCAGAGGAGACTACCAGTATCAAGGTGGACCCTTCTGTTTGTAGCTTGAGTAGGGCCCTCTGAATGTGAGGGATTGGAGGGACTGCATAAAGAAACTTCCCTCTCCAACATAGGGACAATGCATCTTGACAAAAAACTTCAAGCTCTAGAGGGAGTGAGCAGAGATGCAGCAGTTTTGCACTGTGTGGGGACACAAAAATGTCCAAATCTGGATGACTCCATCTTGTGAAGAGATAATTTACCACAGAGGTCATCAGTTCCCATTTGTGTACCCAAGACTGGGACTAACTTAGCCTGTCCACCAAGATGTTTTGAATGCCTGGGAGAAAAATGGCTGTCAATTGAAGGCTATGGGATAGTGCCCAGTCCCACACTCTCATTACTTATCCGCACAGAGGGTACGAGTGAGTGCCTCCTCCTTGTTGATATAGTGCAGCACACTGACGTTGTCTGTCCTTATCAACAGGGGGCCTGGACCAAGCTGTTCAGTGACGGTCTGGAGCCCAAGAAGAAAATCCCTCTTCTCCAGAACTTTGATGTGGAGATCTGAATCTAGGTTGGTCCACAACCCCTTGGTCTGGTACTGTCCCAGGTGGGGACCCCATCCTAACCCGAAAGCATCCCTTATAAGGATGTACATAACTGCGGGGGTTCCATCCATCACAGCAGTGAGTTTCATAGAGGAGACATGACAACAATCATCTGTTCCCTTTCATCCATCAATTGATCCTACTGTATGCAAAGTATCCATTGTGGGATGCACATATGGAGGTGGGCTTATGGGACACTTTCAGTGGCAGTTGCCATAAGTCCCAGGATGTGGAGCATCATCCTAGTGGACACACTGTGTCTGTTGTGAACCATACAGGCCTGGGCAACCAGGGCCTCAGCTCTGCCTGTGGGTAGGAATGCACTGCCCACTTCCGTGCCCAGTACTGCTCCAATGTAATGGTGACAGCAGGGAATTAAAACAGATTTCAGTATATTGATCATGACACCCAAGTCCTTGAACAATTGCTGAATTCAGGATACTGTGTACTGGACAACGTGCCTGAATGGTCCTTGCAAGAGCCAGTCACCCAGATAAGGGCAGACATAAAGCCGTTCCTTCCACAGGACTGCTGCCACAACTGCGAAGCATTTGTTTGTTCTTTGGGAGGGACAGGTTTGATTGGGTTTTTTTAGAATTAAGGACTGCACTTCTTCTCTCCACAAGGAAATGTGTCCCAGAGGATAATGAGAAGGAGGCAGAGGGTGCACTGGAGGTTTGAACAGTCATTCCAGTGCATGCCATTTCTCTACTGTTTCCAGGACCTACTCCTCTATGGTGATCCCCCTGCATTTTGGCAGGTGAAGGGAGAGCCTTTCCTTACTTGTATTCCTGGAGGTAACAGTGGAGGGGAAGGAAGTGGGGAGTAAGAAGGTGCCAGGGTGGCAGGGCCACCAGAGCTGGGACCTTTGGTCTCCTTGGAATGGCCACCAGTAGTTGTGGTACCTGTAGGAGGATGACCTCCTCTATCACAATACTGTGGCTGGTAGACATGGCCTCCATGGCTAGCGGGTCTCCAAAAAGCACCTCTACTCCATCCTCTAGTATTTTGTGGGGGTCAAGGACTTTACAAACCTCAGTCAATTTGGATGACTGAAGGTCTTTTAGTGCATTGTCCACATCAGATCCAAATAACTTGAAGCCCCTAAAAAGAGGCATACAGTATGATCTGCTGCATGTCAGCCACAATGCCCACTATTCTGAACCAGGAATATCTAGATAGGCAAATGCCAGAGGCAGCAGCCCTGGTAGCAGCATTTGACGCATTGTATGCTAACCGTAATAGATGCTTGCCAGTATTAAGATCAGCAGATGCAGATTTAATAAGTTCTTTTGCATGACTATCAGGGAGTGTCTGAATAGTAGTCATGGCAGATGTCCAGAAGCAATTTTGATACTTAATCATGTAGGCCTGGTAATTTGCAATACAATGACCCAAAATGGAAGAGGCATAGGTTCGTTTGCCCATAACATCCAGTGTCCTGGGTTCTTTGTCTGGAGGTAAAGTCCGCATGACTCTAGAGGCCCGAGAAAAATCATGAGCAACCATGATTACCACAGAGTCAATTTCTGTCTCGGAGACGTAGTAGGGCTTAACAGATGGAGAGGTGTACTGCTTGTCAGCCTTTCTAGGGACTGCAGGTAATGTGTTATGCCTGTGCCAGGCAGCAAAGATAGCATCCTCAAATGAAGGGTAAACAGGAGGCACCACAATAGTAGGTGTCATGGTGACTTCAAAGAACACCATTAAATACTCTTACTGGAGTCCTCCTCTTCACCCTCAAATCCCATTATATCCTGGATTTACTTGAATAAAGCTTGAAAGAAGGGGTCTTCAGGAGAAGATCTGGGGTTGTCAACCACAAAGTCCTCACTGCAAGAGGATAGGGTAGAGCTGGAAGGAAAAAAAAACTTTATAGGGATCTTCTTTTGCTCCTTCATCCTCTAAAATCTCCTCCATATCTAGGAGGTCAGGATTTTATTCCACCTATTCTATCCTAAATGATGATGGCAGCAATTGATGGAGCTGCTGATGGAGGCAGCGGATATACTGGAGGAGCAATAGGCATGCTATTAGGTCACAATGATGCTGATGGTGCTTATGGGGAAGGCCCAGTTGATGGGACTGGCACGGCGCTGTCAGCACTGCGAAAAGGCGAGTTAACATTTCTGAAAATGCCAGCATAGCCTGGGAGTTGACACCCAGTTGCATGTTCATGACTGCTGTCATCACTTGTACAGCACCTGATAAGGGAGGCAGCATTCTATCCATAGTAGGTAAGGCAGCACCAGAGCCATGCCTGAACCTTGATTCTCAATGACAGTAGGGTAGATGTAATCAATGCCACTGGAACAGTCAACGACAAAGAATACCCTTCTTCAGTGGAGACCTCACTGGTGAAACATGTTTATCTCTCCCCTTATGATGGCTGGAAGAGGATTTTGATGATAAGGGCAAAGAACAGGAGGTTGAACAGGAAGTTACTGTTCCACTGAATTTCCCCATCATCCTTGCTGACCTCAGCAGTGATAGGGTCGCTGACCGTTAGGTGTTTCCTTCCCTGTGGCAGACAGTCATGGAGGAGAAGCCAGCTCGGAGCCTGTGGCCCTTGCTTGTGTTTACATGGCCTTAATGGCAATGAAAGTTTCTATAGCCTTCTTATGGCATCTCCTTGTGGTCTGGTTAATTCCTTGGCAAGTCGTACAGGCCCCCACGTTGTGGGACACGCCCAAATAGCACACACACATGGAGTGAGCATCATCCTTGTAGGTGTTGTAACAACAGGTACAAAACCTAAATAAAGGTTATTTCCATGGTGACATACAGGGACAATGTTGATAAGAAAATGTTAATTTACAAAAAAAATAAATATTGAAGAAATTACGGCATTGTTTATCTTCAGGTCCGATGAGCGGTCAACAGCAGAAGAAAGAACTATACAGCAAGCAGGCCACCAGTGCTCTATAGGTGCCAATATTGCACATCATAGTGGGCGGCCCCCAGCTGGCAGAATTTTTGAGTGGTCCTGACACCAATGGCTCACAATTCCAAAGGTGTGGCCTAGTGGAGAAGATGTCCTCAATGAAGATCAACAGCTGAAGATCAGTGCATAGCCCTCGGTGGTGCAGTACAGACTCAAAGATCTCTGTCCCTGCGCGCTGACACTGGAGGAATCATGTGAATCCTGCTGGTGGATGGAATTGTAGGGTCCCAAGCTCATGCACCCCCAGAGTCATAGTTGCAGCTTTGCAGAGATGTTCCTGGTTACCATGAGTACCGCGGGGAGTGTTTTTCTAACTAACCGTTGAGTTCCAAGGTGGGTTTTTCAAGTTTTCCATTGGGCCAGATTACAAATAGTGTACCATGTTTAAAGAGATGTGGGAGCCATTTTAGCAATTGCATGTCCCATGGGCAAAATTGCTAAGAGGCCCATGGCTCCATTAGTTCAACATTTAGGTGCACCACCACCAGCCAACTCGAGAAAACATCTTTGGGCCTGCAGTATTTCAACACTGTGTACCCAGGGACTGCCGTGTGAAAGCAACCCATTTTACTAAAGGTTTGCTACCAAAAAGAGAAGGTAGCAACCTCCAGTAAAGAAGATTACATTTGTATGGGTGCATTGTTCAGACATCTAATTATGAAGTGAAAGCTGTGCCTTGCAGGGCCTTGCTAACAGCAGCTGTAAATAGGTTTTAACACCACTCACTCAGAAGGGTTTGCCTAACTGGTGGCATAGAGCTAGTGTGTACCCCTGCATAAGTGAGTATATAACCAGTGGAGGAACCATCTGACAGTGTCAGTGCTAACCCATTTTCCCCTTGCTGGTGATGGTGTGTTAATAAGCCTGTGTTTTACACTGCTTTGGTAACATTGTCTGAACATTCAGAGTGTATATTATTGGTGGAAGGTGTTTACTCCAGAGTGGTGGTGAGTAGGTACAGCTTCCCAAAGGATTGTGCTAATTGGCCAGCTAACCCACTACCAAGCATCTCTGGGTGGAAGCACCATGCATATAGAGTACTCTGGATACAACCCTCCCCTCCCTTACATGTACTGAACTCTGAACCCAGGAGCCATAGTATCTTCTTCTGCAGCCAGGTGGCAGTGTAAGGTGGGGCTTTGCCTCCAGAACAACTCCCTTATACCAAGCATATCCATTTGTGATAAAAGAATGTTTAGATTTAAAATCTCCAGCATTTCGTCCCCTCAACTAGCAGGACTTTCTCACACACACACACACACACACACACACACACACACACACACACACACATCATTACTCAGCACCAGAAACACAATAAAAAAATCAGTGGTTTACTTTCGAAAAAAATTTTTTCTGTTCAGTTTTACAAGATGTCCCACTTCCTGATCCACACTATACACAATCATCATTTGCTCACTGCTTAACCACACACTCCTACCTCACCTGTGCACTGCTCAGCTCTCTGCTTGGACCCTTGGAGACAAACCCTGCTCAGACACACACTTTAAAAATACAGGCTGCTAGTTTTATGAAAGAACAATGTGAGAATATTGGGGGTGGGGTGGGGAGAGGACTGCCAGCTGCCACCAACAAGAAAACACTCAAGCAGGCTCAACCTTATAATGCAGAAAATACTTGACCCACACTAGTGTGTCCTGGAGACATCTTTGTGGAATACCACCACATGAAGTGCTATTAAAAAAAAATACTCTATTTCTTTAAGTTTAAGTATTTGTTTCTAAAAAATATTTTAACAAATTTCACACCAAAAAAATGTATATGTGCTATAAGACACTCAAGGGTGTCGGGCATCATCACATTTCCAGGGGCTTCAAGGCCCTCCATCTGTGACGCTGGGCCTCACTGCGCCCCTGAGCATGGAGTAATCT
Source organism: Neoceratodus forsteri (assembly GCA_016271365.2). Lineage (NCBI taxonomy): Eukaryota > Metazoa > Chordata > Ceratodontiformes > Ceratodontidae > Neoceratodus > Neoceratodus forsteri. The sequence goes on from CM057456.1 coordinate 609,268,265, forward strand.
CAGCCTAACTCACTCTCTTTTGTATCTAGTTGCTTACTCAAATAACTTTATATAGCAACGTGGTAGATTTTGGTAGTGAAGTGTAGGGTCTGCACAGAGACAAATGCAGCCTTATGGTGCAACAAAAACATACACACAGAGCGCAATTTTAAAAGGTAGAATTTGGTGCACGGTGCTGCACTAAACAGCTTTGATGCAAGTGGCACCATAGAAACATAGATTTTGACAACAGATAAGGACTGCTTGGCCCACCCAGTCTGCTCATTTCCCTACCTATTGGATAAGCTGCAGATACTAGTTAACCAACAGGATCTGCCAAGGCTGTTTTCACCTGAGGTCTGGGTCATGGTTCATCCGTGCCACCCCATCTACCCAGGCCATTCAGCTCTGTCCCATGGAGCATGGCACCTCTACTGGGTGTCACCTCAGAACACTCTCACTACCACCATGCCCTGTCACCCACTAAGTCACCCCCACTGCTCCCTCTGCCCCCAGTCCCCACCTTACAGGCATATCACCCCCCCTCCACACACACACACACCTCTCTGTGGCTTCTTTAGGGTTGCGCCGGTCAGAGATGGGGCTTGTCGGGACCCTCTGTCAAGCCCCTCAGGTGCACCAACTGTTTGGCACAATCCTGCGGTTGCATCGACTCTCGGGACTTTGGCGCAGGGACCCCCCCAGTTTTCCAGAATAAGGCACAGGGTCCCTGATACATCCAGAGTTTGCCACAGTTGTAGATTGGCCCACCTTGCGCTGTCTAAGGGGCAACTGAAAATCAAGCCCACGTCATGGATGCTGCATTAAAACTGATTTTACTGAGAGGGAATGACTGGCAGGGATTCCATAGGTAATCCCCTACTCTTTCTAAAAGTGCCATGGGATCTTTAACTTCCACCTAAACAATCATGGACTAGAGGTAAGCATAATATCTCCTCTGAGGAATGCCATGTTTAACACTGTAGCATCCCAACCCCACAGTATTGGATACTAGCCAAAGTTTTGAACCCACAATCATATCCCATTTGAAAAGAAGTTCATTAACTAATGAACTTTGATGAATATTCATGAACATCCATCAGTGTTCCCCCAACTATTCTTTAACTTATTTCGTGGACCAGTTTCATGAACTGTTCATCAATAGAATGTTCATGAAGTTGCTGAACCTTTAAAGGAGTTCTTCCGGCAGAAGTGACGCCCCGACTGCTGCACAGATGGGGGCTTCACCTCTCTGATCCCCCACTGCAGGCACCATATTAAATTAATAATGTTTGTACCTGATTACTCATAAAAACTGGTAAATCCTCCAATGTGCCAGGCACTTTATTTTTGTGATGCTCGTGAACAACCCACGATCTTGCTCATAACATCGTGAGCTGATGCTGCTGCCGTGCCCTTTCCTGAATAGTGCCCTTACGTACAGAGGTTTTACAAAGTTATATCTCCAATGTCCAGTGCTATTTTTCCAGAATTTGCCATGGGATTTAGGCAAATTCTCTAAAAATAACATTGGGCATCGGTGATATAAACTTTGTAAAATCTCCGTACATAAGGGCACTATTGAAGAAGGGGCAAGGCAGAGTCAGTAGCATGCGATGTTATGAGCGAGATCATGGGATGTTCTTGAGTACCACAATTAAAATGTCAGGTGCACGGGAGGACTCACCAGTTTTTATGAGTGATCAGGTACAAACATTATTAATTTAATATGATGCCTGCTGGGGGAGACCGGAGAGGTGAAGCCCCAATCTGTGCAGCGGTCAGGGCTTCACCTCTGCCGGTAATTCTCCTTTAAAGGACCATGATAAACTGAGACCAAACTCCATCTGCATAGCTAATTTTCATATCAGAATACATAGTTTCCCACTGTAAAAGTTATAAAGCATCACAAAATTGCAACATTTTCCATTTAGGAATGGAAAAATAGATGTTTTAAAGGGCAATCAACTAGTTGAGCACCTAAAAGGATTAGCATTTAAACTCATCACATTTTAAAAGAGATTCACATTCTGGGGCTTTTCAGGGCTCCAGTTAACATGAGTACTGACCTATTTTACTCACATCATTTTAGGAAATACTCTTCAGAATTTTTTTTAATGAGTACCAATACTCACCCTAAATGCGCCACACTCTATAGAATAGTGCTTCATAACATAACTGGTGGTTAAAAAGGAGCATTTTATTTTCCGGATTTACAGTGTTTATTTGCATCCCAGTTTTGTTTTACTCACTGGGCGGGATATTCAAAGGGGTTGCGCCTGGCACAACAGGGTGCGCTATGCGCAACCCCCAATGCACCCCGGCACAATATTCAGAGGATAAGGTGTGCGGCGCAACCACCGATGCGCCGGGGTGCATTGATAATGTACGCAGAGCAGATGCAGGGGGCGTGCCCATGCATATGCGGCACATCCCGATATTCAGCCCGGGATGTGCGGCGCATATGCTGGCACAAGCCCTACATGAGCAGCACACTGGTGCTCAAAGTTGAGCCACAAAACACAGGCTCAAACGTGGCCACCCGTGGGCAGCTGTAGTAAAAGGCGCAACACAACAGCCGCCAGTCTTGGGTGGCCACCCGCCCAGCAGTTCATTCACATATCTGGTCCTGTGTAGTACAGTATGGTCTGCAAGCCCATTGGTCCACACTGTGGACCAATAGGCATACAGATGATATTGATCGCTGTCATTCGAAGGCGGTTGGGCAGCATGCGGGAGGAGTGCCGCCACCCGCCCGATGACGAGGGTGCTGGGTGGCGGGGACCTCTGTGGGTGGGTGGGGAGGGGTGCCACTGGACCACCAGGTAATTCTGTATTTCCACAACAGCCCAGCGATAGGGTGTCTGCGGGGGTTACTGCCAGACCACCAGGTAGAACCGTGACATATACTACAGCCCGCGATCGGGCATATGGGGGGGGTTTACTGCTAGACCACCAGGTAGAACTGTCACATGTACAACAGCCCGCGATCGAGCGTATGGGAGTGGGGGCGCTGCAATAGCCCACCAGGGTGTCAACCCCTGATGGCAGCAGCTTAGCAGGGCACCAGGTGCAATTCGCCGGGACCCAGCGCATCGCATGCAACTGGGGCCATAATGCCATGCAAAATGGCCCCATTTGCACCTTGCATCCATTATGGCCTCATTTGCATACCCCAGGCTGAATATCGCGAATGATGCGCCTAGTGCAACTGCACTTGCGCTGGTGCATCCCCATGCTCCCTTTCTGTGTCTTGCACTGGTGCAGCGTTATGCGCAGTGTGTGTGCCCTCCATGCCATATTCAATGGTGCTGAGCCATGGCGCATCACCATTGAATATCGCCTGGTCCTGGCCCCGGCGTAGCCTGAATATCCGGCCCACTATATTTTAAAATTGGTGAGCAAATTACTCCTACCTGCCAACATTATCTGGAGAATGGTTGGCACCTGATCAGTTCTTATCCAGGAAAAAAAAAAACTATATCATTTTTAAAAATGTACTCCTCATTCCATTCCATCCAGGTATTTGTATGCATCTGAATTTGGTTTTTACTCACCTTACTTTCAAAAGGAGGGGGCACTGTACTCATCCCAAAAAAAATCTTATCTGGAGCCTTGGGGCTTTTGCCTTTATATATTTTTCTCATCCTGTTTTCTTCCTATTTTCTCTTCCCTCCAGGGATTCCTGCACCTTGTCCATTTCCCCACCCTCACTCATGTGCTGGGCAAGCTGCCTTCCCTGACCACCTCCTTTCCATTTGGAACCTGCTCTCTTGTGTGTCTCCCAGTCACTCCTTACTGTTGGATACCTGCAAAGGCATCGTCCTACTACCCCTGTACCTGTCAACCTCCCTCCTAACTTTTCTTGATCTTTCTACCTCTCCCATCTGACCCCTCTCCTGTATAGGAATCCCCATAAATCTTGGCTGGTTGTGCCCTTGCCAGCATTCTATTCTGTACCTCAATAGTACTGTCACCCCCCCCCCCAAAAGGTACTGCACACTTCATTGTATTGCTACATGTTTGTCCACTTATCTTTGCTTTAATCAATGCTTTTGTTTATTTTACATGACTCACCACAATTGATCATACTTCTGTAATGTTGCCAATGTATATGCAAACCTGATGTTTTGTAATTTTTATTCTGGCTGTACACCCCTTCCTCCCTCTCCTGGGCCACACCGGGAAACAAGCCTTGGCTCAGTGTGCCTGTCCTGATTACCAATTTTAAATAAATAAATAAAATACTAAATAAATACAGGAAGATGAGCAGTGATTCCATTTTATTAAACAACAAGAGAAAACTAGTAGATATAACGTAAGTTACTAATTATAAATGCACTGTAAGAAAATCATTAGAACATGCTGAGTTTGTTAAACGAAAATTCAATTGCTGTGCTAAATTGCTTAGACTATGTGGTAAAACAATTAAAATCTGCCTCTGCTCTGTACAAAGTACAGAAATCTTCTAAGAATAGAGCAGAACAGGGCTGCCTGATGAATTAGCCAAAATGCTGATGGACTGCATCCATAAAACTTCACTGGAGGAATTCCATAAACTTTCACGGTCCTTATGAACCCTTATGTTCAAGCATGTGTAACCCCTAGATGGCGCTATCCCAGGGGCTACTACCCCTGCCTGATTTGCCACTAACAGGTTGAGGGGCCTGGATCCAATGGCGGGTGCCTCCACCCAGAGGTCAGGGTTTGCAATAGTTAAACTTACTTGGTCACAGCCCTCTGGGACACTGCAACCCCCCTTTCTTCCCACTAGTGGCCCACACAATACATCGGAATTACCTTCACAGTATACACTTACCCCCAGGGTGGTTCAGGCACTGGGACCTCCTGTACAATAAGATACATGCAACAATCACAGTACAATACTTTAACATAGACAAATACCTCAGGCAGTATAACTTTGCTGAAACAAGCAGCTCGGATTTATTTAGGGGAATATAACAAGGACAGGGGAAATCAGGTTAATTAGCTTATCACTTTACTATCTACCTATGGCTCTGTGCAAGGCCTATCCCTACCAGTTACTGTCCCTGGGTACCCAAGCCCTAGTGGCTAGTCCAAACCGTGGCAGCTGGTAGGGGCCCTTTCACACAGTGAAAAGAAAAATTAGTTTGAACAGTCAGCAGTACAGTGATTCCAGTTGGATTTAATGTGGCAATTCAACAGGGAGCAACCCTGAATTAGTACTCACGACCTCCAAACAAGATAGGGTCCTTCAACGTCAGCAGGGCTACTCTTGAGCTCCACGAGACTCTTCACACATTTATATGGTGAAAAAGAAAGTACTATACCAGGTAGGCTGCTTCTCTGTCCCGATCGCAATTACTGCACAATACCCGGGAGAACACACAGCAGATTCAGTTCCTGACAGACAGAGTGCAATTCAACAATTTCTCCAGTCTTCTACAGGGTGAGCCTGGTTTCTACTCTTCAGAGATCCTTTGATTCTTTTCACAGGACGGATTCAGTCCTAACAAGCAGTTACACAAGCTGCAGACCGGAACTCTGGGCCTTACACACGGTTTTTGACTGAAACTGTGCACTGAAGGAGCACAGGGTTTCTTTCCCCTTCACTGCCAGATCTAAAACTGAAACTCCAACAGACAAAACCGGCACTTCCTTTGAGTTCCTCCCAGTTCTTGACTGGATTGGCTGTCACTCACAATAGACTGCTGCTGTTGGTCCAAAAGGCGCAAGTCTAAACTACATCTCCAGAGTCACTGCCATACAATCCTTCTTGTGTCTGGCTCCGATTATGAGTCCAAGTTCTGATTCGTCCAAGGCACCATTTTAGAGCTAGCTTACCCCACACTGATTGGTCCAGTTCAGCAGTTCAAAACCAGAATGGGGAACTAGGCAGACACTGTTCTGACTGCAAAGAAAGCAGGTTAGACAAACTGCAATTTCATTATTACTCTAAATGGTTTCTGGCAAACAGTTACATCTTTCAGATAGGTTCCTTTGCACTCCTAGTGACTGCAAAATGGAGGAATTGGCAGCAGCTTGAGTGGTACTCAATCAAAGAAACACACAGTCCCCCATACAAACTAATTATGTCTGCAAGCAGACAGCTCTTAAAGAGACAGTACCAGAGGTTCTAAAAACACTCACTGATAAATGGCTTAAACGCCAAACACCATTCGGGCTTGGAGCATTCAAGCAAGCTCCTGGAAGTCTTTTGGGAACCCCCATTTGCAGGGGGGTTACACATGTTCATGAACACAGTTTTAGTGATGCCTGGATAGTATCTGGAACAATCCAGATCCACCAGATACCTGCCCTTGTGGCAGGATAGTGGATCTGGCCAGATACCATCACTATCTGCCCATGGATCAAGCTGTCAAATCCCGGGTTGGACCCCACATTATCCAGTGCCAGATCCAGGGGTCTGATGCCAGATCCCTGGATCCAGCACCAGGATCCAATGCCAAATCTAGGGATCCGGTGCAGGATCCCAGGATCCAGCACCAGATAATGCGGGATCCAACCCAGGATCTGACCTCCATATTCGGCCAGATCCCGGGATGGATCCCACTCAAATAGTGCCACCATCCACCGGATCACTGGTGGATCCACAGTGGCACTATCCAAGCATCACTACACAGTTTACCCATTTGTTGTTCTTGCACAGTTCATGGGTGTACTGCATGGGAGGGGTTCAGCTGGCCACTACTGCAGAAGAAAAGAACCTGAGGGTAAGCATAAGCGACTTCCTAAAACAAACTAGAAAGGCATACAGTAAGACAATCAGAATGTTGAGGTTTATATGTCTATGCTGCATGCCTTAGGAGTAAGGCTTTTGATGGTGTGACAGCAAAACTATGAGAAGCCAGTATTCAGTATTGCATGAGCTTCCCAGCAATGCTGCAGTTTTCCATTGGGGACAAAATGTAATGTTTCACCAATCCTAAGTCAGCAAGTTCCTTCACTGAGAAGCCAAACAGGAGACCAGTGACTAAGGCAGAAGAGGAGTCTAGGAACTGATGATGAGCCTTGATAGATTGTTTGAGCTCTTCATGTGGGCTGATTTGAATGAGGCAAATAATATAAAGATGATGAGTAAAACTGGATGTATTCAACCACCCACTTCTCTGCAGGTGCAAATGCTGTGAGACTATCTTGCCCAGTTATCCTTGTGCAGGAACCTAGAGACTTCAGACTCACAGAAACTGAATATTTACAATCGTAGGAATCTCTACCCTTTTGATTAATTTGTAGACATTTGTTCCACCTGACACTTCTCAATGGGAATCATTCAATTTAGTAATGTGACATGGTAAGGGAGGGTCCAGTTCCAATCTCATACTGGACTGTGGTTACAGTTTTTCTTTTCCTTTTTATTGTATTGCTGATGTATATTATCTCTATTATCCTCATGTTCTAGAGGTGACGCATGAGACTAATGCTGATTAATTCCCCCATTTATGAACCTAAATAAATTTTTACTGTATTAGAGGTGGACAATTATGGAGTTGGACCTTAAAATGGCTGCTTCCATGTGAGACTGCGTGGTGAGGATGGTGGAGGTAAATTCTTCCAGTGTTCCTTTCTGTTGTAGCAATGGGGAACCAGCTTGAACAGCAGGACACACACACAGCTGTGTAGTCCCCTTCTATCGTAAGCCTAATTCAGTCCAATTTCCACAGCTAGTAGTTACTACATTATACTGTATGTACATTATTTGCTTCCTTTTAGATGCAGGGGAGAATAAGTTTAAAATGTTAACATGTAGTTTACTCCAATAGTATATAAAGATTCTAGTTCCACATAGGAGCTTTGCAGAAAGCTCAGTTTGAACAATCCTGTGAATTACATAACAAATGCTATAAAAGACAGGTATAAGAGCCTGATCATGTTATATATATTCCTGTTTTCAGGTAAAGCATTGGCTGCACTAGGGCTCGTGGTGTTTACTTTACATGTATCTTATTACTGTGAATGCCCCTATATTAGCGTTAGTAACTGGGAGTGTGTGACACTTATCCTTAACTGACTACTGTGAGTAATGATGTATGATGTATTCTGACTCTCCTTGAAATGCACATTGGTATATTGTCTTATTTTAATACTCCAATAAAAAGAATGTTAAAAAAAGTTGTCTGACTGTAGGAACAAACATGTATTTGGGACTCTTTCCCCATTCTGTGTTGTTTTTTTAATGAAGGACTTGAGCCACAAAAGATGTGTGGAACATGATTGACAAGTGCATATGTGCAGTGCAGTCGTGGCATGGATCCACTGCACAAGCAATGTGATCCACCGTGGGTGATGTGGATTCACTGCACATGGAATGTGACCCACAGTGGCAGTGGGTGTTACCTGTTTGTGTGCATGGCAATGTGATGGACTGCACAACAGCAGGTGGTGGTAAACATGGAATACAGTACATACCCATAGAACACCCCTTGACCCCACCATGTAAATGTGCACATCCCTGCAGGAAGAAACGTGGAAACAGCATTTGTAGATAACCTGAGTGTGGAACCACTGGCACAACAAACAAACAAGCAAGGGCCATCGAGTGTGAGCACAACTGGAAAACACAATACCTCACAAATCACCCATGACATGGGTTCAAGGCAGAGGGAGAGACCCCATCCATGGTAGTTTAGTGTGTCAACACTTTAGTATAGGGAAGATCACTAACATTGCCACTCAGATGCACAGAAACTATATGGGACGCTGTTTGAATTTGGCACACTGAAGAGTATATGTAACCCCCCTACAACTTGAGGTTTACTAAAATGTCTTCCTGGGCTGCCTAATGCCCACTGTCAGGATGGTGTCCTGTGTCTGCGGTAGCTGTATGTGTCTGCATGAGAGTGCTATAAAAAGCCTCTGTGCCTGTCTCTTTAAGAGAGTCATTATGCTGTGTTAGAAATTAGTCTGGGCTGCTTCCAAGTAGTTTAGGGCTCATGAACGGCCAGGCGAGTGGTATTTCTGTTCCATTCTGCAGCTGCTATATGTGCAGAGGGAGCACTGTTAGCAACTGTGTTCATTTACTGTTTATCTGCCTTATTATGTTGGCTTGCCGTGCCTGCGTGCAAGTCAACATCTTGCGGTAGTGCAGCTTTGGAGGCGCGGCCGCTGTTGGGCCAATGCAGGGCACGCATCAGTAGGTGCGTCCCTCATTCCCCAATCAGCCTGCATGCCGGCAGCCAAACAATGCATGCTAATGTGGTGAGCACATCTAAGGAAAGGTCCGCTGCGTCTGGCGAGCTTTGCTCCAGATTGCAAGCTCGTCGATGATGGACTTCCCCGTGCTCGCCACATTAGCAGCATGGTGGCGGCCGCCAACGGCTGACTCTTAGGTGCCCAATCCCCAGCTGGCTTGCATTGTGGCATGCGGCCACATTGCCGACGGGGAGCCCACTCCTCGTCGGGTATACAGCAGCCCCCTATTTCTATGAAAACAGGGAGTGCCTAATCCTCGGTTCTTGCCTCCCCGCTTTCATTGTGTGCCATGGGGGATCCCACTCCGCGTCAGCATAAATCAGCCCCCGCATTTCTTATATGCGATAGGTGCCTAATCCCTTCAGCTCTTCTCCCCCCTCACGGCTGTCATTGTGTGCTGACGGGTGCCCAATCCCGTCAGCATAAATTAACCTCCCATTGTCTGCTGACGAGGGTGCCCAATCCCCTTCAGCTGCAGCAATCCACCTCCCCCAAAATTAGGTGGCACACTGGGAGCCCACTCAGCATGCCAAGTCCCTGAAAAAAACAACTGTCCCATGATGTTGGGTTTTTTTATCCCTGTAACATAAAACAGTCCTCGTAGTCTCCTGCCCCCACCCGCACCCACCCTGCGCACCCTGCCTCCCACACCCCTCACCCCTCAACCCATACTTACCTCTGGAGTCTGGCGCGGCGATCTTCAGTGGACTGGAACACATCTGCACTCTTCAAAGCCGACCGCGAACTGAGGAAATGCCGGTAAGCTGTATGATGGAATGAATAGGGTTTTTTCAACTTTGCTGCATATCTCGGCATTTGTTGGAATTTTGGCACCAAATTTTCAACATGGGGTTTTTGAGGCCCCTCCTCATTAATTCTATCACTGTCATAGCGTTAATTGGCCTCAAAAGGTGATTTCGCAGTCACTGTGTGAAATCACCTTTTGGGACCCATTAATGAAATGACAGTGCCAGTGTTCATGAGGTGGCCTCTCAAAAAGCTTATGTTCCAAATTTGGTGGAAAAAATCCAACAAATGCCTGTTTTACGAGTGTGCGTTGCACAGTTGCTATACAGACTCATAACCCATGAATTCGCAATATTTTAATGCCAGATTTTCAGCATTGCCATTTTGTACACCTCCTTGTGAACAGTACAGATGTCATTTTCCACATCCTGCGAAATGTGTTTCCATATTCAGCACAATAAGCGCAGTCTCTGGGAAACCAGTGTTTGGGCCAGATTATGAAAATGACAGTGACACAGTTCATGAGCAGAGGTCCTAAAATGCCTATGTTGAAAATCTGGTGATCTCATAAAATGACTGTATTACGGCGTGCATTGACAGATTGCGCCTGCGCTTCGTACCATCGTGCATTTGTGATATTTTCACTCTGGATATTCACCATTGCCATTTTCCACACCTCTTGATGAACAGTACAACTGTCATTTCCATATCCTGCCCAAAATGTGTTTTCACACTTCCGCGCAAGAATAAGCGTGGTGGCTATGCGAAATCACTTCTTGGGACACTTTGAGAAATAACAGTGACACTGTACATGAGCAGAGGTGCTAAAATACCTATGTTGAAAATTTGGTGCCAGCGCATAAAATGGCAGTGTTGCCAAGCGTGCATTGCATATTTCCACGCACCCTTGTAACTTTGCAAATTTGCTATATTTACATGCCATTTCCAACACTGGCATTTTTTACACCTCCTTATGAGCTGTACAGCTGTCATTTTCACATCCTGCCCAAAATGTTTTCCTGCACTGCACTACCAAACACCCAAAGGGACACCCCAATGCCTGTCAGTCTCTGCAGGGTGGGGGTGGGTTGGCATCAGTTCAATACTTCACTGCCATGCCTATTATGCATCTCTCTAACTCCTGCACTACCAATGCCAATGCCAGCAAGACAACATTCGGCATTGACAAATGTTAATAATAGTATAGAAGTTTGTTTAACTTGCCTTCTCTTGCAGCTTGGACTTTTTGCATAAGAGCCACCTTTTTGGTTCTGGACTGCCAGAGTTGGACCAATCAGACCTCAGGGGACCTAAAATAGAAACCGTCCCCAGAGGTCTTGTGGGATTGAATTTCTGTAGGAATTATAGTTTTTAAGGTTTGGCATCTAAATGGACCTGGAGGGGGAGCCCTTGCTGTGACAGACAGTTACCTCAACCAACCAAACCTTTTAGATCTCAAAGGAAGTCCCAGAACTGCCTGCAGCATAGTCAGTTGCGAACTGGAGTTTGGAGAGTGAACAGCTCGAGCGATCAAGCAGCTGCTCCTGCGTAGAAGCACAGGAGAATCGGCAGGAGGGCTGCACTGGCCTGACTGTCACATCTTCCAGTGAGAAATCCTGTGAATCTGAAAGTTGGACTTAAATCTAATTCCTTTGTTTGAGATCTGAAGCCTGAAGAGGAAGAGAGTGATCATTGCCTGAATTTGGGACCAAAGACTTGCTCCAGAAGTGATCGGCCTGCCATGTACCTAAGTGAGTCACGGATTGAGAAGTTTGCACAGAATTTCTGCTAAATTGCAACCGGACTTTACCTGAATTGTGACTAAGAGTTGTGTTGCTTATAAGTGGTCTGAATGTGCTGCGTGGGTCACAATTTGGTTCCCCACCTTCAAGTGTGTTATGCTAGTTGGAAGCTGCTCCAGCACTCACACAGACTAAATTGGAACTGCGTGCTCTGGTCTGGGCCCTGCCATCTTGGCCTAAACTTCCGTTCTTATCGCAGAGACATTTTCCGATGAAAGAACCGCTCGGGGATTCGGCACCCTGCTCAACACCATCAAACAGGTAGCAACCACCTTGGTGAGTCATGTGGGCCCTGCTTCCCCTGGCAAACCAGAACACCATCCAGAGGTCTTCATCTCATCAGTCCTGCCTCCTGGTCTGGGTAGCGTGAGTACTAAACAGGGTAGCTCCCTGAAAAAAAGCTGCAATCATTGTGTGTCATCTGATTTATTTGTTTGGGTTTATTACAATGAACTGAGCCATCCGGCTCCAGATTACAAATTCTGGGTTGATGTGCATGCTAATTGTTTTTATAAAATGGCTGGAACATATCTAGACATCTCATTGGCCAAGACAGATCAGCTGACTGTACATTAATTTTCTGTATACGCACAGTCATACTGGTCCTAAACCACATTACACAATGAGCAGATCAGTCCTCCTACAAATAGAACTATCTTCCATCAGTCTCCCTACAACCAGAACTGATCTTCCACCACAAACATGGCTGCTATCTTTACACTGTAGAAACCTTCAACTGGGCCCTAAAATTAAAATGATCTTGAATATAAAATAAAACAAATTAATTAAATGTTGTTTACCAGATTGTCACACTCTCCTTACACACATAAACAAATTAGAAACCTTTAGTATTGTTTATAGTTTTCATTACAACTGTTTGTTTGCTAACAGTGAAAAATTCCCCTTCTATCTTTACCTGCTCATCAGGGAAATCTCTTCTACTTTCCCTGACAAATGAGATAATTGAGTCTCTGGCTATAAAATAGGACTTTGTTGTCTGTGTGTACAGTATGTTAGTAGAGGAACAGTCTGCAAGTAGAACATCAGAATTTTGAATCCCTGTATTCCATGGTAAACATTCCATGATAAACATTCCATTTCTTGAATGTGGGGAAACTTAGAGGGAAAAAAAACAGAATGAAGAAAGTAAACAATAATACTATATGAACAAAGAGAAAAGGTGGTAAATGACTCACCCTGCTGTTTATCTTTTAGGACAGAGTGAGCAGTGCATGATGCTGTCAGTGAGTGTGGCAGTTTTGAACCACTCTCATGCTCGCAGCACTGGGGAACTGAGAAGCCTCTGTTATGGCATCCTTTTAGTTTTGTCTACAGAGTGAGGAGAATGAAATAAAATAAGGGGTCTATGTGTTATACTTAGATTGAGAAAAACAGCATTTGTGAATTGTTGTGGCTGGCAGGGGAATATGAAGCTGGGCAGGGAGGCACACATTGTATAACGCTACTTTAATCTAGCACCAATAGGCGGAAGGACTATTTTATGTTAAAAGCACAGATTCACTTATATTTTTACTTATTTAAAAATGTCTTTAAAAATAAAAAAACTGCTTCTAAAAATAAAGGGACATTTTATAAGTGCAATAATACACTCCGGGGTTGTGCATTACGGTGTGATAACTGCACTCCTAGGGATGCCCGGCACTCGGTCTTCGGCCTCGTGCCTAACTACGCCCCTAGGAGTGCAGTTATCACACCGTAATGCACACCCCGTCGTGTCTTATTACTTACTTTTCCTAGGGGCCCCAACAACAGCTGCAGTGCCAGCCTACCCCGGGCATCGCTTCAGGCTAGCCTACTTACAACTGGTATCCAGGGCTGTGTGACTGTACACAAGGGACTCTTTGTGCATGCATTTTCAGCCTGAAGTAATCAGATCTATAAGTCATCTGCTAGATTCATGCCCCACCCCTGTTCATGTTCCCCTGAATAAATCAGATTGTGTTGTTTTTGCATTTAATCTGGCTAATGTGTACCTTTTTAGTGGGGGTATTGTACTGCCATTGAACTGTTGCATTACAGGTCTTATTTTACAGGGGTCTTCAGGGCATCTCCAGATGATCCAGCCATGGTGGTGAGTACAAGGGGTGTGAGCAAGTCATTATTGCCAAATGGTATATGTGAAAGTTTTGCTGCTATACTGTTTAGGCCACTAGAAGGGTTGGCGGGATGGTTATAGCATCCCGGAGGGCTATATCAACAGCAGTTAGGCTACCCCAGAACTATTCCTCTGGGTGGAGGTACTCATTCAATGAGCTCAGGCCCCTCAACCTGCACATAGTCATGCAGGCAGGGGTTACATATACATGCACACAAACACTGTGTGTGGGTTGGCATGCAGGATGCTGTTAATGCTACAGGAAACACAAACATACACACACACACACACACACACACACACACACATATACCGTACCATTGTTGAAGAATAAATGGCGTGACCTCTTTGGCACTGTCAAAAAAAAAAACTGGCAATGAGAAGACAGGCACAACTTCGAGGTGGCTCATAGTACAATCCCAAGATGACACCAGTAGAAGATATTGTGGCCAACACATTCAGCTAGCAGTCCAATGGTGGAGAAGAGGGTGATGCTGACACACTGGAGAGTACATACTGACTGGCAAAATTACATTGCATGAGCACAATAGGTGAACACTAGTAATACAGCACAATATCTCCACAGATGAACTCCCCCCACACTTTCTTTCTCCAAGATCATGCGACTAAGGACTGGCAGAGAACATCAAGAGGAGGGAGCTGCTATTATAACTATACTTCTCTACTGGGACTAAATAACTAGAACTCTACTACTGGGATCTTCAATTAAAGGTAAAAAAAGAGTTAGTGTGTTTGTCTGGGTTGGCTGAAGTGAATTGTTAACTTTGCAGTTATCTAGGTGTTTGTCTGAGTTGGCTGAAGAGAACTGTTATCTGTACAATTAACTAGGTATAGAAAGAGCTGTAAATTAAGGTGTGAGGCTTAGCTAGAGGGAAGCCAGATGTTTCGGATTTAAAAACTACCCTAGATAGCTTCTGGCAGAGAACAGCAAGAGGAAGAAGCTGCTGTTATAACAATACTTCTCTACTGGGACTAAAGAACTAGAACTCTACTACGGAGGCCTTCAATTTAGGGTAAAAAAAAAGAGTTAGTGTGTTTGTCTCAGTTGGCTGATGTGAATTGTTATCTTTGCAGTTATCTATGTGTTTGTCTGAGTTGGCTGAAGAGAATTTTTATCTGTGCAATTAACTAGGTGTAGAAAGAGTTGTAAATTACGGGGAGTGGCTTAGCTAGAAGGAAGTCAGGTGCTTTGGATTTAAAAACTGCCCTAGATAGATTCAGGCAGAGAACAGCAAGAAGAAGGAGCTGCTGTTATAACTATACTTCTCTACTGGAACTATATTGCCCTTCTTCCCTCCTCACCCTTAGCCAGTTCTACTTTTATAGGCACAGGATTTAACTGACAACAGGAACTTCCTGTTTGGGAGCAGGAAGTGAGTGATCACAGAGCCACAAAAGACTCACCATCCTAGAAGGAAAAGAGTAGCTCTCCGTCCCCCCCCCCCCAGCTGCTGGAGGTCTGACGATGAGCAAGTAAGGAGACTACTGAGAAATATAGGAATGTCTTGTCTCAGAACAGGAAGATCGGGAGTTTAAACGGCACAGAGGCAGTAAGTAAGTAAGGAGAAAAAATAAATAAATAAATAGAGGAAAGAGTAAGTATTCAAAACAACAATTAAGGGGCCAGAAATAAGACATGATGGGAGTGGTGCAGTGCAGTGGCTGTGGAGCAGTCTTCCGGGAGACGTTCTGGAGGATGCGTGTTGTCCCATCTCGGCACCCCTCTGGGCTGAGGCTGAGGTTGCTCATCTCTAGACTGAGTTGGCCAGGATTTGGGAGACCTCCGCTCCTACCCAGGGACCACCAGGGCCACTGCCACTGCCTCAGAGGTTGCCAAGAAAGAGGAGCGGTTGGACCACAGTGGGCTCAGGGAGGGTGAGGGTGGTGGAACAGAGACACATCCCTTCAGTTGTACCTCTCCACAATTCATAGCCATTCTGGTAAAGTGTGGTTCCTCTATGGAGGCACCCGCAGTGGAAACCAAGAAGGATGCTGGGAACCTCCACAAATGAAAACCATAGGTGGGTGGCATGGGACCCCACAGGGGAAAGAAACAATTCCTTGTGGGGGACTTCATTGTTGGGGGGGTAGAACTGGGGGAGGAAGGGGAAAGGGAGGCAAGATGCCTGCCTGGTGCCGTGGCTTGGAGGAACAGGGAACGAATCCTCAGGAGTAGCTGCACGGGGCAGGGAGCTGGATGTCATTGTCCACCTAGGGACAACTGACCTGGCTGGGAAAGGGATCAGAGCAGTGCAGGAAGAGTTTGTGGAGTTGGGGAAGGGCCTTAGACAAGTAGCACACATGTTGGTAACCTTCTCAGAGGTGCTGCCTGTCTATGGCATGGGTGAGGCTAGGGTGCGCCACACCATGGAATTTAATCAGTGGTTGAAAAACTGGTGCAGAGTGCAGGGGTTTGGCTTCATTGGGGACTGGCTGTCCACCTGGAGAGATGCAGGCCTACACAGGTGTGATGGTCTGCATTTGCCCAGGAGGGGTACCAGGATCCTAGGTAATAGGTCAAATGCTTCAATGGTAAGCATTTAAACTAGCCAAGGAGAGAGGCACTGGAAAGGAGCAGGGAAATCCTAGCCCCCCCCCAAAAAAATCAGGGTAGTAAGTGAGGTAAACACCAAGCTAGAGACATCGATAGGGAGAAGGGCAGGGGTAAATGGAGAAAATGACAAAGGCAATAAGGACAGGAATGGGGGAAAAGGGATAAGGCCATCAAGAAATGGAGGGTTATGAGTACCAATGCCCATAGTCTGGGCAACAAGCTCCCTGAACTGGTGGCCTTGATGGAAGAGGGATGCCTGGATATCGTGGCAGTCACAGAAACATGGTACACAGAGAACCATGGCTCTGATGTTGACGTACCAGGGTACACAACCTACAGGAGAGACAGGGAGGGTAGAAGGGGGGTGTAGCTCTCTATGTAAGGGAAGGGATAAAAGCTACGGAACAAAAGAGTAAACAGGGAGGAGAGGAGGCACTGTGGGCCACCTTGGAGACTGGAAATAGCACCACAATCCGCACAGAGGTTGTATACAGACCCCCCATCTCAGGGAGAGGGAATGGACAAGGATATGATAGAAGGCATCCTTAGGATGGCAGAGAAAGGGAAGATACTGCTGCTGGGGGACCTGAATATACCTGATGTTAACTGAAGGACCTTTGCTGCAGCCACATCCAAGAGCAGGGCCATTCTCGATGCCCTACAGGGGTCATGCCTCAGACAGCTAGTGTTGGAACCCACTCGAGAGGGAGCAATCTTAGACCTTGTACTCTCAAATGGGGACAGTGAGAGAATCTCAGATCTAGAAGTGGGTAGCCATCTGGGAACAAGTAACCACCAAACAGCATGGTTCATGATAAACTCAGCTGCAGAGTCAAGCCATACAAAAGTGAGGGTACTGGACTTCAAGATGGCTGACTTTGGCAAGATGGAAGAGTGCCTTAGAAAAGCACTAGCAAACAGGCAAGAAGGAGGGGTGGAGAAACAATGGGGAAACATCAAAACTGCCATCACAGAGGCAATAAGCCTTTGTGTGAAGCAAACAAACAAATCAAAATGAAAGGAAAATCCTCTATGGTTCACAAAAGAGGTGGTGGGGAAGGTTAGGGAGAAAAAGATAGCATTTAGGAAGTATGAGGAAACACAGAAGGAGCAGGACAGAAAACTGTACCAATTAAGGCAGAAGGAAGCAGGGAAGGCAGTCAGAATAGCAAAGGCCCAAACAGAGGAAAAGATAGCCAACTCGGTTAAGAAAGGAGATAAAACCTTTCAAAGTTACATTAGGTAGCGTAGAAAGACAAAGAGAGGGATAGTGAGGCTGAATAGAATGGACGGTGGGTGAGCAGAGAGGGACGGTGAAAAAGCAGGGATACTAAACAAATACTTCTGCTCAGTATTCACAAAAGAGGAGGAGGGGGAGGTACCTAATACAATTAAAAGACGCACTCTGGATGGGGGGGGTCAATCTCAGTCCTTTCACAGAAGAAAGGGTTCTGAAAGAACTCCTAAAACTGAAGGTGGACAAAGCAATGGGGCCTGATGGGATAAACCCCAGAATTCTAAAAGAATTAAGGAGATAACTAATGACACCACTGACTACACGTTTTAACAAATCATGGGAGGATGGTGTGGTACCTGAGGACTGGAGGAAGGTGGATGTGAGTCCCCTTCACAAAAGTGGGAGCAAGACAGAGGCAGGAAACTACAGGCCTGTCAGGTTGACCTCTGTGGTAGGGAAAGTGACAGAATCACATCTGAAGGAAAGAATTGTTGAGTACCTAGAGGCTAGTGGGGCACAGCACCCAAGGCAGCATGGGTTCACAGCGGGAATGTCATGTCAGACAAATCTAATCAATTTCTTTGACTGGGTGACCAAAGTAGTAGACCAGGGAGGAGCTGTGGACATGGCCAACCTAGATTTTAGCAAGGCATTTGACACAGTCCCACACAAAGGATTAATAAACAAATTAGACAGCCTGGGAGTGGGTCCCAGGGTGGTAGCCTGGGTAAAACATTGGCTGGACAACAGGACACAGAAGGTAATAGTAAACGGAGTCCACTCTGAAGAAAGGGGGGTTACTAGTGGGGTACCGCAGGGTTCAGTACTGGGTCCAGTCCTTTTTAATGTGTTTATGAGTGACATTGCAGAGGGACTGGAAGGAAAAGTATGCCTCTTTGCAGATGATACCTAGATCTGCAACAGGATTGATACCCAAGGATGCGTGGAAAGAATGAGAAGGGACTTGGTAAGGTTGGAGGAATGGTCAGAAGTATGGCAGCTTGGATTCAATGCAAAGAAGTGCAAAATACTGCACCTGGGAAACAAAAATCCAGGGGAAGAGTACACAATGGGAGGGGAGGTAGTAACAACAACAAAAATGGAAAGGGACCTGGGAGTAATCATATCAAATAACCTTAAAGTTGGCAAGCAATGTGAGAAGGCAGTAGGGAGGGCTGGGGGATACTGGGATGTATAGGTAGAGGCATCACCAGCAGAAAACAGGAAGTTGTTATCTCTTTGTACAGACAGTTGGTGAGACCCTATCTGGAGCACTGCATCCAGTTCTGGAAACCCCATCTCCTCAAGGA
This sequence comes from Neoceratodus forsteri, assembly GCA_016271365.2. Lineage (NCBI taxonomy): Eukaryota > Metazoa > Chordata > Ceratodontiformes > Ceratodontidae > Neoceratodus > Neoceratodus forsteri. The sequence goes on from CM057456.1 coordinate 609,287,226, forward strand.
CATAGACAGGATGGAGGCAGTCCAGAGGAGGGCAACTAAAATAGTGCAGGGTCTGCAAGAGAAGCCATATGAGGAGATACTAAAGGAGATTAATATGTATTCCCTTGAGGAAAAGAGGGAGGGGGGGACATGATAGAAACTTTTAAGTACCTCAGTGGAATCAACAAAGTCCAAGAGGGTAGCATCTTTCAGAAAAAGAGATGTGCAAGAACAAGGGGACACAATCTGAAGATAGAGGGGGGATGGATCAGAGGCAATGTGAGGAAGTATTTTTTCACAGAGAGGGTGGTGGACGCATGGAACAGCCTTCCTGAGGAGGTTGTGGGATCTAAAACTTTGGGAGAATTCAAGAATACATGGGACAGTTATAAGGCAATTTTTGTGGGGGGTAGGAAGAAATAAGCTGTTGGTTAACTAGGATCTGCAGCTTATCCCGTAGGTAGGGAAATGTTTCTATGTTTCTAAACCCACAAGCAACAGCCAAGAGGTCCCAGTGGACTGAACGCTGCCATGTCGCAGAGTAAGTGCCACTGTATCCCATGTGCTGATACATAACACATGATGTCATGTCATGTACCTGTAAACACATATGTCCCATCCAGAGGTGCTGTACACACAGTGTTCCACAAGGAGCACTAGGATCACAGGACACCAGTACCAACAACATGGAGGACACACAAGATGATGGCAGTGGCAGAGGGAAAATACCATGCGCACCAGTGATGGACACAACACAGGACAGTGAGAACTGCATGCATGCCTTCATGGTGATGAACAAGAATTATACAATGGCTTAAAAAATACTGGCTCCTGATTGGCTGGCACGGCTGTAATTCATAGCATCACCCCACGGGAAGAAGTGCCAGCCAGCAGCATCAGGAATCCCCAGTCTCTGAATCATTACACCCCCCTCCCCCCCAAAAACAGAAACTGAAAAGCTCGTCATTCACTCACCGGTAAACCTTTGTCTGTAACAACTCCCGCTACAACACCTGGCAACCCCTATTTAAATAAAAAATAACTGTCTTTTAATGACCTCAGTGGTCACTGGCTTCTGCACACTCTCTCCCTCTTGCTGTAACCAGTGGCACAAAACCGGCAGTAACAGAAGTAGACAGATTACAGTTTAAAAAAGAAATTTAAATCCATTAGTACCAGTGCCACAATACCTCTGATCCATGGAGTGTCTCTCAAATATAGTCTTATCCAGATTATTAGTTTTAATGACGCTGCTCCTCCTGAACCTCTCTCTTGTGCTCTCACTGTGGACTTGCACCCATGATCCACAGTGAGAGCACAAGAGAGAGAGAGAGAGGTTCGGGAGGAGCGGCACCATTAAAACTAATAATATGGATAAAACTATATTTGAGAGACACTCTGTGGATCAGAGGTATTGTGGCACTGGGACTAAAGGATTTAAAACTTTTTTTTTTAACTGTAGTCCGTTTACTTCTGTTCTGGGGCATCTCCTCATTATTCTCCCTAGCAACACAGAACTATTTTTTGTGGTGCAGCAATACATTTAATAAAAATAATTTAAAAGGGGAAAAACAACTCTTCTTCTATTTTTTATTTTAGTCTTCCAAAAAGAGGATATTGTATAATCATACTAACATACTAAAATGCCAGCAGAATAGGCCTAACGGTCTTTCGAGTCTGCTCGATTGGTCAGCCCCCACCCTGAGTGCTGACCTTGCTGCCCCCCTCGCCTTCTCTGGCTTCTCCCTTCCCAGTTCCGGATATTCTTGCTGCATTGGATTTTGTTTCCAGAACCCTTCCCCTGTACCTATCCCACCCCCTCTTGAACCCCTCCACCGTCTCTGCCTCCACCAGCCCCTAGGCAGTGCATTCCATGGCTCCACCACCCTCTCTCAGTGAAGTAGCACCTCCTCCTTTCTCCCTGAATCTTCCCCTCCAGCTTCCACCCATGCCTCTAGTGGCCCCTCCTCTACTTCCTTCAAGCACCCTGACTGTTCCTCCCCTATTTACCCTCTTCATGCACCTGAAGACCTCTATCATGTCCCCCCGGTCCTTCTCTTCCAATGTGTACATATTTAGCTCTTCGAGCCTCTCCTCATAGGTCCTGTCCCCCAAGCCCCAAATCATTTTGGTTGCCCTCCTCTGGACCCTCTCCAGGAGTTTAATGTCCCTCTTTAAGTGTGGCCTCCAAAACTGCGCAGTACTCAAGGTGTGGCCTCACCAAGCAGTTATACAGAGGGAGTATCACTTCCCTCCTTCTGGAGGTGATCCCCCTAACAATGCATCCCAGCATCCTGTTGGCCTTGGCTGATGCCCTCCTGCAAGTCTCCGAGTTGTTCATCTTGACATTCACCACCACCCCCAGGTCCCTCTCAGCCATCGAGACTTGTAGCATTCCCCCCAGGGTGTACACTTGGCCTGGGTTTCTGGCCCCCAGGTGGAGTACCTTGCATTTCCCTGCATTGAACCTCAGCTTCCACCTTCTAGACCATCTTTACAGAGCCTCTAGGTCCCCTGAAGGGCCACCCTCCCCTCCTCCCATCCACCACCGCCCCCAGTTTTGAGTCATCCGCAAAGAGACTCAACTCACTCCTGACTCCTGTCCTTATGTCAGAGATGTAGGCGTTGAACAGGAGGGGCCCAAGGACTGATCCCTGTGGGACCCAACTAATGACTCTCCTTGGGGAGGAGGCTATCCCGCCAACTACGACCCTCTGGGTCCAGTCCTGGAGCCAATTGCCTATCCATCTGATCATCTGGTTCCCCACCCCCATTTCTCCCAGCTTATCCAAAGGGCCCACGTGAGGAACAGAGTCAAATGCCTTGCTGAAGTCTAGAAAGAGGACGTCCAACGGTCTACCCAGGTCCAAGGCACTCGGCCACCACTCAGAACTCACAAGATTTGTCTGACAATAATTTTCCGGACGCAATCCATGCTGCTCATTGTCCAGGCACCTGACTTTCCAGGTCCTCCCCAGCCTCTCCTTGACAATGCCTTCCATCACCTTGCCCACCACCGATGTCAGGCTGACAGGCTTGTAGTTCCCTACCACCTCCCTTGATCCCCCCTTGTGGATAGGCACTATATGCGCCACCTTCCAGTCCTGGGGCACCCACCCTGTCCTCAGAGAGATGGTAAAAAGCTCCGCCAGGGGTTTCGCCAGGACATCCGCAAGTTCCTTCAGCACTCTGGGATGTAATTTATTTGGTCCCGGTGCTTTCTCCGTCTTAAGGGAGCTGAGGGCTTCCCTCACTCTCTCTGCTGTGATTTCCACTTCCGGTACCTCTTCTCCCTGCTTAGCCCTCCCCCCTCCTGTCAGTGAGGCCTCCCCCTCTCCCCAGACCCGCCGATCGGTAAGGGTCCCCCCCTCCTCAGTATCTCTGTCTCCTCCCATGTATGATGCAGCACCCCCATTTTCCTTGGTGAAAACTGAGGTGAAGTACTCATTTAGTACCTCAGCCTGCTCCCCGGGTCTTGTTCCATCTCTCCCGATTTAATCCTGCTAATCTGCCCTTCACCCTTCGTTTTCCCCAATGTATCTAAAGAACCCCTTGTTCCCTCTCCTAATTTCCCTGGCCAGGTTCTGCTCCTTCCTTGTCTTGCGCCCTCACCACCCTAGTGGCCCTTCTAGCCATCAGCTCATACTCCCCTTGATCCCTTTCACTCCTTGAGCACTTGAATTGCCTATAGGCTGCCTTCTTTCCCGCACCACCTGGACCTCCCTGGTCCACCAGCAGGGTTTTCAGGCCCTATCGCATTTTCGTCTTACTCTTGCACAGGTGCTGGTAGCATCTTGCACCCCTCTCCTGATGATTTCCCACCTACTATCACCGTCCATGTCTGACCCAATCACATCCAAATGCTCCTTAAGGATCCTTTCCATTTCCTTAAAATCCATTCCCCTGAAGTCAGTTACCTCCGTCTTTGTGCAGCCTTCTAGCCCTCCTAGGTCCAGGCAGAACCAGACCGTGGCATGGTCACTCCCCGCCAATTGCAATATGCCACTCGAGGGTGTGGGTGATACCAGGATTTATCCACTTCTGGTGTGGTTCTGTCTCACTCTCTCTGTGGCCTCATGACCAAACCACACTAGGCATGGGCAAATTCTGGCATCACCTACACCCTCTCGTGGTATATTGCTTAAGCAACCAACAGAAGCACTACACAGGCAACACAACAAAGACAATAACATCACAAACAACTGGAGTGCAACACACAGTACACACTAATGCCAACAATACAAGAAGCAAGCCTTCTGATACATGCACATAGCACTAAACACGACACGGAGAAGACAGCACCATCAGATGATAAAACAGTAATTCACTGGAGAAGCCACCTAGGCCGATGACACAACCAAGAACGTCCAAAGCACAGTGTGGAAATTTCATAAAGCTCTACTCTCATGCCTGGGATAAGCCATACTTCATAAAGACCTATGTTTAGCCATGTGGAACAAACTCTGGCCAGAGCCAATAGGACTGCAGGAGAGGAATCTGGGTTTAAAATATTGAAAAAAAATTTTTTTTTATTTTTACACCAAATTTTCAACACAGCCGTGTGATGAACCTGCCTCATAAAGAACGGCAGAGAAGATGTTTAACTCCTGGTGTAAAGGTGATGTGTGGGGACTGAAAAATCAGATTTTAATCTACAAACACACATATTGAGCAGGAGTTGAAAAATGACAGCTGTCACATTCATGAGTCGCTGTTTCAAAATGGCTATGTTGAAATGTTGTGGTAAAAATATTGAATATTACAAAAGTTATGAGTCCACATTGTCAAAATTCAACATAGCCTCATAAATTAATAGGTGATCATACTAGAATCATAGAATACAAGAACGTGCAAAGTATAATACCACCCCATATTACATTTATTCAAAGCCATGGAATGCACTGCTAGTCTTTTTTGGCATTGAAAATGTTTAACTTGGTCCATGTGGAGAAACTTTGGAAACAGCTTGACTTAATCAAGCCCTAAATATCATGATATAAGGGCAGAAAGTGGGTCAGGGTGCATTCAGATGAAAGTGAGGATAAGGTAAAGAAAATGTATTTTGGTACTGTACTCTGTAAAGACCCTGCTGAAAGAATGCAGCATGGAGCTTGGCATAGATGCTAAATTCTTTGGTGTGGTCTTATAGTGCAGCAAGTTGGTGTCGGTATTCTTTTTTGAGTCGGGGATTGTGAAAAATGTCAGATAGTTGTCAATTCCAACCCACCTTCTTTCTTCTTTGATGACAAAATCCCTGCGTTAAGAAAATGGGTTATGTAGATCATTATGATCCATCATATTTTCAATAACCTCAACTTTTTACACCTTGTGGGTCACTGTCCCACATAGGAAAACTGATCTTCTCATTCCTCTCTGAGTGCAAACCAAGCCCCCTTTTTGTGTTTACAAATCCCCACCACCACCACCATCTACCATTTATTTAGTGGCAGTGCATTTATGTAGCATTTTTTAGTTCTGCATATGTATGCAGTACCATACAGTAAAATGCCAACTGACACTCTTTGTAAGCTTCCCTCTATCCGTTCTTTCATATATCCTCCAGTGTTTGCATTTCCTGCAGCAGTAAAGAGAATGTGTTCAGTACTAAAAAGGAAAAGAAATTTGCTGGTGGGCTTTCTGTTTGGATACCTTTGTTAAGGGGAAGCTGCATTTTCAAAACAGGAATACCTGGAAGGGTTGAATAGATAAGATCCACATTTATGTTTACTAGTAGTTATTACTGTCCTCTCCATGTGGAACAAAGCAAAAATGGATCTGGAGTGGCAGCACAAGTAATATGGTGCTCAGCAATGAAAAAACTGAAACAAGTAAAAGGATGACGAGTACCCACATATGCAGAAAGCACTAGGATCACAAAAATATTCAGAGTTCTTTGTTTAAGTAAAGTGCATAGTGCACCCACACACAGTGAGCATAAAAATGTGATGACTGAGCCACTCTGAAAGTAATGCTTCTCCAGGCCCCTGCCAGGCATCATCACAGTGAATCACTCTGATGACACCTGGCAGGAGTCAGGAGAAATAATAGATGCAGAAAGGCTCAGCCATCACTTTTTTATGCTCACTATGTGTGGGTACACTATGCACTTTAGTTAAATAAAGGACTTTGAATAATATTTTTGTGGTCCCAGTGCTTTCTACATATGTGGGTGCGTCTCATCCTTTTGCTTGTCCCTGTTGAACAGCAGACTGAGATGGAACATGAGCTCAGTCTTCCCAATCTCAGGGGTGTTGACAGGATTGAACATATGGATATGTTTTCCAGCAGGACACAGGGACATGCTCTGAAGGTAACAGATGGCAAGTTTAGGGGTAACATTAGGAAGCATAGTTTGTTCCAGAAGGTGGTGGCCTTCTAAAATGACCTGCCAATAAAACCGATGGACATGAAGACAGTCGAATGGTCCCCCATGTTACCCATTGCCAGCATTGAGCCAATACAGCTATGGAGAGCTTTTAGGAATGGCAAGGGTGTTGAAAAGAATATGCTGTGCTCTTGCCACACCAGAGTCAGAAGTAACTGATACTGCTGTGGTTACAGAACTGCACATGATTGATAATCGCATATGTGCAGTTTGCTCTGGAGTCAGCCGTATCATGGCAGCACTGACATGACTACATGTGGGCGATACTTACATTTGCATAGTTTAAGTCAACACTGCCATGTTGCAAACAGCGGCCATTAGTATCTCAGCAAATCTGTCCTGTGACAGTACATTGCACGCAGATGTAAACATGGGTAAAAGTAAGACCCCACTGAAAATGAGATACTGCATCTCAGCCAGGCTAAGTTGTATCAGTACATTGTAAAAATGGATAAAATTAGGACACCCTGAAAATGAGATACTGGATTTCAACAAATCTGACCTGTGTCAGTGCTATGCCAGAATGGATAAAAGTATGAGCCCACTGAATATCACATACTGCATCTCAGCCAGGCTATCTTATGTCAGTACATTGTAACAGGGCTAAAGAGCACATAACACAGCCTTAACATTTGTTATAGCAATTTTACTGACAGGCATAATGAAGTTAGTTGTGTGCATGTATTGATTTGAGCATACAGGAAAATGTACAGGAGTTCTGTCCCAGTTTTACATGGAAAACACAGGGCAAGTGAGGTTGCCCTACAGGGAAATGCTTTGTTCAGTCTGGGAACACTGCAGATGACACCCTTATGATTTCTTTGTAATCCCCTATGACGCCCTTTGCAACCTCTGAAACCCCCTGAAACATTAGCTGCTTAGCATTTACCCTTCCTACAAATATAAAATCATAAGAGTTCCAAGGCCACTAATTAGATAGGTCCCTGAAAGGGTTAACATAAATCAACACTTTAGAGAAAATACTGTAAATCATTGCTACACACATACACACATTGGGAGAGATGGCCAAGGATGTAATTTGGAACTGCTCTGCAGTTAGGTGCTGTATCCTCTGTTGGAACTCAAACATGGGTAAAAGTAAGACCCCACTGAAAATTAAATACTTCATCTAGGCCAGGCTAACCTGTATCAGTACATTGTAGCAATGGGTAAAATTAGGACCCCTCTGAAAATGAGAGTCTGCATCTCATCAATGCTATCCTGTGTCAGTACATTGCCAAAATGGATAAAAGTATGACCCCACTGAATATGACATACTGCATCTCAGCCAGGCTATCTGGCTGTGCCAGTATATTGCAACAATGCTATAATACCATCAAGAGGTTCTGAAGATATAAGAACATTGGGAGCAAAGCTTGAGAGAGTCCAACAGTTTTACATGGAAAATACAGGGAAATGCTTTGTTCAGTCTGGGCGCACTGTAGTTGACATCGCTATGATTCTTTGTAATTTCCTAGGATGCCCCTTGCAACCTCAGAAAACACATAAAACATTAGCTGCCTAGCATTTATTTACCCTTCCTACAAGTATAAAACTATGAGAGTTCCAATGCCATTAATTACATAGGTCCTGAAAAGGTTAATATAAATCAACTCTTCAATTCCTTTGGGTAAATATTACAAAGATTGGTGTGAATGATGATGTATTAGGACTCGTGTACATATATCTCATTCCTACTAGTTACCTTTCCCAGGGAAAGGGGGACTGTGGGATTTTATCCCTATGAGTTTTTATTTAGATTCCTTAGACTGGTTCTGTACATGTTTGTCATACATTGACACTGTATTGAAATCTGTACATATCAGGCTCATGATCTCATTTTCTTGGGGGTCCTTGACAGACAGTTTTGTTTTTTTGGTTTTTTATTCAGCACTTATACTTACAATTGATATCATCATGTATTAAATGCTGTTACAACACTGAAGGCTTTAAAGTTTATGAAGTGCATTAACTGGTTGAGAGTATAGTTGAGAAAATGTCTCAAGCGAAGGAAGTTCTATATTATATTTTGTGTATAACATTTGCTCACTTTGAGTAAACTTCACTTTAAACCCTCTGTATGCCATATGTGTATACTGGCTGGATGAATATGAAAATCAGAAGGCATAGCCCATAAAGATTTTCCCCACAATTCAGTGGTAGTGGCGAATGCCACCAACTTCTTCTAGATAATTGTCCAGTTTCTGCTTAAAACAATCTAAGCTTTCTGCCTCCATCACCTCCTGGGGCAGTCCATTCCATGCCCTTATTGTTCGACACTTGAAACACCTCTTCCTTAACTCAGTCCTACTTAGTTCTTCACCCAATTGCCTATCATGCCTTCTCAAATGATAGGTCCTTTCCTTATACACCAGTCCCAACTCTGCTCTAATACCCTGATCCTTCAGAGATTTATATAATAGTAACAGATCCCCTCTTGCCCTTCTACTCTCCAAAGACCACAAACCCAATATTTCCAATCTAGTCTCATATGACTCTTTCTCACAACCCGAAATCAACCTTGTAAGGGATCTCTGTGGTCTTTCCATTAATTTAATATCCCTCATCAATATAGGACCTGCAACTGTAGAGCAATAATCCAATATAGGCCTCACCAGATGTTTATACAATGGCATCAAAACCTCTCTACTCCTTGATTGAAAACCTCTCCTAATGTAACCAACAATCTGCATTGCTTTGTTAGATGATTGTCTGCTATTTACTTCATTTCTTAAATCATTTTGGACATAGATACCCAGATCTTTCTCACATTCCGATACCCTAAGCTTCAGATCTTGCATATAGTAGATCTGATTTATATTTTGTCTACCGAAATGCATGATGGTACATTTATCTTTATTAAACATCATTCCATTTTTTTTTTGTCCAGTCGATAATGTATAACAAATCCTGGCCAAAAATGAGTCTCTCATTAAACGTATTTACCACTGCTCCAATCTTAACATCGTCAGCAAATTTAGTCTATTATTACTTAATAATTTCAGATTGCTTATAAATATGCAAAACAGTAGTGGGCCCAATACTGACCCCTGTGGAACTCCACTCCATACACTATTTAAATCAGACAGATACCCTTAAATCTTTACTCGCTGTAATCTATTACTTAGCCATTGTTCTACCCATCTAACAATGTTCTCACTGATTTCCACATTTATAAGTTTTTTTATGATTTTATCATGTGGAACTGTGTCGAATGCTTGACTAAAATCGAGCATTACAACATCAACGCTACTTCCCTCATCAATACATTTGCTGACAAACTCATAAAAGGTCAATAGATTTGTTTCACACGACCTATTTGGCATGAAACCATGCTGGTTCTGGTCCAAAATTCCCCTCCTTAACATACTTTCGTGAATAGCATCACTCAAAGCTCCTTCAATAATCTTTACCTCCACTGATGTCAAACTAACAGGACAATAATTCCCTGCATCACTCCTTATTCCCTTCTTATATATAGGCACAACATGTGCCAACCTCCACTCTTCAGGCACCTCACCATCACTTAAAGATTTTTGACCCAGTATAGTAATAATAGGTATCATCACATCACTCAGCTCCTTCACAAAATATGGGTGGATACCATCTGGTCCAGCTGTCCTATCCAGCTTCAATCTCCCTTTACTTTTAGCTACCCTCTGTACAGTTATAATATTTTGGGGATCCAAATTACAGTTTCCCATATTATGCCTTTCAATATCAACATAATTCTTCCTAAACACTGCTCCAAAACTTCTACTAAATTCATTGGCCATATCTATAGGTTCAGAGGTCATGACTCCATTTATATATAACAGTCCAACTGTCCCCCTACTACCCTTTGTGCTATTTACATAGGCAAAAAAACTTTTTTTATCTTTACTAACAGCTAGTCTAAATTCAAAGCCTTTCTTAGCATTTCTTATTTCTTTCTTTAATTTCCTCAGTACTTTCCTATAGCTCTGTTTAGAACATTCTAATCCATTAGATTTCATTTTATTAAACATTATTTTATTTTTCATACACATTATTAATATTTTCTTATTCAACCATGGTGGCTTTTTACCCTTATGATTATAAGCCTTTCTACAAGGGATGTAGGTTTTTTTCAAATTATTGAATATGTTCAAGAAATAATTCCAAGATTCTTCCATATTTAAACCTTCAAACTCTTTTTCCCAATTGATACCTACCAATTCCTGTCTCATGGCTATATAATTTCCTTTTTTGTATAAATACTGCACTGTATTTCCCTTAGCTGGTTTAGATGCCCAATCCGTTATAAACATAATAGACTTATGATCACTGTTGCCTAACTGAGGTTGAATGCTAACATTCTTTATTACACCAAGGATGTTAGTCAATAAGACGTCTAAGATATTATTGCCTCTAGTGGCCTCTTTTATACATTGTTTAATGCCATCTGAACTCAGCTCCTCATGGACTCTACATCCTAAATGATTACCGGGTTGTTTTTTTCCCCACTCAATGTCGGGCATGTTCAAATCCCCCATGAGGATAATGTTAGTTATCCCAGCCTGATTTACAATGTCTTTAATATATGCTTCAGTTTCTTCCATTCCAACATCAGGAGCCCTATAAAAGACAGAGACTCTACATTTTTTTCCCTTTATCCCCAACTATTCAATACTAACATTTTCAATTTCCAGGTAATCACATTGTTCTAGTTCCCTAACCTCTATTCCTTCTCTAACAAAAAGAACCACACCACCACCTCTTCTCCCTTCTCTACTTCTTTTAAACACTCTATATCCTGGAATATATTGTAACCACTCACGTTCATTATCCCATCATGTTTCTACTATTCCTATCAAATCCAAACACCAATTTGTAATTAAAACCTCCAACTCTCCCATACTTGATATATTTAAACTTCTGGCATTGCAAAACATAGCCTTTATTTCAGATAACCTATTGTTATCTTTTTTTGCCACAGGAGCGTTTCGAACTCCATCATTTCCCCTCATCCCCTTCGTTTTTAGCTTAAACAATTCTCTATTACCTGACGCAATCTCATTCCCAATATTTTACTTCCTCTAAAATTCAGATGCAACCCATCTTTACAATACAAATCATTTTTTTCTATCAAAAGTTCCATAATGTTTAATAAATTGAAAGTTCCTATCTTTGGACCATTTACACAGCCATTTATTTGCCAGTGCAATCCTTTTTACCTTGTAAAAATTAGCCCTAGGTTCAGGAAGTATCTCCGAAATCACTATTTCACAACCTTTCTCTTCTAATTACTCCACTAGCTTACTATAATCCTTCTGCATCTCAGGCAGGGTTTTTCTCATAATGTCGTTTATGCCCACGTGAATCACTGCCAATGGATGTTCCCCAGCCCCTTTAAATATATTGTCGGCCATGTTACACAAATCCATAGCCCCCTGAACCCGAGAAGCTACTGACCATCCTATTTGCTTTGTCATGTTTACAAATATACTGATCAGTATACTTAATGATGGAATCACCAATAACTATCACCTGCCTTGAACTGACCACCCCTCCCTCCTCCATCTGATCATTATTTTCATTTCCACCATCTACCACTATAGTAGATTGATTTATTTCCTCCAACACATCAAATCTATTTGTTATTGTTATTCCTTCTGTTATATTAGCAACAAAATCATTTCTATTATCTATTTCAATCTCAACCTGCCCTACAACCTCAGTATTACAATTAATAGTTACCTCCTTTTCCTTCCTTAGCTCTGTTGGAACTGGTTTAAAAGGACTTTGACCCCTATGTTTTCTTTTAGCTTTCTTATTCTCATAAAGATTACCAGAATTTTGTTCATTTCCAACAAATCTTGATTTCCTTTCCCCATATTCATTTTCTAAACCTACTTTTCCCTTAGCCTCCTCATTTACATTTAAACTGGAAAGTATTTGAATCTTTTCTGTTAACATCCCCTGACTCCTTTCTAATTTCACTAACCTTTTGGTAACCATTCCCAAATTTTTATGTAATTCTTCATTTTGCTCACATTTTTCACATTCATAGCTACTATTATCAATCCCCAGCTCTACAATTTTATACATTCTACATCCCTTACATCCAATCATCAAGTCTCCCTCTGTTGTCAAAATTGAAGTCACAAAACTATGAATCCTCACCTCTTCTGTCGTCATTTTATACTCAAAACTGCTTAAATTTAAGAGAAAACTATACAAAATCTTCTGCACACTGCCACTACTCCACGCTAACATGCAAACACGCACTAGACGTGCATGTCTCCGCGCGTCTCAGCACCGAGACTCGCCGCACATGCTCGCACCGCTCGTTTAAGCATCTGTTTAAATCCCTCTTGGACCCAGAAGCTGCGCAGATCTCTCCCCCTGAAGCAATTATGTGCCTGCGTTTAAGTAACAACACCAGACCCCTAAAATTAGCAGCACAACTTCTCCTTTCAGCCTGAATATAATTGCCCTCAGTCAGGGCATATTGAGGGGCTCAGTAAAAGCGATCAAAAATGTTAATATGCACCAACACTCAAAGCGGCAACTCCAGTGATCAAATCCACTCTGTCCCACCGCTTTTGGCAGTCTCACAGTACAGGATTTGATCTGTATGTGTGTGTATATGTTTGTGTGTGTATGTATATGTGTGGGTGTATATATATATATATATATATATATATATATATATATATATAAATGGTGAAAAAACTAGAAATCTCATTGGCCAAGAGACATCAGCTGACTGTACATTAAATCTCTATATACCCACAGTCATCCTGGTCCTAAACCACATCACACAATAAGCAAATAAGTCCCCCTGCAACCAGAACTGATCTTCCATCACAAACACGACTGCTGCTACCTTTACACTATAAAAACCTTCAACTGGGCCCTAAAAATAAAACTACCTTAAATAAAAAATAAAACAAATTATTTAAATGTTGTTTACCTGATCATCACACTCTCTTTACACACATAAACAAATCAGAAACATTAAGTATTGTTTATAGTTTTCATTACAACTGTTTCTTTACTGACAGTGAAAAATCCCCCTTCTATCTTTACCTGTTCATCAGGGAGATCTCTTCTGCTTGCTCTGACAGTGAAATAATTGAGTCTCTGGCTCTAAAATAGGTCTTTGTTGTCTGTGTGTACAGTATGTTAGGAGAGTAACAATCTACCAGTGGAACTGAGCAGAATTTTGAATCCCTGTATTCCATGGTAAACATTCCATGATAAACATTCTGGCCCGGATATTCAGAGCGGATGCACCATGCACAACAGGGATGTGCCAGCGCACGTACGAAAATGCACCATTATGCGATATTCAGCAGGAGGCGGCTGCGCAGCATAATAAGCAATGTGCAAGAGCGCAACAGTAATTAATGCATGTGCAACCGTAGGGGGCGGAACCATGAATAACATGCACAGTGCAATATTCAACAGCATGCGCCGTGCGCAATAGCGGAGCAGACGGAAGTTGCACGACAGCGGAAATTATCCAAAATAAAAGGGAGCATGAGAGGGGAGGAAGAATGCTAAAGGGAAGCCACAGGTGGGAGCGTGGTGACAGACAGTCCGGGAGAAACATTAGCAAGCAGTGAGCAGGACTGGGCAGGAGCAGGACAGGGCCCACCTGAACAGTGCCAGAGACAGGATAGGAGTGGGTGTGCCCATGCCGCAGTTCAGCAAAGGGCATGGAGTGCCACAGTGGACTGAGGGCAGTGGCAGGAGTCATGACAGCCACAGACAAAATCTGGAGGTGTACCCAGTGCAGGAGGAGCATCAGGAACGGACAGCAGGGGGAACAGGACAACAGCCGACCGGGGGGAACACCAGCCAGGGACATGGCCAGCGCCACCTTCCAGATGGAGGCAGTAATGAGGGATGTGAGAAGGCAGGCAGCAGGGAGGTGAGGCCGTGGAAGGGCCCATCAGCGGTACGTCCAAAACAGGCAGTACCGAGCCCGCACCAGCTTCGAACAGTATTCTGACACAGAGATTGTGGGCCGGTACCGCCTGAACCGGGTAATACTGAGGCAGCTCTGTGAGCTGTACAGTGATGAGATGCAGGCACCCACATAACAGAGCCATGCTCTGTCAGTGGAGAGGAAGGTGACAGCCGTCATGTGCCTGCTCGCCACGGGCGCCTTCCAGAGACCAACAGGGGACACGACAGGCATAACCCAGTCGGCCGTGTCACGCCTATTCACACAATTCCTCAGCGCACTGCTGCCACATGCTGCAGAGTACATCCGTTTCCCCAGCACACAGGCAGAGGGCACAGCACACATACAGGAGTTCCACAGGGTAGCACGGTTGCCTGGCATGCTCGGGGCCATTGGCTGCACCCATGAGGCCATCCGCATGCCACCTGGCCTGGAGGGTGCAGCATACATCAACCACAAGGGTTACCCAAGCATAAACTGCCAGGTGGTGTGCGATGCCAGGGGGCGCAGTACCAATGTCTTTGCCACGCACCCTGGGGGAGCACACAATGCCTTCATTTGGCACCAGTCTGCACTGTGCCACAGGTTTGAGAGTGGGGACATCCCCACTGGCCATCTAGTAGGTGAGTATGCATATCACGCAGGACAACATGAGCAGATGTGGGGGGGTGCATAGTTAGAGGTGCCATGGGTACCGGCCATGTAGGCCCATGGCATAGCGACACAGACCACCATTCTAATGTCCACCCTCTACACACAGGTGACAGTGGCTACCCGCTACGTCTCTGGCTGCTCACATCATACCGGCGCCCCACAACCCCATCGCAGCTACGGTACAATGAGGCACACGCCACAACATGGAATGTCATTGAGCAGGTGTTCAGGATGCTGAAGGCACGGTTCCGGTGCCTGGACACATCAGGCGGTGCCCTACAGTACAGCCCCTCGAAGGCCTGTGGGATATTCCTGGCCTGCTGTATCCTGCATAACATGGCCACCGACTGTGGGATAGTTGTAGAGGTCGAAGAGGGGGACAGCAGTGGAGATGATGAGGACATCGGTCCAGCTGGTGATGGGCAGCCACCCCCTAGGTGAAGAGACCCCTACTTGATCCGGATGTCGCAGCTGCACCGGGACACCATTACAGAAGAGCACTTTGGACAACACAGGTAGGTCATGGGGCCATGCGCAACTACCAAGGGCAAGGGCACAGCCTACAGACAGGCAGGCTGGGACACCAGGGGCGGACGGTGGTAAGGGAATGGGTCTGAGTGAGGCACCGCACACGGCGGCAGGGATGGGCAGGGCCGAACACGACACGTGCACACACATGCACGCACACCACAAGACATGCACAAGGGGTAAACGGCACGCCAACCCCGACAACCACCCCCAACCCCACACAGGACCACACACGACCATGCCCAGTGGCCGTCACTGTGCGTGCCTCAGACGCTGGGCACCATTGCACACTGGCAGACAGCGCAACGCAGGCATCATCATGCACACGCCACAGTGGCCGGCAGCCAGGAGGGTATGCACAGGGATCGTGTGTGTGCAGGGCTGGGTACCCCATCCGTGCGGTGCACAATGCACACCACACTGCACATAGGGCAGCGGCAGACAGTGGCCATGGTGGGAGACTGGTCAGTCATGCGGCACAGTACCATAGCCACCACAGATATGTGGGCGGCCCCATCGAGACCTGCCAGCCATGCCAGGCTGACCATTGGCCTCATGGGGTGGCACCGACAGTCTCCCAGGGGTGACACTGCATGAACGTGACCATGTTCGCACAGGGGTCTGCAGCCCACCGAACATGCCCGTACCAGGCATGCTTGGTATGCCCACAGCCGAACCCAGTGTCAACATAGCAGGTGTTGCACAGCACTGGGAATGGGGGGTGGACATGACACTGCACGGTGTCTGCGGCGGCTGGGCACAGAATTGTGTGCCCAATGTGGCCATGATAGTTGTCAGTGCATTGGTCTGCCTGTCAATGGCAGCAGTCACATCCGCCCGCTGCCGGGCCATCTCTGCCAGGAGCAGACCGTGGTCCCTGCTGCGCCGCGCGTCTGCCTGGTGCAGAACTGCACTGAGTGCATCCACTGCCGTCACAAGCCGCATCTGCTGATCCACTGAAGCCTGGAGTAGATGGCTGTGCTCTTCAAAGAGGTCATCCGCCAGTCTGGCATGCTGTCCCTCATGGTGTTCCTGGCCCTGATGGCCAGCACCCCTTGACGTTGGGCACTGCACACCAGAGCCATGCCAGGGCATGTCCACATGCGGTGCACTGCCACCGCCCCCCGACACTGTTCCCCCATTGCCATTGTCCGACTGCTGCCGCTGCCCCTCCTGCTGCCGATCGCCAGGGCCTACTGGCACTGCCGCAGCAGCCGCAACAGCCCCACCACCCTGGACGCACACCAGTGCTGCCCCACTGGGGCATACAGGCACAGGCTGGGACTGTGTTGTTACGCAGGCAGCCACGGCAGCACCAGCCATGTCAACGCCCGTGCAGTTGCCTGCTGTGGGAGCATCCTGTGTCCCACATGTTACACTGTCCGGGATGTGTGGTCCATCATCATCAGTGCTGGATCCGGCCCCAATCTGTGTCCCAGCACACTGGAGACCACGGGCGCTGTCATGCTGGGACACAGGCAAGGCCTGGTCCGCAACCACACCACCCTCATCAGTCCGGACAGACGTGCAAGTATGCACTTGTCCGGTCCCTCAGAAACCTGTGGAGGTGGATGGGTGATCCTCCGTGTCCAGGGCATCCCCCTCTGTGAACACACCCACCACCGCTGACCCATGTAGATGCTCAGGAGCTATAAGGGAACACATTAGCGTTAGTGGATCCACCCTGCCCTGTGGCATTCCCTCCACCACCCACACACTGACAGCACAGGACCTACCATGCAGTGATGGGCTGCCACCTATCTGGAAGCCACCACCAGGAACACCCTCGATAGCACAACGCCGCATGCTGCTGGCCACCCGCTCCTCCTGTGGCGTCAGGCGTGGTACATCCAGATAGCCCCCACCGGTGGCAGCACGTTCAGCCCTGATGGCAGCCACCTTGTCCTTGATCCGCCTCCTGTCCATGCCGACCTTCTTCTTGCACTCCTGCACGGACCGCTGATGGCTGCCATGCTGGTTCACGGTACATGCCACCTCACCCCACGCCGCAGCACAGGCCTGTGGTGTTCCCCGCTGTCCACTGAGCAGTGGTTCCCTGTCCAGATATGCCTCGAACAAGGCATCTGATTCAGCCCTGGTGAAGCTGGGCCTCCTCCTTCTCCCCCGTCCCTGTTCCTCCTCTTACTCACGTTCGGTCATGCTCGATCCTGTGGGAATGACAGGTGTTACCTTGGACTGTGCAGTCCCATTCAGTCCTGACAAACCACAGTCCCCACATCCCAACAGCATGGAACCCACCACAATGGACTGCAATACCTAACCATGTCCTCTGCAGCCCCATGTCACATTTATATAGCGCAACGCATGCAAATGAGGCGAGGCACAACTGTAAGTGGATGCTAATGCAGTGGTTGCACCACGGAATGGCTAATGAACTGATTTGCATATGCTGGCTGAATATTGCGCTGTTGCGCCTTGCGCAATGTTGTTGAGCGTGCTCAGGCTATGCCGCAGCACTGTAATGTGCGCAATCAGCACTGCACGGCGCATGCCCGGGGTGCTGACACTGACGTGTGCAGCTCTGCTGAAGTGCTGTGCACGAGAGGCAGTGCAGGGCAAAGCCACCGCTGTGCCTGTGGCGCTAGTGCGCTGTTTGCCCGTGAGGCACGCCTTGGTGCGCTGTGGGCGCCACGGAGCCACAGTGCAGTAGGACACTGCAGAGCATCACACACAAGCACCCTACCGCGCTACATGCAGGGCATCCCAATAGCGCTGTATGCGCAGACAGACCCCTGACCCTGTGGTCGACCTTTGACCCCTAGGCACCATGCATCCACATGGGTGCACCTCTGTCGTGCAGTTTGGTGACAGCGCGATAGGGACTGGCAGCGCAGTACCTGGCTGTCTCCGCACGTGCGCTACACAGCACCATTTTGCTTGCGGTACCAACAGCAGGATGCCTCGTAAGAGAGCACAGGTCTGGAGTGCAGTTGAGTTGGCCAACTTGGTGGCCCTAGTAGAGCCACATGCTGGTGCCCTATTTTGGCAGGATCCCCTCAACAGGCCACAGACTGCTGTGTAGCAGGAGGTGTCTGACAGCCTGGAGGAGGCGACTGAGATCGGCCGGTCAGTGAAGCAGTGTCGCCACCGGTATGGCCACCTACAGCAGAAGGACCCTGATCGACTGGGGCATCTTCAGGCATGCGCCCGGCGAGGCGCCGTGACACGGACAGGTAGGTGCTCCATCCAAACACTGGTAGTGTCCATCTGTCCGGGTATCGCGGTGTGCATAAGGCCACGCCGCGGGGGGTGGGGGCCGTCTAGTGGGGGTGGTGGTGGTGGGGTGCATCATGGCTGGGCTAAGCGAGCATGCACACACCGGGGGGGGCTCTGTTACTGACCTGTACTGATGTTTCCCTCTCCATGTTTGCACTCTAGGCCCGGAGAAGCACCATAGGGCACGACTGGCCCGTGAACAGGGGGAGCAGGACAGAGCGGGTACAGTCCAGTTACAGCCGGGCCATGTTGGAGGGGCCATTGGCCAGCAGCACCCTGCTGGCCAGGATGCAGATGACTGCCGTGTTTCCCCTTACTTGTGTGCATGCTGGGTTGCAGGGGTGGTGGTGGTGGGGCGTGGCCACCCGCACTTGGCCCCACTGCCATGCATGCCACATGGTGCACTCAGCACTGTACTGTGGCACTGCATGTGTGGGTAGGTGTCGCAGGTGGGCTGTGCGTGCACTGGGACCATGGCTGTGCCACTGCCATCGCACCACATAGCCATGTCACTGTACGGCCACGGTGGTGCCATGCGGGACATGGGCGGTGGGTGTGTGCAGTATTCTGCATGTCTATGGGTGCCTGGGTAGGCGGGTCATGTGGGCACGGACACTGTGGGTGGTCGCATGCCATCATAGGGGCATGGCCCACGGCTGTACGCCTTGCACATTGGGTGGGCTGCAGGGGTCTGGCCACTCACGCGTAATGACTCTGCTCCCCTGTCCTAGGTGAGTAACACTGGACTGCCCTTGAACATAACGTGCAGGAGCTGCTGCAGCTGTCGAGGGCCACCCTGGAGCTGCTCCAATGTATGGACAGGGGCGACAGAAGGAGGCACAGGAAGCGCCACCGAGACAGAAGTGGGGAGAGGGGTCGCCAATAGGCCCACTACACACCTGTTCACCATTCCCCCTGGACTTTCCCTCACACCCCTTCATCCCACTCCCTGCTGTATGCCCTTGCCCCATGCCCACCCCCACCTGGTATGTGGCCCTCCCCCTCCACATTGTAAATAGTTTTGTATGATGTTTTATTTGTACAGTGCACAGCGCTATTATAGACTTATTTGTTATGACAACCGTGGTGGTCTCTGATTTTCAGCAGGCATATGGTGCTTGGCTGCAGTGGTGTGCATGGTGTCGGGGGTGATGCAGGCCTGGGCGTGTGTGTGTCCGGCAGGGACCTGCTTATGGTGTGGGTGGGGGACTCGGTCCCTGTCTGTGGTATGTGTGTTGTTCCCTGTGCACTGGATGCTTGTGTGCAGTGGTCCCTGGTGCATGCGCTGTGTTCCTGGTGCCCCTGTCAGTAAGTCCATGGCCCGCGCAGCTGGCCCCCTTGACTGTCTGTGGTACGCACGGTCTGCTGGCATGTCACTGGTGGCTGTCCATGCCAGCCACCCTCTGGCCACGGTGCAATGGTGGCTTGCCTCCTGTCACCGGCGTGTTGCACATCTGCCTCGGGTAACACTGTGGGCTATGCTGTTGTTGTCCCCCCTCCATGCTGTCGCTGGTGTCTGTTGTGGTGTCTGTGCTCTGATGTCTGTCACTTGTGCTCCGGCTGCATGCTGGCGGCGGACAGCTTCATGGTGCATGTGCAGGATGGCTGGTACACCTGTGCCATGGTGGGGTGCAGGCCGTGGGTACACAGCATCAGTGGATGTACACCAGCGGCATTTGTTGCCCCACTATTGTGGCCCTGTGTCGGGGTGCCCTTGGGTCAGGGTGGGTGTTTGTCCATGCCCTGTGTCACATCCTGTGTGGCGCATGCCTCCATGCACCACAGTGGGTGGGTGGCTGTGCTGGCTGCTGGGGCCAGTGCTGGGACAGGGTGTGTGCATGGGTGGGTGTGTGGGGTGCATCCTGCTGGTGGAGGAGTCCAGGGCAGGCCTTGTCACATGCGGGGTCCCTCGGGTACTGCCGCAGGGTCGACCTCTCTGCTGTGCCATGGGGAGGGGGCCGCGCAGGGTGGCACTGTGTCTGCAGTTGTTGCATCGGTGGCTGGTGCCACCCGCTGTGTGGTGCTCACTGTGGGGCTGCCATGCATGGCTCCATGGTGCACAGTGTTGCACTGTCATGGTGGGGGTGGTGGCATACATTCAGTGCCATGCACTGTTGGGTGCTGCTCCTGGGCCGGATGTCTGGGGATTGCTGTACAGGGTGTGCTCTGCGTTGGTGGGATAGGGTGGCACTGGGTTCCCGGCCCTACTTGTGTTGCAGTCACTGCTTGCCAGGGGGATGTGCTGGGGCACCGTGCCCTGGCTGTGGATTCGGTGCTGGTGTTCATGGGCTGGCGGTCCATCCAGATCACCACTGGTTGTGCAGTTCATGGAGTGCAAGGGGGCACTGTCTGGCCTGCTGCATGCTCCTCCACCCATGGCTTCCATGGGTGGTGCACCCCTGCATCCTGTCCCTGTCCCTGCGCATCCCTGGTAGTGCTACTGCGCTGCTGCCCTGCTCCACTGCGCATCCCTGGTTGTGCCATGGCGCAGTTGGCATGATATTCAGTTGTGCTGCGCAACCGCACCTTGGCCTGCGCTGTGTTTGAATATCGCCGTGTTGCGCAGGGGCACACTGCACTTGCTTTGTGGCGCAGTCTGAATATCCGGGCCTCTATGTCTTGAATGTGGGGAAAAACAGAAAAAGAAACAAGATGAAGAAAGTAGGCAATATAGTAATACTTAATAAACAAAGAGAAAAGGTGGGAAAACACAATTACATATGCAGAGGCAGAACCAAACTGCTCAACTACATTGCTGATTTTTATAAAAGCACGTACATTTTAATCGCATATAGGTGTTTTCAGGTGAAATCTACACCACCACCAAAATAAAAGGCAATTTGGCAGGTTTAAAGTTTTTTCTTACTAACCTTTCACCTCAATCCTATGGCAGTGTTCCTTTTATGTACTAGACAACAACACATAAGGAGAAACTAAAATAAAGAGAAGGCTGCCTTCAGTGAAAGTATATAACTACAGTGTAATGAAAATTAAGTTTTAAACACTACTTATGTTTTACAAATTTACAGATGTTACAGTGCAATATATGATAATTTACATGTTACAGAGAAAATATTTATTTTCAACCAACTCTACTAATAAATACTTTTACTGCAAAGTACTGTACTAGTTAGCCTATTGCTGAAATATGCTATTTTATTCATTAATTGGGACTACTTTTTTCAGATTTTAGATGTTGTAGAGGTAATGCATTGTACACTCTTTTGAAAATCGTAAATAAGTTTTAATCCCTAGCAGAGTAAATCAAACTAATTATTTTATGATAGTGGCCTATGTTATAAGAGCGATAAGCCACTCCAGGGTGTGCATTAAAGGATTTTAATGCACTTCCCAGGGGCGTAAGGACACACGGCCTTTGGCCTCGTGCCTTAGCACGCACCTGGGGCATGCATTAAAATCCTTCAATGCACACCCTGTTGTGGCTTATTACTTACATATATGTATATGTATGTGTGTCTATATATATATATATATATATATATATTAGAGCAAAACTCTGTTTAATGCATCAGTTAGTGTTGTTCCTTGGCGACAAAAGTGAGGAAATTTGGTGTTAGGCTTGAAAACCCCCTGACTCCCAGTCCACCCCCAACCGCATTAAGCGACGTTGGCCGCCGGCCCAACCTCACCCCATCACATGTGTAAAGAAGCAGAGGATAGGAGAATGGGTTGAGAGTTAGACCAAGACCCCAGTGCCAGTTGGGGGTGGGCTGGGGTCCAAGGAGGGTTTTCAACCCTAACACTGAATTTCTCACTTTTGTCGCTGTGGAACAACCCTAACTGATGCATTAAACGGAGTTTTTTGCCTCTAATTTCCCTTCTCTTTGAGAATGATAATGACAAATGGTGAATGTAATGTGGCGGCGGGAAGGGCCCCGCGCTCCCGCCACATGATGTCTTCACACATAGCAACACAGTGCCCACAAACGCAAATGGTAATGCGCATGGTGACACAAAGTGAAACACAAAGATAAACAGTACTGAGAAATAGTGAATGTAATACAGCGACGGGACCAGCGACGGGGCCCCGCGCGCCCGCCACATATTGTCTTCTTGTCACATAGTAACACAGTGGCCACAAACAGAAATGGTAATGCGCATAATGCGACAAAGTGAAACACAAAGATAAACAGTACTGTAGACACAAATGGTTAAAATTACAGAAACAGAAGCGCAAATGAAAACGCAAAGGGTAACAGAAGGTGGCGTAGACAGGAAAAGTAAGTGAAACAGGTACAGAACCAGAACCAGAAGCATTAAGGGTAAGAGTTATGGAAACGCACACAATAGTTTTCCCCAAAAGCTGCATATCGAAAGACAGTGAGTACAAAGAATGTATGCAAAATAATGACTCTCGGAACAGAAAATGAGGACTTGGAATAGTAAATTGCTTATATCTCAGGAACCGTACGACATAGAAAAAAAATTTTAAAGTCATATTATGAATTATCACTTTCCTGGCTAGTTTTGTACATAGCCCCCATTAGGGGGCTAAGTGTTTTTCTGACGAAAAGTCCATATCTCGCACCGTTTCCGAGATACTGGCCCTGAAAGGTGCGGCAAATGCCGTAATGTTATCCTATGGGGAAAAAAGAGAAGTTCGGAGTGCCATAACTTTGCCTCCCTGTAATATTTTTTCACCAAACCACTGAAAGGCACATCTGTGGGATGCTGGCTTTCGTCCCTCCAAATTTCAGGCCAAAAGACTAAACCATTATTTTGCAGCAGGGCGCCAAAGGATTGCTGCAATGAGTCGGACGCCGTAATGTTATCCTATGGTAAAAAGTGTCAACTTTGGAGTGCTGTAACTTTGTCACCGTGTAATATTTTTTCACAAAAACACTGAAAGACACATCTGTGAGATGTTGTCTGCGTTCCCTTCAAATTTCAGCCCATAATACCAAACCATTCTTTTGAAGCGGGGTGCCAAACAATTGCTGTCATTTTCCCACAGCCTAGAAAAGTACTGTCGCAATTTGCGAAAGCTTTCACAAATTCATTCAACAGTGTCGCAAGTGAGAAAGTATTTTGCGAAAGTACTTTTTCCAGAAATGTGAAAAACATATTTCTGGGGTGTTTTACCCGAAAATAACGATATGGCAAGCATCCTCAGGGTCCGACTAGGTGAATACAAAAAGAATTAGGTTGCTAGAGGGTCCCAAATTTAAATGCCAAGCATTTTTCGGATCACCAACTGTAAACAAAACGGCGGATTTGCAACAGTAAAAGGGCCATTTCCGAAAGTAAAAACTGCATTTGCGACACTGTCGAACTTTTTGTTAACTTTTCCCATTGACTTATAATGGGAACTTGTTTTTTGAATAACTTTTGTACCGTTTAATATTTTTTCACGAAATCTTCGAAAGGCACATCTGGGACTCCGGCCACATGTTCCCTGAATTTGGACCAGATCGCGCAAACCATGCGACCTGTAAGCCGCGACCATAGAATTCCAAAAAAGCGTAAGCGCCGCGCGAGATCACACTTAATAACTCAGCAGCATACATCTAATTGCACGAACTTGGCAGATCCCAAGGCGTATGGGTCTTGATCGTGTATTCCATATTTCAGGCAAATCCGTTGAATGGTTGCAAAGTTATTAAGGTGCAAAATTTTAGGTTTAACATGTAAATGGCTCCTCAACCCTAACTATGGTAGCACTACCGTGCTACCATAATATATATATATGTATGTATGTATGTATATATATATATATGTATGTATGTATATATATATATTTATTTATTTATAAAATGGGTAGGGAAATTGCCACCCATTTATTAAACCTTGAGCAACACATGACCGTGCGTATTTCAGAGCACGACCATACACCTGCACTTTTGCCCCCCTTCACCAAGGCGTGCGCATATCAGAGCATGACCGCACACCTCAGAGTGGTTTATCTATTACATATATATGTGTGTATGTATATACATATATGTGGGTGGGTGTGTGTATGTGTGTGTGTATATATATATATATATATATATATATATATATAGATATAGATATGTATACATATATTATACATAGATAGATGTATATGTATGTGCATATATGTGTATATGTCTATGAACATACTGTGTATGTGTCCATGTATGTATGTGTGTATGTAAATGTGTGTTTGTGTGTATATATCTCTCTCTCTCTATATATATATATATATATATAAAATATAAATACTACACACACACACACACACACACACACACACATATAGATAGATATATGTGTAATTTTATTTTCATTTCAACTTGCAATTAGGCCTCATTTCAGCATTTTGTCTTTCATTGACTGTACTCTTTAAAACACAAGGACACTTGCAATAAAAGTTGCAAGCTCATCTTACATGTATTAGGGAGAATAGTATCCCAAGGTTTTTCTATCAGTAGAATGCTTTTTTGAAACTTACTGAGACTGTTTAAAATTTATGTGAGAGGAGCTCTCTACTTGTTGATAATTCTTGATAAACTTTGCCCTTCAGGGGCTTCTCAGCTAAAAGCATACTGGTGTTATTTAGCTTCTCTGAAGTAATCTTCTCTTGTGTTTCAAAACTACTGTAAATCATTGCTACACACACACACACACACACACACACACTGGGAGAGATGACCAAGCATGTAATTTGAGACTGCTCTGCAGTTAGGTGCTGTTATCTGTCTTGCAGTAGCTCTACAAATGCTGCTTACCAAGTTGGATTGAAAAGAAAAGTATTTCTTGTAGTCATTGAAGAACTACAAGGCTGCCAAAAGAACTAGGATTAATTTATTTGACTTAGCTCTGCACAGATGTTTAGTCTGCAGTACTGCAAGGGTTAAATTGAAGGGCTGCAAAGTAGTGGAAGGATCATTTGAAAACTCCAAAGAAAGTGTTCTTTGGTCTGAATCCTGTAGCTCATTTTTAGAGCTGACGCAATAGGGCTTCAGACTCCGTCTACCTGTAGCCCTACAAAGAAGGAGTAATGCCTAATGGGTTTTAACCATTTTATTGCTTGTCCAAGGCTGGTATGGTAAAAAATCTTGAAAATGTAGGGGACTGATACCTCCAAATTTTAAAGCCTCTTTGGTTCACCATGAGAGTAAAGTAGGTTGTTACTTGGGGAGGGGACTACTTTCACCCATGTACCATGAAAGGCTACACCCAACATGTTAAGAAAGTGGCAGCACCTGAGATGTTTCTAAATGTATCTTGTACTCAGAAGTGCGAGAATGCAACAGAAAAAATGAATTCTGGATAGCAAGTGGATAGAAACTTAAAACAAATTGCATTAAAAAACAAGATTAACTCATATAGTATAAAAACAGCTGTGGTATAAATGCAGCTCAAAGTGACCCCCTCCCCCACACACACACACAACTTGTGAGACAAGAAACCTTTATTATTTCACTTGGTCTTCTCTTCAGTTAGAACAACACATGTTTCATACACTACAAGGATTCAATATGTGTCACACACAGAGATGCAGAATACATCAGATTGTTAAATCCCACGTTCTTTTTTTTGACCCAGGTTAATTTTTCTTGAACAGAAACACAAGTCATGCAGTATAAATAGGTTGCATAATATGCTTCAGTGAGATAAGGAATTAATCCACACTCCTAGGGGATAACAAGTAAAAGGTATATCCCCTTCCTCTCCCAGGAAGATATTTCATATCCCACTGGAGCCCATTAGGTATTGAGTGTGTCAGTATTTCTCCCTTGCGGCATTTGTACAGTCTCATCCCATGGTGCGTTATTTCCACAGCTAGGCTGTCTAACTTCAGATACACATTTCTAGGCATATTCAGTCCAAAGGTTGACAGATTTGAAAGTTAAAACACCCCAGAAATGGAAACACATCAAATAAAATGTCCTTCCTTAAAGACTAATTCTCTATAAAAAATAAAAAGCTTCAAACTATATACAATATACAGTTGGGTCCAGTCCATTACTTATAAAAATTACATGTAAATTAAATTTTCTATAATACCTATGTTTATTCTAAAGGAGATATGAGATCTAGTACTTAAATCCTTCGGCCTAATGTACATGGGAGATACAGTGGACACTCCCTACTCCTCCATGCTCAGGGGAGCACCAGCTGTGAGGTCTCTATCCCACAGAGGCGTCCTGTGGGATGCTTTCAGTATTCAGGTAGTCCTCTCCTCTTAACCCTCCCCTTCCTCAGAACTATCCTTCACACAGAATCTGGTTCTCCCCAAAGGTCAACAAAGAGAGGAAGGGCAAAGCACTCCACTTACCCCTTTAGAACATGGGAAAGGTGTTCCATTGCCAAGGCCTGAATGGCCAGACTATGCCATTGTTGTATCGTGGGGACCACTCCTAAAACCCAAGTGTTCAGGATGCAGTGTCAAGTCAATATGAGAAGCACTCAGGACCAGCGTGGCAATGGGCACCATCCTTCCTCCCCATGTCCTCCAGTCCAAATAAAAGGAGCAGCCGGGTCACTGGCAGCACCCTGCCCGTTAGTTTTCCCATTTCCCCAGTCACTTCCTCAACAGAAGGCCTGCAGGACTGGACAGGTTCAAAAATAATGATAATAAGAGCCCAAGTCACTATTGCATCACCCACATATTGGTGATATGGCTGGGTTACAGTTAAGGACAATGAGTGGTGGGCAGTATAAACGGAGAGTAAATTTATAGTAGGACTCTTTATACTTATTGCATATCAATATTCCCATGTGCACGAACATACAAACATACAAAATCGCCAGCAGAAACAGACCTTCCAGTCTATCGATGTCTGCCCGAGTGTGCAGCTAGCACCCTAGATTGCAGCTGCCCCAACCTGCTCCCTATCTGTCTCTCCCATAACGCCTCAGCCCCCGGCACCCAGACCCTCCCTCTTGCTTTGTCCCACTCCCTCTTAAAACTTTCTACTGTCTTACATGATACCACCCCTCTGGTGGAGCATTCCATTTAGACACCACCCTCTCTGTGAAGTAGTGCCTCCTCTTCTCCCTCCTGAATTTTCCACCCTCCAATGTTAACCTGTGTCCCCTCGTGTCCCTACTGTTCTTCAGTTTAAACACCCCTTCAGTACTGGGTTTGTTTACCCCCCTCAAGTATTTGAACGTTTCAATCATATCCCCCCATCTCTCCTCTCCTCCAGTGTGTACATATTCAGCTCCTGCAACCTGTCTTCATAGGCCTTTCCTTCCACCCCATGTAACATTTTTGTTGCCCTCCATTGCACCCCCTCCAGTAAATTAATGCCCCTCTTCAGATATGGCCGCCAATATTGCTCACAGTACTGCAAGTGCAGCCTGACCAAAGATGTGTAGAAGGGCAGGATCACCTCCCTATGCCTGAACGAGAAGCCCCTTGCAATACAGCCCCGCATCCTGTTCTCCTTAACCGCTGCTTTCCTGCACTGGGCAGAGTTGGTCATGCTCACTGTTGCCAACACCCCTAGGTCCTTCTCCTCCTCAGTGCACCTCAGCCTCACCCCACCTAGCCAGTAGTCCCTCCTTGGGTTCTTTGCCCCGAAGTGCATAACCTTGCACTTACTCACATTGAATCCCAACTGCCACACCTCCCGTCTGGTTAGGTCCCCTTGCAATTGTTTCCATCCATCCTCTTCGTCCACCACCACCACCATTTTGGTATCATCTGCGAACAGACTAACTCTGCTCCCAACTCCATGTGCAATATCTGAGATATAAAGCCCAAATAGCACTGGGCCCAGCACTGATTACTGCGGCACACCGCTTGTCACCATTCTGGGTGTCGAGAGCCCCCCCCCCCAACAACAACCCATTGCATCCTCCCCTGTAGCCAGTTCTCTATCCAGTTTGTCAGCTTTTTTCCCACCCCGCAGCAGCAGTCAGTTTCCCCCCCAGTCTCCCATGTGGCACTGTATCGAAGGCCTTGCTGAAGTCCAAATACAGTACATGTACCGCATGACCTCTATCCAGCTCCCTTGTTACCCAGTCATAATATTCTATTAGATTTGTCTGACAAGGCCGCCCCCAAGATGAACGCATGCTGCCTCTCGTCCTGGAGGCCATTGTCTTGGAGGAACGTCACCAGCCTCTCCTTCATTATCATCTCCATAAGCTTTCCCTCTATGGAAGTGAGACTTACAGGCTGATAACTTCTTGGCTCATCCCTCGGCCCACTCTTGTGTATGGGCATCACATGGGCCACCCTCCAGTCCTGAGGCACACAACCTGTGTCCAAGGAGGTGCTAAACAGATCTGCCAGTGGCTCGGCCATCAGGACCCGGTGCCTTGTCCACCCTTAAGGCCCGCAACCCCTCTAGCATTCTACTCCCCATGATCCTTGTGTTTGTCATCTCCTCTCCCCCTTCCCCCACCCTCCCAGTCCATGGTGGTGGTGATCCATCCTTTTCCTTAGTGAAAACAGAGCAAAAGTACTCATTCAGTACTTCTGCTTGTTCCTCTCCTTTTTCCACCCATTCCCCTCCCCACTTTATCCTCACTATATGGTCCTTGCACTTCCTCTTTTCCCTGACATATCTAAAGAAGTCCTTCTCCCCTCCCTTTATGCCCTCTGCTAACCTTAGCTCTCTGGCAGCCATGGCCTTTCTCACCTGCTTGGTCACCATCCTTGACCAATTCCCGCAAGCTGTCCTATCCTCCTCTTTCCATGTTCTCCTGAATTTCCTGTACATAGCCCTCTTCACCCTCACCCCCTCCAGCACTTCACTGTTCAGCCAGCATGGTTTCCTGGCTCTGCCCTTCTTGCTCCTAGTCCTGGTGCAGGCTTCTGTAGCCTCTATTAGCCCAATTTTGATAGTTTCCTACTTTTGCTCTGCATCTATCTCTGGTCTAATATCCTGGAGCCTCCCTTGCAGTATTTCTCTCATCCTCCCAAAATCTACCCTCCTAAAATCCACCACCCTAGTACCTGTGGCTCCAGTCTCCCTGCCCAACATGAGTAAGAACCACACTGTTTGGTGGTCGCTACCAGCTAGTAGGTTCTCAACCCTTACTTCTCTCACTACCTCCTCATTTGATAGCACCAGGTCAAGCATGTTACCTAGTCTTGTAGGCCCACTTACCATCTGCATCAGCAGACCCTCCTAGATTGCATCCAGGATCACCTGCTTCCTGGTGCTGGGGGTAGCAGGTGTGCTCCAATTAACCCCTGGCAGACTGAAATCCCCCACCATCACCACGCTCCCCTTTCTACATGCCCTCCCTATTTGTTCTGCTAGCTCCCTGTCCAGTTCTGCTGATTGAGCTGGAGATCTGTGCACCACCCTCAGCCTCAGCTTTCTACCCTTGGAGTTCAAAAGTGGCACCCATAGTGCCTCTGTCCTCCCATCCTCCCCCTCGTCCCTCGTACATTTGATCCCTCTCTCACACAGAGTGCTACCCCAGCCCCTCTCCCAACCCACTGGTCCCTCCTGTAAATTTTATACCCCGGGATTGTCAGATCCCAGTCATGGTACTGGGTGGCCCAAGTCTCAGTCACTGCAGCAATGTCCACATTTGCCTCTGAAAGGAGCACCTGAAGTTCTGCAATTTTATTACCCAGGCTTCTCTCGTTTAGGGAGACCATCCATTCCCCTCCTTCTTCTCTCTCTCCTCTTCTCCTTGGTTTGCTCCCCTCCTCTCGACAGTCCGCTCCCTTTATCTGCCTCCTTATTACAGTGGGATAATGCCATCTGTACTCCAACCTGGCGACCCCAGCCTGGTGTAATTGTAGAATGACCTGCCAGTTCTTATCAGAAATTCCTATCCTCATATCTCTTTCCCATAGACTTCTGGTCTTCCTTGTTGTGTCCACCAAACATTGTTTCCCTCCCTGGGCTGCCTTCTGGATAATGCCCTTGGCACCTCTCCTAGCAGCAAAAACCAGCTGTTCTATTTGTCCCACAGGGGAGCTCATTGCCTGGTCCCTCCCCAGCCCTCTGCCATATGCTCTAATCTGTAAGTACTGGAAAAAGTGAGAGTGTCCCAATCCCATTCTTTCCCGCACCTCCTCAACGGAGCAAAAACCTTCTTTTGTATATAGGTCTCCCACACAGTGCACCCTCCTTTCCTCCCACTCTCTAAACCCTATGTCATTAAGCCCCGGTAAAAAGAAGGGGGTTGTCTGCCACTGGTAGTAGACGTGTCTCTTCCGCTCCCACCCCGCGAGTTCTACCCAGTTGTTCCCAGCTCTTCAACACTGCAGACACCAAGGGGCTGTCCTTGCCCAGACTATGATATGTTCTTCTACCTCTGTTTGCCAGATATGCTGGTAGCCTACCGGGGTATTCTTGTTCCTCTAAATCAATCCATTCTGTTGCAGAGGGTCGATTAACCCAGTCTTGTATACAGCTGTGTTGTACTGCCAAAAAATAATTCTGCAAATCTGGGAAGTTAACCCCTCCTCCCTTCACACGTACCTTGAGCCTCGAAAGACTAAACCTTGGGCATTTTCCCTGCCAAATAAATGCTGAGAAAGCTTCTTTCAACTTCTTATATCTGCTTTAGTGAGTCCCACATGTAACGTCTGCATGACATACAAGAGCCAGGGTAGAATATTAATTTTTAACAGATTAATTCTTCCCAGCCAGGAAATGGGCAGTGGCCTCCATCTTCACAGCTCAGCTTCAACTGTCTTTATCATGGGTGTATAATTCAGATCATAAAGAGAGCCAAGATCCCCTCCCACCTTTATCCCCAAGTACACCAAGGACCCTGGACCTCTTTAAGTCCCCATACTCCAGACTGGTTCATCCCCCTTTTTCCTCCCACCCTCAGCAGTTCAGACTTCCCCAAGTTAATTTTATATCTTGAGAAATGGGAAAAACTCTCAATGAGTTGTAGTAAGCAAGGCATCGGTTGTTGTGGCTTCTCCACATACAGCAACATGTCATCCACGTATAGGGTGACCTTATATTCCCTGCCTGATCTCCCCCTGACCCCAATAATGTTCGGGTTTTGCCTAATGCTCATAGCCAGCGGCTTCAGTGTGAGTGCAAACAGGAGGGGGGAGAGAGGGGCACCCCCTGTCTAGTCCTCCTACACAGCAGAAGCCTGTCAGACAAGGAGCCATTAACCAATATCTGTGTCATAGGTGCCTCATACATGGCCTATACCATCACCACAAAGCTTTCCCCCAGACCAAACCTGGCCAGCACCTCAAACAGGTATTCCCATTCTATATGGTTGAAAGCCTTCTTGATGTTCATGGATATCACACAAGTGGCACCACGACGTTGAGATGCCCCTCATTCCACATTCAAGAGTTTACACATATTATGGTAAGAAAATCTTCCTTGTATGAAGCCGGTCTGGTCTAGGTGAATCGGCTCTGGGAAAAGTTTGTCTAGTCTCCCTGCTAGGATTTTTGCTAAAATGTTAAAATCACAGTTCAAGAAAAAGTTCGGCCAGTATGAGGCACATTCCAATGGGTTCTTACCAGGCTTCGGTATGACACATATGACTGCATCTTTCCAGGAGGCTGATAGTGTCGCCCCCTCACCCCACACTTCTTCTAGAGTGTCCCACAATGTTTCCACCACCTGAGCCTTCATCATTTTATAATATTCCACTGGAAAACTATCTGGCCCACTGGCCTTCCTACTCTTCAGACCACTAATAGCTCTCCTAATTTCTTCCTTAGTGATTCCCGAATCCAGTCTTTCCTTTAGGGTCTCTGAGAGGTGTGGCAGATTGATGCCATCCATAAAACTCCCTACCAAGTCTAGGGTTCCCGAACATTGTGCTTGATATAATTTCTGACAGAACTGTTTAATTCTTTCCCTTATTTGTTTTTTAACCCTAACTGTGTTACCCCAGTCGTCTTTTATGCCCATTACCAAGTTATGTCCCTGCCTTCCTCTGATTAAGTTGGCCAACACTGGCCCTGGCTTGTTCCCCATTCAAAAAACAGTTTTTTAATGAAAAACCATAATTTCCAGGCCTCCCCTAACAGAAGTGCATTAAGTGCTTCCCTGGCCACTAACAAAAGACATGGCACCTCTCCTCCCTCCCCTGAGGCTACCCTCCATTCTAGATCTTTCAGGCGGGTCTCCAGATTTACCCTCTTTTCACGCAGTTTCTGCTTGTGATGGGACACAAAGTTTATAATTATTCCCCTCATGTAAGCCTTTCCTGCATCAAACAAAGCTGCCTTATTAGGGGCTGTTGCTTTATTCGTTTGTAGATAATATTCCCACTGCTCCTGTAGACATTTCTTAAAGTCTGCATCACTCAACAGGTAATTGGGGAATTTCCAAGGGGTGGTCCCTCTTCCAGCTCGTTTAATCCTAGTGTCATAATGACCATAGCATGGTCCAATATGTGGACTGGGCTGTGTTTTACAATCACTAAATTGAAAAACCAACTTCTGAGCAGGTTAAGGTAATCTATGCGGGACCAAGGCTTATGGGGGTGGGAGTAAAAGGTATATTCCCTGAGACCTGGATTTGCAGCCCATCAGCTATCAATCAGGTCAAGGTCACACATGCCCACCTGCTAGTTTCGCATATCCCCTCGCACCCTTCCCTTTTTCCCAGAGTGATCCATCTCCAGGTCCATGTGGCAATTTAAGTCCCCTTCCAGTATCAATCCCTGAAATTGTTGCTGCACTGTAACATCCAGCAATGTTTGAAAAAGGGTGGGTTCATAAACTGCAGGGGCGTATATGCTTGCAAAACTGACCCATTGCCCATACAATTCCCCTTCCACAAAGATGTAGCATCCCTCCAAAGGGTCCACCACCACTCTCTCTGTATGAAAAGATAGATGTTTGTGCAACAGAACAGCAACCCCTCGTTTGTGTGTTATAGGATGCCATATGGCTTGCTCCCACCCACCCCCTAGCCAATTTGGCTTGCTCACTGTCAGTCAGGTGAGTCTTTTGTAGCATAGCCACTTGAGCCACTTGCCTTTCCAATGCTGTTATCAGAGCAGTGCGCTTTACTGGGGAGGATATCCCTCGGACACTCCATGTAATTATGGTTAGGTCCTGTGACTTAGCCATGGCTTAAAATCTTGATCTCTCCCATGTGGACCATTTGCCTCTTCCAGTCCCCCCCCCCAGCTTCAAATCCCATATTATATCTCATCAATCGGACACCTTTGGACCCTACAGAGTGTAATAAAGTGAACAATAAACAAGTATAGATCACAAACATCAACAAACCATATTGAATTGTAATCCTGGATACTATTCCCCATCCGTCCCCACCCCACTCCCCCTCTGTATCCCCCCCCCACCAGCGAATTGTAGTGTCATTCATGCCCCAAAGCTGTACTGTAACTGCAATTGCAAAATCTGCAAAGATATTACACTAACTAAAATCCCAAATAGTAGCTTGTGTCACCCCCACCCCGTCCCCTCCTTTTCCCGTTGAATAGAATCATAGATACACTGAAGTTAAATGTTTGACACATGAACATTGAACCATGTAGAAACACATATTCCAACTTTGTATACAGTTATTCTCATGCTGTGGAACCACGTCTGCCCATGCAAAGGGAGAGGACCCCAGATGACAGCCAGTCCTGCTGCATTCAGTTCCCTTATCTACTCCCATTAAGCCATCCCTGGGCTCCCCCTTCCTGTATTCTGCTCCTCGCTCAGTGGTTTGCCTCTCCAGCCCGCATCTCCATCCCTACACACATCATTTAGGCCTATGCATGCCTGCCATATTCCCTCCTCGTATCTTATCCCAGTGTCCTGTAACAGCCCTCCTATTGGAGGAAGGGTCATAACCCTCATGTCCTGTGCCATCAAAATAAACAAAATTCTGTAGTCCATGCAGTTGGTGATTCCCTTGGAGAGCAATAGCCAATGCCCAAGTGAGGGTTGGGGCAGTGCGAATCAATACCACGAGCAATACCCCCCCCCAGCCAGCTTACCTTGCCTCTGATGATCTTTAGAGTCTTCATCTGCTATAATCCACACCAGCCTATCCCCCATCCTTCAGGGTAGTCGTTTTCCTTATTTTGGTCAGTTCAATTTCTGCCCCATCAAAACATCAGACATTGAGCCCATGGAGACCTGGCGTGGACCCAACTGTTCAGGCACATCAAATATGTCCCACATTAAGTCCCTCATACCACTTCTAAAGGGCACTGGGTCCAAAGAGTGCCGACAAAAATAGTGCCAGCTAGGATCACGCTGCAAAAACGGTGCCTTTTTTTCTTTTGCAGGGGGCTCTGCCCCCCCCCCCTCATACTTAGGATTCTCACTCCGAAGGGGAGCGGATTCTGGGGAAAGTTATAATTTGTGGGGCCATTACAGCCCCATGTAAAAAAATAATGAAGTCCTGAGGTATGCTAAAATAGTCGGAGACCAGGATTAGAACCCTGGCCTCCACTGCTGCTAGCCAAGCTGCTCGATGCCCTAGCCCTCCACACCAAGGGAGTAGCTCGGCCAGCCTCCTGGCTCCTGATGTTTTTAGCCTGTTACAGCACCCCAGACAGCAACCAAGGGAGTGCTTACTGCAAGTGCTGTAAATCCCCTTTTGCTGGGTGTGTGAGCGCTTACCAAACTAGAGCTATATAGTGCGGCGCTATTCTGGTAGCGCTCAATTGACAGGATATCCTTCTAAAGTACTTCAATATGATCAACATAAACCCCCCCCCCCCCAGGTTAGTGAGCAGGTCAGTAGGCCAGTGGTCTCTTCTTTGAGTTCCACACAGCAAGGGTCAGTAACATGGCTCCACAGTCTGGAAAAGTAAAAAACTTTAGGCTGCACACACGGCGGCAGGCCCTCCAGCAATCTTCAACTCATCCCAGCTTTCTCTTGAGCTCCTTGACAAAGGTTTTGGCCTTCTGGATCTCCCAAAATAAGTAAGTCGCTCCCTCATGCTTGATCTTGAGCTTGGCCGGGTATACTAGGAAAC
Source organism: Neoceratodus forsteri (assembly GCA_016271365.2). NCBI lineage: Eukaryota > Metazoa > Chordata > Ceratodontiformes > Ceratodontidae > Neoceratodus > Neoceratodus forsteri. The sequence goes on from CM057456.1 coordinate 609,322,787, forward strand.
AGTGCACCTTCATTTCTCAAAGTTGCACCATCACCGGGTTGAATACCCGGCGCTTCTTTAGGAGGCATGCTGAGTAGTCCTGCGATAGGAACAGTCTCTTCCCCTCAAACTGCAGGTTATTCATTGCACAATAGGCCCCCAGAACAGCTTCTCTATCTTGGAAGCTGTGAAATCTCATTATAATCTGCCGCGGCGGTTGGTCAGGATTCGGTTTGGGCATGACCCCCCAATGAGCTCTCTCAGGCTTGTACTTGCCATTTTTCAGCCTCAGGCCTAGCATCTCTGGGAGTTTCCTAGCACAAAAGTCCACTCCCTCCTTCCCTTCAGGTAAACCACATTGTCGAAGTTCAGCCTCTAGTGATAAGTCTCTTATAGTTAAATTGTTCTTTCAATTCCTCGCGTTCTCTCTGAACATTTGCGATTTGTTCTGGAACAGGGCCAGCAGAGTCTTCCAGGTCCGAGACCCACTGCTCAACCTCAGTAATACGAGTTGTCTGGTCACATGGAGATCCACCAGTTCCTGAAATTTTTTTTATCAAATTTGGCTTCCATTTGGTTGAGCCTCAGTGCCAATGCTGCCAGGACTTGCTCCATGACCTCTCTGCCCAGCACACACACTTCTGCCGCAGAGAGAGAAATCGTGCCTGCACTCTCCACCTGGGCCGTCGGCAGTTGCTTCCTCTGATTTTTTGACCCAGTTAGCAGGTTCTTTGCTGGATTCTGGACCAAATATTCATCGATAATGCCATCTGGGTGATTGTAGATAGCTTCCTATATACTTCTGGCATGATTCTAAGTATTTTAAGAATAATAAAATTATTGAGGAACAGAGTTCGGTAGAAACAAGTCTTTACAGTGCTCATTAGCACCCCCCCATTCTACTTTTTTTTAAACTTTATCCTGTTTGGTCTACTAACTATATTAGAAAAAGCAAAAAAGTATGGTTTATTTCACCACATCATTTAAACAGCATCTGTCACCAACAGGCCTCACAACTGCCATTTGTGACTTCACAGACTAACAAGATAAAATGTGTAATAAACTCCAAAAAGGGAAACTAAAAATTAAAAATTCCTTTTTATTCAGATTTGCTGGACTAACAAGATAAGATGTGAGGCCAGATTTTCAAAATGTTCTGTTTGACGCAGGAGCATACAGCCCTAGTACCTGCCCCATAGGTACCACTGACCACAACACTGTCAGTGGGAAGCAGTGGCTGCAGGTTGCAGGGTGCTAGTGGTGTCTGGGAATGGTCCCCGGGCACTGCAGTATTCCCCTGGTACCATGGTCCCACAGGTAGACAGGATGATGACTGATGATGGTGTTGTGTTCTGTGGCACCTACAGGAGAGGTGATAGTGCTATATCCTCCTGAGGCCAAGTCACAGTCCCTTGGTGCCAGACCGCTGCCTCAATCTGATCGTCTGTCTCAATAGCACAGGGCACCCCTGAAAGGTGTCACTTCATCCCCCGCACATTATCACTGTGCCCCCATCGCCCCCAAGGTCACCCCCATGCATCTTCTGCCCCCACAGTCCCCTCCTGGCAGGTGTTTTCTCCCCCACCTTCATGGCTCCTTGAGTGTTGAGCCAAGCAGGAGGGGTGGATGGATCATTCCATCAAAGCTCGCAGATGCCCCACTACTTCACTGCAACCCTGCGGAAGCTGCAAATCTCGGGTCCTATGCACAGGGACCCTCATTTATTTTTTTTTTAAATATGGCGCAGGTTCCTTGATGCACCGAGATTGCCACAACCCTAGATCACTGCAACTTGCGATGATCTAAGGGCTCTTTGAAAATCAAGACCATTGTTTTTACCTAGATACTAACACAGCTGGTGCTGTTTCTAGTCATACCTCACCAGCATTGTGACCTTATGTACTCTGACAAAACAACTGAACATTTGGGTAGCAGGATGAGTGGCGCAAAAGGAAAGCATGTTTCCCATCACGTTTGGCCATATTGGGTGGCTCCTAAGCTTAGTGAAAAAATACAAAGCACAAAAAGACAAATGACCATTGCATGGGTTCCCCAAAGCAGCACCTTTAAAACAACTGTTTTTAAACCTGCAGATGCTTGCTCTTTCCAGCATCTGCATGCAAGATCTCCTTGAACCAGTATTCTAATAACTTTAGCTCAGGGAGAGGGGACAGATCAAGACCTATCTCAAGGTGCTCTGAAAACAGTCTGTCTACAATCTGAAAAAGCTGGTCCAGTCAATTCCTCCCAGCAGCAATCTCCCTGGAAAACTTGCTTCCTTATGAATGCTTGCCCTCTGGTAAACACCATAAAGAATACTCAGAGCCAGTTTGTCCTCAGCGCCCTAGACTTCCTCCAGCAATGCTCCAGCCTATGATCCTTGGTCTTCAACTGCCTAAGCTCCCCATCAAACCATTGTGAGCCATGGTGGGAGATCAGCAGATGTACACGGAATAGGGCTACAGTGTTGAAAGCAGTTATAATGACCATATTATAGGTCCCACCACCTCCTCCAGCCCTGTGCCACAGGATGTTAACACACCTGAGATGTCCAGCATTGCCTGAAGTCCTTTGGGCTCCAGCTCTCTTAATTGGCCCAACTATCTCCACAGGGGGTGGACTACAAGGAGGTCCAAAAGGAGAGCTTCAACATGCAGTGATCTGACCAAAAGAGCAGATCAACCTTGAGATTACTAATCTCAAACCCCAGGGAAAAAACAAGTCCAAAGCATGGCCATGTTGATGGGTCACAGAAATACCTACTAGCACAAGGCTCAGTGACTCTATCACTTAGAGAAAATATTCACCAAAAGGCAAGAGTTTGTCATTGACACAGTATTGAAGTCACCCAGAATTAACCATCTGGAGGAACACCCTGTCCGCGATGAAGTCTGCTCTTTCCTGAAGGAGGCAGAGTAAAGAGTCGCGTTAGAGTGTCCTGGAGTGCTCTATGACAGTAAACAATGCAAGATTAGCCAGTCATGGCACTCACTAAGGGCATACACTTTAAAGAAGAGTTCAGCAAATGTAGCTCAATTTACTTCCGTGTTTATTTTATTTGCCAAATACAAATTGCCATACAGACCCCTCAGGGTCAGAGAACCACACAAAAACCTCTAACGTTTCAACTCCTCCGAGTCTTTGTCAAAGACTCAGACGAGTTGAAATGTTAGAGGTTTTTGTGTGGTTCTCTTTCTAATTTTTTTTTTTATTTTTATTTAGTTGTTGGAGTAGCACACTAAGCTGAAAGCTTTTTTACAGGTGCGACCTGGGAGCACAGGGAAGTTAAATGACTTGCTAAGGGTCACACAGTATGCAAGTGGAAGCTGTGGGATTCAAACCCAGGTCTGGTCTGCTGGATGTCACCAGATTTGTAGCTCAGAGCCTTAAACCACTGCGCTATACTGCCTCCCAAAACATCTGACCCTGAGGGGTCTGTATGGCAATTTGTATTTGGCAAATAAAATAAGCACTGAAGTAAACTGAGCAACGTTTGCTGAACTCTTCTTTAAGTGTAAGCCCAGGGTAAGTGCCATGAGTGGCTAATCTTGTATTTCCTGAAGGAACTGTCCTGGAAGTTGATACACAAGGAGGATCCTACAACCTGCACCTGAACCCCCACACATGGCTACACATTCAAATGATAAGGTTTCTCCCACTAGGTACACAGTGAAAGAGTAGGATGGAATTAGAGGACACAGAATTGGATACAACAGAATCAGTACCAGAACTATACAAAAGACACAAAAGAGGGCAGGAAGGATAGTAACATACATAAGGAAGAAAGATTGCCCACAATTTCTTCATATTAAAGAGTTCCCTAAATCTAGATTGGCATGTGCTTTTCTCTTGAAAGCCACAGTATACAGTATAATGTTCTGAAAACTCTGTTACGAGTGTAAGCCCCCCCCCTCGGGAGGGCTTATGTCTCACCCTTAGGGATCTCCCCCCTTGAACTTAGGGAGTTTCTGGTGCACTGGGGGCATATTTTCTGCTTGGCACCACCTGGAGGTAGCAGATGTAGGGTTATATATAGCGGGAGCTGGCGAGAGATTAGGAGAGAGAGATCGGTGTAGGGCAGTTATGGAGGGGAGTCCCCCCTTGGCAGGACGGCAGTTTCAGTGGCAGAGCGCCAGGTTCCTGGGTTTTGGGGTCTCCGGGGAAGGTGAGCAGAAAGGCAGTTTGCGGTCGCTTGGGTCCTGGGTCCCCTTGGGACTGGGTGGTTTGAGCAACCTGGGGGTTTGGAGTGCAGATAGAGTAGGACTCCAGGAGTGTTGGGCCCATAATCTAGCAGTAGATTTATGGTGCTGTCAGGGGCTGTAGAGGTTGTGGCAGGGCCTCTACATGGGATCGGGGGGGTTGGTGGCAGCTTCCTCAGGTTCCTTTCCCCATTGGCACTTCAGGCCAGTATGGAAGATGGGAGTGTGTGGCAGCCTGGACTTGATGGGGCCTGTCATTTCCCGTGTGCTGGGGGCAGGTCCCGGGGCCTACATGAGGGAGTAGGCCTTTAGGCCAATATAGGCCGTGGCTCAGCTAGGGCAACAAGGACTTAGAAGTGAGGGAGCCACCGTGACTGTTGGGAAGCTTGGTTTCGGGGGAAAGCCATGGGAACAAGTGTGAGAGAAAGCTCCAGGGACCAGGTCAGTCCAGGACTTCAGAGAGAGAGAGAGAGAGAGGCTCCAGGGTGCAGTTGTGAAGGAATCGGGCTGCTGAATTCTTGCCTTCGAGTATGAATTAGCTCAGCAGTGTCAGAGGAGTACATCACTCCCCTGTTGGTGGTGTTGAAGATGTAGAGGTAAAAGTTTGAGAAAGAAACCATTTTGGAGGAGACAGTAACCACAAAAAGCTTTTAAGTGAAGCTCAATGTAACTTGGAGGCAGTCATAAGTTCTAGGTACTCACCAGTGCCGGTGGTCTACAGGGAGCGTCACACTTCTGGTAAAATTTCAAGTGCAGTCTCTGGTCCTGAGAAAAGTGTTGCTGCAGGTTCTGTTTGTACAAAAAGATCTAAGCCTAGGAAAGTCTGCATTCAGCTGGCCCAGTGGCACAGAGGGTGCTGAGACATTATGCCTTACCTCATGCTACACTGGTGACCCAGGTTTGGGAACAACCTCGGGTCGTCCGGGCACCAGCACGGGGGGGTGGGAGAGCAGGATTGAGCAGCCTAACAGCAGCTCTCCTCTCCCGGGGAGGTTGTCACCTTGTAGTTCTGCTGCCACTGGGTGGAGATCCAGTGGCAGTGCAGACAGGAGGGTACTGCAAGTAGGGAGGGCATCTCAAAACGTGGTGTGTGCATGCCCAAGGAAGGGGCAGGGCGAAAACCAGGGAAAAATACCTAAAACTGTTAAAAAAAAAAAAGCCCACATTTTCTCTCTTTGATAAATCAGACTGTGTAAAACGTTAGCCCCATGAAGCTGTTTAACGTAAAGCCTTTAAGCAGCTGGGACCCTGAGCTCTTCTAATCTTTAACAGTTCAGGAGAATAAATTTGATTCATTTTGGGGAGAAACCAGAGTCCAGTTTGATCATTTCTAATGAAGGATTTAAATGAAATAACAAATCTTTTTTGTTTTTAGGGATTTCCACAATTTCCCTGGGGTCTTGAAGCATTTTCTTTTCCCTGTGCCCTCCTGCTCCGGGACCGGTGGGTGAGAAACCTGAAGATGAACTGTTCAGTCTGCCTGCTGGTCTGGCCTGCTGGGAGATGTGAACACCTTTTGGGGCTCAGAGACAGTGGGATGAAGATGTCTCAAGGCAAGAAAACCCATTTCAAATACTGCTATTATCCTGAGAAGTGCTTGGTGAGGTTCTGAGTCTGGGGCCCGCATCCCCGGAATATGCTGGCCCCTAGACATTGGGGGGGGGGGGCTACAAAAGGAAATTCCATTAAGAGAATATCAAGCTAGCCTACAGATACATGATAATGCCAGCTAAGGGGGAAATCTGTCTGGTACATAGATTGATGTTTTTAAGAAAAGAAATTTTGGATAACTGCGAAAAGCTTTGTGAAAGAGGTATTCATATCAATCAGTCTAACTCCTTTAAAGGCGAAGAGGAAATGATCAAACACATGTTCAAAAAATAGTATCCTAATAAAGGGAGAATCACAGCCTGAAATAAAAGTAAACAGCAGATCAGAACATTTTTGAGAAATAATAAAACTGAGCATGCCCTACTAGGCTTTGATAGCCCTGATAAATTTATAAGAGGCAGGAAAAGAAGGAGAAAAAAGTTTAATAGTAACTGTACTTTAGATTGTGACTCAGTTAAAAACAGTGCTGCTCACTTCAAAGCTACTCTGCTAGCAGCTGCTTGTAGGAGGTTGCTCCTTTTGGATAGCGACAATAACTCTGTACAGCCTAAAAAATGAAGCGGAGCAGGGCGGGGCGTGGGGATTAGGGAGGGAGAATATAATATCAAACAGTTTTTTTTCCTTTCTGCAGTCTTATTAGGAGCAAATAACAATAGAGCTACTGTCACAGCTTACCTTGGCTTAATGTCACTGCAAAGGTTGTGTGCTAATAACACCCCTCAAGCTCTGCTCAGCCATACATTTTCATAACAAAAAATAAAAACAAGCACACAATGAACAGCCTGCCATAAACATAGATATGACCACTTCCCTAGACAACTGCTATTGGGGTTGGGGCTGCCTAGAGGGACAGCAAACAAAAGCATCAGCACCCTCTTGTGGTAGAGGAACTACTTCACAGCAAAACTGACTTTTCAGTGTTTTTTTACTTGAGTTGTTATTTATTTAATTATTTTTTAAATATTAAATAAAAATGTTGCCTATAGCTCATTTTCTAAGCATAATAATACCTCCAGGGTGGGCGGTATTGGGAAATACTGGACCTGTTAAGTACTGGATTGTAGCTGTTGTTTTGATGTATGGATATGCACATTCATCACTGTATCTTGCAAATGTTGCACTTCAGTAAGTACTGTCACTTTAATTCATTCTCTATAAATGCTCTACCACTATGTGGCACAAGCTACTCTTGACAAAGCATACATGCCTGAAAAATGTTGAGTCACTGTGTTCCTGGACAGCTACTACTGCCTGTAGGTGTTTTACCACTTGTTTGCTACATACAAATAAGATAGTTATAGCTACAGCATACGGTGTGGTTCCTGGTGTGCTATTTGATCTATTATTTCTGCTGCTGTAATTTAACCGAGGCCTTGTATGGGCAGAACATCACCTCTCTTGACCTGCTCCTTACACCTCTTATAATGCATCCAACATTGTTGTTACTCTCCTAACTGCAGCAGCCCATTGCCTAGCTGACTTCACCTTACAGTCCACCATTACCCCTAGATCCTTTTGCTCAGTTGTGTCATCCACTCTTGCACACAGTGTACATAAGACTCTTAGTGAAAACTCCTGCACTTCCCCATGTTAAATCTAAGTCCTTATTTCTCAACCCACACCCATAATGTGTGCAGGTACTCCTGTAGTGTAGATAGATTTTAGGAGATTATCAGGAGGTTCCAAATGCTTCCTTAAGAAGGTAAAATTTCAGACCCCTCTTAAATGCCTCAACCAATGGGGCCACTCTCAGGGCTCTGGGGAGGCTGCTCCAAATTACCAGGGCAGCTACCTCAAAAGCCAGTCACCTGAAAGTTTCAACCTGGCCCTGGCAATATCCAGGAAGTCCACATTAGTGGAGCACAGAGGATGGGAGGACAAGTGAAGGAATAGGAGTACAACTAGGTAGCCTGGGCCATCCCACGCATGGCTTCATAGGTTATAACCCAAACTTGAAGGTGATCTGCCACTTCAGTGGCAGCTAGTAGTGTTCATGCAGAACCACAGTCACATTACACAACCTCAGCAGGCCCATCACCCACCTGGCTACTGCATTCTGCACAAACTGCAGGTGCTGCAGGACACCTCCATTAACTCCACAGTAGAGGGCATTGCAATATTCTAGTCTGGATGTCACAAAAGCAAGCACTAGTGTTAACAGTTGTGTCAAGGGGTTAAAATGACCCCAAATTTTGCACCTTTACAGAAGCCTCCTGCCATGAGGACCTGAGCAGAAGCTCCATAACATCTTTGGCCGCTCCTCTCTTCCAGCCTGAATCGACAACCAGAACCTCAGTCTTGTCTGGGTTGAGTCTCTGCCAGTTTGATGCCATCCTATCCTGGATCTTAGCCAGACACAAATTCAGCACCTTCACCACATTATGTGTCCTGGTGCAAAAGACATACACAACTAGGTATCATCTGCATAGCCATGAAAATCTAGATTGTACTATCTGATGATTCCATCTAGGAGCAGCATGCGTACTGAAATAAATATAGGCAATAGTGCCAACCACTGGGGTTGGTATTGCCACAGGCTAGGGGCATTGGGCATGAGGAGAAATTCCCCATCATTACCATCTGCATCTTATCCCTAAGGTAGGACTCAAATGAGCAGATGACAGTGCTGGTGAGCCCTCCGGTACTCTTTCATTTGGTGCAACAGCAACCCATAATCAACAATATCAAATGCAGAGAAAGAGAGATGGAGGAGGCTGTTACTGACCATTCTCCTCTGTCTTTCACCCTGAGTAGGTCACTACGCACCCTGACCAATGTGGTTTTGGTGCTATGTTTAGATTTAAAACCAGACTGGAAGGGCCTAAGGATCTCATAGGCTCAACTGCAACACCCCACTTTTGTCACTAACCTTACCCCAAAAAGGAAGATTAGAGACTGGTTTATAGCTTGCCAGGTTGTCCAGACTCAAAGATGACTTTTTCAGAAGGGGTCTTACCAATGCATTCTTCACTGCAGTCGAAAAAAACACCTCTGATAAGAAGCACCAGACAATCCTAGCAAACACTGAACTCAGTTGTCCCACACAACTCACTAGCAGTCGCATCAGGCCTAGGTCCAGTTCACAAAAGCTGGTTCACAACTTGAGATTACCCCACAAACCTTTTCCATTGTAACTGAATTAAACTTTCCCCCAGCAAGAGAAGTGCTTCTGTGATGGGCAGACTCAACCCCAACTGGGTCACCACAGCTCACCTGGGATGATCACAGCCAAATGGAGGAACCTTGCCCAAGAATCATAAAGTAAACTCCTCGCACTTGGCTGATAAAAAGGCTCAAACAGATTCTAGGCAGACCAGATGAAAACAGTCTGTCTACAATCTGAAAAAGTTGATCCAGTCAATTCCTCCCAGCAGCAATCTCCCTGGAAACACTGCCTTCTTATGAATGCTTGCCCTCTGGTAAATACCATAAAGAATACTCAGAGCCAGTTTGTCCACAGCGCCCTAGACTTCCTCCAGCAATGCTCCAGCCTATGATCCTTGGTCTTCAACTGCCTAAGCTCCCCATCAAACCACTGTGAGCCACGGTGGGAGATCAGCAGATGTACACAGAATAGGGCTACAGTGTTGAAAGCAGTTGTAATGACCATATTATAGGTCCCACCACCTCATCCAGCCCTGTGCCACAGGATGTTAACACACCTGAGATGTCCAGTATTGCCTGAAGTCCTTTGGGCTCCAGTTCTCGTAATTGGCCCAACTATCTCCACAGGGGGTGGACTACAAGGAGGTCCAAAAGGAGAGCTTCAACATGCAGTGATCTGACCAAAAGAGCAGATCAACCTTGAGATTACTAATCTCAAACCCCAGGGAAAAAACAAGTCCAAAGCATGGCCATGTTGATGGGTCACAGAAATACCTACTAGCACAAGGCTCAGTGACTCTATCACTTGGAGAAAATAGTCACCAAAAGGCAAGAGTTTGTCACTGACCCAGTATTGAAGTCACCCAGAATTAACCATCTGGGGGAACACCCTGTCTGCGATGAAGTCTGCTCTTTCCTGAAGGAGGCAGAGTAAAGAGTCGCGCTAGAGTGTCCTGGAGTGCTCTATGACAGTAAACAATGCAAGATTAGCCAGTCATGGCACTCACTAAGGGCATACACTTTAAAGAAGAGTTCAGCAAACGTTGCTCAATTTACTTCCGTGCTTATTTTATTTGCCAAATACAAATTGCCATACAGACCCCTCAGGGTCAGAGAACCACACAAAAACTGGTTTCAACTCCTCCAAGTCTTTGTCAAAGACTCAGACGAGTTGAAACGTTAGAGGTTTTTGTGTGTGGTTCTCTTTTTAATTTCTTTTTTATTTTTATTTAGTTGTTGGAGTAGCACACTAAGCTGAAAGCTTTTTTTACAGGTGTGACCTGGGAGCACAGGGAAGTTAGGTGACTTGCTCAGGGTCACACAATATGCAAGTGGAAGTTGTGGGATTCAAACACAGGTCTGGTCTGCCAGATGTCACTAGATTTGCAGCTCAGAGCCTTAAACCACTGCGCTATACTGCCTCCCAAAACATCTGACCCTGAGGGGTCTGTATGGCAATTTGTAGTTGGCAAATAAAATAAGCACTGAAGTAAACTGAGCAACGTTTGCTGAACTCTTCCTTAAGTGTATGCCCAGGGTAAATGCCATGACTGGCTAATCTTGTATTTCCTGAAGGAATTGTCCAGGGAGTTGATACACAAGGAGGATCCTACAACCTGCACCTGAACCCCCCACACATGGCTACACATTCAAATGATCAGGTTTCTCCCACTAGGTACACAGTGAAAGAGTAGGATGGAATTAGAGGACACAGAATTGGATACAACAGAATCAGTACCAGAACTATACAAAAGACACAAAAGAGGGGAGGGAGGAAGGATAGTAACATACATAAGGAAGAAAGATTGCCCACAATTTTCTCATATTAAAGAGATCCCTAAATCTAGATTGGCATGTGCTTTTCTCTTGAAAGCCACAGTATACAGTATAATGTCCTGAAAACTCTGTTACGAGTGTAAGCCCCCCCCAGGAGGGCTTATGTCTCACCCTTAGGGATCTCCCCCCTTGTACTTAGGGAGTTTCTGGTGCACTGGGGGTGTATTTTCTGCTTGCCACCGCTTGGGGGTAGCAGAGGTAGGGTTATATATATCGGGAGCTGGCAAGAGATTGGGAGAGAGATCGGTATAGGGCAGTTATGGAGGGGGGTCTCCCCCCCTTTGGCAGGACGGCAGTTTCAGTGGCAGAGCGCAGTTTCCTGGGTTTTGGGATCTCTGAAGGAGGTGAGCAGAAAGGCAGTTTGCGGTCGTTTGGATCCTGGGTCCCCTTGGGACTGGGTGGTTTAAGCATCCTGGGGGTCTGGAGGGCCGATAGAGTAGGACTCTGGGAGTGTTGGGCCCATAATCTAGCAGTAGATTTATGGTGCTGTTGGGGGCTGTAGAGGTTGTGGCAGGGCCTCTACATGGGATCGGGGGTTGGGGGCAGCTTCCTCAGGTTCCTTTCCCCATTGGCACTTCAGCCCAGTATGGAAGATGGGAGTGTGTGGCACCCTAGACTTGATGGGGCCTGTCATTTCCCGTGTGCTGGGGGCAGGTCCCGGGGCCTACATGAGGGAGTAGACCTTTAGGCCAATATAGGCCATGGCTCAGCTAGGGCAACAAGGACTTAGAAGTGAGGGAGCCACCATGATTGTTGGGAAGCTCGGTTTCAGTGAAAGCCATGGGAACAAGTGTGAGAGAAAGCTCCAGGGACCAGGTCAGTCCAGGACTTCAGAGAGAGAGAGAGAGAGAGAGAGGTTTCAGGGTGCAGTCATGAAGGAATTGGGCTGCTGAATTCTTGCCTTCGAGTATGAATTAGCTCAGCAGTGTCAGAGGAGTACATCACTCCCCTGTTGGTGGTGTTGAAGATGTAGAGGTAAAAGTTTGAGAAAGAGACCATTTTGGAGGAGACAGTAACCACAAAAAGCTTTTAAGTGAAGCTCAATATAACTTGGAGGCAGTCATAAGTTCTAGGTACTCACCAGTGCCGGTGGTCTACAGGGAGTGTCACACTTCTGGTAAAATTTCAAGTGCAGTCTCTGGTCCTGAGAAAAGTGTTGCTGCAGGTTCTGTTTGCACAAAAAGATCTAAGCCTAGAAAAGCCTACATTCAGCTGGTCCAGTGGCACAGAGGGTGCTGAGACATTATGCCTTACCTCACGCTACACTGGTGACCCAGGTTCAGGAACAACCTCAGGTCGTCCGGGCACCAGCACGGGGGAGAGAGCAGGATTGAGCAGCCTAACAGCAACTCTCCTCTCCCGGGAGGTTGTCACCCTCTTGTAGTTCCGCTGCCACTGGGTGGATGTCTGGTGGCAGTGCAGACAGGAGGGTATGGCAAGTAGGGAGGACGTCTCGAAACGCGGTGTGCGTATGCTTCCACATGCATGCGTGCATGCCCAAGGAAGGGGCAGGGTGAAAACCAGGGAAAAATACCTAAAACTGTTAAAAAAAAAAAGAAAGCCCACATTTTCTCTCTTTGATAAATCAGACCATGTAAAACGTTAGCCCCATGAAGCTGTTTAACTTAAAACCTTTAAGCAGCTGGGACCCTGAGCTCTTCTAATCTTTAACAGTTCAGGAGAATAAATTTGATTCATTCTGGGGAGAAACCAGAGTCCAGTTTGACAATTTCTAATGAAGGATTTAAATGAAATAACAAATCCTTTCGTTTTTAGGGATTTCCACAATTTCCCTGGGGTCTTGAAGCATTTTCTTTTCCCTGTGCCCTCCTGCTCCGGGACCGGTGGGTGAGAAACCTGAAGATGAACTGTTCAGTCTGCCTGCTGGTCTGGCCTGCTGGGAGATGTGAACACCTTTTGGGGCTCAGAGACAGTGGGATGAAGATGTCTCAAGGCAAGAAAACCCATTTCAAATACTGCTATTATCCTGAGAAGTGCTTGGTGAGGTTCTAAGTCTTTGACCCCCATCCCCAGAACATGCGGGCCCCCTAGACATTGAGAAGAGGGGGGCTACAAAAGGAAAATTCCATTGAGAGAATATCAAGCTAGCCTATGGATACATGATAATGCCAGCTAAGGAGAAATCTGTCTGGTACGTAGATTGATGTTTTTAAGAAAAGAAATTTTGGATAACTGCGAAAAGCTTTGTGAAAGAGGTATTTATATCAATCAGTCTGACTCCTTGAAAGGTGAAGAGGAAATGATCAAACACATGTTCAAAAAATAGTATCCTAATAAAGGGAGAATAAATAGCCTGAAATAAAAGTAAACAACAGCAGATCACAACATTTTTGAGAAATAATAAAACTGAGCATGCGCTACTGGGCTCTGATATCCCTGATAAATTTATAAGAGGCAGGAAAAGAAAGAGAAAAAAGTTTAATAATAAATGTACTTTAGATTGTGGCTCAGATAATCAGACTGATGCAAAACTGTAGTAACTGAAGCTAGGTGTGGCTCTCTTCAGAGCAGTACAAATGTATGATGTGAGGCTGGAGTTGGAGGATGCTAGAACAACGCTAGATTAAGAAGCAAAATGGATAATAACAATTAGCTAAGTTGTATAAGGAGGTTTGATTCAGTATTACTCCAAGAAATATGGATAGAAGACTTCAGAAGATTTGCAATAAATGGATAAACTATGTTTGTTTGAAGTTAAAGGAATGATTCTGAATAAGAACAGCAGACCGAAAGAAATGCTCCTAACTTTAGTTTCTACAAAACTGAATGTAGTGTTAGAAGAAGTCTATACAGAGCTGAAAGAATACTTGGTTGTTGTAGTAGTAGTAGTATTTTTATTTCTTAGGTGCCCAATCCTGCAGGCTCTGGGCGCCTTACAACAACAGTACAAATAAATAGCAACACATAAATAAGTAAAGAAAGTTAACATTGACAGACAACCACGTATTCCACATTATCACTGTTTATATACCTCATATCTTGAGCTATCACCATTTGAAAAGTTACTATGAGGAATAGACACTTCATTAATAACTGTTATATAGTGTATGGTGGAACGCTGTTAGGGATGGAAATGCATCCCTCAAACAAGGTCGTTGTGCTGCACTAGTTACGTCAGCTAGTTTGTTGTGCTGCACTAGCTACGTCGCTAGTGCAGCATAACAACTTGGAACGCGGTAGTGCATGCACATTCTGGTGACCTATGATCCTCAGGGAACGGCCGTGGTGGTGAGAGCTGTCCAGGGAAGCGAGCAGTGAAAAAATAACCCCAAAAAAGTAAGGACACCCATTGTTTTGTATGAGTGCCCATACACTATAAAAGACAGTGTATGAGTGCTCATACACTAAAAGGATATTTTTTAACTCTCGAGGTTTCCATGGTAAATAGAGCTCTCGAGCTGCACGTTTGAGGTCTCCGGTTACCACGGAAACCTCTCGAATGAAAAATATCCTTGTTGTGTATGAGTGATTGTACACTATCCTCTATGTCTATCAATCCATTAGCTCCTTGTATTTTAGCAGAGGATTTCAATGTTAGTAAAAGTAATTTATCAAACCAAAAATCTGAAGGTGCAAATGTGGATAGGCTTTTAGGTATACCAACTAGAGTTTCCAGTGACAAAACCAAATATAAGAGAGGAGTAACGTTTTTAGTATGTTCGACCAGGAACAATTTACGGGTCCTAAATGAGCGTACAGAAGGTGCTTTGAAAAGAATGCATTATATTCTCCACTGCGGGGTGTACAATTGCTGATTATATCTGTGTCAATACATTTTTATATCAAGATGTAAAGCAATTTAGGACTGAGAATGTTTTGGTGATCACTTTTCACTATATTGTAGTATCAAATTAAGATTATCTGGATCTAATCCCAGCAGGGGCTTCAACTAGAAGCAGGGACACCTGGACTTTCTGCAGGGGGAGTTCTTCAGGCAACTAGTCAGCGAACCAACTCGTGAAGGGGAAATACTGGACCTAGTACTCACTAACAGGAACGATGTTGCAGACGTCAAGTGGGATGCCACCTGGGGACTAGTGATCACCGTACGGTGTGGTTCAATACAAGGACAGCTGTGGAATCAAACCACACAAGGGTGAGAGTCCTGGACTTCAGGGGGCAGATTTTTATAAAGATGGGTGAATGCCTCAGGGATGACCTGGCAGTGGGGATGGCTTGGGTGGGGTGGAGGAACAGTGGGCAAAGCTAAAAGGGAACACCGTAAAGGCAACAAACCTCTGCATCAAACAAGTGAGCAAAGGCAAGAGGAAAAACAGACTGATATGGTTTTTAAAAGAGGTGACTGAAAAAGTAAAGACTAAAGGGGTAGCATTCAGAAGGTATAAGGAGACACAGAGGAAGGAGGAGGATAGTAAGGTGTATCTGGGGAAACAGGGGGAAGCGGGGAAAGCAGTAAGAAGCACAAAGGTGCAAACTTAAGAGAGAATAGCCCAGGAGGTAATAAAAGGAGACAAGATATTTTTCAGGTATGTTAAGTGAAAAGAGAAAGACCAGGGGTGGGATTATAAGATTAAAAAGGGAAAGAGGAACTGTGCAGAGGAGGACCAGGAAAAGGCAGATATCTTGAACAAATACTTTTGTTCAGTGTTCACAGAGGAAGGAGAAGGGGAGGAGCCACAAACAAGTAACAGAAGCGTTGGAGGGAGGGAAGTAGAGACTAGTCCTTTTTCAGAGGAGAGAGTCCTGAAGGGACTCGTTAATCTAAAAGTGAAAAAAACAGTGGGGCCAGACAGGGAGCATCCAAGGTATTGAAGGAGCTCAGGGAATACACACTCAACTTCCATTCACCTGGTGGCTCACCCCTTGAGAACATCAGCTCCTTTAAATACCTGGGTGTCACCCTTGACCTCGCCCTCTCCTTCTCTGACCATATTGAGATTTTAATATGTCACATTAATCAAACACTGGGATCTGCTACCAACTAATCAATTACCTCACTCCTGAAGCCCGTCTTGCCATTGCTCAGAGCAACCTCCTCCGACTTATGGATTATGGTTCCCCCATCTACTCACAAATCTCCTCCACTAACCTATCAAGACTAAACACCACTTACAACAACATCTGCCATTTTGCCCTTCAGGCTCCTTACTCTTTCCACCACTGCACCCTATATCAGGCACTTAGTTGGCTCCCCCCTCAAGCCAGATGGAGCTACCTCCTGGCTTGCACCATAGGCATGGCGATGCATAATCCTATGACACCCCCTCTTTTCCCCCTACTCGGCTAAAAACATTTAGCTGTGACATCCACCATGCTGCAAGCCTCATGTTAGAATGCCCACAAGTCGCCACTTGCACGGGTTAGGGTGCTTCCTCTTCTGCCACACCTACCCTTTGGAACAGCCTGCCACCCTTCCTGACAGCCTTTGACTCCCCAAGGAACTTCTGCAGTCTCCTCAGGACGTACCTGTTGACCACTACTACCTGTTCTTGCTCCCCTGTGTGATTCTGTGAAGTAGGCTTTCCCCTGGTTACACCTTCTAAGTCTCGGCCAAATTAGGAAGTTTACAATTGAACTTGTTTTCCATGCATTTGTGCTTTTTGCTATCTCAGTGTATTATTTTGTACTGTTTGGGTGTTATGCCCTACCCCTCCCCACACACACATATAAAACCTCTGTGTAATTCCCCCCACTTACTTCTGTTTACCTAGTGCATTGTATTAACCTTGATGTATTTGTTCCTTGATGTATTTTATCTCTATATTCTTATGTCATCTCAGTGGCCCTGGTCGTGCCTGAAAACGGTTCTTGGGATCAATACACCTGCCTGGTCAATAAATGAATAAATAAATAACTGGCTGCACCTCTGACAGTCATATTTTACAGCTCACTGGAAACAAGAGTGGTTCTGCAGGACTGGAGAAGGGGCAGATGTAGCCTCACTTCATAAAAGTGGTAGCAGGGAAGAGACTGGCAATTATAGTCTAGTCAGCCTGACATCAGTGGTGGGAAAGTAAATGGAATCACTACTGAAGGAAAGGATTGTGGAATATCTTGAATCCAATGGGTTACAAGACCCGAAGCAGCATGAGTTTACGGGGGGGTGGGGTTCATGTCAAATGAATCCAATACATTTCTTTGACTGGGTGACAGAGGAATTAAATCAGGGTGGAATGGTGGATATGGTCTACCTAGATTTATGTAAACCTTTCAATACCGTTCCACATAGGAGACTAGGAAGCAAACAGGGTAGCTTAGGAGTGGATCCAAAGGTGGTAAACTGGATAAGAAATTGGTTATTGGATAGATTACAGAGGGTGGTGGTAACCTGAGTTCACTGCAAGGAAGGGAGGGTGACTAGTGGGACACCTCAGGTATCAGTGCTGGGACCAGTCCTCTTTAATGTCTTTATAAGTGACATTGCAGAGGAGCTGGAAGGGAAGGTCTGCCTCTTTGTGGATGACACCAAAATATGCAATAGGGTGAACAGTCTGGGGGGGAGCTGGAAAAGATGAGCAGAGAACTGAGAAAACTAGAGGAGTGGTCAAGGTACGGCAGCTGGGTTTCAATGTGAAAAAGTGCAAAATAATGCACATAGGACACAGAAACCCAGGGGTGGAGTACAAAATGGGTGGAGTGGTATATTGGTATTGACAACTACCAAGCAGGAAAGAGACCCGGGGGGGGGATCATATTTGATGATCTAAAGGTAGCCAGGTAGTGTTACAAGGCAGTCAGGAGGACTAGTGGGGTGTTTGTGTGCATAGGAAGGGGTACCACCAGCAGAAAAAAGGAGGTAGTATTGCCTCTGCATAGATCATTAGTAAGACCCCACCTAGAGTACTGTGTCCAGATCTGCAGACCAAATCTCCAGAAGGACAACAGAGTGGAGGCAGTCCAGAGAAGGGCAACTAAAATGGTGCAGGGCCTGCATGAAAAGCCCTACAAGCAGAGACTAAAGGACCTCAATATGTACATGCTGGAAGAGAGGAGGGAGAGGGGGATATGATAGAGACCTTTAAATACTTCACAGGGGTAAATAAGGTACAGGAAGGAAGGAAGGAAGTATTTTTCACAAAAAAGGGTGCTCACAAACAATGGGACATGCTATGAAGCTAGAGGGGGATAAATTCAGGCGAGATGGGGGAAGTACTTCTTCATAGAAAGAGTGATGGGGTCCCAGAACAGACTTCCAGCAGACGTGGTGGGGCTGAAGACAGTAGTGGAGTTCAGGAGTGCATGGGTAAGCACAAGGGAATCATAGTGGAAAAGAAGGGAAAGGGAGAAAGAGCTGTAGATCAAGTAGAGTCTGTGGTAATAATGTAGGTAGGGAAAATGGGCACACTGGGGGGGGCTAAGCAGTCCTTATCTGCCATCAAGTTCTATGTTGTATATAATCTGTTGGTAAACAATGTAGACATCAAGAAGCCTCAGAGATGTGGCTATTAGGAATAGGAAGAAAATCATTTTTAAATAATGCCTTCCCCAAAAAACGTTATTTATTTAAAAGCTTTACCAGGAAGGCATGCTGAGCGGACTACAGCTCAATTCCAGATGCATCCTGGGAGAATTAGTTCTTCCAGAGGTAACTCTCTGAAGAGTTCAGATGATTATCTGACCAAATCATGAGTAATGAATGCACAGCTGAACAGATTATATCCGCTTACAAAGGTAGCCACGGCCTTCTACAGGATAAGTTAATTTCACAGGTAGACTTAAAAAAATCTCATGAGGATGGTTTGATAAAGATTTCAGGACAAAAGAAAAATTGGGAATAAGTTAGGAAAACTGACTAAAACTAGAGAGTCGTTGCTCTTTATAAAAATGCCTGGAACATCGGCATGATGGTGAAACAACGTCATAGCTAGGAAGCTCTTTCTTCTCTCCCTCGAGGCATGCAGTATCATGCCAGCTTCTAATGCTTATATTTAGTGGAGTTTTTGTCTACTGAAACACTTCGTCCACTAAGAGTTTACAGAGCAGCTCGAAACAGATGTTTGGTTATGCTGGAGACTTCAATTCAACTAAGAGCTAAGAGTGAAAGGAGAACGCTGTGGGGTTGCAGGGACAAATGCCCCCTTAAAAAGAATCTAAATCCAAATCATATGCCAAATCTGTTAAAGAGTTGGAAGCCCACACTAGATTGCGCTCAAAAACCAAAGGGAATAACATGGTAAAAGTTATAGAGTCGGGTACACAGAGCGCTACCAACCAGCCGGTAACCCTAACAGACAAAGAAGATGAGGGGCAAACAGAACTTAATACAACTATGCCATCATTGCTTCCAGGAAAACAGGCTAATACATTCCCTGTTACTGCTCCTATTTTTCAAAAGAAAATTACTGGCATTGGTAAAAAGGACACATTAGTTAAACTGGTGTTACAAGATTACACCAACGCCTTGGGGTTCAGCTCGAAGAATTCAGTTACTGGCCTGGAGTCAGAGGAAGGACAAACCGGAGAAAAATCTGATGAGGCTGGAGCCGGTGTGATAGGAGGAGTAGATCATGAACAATTTAAAAACAGAGTCTTGTCCTCGAGTGAAGACTCAAACCCGAAGATCCCGTTGGTTGTTCTGAGTTTTGAAGAAAGCGCTCTTATCGGTGTGAGCGACGTGGAGAATCATAAAAATCCTATCAATGAAGTTCTAGCTGGCATATCTGTGGAGGCCAATGCTGAGCTTGTTGTGGGAGCAACAGGTGAAATTGCAGTTAATGTGCTACTGGCCGTTGGAAGAACTTCAATGCAAGCCAAGGACCTTACTCCTGACAAGGAAACACGGCTAGCTATACAAAACAAGGTATGTGTTGGAGACTTGAATAATGTTGCTGCAACTCAAACTGGGGCTAACAACAAAATAATGTCTTCATCTATTGTTAATGGTAACAGGGGTAAGAGCCCTGTTGTAGATGAAAAGAATGAGGGGGAAATGCCCAAAAAACAGGTACTGCCTCAAATAATATAATTTTACCAAAGGATCATTAGTAATAAACAAAGGGGAATCACAAAATAAAAAAGAAGGGAGACTAAAGCAAGGGGGGCAGCAATCAACATTTGGCCTGAGATGTTCAATCAAAGTAGCTCAGAGAATAATTCAGAAAGTGAACTAAGTGAACAAATAGGAGAAGAAACTGGCTCTGTGAGCCGGCCCAATAGCACTGAGGGCTGAGGCGCTGGACGCCACATCTCACATCACACTGGCAACCAGGGTTCGGAAATGCGCTCAGGTTGTCAGGGGTCGGCAGGGGAGGGACAGGATCAAGCATTCTAAGGATTGCTCTCCTATCCTGGGGAGGGTTGAGGGTTCCCACTGCTCTGTAGCAGCCCCTGGTGATGACCCGGGGGGGGGCGCTACCAAGAGCTGGTGCACTTAGGGGTGGAGCTCGGTGGACATTGGCAGATCGTGCCTCAGGATGTCATTGCAACTCTGCACTCCAAGGAGTCTACAAGGTGGAAAATGGCTGGGAATGACCATGCAGCCTGATGGCTGCGCTCTGCACTGCCCGGAGGACTGTAGTGGAATTGCGCCGGGGGGGCCGGGCCTGTGCCGGCTCGGAGTGACATGGAGAAGCCCTCTGGTGGGTTGGTGTGTGGCCACACCAGATCCCCCATCATGCGAGTGAGCCTGCTGCTCTCCAGCCAGGCAGATCCAGCGGCTGGATGCCCTTGCCGGTTATGCCGCAGCAAGCATGCAAATAGAAAGAATTAACAACAAAAAAAAAAAGAAAGAAAGAAAGTGGCTCTGAGCCAGAAAATGATGGAATGGTAAATGAAAATAGTCATCCCACCTTGGGTAAAATTAATTATGAATAAACTGAACGGCTGGGAAAAAAAATATCAGAAGCAAATGATAAAACCCAGATCAAAATAGAATCTCTTCATATAACAATTAACATTCTGATACAAGAAAATCAATCCCTTAAAAGTGACCTAAAAGGGGCAGAAGCTAGAATATCTGCTTTGGAAGAAGAACTGACCCCCTTGCAAAGACAAGTTAAAAGAATGGAAGATATACAGAGGGAACTGACTCAAAAAATGACAGACTTTGAATCAAGGGCTAGAAGGAAAAATGTAAGAATTATCGTTGTACCTGAACAGTGGGATAAACAGGAGCCCTTAGCTAACACAGTTAAAAAGATAATGACTGCTTATACAGACAAGGATTCTGATACACTGGTCTGTGAGTTTGATATAATTCATAGGGTGTTCCAACCAAATTCAGATCCTAATGGTCCCCTTCGACCTATTATTGCAAACGTCTTTTAAATCAGAGGACAAGGAACTTCTAGTGCGAGTCATCTATAAGAAAAATAGAATTTCATTAAATGGTGCATCTATTGCGGTATATAATGACTTGCCATAAGTAATCTTGCAGGATAGAAGAACATTTGACGATATAAGGAAAAAACTTTAGACACTGGGAATCAAGTCAACATTCTTTCACCCTGCCAGGCTTTAAGTGTTCATAGAAGGAATAAGGCATCTCTCTGACACTCCTGAATAAACCTGGAAAGACTTAAAAGGAAAACTGGTTAGCTTTACTTAAAGGGCCAATTAATATAATTCATGTTTCTTTTCTCTAGCTGTATCTAACTTATTACTTTTTGTATTTACCAGGATTCAAAGATGCAACAAATACTTTGGAAAATTTGTATAAAGGATAGGGCTATATTTACAAATTTATTTTCTTCCCATTTCCAGGTGGCTTGCAGGGTTTCTATTAATTTATTTGAAGTATAGGTGAGAAAATAAACAATAAAGCATTGGAGGCATGTGGGGAGGGAGACCAAGTTAAATAGTTAGTTTAACCAATCCAGTGACTGGCATAGTAAATCCTATTAGGAATTCTACTATGTTGTGAAGGGGAATTTGGGGATTATTTCTGGTTATGTCTCTTGTTTTTGTTTATTACAGGTTTTATGCTTGTTTAGGGACTAGAAGGGATTGCAGTGGTATTCTGAATCTAATAAATGAGGCTAGAAATATAGAAATCCCGATATCTAAGGGCAGTTTTAGTACAGTAGCTTTGTCATACGGGTTCAAATGGATAGTACAATAAACTTTAATTGTGCCATTATGAACGTAAATGGCATACATACGCCCATAAAAAGAGCTAGGATCCTAAATTACATTAAGAAATCTAAATCGGTGTGCATAGCTTTAATAGAAGCTCATCTTGATAATAAAGAATCCATCAAAATAAAAAGGAGGTGGATGGCAGACTGTTTGCATTCCATTGGTACTAGAAAGAAAGCCGGGGTGATGGTAATTCTGAAGAAAATTCCCGGACTTACAGTATTAGAGAAATTCTCTGGCACCCAAGGATGGATTATAATGATTAAAATAAAACTATTAAATCAGTTTATTACCTTAGCATCAGTCAACGCTCCCTTTTCAGGATATCAGGAATTCTTAGCAGAGCTTACAAAAGATATTATTAATTTACAGTCCGATAAAATAATTCTGTTGGGGCATTTTAATGTAATATTAAACCCTGAACTGGATAAAATATCCAAATCCACACTCTTTAACAGGCTGCACACTAAACTACAAAAAAACAATTTAAACCAACATGATATTGTCAATGCTTGGAGAACCCTATATCCTTTAAAAAGAGAGTACTCCCATCATGACTCCAAAAATAAAGGTTTCTCTAGAACTGATTATGTATTCATCTCTAAATCAATATTTAAAAGTTTGGAACAAATTGAGCATAAACCTGTCATTTTATCTGATCACGCATTAATAGTGGCAGATATAAAGCTTTGGGACACAAATACAAAAAAAATTAAAATATGGAGAATGAACAATGAACTATTGAAGGATACGGAGCTTCAGGAAAAAATAAAAATTGGAATGGATGAATTTTGGAAACATAACTTTATAGAGGGACAATAACTGCCCTATGGGGTGCATTCAAAGCAGTGGTACGTGGGATTATAATATCCCATCAGGCCTTTCTAAATAAAATAAACAAACTGTTAGAACAATAAATCGATACTGAGCTTAAATTGTTACACCTCGAGGTTAGGCATGACTACGATACTTATTACAATAAATGGGCAGAAGCTAGATTAAGAAAAAATGAACTAATAAATAAAGACATTATTAGTAATATTAAAAAGTTGAAAAGGATAAGATATATACAATTGGAAAAAACAGGAAAATTATTGACTAACCAACTTAAAGAATAAAGGTAGGCGAATATAATAACGGTCCTTGAAAATGACAGTGGTGTGCAGTTTGTTAAAGATGAAAAGATGGAGGGGTTAGTAATAGAAGAGTATAAAATAATATACCAACAGAAATACTGCACTAATACTGATTAAATTAATAGGTATGTAGCAAATAGCCATATTACTAAATTACCCTGCGATGAATCCACCTTCTCAGTGCAAGAAATAATAGCTACAATCAAATCACTTTCTAAAAATAAAAGTCCAGGATTTGACGGTTTAACTACTGAGTTTTGTCAGTTTTTCAGTATTCAAGTGGCAACATGGCTTTTATCCATACTAAACGAATCAAAAGGGGGACTAACAAACATATCCATTTCCATGCGGAAGTCCAAGACATTATTAAAGGAAGGTAAGGATCCCCAAAAAGTTGCTAGTTACCATCTGATTGCATTATTAAATATGGACAATAAAATAGAGGATAATGGATGGACAACAGTGAACAACAACAAAGTTGTTCACTTCGAGAGGTTGTCATGACAACTATGTGAACCTTGAGAGTGAAGCTCAAGAGGTTTATGGTTGTCATACAACCTCAAGAAGTGATCAACAGTGTTGTTGTTTACTGTTGCACATCCATTGTCTTTTACAGTGTATGGGTAACAGTAAATAAATAACTTGTCACTGTTTCTGTGGTCGTGCCACAATATCAGGGATCTCTGCTCAAAAGTCCATGAAACATTCTATTTCTTCATGCTATGTTTTTCTTTTTTTACATTGAGAAAGAAATCCTGCTGTGCTGCTTATGTGCCATAAGATTAAAAACAACAAAATAATCACTAACCACTTGATTAAAACTTCCTGTTCCATTGGTAAAATGCCACGGACATTTTCCAACGTGCTAAATACCGCCACTTGCGCATGCGTAAAGACAGTCAATGCTGTTGTACCATCATAGTGACGTACTAATGATAGTACAACAGCTTACTGATGTCACAACAATGGTACAACAAGACTACTAAATGATAGATTTTGACTGATTACGTTCTACCATACACTATGTAGAAGCCTTATGTTTGCCTGTCTACAAGCATGGGGAATACCTTCCTATAGTGTATGTTAGAACATTGTTATTAGGCAAAATCAATAATTTACTAGTGCTGTTGTACCACTGATGTGATGCCCAGCTGCTGTTATACCATCGATGTCACGTCACATCAATGGTACAACAACTTGGAACTAGATCGCGTGGCCACCAGCCACTGTCTGCGAATGTTTAAACTGCCGCACAGCAGTCTGAATAGGTGCAAGGAGTAGCAGGAAGAGAATAACCCTGAACGGCAGTATAACACTGAAACCCACTGTCCCATATCACTAGCGCTAGTAATCCCCGACAGCATGGACCTAGTGTGAACAGATGTAATGTGAGCAGACAAGGGAATATGATGCCCTTGCAAAGTAACTGCCGTATATATAGTAGCAGGGACTCTGAAGAGCATCAGCATGGTATGTTTTATACCAGCTCATTTCTTGGTCCATTCCCATCATGGAAGACCAATGTGCTATCCATAGGTCAACTAGGCTGGGTTTTGCTTTAAGACTGTAACTCAATATGTGCATGTGTGTGCGTGTCTTGCTTCTTCTAATTTGGTTTAAGCAAATTCTTCTTTTTGTAACACAACCCCCACTTTAGGCCATCCCTCCACAAAGTTGCATTGGTGAAGAGGAGTGCAGGCAATAACCTCTGGGCTGACTTCCTCTAGGGGTATTAGACTGCACAGTCTCACCAGAAGTCACTCCCTGAGCTTTGTACATGTTCCTGGCTTAGCCTTTGAACCACTTTTCAGGACGCGTGGCTTACTAACAGTCCCTGCACATCAACAGTTCCTGCCTCAGCCACGCTACTTGTGTCCTTTTGGGGAGAACCACTTACTGTCTCCACTCTGCAGCCTCCATGCTGCACGTCTTGAGACCTGTGGCTACCCTGCCACCTGAACCATCAGCAGAGCCTGGATGCCATGCTTGGTTTATCCCATTCCTGCTTCATGCTGGTGACCCTCTTTTCTTCATCATGCTCTTCACTGCCCCTTTGGCTCTGGGTGTAAAAGGAGCCACCTTTGTTTGTCAAAAATAGATTTCGCTTTCATTTTACATTGTGCATTTTACTGTTCCCACATGGCAACTTGGGGTAGGCCTTAACTTAGTTAAACTGTAAACCCATAACTTTATTTCAGTTTGCATTTGCTGTTGCAATTACATTTGCAGGTGTAACACTGTACCCTTGTAGGAATTACTCAGACACAGGGCATAACACTTCGGCACAACTTCTTTTACAAAATGGAACAATTTATTTACAGAAGCAGTGCACACAGCTTGAGGTAGTGGGCAGTCTGCAGCTGCAGCATCCAATCTGGGCCCAGTTCAAATCAGCATCAAATCGCAGTTATAATTCAGCATTAGAAATCTGGTTGGAAAAACCCTGCTTCCTGATTGGTGAAGACAACCCATCAGTCGGGCGGATATCTGGCAACAGAGACAAGTAGATAACTAGTCCCTGTGCCAAACTGCCTTTTTGCCAAAATTACTGAGCATAGAATGTTCAGTTTCAAATGTCCGCCATTTGTTTTGTTACTTAGCAACCCACTTAGCGAGCACCAACCTAGCGGGTCTTGCACTCCCCCAAATTCAGAGTCAATACCATGTTTCACGTTTCCCCCACTGTCCCCAACCCACCCCCAGCTGTGGCTTACCATTTTAACTCAAAAGTGAACCGCATCATCAGTCCTCTCAATTCAGTTCCAACCGTACTTGCTCAGCCATCCCTCTGCTAACCATGCTACAACATTCTCCTGGTCCCGATCATAACAGCAATACCACCGTCAGTAACAACAAACTATGTAAAATCTTTTTTTTGTTGTTGTTAGTTTGATATCAGAAAGAAAGTAACCTTTGTGCACTACCGATTCTTGTCACTTCCATACTTGGTTACTTCCAGGTCTCATGTCACTGCTGTTCTGCCTGACTGCCCGTTACTGATCGCAGTTATAAACAAGCATTTGTCAATGCTGAATGTTGTTGCGCTGGCACTGGCTTTGGTAGTGCAGTACGGAAAAACATTTTGGGCAGGATGTGAAAAATAACAGCTGTACAGTTCATAAGGAGGTGTAAAAAAATGCCAGTGTTGAAAATGTGGCATGTAAATATTGCAAATGTGCGAGGTTACAAAGGTGCGTGGGAAATGCACAACGCACGCTTGTAACATAGTCATTTTATGAATGTTTGGCACCAAATTTTCAACATAGGCATTTTAGCACCTCTGCTCAGGTACAGTGTCACTGTTATTTCCTCAAATTGCCCCAAAAAGTGATTTCTCACAGCAACCACGCTATTCTGCGCCGGACATGCGAAAACACATTTTGGGCAGGATATGTGAAATGACAGCTGTACTGTTCATCAAGAGGTGTGGAAAAATACCAATGGTGAAAATATAGAGTGAAAATACTACAAATGCGCAATGTTACAGGCGTGCGTGCAATCTGCCAACGCACGCTCGTAACACAGTCATTTTATGGAGTATCATCACCAAATTTTCAACATAGGCATTTTAGGATCTCTGCTCATGAACAGTGTCACTGTCATTTTCATAATCTGGCCTGAACACTGATGTCCCACAGGGACCGCGCTATTGTGCGCCGGAAGTGCAGAAACACATTTTGGCCAGGATGTGAAAAATGACAGCTATATTGTTCACAAGGAGGTGTACAAAAATGATAATGTTGAAAATCTGGCACGAAAATATTGTGAAGTCGCGAAGTTATGAGCCTGCTTAGCAGCTGCGCAACGTACGCTCGTAAAACAGCCATTTTTTGGATTTGTTCCACCAAATTTGCAACATAGGCTTTTTAATAGCCCACCTCATGAACAGTGGCACTGCCATCTCATTAATCGGTCATGAAAGGTGATTCCGTGCAGTGACTGTGAAATCACCTTTCGGGACGGATTAACGATATGACAGTGCAGAATTCATGAGGAGGGGTCCCAAAACCCCCCATGTTGAAAATTTGGTGTAAAAATTCCCAAAAACGCCTGAGATATGCATTAAAGTTGAAAAAACCCTATTTATTCCATTATACAGCTTACCGGCATTTCCGAAGTTCGTGGTCGGTTTGAAGAGTGCAGACATGTTCCCTGTCCACAGAAGATCATCGTGCCGGACTCTGGAGGTAAGTATGGGGTGGGGGGTGAGGAGGCAGGTTGCGCAGTGGGTGGATGCGGATTGTGGTAGGGGGGTTGGAAGAGTACGAGGGACCGTTTTTGCTTTACAGGTTAAAAAAAAAATAAAAGATATCGGGGGACCGTATTCATTTTAATAGATGCTTTGGCATGCTGGGGTGGGCTCCCAGCATGCCACCTGAGTGTGTGCGTGTGGGTGGGTGCTTTAGCCGATGGGGGATTGGGCACCCCCTTGGCAAGCAAAAAAGGGGGGGTTACATGATGCCTACGGGGATTGGGTACCCCCATCGGCACACAATAATCGGAAGTGTTGCCAGGCAACAGCAGCAGTCACTGCCGCCATGTTGCCTGCAGGTAGGGGGAGGCGTGTGGTGGTCACACTGCATGAGAGCTTTGCTCTCATTGCAGTGGACCTTTTCTCTGATCTCTTCACCTCATTAGCTAGGCAGGGTGTTGGCCCCTGCTGTTGGCTGAATGGGGAATGCGGAACGCACCTACTGGTGCGTGCCCTGCATTCACCCAACAGTGACCGCGCCTCCAAATCTGTACTACCACAAGATGCTGGCTGCACAAGCGTGCCAACATAAAAAAACTGAACTGACCAGAAATCAAACTTTGCCATAAACTCAAATATAATAAAAGTAATGGTGCTGATGTTTGCTCACCGTTCAGTATTTCCTGTGGGGTAGGGGTTGGGGTTGTAACTATTTTTGATTTTTAAACCATTATACAAAAATGTCACCTATAACTCATTTTCTAAGAACAATAATAGCCTCCAGGATGGGCGGTATGGGCTATACCAAACCTTCCAGGGGCTATAAGGCCCTCTGCCTGCACTGTCAGGCCTCATTACGTCCCTGGGCAGTCTGGTATTGCCCAATACCACCCACCCTGTTGGGTATTATTGCTTACATAACCACTGTTGTTGTACATGTCTAAGACAAACCGGTCATATATTCAATTCTGATTACCAACAGACTTACTTTTAATATATTTACAGTTTAAAAACAACTCTCTGCAGTCCATTACTTTACTTTTACTGCAGTTGTACATATTCCTGTGCAGTTAAAGGTGACACTCAGGGATAGCATCAATTACTTTCTGGGCCCCTTGCAGCCACGAGTGGGATAAGGGGATCGGGTCATGTCCAGCCCTGCATGGTACAGAAATAGAAAATGGAGGCTCTGGCAGAGGGCAAATGAAGGGATGTATCCTTCAAAACACAAACACACAGCACACTGAGGTATAGGCAACCTTGGTCAGCCTAACCCAAATCCCATGCCTCCCTGAGGATTAGAGTCAGCACCTAACACTATCACAGCAACTGTGGCTTACCAACCAATGGTCCTTCCCTTGCCCCTGGAGTTTAGCTGCTCAGCACCATCTGTCCTGGTCTACGGACATCCACACAGACTCTTCCTGGCCACCGACCCCTGCCAGCACAGGACTACATCTGTTTCTTCTCCACCATTAACAGGAATCCAGAAAACTTTGTGCAGAAATCATCAGACGATCCTCCTTGAAGGTGAATCCCCAACAGCTTACCACTGTTCCCAGTCCCGTACCCTGGTTTGGACTTGAGCCTCGGGGTAGCTGCACTGGAGGAGCCACTGCCACTTGAATCCAGGAACCCTGCCACCATTCCTGGGTCCCCCTCGGCCAGTCACAGCTGGAGAACTTCCCCCAGGAGAGCTAACGCTGGAACTAATACACAATGGCACCCTGGGCTGGGATGCACATTCAGGAACTAGAACTGCTTTTGCACTATTTATATGCCCCCAGTGGGTGGGAAAACACTGTCAAGGCCTTCCCACTTTCTCAACCAGTGGGCAATGGCAGGTGCAGTGTTGGCACCTTGACTTATTATCGCTAAGCAGAGACACATTGTGAAACAGAATGCACATCATTAACATTCCAGAAGCTTGTATATACAGTAGAATCCAGGGCTAGGATTAACCCTGTAAGTGCACTTTAATTACTGTCACATTACTGTAATGTATGCAGGCCATATATCATGGTCCCAGAGTAACGCTTCATTATTGTAAACCTTTTTTTTTAATATACTTGGGTCCTGGTAACCCCTGCTTTGAGAGCTGGGTTACATTTTCATAATGTACTTTCTTGGTGAATCCCTTCTAGAAATCTGTCACTTTGCCGGACTTCTAAACAGATCAGTGGGAGATGATCCACTCAACTACTGTAGCTGTTGACTGACTGTCATTCTGAGTGAGACACACAAGATATTTTCAGTGTTTTTCAGCCACTGCATCACATGGCATTTTTTTTTTTCAGTGCTGAATTTTGTTTTGATTGCTGCCTAGAATGTTTCTCTTACCTGCCTCTTGAAGTTCTTCTCTTCTCTCGTGATTCGTCAGGTTGAAACAAGTCTATTTTGTGTCCTGCAGCAGCGCTGTGTTGCCCTAGCAGGGAACTCGCAGAGCCTTTTCTAATGTCCTGCCACATGCTGTTTGGTTCTCACAAAGGAGTTCTTCCTTTGATTGTACAGTGCAACTTACATCACAGTCTACACAGTGGATCATACAGGCATAGTTGTCAAAAGATCTGGGTGAAAGTCTGCCTTTTGGTTTACCGAGTATGTCAGAAAACATATGTCATAAACCCCCAGACAGAAAAGGCTTGTGGTATACTCAGCAACCCAAATGCCAGGGCACAAAACTCCCCAGTGGAGACTATCCTTTAACATTCTGATACCAATGTTAAGGGCTCTGATAGCAGCATTTGTTTTATTACAGTTTATTCAGGATAACCCAGCTGAGATGCAACATCACACTTTCATTGGGGTCCTGCTACTGCCCAATAAAACAGCTAGGAGAACTGAAACCCAGTGAGATTAACTGGTTTAAGGCCAGGTCACATGGCTGTGGTGGGAATCAAATCTCTGATCTCCTGCGTCTTAATTCAGTGCTTTAATCACTGTGCCACACTGTCTCGAATATCACTGACATGACAGAAACATGCAAGTACCAGCATGGGATAAATAGGATGGATTTGAACTGGCAGTTTCACCTTAAGCATGAACACAGGTATGAGAGGGAATTCCATGAAGTCGGCAGGAGGAAGAAAGATGTCCGCAAGCACTTTTTCACTGCAAAGTAATGGATACGTGGAACAGACTGCCTGAGGGTGTGGTGCAGACCAAATTAGTGGGACTTTCAAGGCTGGGTGAGACAGGCATATGGCGATAGTAAAACAGAAGGGGCAGAAGTAAGTGGGAGAGCTGGCCACTAGGCCCTTGTGGTGTAGCTAGGTACGGTGGGCAAACTGCGTGAGCCGCTGGGTCTTTTTCTGCTCTCACCTTCTATCTTTCTCTGTTTATATGTATGTCACCTTCCTGGCCACCACATGTCTGCCACACTATTCCTGTAACAGAGCAGCTCATGGCCATCACGGTGGGGCTGGAGCTTCATTTGGAGCTGGGACTGAGAGAGACAGACCATTGTCTTACTTGTTTGTTTTGTAAATTAATTGTTATGAAGCTGGCACACAAGTGGCTCAAAAAAGCAAAATGTAAATGCACTCAAAGGCAAAAGTCCTCTTTGGTTAGCAATAAATGGCACAGCACGCTTTAACTGCAAATAAATGCGTGTTAATAGCCGAGTATCCACACCCAACTATTCTCTACCTATTTGATCCAGTTTGCTGCTAACACTACTGAATAGCTTACAACTCAGTGTGCTCTATAATTTGAGTTTTATGCTACTTTGATTCTGTACCAATATCTTGCCCTATGTTTGTGGCACACTACCTTAGCCCTCATCCTGACTGCCCCCATAACCAATGTACTTGTGCACTTCTTGCGTTGTTGTTTTTTTTTTTTTCTTATTCTGGCATTCATTACTTGTACTCTGATTTATTTGTTCATGTACCTGAAACTGTAGTTGTAACTTTGTTATTGCTGTTTCATTCCCTGCTGTATCCCTTCTCCAAGGTTGCCAATACCGGTCGCCAAATTTTAAATAACTAATAAATAATTCTCCTGACACCACATAAAAAGGTGCAGCAGGGAATCCCATTATAAATAAACAAAGTGCAAGCTGGACCACCTGAGGAACCTGTTGATAAGTAAAGCATCTGGACATTTTGTGTTAGGCTCTCCTCAGGGTAATGTTTCCAACTGGACTTTAAACATACATTTATTAAAACATGCCTGATCGAAGAGGAATGAAAATGTGGGGTTTAGGTTCCAGCATGAGCTTGAGATGCACTGAGTGAACAGTTATTGATATCTTTACCCACCTATAGAGGAAACACAGGATTTACAACAGCCAGGTGTGACGGTGACTGAACATGAGATAACATTTAATAGAGAATAATGGATAGGTAAGCGTGTATTATGGATTTTTTACACACCCGAGGTGTGTGATAAAGCATAAACCTCGAGAACGAAGCTCAAGGGGTTTATATGGTCATCACACACCAACGGTATGTAGAAAAAATCCATAAATACACACTTACCTATCATTTATTTTTTATAATTGCTGGTGTTTGGGAGTTGCAGTGGTTATTTAGGCAACAAGCAAATAAAGCAACTAAGCAGAAAAGCTACAGTAAGCAACATCTAAAACTAAGTAGCATCTGTCAACACAAGTTCAACATGAAGAGAAGTGAACAATTTTTAAAATGCATCTCTTTAGGCTGTGATATCAGTCAAAAATACCACTGGTCTTGTTGAGAGTCCTGCTGTTATGTTTCTATGGATCACGACCCAGAAGTGTTTCCATGGAGACGAGGGTCTTTGCTTCCCCATGGAGATCTCTGGGAATTTTCTGAAGGTGTGGTGAAACAGTTTGTTTTGTCTTTTTTTGTAAAGAGAGACAAAACTGGAGCTTTTACTGACCACTGAGGAGAGTGCTGAGTTGAACGTAACATGCGAATAGCTCAGGTGCCTGAACAGACAACCATGAGTACCCACCTGAAGTGTCTCACGCTGGCACTGCCGCATGATCAGTGTACCTGGCATTTTCTGATTTGCCAAATGTCATAATAACTGGATTTCGGGTTATTACCAATTTTTGTAGCGTAATAACCCGAAATCCAGTTATTACGGTGTTTGAAGACAACAGTAATCATGTTGATAAATGCCTTCACCAGTAATTATATACCAAAAATGTGTTATGGAGGCAGTATAGCGCAGTTATTTAAGGCTCTGAGCTGCAAATCTGGAGACCTGGGTTTGAATCCCACAGCCTCCACTTGCATACTGTGAGACCCTGAGCAAATCACTTAACTTCCCTGTGCTCCCAGGTTGCACCTGTAAACAAGCTTTCAGCTTAGTGTGTCTTTCCTGGTTAAACAATTTGGGGGGGGGAATAGTTAATGTCCGCAATAACTCCCACACCTTTGAAAGCAGTAATGCAAAAATCAGCCATCCTGTAGACCGGCTTAAATTCCTATACAAGCAAATTAGAGCACTACAATTGATTAACAGGTGTCAGAGGCACGGAACAGTATAGTGTATAGTACAATATAGTATAGTGTTTCTACACCTAACCAGGATGGGGAGGAGAAGGAAACCTCCAAAGGAACAGCAAGCCAGATAACATTATGGCCACCTTCAGTTCTTGTACAACTACAGTAGGCCTCTCAAGGGGTGGCAGGCTTGGTTAAGAATAAGCAACCTTCTGCATTACTGTAACTGTCATTTGGCCTGCTGCACAGTCCTCTCAGGACCCTCTTGTGTTGCACCTAACCAAGGATATCATAGTTTGAAAAAGGTCAACTAAATAATCACCAGGTCACAAAGAGGAGTGGAAGCCATGGATTGCAACCTTAATTTAGTTTCCTTTGTTGGGGATTGCAATTGCAGTCACAAGTTTAAAAAAAAAAGGTAAATGGGCCCCGCACCACCTCCCACCATGCTGCCTGATGCAGCACAGCAAGTTGGGGGGGGGGGTTCTCCCCTCCCACCCCTGAATGGGGGGTAAAACCAAGTTTATCTGGAGGCAGCTGTGGTCAGGCTGGTGGGTGTTTCAGTACTATGGGGCAACCAGAAGTAAACCTTTAGTGGAGGATATCAGGGGCCACAGACTGTAAGAAAACAAAAGATACATAAAAATGTCAGCCTACCTGTGCAGCAACCCTGTTTCTACTCAAATAAGCCCAGAGGATCGGCTGACAGAAGAGAATCAAGCATCTTAGAGAATGTTGCTATTCGCTGGAGAGGAAGGGTTGCCAGCTCCACAGTCCTACTAACAATTAAGTGACCACAGGTGACAGTGCAATGACTAATATTGGCAGCTGGGACAACACCAATAGGGACCCACAACAACACATCATACAGGCTCGCACCTGCAGCTCAGATGTAAGAAGTACCAACAAGAGGGTGGTAACAAGTGGAAAAACCCTGGAGCACACTGGATGATGCCAGAGCCCCTACACAAATGACTGCCCCTACCAATGGGTCACCTTCTGGGGACACTGACCCAAAGCCCCCACCATGAGACATAAGCAGGGAAGCAGGCTAGATAAGGGGGTATAGGGGGTTGGTAGATCAAGAGGTCAAATGAATTTAAACAAAAAAGGTAAAACCTTATCATAGTGAATGGCTTAAATATATGTTTCCTACTTGAGTATTTTTCTGTAGTCTGTTTCTACCGAAATGCAAAAAGTTTGGTCATGGCTACTTTGGAGTATGGATGTCAAGTCAGTGATCAGAGTAACAAGATCCATTCCATGTTCTTATGCAGTAATATTTACACCGTTTGGAATACTGAAGCTGCGTAATCAGAGTACTGCTCCATTTAAGATAGTTATGTCCCATAGCCTCTTCTGCTTGGATCAGATTTTGTGCAGCCCAAGAATCCATTCAGCTGTGGCTGCTATTACTCTCTCTTAGCTTAGGGCTGACACCATAGGAGAACCCTCTCTTGGCATTAGATGGTGCCAGCAATAGCCTTGGGATACCATCTGTATCTAGGGTTGAGGTGGTATCTGCTCGCCGGAGGTCCCTTGTGATAATCACACACAGCCACCAATTATTTCCATATTGCCCTTTCACAACTCTACTCTGTATTTCTTTTAAAATAGTAAAGAGAGTGCTGCAAACAATTGCTGCGATTCACAAATGTCTATGTGCTGTGTAAGGGCAGTGCATAGTCATTTCCATGACTGAATGCCACATGGTGGTGCCCTGCACACCCCCCGGCTGCATTCACCAACAGGTGCGTTAATGCTCCTTGCAGTGGGATCCCCGGCTGGCTGCGAGGCACCGTGCCAGGGGTGGGACAGGGGCATGCCAGGGGAGAGCCCTATTGTGGCACCCATTCACAATGGCACTGTGTGCCATTCCAGGCTGCATCCTCTCCACGGGGGGGAAGAGGCATAGCCTTTGTGCCCCCTCCCTATCCTGGTGCCGCAGTGGCAAAGCTGTGCTGGTTCCTTCTCCATGCTGCCCCAGTCCCATTGGACCAGAGGGGGGATGGGGTGGCCACCCGGGCATTCGCCCGGTGTCCTGTCAGAGTCACTGTGTGTGGCTACCAGAATTCCCACACCATGTTGGGCCAGTGATCCAC
This sequence comes from Neoceratodus forsteri, assembly GCA_016271365.2. Taxonomy (NCBI): domain Eukaryota; kingdom Metazoa; phylum Chordata; order Ceratodontiformes; family Ceratodontidae; genus Neoceratodus; species Neoceratodus forsteri. The sequence goes on from CM057456.1 coordinate 609,357,440, forward strand.
TAGCAGACCAGGTAAGAGCATTCCATTGGCTACCCACCTGTGTCCGCCGATCCACCCCCATGCACTAGCGCGCCATGGGAGGGTCCACATATGGGAGGCTCATGGTGGCTGGTGATCATGAATGCCAGCCACCATACATCCGTCCACTGGTGCGGAGTCACGCGGCCGGGTTATGTGCATTACGAGCGTGTAAACCCACCCCTTAGTGAATCGCAGCCAATGTTATTTTACTATTTTTTGTATCAAATTTGTGTGTTTGAACTGTTTTACAAGAGCCGCAACCAGGTGTTATTTATCTCCAGAACTTTAAAAATATTTGACACATTATATGATATGTATGCCACATGAAATACTATGATCTATAATAAGCTAATCAGTGAATTCTGGGTCTGTTTCCAAATACTGTACAGGTGTTAAGCAGCAACTGCCAGTAAACGTAAGTGCTAAGGAACAGCTGTTTTAATTCTACCTTTGTGAATTAATGGGGGATTAAAGAGCTTCTCATGGATGTTGAGGCACAATTGAGCTATCACGTCATATATCTTTGATTGGTTCCTCCTCTCTGTCATTTACTACCGAGGAAATCAGCACAAACCCAATACTATAATCCCTTCCAGTTCATATTTTTCTGCAGCGTATTCCCCACTTGAAGACATAATCCTCCATTTTGACATCACAATCTGTTGCCATGGCAAGAAGAGTATTATGACCTCAGGTGCAGAATGAGCAGCAGCAGCAGATGAACTCTTAATGGGCAGATATGCTGTCTTCATGAAAACGATCTCTGTAATAAATAACAAGGAAATACAGTACTAATGTGACATATGAACTGAATTGAGTCTAAATATATTGTTTTTCAAAGTTCCCCTGGAGATGTCAGCTGCTTTTTGTATACTTTATTTCTTTTACAAGGTTAGGCCAGGAAAACTACAGTAAACGAAGGCTTGTTCCAGGTGTGTCCTGGGACCACAGGTAAATTAAGTGACTTACTTACCCATGGTCACACAGTATGCAAGTGGTGGCTGTGGGATTCAAACCCAGTTCTCCAGGGCCAGTCTGTCAGTGCAGCAGTAGCACTACCGCTCGGGACACTGGTGAGCTGAGTTCAGCAACGAGCTCGAGCTGCCGGGGCTGGCCGGGTGGGGGGGGAGGACTGAGCATCCCAGGGATGCTCTCCTCCTCTGGGGAGGGAGGGAGGGTCAGCATCCCTGCTGCAATACTGCCACCTGGGTGACCAAAGGTGGCACTGCAGCTCAGGAGCACTGTGGGAGGGAAGGACTTTGGCCGAGATCCAGAGCAGCAGAGTGCCTTGTGTGCACATGCTACTTGGATATCCATGCATGCCAATGTCCTCAGGAACAGGAGAAATGATGGAAAAGACCCCGCAGCTGGCCCAATGACAACCTCTGGTACCGTGACAAAAGGACCGAACCCGGAAACCCATGGACACTGCCTAACAAAGGTTTGTGCAGGTAGGGGGGAGTAGAAAGCGGGTGCTCTCTTCTTCCCTACCCGGGAAGCAATACGAGGCAGCATGGAGGCAGAGTACCACGGGGTAGTACAGTAGTATGCCTAGCCACAGGTACCTTGGAGGACCCTGAGGGAGTGGCTCAGCTAGCTGCGGTGTAGAAGGGGGCGTGATAAACAGAGAGTTTAAAAAAAAACAGTTCTCCAGGTTTCCAGTTCAGTGCTCTTAATCACTATGCTGCACTGCCTCCCACTGAAAATACTGAATACACACAGAAATATACAATGAAAATATTGAAATTGACTTTCCGCACAGATGTTCAACATTGGAAAATAGGACTTTAAGAGCAGCTCTTGATTTCAGCATGTCCTTTCATATACATAAAGATTCAGTTCTTACAGTTAACTAGAGAATGCACTTTTTAGTTCTAAGGTCTTGTCAGGGTTTATACCGCATTTTGGTTGTCTGTCTGAAAAGTCAAATTATTTGACTGCCCTCTACTGATCTCATAGTGCCTTTATTTATGACATCATAGGATTTACGAGGACAACAGACAGTGATGTCACAAACCACAAATGTGAGATAGGTAGGGGGACAATCTGGGTCTTTTTGAAAGGCACAGCAAAATGGGTACTGCTTTACCTAAGATATTTAGTAGACCTATATCAGGAAAAAATAACAAAAAAACCTAGAAAACACTAGTTAAAAATAATTGTTGTAAATGCAAGTTTTTATAACAGTCTATTTTAGTAGACACCAGGGGAGGTATTTTCAAAGCCTATGCCTAGATACAATTTTCTATTGCACAACTTTGGACATAAATGAATTTGTCCCTTTGTCCAATTTTCAAAGATAGGACATAGCTACGTCCAATTTGTAAAACTCAGACTTAGTAATGTCCAGTTTGCAAAGTTCAGCTGTAAATGTGCCCAACACAATCTTCAGACCAAGGGCTGGATTTTCAAAGGCGAGAGAATGACACATGGTGCTTGCATAAAAATAAAAATGATGCAAGGGGCAGTATGCATCAGAACTTGCATCAGTGCTGATTTTCTAATGGTGCTGTTGTCAAAGTTAGGTCTGCATCCGCCAGACTAGCTTGCGCCATGCTTGCATCAAAACAATATCTGCGCCATGTCAGAGAGGGGGCCTGCATCCAAAAAATGATTCACCATGCCATTATTTGGGATTTTCAAAGCATGAAGGTCCTGTCAGTGACTTGACCAGCCAGAGCTAGTCTAACAGTCACAAAAGCATATAAAGAGGCCCACAGCAGGCAGGCTGACCTGAGTGTGTTACTATGAATGGCATTCTGCTGCACAAGTCCTGCATTGTATACATTCAATACTTTCACATGTACCATAACATGTAAAATATTGCTTCCAGAGTCAAGCCCATCCAGTACTCATCAGTACTGTCTTATGAGTGCTATGATTGGAACGGAGAGGGTAAATTATGTGGAGGTTAGGTTATAGGGCCAATATTCCCCTATGGGACTATTTTTAATTTTTTTATTTTAGCTTTTTGTTGACCGGGTAAGTGCACTAGACAAATCCTGCCTATTTTCAGGCATGACCCAGGGGAGGGGGATACAGATGAATGCCAACTGACTTTTTGAAACCAGATTAAGCTTTTGGTGGTATTTATAGTGAATGAGGGAAATTTGGCCAGGACACCGAAGAAATTCTCCTACTCTTTTCAATAAGTGCCATGGGATCTTTAACATCCACCTGAACTACCACCAATCCAGGCAGATGGGACCTCGGTTTAACGTCTCATCCAAAAGACAGCACCTCAGAAGTGCAGCACCCCTCTCATGCTGCACTACAGGGATATTAACCCAAGTGCCAGATGTGGGAACTGAACCCACAGCCTTCTGATCTCCCGGCCTCAGAGGCGAGTGTGTTACCTACTGAGCCACTGACACTGCATCTGATTAGTTTAGAGAGTTTTGAGAGCTTAAAATGCCATTGTCTCAGTCATTTCTTCCACCAGATTTTTTGACGCAGCTCCCATCATTCTCGACCATGCATAATTCTTTTGATGCCATGGTCCTCTTGCTTTGTATTGAAGCATGTGGCATGTCGCCGCAGCTTAGCAGAAAATGGAGCATTCCGTGCATCTTCCAGACTTCCCGATTCTGTACTTTTTAAAATTAAAATACACCAAGTTGCGGTGCGAGAAAATGATGCTCGTGCTGCTAAAAGCTAAACCAGAGGGTTAGCTTCTCGGGTACAGGAGCCCACATTCTCAGGAGTTTTCCTTTAAATATGTGTTTATATACTTGGATTATTCACCTCCTATCTTCCTTTCCTCAAAGATACACAATTTCAAAAAATGTAATCTGTTCTCATAGCTTTTCTTCTCTAGCCCTCTTATCAACATTGTTGCTCTTTTCTGATGTCCTTTTGGTAATATGTCACCTAGAACAGACAGCAATATATGTATATGGGTGTTGAAACTGGTGTCTCTAATGGTTTGACAAGAGTCCCTTATGCTGACTGGGTGAGAGGACTGCAGAGTAAAGCTGATTGGTTCTGTCTGCCCAACCAGTGTGAGAGACCCTTTTATAACCATTAGAAACGCCAATTACAATACCCACAAAAATATTATACGACAGTGAACTGCCAATAATATGTAGAGAGGGTGTCTTGGTGACCAGTTTTAAATTTATTTTTAAATATTTTAATTTTCTGTCCCCCCCCTTGTGTGTTGTTAGACTCATCCAATGTCCTGCACTGTGGACACCCACACCACAGTGGTGTCCCTGTAGGACTGGCACTTAGGTGTCGAGGCTGTAGGAACATTGGCTTAGCACAGTGGATGGAATGAAGGCCATAAGATGGTTAAAAAATACATTTTGGGGGGGGTAGTTCAAACACGACAAGGAGGATTTGTTGGTCTTGCTGAGGGGAACCAGATTTAGCAAGTTTGGCACAGTTGAGCTGGGGCTTTAGGGTATCTTTAAAAAAAAGGCAAGGAGGAACACAATTTTTAGACTCAAACAAGCCTTTCTGATGACTGATTCCACTTACACAGACATCTACCTTTTCTGAAATGCTGTTTGGAACAGAGTGCACTTTAAGTAAAAGCAAGCAGCTTTCACTATGTAAAAAAATCAGGCACGAGTGCATCCAGCACAGAGTGTAAGGAGACAACAGTACATAGTACAAGAGGTGCAGCTGTTCTCCTCGCCGATTGATTGATTGCATTCCATTGCCATATAATACTCCAAATGCGGCTTCACCAGGGATTTGCAGTCACATGATGACCTCTCTAGCAACTTTCTAAGTGGCGCCCTATGTATCACACACACTACAAGACTTTTCAAGTTTTTATTTCAATAGAAGACAAATATTTAAGGTATATTGTTTCAAGCTCTTGGAGGCAGTGTAGTGCAGTGTTTTAAGGCTCTGAGCTGCAAACCTGGAGACCTGGGTTTGAATCCCACAGCCCCCACTTGCATACTGTGTGACCCTGAGCAAGTCACATAACTTCTTTGTGCTCCCAGGTTACAGCTGTAAACAAGCTTCAGCTTAGTGTGTCTCTCCAGGTTAATAAAAAAAAAGCTCTGGTAGTACACTAGATGACCATTGGAACACCTTTTTATATTTTAATGCACATGTGTCTCATATATGGGACACATCTCCCATCTGCTGCACTTTTTAGTCATATGAGATAATTCAGCTATGGCAGGATTCTGTACCTATAGAGCTCCACCACACATAGGACACAGGCACCTGCCGGCAGCTGAGATAAGCTTGGCACTGGTATACCCACAGGCATACTGAACACTAAAAGACAGCAACTTCTTCATGACCAGCTGCAAAAGAATGAGTGCATAATTAAAGCATAGATCAAAACCCTCTACTCATCTCATGCACTTCAAAATCATACATGCGCGCTGTCACATAATTGTACCCTTTCTAAGCAAAAGCAGATAGGAAGTATCAGTAGTCACCACCAGTATTCATTATGGCCTATTTCCTTAGGAACAAGGAAATGCTGAATGCATTAAGTGCAATAATTTGAGTAAGAATGAAATATCAAAAAGCTAGATATTAATGAACTACCTTATGACACTTTCTATTAATTATGCATGTTTGTATTTTTAACAAACACATTTGAATAATTTATGGGCACTGACATATATCAGTAAATGCTTTGAATAGACAACTTTGTCTTGGAGTCTAGTGTTCGCATCAAAACACTTCCATTTATTAGTTGGACAATCTGTAATTATGCAGTCAGATCATAAAATAAAAATGTGTTGATGTTTTTAGATCTGAAATTAGGTCATGGACTCCATTTAGAATTCTACCCAGGAGAACCTGCTTTTTAATCTGTTCTGTGACTGCGTCCGACAATTATGCATTTTAGACATTCTGGAGTATGACATAATTGGATGGCTAGCATGTTTCTAAGGAAATAACCTGATCATCAGTGCCTAGCAAATCATATGCAAATTACATTCCCATCTGCATCACCCTCTACCTTTGCACCAAGGAATCTGAGTCCCAAAGCAGAGGCGTGGGGGATTTGTCCCCTTGCATGCTGGGTTAACTAACACGATTATAACTTGATTTGTTTAACAATTAACATATCACTACTTTTTATTTCAGTCTTCACATATCCCTTCCATCCATGTTTACTCACACTCTACATTAGTCAAGAAACATTAGCATGACACATACTGTTCCCTTCTCAATTTTTTTATTTTTCCCTTATTTCTTTCTCTGAGTCCTTGCACGCTTTACTGTACCCCCTCTGTACATTTCAGCTTCTCTCTGTATCACCTTTCTTGTTGTTTTTCTCTGTGGTGTCATTACTGCAGTTGCTGTAACAATACTGTCGACCAGGGCTTTGCTCTAAGCATTGTGGGGATGACAAAGCACAGGAGCACAAATCAAAAACATGGAGGCCCCGTTCCCAATAATGCATAAATGCTTTAGCGGAAACACTGTCACTAGCAGACCCATGAGACTGGTGTTAGCAGCAGATTACCCTGCCACAAAGGACACGCAAGTTCACATATCAGTTCCAGAGTCTCCTTGGTGAGCCAGCAGGAGACTGTAGAAACATCCACTTGGAAGATTGCAGCCTCAGGGGTGGAAAGGAGCCATTTGTCACCGCACTGTTGCCCTCTAGTGGCCAAGGGGTGGAGCACGATGTAATCACCAGTGACCTGCTGATGTTACAGCATAACCTCTGTACTGCTCTGCCCTCCGACGTCCCTCAGAGATGATCAGCACCAGTGGGGAATTAAACAATGAACATACCTCACCGAATTTGTGAAGCCTATTTCTGAACCCTGATCCCTTGACCTCCTGCCTGCTATACAGCAGTAGATTCTCCTTCCCAGTGCTTTTCCACTGGAGACATATAATGGGAGATTAATCGCCCAAGGAGGCTTGTTGTATTATAATGGGGGTGGGACAAAAGGATGGGAGCTGCTAAAAGAAAACAATGTTAAGTTAAAAAACAACTAACTGGAATGCTTTTAGATGCCAAGCATGTTTCTTTGTCTACCATCTGCACCACATGTTATTTGATTCAAGGAACATGTACCCGTCAGTGGACATAGTCCAGAACTGTCATAAATACAACAGTTGTAGTAAAGCAATCCACATGTCTCAAAAAGGTTGACTGTAAATTATTCCTCACATGCCAGAGCTAGTGTGATTTGTCAGGGTAACTCAAAATACTGTCTGTCCTCATACCTTTCACTAAAATCTGATACTTGGAAATTAATTCATACAGAAGCCTGGGAACTCTGTTCTCTGATGATAGTGATAACGATGCTGATGAAGAGGATAAGAAAAAAGGGTAATGACTTCTAAGATGATATATGCTCTTTAAATATTCATTTTAATATTTTACTATTTTTAATATTTAAACATTGCTTTGTACTGTCACCTACGAAAATGGGCAAAATTATTGATAGGCCTTCATTTTAAATCAATGGGAAAATATGTTAACTCACAAGATACCATGTTATCTTGTGAGCTGGGTATGTCACAAATGCTATCTTGCCCTGTTGGGTACATCACATATAGAATAATGGATAGGGAACTGTGCACAACAAGGCTGTCTTCCCATCAAGGGTTTTGATGACATCATAGACCTCGAGAAGCGAAGCTAGAAGTCCCTATGATGTCATCAATCACCAGATAGAGCTGCAGCCTTGATGTGGCACAGTTCTCATCTGTTATTTTGTATATATGGTTCCTCACAAACTGTGCCACATTAATTTCACAAGGATTTGTTAGTTTCTATACCTTGTCCAGACACTGCTGTGTTCTCCCGGTCCTCGCTGCAGTTCCCCTTCACTGCCGACCCCGAAGGTACCATTGCTCACTGTCATCCAGCTTAGCTTTGTACGGAGTGACCACTGATTTATTCAAAAAAAAAAAATGCTGACAAACTGATAGTTTGGAAACAGGGTGCCGACTATGGCAGTTTGTGTCCAAACTATCTGAAAAGCTTGTGCTCAACCACTCGCTTACCAGTGCCGCCATGCTGTACAGTATTGTTTGAAAAGCCAATGTTTCAGCCAATCGGGAAAACAGTTGAAGGTTAAGAAGTTGTTGTACTATCGTTGTGACGTCAGAACGATAGTACAACTTTTTGTCCTTTGAACTGTCCTACAACAGAATTTGGAAAAACCATCGTTTTCCATCCACAATAAACCCTAACCATATACTATAATACAATACTGAACAGATCAGAGAGCGGTTTTCACAATGCTGATGACATCACAGTAGCCATGTGTAGCACTGAAGCCAGGTGCTGAAATCAAAGAGAAACAGTTAAATCTTTAAAAAAATGGCATATTTAAACGCCATAACTAGTAAACTGATGTTGTATAAATTAACTATGCAATGGTCTGACTTGATAATGGTCTGACTCAAAATACACAGATTATGCTCACTTGTGAGGAGCCAAGGACTTTCATAACTCACTTGAGGCTCTACAACTAATGAGTTCTGGTCCTGCCCCACATGAAGGTAAATTACGTATTTTGAGTCAGCCTATTGCATATTCCACATGTAACGGTCATATGGAATGAAGAAAGGGAAAGAATCCATGCTACAAATGACCACTTTTACTCATATCACTGTACAGAGTCAATAACAATGAGGATGCTGTGATACAAAAAAAATACTGTACCATTATGGAAAACTTTTTCAGTTAGAAAATTATGCCTGCTTTTCTTTACCTTGGGATTCATGTTTACATTTCTTTCTAGCTACTGTGTATGCTCAGTAGAACGATGTTTGTACTTTCTTTTCTTTAAATTAAAAATCAGTAACATTGAAGTTTAAGAAAAAAGAAAAAGAGAATGGCTAGCCAGCTGGGCAGAGACTCTCAACTGAGAGAAATGGACATGTATTGTACAAAGAAGTGGGAAACAGGATGGCCCGGTGGCACTGAGGGTTGAGGTGTTGGATGCAATGCCTCGCATCACGCTGGCGACCTGGGTTTGGAAATAAACTCAGATTACTGGAGCTTGGCTGGGGAGGAGAGGATTGAGTGTCCAGAAGACTGCTCTCCTCTCCTAGGGAGTGTCGGTTGGTGTTTCCTGGCATCAGTGGCTCCCAGTGGAGGCTCAGCGTGCTACAGCTGGGGATCACATCAGGAAGTGGTGGAAGTGGTGGAGGTAACGGTGGACATCTGTGGGCAGGGTGCGGGAGTGTACCCATCTCGTATTGGATATCATTGCATGTCCACTCCTCAAGGGGTCATGCTCACAAACTAAAAGACAAAGCCCCCAAGTAGAAGGCCTTGCATCCCCCATGCCTACGGATCCCAATCACCTGGCCCCAGTCCTCCGACTGGAGGGTGCAAGCCAGGGGTTCACTGCAGGTAAGTGTGGGAGGTTTGGAGCACCAGGGATGGACTCAGGTTGGAATGTTCTCAGGCCAGGTGGGAAAAAGCTGGGATGTCTGAGGGAGTCTTGGGGAGCGGTGATCAGAGGGAAATAAAGTATTAAAAAAAAGTGAGAATCAATACTCATATGTGGTTTCCAGAACTCAAATGAGGAGACCTTTAAAAGCAGAGGAACCGTTTATTGAGATGATCTCTAAATGGGATGCAAATGAGAAAAGCAATATTTACCCGTGCAAATGAAGTCTCAGTAAGGTAGTGGGACCAGCAGCCAGAGAAACAGAGTGATTAACAACTCCAGTTACTGCAACTTATAATTAGATCTCCTGTGGCTGATCCCCAGCTGTGACGTAAGCTGCAGGAGAGTCTGGCATAGACCCCAGGCAGTGCTTACAGTAAGATGTCAGAAGAGACAGCAGGATCAACCAGATAAATATGAAACACTCAGCAAAACAACAAAGGTATCATTTTACTTTAGCATTAAAAGTGCTAACAGAGGGCAGCCCCGCACTGAGATGTGGGGCTTTTCATCATGGGCATTCCCCTTTAATGGACCAGCAAACTTTTGCATTAGTCCATAAAATATAATCCTACGGTATGTTAGATGTGTATATCACAAATGATATAATGGCTAGGGGAAAATCCTGCATCCTTATTGGCTAAGAACAGTGCATTATAGGCGCATAATGCACTGTAAAAACAACAAGTCTGACCAACCAGGACACAGTACCCTAGAGAAATCAGTGTGCTACCATTCAGAATATTGATTTTTTAATTTCCACCATTTTTCAATTGCATACTAATGTATGATCCTCTCTCTCTCTCCCTCTCTCTCTCTCTCTCTCTCTCCACATCACATACAGTACAATACTAACAACCATTTGTCAATGCCAAATGTTGTCTTGCTGGTATTGGCATTGGTAGTGCAGGAGTTAGAAATCCAAAATAGGGATGGCAGTGAAGTATTGAACTAACGCCAACACCCCCCTTCCCCCGCAGAGACTGAAAGGCACTGAGAGTGTGGCTTTGGGTCGGCCATAACACTTACGCCATTCCACCTCACCCCACCCTGCAGAGAGCGACAGGTGTTGGGTGTGCATTGGGGTCTTCTGCCCTTATGCTCACCTGATTCCATAAGAAAATAAGCTGAGATGGGTGCAATACAGGAGAATGGGGTGAACGTTAGGGTGACAGAACCCAAGGCACACCTCAGTGCCTGTCAGTGGCTGTAGGGTGGGGGTGGGGTAGAATTCTGCAAACATTATGGCCGACGAAACCAAGTTACATCCCCAACGCCTGTCAGTCTCTATAGGGTGGGAGTATGGTTGGAAACCTTAACACCCAGGGTGTTTGATGGTATTTTCACTCCAAATATTCAACATTGGCTTTTTGGGACCCCATCTCATGAACAGTGGCACTATCATTCCGTTACTCAATCCTGAAAGGTGGTTTCGCACAGCAACTGTGCCATTGGGAGCCACAGGTGCAGAAGCATATTTCAGGTAGGATGCAAAAAATGACAGCTGTACTGTTCACGAGGAGATGTAAAAAAATGGCAATGTTGAAAAACCTGGAGAGAAAATATGAAACATTTGCAAACTTACGAGCGTGCATAGATACTGCGCAATGCACGCCTGTAATGTGGTAATTTTGGGGAATTGTTTCACCAAATTTTCAACATGGACATTTTGGGACCTCTCCTCATGAGCAGTGGCACTGTGATTTTGTTACTCTGTCCCAAAAGTTGATTTCGCATACCGACCATGCCCACTGTGTGCCACAGGTGTGAAAACGTTTCATGCAGGATGTGAAAAATGACAGCTATATCATTTATAAGGAGGTGTGCAAAAATGGCAATGTTGAAAATCTGGAGTGAAAATATAAAAAAATTGGAGAAGTTACTAGCGTGCATAGGAACTGCGCAACACACGCTGGTAATGCAGTCATTAGTTTGGAATTTTTTTACCAAATTTGCAACATGGGCTTTTTGGGACCTCTCCTCATGAACACTGTTCATTTTGTTAATTGGTCCCGAAAGGTGATTCCATGCAGCAACAGCGAAATCACCTTTCAGGGCCGAGAAATGAAATGACAGTTACATGTTCACCAGGTGGGGTCCCAAGAATCCCATGTTGAAAATTTGGGACCAAAAGTCCTAAAATGGGTGAGATATCAACCTAAGCTGAAACTCCGCATTATGAAGTTTACTGTCACTTCTTCAGTTCGCAGTTCGACTTTGAAGAGTGCAGACATTTCCTGCTTCACAGAAGATCGCGACTTCCGACCTCCGGAGGTAAGTATGGGTGAGGGGTGCGAGGAGGTGAGTGCTCAGAGGGAGGGTGGGGATGGGGAGGGGCGAAGGAGACAATGGTGGACTGTTTTATGCTTTGCAGGTAAAAAACAGACCGCTTGGGAAATTTTTCTTTTTAAACAGGTTAAAAAAAATGTCATATTGGGTGGGCCCAGTGTGCCACAGTCAGGAGGGGCTGCATCCGACACCAAGAGTGGGCATCCCGGTGTCAGAAAGGGGTATTGTTTTAACCAGGAAAACACTGGGGGTGTGGATGACATGGGGATTGGGCACCGGATGTCTGGAGTGTGTGCAGGTGGCAGGAACCCCATGTTAGGTACAGCAATGGGGGCATGACAACAGGGGATTGGGCACCCCGATGTCGGGATTATGTGACAGGCGGCCGCCGCCATATGTATGTCAATGTTTCACCAGGAATGGCACGTAATGGAGGCGTGTCAGATCTGCCGCTGCAATGACAAGCCTGTCTCTCATTGCAGCGGCAGATTCATTTCAAGTTGGTGGCACTCTAAAACTGCCGTCATCGGCAGCATGCTCACTGGTTGGTGGCTAAGAGACACACCCACTAAAGCATCCCCTGGATTCGCCACAAGCCTGACACACCTTTGAAAGAGCTACTACCGCAACATGTTGCTTGTGCATGTGCGCAAGCCAACATAAAAATGAGCTGGCTAATTAACGTTTAAAACAAGTGCTCATCAATAACTACCTCTGACTTCCCTGCTCCTCTTGTTCTGCTTGCTCTCATTAATCACCAGGCAAAATGTAGAACACTGGTGGGCTTCTAAATCTTGCTGCTGCAGAAGGTAGAGTACTACCAGTAAGAATTCCACACAATCTCAGTGGTTGAACTCCAGCCCAATTAGTGAAATGCTAACATTTGTATTTGGGAAACTCACATTTTTTGGGGGGGTCCTTTCCATTCGATCACAGTGTCATTACCACCACCACCCCCTCCATGGTTCATGGGAGTTTTTAAAAAAAAAAAAAAAGTAAAATTGCTATAAGACCTACGTAGGTCTCACCTGCTCCCAAGCTAACCAGACATGCTGTCAGCAAACAAGGTGTTCAAATTAAAGGAAGTTTCCAATTTAGGGCAACTACTCACATATTTTGGTAGCTGCCCTTAGTGATAGTTATTCCAGACTGGTTTAAATAATACATTTTTTCCTGTACCTTAGTATTTTTACTCGTAATTCTGTATTTTGCAATGCAGCCCAACCGGTTCTGAAATCCCTGATAATCGTGACATGCCCCCCCCCCCCTCGCTCAAGCACGTAATGACGTGTGACCAGGGAAATTGCAGGGGGGTGCCCCATTGAAATGAATGGGGCTGGATTTTTCATTCATTTTTAAGATCAAGAATGGCCACCTGAAGATTAATGAAGGACACTGCTCGACGAACATGACCCTTGGTCACACGTCATTACATGCTTGAGCACGGGGGCGTGTCATGATTACCAGGGATTTTTAGAACTGGTTGGGCTGCATTGCAAAATACAGAATTATGAGTAAAAACTAAGGTATGGGACAAAATTTATTATTTAAACCAGGCTGGACCAACTATTGCTGAGGGCAGCTACCACAATATGTGAGTGATAGCTGCCCTCAGCTAAGTCAGAAAATCACTTTAAGATGATTTCACCTGCCTGCTCACGCACATACCTCAACGTCCTCAGACACAGAACACTAGTAATTTCCTGATTCTTTCTACCACAGATGGCAGCATGCTGCTGGCAAGATCACCTCAAAATCTCAGTCTTGTCACAGCCACTAGAACCATGAACAACTTTAATGAGACCCACACAGTTAACATTAGGAGGGGAGAAGGGAGGAGTGAAGAAAAAAGAAAATGTCAGTTACAGAAACCCCATGAGAAGCAAGTGCTCCCTAGTAGCATCTATTGGCGGAGGAACTATTTGACCTTTTTTACAAGTTTGTATTCCTTTTGTATTAATTGTATGTTTCATTTCCCTATTTTTGTTTTTAAATGTTCCTGATTACCCATTTTATAAGCACAACAAGACACTTCAGGGATCTGCATTATAATGTGTTAACCTCACTCCCAGGGCCCATCAGCACTCACCATGCAGCCTCGTGCCTAACTATGTCCCTGGGAGTGCAGTCATCACAACATAATGCACACCCTGTCATGTCTTAATCTGTTCTTTTTTTTCCATAAAGGTTTTTCTCCGTGGGTTGCAGATGAGCGGCTGTCAACCATGTCCCCACACCCCTGACAGAGACAAATGTCCCCCAGCCACCACGAATCCTCCAAGGATTGTCCCCCACAACGGGGCCAAGAGGGAAGGGGCCATCCCCCTCCTTCCCACAGTACACAAATCCAGTGTTGGTGGCCGGGTGATTGTGCAGGCAAAGGAAGAGTATGCATGGTTTCATTAAGCCCACTGCAACCTCTTTTTCCATTTTCTAGGCCCTCCCTTTAGCTGGGGCACGCATGCCAGCATGTGCACATGAAGGCATGAAAGCACCATAGAGCCCCACAGCTCCTTCCTTATTTTGCTGCTCCTGTCCCATCCTACTACCATGCCTCCACTTGGTGGCAGTCATGCAGCACAGCCAGCAATCCTGAGCAGTCCTGCAACTGCTCGATCCTCCCTCCCCCCACCCGGCCAGTCTCAGTAACCTGAGATCACTCCCAATCCTGGGTTGATGTTGTGGTTGGCAGTAGCGCTATCCCCACACCACTGGACAGGCTCATTTTATTGCTTGCTAAGAACTATATACATTATTTTAATACTGTAATATACAGTAAATGTCCATGGAAGTTCTACCCTTTGTGGGAATTGAATTCTTAACCTTCTATTACAAACACAAGCTGCAGTACTTCACTAATGCACTACAGAAGGTTAACCAGTGCAGCCTTGATTATTTCAGGTTTGTAAAACCTGTAAAGCATCCTAATCTATGACATGTCATAGAAGAGTATTAACGTTTCCAAAAATAGTTATTGCATTGTTTTATGTGCAGGCTACTGAACTCAACATAGTTCTTTCATGGGTTCATAGTCTGCAACCCCATCATTCAGACTTTCATAAACATCATCCTTCATTTATTATGCTTTCTATAATTAATGAGCTTCTGCTTTTTCCCATAGGGAAACCATGGCATAATTTGTCATAATACGGAGTGTTTTTTGTGGCAAACATGGGCAAGGTTTCCCTCACTCTGCGCATGCCACAGATCGTCCACTCCTGACTGCTCTGTGCCTCTGTCTTGCCTGAAACAGCACCACCAGATGACCTCAGCTGGGCGGTAAGTTATTTGTAAGACACTATTTATTTACTAAGCGGCAAGTTTTGCTGGCGGAGTGGCTCTTACTATTTAAAAGTAAAAGTGAAGCCGCTCCATTTTTTTTTATATCCTCTTTATTTCTTGCGCCTACCGGCAGGGGCATCCAGCCACCAGTCCTGCCCACGGGGAGAGCAGCAGGCTCACTCGCATGGTGAGGGGGTCTGGCATGGCCGTGGCCTACCCACAGGAGGGCTCCCCCGTCCCTGCCAGCTGGACCATTGCCAAACCCCCCCAGTACTATTCCATGACAGTCCTCCCTGCAAGGCAGGGCACGGCCATCAAGCTGCACGGTTGCGCCCAGCCCCTTTTTTCCATTTTCACCACAATGGGAGCGCAGACATGCAATGATGTCCATGCACAAGCATGCAGATGTCCGCCGCGCTGCCTTCTCTACTGGACACCATGCACCTGCAGTGCCTCCGGGTGTCCCCAGGGACTGCCAGAGCATGGTATGGTTCTCACCCTTTCCTCAGGACTAGAAGAGTTGTCATTTGATGCTCAATCCTAGTCCTCCCCTGCCGACCCCTGATGGCCCAGGCTCGTTCCCGAACTCGGGTCGCTGGTGTGGAGTGAGGTGTGGCATCTAGCACCTCAACCCTCATTGCCACTGGGCCAGGCAAGCCGCTCCATTTTTAAGGTGCCAAGGAACACTTTGTTAGGGGGAGAGAGAGAAATCGAGGAGCCCTCCTTCTTACACTACACAGAACTCTCTCTTCTCTCACATGTGCTTTTAACTTTATTTTCATTTCATCTCCAATCTCGGCTGCCTAAGTCTAAAAAAAAAGACTATTCCTGGCAGCACTATTTATTTTTCTTCCCGGTTTTGGCAACAGTTCCATTTCAAGTCAGAACAAAACTTCCGGACCACGGCATCACCAAAGCAGCTTTATTTTATATAATTGCTGTGGCGAAAAAGGGTAAACCCAGCAATTATATAAAATAAAATATGGGGTGGTGTGTGTAAACTTGAAGTTTTCACACACCCTCTGGGTTAGATGCTTGCACAAACCCCTCGAGCTTCACTCTTGGGTTTATGTAGCATTTAACCCCTCGGGTGTGTGCAAACTTCTCATTATGCACACCACCCCATACTTTATCCTATATGTTTGCAACAAGAATGAAAACGAGGGGAATATTTTTCCACTTTTTGGCTGCAAGTAGAATGCATATGTGGATGTTTTTTAGTATCAAATGATGCCATAATGACTTAATCTATACAGAGACACTGCACAAATGTTTGTGCCTAGAAGTGTTTCGGCAGTACCCTAGATTTTCCAACAAGATCAGTCCCATATAGAGTGCCGTAACTAATACTGCCCCCAGCATCTTTTATCTAACTTGGCTGGCATCATTACCATGATTCATGTAAGAACAGAGAAGTTAGGAATTTGATTCATCATAGCACCTTTCACACAAACTGTAGTCCACAATCTTTACATTTCTTGAGAGAGAGCGAGAGAGAGAGAAAGAGAGAGAGAGAGAGAGAGAGAGAGAGGAGAATGCTGCTGCCACTTACATGCACAGGGAGATTCCAACAACACACAGAAAGATCTGGAGAAAGATTACCGGAGATTAGACACAGGGAGGTTAAATGCCTTGCTAAGGGTCACGCAATGAGTACTGTGAGTGGAGATTGTTAGATTCAATCGCACTGTAATGGGGTAATATAATAAGCTGACAGAATAAGCAACCAAAAAAAGTATATAGGGATCTCCTACAAGCAAAGATATGAGAGCTGCTCCTTTAGCTTGCTGGTAGACTCATCAGTGGATAGCAAAAAGCTGCAGGTTCAAATCCTGACTCACCTAGTCTGGAAATCTGAGATACTATGAAGTACTCAGCAGAAGGTGATAGTGCCAGAACCTTCACACCTTTGTCTCCAGGGTCACAACTCCATGCCGTAACTGCTAGGCCAGATGAAAAAAATGATGTGCGGGGGGTTCCCTTTAAAAATTCAATGCACTCACTGTGTTGTGTAATATCTTATTTTTATTCTTTCTTGATTCCCCTACGTTTCACCCATACAATGGGCTTGTTCACGGGGTATGTACAATCTCTGTAATCTTTATTTTATCTGTAAACAATTATAGAAGATATTCAATAAATGTTACTTAATCAATAATGCTTATAAGGTAATTTCATGAATATTAGCCAGTCCTCATACCTGGGTACCTGTTACTACAGAATTTAGTTCTGTCTACTTAAACCCTTTTCTTCTCAGCATGCATTTTCAAAATTTCTGTGAAAATACATTGAAAAGTGAAGACAGTTCGGCAGTCAATCCTTCCTGTTATTGAAACTTGTGTTCTTTTTATAATAGTGCTACTTTTCTACTTGGCCCAATGATGTTGTTAGGTGCAGGATTTTGTGTTCTAAAACTTGAATTATATTCTGTAAAAAAAGGCATAATGAACATATTTTCAAACTCCTGATTAGAAGCATCTAAGGCTTATACCACTTTAAAGCCATAAACCATTTTTATATACTTACAAAACGCATAGACAAGATTACTTTCAGACAATAGCATCTCTCTGCACCACAAAAGATGCCTGCTTCTGTTTATTACTGCTCTGAGAGTGCTTACTATCCTCTCGTGCCTGTTTTGTTAAACATCCCAAGATTGGACATCACACGAGATGACGTCACAGTGGCGCTACCGCGCTTGCGCGAAAGACTGACAGTGCAGTCTGTAGCTGGCCCCAACCTGGGGCCATGGATTTTAATGCAAAACAGGCACTTTAAGACTGCCACAGTGACCCCTACACCTTCAATTTTTATTCATTGCAGGCTTCAGTGTGTTTAAATGTAGATTGCTAGCTAGCCAGCTTAACATGAATACACCATTTAAAGTGATACTTTAGAAAAAGAGAAAGCTATTATTGCATTGCCATCTATTTGTATAAATTACTAACTAATATCCTTCAGGTAAATAAGCCATTTGAAATAAAACTTTGGAAAATAGGAAATTATTATACTACCATCTATCTTACTAAGGGGAAACAATAGGGGATACAGACACAGACAATGTTAAATTATGCAGCAGGAGGTCAAAAGGTCAACCTTCCTCAGCTATTTCAATTTCAGCATTTTTTGACTTGTATTTTCATACTCAATTGTATTATATAAGGTAACTTGATAAGATAATATACATATCTTAAGTGTGTGTTAAAAAAACAGTGAAAACAAAAAGGTTTTGCTAATTTCTTTTTTACAACACAATTTAAAGTTGTAACTAAGTTCATGTTTGCTACGAAACTCCATAGATTTAACAAGTTATCATACCTGAAAAGACATGCTGTCAGTTGCCACTATATCAGATTCTGCCTATTTACACCATCTCAGCTTACGGCACATATTTGCAATTATTCTGAAAAAATGCATTCAGCAAGTAGAAAGACACCACGGCAGGCTATTATGTGTTGTAAAAAAGAAATTAGCAAAAACTTTTTGTTTTCACTGTTTTTTTTAACAGTGCTTTCTGTTTTGGTGATATTTTTCTTGTACAACTGTGTTAATGTACACAAAGTTTTATTTCAAATGGCTAATCTACCTGAAGTATATTAGTTAGTAATTTATACAAATAGATGGTAATGTAATAATGTTTCTCTTTTTCTAAAGTATTACTTTAAATGGCATATTCATGTTAAGCTGGTTAGTTAGCAATCTACATTTAAACATTAAAGCCTTCAATGAATAAAAATTGAAGGTGTAGGGGTCACTGTGGCAGTCTTAAAGTGCCTGTTTTGCACTAAAATCCATGGCCCCAGGTTAGGCCAGCTACAGACTGCATTGTCAGTCTTTCTCGCAAGCGCGGTAGTGCGATTGTGACGTCATCTCGTGAGATGTCCAATCTTGGGATTTTTAGCAAAACGGGCACAAGAGGATAGTAAGCACTCTCAGAGCAGTAATACACAGAAGCAGGCATCTTTTGTGGTGCAGAGAGATGCTATTGGCTAAAAGTAATCTTGTCTATGCGTTTTGTAAGTATATAAAAATGGTTTATGGCTTTAAAGTGGTACAAGCCTTAAATGCTTCTAATCAGGAGTTTGAAAATATGTTCATTATGCCCTTTTTTACAGAATATAATTCAAAAGTTTTAGAACACAAAAATCCTTGTACCTAACAGCATCATTGGGCCAGGTAGGATGAGTGCTTTCGTTATAAAGGAGCACAAGTTTCAATAACAGTGCACAATAATTGACTGCCAGACTGTCTTTTCACTTTTTCAATGTATTTTTCACAGAAATTTTGAAAAATGCATGCTGAGAAGCAGAAAAGGGTTTAAGTAGACGGAACCAAATTCTGTGGTAACAGGCAGCATTTCTACTCAGGTATGAGGACTGGCTAATATTCATGAAATTACTTTATAAGTATTATTATAACATTTATTGAATATCTTCTATAATTGTTTACAGATAAAATAAAGACTACAGAGATTGTACATACCCCGTGAACAAGCCCATTGCATGGGTGAAATGTAGGGGAATCAAGAAAGAATAAAAATAAGATACTACACAACACAGTGAGTGCACTGAATTTTTAAAGGCCCCCCCACATCATTTTTTTCACATATTTAGAGCCTCTTTTGGGGGGGTTGAAGATGTTCCTATAAGAACAGTGTTCCATTTCTCACCATACCCACATTGTACACATTGTTAGGCCAGCTGGCCTCCAGAAAACGAATCACTGGAAATACTATAAAAACTGATTTCATACCTAGCCCAATGATGCAGTGGCAATATATCAAGCTACCACGAGGTAGAGAAGGCATTACATGCAAACCTCTTCCCATGACTATGGCACTCGAGGGAAATACAGCTGGCCCAGGGGTGAGTGGTCACCGGCCCTGGGGTGAGTGGTCATAACTCGTACTACTGATGTGAGAACCAGCACTGTATGTATCAATTTGTTTAATAAAAGTTTCCTAGCAACTTAATACATTAGTTTTTATTTCCCTCGAGTGCTGTAGTCCTGGGAAGAAGTATTGTATGTGGGGTAGGCAACCCCCTCTATGAGCACCGGCCGATCCACTTGTTTCATGGTTCCAGCACCTGTCTCATCACATGCGAACCCCAGAATCCCATATTGAGACAGGCTGATGACCAAGCACACTCAAATCCCAAGGTGCTGGGAGCACAGACTAGTCAACCTTGGTGCACCCACTGCCGACTGAGTACAGCGCAGCACTCTTGATGAGTGTTAAGACAGTTGCTCACCCACCAAGGTAGATGAATGGCATAGGCACAATGACCGCAGTTGTTGACTGGGATTGGGGGTGAATGGGAATGGAGGGATATGGGATGAATAAACTAGATCCATTTTTCCTAATACTGATATCTCAAAACACAGTACGGCATTATAATCCTCTACTATGACATCACAACTGATTTCTATAGAAATTATTATGATGTCACAGACAGAGGGGATGCTACTTGGAGACAAGGAGCCAAAGCAGATGAACACTGTGTGACATACAGTCTGCTTTAATGCAAATTTCTTTAGTAATAAATAGTGGAAAGTAAATACAGGTATCATCTGAATTACAGGTTTAACTCTGTGCACATATTTTACAGTGGTAGTTATACAAAAGTTGACCCCGTGTTGCAGTAAAATGCAGTTGTGGTAAAAAAAGAAATACCACAGCATAACACAGATGCAGCAAAAAACTGCAGGGAATAACATGTTTTTTTCCCCATAACTGTGTTGTTATGCTGCAGTATTTTTTTTACCGCAACTGCATTATACCACAATGCCGGGTCAACTTTTGTATAACTACCACTGTGACATCAGAGGCATTTTAAAACATTACTTCCAATAACTTTGAAACAAAATGGTCACCTAGGAGGAAGCTACATGATCCAATCCTTATGAGTCCCATTTACAAAGTCATAGACTTTGTTATTTAATGTATGTAAGCCCCACAGTTGGGCTCACCTGCTGGGCTATGGCCCTCCGCCCCCTGCAGCATCTGTAAGTGATCCCTGGTGGGCTCCAGACCCTGGTACCCCCTGGTGCTCCTGTGGCTGAGGCCACCAATTCTCTAGTTCTTCTGCCCATGTTCTGAGAGGGGCAGAGTTCTGGGTTGCATTCAGTGCCTCCAGGCACGTGGCGAATCTTCTGGTTGGTCCAGGAGGGCAGAGACGGACCGACCATAATGTAAATAAACAAAATGGCAGCCCACACCCTAGTGTGCATGCGTGGCTGCCAGGCACAAGAAATTTAAAGGACCCAGGGCTCCTATGTGTACTTTTGGCTACAGCTGTTTAAAAAATATATTCCTGGCTCCAGGGCAGACAGCGGAGCCAGGGATCAACTGTATAATTCCTCCAGGCATGGGAAGGGAATTGATTTCTGCCCTGAAAAGGGCATAGTTATGAAAAATAAAAGGGACTGCCTTGGGGCACAAATTGTAAACAGTAATGGCAGCCTCCATAAAGCTTGTGCCCGGGAACTGTGCAGCTAATCAGAGGGAGACTTTGGGAAAAGTATAAATTGGACTGTAAGACCGCCAATGGTTAGATTTGTTTGGGAGACCAGAGAGTGAAGAGTGTAAGAAGGACTGTTGTGGGTTTCCCAGTCCATGGGCCTGCACTCTGACCCAATGGCCATTGCTGCCCCAGCATGCTGCAGATAGGCAGAGTTCCTGAAAGAACAGCTGCAAGACAGAGAGAGAGAGAGAGAGAGAGAGAGAGAGATTTTAGTGGTTATGGAGCAGAAAGAAAGGAGATTCTGGAGTCTGCAGTAGAGAAAGAGAGAGAGAGACTCCTGGAGTTGTGCAGCCAGAGGAAGATCAAAGGATTGGAGCTGCAGTGTGAGGGCAGAGACTGTAAATTGTGCAGTCTTGAAGTCTTGGAGTTTACAGTTCTGCAGTTGTTATCAGAGACTAAGCCACTGTGCCCCCCCCCCCCCGTGGGGTAAGCTGTGAAAGTGCCAATTGCTGCAAAAAGGGAGACCAAGTGTGCTGCAGCTAGAGACTGTGTCAGAGCCTAGCCACTGCTGGATGTAGAAGAGTGAGGGGAGGGTACTGGGGCTAGGGACTGAGCCAAAGCCCAGCTGCTCACTGCATTTAAAAAGGGTGTGCAATAGAGGGGGTCTAGAGGACCATGCCTGCCCTGTCCTTAGACTGAAAGAGAAGAAGACCAGTGGGGCAAGAGGCCTGGCTGGTGAACACTGTCCACAAAGACCTCAGAAGCGAAGTTGGCAAGGCCAGGCAGGTGAAGATCTGCATTCTTCATTTCTATGGTCAGCCCTGCTGCAGTATGGTGCGCCACCAACCTGATACCTACATGGTACAGCCAAAGCCAGTTTGCTGAACCCCCCCTTTGAACTGCTGAACTGTAAGTACCCTGAGCTGCAACTCTGGGGAGTCTTTATTTAGCTAGCTAACTAGGTTAAAATCAGAGGGTTAGGTCCTGGGCAGGACTCTGTTGGAAGAGCTGCACCAGACCTGAAGTTTAACTGTTTCTAGGGTTTAAAGTTATTTGGGCACCAATGAAAGATCCCCAGTGACGTCTACACCATGGTATGGTACCCACCAAAGGGACTCTAGAGCTTTTGGGCAGCTGCCAGTGGGAAGCCGGGTGCACCCATAGGTAGGAGGTGGGGATTGTGAGGGGTGAAACTGTTTCAGTTAGCTGCTAACGTTGTGCTAGTTTCTTCCCTTCTCTCCCCTTCCCCAGAATAAATACTGTTGATTGTTAATGTTGTATTCTGGTACTGTGCGTCACTGCAAGAGGGAGGGATTGTTACTGTGTGGGGAAGGGTCTTTGGGGACAGCTATTGTATATTTCCTGGGGAAGGTAACCTGCCATCAGTTCACAGGTATTCCCAGCCATTACCCCTGATGGGGGCACCGCACCATTTTGTCTCTTCACTCCTGCACCCAGGCCGGGCCACTCGGCGGTGTGTTAAAGAGAGACCCGAGGGCCCTGAAAACAGCCAAGGTGAGTCGAGGGGCTGTTACATGTACATTTACCTACCGTAACAATCAGTTCTGACATTAACATTTGAGACAACCAGAATACCAAACAGTCATGTTAATGCCATTTACATAAATATGTCCTCCACTTTCTGGAACAAATAAATACTGCTAGATGTTGCTGCATTGCCTTTAGATATCAAATACATTTTTTGTCTCAAGTTCTGTATATTTCTAAGGATGGCATCTGGCTAAAGGCACAAAATGAAATCAAGCTCACTGGAGAAGAGAAACAGAAAACATGGTCTGACAGTTGTCTAGCTGAGTAATTAGCATCAGAGAGTAGAGAGCATGGACTTGACACAGGCTTGAACAAGGACAATGTGTTAGATACAGAGGAAGGAAGACAGATAAGGACCACAACATGCATTTTACATACTACTGTACATATCACACTCCACATGTAATTTGACTTTGACCTACAGTATACTGGAGGGATCCCATTTGTTCAGGGGGCCAGTCTGAACCTGTCCAACTATTTAGACACACCTTTGGCATTCAGGCCCATGCAACATTTAACAATGCGGGCGAACAGGCTTACAATTGCCTGTTTTGTACAATAAAGGTCAAACCTCGGGAAAATATTTGATTTGCACACATGAACAGTTAAGCCTCATTTTACTCAAATCGGCCTTTAGTGATCTCTAACCCAGTACACAGCTTATTCCAAATTGCAGTTTAGTAGTGAAAACTAAACATGCCAGACTGCAGAAGAATCATAGAAACCTAGAATTTGATGGCAGATAAGGACCGCTTGGCCCACTTAGTCTGCCCATTTCCCTACCTAATGGATAAGCTGCAGATCCTAGTTAACCAACAGCCTACTTCCTCCTACCCTCCACTAGAATTGTCTTATGTCTGTCCCATGCATTCTTGAATTCCCCCACTGTTTTTGACTCCACAACCTCCTCAGGAAGGACGTTCCATGCATCCACAACCCTCTCCATGAAAAAATACTTCCTCACATTACCTCTGAGCCGTCCCCCTCTGTCTTCAAATTGTGCCCCCTTCTTCTTGCACATCTCTTTTTCTGAAATATGCTACCCTCTTGGACTTTGTTGATTCACTTGAGGCACTTGAAAGTTTCTATCATGTCCCCCCCTCTCCCTCCTTTCCTCGAGGGTATACATATTAAGCTCCTTTGTAACACAGCAAACAACAGAAACCCAAAATAAGGCAACGTCATTGGAGAAAACGCACCACATGATCAAAGTTGGAGCAGTGATTAATTCCCCAGTAATGCCCGCTCCAACTATTAATCACGGGGTCACCGGGTCAGGCTCTAGCACCACTACCTGTCACAGCAGCAAACAGAACACACATCGCGGTGAAAACGCAGGATCTCACTGTGCCGACACAAAGCTGAACAGTAAAAACGGAAACAACAACAACAACGCAAGTATTCCCATGTTACAAACACATTAATGCCCTCTGCAGTTGGCTTCTACTGGGAATTAATGCATGGTTGGGTGGTTGTAGGCACTCGGCCAAAGCCTCGTGCCACAACCCCCCAACCATGCATTAATTCCCCAGTAGAAGCCTCCTTCGTCGGATATTAATGCTTGCCTAGTTTCTCTTCGTGTGGCTTCTTGTGCAGACTCTGCACCATTGTAGTTGCCCTCCTCTGGACAGCCTCCACCCTGTCTATGTCATTGCGGAGATGCGGTCTTCAGAAGTGCAGGCAGTACTCCAGATGGGGTCTCACCAACTGTCTGTATAGAGGGATAACAACTTCCTGTTTTCTACTGGTGATGCCTCTCCCTATACATCCCAGTATCCCCCAGCCCTCCTTACTGCCTTCTCACATTGCTTGCCTACCTTAAGGTCATCTGATATGAGTACCCCCAGGTCCCTTTTCATTTTGTTGTTGTTAGTGTCTCCCCCCCCCATACTCTTCCTCTGGGTTTTTGTTTCCCAGGTGCATTACTTTGTATTTCTTTGCACTGAAGGATGCTTTTAAAAACACATTGGTGCTATGGGCAGTATATTGAAACATGTTCCTTAAGGAAAACATGATAGAATACAGAAGTTTTTGAAGGAGCTATGCAAATTTATACTGAAAATCAAACTGGGAATAATTACATAGGTGGGCCAGTGCCTTTTTTCCTGAGATGAGCATGTACAAGTTGGAAACTGATTTGGAACTATTGTATTTTTGTGAATATTTTATCTGATGACATACACCTATAAAAAGCATATGTTATTTGTTATAATATGCTGTTCCTCAACTGCTCAGATTTCTGTATTTGTGCCTTATTTTTCCTAGTTGATGTGTTTCCGCTTTCTGTCTTCCTTTCAAGTTTGATTTGTCACTGAATCAGAAACCATGGTTGTTTTAGACAAGGATGGCATCATTTGCACTGCTCTCAAAGTATCAAGTGGCAGAAACTAATACTGGCATTCATTTGGTAATCATATAACCAAGGTCCTTTACAAAAAATGTGTTAGAATTACCACCAGATAGCACACTGATTATGCCACAGTATCAGGTTCTAAAACACCTGCATAATTCTCAAGTAATATACAGTAAGTAGTGTTTTGCTATGTGGAACTGGAAGTGTTGAAACCCAGATAGAATAGAGAATAATGCATAGGTGACTGTGTGTTATGAAGTGTTTTTACACATCTACGCATCTGAGGTTTATATGGTCTTCACACACTGAGGGCGTGTAAAAATACTTTATAAGCACACAGTTGCTTATGTTTTATTTTATATAATAACTGTTCTAGGGACATGAGCACAAAAATCAAAGTTTCCCAACATAGAAACATAGAAGTTGACGGCAGATAAGGACCGCAAGGCCCATCCAGTCTGCCCATTTCTTTTTCTACCTTATGAATGTGTCATAGGCCTTTGCTCTGTCAATGGCCTATCTATTCATACTCATCTGTATTGCTCCCTTATGCCTATCCCATGCCTGTTTGAAGCCCTGCACTGTATTCATATCCACCACTTCCTGAGGTAGGCTGTTCCATGCATCCACCACCCTTTCTGTGAAAAAGAACTTCCTCACATCACCCTTTAATCGGCCTCCCTCTAATCTCATGCTGTGTCCTATTGTCCTGCTACTTTTCTTATATTGAAGCATGTTAGACTCTTTCACCTTGTTAATGCCCTTAAGGTGTTTGAATGTTCCGATCATATCACCTCTCTCCCTCCTTTGCTGTAAGGTATACATATTGAGCTCCATTAATCTGTCCTCATATGTTTTCTGATGCAGTCCCTGCACCATTTTGGTTGCCCTTCTCTAGACTGCCTCAATTTGGTTAATGTCCTTGTGAAGGTGTGGCCTCCAGTACTGCACGCAGTACTCCAGATGGGACCTAACCAGTGTCTTGTAAAGAGGGATTATTACCTCCCTCTTCCGACTTGTGATACCCCTACTAATACACCCCAACATTCCTCTAGCCTTACCTACTGCTTTAGAGGTCTGCTTGGATGATTTCAGGTCATCGGTGATGATGACGCCCAAGTCTCTTTCTTCCCTTGTGACTGCCAGCAACTCCCCTCCCAGCCTATAGGTGGCGCCAGGGTTTCTATTCCCTATGTGCATGATCTTGCACTTCTTTGCATTAAACCCCAGTTGCCACTCTTCTGACCATTTTGCTAGTTTATCCAGATCTCTTCTCATTCTGCCCAGCCCATCTGGATCTTCTACTCTGTTGCAGATCTTGGTGTCATCTGCAAACAGACAAACCTTACCCTCCAGTCCATCTGCAATGTCACTGATGAAGATACTGAAGAGGACTGGCCCCAGGACTAATCCCTCAGGTACCCCACTTGTGACTTGCATCTCTTCTGACTGTATACCGTTTACCACCACTCTCTGTTTTCTGCCTGTCAACCAGTTTGCCACCCAGTTGACCAACGTCTGACCCACCCCAAGCCTACCCAGCTTATTAATCAATCTTCTATGTGGAACAGTATCGAAAGCTTTGCTGAAGTTAAGGTAGGCAACATCATCTGCTCCCACTTGGTCCACCACTCTGGTTACCCAGTCAAAGAAATCTGAGATTAGTTTGACAGGACCTTCTTTTTGTAAACCCATGCTGTCTTGGATCCTGTGCTCCTATGGATTCCAGGTGTTGCACTATCCTTTCGTTAAGGAGTGTCTCCATAATCTTGCCCACTACTGAGGTAAGACCGACTGGTCTATAGTTCCCTGTATCCTCCCTACCACTCTTGTGGAGCGGGATCACATGAGCCCTTCTCCAGTCTTCTTGGACCTCTCCTGTGCTCAGAGACTCACTAAACAGTTCTAATAATGGCTCTGCTAGTTCCACCCTTAGCTCCTTTAGTACCCTGGGATGTATGCCATCAGGTCCCATTGCCTTGTCCACCCTCAGCTTATTGAGCTCTTGCAGGACCCTTTCTTTTGTGAAGGGACTAGTGCACACCTCCCTTCCCCCTGTGTCCATGGTGCAGAGCTGTGGACCCTGCCCTACCTTCTCTTCAGTAAATAATGAGCAGAAGTATCTATTTAGGATAGATGCTTTTACATGGTCCTCCTCCTCACATGCCCCCTTATCCCCTTTGATCTTAGCAATAGCCCCTCTGGACTTTCTCCTTTCACTAATGTATTTATAGAAAGTCTTGTCACCTTCTTTTACTGTTTATGCTAGTGTTTCCTGGGTTTGGACCTTTGCCTGCCTTACTGCCTTCCCTGCTTCCCTTAGGGAAGTTTGGTATGCCTCCCTATCTTCATCCTGCTGTGTTCCCTTATATTTCCTGAAGGCTAGCCTTTTGGCTCAGACCTTTTCTGCTACTGTGTTTGAGAACCAAAGTGGTTTCCTTCTTCTTTTGCACTTCCTTTTCTCACTAACACAATGGGATGTTGCTTGAAGTATTGCATCTTTAATGCTTCCCCACTTTGCCTGTACCCCCTCACCTGTATTTCTTTTTGCTAGGGCTAGCTTAACTCTGTTGGCCATCTTATCAAAGTCAGCTCCTCTGAAGTCTCATATTTTTGCCTTGGAATGGGATGATTTTGTTCTAGGGGCCAAACTGAACCATACCACGTGATGATCATTGGCACCCAGGTGACCTTCTGCCTGGAGATCTGTGATCCTTTCCCTGTTAGTCAGTACTAGCTCTAGGATAGCCCTGTCCAGAGAAAGTGGAGTGTGATCTCTCCAAATGCCTTAATGACTGTGTATGATGTCATACAAGGTTATTAAAGGAATAATGCACGACAGGGTGTGTGTTGTGCTGGGATAACGCCACGCCTGGTGTGGTTGGGCACGAGGCCGCAGGCCGAGTGTGTCCAACATGCCAGGCGTGGCGTTATCCTGCTACCCATACACACCCTGGAGGCATCATTCCTATTATACAATGGCTCAATTGTAAAAAGTGAAAAAAAAGATAGAAAATATATTAAAATATATATATTTTTACTGTTTTTTGAGTGAGAGGGTTACATTATGACAAAATAGTGCAGATTTCTACTTTAGCCAGTAGGTGGAGATGTAGCAATCTTTGTTAGTGTTCACTCTATTTACAAACCATCCTCTTAGTGTTGACTCTGTTTACAATTTGATAAGGAAAAAAAGAAAGTGTATTTACAAGTGACCAGTGAGAGCATGGTGACTTGTGGAAATGCTGCTGTTGACTCGCTCCGCTAACTGGCCCACGCGCCACTTCTCTGTAGGTCTCCGTCCCTGTCCCCCCACCCTCAGTCAACTGAGTTACTGCCAGCCACACGCTTGTTTCAGGATGCCTGCATGGGAGGTAGGGAGATGTTATACAAAGTGCGTTTAAGAAGGAGAGGAAGAAAGTGTATTTACGAGTGAGCGAGTGACAGCCGTGGTGACTTTGTGAAAATACGGTTGTTGACTCGCTCGCTAACTGGGCACTCGCTCGCTTTCTGTATGGGGCTACAATTTGTTTTTTAAAAGAAAAAATATGAGTACTTGTTTTGTTGTGATGTGTGTGGGTTTCATTTCTGGGGTTATCGTCTGTGGTAGGGGTGGGTTTCCGGGTGTGCGAGGGAAGCGCCGACTGGCAAAGCAGGTACTGTACCACAAAAGCTGCTTGTAGGCAGCGAAGAGATGTATGTTTTACAGTGAGATGCGGTCATCCCTGTGTTGGCACTAGAGTCATGGTGTTATGCCAGGATAACACCACGGGTCCAGTCCCACAGTGACCAATGACAGCTCAAGGTTCTTTCTTGCCATTGTATAATACAGCATTTAATCACACTGATAATCAGCGTGATAAAGGGGGTCATCAGTTATTATTAGATGTTTTTAGACAGCAAAAGACTCATGGTCCATTCAGTCTGCTCAGTTTCCACCTACTATAGACCATCACCAGTCTAGCACTGGGTAGGCCTCTGGCCAATCAATCATCCCTTAGCTCCCCTCCTCTCCCCCTCACCAGTTTGATCCAACCCTTTCCGTCCATCAACCTTACCAGTCTCATGTTTCTATCCCACCCCCTGGTAAAGCTTGCCACCTTGTTATCATTGACCAGCTCCACTGGCAGATGGTTCCACTTTCCCACCACCCTCTATGTGACAAAATATTTTCTCAGGTCCCTCCTAAATTACCCCTACCAGCTTATAGTTGTGGCCCTCTGTAATAGACCCCTCACTAAGCTTTAACAGTTGCTGGCTGTCTACCCTGTTTATACCCTTCAGGTACTTGAAGTTTCAGTTATGTCTCCCCCCTCTCTCTCCCCTGGCCTGAAGTGAATACATATTGGGTCAGACAGTCTTGCTTCATAAGTCATCTCCTGCTGACCTTGAATCATTTTAGTTGCTCTCCTTTGTATCGGCTCCAGGCAGCCCTTGTCCTTTTTTAGGTGAGGGTTCCATAACTGCACACAGTACTGTAGTTGCAGACTCATCAAGGACCTACACAGGGCTAGGATCACCTCCTTCCATCTGCTTACAAGGCCCTAACGATGCACTCCAGCATCCTACTAGCCTCCCATAAGCCTTGTTACACTGGGATGCGGTCTTGAGACTGTCACTAATTATAACCCCCAGATCCTTCTCTTCAGAGGTCTGCTGAAGTCGTACACCCTCCATCTCATACTCAGTCTTCAGACTCCGCCCCCCACGTGAATAACCACACATTTTTTTACACTGAATTTCAGTTGCCAACTCTTGAACCGCCTTGCTAATTTGCCCAAGTCTCTTTTCAATTTCCTGCTACCCTCTTCACGATCCACTCTGCCACATACCATGTGTCATCTGCAAATGGATGCATTGTATCCTTAATGTCGCAAATGAACCATTGAAGAGCATCGGGACCAGAATAACCCCTGTAGGACCCCCTCATAACCCCCACAGATTCTGTACAATTTAGTAACACCCTTTAGGTTCTCTCCCTAGCTAATTCTCCACAGATCTAGAGACTTTCTCCCCAACCCCTAAGTTCTCCACTTTCTTTACTAGTCACTTGTGGGGAACAGTCAAAGGCCTTCCTGAAACAAAAATAAAAAAACAACGAGAACAAATAATCCTTTTTCCACTTGTCTCTACCTCATTAATTAAACCAGCAGCATGGCAAAACAAGTTTTTAAAAATCACTGTAAGCAGTTGTCGTGAACAAAAACTTCAGCATATCTATTTTTTCCCATTTGATTTCAGTTTCTGAAGCCCAATATGTGGTTTTAAAGTTTTTAAAAGCTTTTGTTACTTTGATGTCCACCTACAATAAAACTAAAATTCTGGTATGGTACTCTGCTGTTTACCATCAGAAATGTGAGCAAAATTTTGACTAACCTTCAGTATGACTGCAATGTGCACAGTATTATAAGTTCTTTATGTGATGCCACCTAATTCTCATTGAGAACCACGGGGCATCTTGTTCTGCATACAAGTTAGCCTCCTGATCAGCAGCTTGAAGTTAAACATTCTACTTCAATAGCTTGGGAGAAGCAGCAGTACATTTCTGTAAACAAAAAAAATTGCTGTAGGACTATGACAAGTTCTGTTTGTTTAATTTTGTTATTTAGCATTTGCTGATCAATTAGCGCCTAATTAAAATTGTGCATCACGAGTTCTATAAGTCAATTTATAGTAAGTCATCTGGTCAGCCAGCATACCTGCAATCAAAGTTCACTTTCTGCTACCTGCTGCATTGATGTATACCAGCATGTCACTGTATCAGTGGTTTACACATGCAAAAGCTGTCAAACAAGAGCATTCAGTGGTGGCAAATGTGTGTCAAATGCCCTAAGAAAAAGTGTTGATGTTCCTCTGCAGTGTTGCTCAAGAACTACACAATATCAACCCACCACCAAACAAGAAGCAACAGTCGGAATAGGTGCACCATACCTCTGATGTTAGGTTCAAGGTGGGTAAATATGTTGTTGAATTTGGCAAAATGAAGGCAGTGCACTTTTACAGTAGTATATAGAGTGGCAGCATCAAAAAGCACTGTGAGGAAATTTAAATTGGATTACTATAGAAACATAGAATTTGTTATCAGAAAAGGACTGCTTGACCCACCCAGTCTACCCAGATGTCCCTCCCTAGTCTGCCTTCACAGACCCTAACTGGTCTACTGCAACCCTCCCTCTTCCCTTCCTATGCACTGATATTCCCATATGTCTATCCCATGCATGTTTGAAGTCCCCTACTGTTTTTGCCTCCAGCACGTCTGCTGGCAGTCTGTTTCAGGCATCTACCACTCTTTGAATGACGTAGCACTTCCTCACATCCCTCTCTAACTTCCCCCCCGCCAGCTTCATTGTATGCCGTCTGATTCTGTAGTTCTTTTCATTTGAAAGAGACTCCCCTCCCGCACCCTAGTTACCCCTGTGAGGTACCAAGTTGAAGAGTACTGGCAATCCAAGTATTACCCACTGAGTTTCATACAATTCCCAGATGCCCCCCTATACTCCATTTAGAGGAAGGTGAGACTGAACTGAAACAAAAAGTCTCCATGGAGATGGAGCAGCTATTAATGCTCGGGTGATTATTGCAGTAGCTTTGGGGGTTGTCAAGGTGCACAGTCAACAATGTTTAGTGAAACATGGGGGTAATCTGCCACTGATACTGCAATGGGCATGGCAATTCCTAAACTGCATGGGGTACCACAAAAGAAAGAGCACAAGAGCAGGACAAACAAAAACAGCGGATGTTTTGGTTTCCAAGGAAAACTTCCTAAACCGAATATCAAAAGCTGCCAGTCAGGAGCTAAGACCAGCTGAGGTTCTGATTAACATGGATAAAACAGGAAATAATCTCATCCTCTGCTCTCAGTGGACTATGGAGGTGACAGATGCTAAGCAAATTGAAGTCACTGGACTGGGTGACAAGTGCCAGGTCTCTCTTGTTCTGGAAGTCACATCTGCAGGTTATTTTTTTTGTTACCACCACAGGTCATCTACCAGGGAAAGACCACAAACTGCCATCCTGCCATTACATTTCCTCCTGACTGGAATATCACCCATTCAGATAATCAATGGGTGAATGGCAATACCATGCTTGAATTCATAATGGCTATTATTATGCCATACATTAATTTCATCAGATCAGAAATTAGCTTCCCCAAGAACACCGCACACATTCTTAATCATGGACCATTCTGTGCCCATAGAAAGAAGCCGGTCCTCAGTAAGCTCAAGGAAACAAATAGTGTAACTGTCTTTGCTCCTGCTGCTTGTACAGACTTATTATAGTCCCATTTTCTAACGATTAATGGAGTTTTCCACATGAACAGTCTAGTCACAGAATGGCACGCTGACATTTCTGCATGGCTGAGTCAGGGTAGTCCCACTGCCATATCACATTGAAACAGCAAAATTACTACAGTGAAAGTCATTACAGCAACAATTTCAACAAAATTGGGGTGCAAGGGGAGTGCGGGAGAGGGGGCAAAGCTCCTTGCAAAAAAAACAGCCAATGTCTGATAGGCGAAATTTTGCCTGTCGACATTGTGACTTTCGCCATGCCGCACTTCAACAACGTCATTGTCGATGTGGCTTGGTGAAACCGCGCCACTGCTGAGATTGGTTGAGCTGCAGAAGACAACCCTTAAAAGTAGGCATGTGCAGTTGCATGCCACAGCAATCAACAAGCTCAGCACTTGCAAAAATGAATGTCTCCGAGATTTCATGCAGGCTGGAATCACTGATGGCCTTGCTGAGTCATTTAACAAGCCTTGCACTCGTGCTACCTAAGAGAAACATTTGTCAATGCCGAATCTTTGCTTGGCTGTATGTACTGTGTAGGTGTTTGGCATTGATAGTGCAGAGACTAAAATGAACATCTAATAGCACATGTTTGACTCCAACTTTTCAATGCAGCCTTTTTCTTACCCCACCTTATGATCAACAGAGGTTACATGGATTACATAGAAACTGTCGGCAAATAAGAACTGTTTGGCCCACCTTGTCTGTCCATTTTCCCTACCTACTGTAAAATCACAGACCCTATTTGATTTCTGGCGTAACCCTCCATTCTAATCCAATAAGATACCACATGCCTATCCCATGTGTTCTTGAATCCCATTACAGTTTTCGCTTCAACCACCTCTGCTGGGAGGCTGTTCCAGGCATTCACCACTCTTTCTGTGAAGAAATACTTTTTCACATTTCCCCTGAATCTACCCCCTCCAGCTTCATAGCATGACCCCTTGTTCTTGAGCATCTTTTTTTTCTGAAAAATGCTTCCCTCTTGGACCCTATGTATACCTGTGAGGTATTTAAAAGTCTCTGTCATATCACCCTTTCCCTCCTTTCCTCCAGGGTATACATATTGAGTTTCTTTAGCCTCTCCTCATAGGGCTTTTGATGCCGGTCCAACAACATTTTAGTTGCCCTCCTCTGGGCATCTCTATTCTATCTATGTCCTTTCAGAGATGTGGTCTCCAGAACTGAACACAGTACTCTAGGTGAGGCCTCACCAAAGTTTTATACAGTGGTATAACTACCTCCCTCTTTCTGCTGGTGATACCTCTCCCTATGCAGCCTAGCATTCCATTAACTCTCCCCTCTGTCATGTCACACTGTTTGGCCACTTTTAGGTCTTCAGAAATGATTACACCCAGGTCTCTTTCCTGCTTGGTAGCCATCAGTACCACTCCCCCATTATGTACTCTGCCCCTGGGTTTCTGTGCCCTGCGTGCATGATCTTGCACATCTTCACATTGAATTTAGATGCCACACTTTTGACCACTCCTCAAGTTTTCTTAGATCCCTATTCATTTTTTCCACCCTACCCTAGAGTATCTACCCTACTGCAGATCTTTGTGTCATCTGCAAAATGGCATACCTTCCCTTCCCTTCTAACACCTCTGCAATGTAACTAATAAAGATATTAAATAGGGTTGTCCCTGGTACTGATCCCTGTAGCACCTCGCTGGTCACCCTCCATTCAACTGAGTGAACTCTGTTTACCGCCACCCTCTGCCTCCTATCCTCTGACTAATTTCTGACCCAGTTTGCTACCTTTGGACCCACTCCTAGGCTGCCCAGCATATTTATGAGTCTCATAGGTGGAACAGTGTCGAAGGCCTTACTGAAATCTTGGTAGGCCACATCCACCTCTCCACCCTGATCTAATTCCTCACCCAATCAAAGAAATCTATCAGATTCATTTGACGTGACCTTCCTGTTATGAATCCATGTTGCCGCGAGCCCTGTAACCCCCTTGTTTCAAGGTATTCCACAATCCTTTCCTTTAGTAGTAATTCCATTAATTTCCCCACCACTAAAGTCAGGCTCACTGGCCTGTAATTTCCCCCCTCTACCCTCCTCTCACTTTTTGTGAAGTAGAACTACATCAGCCCTCCTCCAGTCCTCCAGAACCACTCCAATCTCCCGTGAGTGGTTGAACAGGAGAGTCAGAAAAGCAGCCAGCACCTCCCTGAGCTCCTTTAATATCTTGGGATGAATCCTATCTGCTCCAATTGCCTTGTCCATTTTTAGATTTGTGAGTTCCGTCATGACTCTCTCTACTGTAGAAGGGCTTGTGTCCACCTCCCATCCTTTGATGCTCCTTTCCCCAATTCTGTGGTCCCTCACCTCCCCCCTCCACTGTGAACACTGAACAAAAGCAATTGTTCAGAACATCTGCTTTATCTTGATCCCCTTTCACACACTCCCCCCTCCCCGTCCCACCTTAATCGTACTATCCCTCCCTGGCCGCTCTCCTTTTGCTTACATACATACATATTTACAAATGGTGTGTGAAATGTAAATGTAAATGAAGGTGAAATGTTCAATGTTTTAAATCCTGTCCGAAATGTAATTTCTTGGAATGACTGCGAAAACATGTTTCGGAGGTGATTTAAAAAATTGCACCTACTTTTTTCATGGGGTTGGGTATAAAAAGGCTATGTTGAAAATTTGGGGTCAAGATTTGAGAAAACATGTTTTCATAACTTTGAGATTGAAATTTTGACTCCAAATTTTTAACATAGTCTTTTTATTGCCCCCACCTTATGATCAAGACAGGTGGAACTTTATAAATCTTACCTGAAATGTGATTTCACAGAGCAACTGTGAAAACATGATTGGGTGACATCTGACAAATTTTACCTGCCTGGTTCATGAGGTCGGCAAAAAACAAAGGCTATGTTGAAAATGTGGGGCCAAAATATATATAACATTGACAAAGTTATGAGTATGTTTTTGGCAGTGTCAGTGGCTCAGCAGGTAGCACACTCACCTCTGAGGCCAGGAGATCAGAAGGCTGTGGGTTCTAGCCCCACACCAGGCACTTGGGTTAATATCCCAATACTGACACTGCAGTGCAGCATGAGGGGGGTTCTGCACTCCTGAGGTGCCGTCTTTCAGATGAGACATTAAACCGAGGTCCCATCTGCCTGTTCTGGTGGTAGTTCAGGTGGATGTTAAAGATCCCATGGCACTTCTCGAAAAGAGTAGGGGACTTTCCCCAGTGCACTGGCCAAATTTCCCCCCATTCACTAAAATACCACCAACAGCTTAATCTGGTTCAAAGTCAGTTGGCATTCATCTGTATCCTCTCCCCCCAGGTCGTGCCTGAAAATAGGCAGAATTTGTCTAGAGCACTTACCTGGTCAACAAAAATGAAATAAATAAGTGGTCAAAACACATTAAAAAGCAACTAACCAGATTTGTTTAGTCACTTCCAGATCGAGCTGCAGAGCAGCAGGACATGTGGGTTAAAGCAACAGGATGTGCAGTTGTACAAGATAGGTAAGTGAGGGTTGGGGGTGGTGAGTGTTAAAAGGGGGTTGGGGTGGGGGCAGGGGAGAAGAAGTCATTGCTGAACTGTTTCCTTTTTTCAGGTGTAGTCAGGAAATGGGACACCAGAGGAAGCGGTTGGGAGGAGGGTGGGTTAAACTACAGAGGGTGGGATTGTTTGATTACAAATAGGGCACCAGGGGAACAATCGTGAGGTGGGCTGGCTAAACTGCACGGGGGGGGATTATTTGTTTACAGATGGGGCACTGTGAGAAGCAATTGGGACGTGGATGGGCTAAGTGACAAAGGGTGGGATTGCTTTTCTGCAGACAGAGCACTGGGGAAACAACTGGCAGATGGGTGGGCTAAACTGCAGAGGGTGGAATTGTTTGTTTATGGACATGGCATGGGCAGTGTGATCATGAGTTGAGTAAGCTAAAGAGCAGAAAGTGAGATTGTTTGTTTACAGATGGGACATTGAGGGAAGCAGCTGGGATGTCGAACAAGCTAAAGAGCAGAGGGTGGGATTGTTTGTTTACAGATGGGGCATTGAGAGAAGCAGTTGGGATGTGGATGGGATAAATGGCAGAGGGTGGCATTGTTTTTCTACATGCAGAGCACTGGAGGAAACGCTTGGAAGGTGGGTGGGCCAAATAGCAGAGAGTGAGATTGTTTGTTTACAGATGGGACATTGAGGGAAGCAGTTAGGATGTCGATGGGCTAAATGGCAGAGGGTGGCATTGTTTTTCTACATGCAGAGCACTGGAGGAAATGCTTGGAAGGTGGGTGGGCCAAATAGCAGAGGGTGGGATTGTTTGTTTACAGATGGGGCACCAGGGGAAGCAATCAAGAGGTGGGGCAGGCTAAGGCAGAGGGTGGAATTGTTTGTTTACAGATGGGGCATTGAGGGAAGCAGTTGGGATGTAGATGGGCTAAATGGCAGAGGGTGGCATTGTTTTTCTACATGCAGAGCACTGGAGGAAACGCTTGGAAGGTGGGTGGGCCAAATAGCAGAGGGTGGGATTGTTTGTTTACAGATGGGGCACCAGGGGAAGCAATCAAGAGGTGGGGCAGGCTAAGGCAGAGGGTGGAATTGTTTTTCTACAGACAAAACATCAAGGGAAGCAGGATGACCATGAAACTGCTCAGCTAGCTGCTGGGTGGTGAGTTGTAGACAAAAGCATGCAGCCACACTCTGATAGGTGTGGCCACATCCTTTCAACTACACAGAATTTTTGCCCATTTGCAAGACTGAACACCATCACAGTCATCCTGCTTCTGGTTGGGCTGTCAGTGGTGAGTCGCCTGCAGGCAAACACAAAGTCTGTGCTAATGCTCCACAGGTTGAAAGATCCACTCCAGGTTTGTAGATTTTTTAAGATATTTATTGAAGTGGGTTCAAGATACTAGCACTCCACACACTGAGTGCTTTCAAACAGCACCCTGTTCTTTCTCAAGGCATTGAGAAAGAAGAGGCTGCTGATCGAAAGCGCTCAATATGTGGGGAATACTGGTATCTTGAACCTGCTTCAATAAATATCTTCAAAATCTTAAAAAATCTACAAACCCAGAGTTGTTCTTTCAACCTGTGGAAACTTAGCACAAACTTTGTGTTGCCTACGATTTTGTGCTTGCTCAGAGCTTGGCTGTGGTCTCTGGTTGCTGCCTTCCTTGCAGACTGATTCAGTGAGTCCCCTGCAGCCTGAACTGCATCGGATACTACACAGATACACCTCTGCAGCTACTACTCTCCTGAGTAGCCACAACATGTTTGCTTCACACAAGCAAACATAAAAAAGCTAGACCAGATAATAAAGTGCACTGACGTTTTTTATTTTTTTTATTTGCTGCTTACAAATGCAAGAAGACAGAAGGTTAAAGGCATATGGGCACAGGTGCTCTCCCCACAGCCTGGTAAATCTCTCAATGCCATTTCATTCCTCTACAGGTACTTTTTCAAGTCAGTAACTGTTTAGCTACTTCCTTTTGTTTTTGTTCTCAAGTTGTGGCAATGAGTTTGAGCTACTTTTGTTTGGCAAGCGTATTGGTTAGTTGAACTGACATACACTGTTATCATAAGTTTTGTTTTTTAAATCTAGCTGTGATTTACAGTATTTGCTCAATTTGCTTTTATAATGGAAAATGAAATAAATAGAAACTGATTAATGGTTCAGAATTATTTGTTGTCAGCTGTTTGTTCAACATGCAACACTCCACATCGTTCTGGTGTCTGTACAGAGCCTGGTGTGCAGGATTTTTGCGGCAATTATATTTTCAAGTTAAAGAGGAGAAGTATGAATATAACAAGAATAAAATGACAGCAATAATAACACGTTAAAAGTATTTAACACATTTTTTAAATCACACTAGGAAACTTCCGTGTTTATGTTTATAGGCCCGTACAAAGAGAGGTCTGTTACTGAATCAGAGCATAATCTCATGCTGTTTGGACTAACTGAACCACCCTACTTTGCTTTGTGATCCTCTCACCCAAACAGCAAGAGAGGAGACTGTTATACTTCAACGCCAACAGACTTCTCACATAGGCTCTATAAACATATGAAAGAGTATCCTCCAGGGAAGAGATTGTTATAAGCTGCTTGAGGCAGCCATATTTATGGACTTGAGTCACTGAAATGCAAAACCAGAAATAAAATTAGTTTTAAAATATGTACATAAGAACATACGAAATTGCCAGCAGATACAGGCCATATGTTCTATCCAGTCTGCTCAAGTGTGCAGCATTTCAGCCCATTAGACTGCAGCTGCCCCCCTCCCATTAACTTCCCTCCCCCAACTGCCTCCCCCTGGTATGTACTTTCCCCTTGAACTTGTCCCACCCCCCTTGAAGCACCCCACAGTCTGCACTGATAAGAGTTGCTCAGGCAGTGCATTCTACCCTGTTACCACTCTTTCAGTGAAGTAGTGCCTCCTCCTTTCCCTCTTGAATCTGCCCCCCTTTAACTTCTGGGAGTGCCCTCTGGTATCTCTTCCATTCTGGAGAGTGAACCCACCCTGGAAGCCTACTTTGTTCACCCCTTCAGGTACTTGAAGGTCTCGATCATGTCCCCTCTCTCTCTTCCATCCTCCAGGGTATACATGTTGAGCTCTGTTAGTCTTACCTCGTAAGTTCTATCCCTCAACCCCTTGATCATCTTTATTGCTCTTCACTGCACTGCCTCCAGTAGTTTTATATCCCTTTTCAAGTATGGGCGCCAGAACTGAACGCAGTACTCCAAGTGTGGCTTCACCAGGGACCTGTACAGGAGCAATATGACTTCACTACATCTGGATGTAATCCCCTTGCTATGCACCCTAGCATCCTGTTAGCCTTAGCTGCTGCCTTCCTACACTGGGCTGAGTGGTTTAATTCCCTGGTCACCAGCACCCTCAGATCCTTCTCCTCACTGGATGTGAACAGTTTGATACCATCCATCCAGCAGCTGTATCCTGGGTTTTTGGCTCTGAAATGCATCACCTTGCACTTCTTGGCGTTGAACCCAACTGCCAGGTATGCGACCACTCCTTGAGTCTTGCCAAGTCCTCCTGCAGTAATTTGCCACCCTCCTCCCCATCCACCTCAGCACAGATCTTGGTGTCATCGGCGAAGAGGCTGATCTTATTCTTGATCCCAACTGCTAGGTCTGCTTTGAAAATGTTAAACAGGACTGGTCCCAGTACTGATCCCTGTGGGACACCACTTGTCACTGCTGTGGGCTCCGAGGCTTCTCCCCCCACAACTATCCTCTGCTGTCTGTCCCTTAGCCAGTTTTCTACCCATCGGGCTAGCTTCCACCCTATACCAAGACTCTTCAACTTGCAGGACAATCTTCCATGTGGCACTGAATCAAAGGCCTTGCTGAAATCCAGGTAGACTACATCTACCGCATGGCCCTTGTCCAGCGCCCTTGAGACCCAGTCAAAAAAATCAACTAAGTTTATCTGACAGGATCTGCCAGCAATGAACCTGTGCTGTCTGTCATCTTGCAGATCAGGGTACTGAGTAATGGAGTATCACCCTGGTGTGCTGATAACCCAGGTTCATGCTCTGAGTCCAGGACATCAGAAGTGAAATCCAGCAGGGAAGGATCAAGAGCGCCTGATGGATACTCTCCTCCTGGGGAGAGGGACCCATCACACCATTCTTGCAGCAGCTCCTGGTGGTGGTGCGGTAGTTGTGGTGCCATTGATAACATGGTCAAAGACAGGTCACCAGGTGTCCCCATGCCAGTTAAGTGCATGCATGGGAATGTGGGTGGAGGAGCAGGGAAAAAGCATCAGAAATTCCACACCAGAGTACCAGATGATGGCCCTTGTCTACCTCCACACCAGCATCCCTCTGGTGCAACATTGGGACCCTTCCAGTCATCGCAACAGTCTCTTTAGGTGCTGCCTTCTCTAGGTCAGGGAGGCCCCAGCAGGGACAAGTCAGCAATGAAAGAAGTCAGGAGACTAGAGTTTCACCTTTACTAGACAGAGGAGGCCTCTGGCAGGTG
Source organism: Neoceratodus forsteri (assembly GCA_016271365.2). Classification (NCBI taxonomy): domain Eukaryota; kingdom Metazoa; phylum Chordata; order Ceratodontiformes; family Ceratodontidae; genus Neoceratodus; species Neoceratodus forsteri. The sequence continues at coordinate 609,398,021 of CM057456.1, forward strand.
CATTATGATTCCCTGGATGCTGCAGTCACTGGAGCCACTAGTGGAAGCCCAACAATAGTGAGGAGTGGTGTGGTAGGGTTGGAAGGGTAGCTGCGGGTCCTGATTTAGTGGGGAGCCAGTCGGCAAATAAGGTGGCAAGAATAATGAAATGGAATTTTAAAAAAATACTGATGATGAATCTGAGGATGTCAGGGATACATTATTGCTAAAAATTATATGATGACATTTTGTGGTGCAAATTAACAAATACAGCTGTTTCAACGTATGTCTTTTGGAACAGAATACTGGGTAACCTAGCTGACATTCAAAAATGCAGGCATCTGTGGGAGGGACAGAGCAAGGTGAAGACAAATCTGGTGCAGAAATTAATGTTAGCAGAAAGCTCTGAACTTAGATGAACACAAATAGTGTAATTAATGTACTTTAGGTGGCATATTCTGAAGTCTAGGAGTATCAGAAAGATTCTCAAGCTTAAATTCAGTTCATTGCATGATGAAAGAAAGAAGAGAGGGCTAGGTCACAGAAGAAACAAATCAGGTGGTGGATAGAGCACAGAATTGAGACAGCATGCAAAGAGTCAAACTGATTGCCCAGAAAGGCCAAAGTCCTGAGTCGCAGAGCTCAGCTATAGGCACCTTATCCACCTCTGTCAAGATCACAGCCACATCCCACTAGAGTATAGAGAAGTCAGAAAATAAAAATGCCTCCCATGAGATGTCCCTACTACTAGATATCAGCAAGTGGTGCTTGGTGAGAACGTCTTAATCGAGAAAGAAATTCAGGAAAAAATCCTTTGCCCATGCAGCTCCTTTGAAATGGATCTTTTACGTGATCATCTCCAACAAAGTACAAACCTTAATATGTATGGAGGCAAAGTTAAAGAATAATTAAACAGCGCAGCGTCTGTGCATAGTTTAGCTAAACTAGACTTAGAGTTATAAGTACGTAATAACTTGGGGACTTTTTTTCTTCATAAGAGAAGCTGGTTATAATTTGCCGTTATAATGCAAACACACGACTGCTTCTCATCAGCCCCCACTCGTGCTGAGTCACTTACTGTGCTGTCACAATTGTCGTCAATCGGCAATCACAGAAACAGTTCACTGAAACATCACACTGACTAAAAAACAGCTCACACAAGTAAAAAAAAAAAACACAAAATAAAAATCTTACCCTTACTAAAGTTTTGGAGCAGTATCGGGCAGTTTGGGATCTGACACACACACACACACACACACATGCACACACATACACACACACTCTCTCTCTCTCTCTCTTTTTTCATCTCCACAGAAACCATTATGAACTCCGACCTCTGCACCTAATTATCATATCACCTTGACAACGACCCAGATCAAATAAAAACAGTTGTAATCAAAAACTGAAAACACAAAGTACAACTTTTTAAACATGTTTCCTACCACTTAAAAGTATTTTCCTACTGTAAGTTTATTCTTTACTGCTAATCTGCGAAGCTGACGTTTTTAGAGTAGGAACAAAGCTGTTGCCATTCTCAAACTCTTTAACTTAAAGAAACCTCTTCATATCTTATGTTAAAAAAGTTACTTATGCACACAAATACACACATTGAAACACTATGCCACTGTTTACTCAGTTTTTTGTTTCATGTTGTCATAAGTAAAAACAAGACATGAGGCTTTGTTTAAAGAAACTTTTTTTATTCAAGGAACTCTGGTTGGAGAAAAACGGTCCCTGGCAATTACATAACACAACACATGGGGGGGTGTAAAACTCAAATTTAATGTACACCCTCAGTATGGGATACTTTGATAAACCCCTTGGGTTTTGCCTTCAGGGTTTCGTAGCATCCCACACCGCGGGTGTGCATTAAATTCTCATTATACACTCCCCTCAATGTATTATTTTGTATATTATTACTTCTCTTTTAATCCATCATCGAGGATTCTATTAAGTTATAGGCCACTTTGCTTTGCTTAGTATTTTCTTATTTTGTCTTTGTATTTTATTATATGCACATTGTTTCTGAAAGTATTTTATTATACTTTCTAACCTTTGACTGTATAGTATATTTCATTATAAAATGGCAAGAAAAAATCTAGAAATCTCATTGGCCAAGAGACATCAGCTGGCTGTACATTAAATCTCTTTATATGCACAGTCATCCGGGTCCTAAACCACATCACACAATAAGCAAATCAGTCCCCCTTCAACCAGAACTGATCTTCCATTATAAACATGGCTGCTGCCTTTACACTGTAAAAAAACCTTCAACTGGGCCCTAAAAATAAAACTACCTTAAATAAAAATAAAATAAATTAATTAACTGTTGTTTCCCTGATCATCACACTCTCCTTACACACGTAAACAAATTAGAAACATTAAGTATTGTTTATAGTTTTCATTACAACTGTTTGTTTACTAACAGTGAAAAATCCTCCCTCTGTCTTTACCTGCTCATCAGGGAACTCTCTTGTGCTTGCCCTGACAGTGATATAATTGCGTCTCTGGCTCTAAAACAGGCCTTTGTTGTCTGTGTGTACAGAATGTCAGGAGAGTAACATTCTACAAGTGGAACAGAGCAGAATTTTGAATCCCTGTATTCCATGGTAAACATTCCATGATAAATATTCTGTCTTGCATGTGGGGAAAAACAGAAATCAAAAAACAGGATGAAGAAAGTAGGCAATACAGTAATACTTTATAAACAAAAAGAAAAGGTGGGAAAACACAATTAAATAAGCAGAGGCAGACCCAAAGTGCCCAAATACATTGCTAATGTTAATAAAAGCACGTACATTTGAATCTTATATAGGAGTTTTCAGGTGAAATCTATACTCCTTGCCCACCAAAAAAAAGGAAACCTGGCAGGTTTAAAGTTTTTTTTTCTTACTATCCTTTCACCTCAATCCTATCTCAGTTTTCCTTTTATGTACTAGACTACAGCATATAAGTAAAAAACAATAATAGAGAGAAGGCTGCCTTTAATGAGAGTATATAACTACAGTGTAATGAAAATTAAGTTTTAAACACTGCTTATGTCTTACAAATTTACAAATGTTACAGTGCATTTATATGATAAAATTTACATGGGACAGAGAAAGCTTTATTTTCAACCAACTCCACTAATAAATACTTTTACTGCAAAGTACTGTACTAGTTAACCTATTGCTAACATATCCTATTTTATGCCTTAATAGGGACTATTTTTTTCAGTTTTTAGATGTTTTAGAGGTAATGTATTGTACACTCTTTGGAAAATAGTAAGTAAGTTTTAATCCCTATCAGAGTACATCAAACTAATTCTTTTATGATGGTGGCCATTTTATAAGTGTGATAAGCCACTCCAAGCTGTGCATTAAAGGATTTTAATGCACTTCCCAGGGGCGTAAGGACACTCAGCTTTCAGCCTCATGCCTTAGCACACCCCTGGGGCATGCATTAAAATCCTTTAATGCACACCCTGTCATGGCTTATTACTTACTGAAACAATGAACGTCTGTATGTAATGAAATAATTTAACTTTACCTGTCTGCTTCTCCTGCGACTCCCATGAATAAAGAAGATATTGTATCTTGGTAAGATTATAATGGTGTGTAAAATTTTCAGTTGAATGAATGAATGCACTGAAACAAGCAAATACTATCAGAGACTGCTTCTTGATGGTTCGACCATGCTGCACTGACAGAGAAATTGTTGATGTGTGGCATGGCAAACCTTACAATGCTGACAGGTGACATTTTGCCTGTGAGACATTTAAGCAATATACCCCGACAGGGTGTGGGTATACTGGAGGATTTACCATGGCTGGTGTGGTTCGGTCCTGAGGTGCAGCCAAGGGACTTAACCAAATCAGAAGCAGTAAATCCACCAGTATACCCACTCCCTTGAGGGGTATATTGCTATTATACAATGTTATCCTGTATTTTTTTGTGACAAAATAAAAATAAAATAGCAGTTTTTTGGCATTCTAATGATTTTTAGTAAGTATGTTCTTGTGCCAGAAAATATAGTTCTTTGGTGCTTGGCAGAATATTGATATGTCGGCCGTCCCACCAACTCAGAGAGGGATTGGTACAGGAATGTTAGTTTATTTTTAAAATGGGAGATACTTCAGAGCAGGATAAAGGGGATGCAGGCAACGGTGACTGGGAGAGGAAGGTGTGAAAGGAGGAGAGAGAGAGAGAACATGTATGTGCAGCAGGATTTAGTTATAGTGATTGGTGCTGCTGACTCAGAATGCAACCTTTTTTTGTTATACATATTATTTTTCCGTTTTTAAATCGGGAGTATAAGGATTTTAGTTAGGTACTGCCAGGGATTCTTCATGTTACAATTGCATTTTTTTGGATGCAGTTGGTTGGTAGTGGCGGGAAGGAAGATCGGGAGAAATGCACTTTGACATTGGCAGTTCGCCGGTGTGAAGTGGAGTACTGATTTTAACAGCAAGTTTTTCAGTAGTCACCGGAGGTAAATTACATGCTTCTTAATTACAAATGTGAGGTATTTCTATCTATTCAGCAACAATTTATCTGACAATATGTTGCTGGCGTTTTAGTCAGACCAAAGTGTATTTTTTGTTGTGTCGGAGACCAACTGAGAGCCAGTGAAGCAGGTGGGAGCACGAGTGTCAAGCAGGAGAATAATAGTGGATGAGGTAGTGGAGAAAAAAAGATTTCTTTATGGTGTGTTTTTCTCAGCAGAGTTAATTTTGGATCGTGGTGCAGTTGTATTTTGTGCTTTTTAGCATGGTCAAAGAGAGGTGGGCAGCAGCGAGGAATGGAGCGGAGAGTAAGAGACGTGGGGAGAGAGAGACCTGAGGTGGGTGCTGTCGTTGGTTTGGGAACAAGTTTAAAAAATAAAATGCTGTAGTTTGGGTTTGAAATATTTATAAGCCCTCTTAAGCAGGAGTTAATGTGATGGTTTTTGCTGTGGTGTAGGTGAGTAAGCATCTTGCCATTTGTCATCATGTTTACCACTCTGTGGTGCCGATTTTGACATGGTCAGAGTGATTTGAAAGGGGGGTATTGCTGCAGCTGATTGGTGGCTGGTACCTTTTCCAGTGGGTACATTGGAGAATTTATAACGCTAAAAAGGTAGTTTAGCGCAGTGGTCTAAGGCTCTGAACTGCAAATTTAGTGATATCTAGCAGACCAGACCTGGGTTTGAATCCCACAGCTTCCACTTGCATACTGTATGACCCTGAGCAAGTCACTTGTGCTCCCAGGTCGCTCCTGTAAAAAAGCTTTCAGCTTAGTGTGCTATACCTGGTTAAACAACTAAATAAAAATAAAAAAAAAGGTGCCAGCCAATCAAAATGCAGGAGTTGGTGTGTTTTTTTGTGCACGTTGTATAATGTGTGTTTTCTATTGGGGTGGTGAAAGATGGTGAAAGGGAAAAATTTCACCCACGGGTCCCTCACAACGACAATCTCGAAACCTGTCAAGATTGTCACTGTGAGGGATTTTGCCATTCTGCGTTCGCTGTGCAAACGGCATACCCTTCTTGATATAGGAAAGGCCTTCAATACCGTCCCTCATGACTTATAGGTTACTAAAATATCCTTGATGGACATTAATAAGGATATTGTTAGGTGAATTGATAACTGGCCAACCAACTGAAAACAGTCGGTCAGGATTAACAGTTCATGGTCTGACGAGGATCTTGTCACTAGCGGGGTGCCGCAGGGCTTGGTGCTTGGGCCTGTTCTTTTTGGCCCTTACATCAGTGACATGGGGCAAGGTTTAAGTAGTGTTGTGTCCAAATTTGCAGATGATACAAAGGTAGGAGGAGAGGTGAATTCATTAGAAAAACATCCAGCACTAAGTCAGGATCTCAAAAAAATTGAAGAGTGGAGACTAATTAATACAAGCATTTGTCAATGCCGAACGTTCGCTTGCAGGTATTTGCAGTGGTGTTTGGCACGTATATGGTGCTTTACCCTAATGCCCTGTGAGATTGCTGGTATTTGCACAATAAATTTTCAGCATGACCTTTTTGTTACCCCCATTGTGCGCTACATAGGCGGAAACATGTTTTTGGGCAGGATGTGAAAAATGACAGCTGTACTGCTCATAAGGAAGTGTGGTAAAATGGCAATGTTGAAAATCTGGAGTGGAAATATTGAAAATTCGCAAACCTAGGAGCATGCGTGGGAACTGTGCAACGCACGCTCGTAAAACAGTCATTGTTAGAAATATTTTCACCAAATTTTCAACATTGGCATTTTAAAACCTCTGCTCATGAACAGTGACACTGTGATTTTCTTAATGTGTCCCATACACTGAGTTCGCACAGCGACTGTGCCATTGTGTGCTACATGGGCGGAAACACATTTTAGACAAGATGTGAAAAATGACAGCTATACTGCTCATAAGGAGGTGTGGTAAAATGGCAATGTTGAAAATCTGGAGTGAAAATATTGAAAATTCGCAAACTTACGAGCATGCATAGGAACTGTGCAATGCACACTTGTAAAACAGTCATTTTTAGGAATTTTGTCACCAAACTTTCAACACAGCCATTTTAAGACCTCTGCTCATGAACAGTGTCACTGTGATTTTCTTAATCTGTCCCATACATTGAGTTCACACACTGGCTGCGCCATTGAGCGCTACATGGGCGGAAACATATTTTGGGCAGGATGTGAAAATGACAGCTGCACTGCTCATGAGGAGGTGTGTTAAAATGGTAATGTTGAAAATCTGGGTGAAAATATTGAAAATTCGCAAACTTACGAGCATGCGTGGGAACTGGACAACGCACTTGTAAAACAGTCATTTTAGAATTGTTTCACCAAATTTTCAACACAGCCATTTTAAGACCTCTGCTCATGATCCAGTGTCACTGTGATTTTTCTTAATGTGTCCCAGCAAATTGATTTACTTTTCATTCATGTTAATAAGCTATAGTAGCGCTACGTTTTGGGCAGGATGTGAAAAATGACAGCTGTACTGCTCATGAGGAGGTGTGGTAAAATGGCAATGTTGAAAATCTGGAGTGCAAATATTGAAAATTCAAAACGTACGAGCGTGCATAGGAACTGAGCAACGCAGACTCGTAAAACAGTCATTTTTAGGAATTTTTTCACCAAATTTTCAACATAGCCATTTTAAGACCTCTGCTCATGAACAGTGTCACTGTGATTTTCTTAATGTGTCCCATACATTGATTTTACACCAGCTGCGCCATTGTGTGCTACATGGGCGGAAACACATTTTGAGTGAGATGAAAATGACAGCTGTACTACCATAAGAAGTGTGGTAAAATGGCAATGTTGAAATCTGTAGTGAAAATATTGAAAATTCGCAAACTTACGAGCCTCGTGAGAAACTGCACAACGCACGCCAGAACAGTCATTTTTTTGATTGCAACATTTACATGATTGTAGTCTTTCATGAATGCCGTTACTATGCGAGAGTTGTTCAGGCCTGAAGGGTGATTTCGCGCAGTGACTGCACAGTGACTGTGAAATCACCCTTCAGGCCCAAATAATGCCATGACAGTGACATCATTCATGAGAAGGGTCCCAAAACCCCATGTTGAAAATTTGCAAAATTCAAAAAAATGCCTGAGATATGCAATAAAGTTGAAAAACCCCTATCTAGCCCATTATACAGCTTACCGGCATTTCCTCAGTTCGTGGTCGGCTTTGAAGAGTGCAGACGTGTTCCCGTCCACCAAGACTGCCGCATGAGCTCTGGAGGTAAGTATGGGGTGAGGGGAGGTGTGGGAGGCTGGGGTGGGTGCGGTTGTGGGAGGGGGACTGGGAGAAGGCCAGGGGACCGCTTTTTGCTTTACAGGTGAAAACAAAAAAAAGACTACATGGGACATTTGCCACGCTGGGGTGGGCTCCCAGCATGGCAGAAGGATGGCTGGGGGTCCGAGGAGCTGGACGGGGATTGGGCACCCCTGTCGGCAAACAACGCGGACGCTTGCCATGCTGGGGTGGAATTCTCAGCGTGGCAGAAGGATGGTTTGGGGCCGTGAGCCAATGGGGATTGGGCACCCCATCAGCAAACAACGCCAGGATGTTTTACACTGGGGTGGAGCTTCCCAGCGTGGCAGCAAAGATTTGGGGGCGGCGTGACTGCGGGGGCAGCGTGGCGCAGTGCTCTGTATGACAGCGGTGGTTTTCTTTGAAGTGAAGACCACCACTGTCATACACAGCTCCTGCACCCATTGGTGCAGGACCACCATGCCTGCTCAACGGAGCAGGGGATTGAAAGGGAGAGGCACACCTCCAAAGTGTGCTACTCTCCCAAAACGCTCCTTGCGCATGCGCGCCAGCGAACGTAAAAATGAAGTTCAACAAATCCAAATGTACTGTACTGCAATTTGGCCACAAAAAAACTGGTTTCCAATATAAAATGAATGGTAAAACCTTGAAAACATCCAGCAAAGAAAAGGACCTTGGTATATGGGTCATCACGGATCTTTCATCTCCAGACCATTGTAGAAATATTACTCAGGCTACGAATAAATTAATTCGCTCAATAGATAAAACCTTTGGAACAAGAGATAGTACATGTATAGTCAAACTATACAAGACTTATGTAATTCCCCACCTTGATTATGGATCACCTATCTGGAACCCGTACTTAAGGCAAGATATAAACCTAATAGAAAAAACTCAAAGGAAAGTGACTAAGTCAATCAAGGGGTTAAAACTATTTAACTTAGAGACTAGAAGAAAAAGAGGGAACCTACTGTTTGTTTAAAAAATCCTGCAAAACCCAATCTTAATGGCTCACTTAGTACAACATTTAATCCTAGGAACAATAACCTCAGATCACATAGTAAACAGCTCATTGTTCCCAAGGTGAACGCAGTCAAATCTCACAATTTCTATACTGACGAATAGCCAGAATTTGAAACTCCCTCCCATACTATCTAGTCCTTGCCCCAATCTTGGAAAATTTTAAAAAACAGCTTGATATATTCCTGGTCCAGAATGTTTTCAGACAATAAACCCGCTATGAGTGGGAGACAATTCAATGGGCTTTTTGCCTACTTTGTTTTCAAAAACTAAGTAATACCAAATAATAAAAAGAGAAAAAAATCTCCTAGATTTCCTGAATGTCTCAGTTCAAGAAACAGAACACTCAAGCGCTCTTTGCCACAGTATTTCATTAGCTGTTATGGTAGCTCCCCCTGGCCCTGTCCCTTGGAGGGAGAGGCTCAAGCAAGCCTAACTATTTACCATTAATGGAATATTTAATGTTTGTTTTGTGAAAAGAGGAGGGAAACATCCCTCCATTGAACTTTCACACAATGTGTGAAATAATGCTTTCCAATGTTTCCCCATCCAGAACTCCTCAGTATGAGTGTGTGTCCTCTAGGCCTTCCTGCATTCAGTAGAACAAACATCTGTGCACAGCGTACTCCAGCCCATCTGTCCCCTTTAGTATTTGTAACACCATGATCATGTGCTCTCTCAGCCTCCTGTTTTCTAGGCTGAATAATCTCAGTATATTCAGTCTCTCCTAATAGCTCCAGCACACTAAACCACTAATGAGCATTATGACCCTGGGCTGAACCCCAGTGCTGAAGCATTCCCACTTACAGCAAAATGCATCATTTATACAGTGCGTCTCAGCTGCAGTCAGGATGCTCAGAACTGAACCTGAATATTTCTATTTTCAGAGTTTCCACCTCTCAGCTCCCAAACCTTTTAACTACATACCACAGGACCCAGATATCTGTCTGCATCTAAATCTGCTCCCGGGATTCTACAGCGAGGAATTGGACTGGAACAGCTCCTGACTTGAAAACTATTTATGTAATTTTATGTATTTTATAATACACAGATAATTCATGCAAAAAATATTCAAATCGTTAAGAATAATTAATATACCTTACTCCTACTGTACTTTACAATTATTACAAAATGCACTTTGAATCCCAAGAAATGAGAGGGATCTAATGAATGAAAAAATGCAACTTGCTCAAACATGAATTGCTGTATTCAAGAACTGAAAAAAAAATATATTCCCCACTGTTTGTACTACAAAACTACTGTAAAAAAAACAGGACTGACTGCAGCAAGAAGCAATTATGTGTGAGCAAATGGTATCTCCTAATCTCAGAAAAATGGGTGAACTCAATTAGCTTAATATTTTATCTAAAACAGAATTAATTAATTCTCCGGGGAATAGTATTTTAAAACACTTCCAATTTAAGGAAAGAACTATGGATCTGATATAATTCTTAATCATCCATATTTGCAAGCAGCATCATAGAAACAGAGAAACGCAGAATTTGACAGAAGATAAGGATCACTTGGCCCACTCATTCTGCCCATTTTCCATACCTACAGTATTACTGCAGACCATACTTGATCTACATGTCTTTCTCCCTCCCCCCTTCCTTTCTACCATGACTCCCTTATGCTTATCCAATGCATTCTTGAACCCCACCAGTGTTTTCAACCCCACGACCTCTGCCAGAAGACTGCTCCAGGAATCAACCGCCCTTTTTGTGAAGAAATACTGCCTAACTCCTCTCCTGGATCTACCCCTCTCCCACTTCATAGCATGTCCTCTTGTTCTTGAGCACCTTTTTCCTGAAAAATGCATCCCTTTTGTATCTTATTTACCTTATGAGGGATTTACAGGTCTCTATTATATCCACCCTCTCTCTTCTCTCTTCCAGGGTGTACAAACTGAGGTCCTACTAGTCTCTCCTTATAAGGCTTTTGATGCAGACCCTGCACCATTTTAGTTGCCCTCCTCTAGACCCCCTCCATTCTTTCTATGTACTTCTGGAGATGTGGTCTCCAGAACTGGACACAGTACTCTACATGGTATCATAACAGTAATCTATACAGTGCAACACCACCTCCCTCTTTCTGCTGGTGATACCCCTTCCTCTGCACCCAGCATCCCACTAGCCCACCTGACTTGCATTGTCATACTGCCTGGTCACCTTTAGGTAATCAGATATGATTTCCCCCAGGTCTCTTTCCTACTTGGTAGTTGTAAATACCACTCTGCTCATTTTGTACTCTGCCCCTCGATTTCTGTGCCATAAGTGCATTAATTTGAGGGAGTAGACTCAAGAGAGAGATGTGAGGAAGTACTTTCTCGCAGAAAACGAGGTAAATGCCTGGAACAGACTCCCAGCAGAGGTGGTGGGGCAAAGACTGTAGCGGGGTTCAAGAATGCATGGGACAGGTATAAGGGAAGTGTAGTGGTAAGGTTGGGGGGAGCTGGGGATCAAGTAGTGTATGCGGTAATACAGTAGGTGGGGAAACATGGGCAGACTAGGTGGGCCAAGTGGTCTATATCTGCCATCAAATTCTATGTTTCACTTTTTTGCATTGAAACCCAACTGCCATTCTCTTGACCACTCCTCTAGTTTTCTCTGGTCTTTGTTCATCCTTCACACACACAGACACAGACAAACACACACACACACACACACACACACACACACACACACGCACAGCATCCACCCTATTGCAGATTTTAGTGTCATCCACAAAGAGACAGACCCTCTTTTCCAGCTCCTCTGCAATGTCACTTATAAAGATATTAAAAAGGGCCAGTCATAGCACTTATCCCTGAGGCACCCCACTGGTCACCTACCCTTCCTCGGCATGAACTCTGTTTTCCTTCTCCCTCTGTCTCCTAGCCCCTAACCAGTTTCTTATCCAGTTTACCACCTTTGGACCATTCCTAAGATACGCAGCTTGCTTACTAGTCTCCTCTGTGGAACAGTGTTGAAAGCCTTACTGAAATCTAGGTAGGCCACAGCCACCACTCCTCCCTTATCTAAATACTTTGTCATCCAGTCAAAGAAATCTATCAGATTCATTTGACATGACCTCCCCCACTGTGAACCCATGCCACCTGGGATCTTGTAACCCACTGGATTCAAGATGTTCTACAATCTTTTCCTTCAGCAGTGATTCCATTAACTTTCCCACCACTGACATCAGGCTGACTGGCCTATAATTGTCAGTCTCCTCCACGGTGCCACTTTTGTGACATGGGACTACATCTGCCCTCCTCCAGTCCTCCGGAACCACTCCTGTTTCCAGTGAACTGTTAAATAGGACTGTCAGAGGTGCAGCCAGTACCTCCATGAGCTCCCTCAATACCTTGGATGTACCCTATCAGACTCCATTCTTTGTCCACTTTCAGATTAGCGAGCTCTTTCAGGTCTCTCTTGTCCAGAAAAGGACTAATGTCCAACTCCCTCCCTTCAAAGCTTCTGTTACTTTTCTTTGGCCCTACCCTTCTCCTTCCTCTGTGAACACTGAACAAAAGTGTCTATTCAAGATGTCTGGCTTTTCCTGGTCCCCCTCTGCACAGTCCCCCTCTTCCCTTTTTATCCTTACAATTCCACCTCTGGTCTTCCTCTTTTCACTTACATACTAAAAAATGTCTTGCCCCCTCTCGTTACTTCCTGGACTAGCCTCTCTTCTGTTTGTGCCTTGGTGCTCCTTACTGCTTCCCCTGCTTCCCCTGATGCACCTCTCTATCCTCATCCCTCTTTGTCTCGTTATACCTTCTGAATGCTACCCTTCTAGTCTTTTCTTTTCAACCACCTCTTTCAAGAATCACAGCAGTCTCTTTTACCTCTTGTTTCTGCTCACATGTTTGATGCAGAGGTTTTTTGCTTTACTATGCTCCCTTTTAGCTTTGACCACTGTTCCTCCACCCCACCCAGACCACACACACCACACCTGGTTAACCCTGAGGCATTCACCCAGCTTTATAAAATCTGCCCTTCTGAAATTCAGGACCCTCGCCCTTGTGTGCTTTGATTCCACAGCTGTCCTTATATCAAACCACACTGTACGATGATCACTGGTCCCCATGTTGCCTCCTACCTTAGAGTATGAAACACCATCTCTGTTAGTGAGTACCAGGTCCAGTATTGCCCCATCACAAGTGGGTTCATTGACTAGTTGTCTGAGGAAAGCCCCCTGTAGAGAGTCCATGATGTCCCTGCATCTAACTGAAGCCACTACTGGGAGGCTGCAACCTATATCCGGCAGGTTCAAGTCTGCCATCAGCAGCGCCTCCCCCTTTTCTGCCATCTTGCCAGTGGCTTCCACCAGTATCTTATCTAACTCCTCCCCCTGTGGTGAAGGTCTGTAGATCATTTTAGTGCAAACAGTGGCTCCATTCCCCATCTCCAGGGTGACCTACAGAACCTCTGCCTCCCCCTGTATTCCCTGTATCTCTTTCACTTTTATGCTTTTCCTCACATAAAGCACCATCCCCTCCTTTCCTTCCCACCCACTCCTTCCTGGACGAAGTATAGCCTGGTATGGCCATGTCCCAGTCATATTTATACTATGTCCCAGTCATAGTTGTCACAAGCACCTATGATAATAAACAGAATCAGAAAGAATATAGATTTAAAAAACAAAAGAAAACTGCTTTTAATTAAAGTCCATATATCAGATATATGTGTGTGTATATATATATATATATATATATACATATAACTTTGTTAATGCATCAGTTAGAGTTGAAGCGACAAAAGTATGGAAATGAGGTGTTAGGACTGAACCCCTAATACCCCACCACCCCATCCACCATCCTCCACACCACCGGGCACTGGGGTGTGCCATGGGCTGTTAGGCCCGCATCTCACCCCCTTACATGTGTAAACAGGCTGACATGATACAGTATAGGAGAATGGGGTGAGAGTTAGGCCTAACAACCCCATGACACACCCCAATGCCTGTTGGTGTGTGGAGGATGTGGGTGGGGGGTTAGGGGCTCAACCCTAATGCCTCACTGCCATACTTTTGTCACTTCAACCCTAACTGATGCATTAACAAAGTTTTTTGCAATTTATTTCCTCACTTTTTGAGATAGTATAATAGTATCTTTACTTTACTGTTGGAGTGCAGGGTCCGTCCCATCCCTCTATCCAGATAGTACAACAGTATCCACATGTCACGGTGGGAGTGCCTGCGCTCCCTTCCCTCCATTGAGATTGTACAACAGTATCCATATGTCACAGTGGGAGTGCAGGATCCACTGGACCCTGCATTCCTATCCCTCCACAGATGCACATATGTATGTAGCTGTGGAAACACAGTGGTATCTGGCCCTTGCGCTTCCACACATTGAATTACAAGCAGGCATAGTGAAATTGCAACAGATAGTCATAACTGTGCCATCTTAAATCCTCAAATGTTCAACATAACCTTCTTATCACCTCACCGCATGTACCCAGTACAGAAAACTTTTAAATCCCTGTTGAAATGTAGTTCTGTACAACTGTAACGCCATTTTGTGCCACAGGTGTGGAAAAACATTTTTGGCAGGATTTAAAAAATTACAGTTGTACTGTTCATGAGGTGGTGAGAAAAAGTGGGAATGTTGAAAATCTGGATTGAAAACATGAAAAACTGGTGAAGTAACAAGCGTGCATAGAAACTGCACAAAGCACGCTCATAATGCAGTAATTTTTTGGAATTTTTTCACCAAATTTGCAACATGGGCTTTTTGGGACCCCTCCTCATAAAAAGAGGCACTGTCATTTTGTTAATCAGTCCCAAAAGGTGATTCCACGCCTCGACTGTGAAATCGCCTTCTGGGACCGAGAAACAAAATGACAGTGCCAGTGTTTATGCAGTGGGGTCCCAAGAACCCCATGTTGAAAATTTTTGGACCAAAATTCCTAAAAATGGCTGAGATATCAACCTAAGTTGAAACCCCCATTGACTGCAACTATACGGCACTTACCTTTGATTCTTCAGTTTGCAGTTTGGCTTTGAAGAGGGAGATGTGTCCCAGTCCAGAGAGGATCACTGCTCCCAACCTCTGGAGGTAAGTATGGGTAAGGGGGGGTGCAGGGAGATGGGTGCACAGAGGGAGGATGGGGATGGGCGAGGTAGGACTGGGGAGACAACAATAGACTCATTTCTTTTTCAGGTTTTAAAAAAAAATTAAGACGTCGGGGGATGATTTTCTTTATTTACAGGTATTTCAAAATATTCAAACATATTTGGGCACACTGGAGTGAGCTCCCAGTGTGCCATATTAGTTGGGGGGGGGGTGGATACATGCTGACAAAGGGATTGGGCACCCCGTGTCGGCAATTCAAGATTACCAGCTTTGGATGGGGGTATCATCTGACACCAGGAGTGGGCATCCTGGTGTCAGAAGCATTAAAATTAAATAAAAAAAAAAATACATATATATTTGCCACACTGGGGTGGGTTCCCAGTGTGCCATATTAATGGGGTGAGGGGGGATACATGCCAACATAGGGATTGGGCACCCCGATGTTGGCATTTAAAGAATAAGTGCTGGGGCCAGTTTTATTAGGGGAAATCCACCATTGTGGATCCCCGTTCATCAGCCGAACCTCTTTCGTGAGATAAGGCCATCTGGCCCTTATCTCACGAACTGGGATTTTGACAGCTTGTGAACAGGGATCAGAAACGAGTGACAAACGGGGATTTGCCATAGTAAAAAAAATTGCCTTTTTTTAATACAGTGAGGGAAACCAAAGGCATGGGTTTGTAGAGGGCATGGCCCTAAACAAAACCCATACAGTTATTCACAACAAATATATCTGTGGGGGAAGATACAAGGGTTTGTTTTGGGCAAAAAGTAAAAACAAGATGGCCTCTCACGAACAGGGATTTTTTCTCACAAATGGGGATCCCCATTCATGAACTGTCAAAATCATCTTTCGTGAGGCAAATCCTTGTTCGCAAAAAATACCCCTAACCAAAAGACTGAACTGAGCATGCTCAGAACCTGAACTTTCAAAATGTAATAACTTTGGAATGGATTAATATTTTTTCACCAAACCAATGCTGGCTTGTTCCTTTGGGCAACCTCTCTCAACCCTGACAATATCAGGCCCAAATTCCAAATGGTGTGGCTGCAGTGCAATGGGCAGAAATTAGCAAAAACTGGCAAACAAAGGTGAAAAAAACACTTTTTTCACTATACACTGCACGAAAAGTGCACATCCAATCGAAGCAAAACCTGGCATTTCAGGAGATCTACACCACGGGACAGTGCACACCAAACTGTGTGCAAATCTGTTGAATGGTTGCAAAGTTATTAAGGTGCAAAATATGGGGTTTAACATTAAACTGCCTACTCAGCCCTAACTATAGCGGTGCGACTGTGCCCCTATAATATATATCTATATATATAGTTATGCAATAGGGGCGGACATAAATGGAGTGTGATAAATCCTTTTATCTGAGTAATTGTGTACATAAATTTTGTTTATGTAAACAGTTACTACGTCACACATTCTGCCCTCCCCAGCTATCCCACACTTCTTCCACTTCGTTTCCGTTTCACCATGTATAATACTGCACTTTTTCCCTGCTAGCCTTCAGTCACTCCCTCCCGCACTTTACCTCCTGCTCACTCACAGTACAGCTGACTTCAAAAACAGCAAACTCTTTAAGGCTGTTTGCAAAATTAATAGGAACTTCCTTACATCTATCCTTTATTTTTTCCTACAATTTGTTTACCTTGACAAGCAGGTATCCTCTCAGCAGGAATCCCCCTCGCTCCAGTCCTATTCATTGTAACTGCTCTTTTTCTGCTGCTGTTTCCAATCAGTCTGGTCACACAAAGTAATGTTTTCTTTAAAAAGAAATCATTATATTCAAGTCACTGAACCCTCTATCATGAACCACCAGCTGCCTCTGTTAGTTCACCCACATCTCGCCACTCAAGTGTCTGCACTCGCTAAGTGGGTTTGCCATGTTCGTCAGAAAATTTTCAAAACTTGCTCATAATACCAATCAGCGTGGATGGCAAATGTTGTGTCCTTGAGAATACTATAGCAACCAGATCAGAAAAAAAGTTGCAAAGTAATGATTTTGTAAAAGAAAACTGATAACCTAAAAAACAAAAATGGCAAACTATACAGCAGGGACCCCAAACATTGCGTCCTTGACAATACCATAGCAACCAGATCAGAAAAAAGTCACAAAGCGACCGTTTTGTATAAGAAACCCAATAAACCCAATAACTTAAAAAAATGGAAAACTAAAAAGATAAATTAAACTAACACACAAGGTCCTCTCCTATTGCATAAATGGAATATGCAGGGGGGACCTGTGTGATACATGATTTATTTACACTTGGCCATTCGTGAGGTTACCCTAGGTCAAACAACACTGGCGTAAATAAACCATGTTTCACACAGGTCCCCCTGCATATCCTATTGTAACCCCTAGATGGCGCTATCCCAGGGGCTACTACCCCTGCCTGATTTGCCACTAACAGGTTGAGGGGCCTGGATCCAATGGCGGGTGCCTCCACCCAGAGGTCAGGGTTTGCAATAATTAAACTTACTTGGTCACAGCCCTCTGGGACACTGCAACCCCCCTTTCTTCCCACTAGTGGCCCACACATATATCAGAATTACCTTCACAGTATACACTTACCCCAGGACTAGTTCCGCACTGGGACCTCCTGTGAAATAAGATACAGTGCAACAATCATACTACAGTACTTTAACATAGACAAATACCTCAGGTAGTATAACTTTGCTGAAACAAGCAGCTCTGATTTATTTAGGGGGATATAACAAGGACAGGGGGAAATCAGGTTAATTAGCTTATCACTTTACTATCTACCTATGGCTCTGTGCACAGGCCTATCCCTACCAGTTACTGTCCCTGGGTACCCAAGCCCTAGTGGCTAGTCCAAACCGTGGCAGTTAGTAGGGCCCTTTCACACAGTGAAAAGAAAAATTAGTTTAAACAGTCAGCAGTACAGTGATTCCATTTGGATTTAATGTGGCAATTCAACAGGGAGCGACCCTGAATTAGTACTCACAACCTCCAAACAAGATAGGGTCCTTCAACGCCAGCAGGGCTACTCTGAGCTCCACGAGACTCTTCACACATTTATATGGTAAAAAGAAAGTACTATACCAGGCAGGCTGCTTCTCTATCCCGATCGCAATTACTGCACAATACCCGGGAGAACACACAGCAGATTCAGTTCCTGACAGACCGAGTGCAATTCAACAATTTCTCCAGTCTTCTACAGGGTGAGCCTGGTTTCTACTCTTCAGAGATCCTTTGATTCTTTTCACAGGACGGATTCAGTCCTAACAAGCAGTTACACAAGCTGCAGACCGGAACTCTGGGCCTTATACACGTTTTTTGACTGAAACTGTACACTGAAGGAGCACAGGGTTTCTTTCCCTTCACTGCCAGAGCTAAACTGAAACTCCAACAGACAAAACTGGCACTTCTTTGAGTTCCTCCCAGTCCTTGACTGGATTGGCTGTCACTCACAATAGACTGCTGCTGTTGGTCCAAAAAGGCGCCAAGTCTAAACTACATCTCCCAGAGTCACTGCCCATACAATCCTCTTGTGGCTGGCTCAGATTATGAGTCCAAGTTCTGATTCGTCCAAGGCACCATTTTAGAGCTAGCTTACCCCACACTGATTGGTCCAGTTCAGCAGTTCAAACCAGAATGGGGAACTAGGCAGACACAGTTCTGACTGCAAAGAAAGCAGGTTAGACAAACTGTAATTTCATTATTACTGTAAATGATTTCTGGCAAACAGTTGCATCTTTTCAGATAGGTTCCCTTTGCACTCTAGTGACTGCAAAATGGAGTGAATTACAGCAGCTCGAGTGGTACTCAAACAGAGAAGCACACAGTCCCCCATACAACTAATTATGTCTGCAAGCAGACAGCTCTTAAAGAGACAGTACCAGAGGCTCTAAAACACTCACTGATAAATGGCTTAAACGCCAAACACCATTCAGGCTTGGAGCATTCAAGCAAGCTCCTGGAAGTCTTTGAGGAACCCCCATTTGCGAGTTACACCCTCCTGGCCTGGGAAGCTTGACGTCCGCGTCAAGCAAGTACCCCTATAAGTTTCAACTGCAACCATATACATTTGCATTAGGCTCACACATGTAATCATCAGTCAATACATCATTTTACCAAGAACACATTTCTGAAACATTGCAGTACGTCACTCTTACACAGTATTACACACATTGTACCATAACTCAAGTCATTACCTCTTGTACATGAAACCTGAAGAGGGGCCTTCCTATCAGTTACCTTGGGGCTGGACGGGCAAGGGCACCATACTTAGAGGGCAACACAAGTAACTTGGAGTTAGCACTGATGCTCAGTTTGGGCAATGAGCTCGGGGACACATACACTCCTTTATGGACAACATTGAGAGGCAAGTCCACAGGCCTCCTAAGTCAATTATAACTGAGGTGCACCACAGGCTTTACAGCTCGACCAGTCTTTCTAGGGGGAACTGTTACAGTCTCTGCACTCTGAGCCTCATTTTCAGCATTGTCGTCACTTGTCAGGGGAGTCTCCTGGGGTAGAGAGGCTAGAACTTGGGGCACTTTCAGCTCCAGGAGTTACAGTTTCTGAGTCCACAACATTTGGCTCACATGGAGAGCTTTCGGACACTGGCAGTGGACTGTCAGGGCACTCAAAATACTCTTCTTGTTCGGTGTATCACTGTCTGCCCTAATCTATCATTTTCCTCCCTGAAAGCTCAAACAGTTCAACCATGCACAATGATTCCATTTCATCTGATCTGATGCTTTGCACTTCACTTTCTGGGAGCATTGGCTCAGGGATGAAGTTGGGGCTTAGACAGTCCAGAAGGCCCAGCTTTGTCTCCAGTATTGACTAGGGATTGCCTCAAACAATTGACTCAGTTCAGTAAGAAGGATAGTATTCAAAGTCACTCTCACTTTCTTCTGATATGGACTGACAGTCATGCTCAACTGGGACTTGTGCAGGGAACACTTTAACTCTGCTTCTAGGTACAGACTTCCTTGATCTTTCTTAGCAGCAGCTCTAGTCACTGGTCCAGAGGGGCATCTTCTGGGGCTCAGACTCAATCAGGATTTGTACAATGGGCAGTAAATGATTTCTA
Organism: Neoceratodus forsteri; assembly: GCA_016271365.2. Classification (NCBI taxonomy): domain Eukaryota; kingdom Metazoa; phylum Chordata; order Ceratodontiformes; family Ceratodontidae; genus Neoceratodus; species Neoceratodus forsteri. Next base: position 609,417,889 of record CM057456.1, read on the forward strand.
TGCATTGTTTTTACATCTTTGAATTGTTCTCAGGCCTTACTTTGTACACTGGCAGATCATCTAGTTTGCCCACTACAATGTGAGGGAGATGGTGCCATCTGTCAGCAATCTTGTGTTTACCATGCAGTCCCAGATTTTTAGCAATACTCCGATCTCCCTCCTGGAGTTCTTGTGGTTTCACCTTTATCATACCGTTCTTGTTGGCCGATTCTTTTGGCAGCCATGGTTTGAGCCAGTTGGTACGCATGAGTTAGCTGGGCCTTTAACTTTTGCACATACTGTAAATAGTTGTCAGCTTGAACCCCATCAGGAGAGACCCCAAAACACACATCTACTGGTAGTCGAGCTTCTTCCAAACATCAGGCGTGAGGGGAGAACCCAGTGGCATCACTTTTGGTGCAGTTATAAGCATGTACCAGGGTGCTAATTTGTTGGCTCCATCTAGGCTTGTCCTTTGGGTGCAGGGTGCCTAGCATATCTAGCAAAGTGCGTTGAAACATTCAGGCTGTGGATCCCCTGGGGTGGTAGGAGTGGTTCTGGACTTTCGACTCCCCACAGAGAAAGCATCTCTTTGATCAGACGACTCTCAAATGTCTCCTTGATCAGAATGGATTCTTTGTGAGCCCCATAGTGAACAAAAAGTTTTCACAAGTACTTTGGCCACAGTGGATGCTTTCTGGTCTTGGTGGGGAAAGCTTGGGCATATCTCGTGAAATGGTCAGTGACCACCAGCACATTACAGATATTTCTTTGATCTGACTCCAAACTCAGAAAATCAATACAGACCAGCTCCATGGGTGCACTGGTGGTGATGTTAACAAGGGGCAGCCTCTGGGGCAAAGCTTTCCTCTGTAAGCAGCGACTACAAGTTCGAATGTGTTGCTCCACATCAGCCCCCATCTTAGGCCAATAGAATCTGGATCTCACCAAGTCAAGTGTTCTGTCTATACCAAGGTGCCCCATGTGGTTGTGCAAGGACCTCAGTACTGAGTCTCGAAAGGCAGTGGGCAGCACTAGTTGTTGTTTGTCTACTTGTCCCCTCTGTCTACTGTTTCTCTGTATAACAGTTTATTGATCAGTTGCAACTTAGGACCTTCTTTGTATAACAGTGCAGTTCTCAAATCAGTGGAGCGTAATTTGACACATCTTTTCCTGCATAGAGGGCTTCTAAAGCTGCTTTGATCATGGGATCGGGATTGAGCCCGCTACACTGTCATTGTCCAGCTGAGGCAGTGCACCAATGTCTATTGCAGAAAAGTGGCAATAAGCAGCAGGTATGCAATTCTCAGAGGGTCCCAAGCAATCCACCATGCAGTCCACTGCGTCCGTGGACATTTGTTCCTCCCTGTCAAACTTCCGGCAGAGTGCCCGAATGTCAGGTTCTGCCAATCGGACCCAATCATTCTGGGGATCAGGCCTCTGGGAGAGAGCATCAGCATCTATGTGGTTCAGACCTGCTCGGTATTCGAGAGCATAGTCATATGTAGATAATGCAGAAAGCCACCTATGGCCAGTGGCATCCAACTTAGCTGAGGTCTGTACATAGGTCAAAGGATTATTGTCAGTTTACTAGTATTTTAGCCCCATACAAGTACTCATGGAATTGGTCAACAATAGCCCACTTCAAAGCTAGGAACTCTAACTTATGTACAGGATAGTTCTTTTCGGATGGGGTCAGGCTTCTACTGGCAAAGGCCACTGGTCTCAGGCCATTCTGGTGCTCTTGGTACAACACAGCCCCCAACCCTTGCAAGCTAGCATCAGTGTGCAGGACGTAAGGTTTTCTTGGATCGGCATAGGCCAGCACTGGAGCATGGGTAGTTGATATATGATCTCATGAAAAGCAGTCTCATAATCAGGAGTCCAGCGGCCCCAAATACTTCACTGGATGAAAATACACTCTTTCAGTCTTGAGGACGCTGACTTTTGGTATTTTTGTGGTTGGGGATACCCTTGAGTAAGGTTAAGTAAAGGGCGGATCACTCTTGAATAGTCCTTGATGAAGCTCCGATAATAACCACAGAATCCCAGGAATCTTTGCAGTTCTTTTAGATTTTTGGGCTGTGGCCAGGTGGTCAAGGCCTCAACTTTACTTGGGTCGGTCCTCTATTCCTCGGTGGATACTATGTGTCCCACATACTTTACTGATGTTTGAAAGAATTGACACTTATCAATGGACAGTTTAAGGCCAAAGTCCTCCAGTCGGTCCAATACCTTAAATAATCTGCCTCATGTTCCTCCAGTGAGCTGCCAAACACAATAACATCATCTAGGTATACCAGGCACTCTAGTAAGTTCATGTCCCCACTGCACGCTCCATCAATCGTTGAAAAGTGGCTGGGGCACCTGAAATCCCATGAGGCATCCTCATGAATTCATAGAAGCCAGGACAGATAAAGGCTGTCTTCTTCATGGTCCTCTGGGGCCATCGGGATCTAGTAGTACCCACTGCGGAGATCCAACACAGAGAACCACTTGCTCCTCGCTTAGGCAGTCCAAAGCATCCTGAATGCGGGCATTGTGTACTGATCAGGGATAATCCGCCGGTTTAAAAAGGATAACTCACACATCCTTACTGTCCCATTCTTTTCCTCACTACCACAATGGGGAAGCATAAGGGCTTTGGATTCTTGTATTACACCAGCAGCTAACATCTCTTGCAGATGCCGCCTCACATCATCTATGTCAGCAGGTGCCAGGCGTCGAGACCTCTCACGAAATGGTCTTTCGTTATGCAGCCGGATATTGTGCTCAGCTCCTTGCATGCATCCTCACGTCCCATTCCTTTAAAGAAAACACCTGGTCTCTCTGGGCAAGCTTCTCACTGATCCTCACTTCCATTCAGCTGGCAACGGGAGTCACGAATCAAACAAGTCAGGCATTACCTGTCATTCTTCCTCGAACTCTTGCTGCTGGGTAGCACTGCAGTGTCTGCAACAATGCACATTAGCCAGGATGCAACCTCTATTTACTCGAATGTCTCTTTCAGACACATTATGAACTGGACCATTACCCTTCTGGCATAAGCATGGGCTCTAGACAAACTACTAGGCTTGACCAGCAGTCCTCTGGCAATTTTCCATCGCCTGGTGCATCCAACATTAATATTTTATTCTTAACATCCTTTCTGATACGGACCTCTCCTGTAAGGTACACTGGGCATTTGGCACCAGGATCAGAGACTCAGGATCCTTCTTCCATACAATTCTGACCGGTTCCTCTGGTTCTATTTTTTCAGCATCTCTCTGTGCCTCATAGGCCTTCTTAATTAAAGCTGGAACTCTTAAAGCTCTACTAGTTTTTGACCCTGTTTTCATAACACAACTGTGCCAGCCTTCCGAACATATGAGCATTTGTTCCAATCAACAAAGGGACACCATCATACAGTCCAGTGGGGGACACACTAAGGCTAGAGTCTCTACTTGTTCGCCACTCCAGCAACGGAGGTGGGGAAAGACAGCCAAATTCAGATATACCTGGAATAGGGTAGGCCTTCTCACTTACCCCATACATGCAGTCCTTCTAATGGTTGTAAGGGTACGTCTGACAAATGCTTCTGATACCAATCCTGGAACATAATTGTCACTTGGGAGCCACTGTCTAATACAGCTCTTGTAGACACTCCATTCACCTTTACAGTGGTCTCCATGGAGGACCCACTATTCTGGACCAGTCTGGAAAGGCGATAGTGGGGTCTGGGCAACTGACCTTGCCACAAAAGGACGTGAGTTAGCATTTTGGTGCCCTCACTGGGATCATTTCGTGCACCTCTTAACCACTGATTTGTTCTCCGAAGCTCTCCTTGTAGCCTATATACAACTTTCTCAGTGTCTTTTGGGGATCGGCATTCCCTTTTCATGTCCCCATCCTTCCCACAACTATAGCAAAACATACTTTCTGGAGTTTGAGCTGGCCGAGGCGCCACACTGGGAGCCAAGGCGGGGGTATTACTAACTGGAAACCTTGGTGCCATCTCTGTCTGCGGCGTGATAAGCATTTGGAGACATCTCGTCAGTTTCTCCACTTCCATGGTCAAGGAATTGAGTTTGGAGCTGTTATCAGCAGGAGATACATGGTGGTACCCCCACCCCCATAGCAGATGCAGTCGGATATAGGTCAGGGCCTGTACTTGCAGGCGTGGCCTTCATAAAGGGACTGTTTTTTAATTCCCGTATCTCTCTCAATAGTTCGCCCCATTGTGGCATATCTTTTTCCTTGTCAGAGCACTCATTGACTGCCAACCTCTGCCCCTGAACTTCACTTGATGGGCCACCCTCAGTCACTCGGGTCGTAGCCGCAGCTATTGGTGCAGGTCCCTCCCGAGGTCGCTTTTCTCAACTCCTCGAATTTCTCTCATTAACTCATCATAGGAGGGTGGGATTCCAGTCAATTTGCCAGGCGAACTGAAGCAACAGCAGTTCTGAGAAGGGGCACACTTAAGGATCCTGTCCAGCCTGGTTCGGTCCAGTTCAATCGCTGGCAAACTACCCTTTCTGAGGCATTCTTGCAACAATTTTTCCAGCCGAGATACATACACAGACAACAACTCCCTTGGTACTGTTGTGCATTTCTTACTCTCCACCATAGATCCTCATCAGAATCTGGGCTCCCATACACATTCTCCAAGGCCTCAAGATAGGCCTGCAGTCACTTCAGGGTTACTGGCCGTTTGCTTGCGGATGGTAGCCAGGGAAGGACCTCAGAGGCTCTCACTAACCTCTCTTTTCGGCTTCTCGAGCATTGCCATTCTAGCACTTGGGGCAACATAGTTCATCCAGGTCTCCCAGTCATCCTCCCTTGGGGGTGGGAGGGTGCCGAGAAGATCCTCAACCTTCGGTAAGAGTCGTGACTAATGGCAGGTGCAGAAATAGGAGTCTGCATTGGTTCAACCACCATTACGGGTACTGGGCGGGAGAGGGTGTTGGGGAGGAACACCTCAGGTGGCAAGAATAGTTTCTTCAAGTCCTCCACAGTTTTCCTTCCCAGCAACCATTTAGCAAATTTTCCTCAAAAGTTTCAGACAGTGGTGGGGCTCATTCCCCACCGGTCTTTACTGTACTTAGTTATCACCTCCAGGCAGTGAGGGCTCCTCTGGGGTAATGGTCTGTGGCACTTTGGAGCTATCTATGGGATCCTTAAACTCTACTAGGGCCAGGAAAGTGTGGGTGAGCAGATTAGCATGCCGACCCACCACCACAGGGTTTTGTAAACCTTCCACTTTGGAAAGTACTTCCTGTACAGTGTCCGTATTGATACCCAGGGGGATGTCCAGGATAAGCATAGCATTTTGGGGGTCAATCTCCTCCCCAGTACACCACTCCACCAGCCGGTGCACAGCCACTTCTGTCGGGGTACCCATTTTTTTCTTAACAGTGGTTCGAACATGGCCACCAGAGGACACACAATCCCAGCGTGAGCCTCCAAGATGTAACCCTAGATGGCGCTATCCCAGGGCTACTACCCCTGCCTGATTTGCCACTAACAGGTTGAGGGGCCTGGATCCAATGCTGGTGCCTCCACCCAGAGGTCAGGGTTTGCAATAATTAAACTTACTTGGTCACAGCCCTCTGGGACACTGCAACCCCTTTCTTCCCACTAGTGGCCCACACAATATATCAGAATTACCTTCACAGTATACACTTACCCCCAGGACTAGTTCCGCACTGGGACCTCCTGAGAAATAAGATACAGTGCAACAATCACAGTACAGTACTTTAACATGACAAATACCTCAGGCAGTATAACTTTGCTGAAACAAGCAGCTCTGATTTATTTAGGGGATATAACAAGGACAGGGGAAATCAGGTTAATTAGCTTATCACTTTACTATCTACCTATGGCTCTGTGCAAGGCCTATCCCTACCAGTTACTGTCCCTGGGTACCCAAGCCCTAGTGGCTAGTCCAAACCGTGGCAGTTGGTAGGGGCCCTTTCACACAGTGAAAAGAAAATTAGTTTAAACAGTCAGCAGTACAGTGATTCCATTTGGATTTAATGTGCAATTCAACAGGAGCGACCCTGAATTAGTACTCACAACCTCCAAACAAGATAGGGTCCTTCAACGTCAGCAGGGCTACTCTTGAGCTCCACCGACTCTTCACACATTTATATGGTAAAAAGAAAGTACTATACCAGGCAGGCTGCTTCTCTATCCCGATCGCAATTACTGCACAATACCCGAGAACACACAGCAGATTCAGTTCCTGACAGACCGAGTGCAACTCAACAATTTCTCCAGTCTTCTACAGGGTGAGCCTGGTTTCTACTCTTCAGAGATCCTTTGATTCTTTTCACAGGACGGATTCAGTCCTAACAAGCAGTTACACAAGCTGCAGACCGAACTCTGGCCTTACACACGTTTTTTGACTGAAACTGTCCACTGAAGGAGCACAGGGTTTCTTTCCCCTTCACTGCCAGAGCTAAACTGAAACTCCAACAGACAAAACCGGGCACTTCCTTTGAGTTCCTCCCAGTCCTTGACTGGATTGGCTGTCACTCACAATAGACTGCTGCTGTTGGTCCAAAAAGGTGCCGAAGTCTAAACTACATCTCCCAGAGTCACTCTCCATACAATCCTCTTGTGGCTGGCTCAGATTATGAGTCCAAGTTCTGATTCGTCCAAGGCACCATTTTAGAGCTAGCTTACCCCACACTGATTGGTCCAGTTCAGCAGTTCAAAACCAGAATGGGGAACTAGGCAGACACAGTTCTGACTGCAAAGAAAGCAGGTTAGACAAACTGTAATTTCATTATTACTGTAAATGATTTCTGGCAAACAGTTACATCTTTCAGATAGGTTCCTTTGCACTCCTAGTGACTGCAAAATGGAGTGAATTGGCAGCAGCTCGAGTGGTACTCAAACAGAGAAGCACACAGTCCCCCATATAACTAATTATGTCTGCAAAGCAGACAGCTCTTAAAGAGACAGTACCAGAGGCTCTAAAAACACTCACTGATAAATGGCTTAAACGCCAAACACCATTCAGGCTTGGAGCATTCAAGCAAGCTCCTGAAGTCTTTTGGGGTTACACTATATATATATATATATATATATATATATATATATATATATATATATATATATATACACTGTATATATGTTCTCGATTAGGGAGAACCCGAGTCTCTTTCTCCGGAAAATGGGAATGAGATTTTTACAACGCAGGATGAACAAAGTCTGTGTAGGTAATGAGATACAGCAGGAAGTGGTGCATCACCATAAAGTAGTCTTTAAGGCCATGGGACAACCAGAGCACCTACTACAGCTTGAGGGTTGAACAGAAGGGGAAGATATAAACAGAAAGACAAAAAATGTTTAATTCTAGGAAATCCCAAAGACAGGATAGTCAATCCATTTCTCCCTGGGGCAGAAGCCAATTATGTGTGTTGTCTGATGTTTTGATTCAAATGATTCCTTAACAAATTTTCTGTACCTGGGATGTTAGAAGCCTGCAGCTCTATGCTCTAGGACAAACCGTATTAGACCACCTCAGTGGTGCTAGCTGGTAGTGAGCTGCACTAACCAGCAGAGAGACCTAGGACAGAAGACTGTATACACATATTCAGCAGTGCACCTTGTGGACTTCAGGGGAGCTTTGACAATGTGGGGGACCACACAATGTCAGATCCTCCCCCACAGGCTGATGGGAGTGTGGCAGGTGATACTTTACATAATGGGGGGAGGCAGGGAGGGAAGAAGGAAGGCTTAAAATAAGGGAAAAAACAGCCCTACCTTATACCAACACTTAAGGCCATACCTCTGCCGATGATTCTGACCTCACCCGCCCTTTCACTGATGTGGCTGGTACATAAGTAGGCACCACCCCACTACACAGGCCCCACCAGATGGGGCAAGCTCTGGGGCTTGGCTGGTGATCAGAGGATTGGACTATGTAAGGTGCAAGGCAGACAGTGATCCAGTGGGAGAAAGCAGGGCAAGGAGCAGCCCAAACAACCCAGCAGCATGGTAGAAAACACTTAAGATTAAAAAAAAAACTGACAAATCATCTCGATACAAAAGCCGCAATCTGGTACCCTACCACTACCACCCATCCTAGCTTCTTGCTGTGGAACATCACCAAGAGTTTGTCCATCTACACCGACACCACAGAGTCCTGAATGCAATTCTAGAATTGCTGTAGATTCAGGACATAGCCCCTCAAGTTTCAAAATAGAGATAAGGGCACAGCGGCACTATTTTAGCTATCCAGAGTCTTCTATAAGTACCCTCCACCCACACAATAACATATCTAGCATAATATTTCCACCCACACAATAACATATCTAGCATAATAGCTCCACCCACACAATAGCATATCTAGCATAATACCTCCACCCACACAATAACATATCTAGCATAATAGCTCCACCCACACAATAGCATATCTAGCATAATACCTCCACCCACACAATAACATATCTAGCATAATATCTCCACCCACACAATAACATATCTAGCATAATACATCCACCCACACAATAACATATCTTGCATAATGCCTCCACCCACACAATAACATATCTTGCATAATACCGCCACCCACACAATAACATATCTAGCATAATAGCCCAGTCTGGAGACTTGGGTACTAGCAGAATACCAAGCAGCAGACTGTGTTCCTTTGTTAACTAGCGCTGCTCTGATAACAACATCTGAACACTGAGAGTGCTGGAGAGGCTGTGACAGCTCAGTTTTCACCAGTCCAGCAGAAACCGTTATAAAGACTAAATACAAAAGCAGACATGGGGTAATCTACAAATTACTGAGGTGTGAAGATAGGTTCTGTGACACTCAATTGCTTTCTTGTTAAAAAAAAGCAGCTGCAACTGACATCAGTTCTATAAACACCAATGAGACTGCTTTCACCTTGGAAGAGGGCACCCTTTACTAAAACATCCTCCCATAAAAGGCAAGCTGTAAGACTTTCCAATGAGGAATGCAAACATAAGGATGAAAGATGGCATCCCTGAGATCTACTATATCATGCCTTATCAATCACTAGGGAGACCCTCCATGAGCTGCTGGTGCACAGTCGACATCTTGAATTTCAGGGGCTTGGAGAAACATACTTAGTCCCCTCAACAGGAAACTGAATTTGATGCACCCCCCCCCCTTTCTGGGAAGATAGAGGTGCAGTCTACTCAGAAAAATGATTAGAACATGTACTAAAATGGAAGAGTCAGGCTTGAACAATCCAGCAGAAAATGTCAGTGATCCTGCAATATTCACTCTGATTTTTTCATAAGGAGTTCACCTCCCCTAAAGGATCTTTGCGTGAGGAAGTGGTGTGAGGGAGGTAGCCAGTTAGATGATTTTCATGGAAAAGACTTTTGGTTCAAGTACAGGAAGAACAGTTTTCCTTCGGATGTACAGACCAAAAAGTGAGGGAGGGCTAAGAATTAGGAAATACGAAATTGCACATACCATAATAATGCAAGGCATCATGGGAAGTATATGCAAATCACTATGGAAGAATTTTGACTGGTTTTGCTTTGGGTTACCTTTGCCACTGTGCTGGTATGATGAGGGTCTTTGTTATTTAGACTGCTTTCCTTTTTTTTTTTTTTTATAACAGCCCTTTGACTTACCTTCGACTATCCTGCAGCCCTCAAGGTCCTCATAGCACACACCTCCGAGGAGGCCAGCCTGGGTTAGGAAGGGTAGTTGTGTGGTGGCACGGTGCCTCCACCTAAGGAAGTGGTAAAGGATACATGTGGGCAAACAGCAGGTTACCACCACCCAGGAAAAATACATTAGCTGCCCCCAAACAATTTCCCGCACACAATGGCAATACCCCCCTTCACAATAATAATCTACGACAGCAATTAACATTAACAATAACAAGATTTCTTTGGGGGGGAGGAGAAAAAGGAAAGGTGAGGCAATCCAGTAACAACATTAATTGCTTGAACAATGCAGTGCCCCGCTAATTTCCCCACCCCACCCCACCTCAGGTGCACCCGACACTCCAATTGCAGGTGCTAGATAGTCTGTAAGTCCCTTTGGTGGGTACCACACCACGATGCAGGGGTCGAAGTGGGGGTTCTTTTGTTGGGCCCAAACTTTAATTTCACAACTCTTTACTTTAACTTTTAAGCCTGTGCACAAATGTTTAGCAGAGTCCTTCCCAGGGCCTAACCCCCTGATATCTACCTAGCTAGCTAGCTAATTAAGTTCTCTATGCTGCAGCCCAGAGGTACACACAGTTTTGAAGTCTCAGGAGGGTCAGCAGTCTGGATGCAATTCTGTCACAGTACTGTGGAGGTACCCCTTTATTTGCACCAAAGCAGGAGCAGGCTGGAAGAAGAAGTTGAGGGTCATTGGTCTTCACCTGCCTGACCTTGCCAGCTTCACCTCAGAGGCCTTTGTAGACAGTGTTCATCAGTGTGACAGGAATTAGTCCTGTCCCTTGATTTAGACCCTATTCCTCTTGTATGGTGGTTCTAAAAACTACTGTTGCAACAGTCTCTGTGCTTCTTCAATCTATCCTTATGTTTCTAGTTCAGATGGTTGACCACCTCTGGGTGCCGCCCCTCCCCCCCATCTTTGCTTCTGTTTCCACTACCATATTCATTTTTCTTCTTGGTCCAATGATAGGGGTGTTTTCAGCTCTAAACACAGTAGGGCACAAAACGTATTCGTAACAAAAAAGAGACCTGGCATTTTTCCTAGCTCTGTAAAATAATAGGAAGCAGCTTTTGGTACTGTAAAATGTATCAGGCAAAGGAAGCCTAGTACACCAGTAAATTAATGAGTGAAAACAAGCCAGCCTAAGAAGGGTCTGTACCCTGAGACTTGCTGCACGAAGGTACTGAATGGAATCTGACAGTAGATTGACTGAAACATTATGAAGCTCCTGAAAGGACAGCACATCCATACCTTTGTGTTTTTTATGTACACTTTAAAAAGGATTGTTTGAACCTGCTTATTGTTTTGTTTTTCCAGAATTGAGTATTACAGACAAACAATCAGGTACCTGTATCTGCCATGCGTGTATGACAATGCGCACAGCAACTAGTATTATGGGTTGTAAACAAACAAATTTGTTTTGTGTAAATATCCCCTTTTTCAACCGTCCGGTGCGATATTTAATCTTGTGTGCCAAAGCTCTACCCTGCAGTGCCCTGTTATATATTCACTCGATCTCCAGGTTTCTGGAACCATTGAAACTGCCAGCAGCTGTTTTCCATGGAGCAGGACCTTCAAAGAACATCAGCAGAGGAGATGGGGCAGAAACAATTGAAAAAGCTCTTGCTGCTACTGTGAGCGCAGTGAAGTGAAATGTGGAGGTAATGAGCTACCACTCAGAAGAGTAACGCTGACAGAAATAGTTGGTTAATACCTAAGGGACACTTTATTGGGATATGATATAGGTTTAAATTCAAGTAAATGTTTGTGATGTTAGATTATTTTTAAAGTATATACAGGTTAATAATGCTAGATAGCTTTGAGTGTACCTGATGTGGTTTTAACCTAAGTGATTTGTATGAAAATTAGTTTGTGTGTTTACTATAAATGCTGCCCTTTGAGTTACCGAGCCTTCTGTAGAATAATAAGACAACTGGTGGGTATCTGTACTGAGGGCCCGATACCGACAGATAAACGTTGTTTTGAATTTAAAGTTGTTACTGCTGAGCTCAAATTGTTAGTATCTCCTGGTCCTAGTGCTTCGTGCTGAGAATAGGATACCAGACAGATTGTTAAGTGCTGTTCCTGAGTCCAGTCCTATCAGTGTGGTGCATTGGGTGTCTGCACTGGTGGTCTTGGTTTAGAAACTCCATTTTATTTTGTTTTTTCCTCTGGATCTGTTCACAGGATTTTGGAGTTTTTGCCTGCCCAAAATATTTGAAATATCCTTAGTGAAAATGAAAGAGGGACAGTTGTTCAAAATGATGGGGTTGGTAGTGGGCATGGTCCAACTGTGTGTTCCCATTAACACTGACACTTCAATAGAAAGATCTTGTGTCGATGTAAATTGCTTTTTGAATAAATGGAGACAACATCAAGTATCTAAGTTGGCCATGCGGAGAAATCCCTTCAACCTGATCAAAAAAGAACTTCAAATAATGCATTTTGTACCTCCAATTAGGAATGTCTCCTCATGTAACCAAGTTCTATTGCTGTCTCTGGCCCTTTGCGGAGATATTGAATTGAACCCAGGTCCAGGAGGGAGTACCATTAAATTGGTTTTGGATAATGCAAGAAGTATGCTTAAAAAAATGGACCTTCTTAGGACCTGGGTCAATTGAGAACAGCCAGACATAGTAATATTGATTGAAACATGGTTAAAAAAGGAACTCAAACAAGAAGAAGTTGAACTTCAAGATTTCTATCACTATAGGCAGGATCGAGGAGCACGGGGGAGGTATTTTAATGTACATCAGACATTTAATTGGTCACTCTAAAATCCTATTTTAGGGGAAAATTGAAGGGATTGAATGTTTATTAATTGAGTTTCAGGCATTAAACCTGGTTACAGGAGTGGTTTATTCTCCACACAAAATTAATACTATTCATTTTGATAAATTTACACATGTACTAATGGGACATATACAGTAGACCAATCACAGACTACTTTAACTGATGATTTTAATGCAATGTGGGGATGACCCAAGGGTCAGAAACTGGAAGAACCGATGAGCTGTTTAAATCTATTACAGATAATAGATACTCCCACGTGGAAATGTTCTTTGACTAGTAAAGGTACTATTTTAGATTTGATCTTTATTTCACCTGACTTGACAATAATGGAAAAAAGAGTATGTGCTCCCAATTTAGGAGACCATAATGTTGTTAAATGCATCTTTTCTACTGATAAAAAAGCTATCCCTATAAATGCAGCACCAACAATGTATAAAAGGTGTTATTCTAAATTTAATAAATTATTATTTAGAAAGCATCTTCAGGGACTACCATGGCATAGGATATTATTCCAGACATAAACCTAGCAGTACAAGAATTGACAACAATGTTTGTAAAAGCTTGGGATAAATTTGCTCCTCAGAAAAAAGTTAATCAAAGATCAAATCACATGGATAACAGTAAAGATTAAGAAATTGATTAGCTCAAGAAATCATCTCTGGAAAAAGGCTAACAAAACATTAAAAAGTGAAGTCTGGGAGACATATAAAAAGATGAGGAATAGAGTAATTCAGGAAATAAGGAAATCAAAAACATCTCATTATAAACAAAAAAAATCAAAGAAACAGCTGGTCCAAGTGCTTACTGGTCCTTAATAAAAAATCTTACAAAACCAGTTAGCAATCAGGCTGAGATAAAACTCAACCAAAATGGTATAGTACTTGAAAAACAAACAGGGCTGCTGACTTTTTGAATAATTATTTCATAAATCTCCTAGATTTGAAATCAAAAATTATACCCTGTTTATACCAGATGAGTGATGTGAAACAAGGGGAACCCCAAGATGAAAACATTCCCAATTTTAGATTTAGGATAGTGACCAAAAAAGAAGTTTTAAAAATCATAAATAAGTTAAAGATAAATAAGGCTAGTGGCCCAGATGAGATAGATAACAGACTGTTGAAAGAACCAGCTTTGGAATTATCACTAATATTATGGGACATTTTTAATTGAAGTTTAAGGAAGGAACAGTTTCCAGTAAGTTGGAAACTTGCTAAAGTGGTCCTGATAGACAAAGGAGGGGACTCCATGGAGGCTTCAAATTATTATCGTCCAATAGCCTTATTATCAACGTTTTCCAAAATACTTGAAAACATTGTTCATGGTCAGCTGATGGAGTATCTTGAGAAACATAATAAATTAACCCAATACCAATCTGGTTTTAGACAGGGAAGCCGTGGCTACTGAACTCATGGACTTCTTAGATCTTATAGCTACCCCTCTTGGGGATGTGAAGTCCGTGGGTGCATGGTACATGGACCTGTCAAAAGCATTTGATTTAGTGGATCACAGTATCTTGATTAGTACACTGAAGAAAATAGGAGTGGAGGAAGAAACTTGTGGATGATTTATGTCCTACCTCGATAAAAGATCTCAGTTTGTTATCCTGAATGGTCAGCAGTCAAGGATGGACTATGTGACAAGAGGGGTACCCCAGGGATCCATCCAGGGCCCCCTCTTGTTTATAGTCTATCTAAATGACCTACCAAATTGTATTAAATATTCATAAATTCAACTCTATGCAGACGATACCGTTTTGATATCAGTAGGAACAAGCTTGGGAGAGATAGAACAGAAGTTGCAAAGTGATTTCCTTGTTATGCAAGGGTACTTTTCATCCCTGGGTTTATTAATAAACAACAACAAAACGCAAACTATGTTTTTTGCCCCAGAGAGGAAGGGAGTCCCAAAATTAGAGATAATGTCTCAGGAAGGTAGGATTTTGTAGCAAACTGCTACGTATAAGTACCTAGGGGTACAAATAGATCAACATTTAACTTTTCAACAGCATGTAACAAAATTAATCAGGAAAACAAACGCAAAGATTGGAGCAATAACATGTATATCAGATTGTATGACAAAAAAAATGAGATTGACCATGGTAAATTAGTTAGTATTACCAGTAATTAACTATGGAAGTCACATTTATAGACACACCACAAAAAAGCAACTGAATAATTTAGATGTTCTTTATAATAAGCTTGCAAGATTTGTGTTAAGGTGTGATTTTAGAACTCACCATTGTACAATGCATACAAATCTAGGTTGGAATCCACTGGATCTGTCGGCCAAGGGTATTTGGTTAAATCAGGTACGGGGCCTACTTGAAAGTAAATCTGTTTATAATTTAAAAGTTAAATTACAGAAGCCAAATCATGGATTGAATTTAAGAAAAATGGGTGCTAGGGACTTAATAATACCCAAAATAACAAATCAATTTAGTGAAATGACTCTCCAGTAAAAGGTCGCTTTCAGCTGGAAATGCCTCCCCCCTTCTGTCAGAGATTTAAATCTCTCTGCTACTGTTTTTAAAACAGCAATGAATTATGGACTTGGTTTTCACTGCTATTGTAATAGGTGAGAAGAATGAAGCAGTTACATTGTCAGTGATTTGTCTTAATGAATGTTCACCTGTTATGTTTGGTTAACTTGTTTGTAATGTATTTGCCTCATTACTTGTATATTTATTTATTTATTTTTATTTCGTTTTTGTTGACCGGGTAAGTGCACTAGACAAATCCTGCCTATTTTCAGGCATGACCCAGGGTGAGGGGGATACAGATGAATGCCAACTGACCTTGAACCAGATTAAGCTGTTGGTGGTAATTTTAGTGAATGAGGGAAATTTGGCCAAGACACCGGGGAAATTCCCCTACTCTTTGTGATAAGTACCATGGGATCTTTAACATCCACCTGAACTACCACCAATCCAAGCAGATAAGACCTCAGTTTAACGTCTCATCTGAAAGATGGCACCTCAAAAGTGCAACATTCCTCTCATGCTGCACTACAGTGTCAGTACTGGGATATTAACCTAAGTGCCAGATATGGTAACTGAACCCACAGCCCTCTGATCTCCCGTCCTCAGAGGTGAGTGTGCTACCTACTGAGCCACTGACACTATGTCTGATATTTTGTATTTTTGATATTGTTGTAACAGCTTAGCATTTTATACAAACAGGTATGCCTAGTAAACACTGATTTTTGGAACCCTAATGGCTGTATTACTGTATATATAAAACTTTACCTACCTACCATTTAAGCTGCTAAACATGCCGCTTACTGTATATCCATACCCGGTTCTCATTTATCCATGCGAGAATGTTCATACCCATGCCCGACTCCAGATAATGCATGTGAAAGTGTTGTTTAATGTGTAGCTGTGCAGCATGGGTTGCAATAGATGCGCTGGCAGACTGAAGCTACACGACTAGTTTAATTACCCTCCCTTCGAGTCTACATATGCAAGACCTAAAGAAATCCTACAGTAGACCATAGAAGTCTAAATTAAATAGTTATACTTTTACAGAATAAGAGCAAGGAAAGACATAATGCATTAATAACATTTAGTACAAGTCAAGTGAAATGCAAGCTGACGACTGTACATTCTTCTGTAAGGAAAATAACAGGGGTACATTTATTTATTATGTTTAAATTAGAACATTACTTCTGAAACTGCCCCTGTTCTTATATTTAAAAACAATGACTTACTGCTTGAGTTGGTTGAAAAGGTAACAGACTCTTTCACCCGTTGGGTGTTCCCTGTTGCCAGGTAGTGTTCTGTCTGCTCTGATTATAGGGCAGCAGCGGCCTCTAGTGCCTATTTTTATATTACACCACCTGTGAATCTCAGCAGGAGGAAATGTCTTACACTTGTTTTAATATTCCCTCTATTTAAAAGTAGTGTTGTTTACTAATAATAGTACACATATATATATTTAACTTTAAGCTCCATATCCTTATATAAATTAAAAGGAGCCTTCTAAAAATGTTTGAACACTGTGATGATGCTGAGAGCACCTGGCCTGGTGGGCAGGAATAAAGATGTAACCAAACTGCATGATGTTAGATAGGGTCAGTACATTCTGACCAGGGAAGGAGTTGGACTGGAAGAGTCTTACCAGAGGAGGAAACTGAATGTGAAGTTTGCCACAAGAGTGAAGTATTTTTTTGTCTTTTGTAAACCTTTTATTTTGCTCACAGTTTGAGCTTTTCTTTCCTTTAGTTTTTTGATGTGAATAAACACTGCACTAGGTAAATGGTGCATTGAACCTACCATCTTGTATGAAGTCCATCTGTTATCCCTCACTTCTAGTATAATAAGGCAAGCCTCTCATCATCTTCTCTACTGGCTCCCGTCCTCTTCAGTCCAGGGACAAAGCACTTCAGTCCCCAGACCCCTCTGTTGCACACCCTTTAGGATACAGGTGGAGGCTGGGCTGCTCTTAGTCTCTGGCCCCATCTCTCTTGCTTCGTTTCTCTATTATGCACAGGGACTTGGCTTTACCACAGTCTCTAGCTTCAGAACACACTCACTGGATCTCTGGAGTTCAGCAGCACAGCTCTCTGGATCTGCCTCACCAAGGGATAAAGCACAGTGACTCAGTCTCTTTTCGTCTCTGCAGCAATGCTCACTTCAGACAGCCTTTTTCAGTCTTGCCTCTGGAACCGCAGCACTTTTTCTCTGCTACTTAGCTGCACGCTCACAAATCTGTCTCTCTCTCCCTGTCTGACAAACTTTCAAGACTGACTCCTTTTATCCAAAAATTGCACACCTCTTCTAGGCAGCAGATGGCTGTGCAAAGTCTCTTTTGGTCCACTGGATGCTGGGGCTGGGAGGGCCGTCCAGTCCAAAATGTAGGCTTTGGGCTGGATAACCCTCCAGCAGTCGCTGCTCACTTCAGGACTCAGTTCCAGCTCCCTCCCTCCCTTGATAGGCAAACAGAGCATTTATAGTTTTTCCCTTGCCCCATCCCGATTGGTTGCTGTCTGCCCTCTAACATTCTGTCCCACCAGCCCCTTTGCTTTACAGTCCCATGAGGGCTGACATCTTTATTTATATTTTATCCCCAAACATTCCAGCTCTTTTATTTATTATTTATGCCCTTAAGAAGGCTGACAGTTATTTGTCCTGGCTCTCTGCTTGCCTCCGGGAGCCAGGACACTTTTCCATTAATCGATGGGAGCCCCCTTTCACCCACTGGAGCTCCCAATGTACATTCCCCCATTATATGTGCCCTTTTTAGGTGCTCCCCAACATAGGAGCCATGGCTCCTTCAAATTTATGGACCACCAGCCACGCATGCTCAGAAGAGGCCAGGCAGCCATCTTTTTTATTTACATTGGCTGGTCCATCCCACGGCAGCTCCTCGGGCAGATTAATCCATCCCCCAGTACCTGGAGATGCAGAAAACAGTGACTGGACCCCGGCCCTCATGATACTATGGGCAGAGAAGCTGGTGAATGCTGCAGCAGCAACTGCAAAATTTTGGCTGGCACATGGGCCCGAACCCCCCCCCAAGCCACTGAGAGGAATGCCGTGGGGCAGATGAGCCAAGCTGCAGCCCAGAAAGGTAAGTCCAAATGGAGGGCTTACATTTTTTTTTTACTTCCTCCTATCAGTCCCCAATGTCCCCACTGGCCCCATCATCTGACTTACTTGTTCTGGTACTCACAGACTGCAGTGCCCCATAGCTTACCCCACCTGGGAGAACCTATGGTAGGGGTGACAGCTGGCAAGTCCAGCAGGCTACATGGGACCAGTGAGGAGAGGCGGCATCACCCTGCAGTGAGGAATATTTCCTGAAGTTATGTCCCTCACCCCATGACATCAATGGTGCATCAGGCACATGTGTTCCCACACATGTCCAGCCACCAATGCCAGCCCACACTCTCCTGGCTCCTGTGCTTGGCTACCACCTGTGGTCACCCAGGCAATAGCATGGCAGTGGAGGCATACATCTCTCCCCCCCAGTGGTGGAGAATGTCCATAGGATACTCGATCCACCTCCCCTCCCCCCCAGCTAACCCTCCAAAGCTCAGGGATCATTCCTGAACCCGGGACATTGGCACTGCAAGCGGTAGCTCTACCACTGCTCTGATGGGATGGCCTTTTAGACTGCTTTCTTATTTAGGTCTCACTTTGACCCAAACCTGTAAGACCCTCATAGGTCTAGTTTATTCTTTCTGTGGGATGAGATACAATTGAGACACACTGATGAGTCTTGAGAAAGATGAAACACGTGTCTATATCTTCTGTCTCCAGCCTTTTCAGAGTCTTTAAGAGGCCACTTGGCACCCAATACTCCTGCTTAAAGCAGAACCAGTCTAAATTCTTTCCTTTGGATTTGTATATACTTCCCTTGATGCTTTGCATTACTGGGGTATGTGTGATTTTGTATTTCTTTTAAACTTGTCTTTGCTGCCGAAGTCCTTTTTTGGGTAAACCCTGCCACAGTGCTTTTGTAATGAGGTTCTTTGCTTTAAGAATTAAGAAACTGAGTACACAGTGGGGCCTAGGATATTGGCAGGATCCTGAGGTCAAAAGAGACCTTCTGTCTTGTCAGCCTCAGTAATCTTCAGTTTTTGATTTATCAAAGAATCAAATAAAGACTTTGGGTGAATTTTAAAAAGGGACCAATGCAGACACAATGGCTATTTTCACCTCTGCCAGCACTGGTTCAAATGCAACAAGACTTAGGAGACTTTCTTACAAAGTCTCCTGCAATTGTGCAATAATTTCTGTGACTTGCAGCAGCCTGCATCAAAAAATGATGCATGCATCATTTCTGTGACTGAACCGCTGAGTTTTTTGCCACAGTTGTGTGCAACTGAGTCCAACGTTCAGAAGTTACTATCAGTCAATCAAGTTAGTTTATTCACATCATTAAAAGGGAAGAAAGGGCACTGAACAGATGCTCATTTACAATGCTATCCCAATCAGAATGAATACAAAATTGTTACATGGTACACACAAGTTGACATGCAGTATGAAGCATATAGACAAAGTAATTCCGACCCTTAAGTGCAAATCATAAACCTGAGCAATGCATAATAATATATAGTAAGTTTCAGCTCTCTAATACAGGGTTAGAATACCTGTTAGATGCTCTAGCAAAAAAAAAAAAAAAAAAAACTCTGGCCAGAGCCAATACAGCTGCAGTCCAGCTCACAGAGGTCCCGTTTGGCCTGTTTGGTCACCACCACTTTGGCCCGAGTCCCTGATGCTGCCTGAGTCTCTGTCAGGCCCCAGATAATGTTTGTCCTTCCTAAAGAGGGTCTGGAGAAGCAGAGACACAGAACCACTTGCGGTCGCTCCAAGAATGTGGAGGCTGGTGGTCTGCACATGCGCGGTGGCACGCATCCATTTTCTTGCCACAACAGCAGCACATCAGGGAGCTTCCCAGGTGCTACCAGACCCTGAGATCAGTTAGTTGTGTCCAGAGACACAAGGACTGCAGTTGAGAAGCTGCAAAATTATTCATTTAAAGAGCGACAATGAGCAGAAGGCAGGCATGGTTCATTAATATGCATAAGCAGGTCATTATTATGTATTACTTCAGCCTCAGTTTGTATGTCCAGAAATAGCTCTGACATTATGTGGAAAGCCAGTTTAGTATCTTCATGGAGCAAGGGTAAATTTGGGCTTGAAATACATAATTCTATGCAGAATGCATAACAGTTCAGCTGCAAGGTCCCACATTTTGCCTGTTTCCCCACACTTTGAGGGGTAGTGTCCAGATTAAATATAGAGTAAGGTTGAGAGGTGTGTCAACTGGGCAAAGCCAAGTTTATGTGTTGCCAGTATTTGGGAAACATGTTTTGTCCAAAACATGACAACAAAGCAGGATAAAAGAAAAATCAGATTGATCTGACTGCTTCATTCAGACTATTTTTGAATACCGGTTATTTTTCACCAGTCAGTCTGTGTTGAAAGTGTCACATTATTTTGAAGTTGAGTAGTTATCTGTTTTAACCCTTGCTGTACCATGGACTAATATATCAATCCAGAATTATTATACGTTCTAATCCTGTTGGTAGCCTAAGGGTTAAAACTGACCTCTTGCAAGCAACACAGTACCTCAACACAAACATACACACAAACAGTACTTGCCTACATTTTGCAGCTGAGAGGACAGCAGCACAGGGAGATCAAGAAGATCCAGTTATTTTGTATCAGAGAGAGTACCGACAATATTTAATAAGTAAGGTTACTTAAGTGACTAAAAAGTGAACCAGGCCTGCATACTGAGTATAAGCAAGGAGACAGATAGATAGATACAGATGCAGTAGATGGATAGATAGACACAGACAAACAGACAGATATTGTAGTTAGAAAAGTAAATACTTCATTCATGAAAGCCGACTACTCTGTATGATTGTGTAACACTTGAGTTTAAAAGTCTTCAGTGGAATGTCTAAATATGATATTTAAATTACAAATCTAAATTGTATGTAGTAGTTTGAGCAGGGCTTCAGTTAACTCCATTTTGGAAGTATTTGACTCCCAAAAATAAGGCAAAAACTTCCAAAATAAAGGGGGGAGGAAGTCATTGACTTCCAAATGTAAAAAACAAAACTGGATGACTTCTAAACCTGAAGGCACAGAAGCTGAAAAAAAATTGATTTTTCTAAAGGAAATTGTATTTTACCACTAATATTTGTATTAATATCCATAATTTGATCCTTCTTAGAATACTGTCTTTCACATTTGTTGGGTCTGGGAAGTATTATGACTTCCAGAAAATTGAAACGACTTCCAGATTTTGACTCATGGAAGTATTTGACTTCCACAAAAAATAAGTTAACTGAATTCCTGAGTTTGAGTCTTTGATGCCCAGTGCGGCATTGTCAGCCTAGGAAAGCATGTTCACAGATACCGTATACATATCAAGGTTTAAACAGTGCTTAACATTTATCTATTTGAAGTATCTGAATCGGCACTTAAAAAGCACAAGATGTGCATTGAGCACTATAAACTGACAAGAAATAAACAAGTAACGAAAGAAAGCATCAAAAAGAGTACTGTTATAATTTCAAATAAAGTTTGTGTGCTTGTGAGATTAAAACAAATATAAGCAAGTGTTTCTTTTATTTATAATGGGCAACATACTAAAACTTACAATACGGCTGTTACTGGAGATGCTCTTCTTTACTTTCCCATTTTTATGTTTGCTTGCGTGCATGCGCAAGAAACATTATGTGGCAGCTTAGGAGAGAAGCGGGTTGTGGAGGTGTGGCACTCTGACAGACAACTGAGGCATTGCATTTGGGGGCTCGGCACTGGTGGACTAAAGGAGGCACAGTGTGCTGATGACACTGGCTTCCAAAAGTGCCACCAACTTGTAACATTTTCGCCACAGCAGTCAGGAGCCACCTCATCATTGTAGCCTCAGCCATTCTGCTGCAATGAGGGAGTGACCCGTTATTGCAGGGTGGAACATTCCCCGGTGTAATATTGTTTGTGAACGCGGTGGCAAGCCACTGCCATGTTCACAAACAATATTATACAGCCACCACTGCCGAGGGGATGCCCAATTCCCCTCGGCAGCATGCACCCCCACAAAACAGTCTTTGTTTGCTGACAGGGACCCCATCGGCTTCAGTCCCCCGTCCCAGTTTAATTTGCCAATGGGGGAGCCCACTCTCTGTCAGCATAATGTCCCCATCCCAGTTTAATTTGCCGATGGGGAGCCCTCTCCCCATCGGCATAATGTCCTCCCCCCAAAAAAGTTGGTTTGTGCTGAGAGGGGTGCCCAATCCCCCATCAGCTACAGCCGCCCCCTCCCAAAAAACACTTGGGTGGCACACTGGGAGCCCACCCCAGCATACCAAATGTCCCTATTAAAAAAAAACAACGTCCCACAATGTTTTTTTTTAACCTATAAATCAGAAAACCATCCCTCATTGAGTCAGTGGCCCCACCCCAACCTGTTCCCACCCTCTGCGCACCCTACCTCCCCACAGCCCCCTCACCCCATACTTACCTCTGGAGTCAAGCGCAACAATCTTCGGTGGACCGGGAACATGTCTGCACTCTTCAAAGTCGACCGCGAACTGAAGAAATGCTGCTAAGCTATATAATGGCATAAATAGTTTTTTTTCAACTTTGGTGCATATCTCAGGCATTTGGGGGAATTTTGGCACTGCATTTTCAACATAGGGTTATTGGGACCCCTCCTCATGAATTCAGGCACTGTCATGGCGTTATTCGGTTCCGAAAGGGGATTTCACGGTCACTGCGCGTCGTCACCTTTCAGGACTGATTAACAAAATGACAGTGCCAAAGGTCATGAGGTGGCCTCTCAAAAAGTCTATGTTGTAAGTTTTGTGGAAAAAATCCAAGAAATTACTGTTTTACGAGCATGCGTTGCGCAGTTGCGTAACTTTGTGAATTTGCAATATTTTCACTCCAGATTTTCAACATGGCCATTTTTCTGAACCTCCAGTATAGCTGTCATTTTTCACATCCTAGCCAACATGTGTTTTCGCACTTCCAGCGCAGAATAGCGCAGTCGCTGTCAGAAATCAATGTTCGGGACACATTAAGAAAATAACAGTGACACTGTTCATGAGTAGAGGTCCTAAAATGCCTATGTTGAAAATTCTGTGATGAAAGTCCACAAAATGACTATGTTACGGGCGTGCGTCGAGCAGTTTCCATGCACGCTCGTAACTTCGTACATTTGCAATATTTTTATTCCAGATTTTCAACATTGCTATTTTTCCATGCCTCCTTATGAACAGTACAGCTGTCATTTTTCACATGCTGGTCAAAATGTGTTTTTGCACTTCCGGAGCAGAATAACATGGTCACTGTGGGAAATCAGTGCTCAGGACACATTAAGAAAATCACAGTGACACTGTTCATGAGCAGAGGTCCTAAAATGCTTATGTTGAAAATTTGGTGACGAAAGTCCACAAAATGACTGTGTTACGCGCATGCATTTGTGCAGTTTCGACGTATGCTCAAAAGTGCGGGCATTTTTAATAGTCCCACTAGAGATTTTCAACATTGCCATTTCTTCACACCTCCCTATGGATGGTACAGCTGTCATTCTTCACATCCTGCCTGATCTGTGTTTTCGTACATGTGGTGCAGAATGGCACGGTCGCTGTTGGAACTCAAAGTTCAGGACACATTGACAAAATCACACTGCCACTCTTGATGAGAAGAGTTCCCAAATGCTTTCATGAGGTGGAGTTACAAAAAGGCCATGTTGAAAATCTGTAATGCAAATACCAACAAATGCCCGAGGCATTAGGGTTTCTAACCATAACATCCCACCCTGTACAGACTGACAGGCATCGGGGTGTGCCTTTGGATTGCTGACTGTACTGCTCATGCCATCCCACCCCACCCCCAGCCACTGACAGGCATCAAGGTGTACCTTGGACTCTTCAGCCCCAGACTTCACCCCATTCTCCTATGCTGTACCCATTTCAGCATATGTCCTTATGGAATGGGGTGACTGTAAAGCCAAACACCCCAAGGCACACCTCAACACGTGGCGGTGTCTGCAGAATAGGGTGAGGTGACATGGCATGACTGTCATGGGCGACGACCCAAACACTTACCCCAATGCCTGTCCATCTCTACAGGATGGAGGTGGGGTTGGCGTGAAGTTCAATACTTCACTGCCATTCCTACTCTGCATCTGTCTAACTCCTGCATTTCCAATGCTAATACCAGTAAGCAAACATTCGGCATTGACTAATGCTTGTTTCTATTTACTCTGCAAGTGTAAGCAGGCTGGTTACATAGTGGTGTGTTGTTTGTGCATTTCAGGCACTCAGCTGACCTTGCACAAAATACACTACATTCTCATGCAGCTGTCAATAGGGGCTATAGCGTCCAGAGGGTAAAGCAACGTGTTTGAGATTCACTTTTTTGCTTTCTTTGTTTTTCACTCTAATACTTTCTCATAACATAGCCAAACTCTGTACATATTACTCTCAGGTAGAATAAAGTAAGACAATTTATTGTATCCAATTACTTCTGTACTCTGCGTAGTTGTTTAGCGATTTCACTCGTTCAATAAAATATTTATTTTCATACAGTACTGCATTATAATTTCATACAGCACTGTATTAAAAAATGTGGAGGACTTTCACTTGTTCTCATTCTTAAAAGTCTTTATTGAAATTCAGTAGCTGAGTTTATCCAATTGCAAGGTTACTGTTTTTTTTTTTAACTAATTTTACTGACATTTGTACATGCTTGTTTTGATATTGGTAGATCAGCATTACAGAACTGCATGTGTACTCTATAGAAAAGCATTACGTTAATTTATTTGTAGAAGCCTCTCTTACTTGGGTTGTATACTTATTGAAATAGTAATGATTTTCTTAGAATGCTCCAGCAAAACAATATCATGAATGCAGAAAAATATAACACATTTTAGAACAAAATTGGGCTAAAAAAAGTAGAGCAGTAAAATCACAGCTTTATATCAAACTTAGAACTGTTATGAATACAAATACGTTTCATATTATCACCTGACCTAGAAAACAATCACATGGGCTATCATTATAAAGGATACATAATTATTATCCAAGCATTTAAATAACTGATTTAAAGCCAGTTAATATTACAAGACCCTATTCCTATTTCTTGACTACAGCATGCATTTCAGCCGCTTCCACTAACTGTACGTGTCCAATAAACTTTCTCCTCTTTCTAACTGAACAGCCATTGCCGATTTCCCATTATAGTAGCACAGGTGCAGCACCAGTGATGTATGTGTCCTTTTTGTGTGATACAAGGATCAAGTAGAAGCAATGGATGTTTTGCTGCTACACGTGGATCCTAGGTGCACCAGGATCAGTAGTGACAATGGCTGCTTTGCTACACTTGGATCCTAGGTGCACCAGGATCAGTAGTGACAATGGCTGCTTTGCTACACATGGATCCTAGGTGCACCAGGATCAGTAGTGACAATGGCTGCTTTGTTGCACTTGAATCCTAGGTGCACCAGGATCAGTAGTGACAATGGCTGCTTTGCTACACATGGATCCTAGGTGCACCAGGATCAGTAGTAACAATGGCTGCTTTGTTACACTTGGATCCTAGGTGCACCAGGTTCAGTAGTGACAAAGGCTGCTTTGCTACACATGGATCCTAGGTGCACTGGGATCAGTAATATTAATGGCCGCTTTGCTTCATGTGGATCCTTGGTGCATTGGAAGTAGCAACTGCAACAGTCTCTGTGCTACACATAAATCCCAGGTGCACCAGTGTCAGTAGCCACAACAGGCACTTTGCTCCATGTGGATCCTTGGTGCATTGGAAGCAGCAACTGCAACAGTCTCTGTGCTACACATAGATCCCAGATGCACTGGTATCAGTAGCCACAACAGTCACTTTGCTACATGTGGATCGTAGGTGCACCGGGATTAATATCAGCAATTTGCTACACTTGAATCCCACCAGTGCTGGGAATGACAAACACCGGCCATTCTCACCCCTGCCTGCCTGCTGTGTGGGTGCCACATTTCCCCTGCTGCACAAACAAAATAGTTCTTCATGTAATTCAGTGACATAGACCTCTACACGATCTATAGCAATGCATTACAGTTGTGCTGTGGTTGGCAACCCACTGACATTTCCCTTGGAGTGGTTGAAACAGCATAGTTTGCTTTTTTCAGCATGCACACAAACGTCCCCAATTGAAAAGCTGCAGTTAGAGACAAGCACACAGAAATTATCCGATTCCCTGTTGTACAGCTTTACTTTTCCATTATGCATACTTATCGGAGGTCCAAAAAAAAAAACACTGCCCACACACATGACAGCATTTTTACATGGCTTAGTCTGTTCATTCCGACTTTCATACTATAGCACCCATGTTGATGAGTGGCAGGTGGGTGGTAGGACCACTGGACCCAAGGGAGATATTATATATTTTATTTCTGGCTGCAATCAGTGGTCATTGCAGGGGTTGGGAGGTGTACAGTGGCACCAGAGTACTGTTCAGGTGTAGTTTTGTGAGTGTTGCCCCATGTCGGGAGAGTGAGCTGACTGACAGAGTGTGATGCATTTCATGTTACTGCAGTCAGGAATGCACTGGTCAATGCTGGCAGCACGCTGTTTCCACAGCAGCTACTAACATGTACAGTACATGGCAGTCGGGTGAAGCGAGTGCTTGGAGTGAGGGGGGATACGTTCCCACTGTGGATGCCAAATCATATCACCAGCTGACCATTCGATAAAGAAAGTGGAATCTCCTAAGCAGCAAGTCAGTGAGCATATCACGTAAAAGAAAAGACAATCATGTACATTGAACGTATTTTAGCCAAGGAGCAACATGAAGAGTTTTATTGTTGTAAATATACCTGCTGGTTGTTGAAGTCTCTTGCTCTGTTACAGCTGAACTCCAACAGAACAGTCAGTGCATTAGTATATCAAGATCACATCCCCTGTCATGTACTCTTCCTTATTTAGTATATCTGCTGAGTGCATCCTCATTTTTGATTCCACCATGTCCTGTTGTCCTTTCACCATTCTATCGGCTGACCTGTAGACCAATTCTACTTTTGTGAGCATGCTGACACTCCATTTATCACATGGCTGTGCAACTGCGGATTCCCTCGAGAGTCTACTGTAACATTATTATGATTTGTTATAAATACCCTTTTCAACTTTATGTAATGTTTTTTTTTTCCCACAGTGTTCATTACATGAAAGTAACACTTCAATGCGAAGGCAAGCCATGTGTTCACTTTTCTAAATATATCCACTGCCCAAACCTGACATATGTAATTCTCAACTATGCCCTTGTCCAGGATTATTAGCATTCTGTAGATGCCCAGGCCGTGCACAGTATAAAATGAAAAGATATAGGGCACTAACACCCAGAATTCAAATGGCACCATTCAGATGTGTACCCTAGCACTATTTGAATATATTGCTGCCTGGGGTAATCTACCCCCCTTCCCCATGTAGCATTGGTTGTATCAGTAAGTGAAATAGAGAGCAGGGCTCGCTCAACTCATATTAGAAGCAGGAATAGGCTGAGTAGCATTTTAGTGGTTAGTTGCTGCCATGGAGAAAGTGTATTGCTGCAAATATCTATAAGTGCTTTGCTGACTGCTGTGCCATGAATTGCAGCCCATGCAGTCAGTCAGCTCACTCGCCCGACATAGGGCAAGATTCACAAAATTGTCCCTAGACAGTACACTGGTGCTGGTGTCCTACCAACCACCACTCTCCCCCCCACCACCACCACCACAACGACCGCGGATTGCAGCCTGACCACCACAATGACTGCAGATTGTAGCATGACCACCACAACGACTGTGGATTGCAGCCTGAAATAACAGCTAGAATATTGTCATGGGGTTCAGTGCTCCCACACCCAGCCTGTCAATTGTCAGCAGGTCCACTTTAGTGTGCATGTCAGAATAAACTACATGTGGCTACTATAACAATGATATCTATGAATCACAGTGTACTTGGCAGTGCGGTCTTGCCCTGTGCTGGTCCAGCAAGCAAAATGAGCTTTGGAGTGGTGCAGCGGCAATGTTTTTCCTGCCTACCAGTAATCATGCAGTTTGGTAAGTAAAGCTGTACTTTGTGTGTGGGCATGGAATTGAATGTTTTCTATGTGGCTGTCTTTATTGGCAGCTTTGCAGTTTGACAATCTACGTGGCTGCTTCTCTACATTATGGAGACACAGTTGCTTTATGCTGAGAGCAAGGTGCACAGTTCCTAATAACCAAGCTTCCCAGTAGTTGGGTGTAGCAAGGGAGCACTGTAACAGTGCAGTATGAGGTAAAATAAGGATATTCATTTAAAACTGCACAACATGACATTTTTCTTTTGGCTCCATGACAGACTCTTTAGTTACAGGAATACACGTTTTAGACCAAGCAAAGTAAAATTGATTTGCAAAATAATGAAGGTTCAAACATATTCCACACTGACTGATAATAGGAGCAGTGCATACATGGCATGGTATAGAAAACATTTACTTTTACAAGAAACATTGCTCACGAGTAAAAGTATGCGCCTGGAAGGAAAGAGACACACACACATAATTCATCAGAGTTACCTTTATTTCAAAGCAATACAAACACAGAGAGGAGGAACAACAGCCATCAATATCCAGTGTTGAGTTTCCGCAAGCACACTAGCAGAGGCTCTAGTGTCATGCACACTGATCCAAAGGTAACGTCCCTACAAGCGCACATAGAGCTCCGCCCTGAAGCAGATCGCAAGAGCTCCGCGTTCATGTAGTCCACGAAAACAAATAATTTTACATGGATTCTTACAAAATTAGGAGGACTTCCAAGATGATTACAATGAGTCTTATGACCAACAGCAATACAAATAGGAGCCAAGGGATGACAAGTTAATCGTGTCGGCAGCTCACTACCTGCACAGTGTGAAGCGTGAGGTTTTAACTGTCCGCCTGCCTTCATTTAGTTGACTAGATTTTTTTTTGTTTGAAAATCCTTGTTTACAAAATGGTTATACAGTATCTTATGTACTGAGAGTAAACATACAGTATTTACCCTGACTAGAGAAACTTACAGAAAAAAATGAAGATACTCTTTATGTTTGGAGGAGGTGTTTGGGGTGGGGGTCTGAACAGAGTGATGCAGTGCTAGCTGAGAGCAATTACAACGAGGTTAGAAATAGTTCACCCATGGCAGACTGTTTCTGACAGTTTTGCACTTTCAGAAGAAACATTCTGAAACTCAAAAATGGAAGCGTTCCAGGATCTGAATCCAGTAGCTCGTCTTTAGAGCTACGGCAAAGCGGCTGCAGGCTCCACCTACGCAGCCGTGAAAGAAGATGCTCCAGCAGCATTCAGCTGTGAATGCAGTTGTGTGAAAATGAGCTCAGAACAGGGCAGACTTCTTTGAGAATCCTGCCCTTACAATCTAAGAGTAAACCTACCAACTCATCATTATACTTTAAAATGGAAATCACCTGAAGATAACCTACATGTCCTGTGCATTACAAAGCAGTTGGCCAGGATCTAACCACCAACAACAACTGAAGTGTAAGCGAGATTCAAGTAATAGTTTGAAGTTCAGTAATCTTCCTCAGAAAGGTTCAGAAAATCCTTCAGAAAGGAATTTACCAGTTGGCCCAGTTGTATGGCAGGCTGAGGCACTGACTGCCTCACCGCCTGCCACACTGGTGACCCATATTCGGGAACGTATCTGTGTCACTTGGGGGCTAGCCAGGGGGAAGGAGGACAGAGCATGTATAAGACAGCTCTCCTCCCCCAAGGATGGGCCAATGTCTGTCCCACAGCTTGACTGCCACCTAGAGGAATCTAGGTGACAGCAGTGTTAGGTAGTAGGGGAGGGGGCCCTTGCCCGGATGCCGGGGGCGTCTCTGCAGAGTTGGAATAAGCACATTGCATCATTATATGAGTGTGGGCCCAAAGGAAGAAAATGGAAGAAAAATCTTCTGACTGCAGCACAGTAATGGCCTGGTGCCATGCAGGCCCCTCACTGATGACTGGGCATCTCTGGCCAGGTCCTGTTGCAGGATGCCAGCATGGAAGGTAAGCCCCAGGGATGTTGGGTGATGGAGCCAGGGGCAGGACCAGTCCAGACAGGGCCAGCTGGAGTGACCAGGCAACAGACACAAGGTAAGAGAAAAACAAAGTAACCTATCTCTGTGAGAGCTTGTCGTTTGTTTGCTTGTTTTCTGTTTTGTTTATCCCTCTTCTCCTGTACTACCCTCTTCCATTCAGCTACCTCCCACCCCCATCCTCACAGTCTCTGGTGCTTTCATCATCACCTAGGGGGTTACAGCATGCAGCTTCTACCACTGTGGTGGATTTCATCAAGGATAGGAGGTATCCCTCCCTTCAGTCTGTGAAATATGGGCGAGGTCTGGCCAGTAGGTGTGTTGGGGCCCAAGAGATGGCAGCATAATTCTACACACTCTCCCATCCCCGTCATATCACAGTAACGAAGATACCATTTGCACATGTATATGCAACTGCATGGCTGAACACAATGCCAACTGACATCCTCCTTGCCACAAGCTGCTCCTTCTACACTGCCACCTTTGGCCACCCAAGTGGCAGTATCACAGCTGAGCCTACTGCCCTCCCTCCCTGGAGAAGGAGCACATCTTCTTGGATGCTCAGTTCTCCTCACCCCAGCTGACCTCCAGTCTCTCAGGCTCGTACTCGAACCTGGGTCACCAGTGTTGTGAGTAGTAGCCCTACCACTGAGCCAATAGGCTGGCACTGTTTATTTTTTAAATTGAAAACTATTGCTAAGGCTTATGTAAATGTAAAAGGCCAGATTTATTCCTCCTTCCATCTTTATAGAGGCATGAGACAGGGGTGCCCCTTGTCCCCTCTTCTCTTCACCATCTATGTGTAACCTCTAGCACAGGCCCTGCGACAGTCCCCCAATGTCAGGGGCATAGATTTGGGAGGTCAGCAGAAAAAAATTCACACTGTATGCAGATGATCTGTTAATTTACCTCACACAACCAGATCAATCATTGCCCCCATCCCCACCCCGGCATCTCCTAAACTATTTCAAAGAATGTGCAGAGCACAAAATAAATACAGTGAAGACAGAGGTTCTTCAGTTTACATATCAACACAGTCCCCAAATCTTGTCTTCTTTCCCCTTTAAGTGGAATATCAGTTCTTTTAAATACCTCGGCATTCATCTTACTAATGACTTTACCTAATCATATGTAGAAAATTATGCCCCCCCACACACACACATTTTTCAAGCAGACCTTACTCGGTGGAATACCATAAGCCTTCCCTTAATTCTCAGAGTTGACTGTATACATATAAATTACTATGGGTTCTATACTTTGCCCAAATGTTACCTCTTCCCTTATAGACTTCGCATACTTGGGTTTGGAATAAAATGATCTCTTAGTTCAGATGGGTGGGATCTCACCCTAGAACAAAACTTACCACTCTCCAGCTCCATTTATTTACCCAGGATAGCCCAACTGAGATGTGACATCTTGTTTCCAGTAGGGTTCTACTACTACCAATTTCCACAGCTGGGTGGACTGGAGTAGTGGGAGGTTAAGTGACTTGCCCATGGTAAAACAGCGAGTATTTTGCTCTGCTGAGGTTTGACCCTGTGATGTCCCAGTTCCCAAGCCAGTAGTCTAAACACTGGACCACACTGACTCCAATAACAGGACAAACCCCTAAAGGGATGAACATTAGAGGGAGTTACTTTCACATCTTAGCAGCATAACATTCTGTCCATTTAATCTTCAAAGGCAGGAAACCACTAAAAATTACCTGGTGGGTTACTGTATAAATTAATTTATTACATTATTAGCAATTTGCATCAAATATGTGGCAGGATATCCACATGAGATACACTATCTCATTTTCAAGGGTCTCCCTTGGCACACCAGGGTACAAAAAGTGGTTAGGGTCTGATCCACAAAAGTGGTATGCTTGAAACGAGCATGTCCTGGCCACACACTATGGGACCATGGTGGGGACAGGTATGAACAGCAGCTCTGTCCCCCTACTCCTTGCAGCCACAGAACTCTACTCAGGGGCTGTGGACTGCATGGGGACCCTTATGGCTGGGATTGCTGGGCATCCAATCAGATTCACGGGTTTGCTCTCCAGTGGATCCTCTGCTCCATATGATGTGGGGGATCATGAGATATGGCAGTCCGTGTCAGTCCTTCATGGACTGCCAATATCACCTAAGGCCACAGTTAAAATTTCCATTAAGCTACTTACTGATGCTCCTTGGGCTAGAGGCTAGTGGTGTGAAAGCCAATCGGGCCCAGTTAATGGAGGGATGGCAAGGCAGAGAGGAGCACATAGGCACTACGGCAGCCCCTCAGGCTGCATAGTGTTGGTGCTCTCCACCAGCCATAACACCTGCCTCATCAGCACTGAGGATTAGGAGCAGGTACACACCACAACCCACTGCCCACCCTTCACCTGCCCAGAGCAATTTGCACATGACAGTAGATTGAGTGTGCAGAGGGTGCACAGCCAAGGAAGTAGATCCCATTTGGTGACTCAAAGGTGCCCACCCTGCACATGGGCTATACCATTGCCTTTCATGGTCTTCCACATGTGTGGAGGAGCTGAAGGCCTCTGTGGATTGGGCCCTTAGTTTATAGTGTAATTTAACTGGATACACATGTGCTAGTTTCAAAAGGCTACAGAAATAAAAGTCATTTACAGTACAAGAAAGTTAATGCAATTGTGAAGAATGCCTGCTTGTACAACATATTTAGATGACATCAACTGATATTGATGGCATCCCCTTTATACGCACATGCAGACACTACACGGCTTTCAAAGGGAGAACAAGGCACCATCAAATGTAATCTAGAAGGGGCTCCAGTCTAGTGCCAGAAATGGCCTTTAAGAGTCTATCAAACTTATTTGACATGTCAGCAATAATATGCGACAGGGAGGGTGGTATACCAGACTGCCAAGGGGTATAATGAGGCCCGATGCCACAGGCCCCTGGAAGGTCTGGTATAGCCCATACTGCCCACCCTGGAGGGTATTACTGCACTTAGTAAAAGGAGTTGTATAGTTTATTTAAGAAAAAAATAAGAATAAGAATGGTTAAACATTTTTAAAAGGAAAAAATAACTAAAATGAACACTTCTTGAAGTAAAGTAGTCCTTCCACTGGTAGTATTGCCAGTAGAGGGTGCTGGTGGTGCTTCTGTCAGTAGTGTAGTACTGTTTTGTTGAGAATGTTTTTTTTTTTTTTTACTTTTGTTGTTGGTAAGACAATTTCTGTTATTGCATGCTTGCCACTTTGTTTTTGCCTGTGATGACTTTTTGTGAGGAGCACGAATGTAAGATGTGGCAGCTGTGTTCAGCCAGGACGTCATGCTCAGGATCGCAGAACAGGTGAGCTGAGACTGGTGAGTAACAGCGCTGCAATGTGTTGTCCTTGCTAGTGATGAGCTCAATTTTTTTAAATAATGATTCTGTGTCCATGGATATCATTTTATTGAGTAATGGAAAATGCAGTCTGAGCAGGGGAATCACGGAATAAGTGGGTGATGCGCATAGCCGAGCAGCTGTTACTTAGAAACATGATAGGACCACAGCAGGAATCTGAATTTCAAACACAGGGTAAGCAGAACTATGCTGATGTGGAACCTGAAGCAATGGCAAAGAGTAAAAATAAAATTTGCTCAGAGGCAAAATGGCTGCTAATGCATTAACCTGATAAAAGATATAGAATTTATACTATATTAATATGTAGCTTGGATCTCAATCTACTTGTGTGAGGAAGATCAATTTCATAATGATCTCCATCTGGGCAAGACTGGGGTGGGGTATGGGCTTTGTTCCTGTATAGAGTCATATACTGTGGGATTAACTGAATCTCAGACGATCTCATTGACGTCCTCTTTATGCTCCAGGGAGGTTAAGTAACAAAATACACTGCTGGGGGCTAATATAGTTAAAACTATTAACTCTTGTTCTAAATCTGTAAAAGTATGCAAAGCATTGCAAAACATTATTTCCGTACAGAAAATTAACAGGCATATAAATGTAACACCCCCTCCCCCCCCAAATGGGAGGCTTACCTTAACTGCCAATCAGGGGCCTCAGAAGGACTCCATAAAACCCAGTGTTTTACAGGCTGAGCTAGTGTTCATGCAGGAGCCCCTCCACAGGGAGGGGGCTCAGACCCCCAGCTAGACAAAATGAGCCTAGTGATTCAGCATGAGCCCCTCAACAGGGGAGGGGGCTTTTCTTCAGGCAGAGAGACAAGTGGCTGTAAGCAGCAACATTCGTTAACTTGGGGGTTGCCTGAAATTGTCCTCCAGGGCTAACCTTGTCCCTTACACATTGGGAAAATGTGGGAAAGAAGCCAGCATCCACCTGCAGAGAGCTGCAAGGAATGCTTCTGCCTTAGCAGTGAGAGTGCCAAAGAATTGTCTCTAACTTTCAGAAAAGGAAAGAATTAAGAATCTTCCTGAGTGAGTAAACCTCTACTTACAAGTGCAAATTGTGAGAGATCTGTAAGGGGCAGCGAAGCCCAGAAAGTTCAGAGAGTGATTGTCTGTCTGCAACCTGCATCTGTCTAACACTGAGAAAGGGTGGACATCTGTTACAAGTGACCAGAGAAGGGTCCAGTATCTGAGAATGTTGATGTGACTGTTTTGAAAAGTGCCTATAGGACTGGAAGAGGAGTACCCAGAACGCGTGGCTCTTCCTGACATTGTCTATGAGGACAGTACCTGTCCATCTGGAGCTGCTAACACCAGTGTAGTCAAGAGGGACATTTTTGATGTGTTCAGTCATCCAGTTGGAGCTGCTAATGCCATCAAAGCCACAAGGGACTATGACTGTGTGATTTGTGCTTGAGAGAAACTACAGTAATTATTTGAACTACCAAGTCAAAGTAACCTAATTGGTGGGGAGCCGTGCCTCAAGCTCCATTCTGTATTAAAGTGCATTATGGAGACAAATTGGACTTGTATGGACTTTAAGCAGTCGGGTCACCCTAGCCTTAGGGAGAAAGCACCCATCCTTGTGAAAGTCTGTATCTGAGAGTTCAAAGGACCATGGTGGCCATGCTGGCCCATGGCTGAAGTGACTGCAACCAGCTAAAGTAAATGTAAATGTACTATTAAAGCTGGCCTGGTGGCGCTGAGGGTTGAGGCACTGGACGCCACGCCTCACGTCATGCTGGTGACCCGGGTTTGGCAGTGAGCGCAGGAGCCATGGGTTGGCAGGGAGGGAAGGGATTGAGCATCCCCAGGACGACTCTCCTTTCCCAGGGGGAGGGTGTTGGGGATGTCAGTGTCCCAGTGACCCCAGGTGGAGACCAGAGGTACTGCAGGATCCTGGACTAGCAAAAAGGGGAGCATGGCAGACGCCGGTGGGTTGCTGTGCACCATGGCATCACCACATGTCACGTTCGGGGGGATGGGGAAGCATCCGAAAAACCCCTGTGGGCCAGATAGGCGACGGCATTCCAGTACCTCGACCGCCACACGCTCATCACTGGGCCTCCGCCTCCGCCCCTTGATCTCCCATGGGTTTGGGCCCAGGGCCCGCAAAGAGCACTAATGACTTTGAGGGGGCGGAAGGTCACAGTGGGCGGTAGAGCAGCAGGTGGGTGGACTGCCCGAGAGAGTTCCGGTCTACCGGAGATACAAATAGATTCGAGCAAAAAAAATTTACTATTGATAAATGTGCTGAATATAATGCATTCATCACAGATTGGCCTGGGACACAGCCTGGTAGTGTGCCACCTGTGGCACTGCCATATGCGCTTCCCCTGAGAGGTATAGCCTAGATGTGAGTCTGAAGCGTGCCGGCCCCAGTCCCAGCCTGGTCTATCCAGAAGGTTATTTCAACCCAGAGAGGCATTCTACAAAATAAGTTAAAGGTGTTTTACCATTTGCAAAAGTTATAAGATCCTGCAGCCAGAAATGGGGTCCCTGCCTGTAAGCCTTTGCCTAGCATCCTAGCCTCTGGAGTCAGAGTCTGCCTGCTGCAATCACCCCAGTTCTTCCTTGTACAGCCTAATTGTGACTTTGCTGATGATGACTTCAAACAGTGAGTAAGCAGACTCTGGTCTGCCCACAAAAAGGGGATTGGAAATAGTTATTCCAGGTTCTTTCAAGTTTAAAAGCAAGGCCCTAGCTAACTAGGCATGGGAGTAACTTTTCTGACAGAGTTAGTTTAAAGATAATCATCTGGAGAGATGTTAACTTGATTTTTCCTTTCAAGGGCCCTATCACTGCTGCATCGTATAACAGGCCTGCACCTTTAGACTCTAGTAGTGAGTACCCAGATAAAGGTATTTGGGATTGCGGGGTCCTAATGCATCTCTGGAAACTGGTACCAGTGTGGGGAATGTGTCAACTGATTATTTATGCAGCTAGCTAGAGAGATAGCCAGGGAAATCTGAATACATCAGGGGTGGTGTGTGTCCACTGAAATTACTGTTTAAATCTAAATGAAAATGATTATTTGAACAACATCAATCTAATCACACTAATCAATTGTAAGTAGCTTAAACTCTGCATCTGTTTTACCCATTCCTAACCTTTCCCCATGTAAATATATTGTTATTTGATGTTTTTTGCATATACCTGTCTTGTGAGTACATTATTAGAGAGAGTCAATAATTCAAAAATGTCTGAAATGCGGGGAAATGTTTATTGGGTCATGCTTGGGGTGGCATTATGATGTTGTGGGTGGATGCAGCATCCCAGAGGGTTGTACCAGGTATTAGGTTAGCCCACTTAAAAGTATACTCTGGGTGGAGGCACTACACATTTATGTTATCTTGGGAAAGAACCAACTTTAAAGTAAAATAGGAACCAAGGCCCCTCAACCTCGTTTAGGCCTGCAAGGCAGGGGTAGTGTAGCCCTTCAGATGGACGGTGCCAGGGTCACATAAACAGACCCTGAGCAATATTTATCTGAAATGTTTGTTAACCTACCATTTAGTACAGGGTGGGTTGGTGTTATCCATTGTTTTTGTCCATTGCTTAAACCAGGTGGCATGTTCCACTGTTTCTGTCCAAAACTGCTTTGGGCTTTCCACTGAAGTAACACTGTCTCATAGCAGCCATGCTGTTTACCAGCGGAATAAAGCCAGAAACAGTACAGCTGAGGAAAACTGAAAATCCTGTGCAAGAGAACCAAATGAGCAGAGTGGTGTGGGATACTAAAACTTACTGATGAGTGCTGGTCCCTGTCCACTTTTGCAAGCTTTCACTCTCATAAATTTTTTGCCCCTAGGAGATCGTTTCACTGTACCATAGAGCAGCACTGGCAGCCACCAAAAGTGGCACAACTCTGTGCTATTGGACTCCTGGAAAAATGCACACTTATCACAAGGGAAGCTTGCAAAGTTGCCCATATTTTCTTTTCAAGTCAGACTTGTCGATGTACCTGTAACAGTCCCTTTTTGACTCACCTCGGTTGTCTCCAGGGCCCTCTGGTCTTCCCTGGATATATCTCGAGGACTCCGGCCTAAGTCCTCTGGCAGAGAAGTGGCACTGGAACAATAAGGGCATGTGGTGCCTCCACCTGGGGTAGTGATAGAAAATACCTGTGAATAAATTGCAGGTTAACAAACCCCAGGAAAATACAGTAACTGCCCCACCATACCTTCCCCAGACAATAATAATTCCCCCTTCTTGCAGTGAGTCACTGTACTAGAACGTAACATTAACAATTAACAATTTTCATTTTGGGGCAATCAGAGAAAAGGGAGAACAAGTAGTACAACATTAACAACTCTTGAAACACTTTTTACCACACACAATCCTCACCTCCCACCTACGGGTTCACCCTGTTTCCCAATAGCAGCTACCCACAAACTATAAATTCCCTTGGGTGGGTACCACACTGCCATGTAGAAGACACTGGAGAATCTTTGGTTGGGGCCCAATAACTTATAACTGATACAAAAACTTTAGCTTTCTGCCTGGGCACAGCTTTAATCCTAGCGCAATTTCTGCCTGGGCACAGCTTTAATCCTAGTGCAGTCCTGCCCAGGGCTTAACCCTCTTACTTCTCTGACTAGCTAGCTAAATAAAGACTTCCCCAAAGCCATAGCCTGGGGGTACTAACAGTTCAGAAGTTAAAAGGCAGTGGCAGAAACTTGTTTCACGGTAACGTGTTGGTATCAGAAGTTGTTGGTGCAACACAGCAGCAGTTGGCTGAAGAAATGATGAAAGCATGTCTCCACCTGCCAAGCTTTTTCAGTCTTCACCTCAGGAGCCTTTATATGTGGTGTTCACCTGGTAGACCTCTCAATGTCTTCCTCTCCGGTGATCTCCTCTTCAGTCTAGGGCATGGAGCAAGCTGGTGGTTCCCCAGACTGATGGCTGGCATACACTTTTCTCTGACACAGCACAGGAGCTGGGAAGTCTTGCTTGGTCTCTATTCCCAGCATGGACAGTTACTCCAGACTGTAGCAGAAGCAGTCTCTAATGCACTTACCCAACCAAGGGGGGACACCGCTTGCAGGTCACTTTACTTTCCATTGCAGACACCATGGTGTTAGGCTGTAACCTTTACAGTCTCTGCTTTCCAGCTGCCAAACTCCGTTGGCTCTTTCTGCACTGCAGGGTAGTCAGTCTCTCTCTCTCTCTCTCTGGCAGAAGATCTCAACAGTCTCTACACACTAGTTGTAGAGTCTAAACTTTCTTGACACAGATCCAGGTTCAAATCTCAGCAGCAACTTCTCAGCAGTAAATTCACTCCTTTGCAGGTTCAAGTCTCACCCTAGGAACTTCTTACACAGCCCAATTCTTTTCCCAGGGGCTCTGTTCTTCTCAAGGCGTTCCGCAGCTTGTCCAGTACTGGGGTCAGAGAAGGCCTTTGTCCAAACAGGCAGGCCTTCAGGGCTAGCAAGCCCCCAGCCATCTCTCTCCTCTCTGCACTCTCAAGCTGAACACTCCAGATCCCCCAATTGGCAGGCAAACAGACCCTTAAATCCCTTTTCCAGCAGCTCCTTCTCATTGATTGCAGCAATTGTCCAGCTGAACAAATGAATATTCATTTGCCACACTTGATGCCCAATTGGTCCTTCATTTCGTGCCAGGAATTGTCCCTGCTTTTACTCCCAGAAGTCCTTTTTCGGTCCCACAAGTCCTTTTTCCAAATCCTAGGTTCTCATTGGCCAAGGCAGGGGTTAGAGGTGAACAGCATGGCTGCAGAATACACAGTCCCCAACAGAGTCCTATTTTCAAAGTCCCTTGCAGTCAAAATCTACTGAGTTATATTTTAATCCCCCATAACTCTGCAGCAGTATCTCTGCCCTTTAGCCCCCATGCATAATTTAATATTTTAACTTAATTCCATGCAAGTCGCTGCTGCCAAAAAA
This sequence comes from Neoceratodus forsteri, assembly GCA_016271365.2. Taxonomy (NCBI): domain Eukaryota; kingdom Metazoa; phylum Chordata; order Ceratodontiformes; family Ceratodontidae; genus Neoceratodus; species Neoceratodus forsteri. The sequence continues at coordinate 609,457,128 of CM057456.1, forward strand.
CACAGTACCCAGGGCAGCAGCCAGGATCATTAATATTCATAGACCCAGGCTCATTAATGTTTATAAGGTAGCCCCTGAGCGCTTATTGGTGCTCTTTAAATAAAACAATTTCAGGCTTCCCAAGCACCTCCTCCAAAGAAATATTTTTATAACAAACTGAGTGAAAATTGGGCTGTTCCAAAAAGATTCTGGCATTCTGTTAAAAATCTGATTGCCCCTTCTGCATTGTCAGCTATTAAGATCTCATCCCCGGATGATATTTTATCCAACCCTTTAGTTTTAGCGGAGGAGTTTAATAGTAAATTTTCTGATTTTGCTAGTATTAGCAGCAATTTCTCAAATTTTCCGACAAATCTAAGTATTCATGTGGTTCCTAGTGATAGACCTAAATTTTATTTTAAAAGGATTACAAAGTCAGCTGTGGTAAAATTAATTGCTAGCTTGCCTAATAAGTTTGCTGACTGTGGTGAAGGATTAGATAGTCATTTTCTTAAGTTGATAGCACGTCAAATTACCTCCCCTCTCTGTGCTGTCTTTAACCTATATCTTATTTCTGGTTAATTCCCTCTAATTTGGAAACAAGCAAGGGTGGTTCCAACTCCTTAAAAAAACAGGCGCTGACTCCTTTGGAGATTTCAGGCCTATATCAATTCTCAATCCATTAAGTAAATTGCTTGAGGAAGTTGTGGCAAATCAAATTACTGAATATTTGGAAAAATATCATGTTCTTTGCCCAGAGTAACACGGCTTTCGGCGAAACCATGGAGCAGAGACTGCCTTGGTCAGGTTGACGAGCACCGTCCTCCAGGGCTTAGACAAGGGCCTGTTTACAGGGGCGGTGTTCATGGACCTGACCAAGGCATTTGACCTTATTAATCATGCTTTGTTATGCTCAAAATTGGACTATCTTGGTTTCTCCGAGGGTCCTGTGCTCTGGTGTAAGGACTATTTATCAAATAGGTCCCAAGTAGTAGGTATAGGACCTGCTACCTCTTCTATTAGACCAATGAACTTAGAGGTTCCACAAGGGTCCATTTTGGGCCCTCTGTTATTTTCATTGTTTGTTAATTCTCTTCCCTCGATTTTTAAGTTTTGTAATTGTCTGCTTTATGGGGACGACTTGATAATTTTTTCTCAATCATGTTCTAATTCCCAACTTGCATTCAGATTACAATTTGATTTTGATGCTGCTCGTACTTGGTTTGCTAACAACCACACGGTTTTTAACATTAGTAGGACTAAAGCAATGCTGTTTGGTACTCCCCCCCCCCCCGCATGTTAAAGGAGGATCCTTCTTTGCTGATTTATAATACCGGGAGAACTGTTGTTGAATTTCTAAAAGAGTTTAGATACTTGGGTGTCCTTTTGGATCCTAGTTTAACACTTTCTTTGCAGGTAAAAGCCATATGTAAAAAAGTTAACCATAGACTGGGTATTCTATTCAAAATGAAGAAATATTTTTCTGAAGATATTAGAAAGTCTATTGCCATGGGAATACTCTTGCCCCATATTGATTACGTCGATAGCCTTTATTATAGGCTTCCAGTTGGAGAGCTTAACATGCTCACTGTAACCTATAATAATGTTTGACAGTTCATTTTGGATTGTCCCTATCGATGTCATCATTGTTTAATGCATTCCAAACTCAGTTGATTATCGTTAAATAACAGGATTACATTTTATTTTGGCTGTGACACTTTCAAATCTATTTTTCTAAATACCAAATATCCATTATCTGATTTGGTAAAAATAAGACCCCCCATTTGTAACTTGCGCTCTTGTAGTGGCATTATTTTAACAAATGCCTCCTTCCGTGCTAATGTGGGTGCAAGGTCTTTTTCAGTGGCAGCCCCCAATTCTGGAGTGCACTGCCCCTTGATGTCCACTCCTCCACTTCTTTGTTAAATTTTAAGCATAATTTTAGGGCTTATTTGAACTCAACAGAGTTGTGTATTTGTTTTGCTTAATTTGTAAAATGTTTACCATTGTTTGTTGTTTTTTTTTGTCAGGTCAGAACTGAAAATGGGCTTGTCCCAGTGTCCTTACTCGGTTAACAAATAAAAAATGAAATGAAATGAAAATGTCTCCAGGCCCCAATTTACCCGCTCTGGGGTCTGGGAGCACTGGAGAGGCTTTTACTTTGCCACGACAGTGGCGAGAAAATCAAAATGTGCTACTGCACTTACGTGGACCGCTACTCACACATTTGTGCTGTGAGCTACAGGGCGGTTCCACGTACTTGCTCCTCTAGCCCCAAACTGACAGGAAACATTAAGGTGCCAGATGGAGAGCTCAGGGACACCAGGACTTGGGCCAAGGCGGCGGTGAGCCAATCGAGGCAACAGGGATCTGGGAGGCTAAAAAGGTAAGCTGAACAGAGTTGGGGGGGCTTACATATTGCATTCCTCCAGCTGTGAGGTAATCACTCAGAGCTGCTACAAAAATGCAGCTTGGATTCTTGGAGAAGTGCACTGTGGCGGTGACCTGATGCTCAGGAAACCTGTTGTGTAGTTTCTTTCCCTCATTTTCTCTTTCTTGAGACATTTCCAGTTTTTGGTAACATTCCAGGTGAGTATAGTGATAGGTCAAGTGATACTGTGTCCACCCACCTCACCGAAGTGGAACATCCAAACACAGAATTTGAAATCGAACGAAACAATGTAAGCCGGATAATGGTTGGGAAGTGATTAAGATCTGTGGCAATGGGTTGCAGAGGGGGTATGTAAAACAAAGGATTTTTTGCCTGTTTGTTTTGAACCATGGAAGTGATCATAATCTGTGGCAGTGGGTCACAACTTATATAAAATGAAAAAAAGTTTGTCTTTTTTTCAGCCTGGGAACCTGGGAAGTGATTGGCATGTAAGGCCGTCGGTGGGGTATGTGAGTTGTTGCAGAGGGTGAGGGTGTGGATAGAGTATGCACACTGATTCATGCATACTCAGATATGTGCTCCAACTCCAGTCTGCATGGAGCTAGCATTTGGGATGTGTTTGGTATCCAGTCACGCCCTTTCAGAGCCCCGTTTTCTAACTCCTCCTCCTCCTCCAACAATACATCAGTATAGCTCTCGTTATGCAGCCATAAAAATTGCAGACTACATTTCCTATTAAGAAAAGGAAATCCATTTTGAACTGGTTATTCTCAGTGCTGGAATTATACTTTATGAGATTTGTGAGCTAGAGGGGACCATAAGGGTGGTATCTTTAAATTAAGCCCCCAACCCCAATATAAGTCAATGGCAATGATGCATGAGCTACCAGGGTTCCCTTCAGAGCTTGAGGAGCCAAGCCCTGGCAAGCTCCCCTGTAGTTCCAACACTGGTTATACTGAGTTTGCTGTAATACCATATATCAGAATTTTATTTACTTAAAATTTTGGTAATCGGGAAAGGCACATTGAGCCGAGGCTCATTTCCAGGTGCGACCCGGGTAAAGGGGTACATTAAAGGATAATACAAGCATGGAAGATAACATAGTTTACACATGATAAAGCATTTATAGAGAGACAATACAGTGAGTGTTAGAAGACACAGTTTGAATGAATCACAAGGGAGTAGGAAGACACAATTCCAGGTGCAACCCAGAGAAAGGGGTACAGTAAAGGATAGTTCAAGTATAGTAGCTAACATCATTTACACATGATACATCATTGCTAGTGAGTCTAAACAGTGTGAGTTACAAATCAAAGTTGAACAAAACATGAGGGATAAGATAATGAAGTGGCTGCAGTGGGAAGGCTACAGGTGCAGGAGGACTGAGTGGAGAGCTTTAGTAGGTACTTTAACACATGGACGGAGGGGGAAAGCTGGAGGGAAGCTAGTTCCAGACAGCAGGGAGCATGTGCAGCAAAGCCATTTGTCCAGCACATGAATGTGCACGAGTAATGGAGAGGGTGCGAGAGTCTCTGGAACGTAGTTCATAGTCAGAGGCAGCAATAGGAGAGAGGAGGGACAATAGGTAAGGAGGCAGTGAGTCAAACCAGTATTTAGCAATGAAAGACATACCTTGTGTCTGGTGGCGATGGGGTAGGGGAAGCAAGGAGAGTGAGGAGTACAAGGAATAGCGACGGGTGCAGGGGGCAAGTTAGTGGCAATGCTGCAGAAAGCATTGCATAGGGTATCCAGCCTAATGAGTGGGGGGGGTTGGGCAGAGCCGTAGACTACATCAGAGTAGTCAAAAATGGGAATGACTGAGGCTAAGGTTCTGTGATGGTAGTCATATTTTGTGTATCATATATTCTTTGGACTGACATTTGATGCTGAAAAATGCAAGTATTTTCACTGGCATTCTATTTTTGCTACTTTTTTAATGGCAGCAAAAATTTAGCAGGTACTCACAAGCACTCTCCCTGCTTTGCTAAATCGAAATGCCTGTGATGATTCAGAAACCCTCACTCGGCACTCTGTCCCTTCTACTGTAACTCTGGTGCTTGCCTGGACTGAACTGGCAGAGATGTCCCTCATGTTGCTGTGAGTCTCCTCGTTATAAAATGTAAAAAAAAATAAATAAATAAATAAAGTGCTAAATGTGGAAACTGCGTGGTGGGTGAGAGAGAGAGAGAGACTCACATCAGGTAAGAGATCATCACTGAACTTTTTCTATCTCTCTCGCCCTCTCTCTCTCTGCCACCCTCTCACCTTCGTTGCTAGAGGCATCCTTTTGTAGGAAAAGTAAACCATGAAGCTAAAAAGTAAAACATAAACTGCAACTATCTTAGCAGTCGGCTTTTAATGTATTGAAATGCCCCAAATGCTGAAACTCCATGGTGGGTGTGAGACAGAGAGACTCACATCAGGTAACAAGTCACTCTCTCTCTTTCTCTCTCTCTCTCTCTCTCTCTCTCTCTCTCTCCCCCTCTCTCTCTCAGCTATACCACAAGATATTTCCTTTTGTAGGAAAAGTAAGTCTTAAAGCCAAAAAAGTAAAATGCCTAGTGCAAACATCTTAGTGGTTGGCATTTAATCTTACTGAATGCCCTGTGTGCTAAAACTGCAAGGTGGGTGTGGGTAAGAGAGGGAGATAGACTCACATCAGATTAGTGTCCCTTTTTCCACCATCTCTCTCTCTCTCTCTCTCTCTCTCTCTCTCTCTCGCATTGCCAGAGACTTTTCCCTGAACCCCAAAACTGCCATTGCCCGAGACATCCTTCTGCTGCAAACACAAGCCATCTGTCTGTATGCTCTAAACACTGAAGCCGCCACTGTCAAACGTAATTTTGTAGCAAATGCCCCAAAAGTTGTTGATTAGTCATCGTAGATACACAGAGAAATATACAGCAGAGGTCTTTAAAACTTGACTCATCTACTCACTTTTTAAAACCTGTGCAAGAAAAACACAGACTGCAAACAGAGTATTGCAACTAGGGAGGCAGTCAGGGCAGACCACGTGAAAATTTGCAGGTACGAACACAGCAAGAATTTGTCAGCAGAAAAGACTGCTTGTCCCACCCAGTGTCCAGCCATGTGCATCAGACCTGACTGCACAAAATATACAAGCTACAAATTTTATGTTTTACAGTCAGTAATGACTCAGTGATGGTCTCTACAGTGTGAAAAATAACTTGAGTTATAATGGCAATTAATTCATAATCTGTTTTATGCTGACGATTTAATTCTTTTTTTCTCATGCCAAATCATTGTTTGAGTTAACAAGTACTGTAATCTTGAACAAGATTTTTGGGATGACTGTGTCTGGTTTTCAACAATTCAATGGTTCTGAATTCCAAAAAAACGATAATGTTATTTGGCATTTCCTTAATGTCTATTGTCACGAGATAATGTGGGTGCTGTGATTGAAAAAGTGCATTAATTCAAATATTTGGGGTTCTTACTCGATCCTTGGCTAACGTTTTCCTTGCAGGTTAGATCTGTTAGCCATACGACGAATCAGAAATTGGGCCTTCTTTATAAATTCAGAAGTTACTTTACCAAGGAAACTCAAAAATCTATTGCAGTGGGCTCCCTTCTCCCACATTTTGGTTGTGGGCCCAATTCTCAAACAGTCAGTGCAAACCATGCCAAAAGTGGCTTGCACAGACTGCTGGTGTGCCAGGGGACCCTGCGCCCGATTCCATAACATCAGGGGTCTCGGCACCAAAAAACAGGTTTTGCCACAAAGGCAGGCATGTGCCGAACACTAGGCGCACTGGCGGGACTTGAATGGATTCGCCCCTCCACCCGGCACAAGAAAGTTAACAATGCCAGGTGAGGGCCTGGGGAAGAAGTGGCACAGGGGATGCCATAGGGGGTGTGAGGGAGCGAGTGGGTATGCTGAGAGGGTTGATCTGGCACCTGGCAGGTTGCCCTTGACAGCGCCAGCCACACTATTGTGTATGCTGTACTATAATAATGTCACCCAGGTCGAGTGCCCACCCCCCCGGCATACCCACTTGCTCCCCAATACCCTATAGTACTCCCCTTTCCCTTCTTCCCCAGTCCCCACATGCAGAGCCCCCGCCAGTCCCCACCATGTGGGACAATGACACCAGGGGTGCAGACCACCTCCTGCATGGTCTAAAGTGGCCCCTTGCTATGGTCATGGTGGGGCTTTGGAATCCCAGTGAAGGGATGTTGCAGCCCTGGCTTGGTAAGCCCCTCAATCTGGCATACCCTGATGTAGGTTGCAGGTATGCAGTGCCTGTTTAGGCAGCGGATTCCCATTCTGCAAGAGACCACGCTTTTTTGAATAGGGAATGCCGCAAAATATGATGCAAGGTGCTACTTATGTCATTGTTGTTGATGCAAGCACCTTGCATTGGTCTAGCGGCTTATGAAATTGGGCCCTATGTGTCCAATCTTTATGTCAACTTGGGTTGTAAGGAGCTTAATATTTTTTCTATTACTTATAATAATATTTGTCGTTTTGTTTTGTCTGCCCCTATTCGAACTTACCATTGTGATCTTTACTTTTAGTTAGGTTGGTTGTCCTCTAAACCCAGAATTGAGTATTTCTTTGGTGGTATGATTTAAACAACTTTTTTTTTTTTTGTATACTTAGTTTCCATTATCTGATATGGTTTTTGTTTGTTCAGTCCTATCTAAGCTAAGATCTGCCAGGGGAACATTATTAAATGCAGTTCCCTACAAGCACAAGTCTGTCTCACGTGCTTTTTCTATTGCTACACTTCTATACTGGAACACACTACCTGAAACACTTTGTTCTGCAATCTCTCGTCTATGTTTTAAGTTTATTTTTAAGCAGTTTTTATTAGAAAATACTGTTTGTAAATGTTTTATTTAATGATGTTGGTTTTGTTAGGCGGTTGTGTTGTATTGAGTTCAGTTTATTTTGTATTTTATTCCCGGGTCGGACCTAAAAAAGGACCTTTGGTCCAATGTCCCTACCCAGTTAACAAATAAATACATAAACAACATGTATGTAAATAACAAAGGTTTGATGAGAGTGGCTTTCAGGTGTTATTTTCGATGTGAAAAATAAGTACTAAACTAAATATATGGATAAAAACAATAATGTACATGCTCCAATCTAAACACAATTTTTAAATCCTAATGATCATTTTAAACCATGTATGGCAGACCTTATCAACTTCCACTTCACTTTATCGGAAGTTATGTAAAATGAAGGAGCGTTCTTTTTTATTTCGTTTTTTTTTTTTCCTTTTTTTGTTACCTGGAAAAACAATCGGCATTTGAAACCAAATGAAACACTGTAAGCCAGATAATGGTTAGTGAAGCAATTGGAATTTGTGGCAGTGGGTCAGGGAGTCAGGGATATAAAACAAATGAGTTTTTCTTTGTGATTGTGGAAGCAATAGTGATCTGTGGCATTGGGTCACAAGTTATACAAAATGAAGGAGTGTTGTTTTTTTGGTGGTTTGGGGGTTTTCTTGGTTGTTTGTTTTGTTACCTGGAAAGTGATCAGCATTTGAAACCAAACAAAATACTGTAAGCCAGATAACGGTTAGGGCAGAGATCAGAATTTATGGCAGTGGGTCAGGGAGTGGAGTATGTCAGTGACATACCCATGCTGAGGGTGTGTCTGCGTGAGCCATTCATGGCCAGCGGGGCCAGAGCAAGAAAATGGTGCGGCAGGGGAGGGGAGACAGAGGAAGGAAGGAAGCAACTGCACTGTACCAAATGGAGAGGATGTGGAGAGATGTGATTCAAGTCCACTCCACGGAAGGAGACAGGCTGTGCTGTGTTCGCAAATATTCCAGATATTCTAGAGCCCCCTTTCTCTACAATATAATTACATTTATTTATTTATTTGTTTTTTGTTGACCGGGTAAGTGCACTAGACAAATCCTGCCTATTTTCAGGCACGACCTGGGGGAGGGGGATACAGATGAAAGCCAACTGACCTTGAACCAGATTAAGCTGTTGGTGGTATTAGCATGGCGCTGCTATGCAGCTGTAACAATACTGAGGTTGTTTTCTTTTTTTCTTATTAAAAATATACAGAGAATGAATTTATGACACTGGAGTTGTGTGGCGGGGGTTCACTCACTAAGCAAGGAAAACAATGGCTACCTGTTAGAAATTAAACATTTGAACAAGCTCACTAATTTATTTGGTAAAAAGGCAGGTAGGCACAGGGATTAGTAGTTTACTGGTCTCTGTTGCCTGATACCCACCCGGGTAGCAGATGCTCTTGACCAATCAGGGAGCAGGGTTTCTCTAACCCATTTTCTAAACTGCATTAGACATAAGCAATGGATGACTATCCTCAGACTGTCACCAACTGATACATAAGACATAAGCAACAGAACCCTATCCTCAGGCTGCCTGCTACTGACATACACTATTAGACATAGGCAATAGAATCTATCCTCAGACTGTCTCCTACTAGACATCTGAGACATAAGCAATAGAATCCTACCCTCAGACTATCCTTCTAGACATATTAGACATAAGCAATGGAAGCCTATCCTCACACTGTCCAATAATAGAGATATTGGATGTACCCAACAGAAGACTAGCTCTCCTACCAGACATATGTGACATAAGCAATAGAAGCCTATCCTCAGACTGTCTCCTACTAGATATATTAGACATAAACAGTATAGGCCTATGCTCAGACTGTCCTAGACAAATTAGACATAAGCAATAGAAGCCTACCCTTAGACTGTCTCCTACTGACATTTTAGACATAAACAACACAAGCCTGTCCTCACACTGTATCCAATTAGACATCTTCTGTCTTATAGGGAAAGCCAGAATCTTCAACATGCATTTACTGCCACAATGATGAATGAAAGACCTATACCACAGGGACAGAGGTAACTCATTGTTATACAGATAAACATCTCCAGACATCAAGTCAATATTTGAAAACAATCTTTATTTATTAATTTATTCAATGAAGTTTCATGTGTAACACAAGTTAACATATACAAGGATAGGTACTATAAGAAAGCAGTCTCATTTTCAGGATGTCACTATGCAACGTACATGAATGCTAACAAAAATAAGTACACTAAAAAATGTGCATCACTTAAAACAATCACAAGCACTGCAATCTAGCTTTAACTGGGGAAAATTCATTACACCTGCACCATACAAAATGGCCACAGGATGTACAAAACAAGCTGCTTATTTATATCCTAGTTTCTTCAGGGTTCCCTATGTTCTCCGCCTATGTACATGGTTTGCTGCAGCTTTACCATGTCCTATAGGTTCCCTATGTTCTCAGCCTATGTACAGGGTTTGCTGCAGCTTCACCATGTCCTCTGGGATAACTATTTTTTCCACCTACTGTATATACAGGGTTTCCTGCAGCTTCACCATGTTCTCAGGGTTCCCTATGTTCTCACCCTATGTACAGGGTTTGCTGCAGCTTCACTATGTGCTCAGAGTTCCCTATCTTCTCAGCCTAGGTACAGGGTTTGCCAGAAATTCACCATCTCATCCGCATTCCCGATGTTCTCAGCCTGTGTACAGGGTTTGCAGCAGCTTCACCATGTCCTCAGCATTCCCGATGTTCTCAGCCTGTGTACAGGGTTTGCTGCAGCTTCACCATGTCCCCAGGGTTCCCTATGTTCTCAGCCTATGTACAGAGTATGCTGCAGCTTTACTATGTCCTCTGGTTTCCCTATGTTCTCAGCCTGTCTACAGGGTTTGCTGCAGCTTGACCATGTCCTCAGCGTTCCCTATTTTCTTCACCTACTCTATCTACAGGGTTTCCTGTGGCTTCAACATGTCCTCAGGGTTGCCTGTCTTCACAGCCTACGTACAGGGTTTACTGCATCTTTTCCATGTCCTCTGGGTTCCCTATGATCTCAGCCTATGTACAGGGTTTGCTGCAGCTTTTCTATGTCCTCAGCATTCCCTGTGTTCTCAGCCTATATACAGGGTTTTCTCCAGCTTCACAATGTCCTGTGGATTCCTTATGTTCTCAGCCTATGAACAGGGTTTGCTGTAGCTTCACCATGTCCTCTGGGTTCCCTATGTTCTCAGCGCATTTACAGGGTTTGCTGCAGTTTCACAATGTCCTCAGGGTTCCCTATGTTCTTCATCTACTGTATATACAGAGCTTCCAGTGGCTTCAACATGTCCTCAGGGTTCCCTATTTTCTCCAACTACTGTATATACGGGGTTTGCTGCAGCTTCACCATCTCCTCAGGGTTCCCTATGTTCTCCGCCTATGTACAGGGTTTGCTGCAGCTTTACCATGTATTCAGGGTTCACTATGTTCTCAGCCTATGTACAGGGTTTGCTGAAGTTTCACCATATCCTCAGGGTTCCCTATCTTCTCAGCCTATGTACAGTATTTGCTGTAGTTTTTCCATGTTCTCTGGATTCCCTACATTCTCAGCTCATCTACAGAGTTTGCTGCAGATTTTCCATGTCGTCGGGATTACCTTTTTTCTCTGCCTATGTACAAGGCTAGCTGCAGCTTTTCCATGTCCTTAGCGTTCCCTATGTTCTCAAAATATGTACAGGGTCTGCTGCAGCTTTTCTATGTCCTCAGGGTTCCCTATGTTCTCAGCCTATGTACAGGGTTTACTGCAGCTTCATCATGTCCTCTGGGTTCCCTACATTCTCAACCTAAGTACAGGGCTTGCTGCTGCTTCAAAATGTCCTCTGGGTTCCCTATGTTCTTCACCTACTATATATAAAGGGTTTCCTGTGGCTTCAACATTTCCTCAGGGTAGCCTATGTTCACAGCCTATGTACAGGGTTTGCTGCAGCTTATCCATGTCCTCTGGATTCCCTATGTTCTCAGCCTATCTACATGGTGTGCTGCAGCTTTTCTATGTCTTGTGGGATCCCTACGTTCTTAACCTATGTACTGGGTTGCTGCACCTTCACCATATCCTCTGGGTTCCCTATGTTCTCAGCCTATGTAAAGGGTTTGCTGCAGCTTCACCATGACCTCAGGGTTCCGTATGTTCTCAGCCTGTGTACAGTGTTTGCTGCAGCTTTTCCATGTCCTCTCGGTTCCCAATGTCTCAGCCAATGTACAGGGCTTCCTGCAGCTTTTCCATATAGTCAGGGTTCACTATGTTCTCAGACTATGTACAGGGTTTGCTGAAGCTTCTCCATGTCCTCTGTGTTCCCTATTGTCTCAGCCTATGGACAGGGCTTGCTGCAGTTTTTCCATCTCCTCTGGGTTCCCTATGTTCTCAACTTATGTACAGAGTTTACTACAGCTTCACCTTGTCATCAAGGTTCCCATTGCTCTCAGCCTATGTACAGGATTTTCTGGAGCTTTACCATGTCCTCTGGTTTCCCTCTGTTTTCAGCCGATGTACAGCGTTTGCTGCAGCTTCACCATGACATCTGTGTTCTCTTTCTTCTCAGTCTATGTACAGGGTTTGCTGTTTCTTAGCCATGTCCTCAGGGTTCCCTGTGTTCTAAGTCTATGTACAACATTTGCTGCAGCTTCACCATGTCCTCTGGGTTCCCTATGTTCTCAGCCTATGTAAAGGGTTTGCTGCAGCTTCACCAAGACCTCTGTGTTCCCTTTCTTCTCAGTCTATGTACAGGGTTTGCTGTTGCTTAGCCATATCCTCTGAGTTCCCTGTGTTCTTAGCCTATGTACAGGTTTGCTGCAACTTCATCATGTCCTCACCATTCCCTGTGTTCTCAGACTATGTACAAGGTTTGCTGCAGCTTCCCTGTCTCCTCAGGGTTCCCTATGTCCTCAGCCTATGTACAGGGTTTACTGCAGCTTCACCATGCTCTCTGCATTCCTTATGTTCTCAGCCTATATACAGGGTTTGCTGCAGCTTCACCTTATCCTCAGGGTTCCCTATGTTCTCAGCCTGTGTACAGGGTTTGCTTCAGCTTCACCATGTCCTCAGGGTTCCCTATGTTCTAAGTCTATGTACAACATTTGCTGCAGCTTCACCATATCCTATGGGTTCCCTATGTTCTCAGCCTATGTACAGGGTTTGCAGTAGCTTCACCATGTCCTCTGAATTCCTTATGTTCTCAGCCTATGTGCTGGGTTTCCTGCAGCTTCAACATGTCCTCAGAGTTCCCAATGTTTTCATCTACTGTATATACAGGGTTTGCTGAAGCTTCACCATGTCCTCAGGTTTCCCTAAACTCTCAGCCTATTTACAGGGTTTGCTGATGCTTCTCCATGTCCTCAGGGCTCCCTATGTTCTCAGCCTATGTACAGGGTTTGCTGCCACTGCAGCTTCACCATGTCCTCAGCATTCCGTATGTTCTTAGCCTATGTACAGAGTTTGCTGCAGCTTCACCATGTCCTCTGCATTACCTATGTTCTCAGTCTATGTACAGGGTTTGCAGCAGCTTCATCATGTCCACAGAGTTCCCTATGTTTTCAGCCTATGTACAGGGTTTGCTGCAGCTGCAGCTTCACCATGTCCTCAGCTTTCCCTATGTTCTCAGTCTATATACAGTGTTTGCTGCAGCTTCACCATGTCCTCAGTGTTCCCTATCTTCTCAGCCTATGTGCAGGGTTTGCTGCAGTTTCACCATGTCATCAGCGTACCCTATGTTCTCAGCCCATGTTCAGTGTTTGTTGCAGTTTCACCATGTCTTCAGCGTTCCCTATGTTCTCAGTCTATGTACAGGGTTTGCTGCAGCTTCACCATGTCCTCAGGGTTCCCTATGTTCCTAGCCTATGTACCGGGTTTGCTGCAGCTTCATCATGTCCTCTGGATTTGCTGTATTCTCAGGCTATGTACACAGTTTGCTGCAGCTTCACCATGCCCTCTGGGCTCCCTGTGTTCTCAGCCTATATATAGACTTTAGCTTCACCATGTCCTCTAGTTACCCCTTTTCTCAGCCTATATACAGGGTTTGCTGCAGCTTCACCATGTCCTCAGGATTCCCCTTAATCTCAGTCTATGTATAAGCTTTGCTGCAGCTTCACCATGTCCTCTGGGTTTCCTATGTTCTCAGCCTATGTTCGTGTTTGCTCCATCTTCACTATGTCCTCTGGCTTCCTATTTTCTCAGCCTATGTACAGGGTTTGCTGCAGCTCACCATGTCCTCAGAGACCCTCTGTTCTCCACCTACTGTATAAACAGTGTTTCCTGCAGCTTAACTATGTCTTTAGGTTTCCCTATGTTCTCAGCCTATGTACAGAGTTTGCTGCAGTTTCACCATGTCCTCAGCATTTCCTATGTTCTCAGCCTATGTACAGGGTTTGCTGCAGCTTCACCATGTCCTCAGCATTTCCTATGTTCTCTGCCTATATACAGAGTTTTCTGCAGCTTCTGCAGCTTCACCATGTCCTTTGGGTTCCCTATTTTCTCAGCCTATGTACAGGGTTTGCTGCAGCTTCACCATGTCCTCAGCATTTACTATGTTCTCAGTCTATGTGCAATGTTTGCTGCAGCTTCACCATGTCCTCTGGTTTCCCTGTTTTCTCAGCCTATGTACAGGGTTTGCTGCAGCTTCACCATGTCCTCAGGGTTCCCTATATTCTCCACCTACTGTGTATACAGGATTTCCTACAGCTTCACCATCTATTGAGGGTTCCCTATGTTTTCAGCCTATGTACAGGGTTTGCTGCAGCTTCACCATGTCCTCAGCATTTCCTATGTTCTCAGCCTATGTACAGGGTTTGCTGCAGTTTTACCATCTCCTCTGGGTTCTCTATGTTCTCAGCCTATGTACAGGGTTTCCTGCAGTTTCACCATGTGCTCTGGGTTCAATATGTTCTCTGCCTATTAAATGGGTTGGCTGCAGCTTCACTCCGGGTTCCCTATGTTCTCAGCCTTTGTACACGGTTTGGTGTTGCTTCACCATGTCCTCTGGGTTCAATATGTTTTCCGCCTATGTACAGGGTTTGCTGCAGCTTCAGTATCTCCTCTGGGTTCCCTATGTTCTTAGCCTATGTACAGAGTTTGCTGCAACTTCACCATGTCCTCTGCATTACCTATGTTCTCAGCCTATGTACAGGGTTTGCTGCAGCTGAAGCTTCACCATGTCCTCAGCATTCCCTATGTTCTCAGCCTATATACAGTGTTTGCTGCAGCTTCACCATGTCCTCACTGTTCCCTTTCTTCTCAGCCTATGTGCAGGGTTTGCTGTAGTTTCACCATGTCATCAGCGTACCCTATGTTCTCAGCCTATGTTCAGCATTTGCTGCAGTTTCACCATGTCTTTAGTGTTCCCTATGTTCTCAGTCTATGTACAGGGTTTGCTGCAGCTTCACCATGTCCTCAGGGTTTCCTATGTTCCTAGCCTATGTACCGGGTTTGCTGCAGCTGCATCATGTCCTCTGGGTTCACTGTATTCTCAGGCTATGTACACAGTTTGCTGCAGCTTCACCATGCCCTCTGGGTTCCCTGTGTTCTCAGCCTATATACAGGGCTTGCTGCAGCTTCACCATGTCCTCTAGGTACCCCTATGTTCTCAGCCTATATACAGGGTTTGCTGCAGCTTCACCATGTCCTCAGGATTCCCCTTAATCTCAGTCTATGTATAAGCTTTGCTGCAGCTTCACCATGTCCTCTGGGTTTCCTATGTTCTCAGCCTATGTTCCGTGTTTGCTCCATCTTCACTATGTCCTCTGGCTTCCCTATTTTCTCAGCCTATGTACAGGGTTTGCTGCAGCTTCACCATGTCCTCAGAGTCCCTCTGTTCTCCACCTACTGTATAAACAGTGTTTCCTGCAGCTTAACTATGTCTTTAGGTTTCCCTATGTTCTCAGCCTATGTACAGAGTTTGCTGCAGTTTCACCATGTCCTCAGCATTTCCTATGTTCTCAGCCTATGTACAGGGTTTGCTGCAGCTTCACCATGTCCTCAGCATTTCCTATGTTCTCTGCCTATATACAGAGTTTTCTGCAGCTTCACCATGTCCTTTGGGTTCCCTATTTTCTCAGCCTATGTACAGGGTTTGCTGCAGCTTCACCATGTCCTCTGCATTTACTATGTTCTCAGTCTATGTGCAGTGTTTGCTGCAGCTTCACCATGTCCTCTGGTTTCCCTGTTTTCTCAGCCTATGTACAGGGTTTGCTGCAGCTTCACCATGTCCTCAGGGTTCCCTATATTCTCCACCTACTGTGTATACAGGATTTCCTACAGCTTCACCATCTATTGAGGTTCCCTATGTTTCAGCCTATGTACAGGGTTTGCTGCAGCTTCACCATGTCCTCAGCATTTCCTATGTTCTCAGCCTATGTACAGGGTTTGCTGCAGTTTTACCATCTCCTCTGGGTTCTCTATGTTCCTCAGCCTATGTACAGGGTTTCCTGCAGTTTCACCATGTGCTCTGGGTTCAATATGTTCTCTGCCTATTAAATGGGTTGGCTGCAGCTTCCTCCGGGTTCCCTATGTTCTCAGCCTTTGTACACGGTTTGGTGTTGCTTCACCATGTCCTCTGGGTTCAATATGTTTTCCGCCTATGTACAGGGTTTGCTGCAGCTTCAGTATCTCCTCTGGGTTCCCTATGTTCTTAGCCTATGTACAGAGTTTGCTGCAGCTTCACCATGTCCTCTGCATTACCTATGTTCTCAGCCTATGTACAGGGTTTGCTGCAGCTGAAGCTTCACCATGTCCTCAGCATTCCCTATGTTCTCAGCCTATATACAGTGTTTGCTGCAGCTTCACCATGTCCTCACTGTTCCCTTTCTTCTCAGCCTATGTGCAGGGTTTGCTGTAGTTTCACCATGTCATCAGCGTACCCTATGTTCTCAGCCTATGTTCAGCATTTGCTGCAGTTTCACCATGTCTTTAGTGTTCCCTATGTTCTCAGTCTATGTACAGGGTTTGCTGCAGCTTCACCATGTCCTCAGGGTTTCCTATGTTCCTAGCCTATGTACCGGGTTTGCTGCAGCTTCATCATGTCCTCTGGGTTCACTGTATTCTCAGGCTATGTACACAGTTTGCTGCAGCTTCACCATGCCCTCTGGGTTCCCTGTGTTCTCAGCCTATATACAGGGCTTGCTGCAGCTTCACCATGTCCTCTAGGTATCCCTATGTTCTCAGCCTATATACAGGGTTTGCTGCAGCTTCACCATGTCCTCAGGATTCCCCTTAATCTCAGTCTATGTAAAGCTTTGCTGCAGCTTCACCATGTCCTCTGGGTTTCCTATGTTCTCAGCCTATGTTCCGTGTTTGCTCCATCTTCACTATGTCCTCTGGCTTCCCTATTTTCTCAGCCTATGTACAGGGTTTGCTGCAGCTTCACCATGTCCTCAGAGTCCCTCTGTTCTCCACCTACTGTATAAACAGTGTTTCCTGCAGCTTAACCATGTCTTTAGGTTTCCCTATGTTCTCAGCCTATGTACAGAGTTTGCTGCAGCTTCACCATGTTCTCAGCATTTCCTATGTTTTCTGCCTATATACAGAGTTTTCTGCAGCTTCACCATGTCCTTTGGGTTCCCTATTTTCTCAGCCTATGTACAGGGTTTGCTGCAGCTTCACCATGTCCTCAGCATTTACTATGTTCTCAACCTAAGTACAGGGTTTGCTGCAGCTTCACCATGTCCTCAGGGTTCCCTATATTCTCCACCTACTGTGTATACAGGATTTCCTACAGCTTCACCATCTATTGAGGGTTCCCTATGTTTTCAGCCTATGTACAGGGTTTGCTGCAGCTTCACCATGTCCTCAGCATTCCCTATGTTCTCAGCCTATGTACAGGGTTTGCTGCAGTTTTACCATCTCCTCTGGATTCTCTATGTTCTCAGCCTATGTACAGGGTTTCCTGCAGTTTCACCATGTGCTCTGGGTTCAATATGTTCTCTGCCTATTAAATGGGTTGGCTGCAGCTTCACTCTGGGTTCCCTATGTTCTCAGCCTTTGTACACGGTTTGGTGTTGCTTCACCATGTCCTCTGGGTTCAATATGTTTTCCGCCTATGTACAGGGTTTGCTGCAGCTTCAGTATCTCCTCTGAGTTCCCTATGTTCTCAGCCCATGTATAGTGTTTGCTGCAGCTTTTCCATGTCCTCAGGGTTCCGTGTTCTCAGCCTATGTACAGGGTTTGCAGCAACTTTTCCAAGTGCTCTGGGTTCCCTATGTTCTCAGCCTATGTACAGGGCTTGCTGCAACTTTTCCTTGCCCTAAGGGTTCCCTATAATCTCAGCCTATGTACAGGGTTTGCTTCAGCTTCATCATGTCCTCAGGGATCCCTGTATTCTCAGCCTATGTACACGGTTTGCTGCAACTTCACCATGTCCTCTAGTTCCCTGTGTTCTCAGTCTATGTACAGGGCTTGCTGCAGCTTCACCATGTCCTATGGATTCCCTATGTTCTCAGCCTATGTACAGGGTTTGCAGCAGCTTCACCATGTCCTCTGGATTCCCTGTGTTCTCAGCCTATGTACTGGGTTTCCTGCAGCTTCAACAAGTCCTCAGGGTTCCCTGTGTTTTTCAATTACTGTATATACAGGGTTTGCTGAAGCTTCACCATGTCCTCAGGGCTCCCTGTGTTCTCAGCCTATGTACAGGGTTTGCTGCCTCTTCACAATGTCCTCTGGGTTCTCTACATTCTTCGCCTATGTTCAGGATTTTCTGCAGCTTCACCATGTCCTCAGCGTTCCCTATGTTATTCACCTACTGTATATACAGGGTTTCCAGTGGCTTCAACATGTCCTCAGGTTTCCCTATTTTCTCCACCTACTATATATACTGGCTTTGCTGCAACTTCACCATGTCCTCAGGGTTCCCTATGTTCTCCACCTATGCAAAGGGTTTGCTGCAGCTCTTCCATGTTCTCAGTGTTCCCTATGCTGTCAGCCTATGTACAGCATTTGCTGCAGCTTCACTATGTCCACTGGGTTCCTTATGTTCTCAGCCTGTGTACAGCATTTGCTGCAGCTTCAACATGCCCTCTGGGTTCCCTATGTTCTTTGCCTATGTATAGGGTTTCCTGCAGCTTCACCATGTCATGTGGGTTCCCTATGTTTTCAGCCTATGTACAGGGTTTGCTGCAGCTTCACCATGTCCTCAGCATTCCCTATGTTCTCTACCTAAGTAAGAAGGCTTGCTGCAGCTTTTCCATGTCTTAAGGGTCCCCTGTGTTCTCAGCCTATATATAGGGGTTGCTGCTGGTTCACCATGTCGTTTGGGTTCCCTGTGTTCTCAGCCTAGGTACAGGGTTTGCTGTAGTTTCACAATGACCTCTGGGTTCCCTATCTTCTCAGCTTTAGTACAGGGTTTGCTGGAGCTTCACCATTTCCTCAGGATTCCCAGTGTTCTCCACCTATATACAGGTATTTCTGAGCTTCAAATTGTACGCAGGGTTCCTCATGTTCCATACCTAAATACAGGTTCTGCTGCAGATTCACCATGTCCTCAGGGAACCGTATGTTGTCCACCTCTAAACATCATTTGCTGCAGCTTCGCCATGAACTCAGGGTTCCCCATTTTCTCAATCTACTCTATATACAGGGTCTGCTGTAGCTTCACCATGTCCTCAGGGTTTCCTATGTTCTTAGCTTATGGATAGGGTTTCCTGCAGCTTTGCCATGTCCTCAGAGTTTCCTAAGTTCTCTGCCTATGTACAGGGTATGCTGCAGCTTCACTATGTCCTCAGGGTTCCCTATCTTCTCAGCCTATGTACAGTGTTTGCTGCAGTTTCAACATGTCCTCTGGTTTCCCTGTTTTCTCTACCTATGTGCAGGATTTGCTGCAGCTTCACCATGTCCTCAAGGTTCCCTATGTTCTCCACCTACTGTATATACAGGATTTCCTACAGCTTCACCATGTCTTCAGGGTTCCCTATGTTTTCAGCCTATGTACAGGGTTTGCTGCAGCTTCACCATGTCCTCAGCATTCCCTATGTTCTCAGCCTATTTACAACATTTGCTGCAGCTTCACCATGTCCTCAGGGTTCCCTGTATTCTTCACCTACTCTATATACACGGTTTCCTGCAGCTTCACCATGTGTTCAGGGTTCCTGATGTTCTCAGCCTATGTACAGGGTTTGCTGCAGCTTCACCATGTCCTCTTCTGTATGGGCAGATGTGAATCTGATAATGCCCACTATACCCACTATGAATCGTGCTACCCTCTCTCTGGACCAGACACCAACACTATCTTCCTAACCATTCCCAAGGTCAAATCACATTTTGGAAGGTCTTGTATATGCTATGGACTACCTCAACTCTAGAACAAATTGCAAAAAAATCTAAAATTGGCCCACCCTATCAACCTGTCCACATTCAAAATGCTCTATGCATGTTCTGTCAAGGAGTCTTGTAACTGCTTCCCCTAATTTTTGTCCTCTGTATTCAGGATGCTAGGCTCTTGCACTGTGTCCCCAGCCACCTTCAATATCTTATACCTTTTCTTCCTCTACTCCAGTTGCACTCAGAATGCCCAATGCAAGTCTTGCCGAGAAGCCTTGTAGTTGCTCTCTCCCTAACAATTGCTTCTTGTCTCCAACCAGCAGAGGCTCTCCACTCTTTGTCCCTCAGCTATTATAATTGCTTCTCCTGTTGTTGCCACGTGTCCCCAGGCAGTAGAGGCTACTCACACTAGCAACCCCGCGGCTCTTTAATTATTCAAATCCTCCTCACACCTACTCCACACTGTAAGTGTCTAATCTTAACTGGTCTATAAACATTCTCCTTATGTGCCTTCCCAAGGTCCATTATGTTTTATTTTCAGCCTGACCCATGTATTTATTGTACATATTAAATATAGGTAGTTGCCACTTTACCTGTACCTCTACATTGTATATTGCTTATTATATATTGTATATTGTTTCAACCTTGTTTTGTATCTTGTTCAGTTGTATATTTCTGTTGAGTAATCCTTACTCTATGTATGGATCATGTATGTTGCCCAGGTCCATCTCGAAAATGAGTACTTCTCAGAGGTGCTTGCCTGGTTAAAGAAAGACTTGACTGATTGATTGATTGATTGACTGACTGGGGTGCCCCTAAAAAATCTGGACTTCTTCAGACATTGAATTCATGTGATAAAGCCAAGCTATCATCCAGTAATCCTACAGTAGTCCTGTTCTCCAGATTCTAGTGATGAGAGAGGGTACTTGGGTTCTTCCTTCCAGATAGCAATCTGCTCTCCACAAAGATATTTTGTAGTAGCACAAAATGAACTGCAGCCCCTTAAAACAAAGCACAGTTTAACCTAGCCCTGCTACTGTGACACTCATTTAACACAAACAGCCTTTTTGACAGTAACCCTTTCTAACCACCTGAGAGGAACTGTCAGAAATATTCCCCGAACTATGCCACAGGTATGCACCATCTGTTTCAAATCTATGTCTATGTTACAATTATGATTTTTTTTTCACATGTTGTGGACTTATTCCCTGGGATCTCCAACTGCTAGAATATATTGGCATACGCACCCATTTGAATTGCGGCATACTTTATTTCAACCGGTATATATAAATTGATTTTTGGATACCATGCTAGTAAATGACAACACTAAAGGAGTCTTGCACTGGTCCACTGGGATAACAAACTGCAAACTCATTTTCCTGACTACCCATAGTCCTGGCCACATGGATATATATAATTTCCTGCCCTTTAGATGTGATATAGTTCATTGGATGTCTGACAAGAATACAATTTCTAATTTCAGAAAGCAGGCAGGATGTTTTTCCATCCTAAAAGAAGCCGTCGCCTTGATAAGCTTTTCAGGTGACGTTTCTGGGTTCGATCTTTCATTGTATTCCAGTGCAATATTGAAAGTAATATAATTTCCTGTTGAAGGAAATGTGCCCTTCTGACCACTTAGAGGCCTCTGCTGCAATAACATGATCAGATTTGTTGTTGCAGTATGTTCTTGTAAGGGCTAACATTTACCTTAAAAAGATTTACTGGCTATGAATAAAAATTACATTCCTGCTACTGTGCTGTAACAACTTTTGGCAACTCATTGTAAGGCAGCATTAATACCAAGGGCTAGGCACGATCTGAAGAGGAAAAATCATTCACAACAGCTATGTTTCCAGGAATGTTGGTTAAAGACCCTCATGAGTACTCGGTTACAAAGTCAATCTTTCCTGTTATTGTGACCTAGCACACATTAAATATCAAATGGGCACCTAGTTTGTTTGGTGACTTTCTGGAACGCACATTTCAACATAGAAACCCCCGTCTTTTCTTACTGATGCTCACTGCATTTTGTAAAATACATTGGAGTGGCAATCCCTATTTTATATACAGTTTGCTCTCCTTTACCTGGCAAGGCCATTTCACTGGGAGCTCCGTCAGGCTACCACAATCCCAACGTCCACTCGAGAAGCTTAGCATGTCAATAGTGTACTGTCAAATGTCTTCCTCCATTATGCCTCCATGGCAAGAAGAGTGGCAAAGCCAATCAGGAGTCCAAAACAACTCAGAAAGGAGAAGACAGGGCAGAGCAGAATGTCTGGGTGGTCCCATGTGGTTGTGGAAGGGTTAGAACCATCTTTTTCTTTGGTGGCACCTCAGCTTTTCCTAGTTTTCTCCCCTTTCTGCTTTGCCAAGTAAGAGTATCCAAGGTCCACATTACTGCTTCCCTGATGTCTCAGAAATTCCCTTCCTTAGACAGGCCTGTTGGTACAGCAGTAGGGCTACACTCAGAATGGCAGCAACCCAGGTTTTAAACAATCCCAAGTTGCTGGGGTCAACCAGGGAATGGAGGACTGAGCATCCCAGCTCAACTCCATCGGGGTTGGGGGATGCTGCATTTTATGCGAGATTGCCATTGGGTGGAGGTCAGATGGTAGCACATGGGAACTCACCAGAAGGGATGGGGGCTGCTAACAGACAGTGGAAGGCACATGCACCACCACGCTCATGCACACCATCGTACAACTGCACCCCAGGAGAAAACACAAGAGGAAAACTCCCCAGCCCTATCCAGCACCCCCCTGCAGTCGTTGCACAACCGACATGGCACTATGTGTGGTCCTAAGGAAGTGCTGGATAACTGGTATGTCCATGAGGAGATCAGCAATGGGGCTGAGGAGAGCTGCAGGCATCAGGGGATGGAGGAACAGAAAAACATCATGGAAAACAAATGCCATTCCCTAGCATACCATTCCATCACATGTTGCCTCCTCCCACAACAGCACCTGTGGGCAGTCAGGTGGCAGGATCTGACAAAAACTCACCCTGGAGGAAGTCAGCGGCCTTTTAGATATATAGTTTCCTGCTGGTTTGTACCCAAGTTCCTAGTCTGGGACATGAACCTGGGTCACCAGCATACCAGGCAGTCCCATGCTGCCTGGCGCCATGGAGCCCACCTGATGAAACTGCCAGCCCTAAACATCACTGGGTAGACAGTACCACATTACAGGGCATCAGTCTGATTTTGTGTGTTGTGTGCCAGTGGAACTTAGGATATCAGGCAACATCATGGCTTCTTTTCCATTTGCTATAAATGGATTAGCAAGTATACACAAGCATTTATCGCAGGAAGCAGGGAGCCATTTCAGATTAGGTTCTGAACAAAGATACGTAATACAGCTGATTCCAGCAAAGGCAAAGTACAATAATTTATAATTCACATATGGAGTTTTTAACAAATAATAAAGCCTCTGTGTCCCTGGGGTGACAGAAATTATATTATCAAAGATACTGTACTGTATTGTCAAACTATTATATTATAACTACTGTAGGTGTCACAACTGCTGACACAAAGTCACCAAATAATTTCTAGTAGCATGAAACTTTTAGCTTGCCCCAATAAAAATGAAGGCTTAGTGGTATATCAAATTATATTATACAATGGCATGAAAAATCCCTGGGCTCTGATTGGTCAAGTCTGGGGCTAGACCCGTGATGTCATCTGAGCACAACATCTCAGCATACAAATGACTGCATTAAATGTTAACTGTATCAGTTCACAAGTCATGACCAAGTTGCCCACACCTGGCATGGCTGCTCTGGTTTTTGCCAATACTTGCTCTATTTAAAAAAAAAAAAAAACGCAATCCTTCTGTCCCACTGCCACAAAAAAATGCACAAGCCATGCTTAATCAATGTAATCTGTTCCCCCGACAGTAAAACACTTACCTTTTTCACTTAGTTTCTAAAAAATGAAGAAACTGAAGCTCCATAACTGTGATCAGCTTCAGCAGTCCTCACCTGCCTCCTGACCTGAAGATAGTGAATGTGTGTGTACTTTCGAATGCACACCATGCTTCAATTAATTTAAAATCTTTATTTTTCTTTGTTTTTTCCTAGTACAACCACACAACTAACGTACCAGGAGAAACAGGCAAACCATGAGCTCAGCAGGGCAGAAGCCATGATCTTAATTAAAAATGGAAAACGAAGCTGTCATCACGATTAGCTTGCCAACACTACAGTCCCTGCACCTGGCCCAAACAGACTGGGTGTATGTTTTTGGAAAGCACTCCATGGAATGGAGATTTTCCTTTTGATACTTCTCCCAGTACAAACACACGTCGACTGTACCAGAAGAACTGGAGAGACACCCACACCACCACTGCACCCAACACTGTGTGAGGGGGGCGCAGAACTAAACTGAACTGCAACAAATTATTACAGGAAAGAAATATGTGGCTTGCAGTCTGCAAACAAGAGAGACATTCACATGAAACCTGTAGATGTCAGATGTGCTGGGGGGGGGGGTGTAGCAGAACAGGTAACAAAGCCTCAAGACATAACCATAATACAGGACAGAAACACATTAACAGAACATCAGCACCACCTACTGGAAAAAAGAAGAAATCAGCACTATTTTTATGTAAGTATACCTAAAAATGACTAAAAATCTACTATAAATGTACTTAATTTTTTTATTATTTTTTTCTTCAAATGAGCCATTGTATAATTAGAATATTGCACTCCAGGATGTGTGTCATGCAGGAATAACATAATGTCTTGGGTGCTGGACACACTCATCCTGCAGCCTCGTGCCCAACCACTCACGGTGTGACGTTATCCCAGCATGACACACACCTCCTGCCTAAGTATACCTACCCATTTAAAAAAAATGACTAAAAATCTATTTTAAATGTGCTTTTTCTTTACTTTTAAATTTTTTTACAAATGAGCCATTGTATAATCAGAATATTGCATTCCAAATTGTGTGTCGTGCAGGGACAACATCACTTCTCGGTGTTGGATACTCTCGTCCTGCGGCCTTGTGTATAGGTGTCAGTGTGGCTCAGCTGGTAGCACATCTGCCACTAGGTCAGAAGGTCTTCAGCCCAAACCCACACCAGGATTGGGCTCATACCAAAAATGCTGGCACCCAAGTGCAGTACTAAGTGGATGCTGTACTTTAGGGCATGACATCCTTCAGATGAGATGTTAAACTGAGGTCCTGTCTGCCTATTCTGCTGGTTGTTCAGGTGGACTTTAAAGATCCCATGGCACTTCTCCAAAAGTGTAGGGGAATTTCTCTGGTGTCCTGGCCAAATTTCCCATATTCATACATATTCACTAAAATACCACCAACAAGGCTGGCCCAGTGGCATTGAGGGTTGAGGCACTGGACACCACACCTTGCGCCATGCCAGCGACCCAGGTTCGGGAATGAGCCCGGGCCACCAGGGATCGTCAGGGGAGAGAGAAGATCGAGCATCCGAGGGACAGCTCTCTTCTCCCGAGAGGGAGGGGGCATAGACTCGGCACTTGCCTGGCCTCTGGCGGAAGCCGGGAACACAGCAAGTGCAGTCTATACAGAGAGGGATGGGGAGAGGTAGACATTAGCAGTTGCCTTGATGTCAGGGCATAGACCACTCCCCAGAACAGAGAAAAACAATGAAGGAGCACTGAGGGGAAGGAGCACCACAGCACAGACCCTAATGGCTCCTGCCTGCCTGACCACTGGAAGGACCCAACGAGATTTAGATTACCTCAGGGTGTCTATGCCCCTCCCTGTACCCACCTGGGGGATACAGCCATGGCTCCATGGAGGTCCACCGGGGATTCAGGTAGGTACAGGAAGTGGGGCTGGAGCATGAGTGTCTCCCAACTGAGCGGGGCTCCAGCGTGAGGAGGAGAATAAAGAAAGATTTAAAAAAAAAAAAAATACCACCAACATCTTAATCTGGTTCAGTGTCAGTTGGCCTGTATCTGTATCCCCCCTACCTCCCACCCCAGATGAGGCTGATAATAGAAAGTTTTTTCTAGCACACCTTTTCTGGCCAACAAAAACTAAATGAAAAAAACTAACTGACGACACCCTGGCAACACTTGCCTCTCAGCACATTTATAAAAATACTGGCTGATGGAAAAGGGTAACTGGCAATATTTGTACTTTGTACGCAATGCTTCTGTGGATCTCTATTGGCAGGGCAAGCTTCATTGCATCAGTACTAGACTATAGGATATACAATGGACTAACTCAAAATATGCAACTTATCTTCAAGTGTGCGGGGTGCAAGACCACAACAACACGTTAGAGTGGAGCCATGAGTGAGTTATGAAAATCCTACCCCATCACAAGTGAAAATACACAAAATGGCATATGTTAAGTCAGACCACTGTGTAATCAAGTTATGTGACATCAGTTTACTAGTTATAAGTTTACTGTACTGTTGATGCAATAAATGTAACTGTTTCTCTTTGATTTCTACTGCTCAGTTCAGCGCTGCACAGGATTATTGTGATGTCATCAAGGAAGGGAAAGCTGCTCTGTGACTGGTTCAGTTTTCACTGTGACATAGGTACCCTTCCCCTTTCAACATCCTTCCCTCCTATCTCTTCTCACTCCTATCCTGAATCCTAACTCCCTCTGTTCTAGGGACCATCGCACTTTTACCATTCCTCACCCACGCTCCTCTGCTAGACAATCTGCATTCTCCTATAGGCTTCCCTCTCTCCCTGAAACAAACTCCCCTCTTTCCTTTATCTCTCCCCAACTTTTAGCTCCTTCAAACACCTGCTGAAACTTCAACACCCCCCCCCCACTTGCTCCTGTTACCCATCTTCCGGTTTACCCAGGATGGTCATGATTTTAACCCATATAAGTTTTTGGTCGTGATTTTACACACTGCTAAAGTTCACTGCACTTTGTTTAATTGTGTTACATGCAAATTACTCTTTATTTATTCTATTATTGTAATACATTGCTCTTCTGTCTGTTCAGATGTTGTTTTGCTATTGTCTACTGCTGTATTGCTCCATCTCCCCCTCTTCCCAGGGTCGTACCTAGAAACAAGTCTTGGCTCAGTGTCCCTTTCCCAGTTACCAAATTGTAAATAATAAACAAATAAATAAAGTATCTAACCTTCAAAATATCAATCAGGACAACATTAACAATAATATATCATGGTATTCAGTTTTAAGTGTTGTCATCAACAAAGATACCACTTATCTTGCCATTTATATCTCCACTGGTGATGCATGAGCGGTGTTTCTGTTTTTCTGTATATTTAATGAAAGCTTTTCACAAACAGCAGGATTAGCATTTCAACAGATTTAAAGAAGTGCCTGGAAGTGCAATGTACTATTTACTCACTTGCCAAATGAAGATGTGTATATAGAGAGAATAAATGTTAGAAAAGTGTTATGTACAAGGAAATAATACCATTGAGGGGACTGAAGAGCTCATAAGCCATGAGCCCAAAGGGCGAGTGGCTTCATGAACTCTTCAGTCCCCAAGATTATATTATTTTCCTAGTACACAGCACTTTTCTATTTTATAATACATTGAGTTAACCCCCCAAAAAGCTTGATTTTAAAACTTTTTATAAAGTATGTGATACGATTGCAGAAGTACGAGATAAATAAGCAATTAGACATGACAGGGCGTTGGCTGTATGAGGTTTAATGCAAGCCCAGGAGAGTAGTTAGACATGAAACATAGAAAAATGATGGCAGAAGGAGACCAAGGGTTCATCTAGTCTGCCCAAGAGTTTCCACGACCTATTCAGATCCCAGAACCTAGCCTCCCCCCCGCCACTGCTTTATGTCCCCTACTGCTCCCACTGATTTAATTTTCACTTTTGCTCTATCCCACCCCAGTCTGAATGTTGTCACAGTTTTTGCTTCCACCACCTCAGTGGGCAGCCTATTTCATGGTTCCATGAACCTTTCCGTGAAATAGTGTCTCCTAAGCTCCCTCCTGAAACCCCCCACCAACAACTTCCACTCGTGACCTCTAGTGTTGGAGTTGGCAACTCTACTAAACAGATCAGAGGAGGGCACCTTATTTATTCCTCTCAGGAACTTGTACATTTCAATCATGTCCCCCCTCTCCCTCCTAGTCTCCAGTGAGAATGTATTCCAAGCTTCTAGATGTCCCTCATATGAGGGCCCCTGGAGGCCCTGGATAATCTTTGTTGCCCTTCTCTGGATGGCCTCTAGCCTGTTCATATCCTTCTTAAGATGTGGACTCCAAACCTGAACACAGTACTCCAGATGGGGCCTTGCCAGGGATGTTAGAGAGTGTAAGTATCATCTCCCTGCTCCTGCTGTCAAATCCTCTCCCTATGTACCCTAGCACTCTGTTGGCCTTGCTGTAAGCTGAGTTGCATTAGCTGACCTGTTTAACGGTATTGAAATTGATGACTCCTAGGTCCCTTTCTTCCTGTGAGCACTGAGCTGCTGGACCCTGATAAGCCAGTATGCTGTCCTCAGGTTCCCTTTACCCAGGTGTATCACTTTGCACTTTTTTGCATTGAACCTCGGCTGCCAGACATTAGACCATCTTTCAAGCCTCTGCAGGTCCTTTTGTAGGTCCTTAACCACCTCCTCACAGTCCACTCTTCTGTCTAGCTTGGTATCATCTGTGAATAGGGCAATTTTGCCCAGAATACCTATGCTGATGGCACTGATAAATGCATTAAACAGGACTGGCCCCAACACTGAGCCTTGGGGCACATCACTAGTGAGCTCACCTTCATCTGACATCTCCCCGTTTACTACCACTCTCTGTTTTCTGTCCTTAAGCCAATATCCAACCCACCTGACTATGCTCTTCACTGCGCCCAGGTCCTCCAATTTTTTTCAGAAGGCAGTTGTGCAGCACCAAGTCAAAGGCCTTACTGAAGTTGATGTAGAGGAGGTCCACTGGGTGGCCCATCTAATTCCCTAATCACCCAGTCAAAAAATTTATTTAGGTTCATCTGGCATGACCTACCAACTACAAACCCAGGCAGCCTGTCATCCTGAAGACTGCTCTCATCTAAGTACTGTATTAGGTCTTGTTTTATTAGGGCTTCCATTAGCTTCCCCACTACGGATGTAAGGCTAACCAGTCGGCAGCTGCCAGCCTCCTCCCAGCTCCCTCCCTCCCTTGTGAAGAGGTACCACATCTGCTCTTCTTCAGTCTCTCTGTACTACTCCCGACTGAAGTAAACTGTTGAACAAATGTACCAAGGGATCTGCCAACTCTCCCGCCAGTTTCTTCAGCACTCTTGGGTGTACTCCATCTGGTGGTTTGTCCCCCTTGAGTAGCTCCAGAGCCTCTCTGACCCTGCAGGTGGTGACTGACAGTGTTTCCATTTGTGGGACCCCATTGTCAGCTGCCTTGATGCCACTATCTAGTATAGGGCCGATATGTTCCTTAGTGAACACAGAGCAGAAAAACCTATTCAGAACAGTGGCCTTCTGTCTATCCTCCTCCACAATTCCATCGCCATCTTTAAGTCTAACTATCCCTTCCCTTTTCTTCCTTTTTCTCTGTATATCGAAAAATGTGTTTATTTCCTTCTTTAACCCCCTCCGCAAGCCAGAGTTCATTCGTGGCTTTAGCTGATCTCACCATACTCTTTGCTTCTGAGGCTGAAGGACCCTAGAAAGGTGATAAATCTAGCACAACCAATGCCTTCTGGAATGTCTTGCTGCACTTATAAAACTGGTTCTGTCTTTAAGAACATATACACAAAACTATTGAAAATTATCAAAAATATGACAATTTCTTGTAACATAGTCCCACCACTGGATGCCTGTCAACAGAAGGCACTAGTGTGGTGTTGCCACCACTGTGCAGATGCTGAGTGCCTTTTTGCTCTTTTTATTGTTGGCATGTGAGGGTAGTACAGGAGTGAAACTACAGCTAAACCAAGTAGGACTCAGCAAAAAATGCTGTGTGCGATTTAGACAGAAAAAGAAAAAGTTTTCAGCAAAATGATCTTCCTGTGTGCCTACTTAAGTTTGTAGTACTGCTGCTTGATTTTTTACTTCAGAAGAAAAAAAATAGTGATCATTTTCAGTTACAAAAGGTAAAGATTGGCCTAATAATTTTTGCCAGTTATATGTCCTGGTTGGGAATAGTTTGCATTTGGCCATTAGTTACAGATAGACAGGTCTTGGCAATCAGGATGTAGAATTTTTCTTAAAATTTTATAAGGATAATAATGCTTCCATTTTTCTATTCATGTTTATAATAGATAGATAGATAGATAGATAGATAGATAGATAGATAGATAGATAGATAGATAGATAGATAGATGGATGGAACACACAATGGGCAGACTCAGAATATACCATTTATCATCATGAGTGGGAAACATATAAAGTGATGGCAGAAACAGACTGCGGGTCCATCAAGTCTGCCCATAACGTACCCAGGGCCTACTGAGGGGGCAAGACCATAACTAATGAGTGGCAGAACCATGAGGGAGTTATGAAAGTCCTGCCCTCTCACAAGTGAGAATAAATGCCATATTCTGAGTTAGGCTATTGTATGCCCAATTTATCAACATATTTTAAATTTTAGAGCTTTCAGATTAGCTCTTTTATTAAGCAATAATGTACGAATGTATGACATGGTGTATGTTGTGCTGGGAATAACATCATGCCTCAGGTGGGTTGGGCATGAGGCTGAAGGTCGAGTACATCCAACAACCAAGAAGTGATGTTATCCCAGCACAACAAACACCCTAGATTGCATTACTGGTATTATACAATAGCTTGTATAAAGGGAAAAAAAGAAAACAGATTAAAAATATATTTACAAGTAGTTTTTTTTAATGATTTTATGACAGTGTAGGTGTACGTACCAAAAATAGTGCTGTAGTTTTCTTTTGGGCAGTAGGTGCTGCTGCATTTTGTCCACAAACATACACAGCTCTCTTCTTTTTGTTGTATTCTGTCTGGCACCCCACCTACCCCACTTGCATCTGTGTTTAATTCACCCGGTTCCGCTGCCTGCCCTGGGACTGGGTGAAGATGTGTCCTGCTTTTCTGGGGGGTTGTGCCAAAGCTGCAATGTAAAGCAGGAAGGAGACATAGTCAGGTGGACATTTCCAGTTTTAAGATCATGACTGGTAAGCTACCAGGTCATTGGGATGGGAGGGCTACTGCAGTTGTAAAGGTGTTTATTTATTTTATTTATTTAAAAGTTTGGTAACTGGGAAAGGCACACTGAGCCGAGGCTCATTTCCAGGTGCGACCTGGGGGAAGGGGAACAAAACAGCAGCAAACACAATCAAACAAAAGTGCAAACAACTGCAATAAATTAAGGTACAAAATACAGTGGCAGCAAAAACATGGGTGGGAATACATCGAGGTAAACAAAGGCAGCATTACTGAGCATTGGAGCCAGTTGAGGATTAGCAGGGTGTGCTGGGGGAAGGAAACAGACAGGATGAAATTTTAGTGAGGCAGAGCCCTCAGACAAGAGAGGGAGGGTGAGGGGAGTGTGAGGGCAGATAGGTATAAGGTAAGGCAGCAGGGGGGGGAGAGAGAAGGGGGAAGAGGAGGGATGGTTGGGGGGAGAGACTGGGACAAGTGGGGGAGAGGTAGTCTTTAGCAACGATTTTAGGGATAGTAGGGAAGGGGCATGGTGAAGAAGAGGAGGTAGCCAGTTCCAAAGAGAGGGAACCTGGTAAGAGAAGGCAGCCTGATCAGAGCTAGAGCAAGGGTATGGAAACAAGAAGGAGCAGAAGTCTCTAAAGCAAAGGGGGTACAAAGAGGGAGCTGAGGAGGAGAGCAGAGAGGACAGACAGGGAGAAAGTAAGGCTAACCAGTACTTGCCAGTAAGAGCAGAGCAGTGGAAAAGGCAGCGTGAGGGTAAGGGGGCAGTAGAAATAATGGAATGAAGGGAACAGTGCTGTATCTGGAGAGGAGAGTTAGTAGCAAAGTGACAGAAGGCATTACAGAGGGTGTCCAGCCTGGCAATAGCAGAGGAAGAGGCTGCACTGTAGACTACATCCACATAGTCAGAAATGGGGAGGATCATTATGACAAGCAGGTCCTTGTGGACTTCAGGGGAAAGACAGTCCCTGTTTCGGTGGAGGATGCCTAGTTTGGGGCATAGCTTTGAGTGTATAGCGTCAATGTATGCTGAGAAGGCTAGGTTACTATCGAGCCACACCCAAGGTATTTATAATTACTGACTACCTCTAGTTGGGTATCATCAAGGATGGAGAAGACAGGAAGAGGTGAGAGCCTTGCTAGCTTTTGGCTGGTGCCAAAGGTCATGGATACCGTCTTCTTGGTATTTACTTTACCAGTATATTTTAAATTAATTGTTTGTATGAAACAGCCACATGAAAGATTAGTTTCTGTGGGCGGCTTTATGACGAAATGGCTCAATGGGGAGCACGCGCCTCTCTCTGTCATGGAGTTAAAAGTGTAAAGCCTCCCACACACAGTGGCCATTTTGAAAATGATTTCACTTGAAATACAGTTTGAAGTTGCGGTGGGTAGGGTTTTGGAGTTGGTGTTAACTGGTAGGCTTTTGATGTGGGTTTTAATCAATTGGTGAGCTGTTGAAGGAGGGAATTTCAGTTAAAAAAATGTAAAGCATTGGCAAAATTCAAACTCAACAATCTGAAGCGTGGGTAACTTGGACATAGCATGTTTAATAATACGAGTGATGTTTCATGTGCTCTGTGGGGTGCTAGACCTTGAGACAGTGATGTTGTGCTGGGACAACATCACTGTTCAAGGTGCCCAGTTAACAGTGGGATTGGGTTTGGTACGATTTCCCAACATGGAAATTCCCAATGCCAAAATCCCAATGCTCATTTAACCATTTGATATGGTTTGCCAACAGCCCAAAATCCTGCCATGTCATTTTGTGGAGCAGTTCTCCAGTGCGGTGCAGGAATGAGAAGCTGGTGCAGGAGGTAGGAGCTGGGGCTTTTAAGCAAATTCAGTACAGGGAAAGTTGGCCGACTTTTTTAGAATCCGACCCTTGTTCATTTTTTGCTTTGGGTTGGCAGTGAGGCTTGCAGGGGGTGGGCTGGGTTGAAGATCCCATCATAGTAGCCACTTTCCATGGCTTGCTCGGTGACCAGTGAGGGAAAGGTGGGTGTAAAAGCCATGCACACCTTCATGACCATCTGTGTAGTAGTTCTCCAGTGTGGTGCAGGAACAAGAAGAAAAAATTACTCACCTTAGTAATGTTGTTTCTTCTAATGGAGTCTTGCTATATTATGACAATTGCAGTATGATCCAATCTTGGAACTGCCCCGGAGATGAAATAGTTAACTTTCCATGAAGCATGGAACTCTGAGCGTGAGCTCGGTTGAAAACTGTCTGTTGTTGCTCAAACTCAAACTGTCAGATCTTTATGAGCAAAACTCACTAAGGTTCTGTGTGGAAGCCGTAAACCTACACTAGCCCACTGGCTGCTAACTACAAGAACACATCTTTTTTTCTTGATCCCAAAACAAAGACTCAAGTCAGGGGAATCAAGAAAGAAAAATTAAAATATAACACCCAAGCACCCTAAAAGAAAGGGTGAAAAATAAAGTGGGCATCTATGAAGTGCCAACATTGCACTGCCCACCCACCTCCCAAAAGTAGAGGTTCTGAGAGGGCAGGGGGGGGGTCATAATATAGCAAGACTCCATTAGAAGAAACAACATTACTAAGGTGAGTAATTTTTTCTTCAAACAACATGAAGTCTTGCTATATTATGACATATGCAGATTACACAGCAGTACCTCCATGGAGGAGGGACAGAACCTATTTAAGAAATAGGCTCTGAATCACAGCTGTGCCAAAGCGAACATCACTCCTAGCCTGGATGTCCAGGGAGTAATGCTTAGTAAAAGTGTGAACTGTTTTCCAGGTAGCTGCTTGACATATCTCTAGGATAGGGATGTCCCTGGCAGCAGCCAGAGGACGCAGCTGTACCTCTGGTAGAGTGAGCCCTCAGGCCTGAGGAGGAACCTACCCAGTTTTCATAGCAAAATTGGATACAAGAGACAATCCACCTGACAATGGATCTTTTAGTGGTAGGTTTTCCTTTACCAACCTCACCATAAGTGAGAAACAATTGAAGGGGGTCAAACCTGTGACCCTTGGTACGTTCCATGTAGCAACTAAGGGCTCTTTTGACATCTAAACTGTGCAATCTCCTCTCGCCAGAGGAGGAATGGTCAGTGAAGTACACAGGAAGGGACATGGATTGATTAAGGTGGAAATCTGAAACCACCTTAGGCAAAAACTTTCTGTTAGTCCTGAGGACCACCTTATCTCTGTGAAAGGAGATAAAATCAGGCTCCACTGACAATGCTTGCAATTCACTTATGCGCCTGGCAGAGGTGATGGCTACCAAAAACACAGTTTTCCAAGTCAAGTACTTAAGCTCTGCTGAAGACAAAGGCTCAAAAGGGGGTTGCATAAGCTGGGCAATGCAAATATTAAGATCCCAAGCAGGGGCAGGGTCCCTGAATGGAGGGTTGGTGTGAAGCAACCCCTTGAAAAACTTGGAGAATACAGGGTGAGCTGAAAAAGAAGAAGAAGAAGGTTTACCTGCTGATAAGAAAGCAGACACGGCTGCCAGGTGCACTTTTAGGGTAGCTGGTCTCAGCCCCAAAGAATTCAAATGCACCAAATAATCCAGGATTGTGGGCAAGTCAGCAGATTCTGGGGGAATATGCTTGCCAGAGCACCATATGGAAAATCTCTTCCATTTGGAATTATAAGTAGCCCTGATGGAAGGCTTCCTAGAGGCCTTAAAGATATCTAATACACCTTGGGAGAGGTGTAGGTCAGCAAACTCTAACTCTTCAAGAGCCAGGCCTTGAGATTGAGAGATTTGAGCTTGGGATACCAAACTCTCCCCTGGGCACAGGTTAACAGGTTGTGATTCCAGGGAAGACACAGGGGAAGGTGGACTGCTAAGGACATGAGGAGTGGGTACCAGGGCTGTCTGGCCCAATCTAGAGCAATCAGGATCATCTTGCAGGGTTGAGATCTGATTTTGACTAGCACCTTGAACAGAAGAGGGAAGGGGAAAGCATAGGGAAACTTCCCTTCCCAACTGAGAAGGAAGGCATCCAGAGGGACTGAGCCCAACACTGGGGGCCTGCAGCAAAAAAGGGGAAGTTGGTGATTGTCTGGGGCTGCAAAAAGATCTATCTGCGGGGTGCCCCATCTGGCAAATACTACCTCTAGTACTAGGGGATCCAGTGCCCATTCGTGATGGCCCTGGGAAATCCTGCTGGAGCATCTGCCAGGACATTGTCCTTGCCGGGAGGTGAACTGCCCGTGGGGGCGTTCAGGAATAAGCCAGAAACCACAACTTCATTGCTTCGGTGCACAAGGCCGTAGACCGAGTGCCCCTTGCTTGTTGATGTACCACATTGTAGTGGTGTTGTCTGTTCTGACCTGAACAACCTTGTTCTGAACAGATGTGGAAAAAACTTGAAGTGCTAGAAAAACTGCTCTGAGTTCCAACAGATTGATGTGGAGCAGAGATTCCTGTGGGGACCACAATCCCTGGGTAGTGAGGTCGCCCATGTGAGCTCCCCACCCCAAGAGGGATTCATCTGTAGTAAAGATTAAGGAGTGAGACTGGGGGGTGAAGGGGACCCCCTGTCTCAGATTGCTCTGGTCCTGCCACCACTGAAGGGCCTGGATCAGGGTTCGAGTCACTGGGATCAATTTGGTTAGAGGGTCTGTCCTTTGAGACCAAAAGGCTCTCAAATGGAACTGGACATCCCTCATCTGAAATCTTGCTCCCTGCACTACTGCTGTAGAAGCAGCCATGTGCCCCAGGAGCTGTAGAAAATGCCTTGCTGGTCAAGAGACCTGCAGGGTGAAAGAGGAGGCCAGAGAGACCAGGGTCCTTGCTCTTTCCAGAGGAAGGAAGGCTCTGGCCTCTTTTGTGTTCAGTTCTGCGCCTATGAAGGTGAGAAGCTGGACAGGCTCTAGAACTGACTTTGGAAGATTGAGGAGGAAACCTAGAGATGTGAGCAGTTGCTGAGTCACCTGAAGGTGAAGTTTGACCTGGTCTGGAGACTGGCCTACTATGAGCCAGTCGTCCAGATAAGGAAAGATGGCAATCTTTTGCCTTCTTAAGTGGGCAACTGCTACTGCCAGGCATTTTGTGAATACCCTCGGGGCCAAGGTGAGGTCGAAGGGCATTGCTCTGAACTGGTAATGGCCTGAGGGCAGTTCAAATCTGAGGTACTTTCGATGGGAGCTTCTGATAAGAACATGGAAGTAGGCATCCTTGAGGTCCAGGGAGGCTAGCCAGTCCCCTGGCCTTAGAGAGGGTAAAATAATTCCCAGAGTCACCATTTTGAATTTTGGTTTTAAAAGGTGCTTGTTTAGATATCTGAGATCCAGGATGGGCCGCCATTCTCCTGTCTTTTTTGGGGTAAGGAAGTACCTGGAGTACAACCCTTTGCCCTGGTGTAGGGGTGGAACCCTTTCCACAACTCTGAGAGCCAGGAGGGTAGAAACTTCTGTTTCTAGGGCAAGTGCCTCTGATGGATTTGCAGGTGGAAAGGACCTGGCTCTCATTTTCGGAAATTTTTTGAAGCTGAGAACCAGTCCCTGGCTTACTACTTCCAGGACCCACTTGTCTGATGTTAAAGACTTCCAGTCCTGGACAAAGTAAGCCAGCCTGCCCCCTACCGGTAGTGGAGAATCGGCCCTGGCCACCCCATCAGGGAGCCTGCTTGGCAGGGGCTTTGGGCTGAGGGGTAGAAGCAGGCTTACTTGTACCCTGTCTGCCTCTTCCTCTAAAGAACCCCCTCTGGGCATAAGCAGAAGAGGAGGCCTGGGCTTAGTAAAAAGGCCTATGAAAAGGCCTGCCCCTGCCCTTGACATGCTGCCTTTGAGGAGTGGCTTGCCTTTCTTTGGCCTGTGCACTCCTAAAGGTGGTCCTATATTCATCCATTTTCTTCATATAATTCTCTGTCTGCTCCCCAAACAGAGAATTGCCCACAACAGGAAAATCCA
The DNA here is from genome assembly GCA_016271365.2 of Neoceratodus forsteri. NCBI lineage: Eukaryota > Metazoa > Chordata > Ceratodontiformes > Ceratodontidae > Neoceratodus > Neoceratodus forsteri. The sequence continues at coordinate 609,493,551 of CM057456.1, forward strand.
TAGCCTTAGACTGGGTATCCTGTGACAGGGTAGTACATCTGAGCCAGGCCATTCTGCGAAGAGCCACAGATGTGGCCATGACCCTAGATGATACATCATTAGGGTCTACTGCAACATGAAATTGCACCTTGGATGCCTCAATACCATCCGCAGCCACCAGCTCCAGCTCCCTGGCAAGCTGGTCAGGGGCCTGTTTTGCTAGGGCCAGCCCAGTATCCCATCTGGATTTCTGGTACCTAGCAGCATAAGCCATATAATTTGCCTGTCTGAGTCCTAAAGATGCTGCTATGTACTGTTCCTTTGCCATGTCATCCACCCTCCTGGAATCCTTTTCAGGAGGGTGAGAGGCTAGAGGAATATTTGCCTTGTCACAGGCAGCAGCCTGCACTACCCCCACATGGCTGCATTGCTGAGAGATGAACTCCGTATCAGAGCCTGATAATGTATACCTCTTGTCCATCCTTTTATCAACAGGAAGGATAGAGTGAGGAGTTTTTAGAATTTTTACTGTCTGTTTCCTAAAGGATTTGTGCAAGGGAATAGACAGTCTCCTAGACTCTGGAATTTCCATCATTTCTACATAATCAGGCTCTTCCTGGTCATCAACAGCTTCCTCAACAGGGAGTTGGAGAGTTTCAGCAACTTTCTTATAGAACATAAAATGAGAAGGGGACTCAGATAGCCTGGGGGGGGGAACCCCTGACGGTCTGTCTGGAGAGATGTCCGGTTCAATGGGCACATCCAGACCTTCAAAATCACATTCACTCTCCTCGTCTCCACACTAGCTGACTTTCTAGTCCTTTTAGTTGGAACCGGCCCCTCAGAGCTGGCTCTTCGTTTGCCCAAGGAAGTATCGCCCTGGTCAGAGGGCACTCCCTCCGGTTGGACCCGAACCGGGCTTGCCATCCGGGTCAGCGGACTTTTTGGCCTCCCTTTCCCTGAGCCTACCAACTCTCTTTTCCATAGTGGCAGCAGGAAAATTCTTACAAATCTGGCAGTCTGCATTGAGGTGGTCAAACCCCAGACACTATACATAGGTGGTGTGTGGGTCAGACTTAGCAAAGGCTTCCCCACAGAGACCACAGTGCTGAAACCCAGTGGGCCTGGTTTTTCTTTTGGGTTTCTCAGACATAGTGCCAGCCTAACCAAACTTGCCCATTAGTGGCAATCCGCCAAGCAAGACCAACACATCTATCTGGCTCATCGGGACCCTGATCGGTGGGTTCTGCACTTAAATGTTGGAAAAATGACCCCCAAATTCGTTTTTTGTTATATTTAAAATCCTTTTTCGTGACTCGCTTCCCAGCTGTATGAAATGAAAAAGGAATCCTTTCTCATTTGATTCCTTTTTCATTTGAGGCCAATCCTTTTTCGTGAAGGGAAAACCCTATATTTTGTCCCTGGCATCTAGTGGCACTCCCCACTCACCGATCTCCGTCCTCGCATTGTGTATTACAGTAGAACCCCAAGTATTTGAACCACTTGGGAGATAGTCATTTGGTCCAGTTAATCGGATGTTGGTATAATTGAGGTTCTGATTCGGAACAGGTCTACCTCAGTCTGCAATCACCGACAGTCTGTTATAAGTTCAGTGCTGTTTTATTTTTTTTGTGAATCTTTTGTATGTCATTTATACTTTTACAGTACAGCACAGAACTTTGCATTATCCCTCATTTCTAATGAACACATAAAGAGAGCTGAGAGTGGCAACCTGCATACTGAGAGATGAAAACTGCGTACTGCACACATTCACGATACACTGTGCGAAGCAATGGTAACATAATGGTATGCAGGAGGAAGCAGAACATAATGTACTGTAAAGTGTTCTGCAGTGTTTAAGTTGTGCTATTGTGTATAATGTCCCCTATGATTACTTGCACAGTGTATTGTGAATGTCTGCAGGATGCAGTTTTCAGCTCTCCGTATGCAGTTTGCGACTCTCAGCTCTGTTTATTTGTTCATTTGAAACGATTCCAAAAGGTTGCTTTTTTTATTACCACATGGTGATGAACGATGCTGACTGCCCTGCCCTATGATACAAGCCTAACTGGGTGTAGCAGGGTGTATCAGAAATGGAAATAAGAATGCAGTACACACCAACACTGAACTGGCAGAATGCCATAATCCACAGCAGAACCACACTACAGCTCCTCTCTTCCGCTTTATCTATGTTGCACACTTCTTCTGCTCTATGCTGACACGCAACAAACCTGACACACAATCCTGGAGTCTAGAGTAGAAAAACAGCAGAGTAAGTGAAAAGAGGAAGAATAACAGTAACATACAATAAAGTAATGACTGACAAAAGATAGGATGTTGCAGATCAGCTTGTATTTGTATTTCTCTGCTGTCTATTGAAGCATTACTCAAAAAATTACGACAGAGACTTGGCCTGTTCTTTAGGATAGCCTACTTCTTAACTAGAGATGCCAAACTACAGCTGGCATGATCAACCTTTCTGTCCTTGATAGATTATGCTGACATCCTCTACAGTCACTGTCCCATTTCCTACCTCACCAAACTTGACACATTATATCATAGAGCTTTGAGGTTCATCACAGGTTTGCCTTATTCCACTCACCACTGCTCCCTATATCAATCAGTGGGGTGGAGTTCTCTTCAGTTCAAGCGTGTTAAAAAATGCAGCCTTATGGACCCTGAGAGCCATCTCCAAAAAACGGCCCCAATACATTACATACTGTCTTCCTATAAAACCAATAGGCAATTACACCCTGAGAAGTTGCAAATCTCTCCTACTGATGGTTCCCAAAGTTAACTCTCACTTTGGCAGGACTGCTATAAGCTTTAAACTGTCCTCCTTGTGGATTAAATTGCAAAAACAACTGAAACTGAGGACACCCATTGGCAAATCATCTTTCAAGCCCTTATATTCATGTCTCAGAAATTATCAGTGCAATTGTTTCCCCATGACCATGAATTGTCATCATGCTAACCTGTACCATTTAACCATGAATGAATTACTTCTAGTGCTTGTCTCCTCCTTGGCCCTGGTCTGTCATTATGCTTTCATGTAACACCTTGATGCCTCTGTCCTCCCTTTGATACTGGTCTATCTTCTCGCTTTTCTCCAGCCTTCTTTTCACAACTCTATACTGCACTCATCCACAATCTACACGCAATCATACTATAAAAGTCCTAACTCCCCTTTCCCTCTCCCCGTAGGCCCCCAACGCTGCATCAGTTCTACCAACCTATCCTTGGGACTTCACTTCTCACAATGTTTATCCTTCACTTACATATTACATACCCCTCTTGGTACCTCATCTGCCATTAGTTGGTGGTTCTCCAAGCCATTTTCATGGCTAGTACTAGTGACTGCCCTGGTAAATGAACTAACTGGGACTTCTATACAGAGAACATGGTTTATATACAGTTGCATGGTTCAATGGTGGATCCCCTTTTGTATTTGAACTCTCCTCTGTTATGGCTTGCCTTGTCTTCCTTTTATCATTTGACTCCCCTATTACTGCACCATTGTGTTTGTGTTTATATACTTATTTACATGTATTTATATGTTTTTATGATGGATGTTACCCGACCCTGTTCTAACCAGGTCCATCTTGTAAAACAGCTCTGCTCAATGATGTTCGTCTGGATAAATAAAGATTTTGACTGATTGATTGATTGACTCCCTACCCTCCGACTGCCATCCCTGTAATAACTATATTTTTTCCCCTGGTGTCTAGTGGTACCCCCCACCCTCCAATTGCTGTCCCCATTCAAAGTTTGTCTTTCCCTGGTGTCTAGTGGCTCCCCTTCCAATCACTTTCCCGCCTGTAATCAAGAAAATAGTCCCTCAATGGCTTTTTTTTCACAACCTGTAAAAAAGAAAAGGGTCCTTTGGTAATCCGACCTCCCACCCCAACCTCCCACTCAGCACCCATCACCCCACACACCCCCAACATCCCCACACACCCTCTCTGAATAGGTCCCAGGGTGAAAATCTAGTCTCTGATCAAAGACACATCTTGCTGCTGGAAACGTTGACTGCTAAAATGAGAAAGTAAAGTAAATGCAGTTCAATGTATTTCAATGGGATTTCAACTAGAACTGTAGATGGTCTAGCAAGTTTGGATGCATTTCTTCTTTGAAAATAACAGCAGATGCACCTACAGTAGACCGTTTTGAAAATGATGCCATTATCTCACAAATTTAATGCAACCACTTTTTGATGTATAGGCAACATTATTTATTTTTTTTTACTTTGTTTATCACCCATGCTTTAGGTGGGGATGTACCCCATATCAGACTCACACAGCCTCCACCATCCAGCATCCCCCACACTGCCTAGGATGGAGGCCCTGTAGCTTACTCTCTACAGTAGAGTTCCTGAAGGAGTGACCAAGATTCACCCTGATAACCCCTGAGACTTATGCGGATGGCGTCATACGGATGGAGAGCAGGAGCTTCATGGGGTAGCTAAGCATGGAGTTTGCCATCTTATGGTTGCCCCTTGGAGACATGGATGTACAATGACTTCAGCACAGGGCATGTGTGCCCTTGCATGTGCCCTGCAGACATCCACCACTGTCTCTGCTCCTTCTCTGTAGTCCCATGCTGGTATATTACTCCCAGCCCCCACTGGTAGTCATGCTGACATGGTGCTCCACCTCCCTAGTCCCGAGCTGGTATAGTACTCCCAGCCCCCACTGGTAGTCATGCTGACATGGTGCGCCACCTCCCTTTCCCATGGGAGGAGAGCAAGCTGATTATCCTACCTCCTCCTGACTGGCTCTTTGGTGCTCCAGGCACATTCCTGAACCTAGGTCATCAGCGTCACAAGCAGTAACAATACTGTTGTGCTGGCAGGCCAGCCATAGGTAACATTATTCTTACATCTGGTTCAATACTTCATGTAAACCACATTTTCTACCTTGGAACCTACAGTACCATAAATGTATCATTGATGACAGACTACATACAGGAGTTGCACACCAGTTTGTTTTCAAAATGTAGGAACATTTGTGCTCCTATGGCAAAAACAAAAGAGCTAACAGATAAAAAGTATTCTACTACAGAGTTCAAATATTTTGATAATGCTCTGTTAACATTCATATTTTACTGGTTATTTTAGTACACAGTCACAAAATGATAAATAGAATAGAAATATTTTAAAAAGTTAGCACAATGTGCCCCACACTTCTATACCCACTGTAGTCCACATGTAAAAAAGGATATTCAGAGACCCTCCCCACCCCCAAATAAGCACCCATTTTCCATGTCCCATAACAAGTATGTTTTTCATAAGCCCTTAGAACATAATGTACACTCCATTCAGATTCTGCTCTCAGCCCATCTCTACCTGGATCATGATCTCAGAAGTGAACTGAGAAATTTAGAAGGTGAAGAAGAGGTATGTTTCTGGCTCTTATCAGTGATGGCAAATCTGCTGAGAGAGAATGTGATTTGCTGGCACTCATCCTTCTTGACTTAAAGTAAGACCTATGGCTTCAGGAGCGAGAACAACTATGGGAACTGGATGAGTACCTACTCCAGGATCTGGACCTATTTATGAACCTTCTGCATCCTTAAATCAATTTAAGTTATATCAACTATATTTAAACTGTGGTCTAACTGTGTGCAGCCAAGGCCATAGGAATCAGAGCAAGACTAACTGAGGCATTTGGTGTTGAAGTTGCTGTTTATTTAATTGATTGATTGATTGATTGATTGACTGATTGACTGATTTGCTTTGATTGGATATGACTGAGATTTTTTAAGCCAGGTAGGCAAGTACAGAACTGATACACAATCTTGTTTACAGCTGCAGTTTTTTATTGTCATTCTACCGTGCTAGCTTACTCAGCAACCTGCCCAGATATATTGACTTATACCTAAGTAAGATATGTTCTAAACAATAAATCTTTCAATACGCTAAGTTGAATTCTGACTATAAACGATACTAGTTTTGTATAATTTGTAACAGTTTTTTAATTGTTTGTTATGTCAATAGTATTTATTTTATTGTCTGTTTCTGTCTACCCAGGCATGGCTGAAAATGGATTATAATAACCAGGGAGTGTTTTTCCCCACAGGGAACGCTGGTTATAATTTGCCATTATAACCAGCTGGTTATAATGGTGACCACGCATTGGGTTTTCCTTGCTCCACACATGTGCCAGCTGCAGTCTTCCCTTCATCAGCCTGATATTTCACCACCTCTCGCACTTGGGCTTCAGCGTGAGTCAGGTGTTAGTTGAACTAAGCTCCTTCTCTATTCCTTTTTAATAGTATTCCTTTTTAACTAATTTAGGAAAAAAGTAAACATTTAAACAGGTGCTTCAACCCGTAACTGTGGCTGCATAGCAAAGTATTTCTACTGCTGTAATTGCTGTGACGGAAAAGTGCTCCCCACCAAGTATATAAAACAAACCATGGGACAGTGTGTAAAACTCAGACTATACACACACCCCTTCGGTGTTGGATGCTATAAACCCCTCGAGCGTTGCTCTCAGGGTTTATGTAGCATCCAACACCTCGTGTGTGTGTGTGTGTGTAAAATTCTCATTACACACACTACCCCATGATTTATTTTATATGTTATGATCAAGCCCATCTCCTGTTAAAACAAATAAAACATTTTTAATTTGTTAATAGCTGGCTAAGTTTTTATTTTATTTTATACTTTCTTTGCCCAGGATGTAGCCCAGCAAATGTGCAACATCTTGTTTTATTTTGGGTCCTATCTGTATTTCTTTTTGCAGCAGGGTATTTGAGCCAGGGAACCATGGGCCAGTAACCTTGACATCAATACCAGGAAAGTATAACTAAAGAGAATCATAAAAAGAATCTTTTTGAATATATATGGAAAAACAACTTGGACTCAGTGGCTCAGTATTGATTCTATCAGGAAAATCGAGCCACATACCTCTTATTGCATTTTTGAGAATGTGACTAAGGAACTTAACATAGGAAGACCCATGGATGTTGCGTACCTGAACTTCGGTAAAGCATTTATTACTGCCCCAGACATAAGGCTTGCTCACAAAATGGAAAACCTTGCATACCTGGCCAGGTGCTATAATGAATTTAGAAACTGTCTGCAGGTTAGGAAGCTGAGAGATAAAATTAAAAACAATTTGTCAACGTTAAGCTAAGTGACTCATGGAGACCCACAATGGTCTGTCCTGGTATCAACACTGTTCAGTATATTTATGTGTGATCTGGAAGTAGGCACCAGCATCTCAGTTGGAAAGTTTGCAGATGTCACAAAATGGGAAGAACAGTTGCATCACAGGAAGGGATAAATGAGATACAGAGAGGCTTGTGCAAGCTACAGGAGTGGGCAGAGAGAGATGGCAAATGAATATCAAGGAGGTGATATGCAAAGTCCTACATTTTGAAATAAAGAATTTAAAGGCAAAATACTCATTAAACAATTTATAGATTACCACAAGCCATCAGGACAAGGACGTGGGTGACAGTAGTAATTGGCAGCACACTGAAATGGAACTAACAGTGTGGGATAGCATCTAGTAAGGCAAACAGAATCATGGCATGTAATAAACAGAAACTGCATAAGTAGATCAAGAGACATTATAATGCCCTTATACTGATCCTTCATCAGGTCGCATCTTGAGCAGTGAGCAGCTTTGCTCCCCCATCTGCAAATGGATTTTGACATGATTGAAAAAATCCAGAGGAGAGCAACCAACTAGGCTGAAAGCATGACAAAAATGTGCTATGAGGACCAATTAACAGAACTAGGGCTCTTTTCACTGGAAAAGAGAAGTTTCAAGAGAGACATGATCATAGTATTCAAATGTTTGAAAGGGGCAACACCATCAGCTCCAACACAACTGTTCAGAGTATCCAAGGATGAGAGAACAAGGGCACACACAATGTGCTGGCAGTATAGCCTAGAGGTTAGAGTAACGAGCTGTGAATGAGCTTGGTACATCCAGCAGACCAGACCTGGATTTGATTCTCACAACCTCTACTTGCATACTGTGCGACTCTGAGCAAGTCCCTTAACCGCCCGGGCTCCCAGGTTGCCCCTTAAAACAGGCACTTGTGCCTAGTAGGCCTTACCTGGTTACCAAAGACTAAAAAAAAACTGAAAATTTCACTGAAAGGAGGACAATTCAGGGGAACTGTCAGGAAGGCCTACTTCACAGAATGAGTGGTGAATGTGTGGAAAAAGCTTCCAGAGCAGGCAGTATCAGCAGATACTGTAACTATGTTTTAAATTTGGACTTGACAGGTACTTTGATGGGGGCAGGGTTTCCCACTGAATTGAATCTGTATGTTCCTATCTTCATAACACAGGAATGTCAAACATTTTTCTCAAGTTCACCCAGGGAATAAGTGGTTGAAGTGGGATTTGAACTCTTCTCCTGGTTTACAAGGTTGTACTCAATCATCTGGACTACAGTGACTCCATTCAACAGGTTATTCTCTTTCACTGATAGTAAGTAAGAGAGAATACATTGTTGCTAAGTGAGCACTGATAGTAGAATGTGGTCACTGTTATATCTTCACAACTATAGACCTATCTTCCCTTCACCAGTTGTATTAAAGATTATAGAAAAAGTTAATAGCTTCCTAACATATGGCATTCCTGTTGATAGAAATCAGGACACATAACCATGTCACCAATAGGCAATGGTAAATTGTATGTTGATTGAAACTGACACTAGCCAATAGAGTAGTGCCATTACTATCAACATTTCAAAACCATTCAGCAGAGTAGATGACACGTGTCTTCTTTTATATGTTAATATGCATTGTCTACCCTGTTTCTTAACATTTCAGGCTGCCAGTGTAAGAGCGTTTGGGGTGTGAGAACAATTAAGTCATGCTGAGCAGTTCTGGCTATAAGTGAAGAGAAGATAAAGTCTTTTTATCAGAGCAGAACATGCGTACCAGCTACTATAATTTACTCCCACATCATTTGCTATTTAAAAAACAAACAGTGAATTTAAATTGTGTTTAACTCCAAGGCTGGCTGTCATGGTATCATCAATAACTTTTACCAAAACAGGAGTCTGAGAGGACAGTCATGGCATAAAGAACAAATGAATGATCCTGAATGGTCAAAATCAACAGAATGTTTTAAAATTAAAAAACTTAGGATTGGAGGCTAGATCTCTGAAATTATCTGGAATCTTTTTAACCCTTTCTGCCTTGGATGGTCACAGTACATGGTAAGCTAGCTGAACAGCTGGGTGTTGATATGTCTGCCTGTGGTACTCTTACACTATGAAAGAGTGTGTGATAAGAGCGAAGTGATGCTTCACTGTTCTGACCCTGAAGTACCCATATGAAACTACTCTTATGGTGGTAAGAGTACCTTAGGCAGAATTATCAATACACTATATATTGCATTTTCTTATTATTTTTTAATTTTCTTTTACTAACACAAAACAGTCCATTCTTTCACCTTACCCGCCACCAATGAGAACCCCATTGCTATGGCACAGTATTTGTGACTCTATAATGAGAATAAGTATGTTGCACTCACTACCTAGGCAAGCTTTCTTGTTGGTTGGGAGTGTTATACTAAGCCCCTATGTTCTGTAATTGTAGTTATTACACAGTAATGACAAAAATATGTAAGTGACCAATCCGAGCCATTCAAGATAACACACAAGAGGCTTTTCATTTTGATCAGAGTTCCTCTTTCAGCATACTGAAGTCCTGAAACAGGTTGGCTGGCCGTCATGATCCTTACAGATGTCACATCATCTGACATATTAGAGCAGTGCTAACATTATAAAAAACTGAGCTACTAGTTACATTCTTCTGCACCAGATTCAGTGCAAATTAGTCCCACATTAGGCTTTCTTTCCTTAAATAGAAGCTGCATTATAGTTCTGCGGTAGCGATGGCTCTGTCACTTTTGTAAGTGCTGCCAAAGTTAATCTCCATAAATGGGACAACTCCTACAATATTTAACATTTCACTCTGGCATCTCATTGTCTTACTCACCACTGTCAGCTTTACGGTGGTCTAAACTGGCTATCCCTTGAGGCTAGCTGCTCCTATGCTCTTGGCACCTTAGCTGATAAAATTATTAGAACTGGAGTTCCCTCTTCCCTAGCCTTAATGGTTGGCTCTCACAAGCCTGCACTACCCCCTTTGCTCTGGAGATAAGTTCCTACTATATGTTCCTAGACACAGGACAACCAAGGGATCCCAGGCTTTCTCCTAATTTGCCCCGAATTTTTAGAACTCCTTGCCTGTGTCCATCTGACTCTCCCCTTCCCATGCCTGCTTCAAAAAGGAGCTACATCACTACCTCTTAAGCCCCATTTACACTACCGACTTTGCAGTGCATTAACCTATGCACATAGGTTGATGCACTGCAAAGTAGGCAGTGTAAACACTGTCAGGAGCAGCTTAAGAGCCCGTGGGATCATTTTTTTTTATTCGACTTAGCTATGGGATCAATAGCAGAGCAAGCACATTAATTGGTAGTGTGAATGCTTTGCTGTGCTCGCTCTGCTACACAGGCAGTTTTTTTATCACCCTGTGGTGAATTCACAGCCCCTCCTCAGAGTGATCTACAGGGCTGCGAGGGTGGGCTGTGTAAATGTGAATGCAGCCAGCGGATCAGGAAGGGAGCGTCGTACAAGCCACAGCACTGCCACTGTGTAGACACAGCTTTAGTCTCTGACCCCTGTACCTGCTTCCTTCTCTGTATCCTTATCTGTATCCTTCCTCCTTGATCCCCCTAACTGAGGTACCTGACAACTGCCTGTCCCTGCTGCCTAACCTGGTGTACTTATATATGCTACTTCCTCTCTGTTTTAGCCACTTAGTTCTGCTCATCTCTGGGTTCGCTGTTCTTGTACTAATTTTCTGTATTACATTGTATCTATTTTCATACCATGTTGTAGCGGCAATTACTTCACCTCCTTCTTTGTACTTTTCACTATATTGCAACTTTGTTTCATTATTATGTAAGATTTCTCCTTGTTACCTTGCATTTACTCTTTCAACTACTTTTGTATCTGTCACTAGTTTACCTTTCACATTGTTCACTTTAATGTTTCTCTGTGCTAAGTGTCATGATTGTTTTTATGACTTGTACTCTCCCGGATCGTGCCTGAAAATAGGCATATTTAATGTCTGATGCACTTACCCAGTTATCAAAAACCAAATGAATAAATAAGAACCACTACAGTTAGGGCTTCACAGGCACTTCTAATTTACTAATTCGGGTCTTTGAACATTAGGGACTGAAAATAGCCATGCATACTTTCTGTGCAAAAGAGTACAAATCATATAAATTTGGCTAACACTGTTCTAGTAGTTTGCATATTACAGAATGTTAAAAACACACAGAGCCCGATTTTAGAAGGTGGTTGGAGGGCTTGCATCAAGTCCTTCATCCACCGCAAAGTTTGACACAGTTGCACCGAACAGTTTGCCACAACTTGCGCCCAAATTTTAGTACCTTTGGCACAGCTGCAACAATTTACTCAAGTTACAGCAGCTTGCACCAAAGGTTTTGCATGAGCTCCACAAAATGACTCCCCCATGGCGCAACTGTAGACCAAGGGGGATCTTGTCTAAGTCCTGAGTTCGGTTACAAGGGACTTGCGCCAGGGAGTTGCGACTGAGATATTTGTAAAATCGGACCTGCTGCATTGGTTGATACAGTACAAGTCAACACTTGTGTCAAACTCCTGACCACAGGTCCCTTGCAGTGATCTAATGACTTTATAAAATCAGGCCCCTACAGTAAAAATATAATTTCTAAAGTCCAATACACAAAAAGAAAAAAAATGTCATCAACAGGTGCTGAGGGCTGGCTGTAGCCATGGAATGCCCCCTCCCCACATGCAGAACACTCCAAGGAAGCTGTATGATGATGCATGGTCATTCCACTTCCAATCCCACTCTGTCCGCATGTCTATGTGGGCGGTTGAGCCAGGGGCAAACATGGGGATGGGGCCACAATCCACATGACCCACAGTGTGAAGGGTGCAAAAGTTATACAAAGGAGTACCTTGCCTTAGTAATTCCATGCTCCCAAAGTAGGACCTCCACATAAAGTTCTGGGGGCCCAGTTGCCACTCCCTCCCTCCATACCTGTTCCCCTCATGCCTCCAATATGACAAAGAGGGTTGGGGGCATGAAAAGCAATTTTTCATTTTGTTATGAATATTTTGAAGCCTATATGGGGATATAATGAGTCTCTGCTGTGTGAGGAGCTGGAGATCCATGCTAATGCTGATCTGGGCAGCTGACTGGATGCCCAGTGTCCAGCGCTGCTCTGCCACGGGTACATCCCAGGGCTGAGAATTCCAGCAACTGTTTGTAGCTTGGATAGTTTTGTCGATTGGTCACTAAGAATTGGGGGAAAAGAAAAACAGAAAAATAGTAAATATTTGAAACCTGAAACTTTCAAGTATATTAGATAACTATCAAAAAGGTGTGGCCCACCCATTGGCACAGCTGTAGTGCTTCTGCTCATGTCACACTAGCGTCTGAGTTCGGGAGCAAGACTGGGGCACTAGGGTCTAGTCAGGGAAGGAGGCTTAAGCATCCCAGAGGCCTCCTGAGAATGATGAGGCAAGAAGAGTGTGCACAAGAACATGGTGCTCAGAAATCACACACAGCATGAACGACTAGGGTCTCAAGCACACACAAGCCTGTAAGAGGGACACCAGAACCCACTTCAAAGCTTCATTTACTAGGAAACACTGGACAGAGTTCCGCCTGACATGTTTCGGACTAAAGGACTTTGTCCAAAACATGTCAGGAGGGACTCTGTCCAGTGTTTCCTATTAAATGAAGCTTTGAAGTGAAACTTTTTTTGTTCTGGCATCCCTCTTACAGGTTTGTGTGTGCTTGAGACCCTAGTCTTTCATCCCTGAGAATGTTCTCTTTCTCTGGGGAGGGAAGCTGATGCCATCGCCATGCAAGTACCACCTAGGACCACATATGGAGCTGTAGGCAGTCGGGCCTTGAGGATGAATGTGCTGCTGGTTCCACGTGACAGCACCCTTATGTGTGCATGCATGCAGATGTTGCCACTGGCATCCCAGGTAAAAGGGATAACAATGGTGCAAAAACACACCGGTACCACAGGATGATTCTGGCATTCTGCAAGCCACACACCACTCAACCATTATGTTGTTTTTTTACAATGATTCAGGTGGCTCAGGGGGAAAAATGCTAGATGCCTTACCTGCCACCACACCAGCAACTTGGGTTCAAGAGTGAACCTGGATCACTGGGAGTTGACCCGGGAGGGAGAGGAGAGAGTCTCTGGAGGGCTGATCTTCTCTCCCTGGGAGTGGGCACAAGGCACCCAGTGGCAGCCTGGCCTCTAGGGATGACTAGGAGCATGGTAGCCATGGACCACCATGTAGGGGAAAGGAGGAGTGGTGGCCGCTGATTCCTGCATGTGAGAGCATGTGCAGGGCCATCTTGGGCAGCACTGCATGCCACTCCTAGGATAGAAAACCAGGAAGGAAAATCAGACACTCCCTCAGACTTGATGAACCCAGCCACCTGCAGGCCCCACACTTGATGTAAATCCAGGCTTCACAGCTGAGCATGACCCTAAGTCCTGGAGGAAAGTTGGGGTGAAGGGGTAGGGTGGCTGGCATGAAGGGAGAGGCTGCCCCAGACAGGAGAATAAAAAGATTAAGCAAAAAATAAATACAATTTTTCTTAAATTGTTCAGACTTACTGTGTTCAAAGTGCCCTTCACGTTGACACTTTATTGCTTATTTTTTTTAAACTGCTGTTAATGTTCCAGCTATGTTTATGTGTACTAATATTTATTTCATACTATCGTGTTTTAGGAATATGTGTTGTGTGAATATTTTATTCTGTGTAATCACAAACTGGCACATCAGGATGCCTTTGAAAATGAGCTGCTGCTCAGTTGCCCATTCTAGATTAATGTAAGCAGTTTAATTACGTCCTCTTCCAATTAGTACTAGCAGTTCAACTCAATCTGCTACTTTTTACAATCCATAGCAGACAAAAAATAAGATTTAGTCAGAGCCAATACAGCAGCAAATTGATTTGAGTAAATGTTCATGTTATCGGGAATTAGCATATTGTTTTGTTGTTAAAGGTTCGATTTAAAATTTTTCATATTACAAGTAAAATGGCATACAGTATGATATATGAAAGAGACATTAGCAGTCTGATACTAATGTGACACATCCTCAGCATATGAGGAGGCTCATAAAGTTACAACTGGCAATAAAGGTAATGAAAAGTATAACATCAGACCTGATAAGTCCATCTTCTTCCAAGTTGTGTAACAGGGTGTGCTTTGAAACAACTGAGAAGCTGCATGGGATTTACTATATTGGACTAGATATCTACAACAAATATCTCTCTTGCTTACATCTGAGGGAAGTTTTCCTTACTTTACAGTCTTACATTGGTATTGCTTTGTGTTTAATTATTTTAGTTTTTAATTCAGGAAGGGGGTTTTCAAAACTGCTTATCTTGTGACCATCTTCAGAAGGGTTGAAATAACTGCATATTTGATTTTCCTTTGTGGGTAACTGGACTGTCTACTAGTATTCTGTGACAGTTTGCATCAATATATTTTGAAATAATGCACTGGTGGTGGCTGTGCACTTCTAATAGCAAAGGCTGCAGTTTGTAATTGGATGCCAGACAGAGCCTGAGGTGGGGGAAATTGTCTTCACTAGTCAGGGAGACCTGCATCACAGCCAATTGTTCTGGCTTGAACATTCCGGCATTGATCAATTACTATAAACTACTGGTGTGATCCTGTTTCAGACAGAAGTCCATCTTCTTCCAAGTTGTGTAACAGGGTGTGCTTTGAAACAACTGAGAAGCTGCATGGGATATACTATATTGGACTAGATATCTGCAACAAATCTCTCTCTTGCTTACATCTGAGGGACGTTTTCCTTACTTTACAGTCTTACATTGGTATTGCTTTGTGTTCAATTATTTTAGTTTTTAATTCAGGAAGGGGTTTTCAAACTGCTTATCTTGTGACCATCTTCAGAAGGGTTGAAATAACTGCATATTTGATTTTCCTTTGTGGGGAACTGGACTGTCTATTAGTATGCTGTGACAGTTTGCATCAAATTACTTTTAAATAGTTTACAAATCAGTTACTGGATGTTAGTTGAATTACTATAAAGGGCAGTACTCACCAGGGTGGTGGAGCAGTGGTGTATTTGTTTGTCTCTAACAGTCACCAGTGGTTGTGAACTACCCACCCACCCTTCCCACACCCCACACCCCAGGTGTGATGTTTCCTTTGTAGCCAATTTTCTGACATCATGTCCTCTACAGGTCTTGGGGCAGAACTGTCATATTCTTAATAACCCAGGACAGTGCATAAAGGGTAAGTACACACCACAAAAAGGAAAAACAAAAACAAATATATATATATATATATAATATGCATATATATATATATATATATATACACATATATATTTATATAATGTATTACATATTGTATATTATAAGGGAGAGGGGCATGTGGGGAGTGGTGCAATGCACTGGCTGTGGGGCAGCAGTTTTCTGGGAGACATTCTGGAAACTGCGTTGCTGTCCTATTTGCAGGCAACTGTCAGCTCTGAGGGAGGAGGTTTCCCACCTCCAGGCTGAACTGGCAAGGACTAAGGAGGCCTCCCCCACCCAAAGAGCACTACTGTCACAACCACTGCCTCAGAGGCTGCCAAGTATGAAGAGCCATTGGACCACAGTGGCTTCGGGGAGGGTGCGATTGGTGGAACAGAGGCAAAGCCCCCTAGTTGTACCTCTACACAAACCATATGCCAGTCTGACAGAGCAAGGTTCCTGTATGATGGCACCCTCAGTGGAGACCAAGAAGAATGCAGAGGACATCCACAAGGGAGACCCACAGAAGGGTGGCAAGGGACACCACAGGGGAAGGAAACAGCTTCTGATAGGGGACTCCATTGTTAGAGGGGTAGACCTGGGGAACGGAGAGGAGAGGGAAGTAAGGTGCCTGCCTGGTGCCATGGCTTGGAGGGACAAGAAGCGAATCCTCAGGATTGTGGAAGCAGCATTACAGGAGAGGGAACTAGATATCATTGTCCACCTTGGGACAAATGACCTAGCTAGGCATGGGATCAGTGCAGTGCAGGATGAAATTGTGGAGTTGGAGAGGGGCCTCAGACAGGTAGCAAGCACGGTTACCTTCTCAGAGGTGCTGCCAGTCCATGGCAGGGGTGAGGTTAGGGTACTACACACCATGCAGTTTAATGAATGGTTGCAAAACTGGTGCAGAGCACAGGGCCTTTGGCTTCATTGGGGACTGGGGAACACCTGGAGATGAAGGTCTATACTGGCATGATGGTCTGCATCTGTCCACAAAGGGAACCAAGATTCTAAGTGACAGGTTTAAATGCTTCCTCGCAAGCTTTTAAACTAGCCATGGGGAGGTGCTAATAAGAGGCAGGTAATTTCAAGCCTCCCACAAAAACAATGACAGGTAAGGTAAACACTGAGGTACAGTGCTCAACAGTGGGCAGGACAGGGTAAATGGAAAATAGACAAGGGCAAAAGAGCAGGCATGGGGGAAAAAGGATAAAGCCAACATTAAATGGAGGGCAATGAGTACCAATGCCCTAGTCTGGAAAACAAGCTTCCTGAGCTAGTAGCTTTGATGGAAGATGAACAATTGGATATTGTAGCGATCACGGAAACATGGTACGGAGAACCATGACTGGGATGATAACACTCTACGAGGCTACACAGTCTACAGAAGGGACAGGAGGGAAAAGAGGAGGTGGGTAGCTCTATACATAAGGGAAAGGGATCAAAGCTACAGAACTACAAAGGAAAGGGGAGGACAAGAGGCACTCTGGGTCACCTTGGGAGACAGGGAATGGCATCACAATCCACACAGGGGTTGTATACAGACCCCCATCTCAAGGGGAGGAAACGGACAAGAAAATGATAGAGGACATTCTCAAAATGGCTGAAAAAGGGGAGATACTGTTGATGGGGGACCTGAATATGCCAGATGTTAACTGGATGACATGTACTGCAGCCACATCCAAGAGCCGGGTCATTCTCGATGCCCTACAGGGGTCAGGCCTTAGACAGCTAGTGTTGGAACCCATTTGGGAGGGAGCAATACTAGACCTGGTACTCTCAAATGGAGAGATGATCACAAATTTAGACATCAGTAGACATCTGGGAACAAGCGACCATTGCACAGTGTGCTTCACAATAAGCACAACCATGGAGATGAGCCATACAAAAACAAGCATACTGGACTTTAGAACGGCTGACTTTGGCAAAATAGGTGAATACCTGAGGAATACACTATCAAATGACCAAAAAGGAGGGGTGGAAGAACAATGGAGAAAAATCAAAACTGCCATCATAGAGGCAACAAGCCTTTGTGTGAAACAGACAAAGAAAACAAAGCGGAGTAAAAAAACACTATGGTTCTCAAAAGAGGTGGCAGGGCAGGTTAAGGAGAAAAAGGTTGCATTCAAAAAGTATAAGGAATCACAGAAGGAGCACAACAGGGAACTGTATCAATTAAAGCAGAAAGAAGTGGGGAAGGCAGTCAGAATAGCAAAAGCCCAAACCGAGGAAAAAATAGCCAATTCAGTTAAGAAGGGGATAAAACCTTTTATAGGTACATTAGGGAGCATAGAAAGGTTAAGGGAGGAATAGTGAAGATTAATAAGGGGAGGGGGGGAGGTGGGCAGAGGGAGACAGTGAAAAGGCAGAGTTACTGAATGAATACTTTTGCTCAGTATTCACAAAAGAAGATGAGGAGGAGTTACCTAAACTAGACAATAGAAGCACTTCTGGGTAGGGGTGGTTGACACCAGTCCATTTACAGAAGAAAGAGTCCTGAAAGAACTCCTAAAACTCAAGGTGGACAAAGCAATGGGGCCTGACAGGATTCACCCCAGAATCCTAAAAGAACTAAGTGAGGACCTAGTGATACCACTGACCACACTTTCTAACAAATCATGGGAGGATGGGGTGGTACCTGAGGACTGGAGGAGGGCAGATGTGATTCCCCTTCACAAAAGTGGGAGCAAGACAGAAGCAGGAAACTACAGACCTGCAAGTTTGACCTCAGTGGTAGGAAAATGATGGAATCACTTGAAAGAAAGAATTGTTGAGTACCTAGAGGCCAGTGGGGCACAGGACCCAAAGCAGCATGGATTTACAGCAGGAAGGTCATGTCAGATGAATCTAATAGATTTCTTTGACTGGGTGACCAAAGTAATAGACCAGGGAGGGGCTGTGGATATGGCCTACCTAGACTTTAGCAAGGCATTTGACACAGTCCCACACAAAAAATTGATACTCAAGTTAGCCAGCCTGGGAGTGGGTCCCAGGGTGTTAGCCTGGGTAGCAAACTGGCTGTACAACAGGATACAGAAGGTAACAGCAAATAGAATACATTCCGAAGAAAGGGGGGTCACTAGTGGAGTACCTCAGGGCTCAGTACTAGGTCCAGTCCTCTTTAACATCTTTATAGATGACATTGCAGAGTGTCTGGAAGGAAAGGTATGCCTCTTTGCAGATGACACAAAGATCTGTAACAGAGTTGATAAACAAGGGGGAGTAGAAAGGATGAGAAGGGACTTGGCAAGGTTGGAGGAATGGTCAGACATATGGCAACTTAGATTCAATGCAAAGAAGTGCAAAGTAATGCACCTGGGAAACAAAAACCCAGGAGAAGAGTACACAATAGCAGGGAAGGTACTAACAACAACAAAAATGGAAAGGGACCTGGGGTAGTCATATCAGATGATCTAAAGGTGGGTAAGCAATGTGAGAAATCAGTAAGGAGAGCCAGGGGGATACTGGGATGCATAGGAAGGGGTATCACAAGTAGAAAAAGGGAAGTGGTTATCCCTCTGTACAGACAGTTGGTGAGACCCCATCTGAGTACTGTGTGCAGTTTGGAGACCTCATCTATGCAAGGACATAGACAGGATGGAAGCAGTCCAGAGAAGGGCACTAAAATGATGCAGGGTCTGCATCAGAAACCATATGAAGAGAGACTGAGATAGCTTAATATGTATACCCTTGATGAAAGGAGGGACGGGGACATGATAGAAACGTTCAAGTACCTCAAGGGAATCAACAAAGTGCAGGAGGGTAGCATCTTTCAGAAAAAGAGATGTGTAAGAACAAGGGGGCACAATTTAAAGATAGAGGGGGGACGGCTCAGGGGTAATGTGAGGAAATTTTTTTTCACGGAGAAAGTGGTGGATGCATGGAACCGCCTTCCTGGGGAGGTTGTTGGGTCTAAAACAGTGGGGGAATTCAAACATGCATGGGACAGACATAAAGCAATTGTAGTGGGGGGTGGAAGGAAGTAGGCTGGTGGTTAACTAAAATCTGCAGCTTATCCAGTAGGTAGGGAAATGGGCAGACTGGGTGGGCCAAGTGGTCCTTATCTGCCATCAAAGTCTATGTTTCTATATTAACTACCCACAAGGCATATTTGCAACAGCTGGTTAGTAGATGAAAGTATTAAAAAAAGCTTTGCATATAAACCAAAATATCAGTAAATACAAATTTATATCAAGTCCATTTTGCACATGGGGTGAAGCACTGAGGATATAAAATGTTTAGGTGTTCACCCATATATATTCCTTCTCTTGAGAGACACTTTCTCTAGCACTGCAGATCCAATGAACTCTGTGATACAAAATACAAATGTCAGACATGTATTCTAAAAAACAATAAAAAGCAGGACATTATTATATTACATGATCATTTATTCTTAATCATACAGTGGTAGCCGAAGAAAAGTTTCTCAGTACTGAGGTATACCTAGAAGTTTCTCAGTACTGAGGTATACCTAGGTATACTGAAGCAGAGTGAGGCAGAATCACATTACAGTCAATGCAAATTGCAAATTGAGTGCCTCAGTGGTACCTCAGTGGTACCTCGAGGTAGGCAACATTTAGATAACTACCACTGTAATACAATACAAAAAACACTTCTATTGCAAAGTATGCCTGCCATCTTTATATATAGGAAATAAGACGGTCGATAGGAATCTTACAGAACATGCACAAGTTCAAAGCAATCATTCACACCTGGGCTACAGCGGGCCCCCAAGGTATAGATCCATTATAGCTGAGAATCTGATATAATAATGCCCTACTTTTATCTAATGTTTTAGAACAGATTCCTAAAATGTTTGGAATCATTGTACTGCAGAGTTGATTGGTTCCACAATCCTAAAGAAAATGTCTCTCAAGAGAAGTGATATATAAATGAATACCTGTCAATTTTGTTTGTTAAACTTACATTTATTGATTTTATAATTTCAAGTCAATACAAGCATAACTCGTAGGACAGTACATAGTAATTGTAACTTCAGCATTTGACAGTGCAGTATCTTTAGCACTCCTATATTTGATACAACATGAGAGGGTTACCTACACTTTGTTTTCCATTATTGTGAATCACTTCATAGACTATTGCTGCCATGAGTGGGGAAATACCAAAAAAAGGTTAAAAACAGTACCCCTAGAACACCCCTTTAATAGGTGAAGCATCCCCATTGTCCTAAAATAGATAATTGAACTTGAGATATCAGAGCCTTCTCCCAGCTCTGCAACTTCTTACACACTTCTAACATAATCCGGTTAGTCAAATCTATCCATGCAACAAGAATTAGAACTGAGAACATTTGACTGATGCATTCCAAAGCTGCACTCAAATGTTAAGAACATTTACCACAGATGTGGAAGAATCCCATTGTTGAGCAGAAAAAAACAGAGCTTAGGTAAATGGGAAAAACCAAAAGTAACTGCATCAGCAGAGACACTTGCTCCAAACCCCCCCTTGTTTTAGGACTTTTATAAAAAGCAAGCTTTATCAGCATAACTTTTGCATGCAACAATAATGTCATTTTAGTTAGTGTCCCACTAAAAGCGAATGTCCACAACAACAGGGAGTCAGACAGAAACATTTAGAGTGACCAAGTCCCCAGTGTCCACAACAACAGGGAGTCAGACAGAAACATTTAGAGTGATCAAGTCCCCTTTAATCACTTTCCTCAGTAGCAGCTTTTGGAGCCCTGATCCTCCATACCGCAGGTGTTTTCTTCCACCTCAGAATCCAAATCAGAACTACAGGCTGTACAGTCCAGTTCAGTTTTAGCAAGCATCTTTCCTGCATTCACAGGACCCGAGAAATGATACGTTTTATTGCCATAAACAATTTTTAGACTCGCCGGCATTAATAAAACATGACGGACTCCAAGCTGGCGTAGCTTTGAGCAAACCCTGTCAAACCCCGTCAAAGCCTTTTCGCCAATGCTGAATGGCAAAACTAAGATCTGGAAAGATATGTATGGGTGAGTCTTGTCATTTAAATGGGCCACTCTTCCTTGCCTCTGTAGGACAATGTGTCTCTCTATAATGGAGCCCAAGACTTCCAAAACTGCATGGGCCTGAGGATGTGCTGAAACAGCATGGAGTCAGGCACCCCTAGTATTCACACAGTATGCCCTCTGAATAAGGACTGGAGATTCCAGTTGCAGAGAGTCCGGGAGTCATTGCTCAAGAAAGTGAGTCAGATTGTCCCCTTCCACTGCCTCTGGTTAACCTAATATATGAATATGGGACGCCCATGCCCCATTCTCCAAGTCCTCTAGTCAGCATCGTAGTAGAAGGTTCTCCTTCACAAGGCCCGCTGTTGCTGCCATAGCTTTATTGACTGATTTATTTGCCCCTTTAGCTTCATCCTCCACTGCCTGGAGCTTTGTTTCCACCACCAACATCCTAGTCATGAAATCATCCATCTTTTTATCAATTGTCTGAATGGCCTTAAGCAAAATGGCTTTGGACGGCTGATTCGGGCTGGTGGTGGTGGTGGGGGACTCCGTCTTTACCTGGGCCTGGCTGTGTTTCTTTCTGCTTGGTGCCGTCTCCTCCTGCCGCTGTTTTTGGATGACCCATTTCACCAGATATATCAAATTTAATATCTCACTGATCATAGAGTTGTACTAGATCCCAATTTAATGTTTGTAGATTATTTGCCCAGCTTTTAGATCACAATACTGTGTTTTGTAAGGTAAGATGTGCAGAGCTTCATTGCTTCACTCCAACATCCAAAAAATGGATTTCTATACGTTTATATTTCCTGATATTGTAGTTTATATGTAAAGCTTTTTTCATAATTACATGCACTAATCAACTGTGAAAATATGCCTTTTGGGTAGTTTATACCAGGTTTGATATTATACTTTTCATTATCTTAATTGCGGATTGTAATTTTATAAGTGCCTCCTTGTATCCTGAGAATGCATCTTATTCGTTGTTTTAAATTTTCTGTTTGTACACATCACTGGTGGTCGATAATATAATAATCAGTTACAATAGTGTTACAAATATAGCATAAGGAGAAAACAGCAATGTCCGAATGGCGTACCACAGACAGAGACAAGGATTAAACAATGCTGTGCAGCAAGCGCTACCCAAGTCGCTGTCCATAGTGCTAGGAAGAAGACAAGGGCTGGGAAATCGAAAATGGTGGATGAGCTGCTCCTGTGGTAGAGAGGACTGAAACATACAGCTGCTTGACCACAATGGTGGTGGAGGTCAGGGATCTAATCCTGGCAGTCAAAATGTTGTTTTTCTCCCATAATCCAACTCCAACTCAGAGTTGATTATTTTAGTTAAGGGGGGTGTGGGGGCAGAGCCCCCACTAAAATAAGTGTTTGGACTGGTAGCAGTCATCAGTGTGCTTTGTGACCGCTACCAGTGGCACTGCCTTTACTTGTGGCATTTGTTCCTGCCACTGTTCTTCATAGTGCTATATGGAAGGTGCTGTTATTGACAGCGCTGTTCATACATGTGCCATTCAGACCTAGTGCCAGATAATGTAAGGGCATTTCTGCATTAAGTTATTAACTCGGATAAAACTCTGCTTCTGGAGTGAAACATTAGTTGTTTTGCCCCAATCTGGCATAGCATTGCTCCCTGATATTCATTGCACTACTGCACTTTTGTTTGTTTTTAGTATTTATCATGTGAATTCCCATTTGCTTTTCTATTCTATAGCGCATATGAACGTATGCAGCCTAAGATCAAAAATGCAAGAGGTACAAGCCTGGCTTGATCTCTACAAGCCTGATATCCTTGCCATCTCAGAGACATGGCTTAAGGCACACATCCCCAATCACAAGATACTGGCCCAAGGTTATAGTATGTACCATAAGAAAAGGTTGACCAAAAGAGGGGGCAGTGTACTCATTTACGCCAACATAGCCCTAACTGTATCGTTCCTCACCTTGCAGCAACACATCTCCCCTGATGGTGAATCTATAGTCATCCAAGTCACCCTAGGGCACAACAAGCAACTAGCTATTGGCTGCATTTACCACCCACCCAAATCGGCTCTTTAATCCCTAGAAGCAATAACAAAAGTCATGGCCCAAGTTGTTTCTTCGGAGCTCCTTATTCTGGGTGACTTCAACCTAAGCTGGGCCCAGGACCCTAACAACGCCCTTCTGGCACTGACCCAGGAAGCAAACCTGGTACAGGTCATCTTAGAACCAACCAGACTTAACTACAAATCGGGGAACCACACCACCCTTGATTGGGCTCTGGTGTCCAATCCCACCAACATCCAGAAAGCGGGCATAATGGCAGACTCCTTAAGTGACCACTCCCCCATATTCTGCATCTGGAAGAACAGAACACCCAAGATCCAACCCAGAATACTCACTGCTTGTGACTACACAAACTTCTCAGCAGTGCAGTTTAATGACTACCTATACAGTCTGGACTGGAGCCCAGTAAAGCTCCTCTCCACCTTGGTTGAGGCTCTAGAGCATTTCCACAGTGCAGTATGTACAGCAGCTAACCTCTTCGTCCCCTTGAAAAAACGTAGAACAAAGGGTAGCTGCTAGAAGTGGATCTCTCCATCCTTAAAAACCTTTATGGTCAGTCGAGACAAGGCCTGGAAGAAGTTCAAGCTCTCTTCCCTTCCTGCCGACCTCGTGTCATACAAGGTCTTAAGAAACAAATGCAAGAGAGCCATCAAACTTGCAAAAAGGGAGTATATCACTCACCTACACCCTAAACAATTCTGGTATCACGTCAACAACCTGATCAGGGGTAACACTAAGACTGAACCTGGCCCCATTGAGGTCAATGGTCAGTCAGTGAGTGACTCCCTCGAAATTGCTACTGCCCTCAACAATCACTTTGGTAACCTCGATGCCTACAAGGTCGGCCTGCCCTCGCCAACCTCAGCTCCTAATGTTATCGAGCCTACTCGCCTTGACCATCCCTCCTTCCATCTAAGACTGGTGAAGACAAAAGAGATCAATCCCTCCTAAGGGCTCTGAAAGACAAGGGCTCAAGAGGTCCTGATGGGATAAACCCTCGGCTACTTAAGGCTGGTGCCCCATCCCTCACCAGGCCCCTGACATGGCTCATAAACAGATCCCTACTTGAACGGACTGTTCCAGACCAGTGGAAACAGGCCAACGTGGTCCCTATTCACAAGGGTGGCTCCAGGGAAAACATAAGCAATTACAGGCCTATTTCCCTGCTCAGTACACTTGCAAAGCTACAGGAAAGGTTAGTCTATGGCCAACTCCGTGACTACCTGGAGTCCCATCAGCTAATTGCACGTTCACAGCAGGGTTTTAGAACTAACCATGGGACTGACACAGCACTCATCCATCTCTCAAATGACTTGCTCAGAGCAATGGATAATGGGACACCCACTGGCACCATCTTTATAGACCTTTCCAAGGCTTTCAACCTTGTGGATCACAAACTCCTGCTAGTAAAACTGGATAACATTGGCCTAGACCCCCTCGCCCTCAAATGGTTTGGGAGTTACTTATCAGGCCTATCCCAGAGGGTCATCTGGAAGGGTGCCATCTCGGGTCCTTTACCCCTTACAGAGGGAGTACCGCAGGGCTTGATGCTCAGCCCACTCCTTTTCTCCATATTTACTAATGACCTAAGCCTCCACTGTGGGGGAGGCTCCGTTGTTCAGTACATGGATGACACCGTCATCTACCGATCCGTGGATAACATTGCAGCTCTAGGTCCCCTTCTCCAAGCCGACTTAACATTTCTTGAGGCCTAGATGAGAGCAAATAGAATGGTCCTAAATGCAGGCAAAACTAAGGTGATGCTATTCGGATGCAATGCCCTTGGACACGACAGGTCTAAATCTCTGCAACTCACTGCTCTCTCGGGAAATGACATTGAGGTTGTGCCCTCCTTAAAATACTTAGGTCTAACATTGGACCATTGCCTTACCTTCAAGTACCACGTGGATCAAGTCACCAAGACCATACACCACAAACTGGCTAAAAGACCAGCTCATCCCTGAGGCCAGGACCTCAATCGCCACAAGTGTCCTCCTCCCTACTCTGACTTATGCTGCCCCGATCTTACAGAGCATGGCCAAGCAGAAGGTCACCAAGATGCAAATCCTGTATAACAAAGTAGCCCGGTTTGCTACCCAGGACCACTTGCGAAGGCACCATTGTGACACACTTGCCCAGTTATGCTGGCCCTCGCTGACCTCTCATCTTCACTACCCCCTGGTCCGCTTGACCTTCAGCTACTCAGCTCTTCAGCTCCACCCAGCATCACCGGAACTATCGCACTCAAACATAACCCCAGGAGCCTACGGACATCTGGACGTACACTGCTTGAAGTTCCCAGAGTCAGAACTAACGCTGGCGGCAGGTCATTCTTCTACTCAGCCCTCTACCTGTGGAACAAACTCCCACTCCAGTGCAGGAAGCCTCCTCACTGATGAACTTCCGCACCAGACGCAAAGCCTATATGTCTGATACTAGCACTTGTCATTGCCATGGCTCATGACCCCCCCCCAATTGCTTCTATCCTCCTAATATCCAGATCCTCCAAGCACCCTATCAGGTTCCACGGTGCTTCCCTCTAGACATAGTACCACAGCTAACTTTCCACTGAACCATGCCAGTAGTAAACAATGAGCTTACCATGTAAAATTATATTTCTTCTGCACCTTTTGTTAATTCTACTGTCAACATATTTGTAAGGACTGATGCATGATGATAACCATGGCTGTAACCTGCTCACACACCAGAAACTACTCTGTAACCCAAGTCTTTCTCTGTATGAAAATATGTATTGTTATCCCGGGTCGCCCCTGAAAAAGGGACCTTCGGGGCTCAGTGGGCCTACCCGTCACCAAAATTTTAAATAAAATAAATAAATATTAAGCGGGTTAAAGTTTTACTGCTGACTATGGCATAACACTGCTTTTTATTTGATGTACATGTGGCAAGTACACAAATGTGCAATAGTACAACGAATAACAGGAAGCAATGCTACAATAGATTAATGCAGAAAACAACTAACGATTCTTTCTAAAACATCACTGGAGATGGACTCCTATTGTCTGCTTAATTTTTTCATTGACTGTTGGACCGGGGGGGTTGGGCACCTAGTGTTAGAATGGAGGGTTGGCAGCACCGGGCTTTGGCTGTCATTGTTTGCTTACTTTTTTTCATTTACTGTCTGACTCTAGGTTTAGGCACTTGGTGTCAGAATTGGGGACATTTTGTGGCAACAGGGCTGAGAAGCAGGTAGCTACTTGCTTTCATTTTAGTTAACCATCCAACTCCATAATTAGGCCTCCAGTGTTGGGGGCAGGAAGTGGCATTGTGGTTTGGCTACTGGTGACTGCCTAGATGCCTGAATCAGGAGTCACCCAGCCAACCATGCCCACCAAACCAGAACCACATTGCCACTGCTTGCAAGCTGCAGCACAGAAGCACCCCCTCAACCCAGCAGTATAGCTAACATTAAAAGAGCTGTACTATGCTGTGCTTTTTTCATAAAATACTAGAGCACAGTCTGGTCAGTAATGAGAGAGTGCAGCACCAGCTAGCCACCCTGCCCAGCCGGTAGCTGCAGCACAGAGTCAAACCCTCAAGTAAAAGTCCCGCCAGCAGCAAAAACAGCCAAGAAAGAAACTGCCTGCAAAACCAGAGAGACAGGGTTCTGGCTGCTGTGCCTTTTCATTAAGGTAAGTGGATGGGTTTATTTGAAAATGTCTCAGTACTGTGGGGAGGGGAAGGAGAGACTCAAAAGAGAGAATGCATGCCCCTCTATCTCCTGGCCTGCCACTGTGGGTGGCCAGTCCATTGAGGACCATTTTGGTAGGTGGATACCTGCTGGAAAGGGTTGGGATGGCCATTTCATCTTCTTCGGGAGATGGGGATGGCTTTTCTTCTCCTGTCCCCAGGAGGAATAGCTTTGCTTTTCCTGGTGGGTGGGGAGGCTCTGCTTCTCCTGGCTTAGGGGGTGAGGATGGCCCTGCTTCTTTTGGCTTGGGGAAGGGTACCTCCCTGTTTCTCCTGACTTGGGGGGGGTGGCCCTATTTTTCCTGACTTGAGGGGGTGGCCCTATCTTCTGGGTCATGTGGCCCTTCTTCTCCTGCTAGAGAAAGCAGGGGGAAGGGCCATCCCCCATCCCCAAGTCAGGAGAAGCAGAGCCATGATCCCAAGCCAAGAGAAGCTGGGTCGTCCTTACCCCCACCCCCAAGACAGGGGAAGCAGGGCCATCCCCCTGGGAAAAATAAAATGGAATTAGAATTTTTATTTTTAGAAACATAACATTCATGATTAATTCAAATATTCCAAGAAGCAGGCACGCATGAATATGCACATATGCTTTCCATTCCAGTTTCAATAGGTGCCCTGGCTTCCAACTGTAGTGCCCTGCCAGTGCCCCGGTGACCAGCAAAAGCTGGAGCTGCTACTGTTGTTAGGCATACATGCTGTGAAGCTTGATCAAATAGAAATAAAAAATGTAAATGTGGAGGTGGACATTGGAGAGCAAAATTAGATGAAAGAGGCACGGAATTTGCAAAAAAAAACCTCTGCAAAAACACAATGCCTTTATTTGACTGAACAAGAAAATACAATGTCAGCTTCTATGTATTTAAAAGCACACAAGAAGGCTAAATATTAACAACCAGGAAAATCAAAGGTTAAGACTCAAATGGGTTGCAAGGTAATCTGAGAACAGGGGGAGTTGAAACCAATAAAACACCAGAAAAGGCACACACCTTCAGTAACTATATAATCATTATAAATATCTTTGTTTTGGACACATTTTGCAGGAAATCAACACATATACCACAGAATCAGGCAACTATGCAGCAATAAAAAAAATTATAAGCACATAATAGGAGCGAACTCTTTAAAGGCAAAATCTTGTAATGGTAAATCTAGCTGAAGCAAAGACTTCAATTGAACGCACACAATGGAATGCAGTACTAGAGTGCAGGAAAAGAAGTACCATTGAAAAGAAATAATCTTTTCATTGTTTATGGGAGTTAGCTGTTCCATAGCTATTTATCTCATGTGCCCTTAAAATGATGAATGTGTTTCAATAGAAATTACAGTCATTAACAGGCATAATTATTTAAGGGGTTCTAGAAACTGTGCTGTATACTGCAGGCAGGGTTGCACACGCACATACTCACACACCACTGTGGTAAATGGAGAGAGCAGCGGAGTAGTATGAGTCATGCAGCCATCCAAATTACTAAATGGAAGACCACACTCTCACTGTCCTGTTAAATAGTTCTCAGTCCCCTACTCGCAGCAATACGTCAGCATGGTGACATCACCATGTGCCGTAATGACCTGAGTAATAAATCAAGATGCAGAGACTGCAGTTGTTACTAGGGCTGGTAAGAAAGCAAAAGACATATTTCTCAAGTGCAATATGATTTACATCTAAATTTAATTTACATGAAGATCTCTGATACGTGAAACGATGCTGGAAGCTGGCACACTGACACAGGTGCAGAGTTGCCACTCACAATGCCAGCGATCACTGTTATGGAGTGCTTACGGGGGAAGTATTGAGCATCATAGAGGATGCTCTCCTCTGGGGAGGAAGGGTTGCTGTCTCTGCCACAATGCTGCCACCTAGGTGACCACAGGTGGCAGTGCAGCAGACAATAGAGTAGGTAGCATATTTCTCCCAGGCTCCAGGATATGCACCTCATCAAGCGCTTGCATCCCCCTGATCTTTCTGTATACTGATGCTCAGAGGGATGAACTGTAAACTGGGGAAAAAAAACACAGGCAGGATGATGCTTTAAAAAATTGGGCTGCAACTACCTATCACCTCCCACCGCATAACCCAAATTTCAGAGCGGTAAGTCTGTCCCCTCCTGGGGGGTAACAGTGGGGTCCATGAATGGTCAGACAAGAGGGCAGAATGGTCACCTGGGCAAGAAGGGGTTCAGGACAGTAACCAAGGGATAAACAGAATATTGAAAAAGAACTGGGCTATAGTGATTTCTTAAAAGTAACTTAATGAAAGAAAAAAACAATCATTAACAATGGACAGGATATGGCATAAGTGTTTCCAAATGTAAACCAATAGGAAAATATCAGAATCTAAACAGAGGATGTACACTACAGTACAGCTGGCTCTGCCTGCCTTTCAGAACAGCTAAATTTCCCTGGTAACAACTCGGCTGCCATAAACTAGCTATTTCAA
Source organism: Neoceratodus forsteri (assembly GCA_016271365.2). Classification (NCBI taxonomy): domain Eukaryota; kingdom Metazoa; phylum Chordata; order Ceratodontiformes; family Ceratodontidae; genus Neoceratodus; species Neoceratodus forsteri. Next base: position 609,523,049 of record CM057456.1, read on the forward strand.
CTACATATCACATATTACATTGAAAACACATTTTACAGACAGGAGACTATACCAGAAAAAAAAAGGTATACCACATTTTCATACCTCGCTTTATTTGTATATCTATAGTGGGTCTTATGACCCATCAAACCTTTTGGCTTTAATAAAAAAACTAGGCCTTCAGGCAGCCCAAAAAGGGCTTCCTTTGTCTGTGCACTAGTCACTCGGCTTTCAAGTGCTACTGTGCATTCAGTTAAATAGAAAAGTGGTTACTTTAGCACACAGCTACAAGTGCTGCCCTATTTACTGTTGCACAGTTTCTTGCTAAAATACATCTGACAAAAAAAATACAAGATACAAAAAACAGCCAAGTTAGAAAAAAGGTCAGCCATTCAAAGTTGGGGTATCTGAAACGGAATGGGCCATGTTAGATGAAAGGTTCATCCATATAAATATGTGCTATCCTCTTAGGAATACAGAAAGCATTTGAGACAAGACAAGGTTGGACAACCCATCCATCAGTCCAAGGCCAGTGGCCATTTTATGTGCATGAGAAACATGTCTAACAACATTTCCCTGCAGTTCTAGAAAAAAAATCATATTACAGAATATCAGTTTAATGGGCTAAGTTAAAAAAGACACAACTGGCAATAAATTGGCCCCTAGAGTATGTGTTTAATAATAATTGGGGGCCAAGTTATAGCAAGGAGAAGCAAGGTTTGTAAAGAGAATTACCGAAATGTGTGTGATGCTGTTGCACCAGTCGGGTGTCACAGAAATGTCTCACAAACCTGGTGATACGCCATGAGCTAGTTTGAAATTTACCCAAAGGTCCTTAGAATTTGAGGAAAATGGATGTTTTAAAACATTTTTGGAACCATTCATGAGTGAGTTTACAACAATGTAGACTGAGAATGCATCGACAGGAAGGAAGTTGGCACTGGTAGAGATTGAGAATGTCAGTGTAAACTGACTTTATGTCAAAATACAGTTACCTCGCTTTGACAGTGCCTCACTTTTGAGATAATAAAATAGGTGATTTTGCATCAATGTAGAGTGAGATTACATCTACAGAAAGTGATATTGGGTCAGTGTGGCTGCCCTCCTGTTTTTACCCCTTCCCCAAACAGTTGGGATTCATGCAGTGCCATGACCCCTTGGTTGTCTGCTGCTATCTGCCCTTGGGGGGATCTTGTAATTCTTTTAAATGTGGGAGCAGCCTTCTGATGCCCCCAAGTGTTACCTTGACCTGCAATTGATAACCATGGCAGGCCTGATCCCAATACCATTGCTGCTATTGCAAACCCCTAGTACCATTCTTCCCCTGGTGCTGCCTCCCCTGACAGGGGTGTAAATAGCATTCTAACCGGTCAAGTCCCAGTACTGCCACTGCTGCCTCAACTAGAGACTAAGAACAACCTGCCACATCTACAGTAGCACTGTAATTGTCCTGCCAAATGGTGGTAAGCACCAGGATGGTTCCTTACAGGGACCTGGCTGAATATCTGCCCAGACTGTGTCCGCTAGTATACCTTAAGCATGTTATAGTATCAATTATGCCCCACAGGTGTGAAATATCTTCATAAATCATCAATATTCTGGTGGTCTAGTGTGTATGTAGAATGGTAAACTTTGCACTTGCACGTTTAGCAGCTTGACCCAGGATGCATTTCCTTAGTGTCTGGACAAGATGTTCCCTAGCATGCTAATGATGTCCCCACTCCCTAGTTGGGGTTCCAGTTGTACTTGAGTGAGCGACCAATGCTGCTCATGTACTCAGACGTACTGCGAGGCTATCTCCATATGGAAAGTGCTCACACACTTAATGCACATACAGAACATGGACCATTTGCACCACAATAAATGTAAATACTGTGCCCAGGCTTTCCACAGTATCTAGGGTAGCTGGGGACTGCCATCATCATTTGTATTAGCATCTGGAATTTTCTTTCCCCTTTTTTGCCCTCCCACCTTCCCTGGCACAAATGACATTTTGTAAGTTGTTCAATTTTAATTGAAATGTAGGGGTCCCATGTTACTGAAATTTTGTAGTATCCAGCACTTTGTGTTTTAGTTTATTAGCAGATTCAGATGCTTCTGCGCCATTTGAAAAGTCATCTCTTATTTAGCTTGAGTTCCTTAGGGTAAACCTAGAATTCACTTTGAATTGAACAGTTATCAAAACTTCCACATAGTGCTATTTAGCAGCATAAACCTACATTCAGGTCCTGAAAGAATACAGAGCATACTGAGCTGCACAGGGAAACTCAGTTCCATGTCCTTCCCCATCCTCCAACTGTTCATTTCAGTTTGCATGTAATAGCAGAATTATAGGAGGACCAGATCCCCCACAACACCAATTGTATATCTCAATTTGTAGACATTTTTAAGTATATTGTATGAACATATTCTCAAACAAGTGCTTGTCTGCCTCTAGTACAAACATTAGCTTCACTGGTACCAGTACAGCCATGCTAAACTATAGAAGCCACGTAAGTCTTTAGTGTGGTTTACATGATGTGGTCTCAGCCAATGGCACTTATTTGTTTCCTTTCATGCTAGAAGGTTGCAAAGTTCTTTTATGTGGGGGGTGGGGTTAGTAGAATCCTTCCCTGTTCACACAACAGCAGAGCATAAACAGTTCAGACAGATTTACAGGAGAATCCCTGAGCTACCATATTGTAACAGCCAAATGTCTAGAAAACCCACACATAGCCCTATAGCCACATGGTCTTGGCACATACTGGACATATTGCCCCATAATTCTATGGGTGACTAATTTTAACTTTCAACCAACAGATCATCACTTCACTCTTCATTTTTCCCTTGCTCTGCTTCTTCAGCAGTTAAGCTTACACGCTCATTCAAACAACATGAAGTCTTGCTATATTATGACATATGCAGTATAACCCCAGGTTAGAACTGCTCCGGAGGTGAAAGAGTTAACTTTCCATGCAGGGCATGGAATCTTGAGCGCGAGCTCGGCTGAACACTCTGTCTGTTGTAGCTCAAACTTAAACTGTCAGATTCTTTACTCCGCCTCACTGAACAGTCGCTCCGGAGATTCCTCCTGCTGCTCGGTTCATTTGTCGGTTTTAAAGTGTAATTCTCGGTTTATTTTACCGAAATTTAACCCAATCGTCGGTTCAAGCTCTGTCTGTGGTATTGTAAGTAATAGATAGGCTTTTGTTTAATTTCTTCTGTGTGGAACTTGTAAACGTCTTTCCGGTTCGGTTTGAACCGATCAGATTGGGTTTAAAATTACTTTCTAGTCCTTTAAGTGCGGTTCCTGTTCTTATCAGTTCTGTACACTGGATTTTATTACGTTTTTTTCACAATGTGACTTGCGGTTGGGAACCGATAAGAAAAGTCTTGCTTGGCGGATTGCCATTAACGGGCAAGTTTTGTTAGGCTGGTACTATGCGTCTAGAAACCCAAAAGAAAACCGGACCACTGGTTTAGCACTGTGCCTCTGTGAAGCTTTTGCTAAGGCTGACCCACACACCACTTGTGTATATTGTCTGGGGTTTGACCACCTCAATGCAGACTGCCAGATTTGTAAGAATTTTCCTGCTGCCACCGTGGAAAGAGAGTTGGTAGGCTCAGGAAAGGAGGCCATAAAGTCCGCTGACCGATGGCCAGCCCGGTTCGGGTTCAACCGAACCTGAGGACTGCCTCTGACCAGGGATACTTCCTCGGGCAACGAAGAGCCAGCTCTGAGGAGCCGGTTCCAACTAAAAGGACTAGGAAGTCAGCTAGTTTGGGGCCAAAAGTTCTTTCTCCAACGCTGAGGAAATAGCCAAAGCTATTCAAATTGTCCAGTCTCTTTCCCAGTTCCATCCAACCGACACCATTAGGGAAGCGCTAGTTCGGACGGTTCCTTGGTTCAAGATTATGATTTTGAGGAATTTTATGAACCGGAGGAAGGGGAGGAGGGTAAGGAGGAGAGTGATGTGATTTTGAAAGTCTGGATGTGCCCATTGAACCGACATCTCTCCAGACAGACCTCATGAGTGTCCCTCCCAGGCTATCTGAGTCCCCTTCATTTTTTTTTTACAAGAAAGTTGCTGAGACTCTGCAACTCCTGTTGAGGAAGCTGTTGATGATCAAGAAGAGCCTGATTTTGTGGAAATTATGGATATTCCAGAGTCTAGGAGACTGTCTATTCCCTTGCACAAATCTTTTAGGAAACAGACAGTAAAAATTCTAAAAACTCCTCGTTCTATCCTCCCTGTGGATAAAAGGATGGACAAGAAGTATGCTTTATCAGGCTCTGATACAGAGTTCCTCTCCCAGCAGTGCAGCCATGTGGGGGTAGTGCAGGCTGCAGCCTGTGACAAGGCTAATATTCCTCTGGCCTCTCACCCTCCTGAAAAGGATTCCAGGAGGATGGATGCCATGGCAAAGAAACAGTACATGGCAGCATCTTTGGGACTCAGACAGGCAAATTATATGGCTTATGCAGCTAGGTACCAGAAATCCAGGTGGGATACTGTCCTGGCCCTAGCAAAACAGGCCCCTGACCAGCTTGCCAGGGAGCTGGAGCAGGTGGCTGCGGATGGTATTGAGGCATCCAAGGTGCAATTTCATGCTGCAGTAGACTCTAATGATGTTTCATCAAGAGTCATGGCTACATCTGTGTCTCTTCGCAGAATGGCCTGGCTCAGATGTACTGCCCTGTCACTGGATACTCAGTCTAAGGCTATGGATTTTCCTGTTGTGGGCAATTCTCTGTTTGGGGAGCAGACAGAGAATTATATGAAGAAAATGGATGAGTATAGGACCACCTATAGGGTGCACAGGCCAAAGAAGGCAAGTCACTCCTCAAAGGCAGCATGTCAGGGGCAGGGGCAGGCCTTTTCATAGGCCTTTTACCAAGCCCAGGCCTCCTCTTGCTTATGCCCAGAGGGGTTCTTTGGGGCCAGGGCAGAAGGGGTTCTAGTAAGCCTGCTTCTACCCTCAACCCAAAGCCCTGCAAAACAGGCTCCCTGATGGGGTGGGCAGGGCCGATTCTCCAGTACCGGTGGGGGGCAGGCTGGCATACTTTGTCCAGGACTGGAAGTCTTTAACATCAGACAAATGGGTCCTGGAAGTAGTAAGCCAGGACTGGTTCTCAGCTTCAAAATTTCCAAAGATGAGAGCCAGGTCTTTTCCACCTGCAAACCCATCAGAGGCACTTGCCCTGGAAGCAGAGCTTCTTCCTCCTGGCTCTCAGAGCTGTGGAAAGGGTTCCACCCATACAAAGGGCAAAGGGTTGTACTCCAGGTACTTCCTTACCCCAAAAAAGACAGGAGAATGGCGGCCCATCCTGGATCTCAGGTATCTAAACAAGCACCTTTTAAAACCAAAGTTCAAAATGGTGACCCTGGGGATTATTTTACCCTCTCTAAGGCCAGGGGACTGGCTAGCCTCCCTGGACCTCAAGGATGCCTACTTCCATGTTCTTATCAGAAGCTCCCATCGAAAGTACTTCAGATTTGAACTGTCCTCAGGCCATTACCAGTTCAGAGCAATGCCCTTCGGCCTCTCCTCGGCCCCCAGGGTGTTCACAAAATGCCTGGCAGTAGCAGTTGCTCATTTAAGAAGGCAAAAGATTGCCATCTTTCCTTATCTGGACGACTGGCTCATTGTAGGCCAGTCTCCAGAACAGGTCAAACTACACTTACAAGTAACCCAGCAACTGCTTACATCTCTAGGTTTCCTTCTCAATCTTCCAAAGTCAGTTCTGGAGCCTGTCCAGCTTATCACCTTCATAGGCGCAGAGCTGAACACAAAAGAAGCCAGAGCCTTCCTTCCTCTGGAACGAGCAAGGACCCTGGTGTCTCTGGCCTCTTCTTTCACCCTGCAGGTCTCTCGGCCAGCAAGGCATTTTCTACAGCTCCTGGGGCACATGGCTGCTTCTACAGCAGTAGTGCAGGGAGCGAGATTTCAGATGAGGGACATACAGTTCCATTTGAGAGCCTTTTGGTCTCAAAGGACAGATCCTCTAACCAAATTGATTCCAGTGACTCGAACCCTGATCCAGGCCCTTCAGTGGTGGCAGGATCAGAACAATCTGAGACAGGGGGTTCCCTTCACTCCCCAGTCTCATTCCTTGACTCTTACCACAGATGTGTCCCTCTTGGAGTGGGGAGCTCACATGGGCGACCTTTCCACCCAGGGGCTGTGGTCCCCTCAGGAATCTCTGCTCCACATCAATTTGCTGGAACTCAGAGCAGTTTTTCTAGCACTCCAGGTTTTTTCCACATCTGTTCAGAACAAGGTTGTTCAGGTCAGAACAGACAATACCACTACAATGTGGTACATCATCAAGCAAGGGGGCACTCAGTCTACGGCCTTGTGCACCGAAGCAATGAAGTTCTGGTCTCTGGCTTATTCTCTGAACGCCTCCCTTACGGCAGTTCACCTCCCAGGCAAGGACAATGTCCTAGCAGATGCTCTCAGCAGGATTTTCCAGGGCCATCACGAATGGGCACTGGACCCCCTAGTACTGGAGGTAGTATTTGCCAGATGGGGCACCCCGCAAATAGATCTCTTTGCAGCCCCAGACAATCACCAGCTTCCCCTTTTTTGCTGCAGACCCCCAGTGTTGGGTTCAGTCCCTCTGGATGCCTTCCTCCTCAGTTGGGAAGGGAAGTTCCTCTATGCTTTTCCCCCCTTCCCCCTTCTTTTCAAAGTGCTAGTCAAAATCAGATCTCAATCCTGCAAGATGATCCTGATTGCATCAGATTGGGCCAGGCAGCCCTGGTACCCACTCCTCATGTCCTTAGCAGTCCACCTTCCCCCTGTGTCTTCCCAGGAACCACAACCTGTTAACCTGTGCCCAGGGGAGAGTTTGGTATCCGAACCTCAAATCTCTCAATCTCAAGGCATGGCTCTTGAACAGTTAGAGTTTGCTGACCTACACCTTTCCCAAGGTGTATTGGATATATTGAAGGCCTCTAGGAAGCCTTCCACCAGGGCTACCTATAATTCAAAATGGAAGAGATTTTCCATATGGTGTGCTGGTAAACATATTTCCCCAGAATCTGCTGGCGTGCCCACGATCCTGGATTATTTCTTGCATTTGAATTCCTTGGGGCCGAGACCAGCTACCCTAAAAGTACACTTGGCAGCTGTGTCTGCCTTCTTATCAGCAGGTAAGCCATCTTCTTTTTCAGCTCACCCTGTCTTCTCCAAGTTTTTTAAAAGGTTGCTTCACACCAACCCCCCGTTCAGGGACCCTGCCCCTGCTTGGGATCTTAATATTTGCATCGCTCAGCTTATGCAACCCCCTTTCGAGCCATTGTCTTCAGCAGAGCTTAAGTACTTGACTTGGAAAACTGTGTTTCTGGTAGCCGTCACCTCTTCCAGGTGCATAAGTGAGCTACAAGCATTGTCAGTGGAGCCTGATTTTATCTCCTTTCATAGAGATAAGGTGGTCCTCAGGACTAACAGGAAGTTTTTGCCTAAGGTGGTTTCAGACTTTCACCTTAATCAATCCATGTCTTTTCCTGTGTACTTCACTGACCATTCCTCCTCTGGTGAGAGGAGATTGCACAGTTTAGATGCCAAAAGAGCCCTTAGTTACTATATAGAACGTACCAAGGGTCACAGGTTTGAATCCCTCCAATTGTTCCTCACTTAAGGTGAGGTTGGTAAAGGGAAACCTACCACTAAAAGATCCATTGCCAGGTGGATTGTCTCTTGTATCCAATTCTGCTATGAAAAACTGGGTAAGGTTCCTCCCTCAGGCCTGAGGGCTCACTCTACTAGAGGTATAGCTGCGTCTCTGGCTGCTGCCATGGACATCCCTCTCCTAGAGATATGTCAAGCAGCTACCTGGAAAACAGTTCACACTTTTACTAAGCATTACTCCCTGGACATCCAGGCTAGGAGTGATGCTCGATTTGGCACAGCTGTGCTTCAGAGTCTATTTCCCAAGTAGGTTCTGTCCCTCCTCCATGGAGGTACTGCTGTGTAGTCTGCATATGTCATAATATAGCAAGACTTCATGTTGTCTGAAGAAAAAATTACTCACCTTAGTAATGTTGTTTCTTCTAATGGAGTCTTGCTATATTATGACCTCCCCCCCGGCCTGCCCCTCTCAGAACCTTTATTTATGGGATGTGGGTGGGCAGTGCAATGTTGGCACTTCATTGATGCCCATTTTATTTTCACCCTTTCTAGGGTACTTAGGTGTTGCTAAAATTTTTCTTTCTTGAATCCCCCGACTTGAGTCTTTGTTTTGGGATCAAGAACAAAAATGTGTTTTTGTAGTTAGTAGCCAGTGGCTAGTGTAGCTTTACGGCTTCCACACAGAACCTTAGTGAGTTTTGCTCGTAAAGATCTGACAGTTTAAGTTTGAGCTACAACAGACCGAGTTCAACTGAGCTCGCGCTCAAGATTCCATGCCCTGCATGGAAAGTTAACTCTTTCACCTCCGGAGCAGTTCTAACCTGGGGTTATACTGCATATGTCATAATATAGCAAGACTCCATTAGAAGAAACAACATTACTAAGGTGAGTAATTTTTTCTTACAGGTCAATGATCTGCTTTAACCAGGGTCAAACTTACAGCTGCAGCAAGATGGCCAGAAGCTTGTCAGACTACATGTTAACCCTAAAGGGATTATTATAAGGTATAGTATACACCTGTATCACCCTCCATCCTGTTAACTGTCCCTTGCATGCTGGATGAGTAAATTCCATGAGCTAATATGTCTTGTATTATGGAGCTCTTCATTCAAAAGTAAGTACTTGGTTCTGGTACCAAATAGAAACATAGAATTTGACGGCAGATAAGGACTGCTTGGCCCACCTAGTCTGCCCATTTTCCTACCTAACATATAAGCTGCAGATCCTAGTTAACCAACAGCTTACTTCCTCCTACCCCCCACTAGGACTGCCTTATGTCTGTCCCATGCATTCTTGAATTTCCCCACTGTTCTTGACTCCACGACCTCCTCAGGAAGGCTGTTCCATGCATCCACAACCCTCTCCGTGAAAAAATACTTCCTCACATTACCTCTGAGCCATCCCCCCTCTATCTTCAAATTATGCCCCCTTGTTCTTGCACATTTCTTTTTTTGAAAGCTGCTACCCTCTTGGACTTTGTTGATTCCCTTGAGGTACTTGATACCCCCGTTTCCCTATTATGACCCCTAGGGCTCCCTGTTCTACACCTTGGTGCACATGCAGCATACTGCTGCACCTAATCTCAGCCTCAAGGAGTGCAACAGGGAACTCGAAGGCTCCAATAAGTCCTTGTCATAACACAACTGCTGGAGCTCAGCGAGGATAAATAGAGATACGCACCAGCCCCCCTTCCCTTCCTTTCTTCCAGGAGAGCAAGTGCTCTTGTCTTCCTTCCAGGGTAAGAAGTAGGAGGAAAGGAATGAATATAAAGGAATTTGGTTTCATTTTGTACCTCTCACCTAAGCTGTATCTTAAAGTGCTTTACAATCGAGGGGGGGGGATGCTGCTGCCCATGGGTATGTAGGAAGATTTAACCAACACTGTACAATAATAGACTAGAGAGAGATTAGAAAGAGTTTCAGCACATGGAGGTTAAGTGATTTGCCCAGGTTCCCACAGTGAGTAAACCGTGGTTGTGGTATTCAAACCTGAGTCTCCAGGTTCACAGATTTGTACTCAGACCACTAGGTCAAACTGCCAGGGTGACTACTGAATGGCTGTGTAGTGCAATGCTGCCAAGAATACAAGCACTACATTAAACAAGCGCTGGCAGAGCCACTACGACTGTGAATGCATTAACTAGATAAGAGTGTTTCATAGGCTTAAACATAAACATTTATTTATTTTAAAAAATAACAGATTTACAAACCTTTGAGTCAGAGACTCATTTACAAAGGCACCTCGTTGAAATGAATACAAAGACAGCACAGTAAACAAGTCCAAAAACAAAGGCTCGGAGAGCAGACAGTTATAACAATCATTTACTGGGGATACATGGGTAGCAGTAGATAAACAGATTACATAGTTTAGGCACACAGGCACCACATCAAGAAGACCAAAGCAGTTCAAACAATATACAATAGCTAAAGCAAATAGACATCAGGAGTCAAAGAGAAGCCCAGAGTGTTCACATGAAGGCTGTTGCATATGTAACCCCTAGATGGCGCTATCCCAGGGGCTACTACCCCTGCCTGATTTTCCACTAACAGGTTGAGGGGCCTGGATCCAATGGCGGGTGCCTCCACCCAGAGGTCAGGGTTTGCAATAGTTAAACTAACTTGGTCACAGCCCTCTGGGACACTGCAACCCCCTTTCTTCCCACTAGTGGCCCACACAATATATCAAATTACCTTCACAGTATACACTTACCCCAGGTCTGGTTCCGGCACTGGGACCTCCTGTGAAATGAGATACAGTGCAACAATCACAGTACAGTACTTTAACATAGACAAATACCTCAGGCAGTATAACTTTGCTGAAACAAGCAGCTCTGATTTATTTAGGGGATATAACAAGGACAGGGGAAATCAGGTTAATTAGCTTATCACTCTAATAATCTACCTTTATGGCTCTGTGCACAGGCCTATCCCTATCAGTTACTGTCCCTGGGTACCCAAGCCCTAGTGGCTAGTCCAAACCGTGGCAGCTGGTAGGGGCCTTTCACACAGAGAAAAGGAGAATTAAACAGTCAGCAGTACAGTAATTCCATTTGGATTTAATGTGGCAATTCAACAGGGAGCGACCCTGAATTAGTACTCACGACCTCCAAATAAGATAGGGTCCTTCAATGTCAGCAGGGCTCACTTGAGGTACACAAACCTCTTCACACATCCATATAAAAGAAAGCACTATACCAGGCAGGCTGCATCTGTATCCCGATCGCAATTACTGCACAATACCGGAGAACACACAGCAGATTCAGTTCCTGACAGACCGAGTGCAATTTTCAGCAATTCTTCCAGTCTTCTACAGGGTGAGCCTGTTTTCTACTCTTCAGAGATTCTTTGATTCTTTTCACAGGACGGATTCAGTCCTAACAAGCTGCAGACCGAACTCTGGGCCTTACACACGTTTTTGACTAAAACTGCACACTGAAAAAGCACAGGGCTCCTTCCTTCTTCACTGCCAAAGCTCAACTGAAACTCCAACCGACAAAACGGGCACTTCCTTTGAGTTCCTCCCAGTTCTTGACTGGATTGGCTGTCACTCACAATAGACTGCTGCTGTTGGTCCAAAAAGGCACTGAAGTCTAAACTACATCTCCCAGAGTCACTGCCCATACAATCCTCTTGTGGCTGGCTCAGATTATGAGTCCAAGTTCTGATTCGTCCAAGGCACCATTTTAGAGCTAGCTTACCCCACACTGATTGGTCCAGTTCAGCAGTTCAAAACTAGACTGGGGAACTAGCAGACACTGTTCTGACTGCAAAAGAAAGCAGGTTAGACAAACTGTAATTTCATTATTACTGTAAATGATTTCTGGCAAACAGTTACATCTTTCAGATAGGTTCCCTTTGCACTCCTAGTGACTGCAAAAATGGAGTGAATTGGCAGCAGCTTGAGTGGTACTCAATCAAAGAAACACAGTCCCCCATACAAACTAATTATGTCTGCAAGCAGACAGCTCTTAAAGAGACAGTACCAGAGGTTCTAAAAACACTCACTGATAAATGGCTTAAATGCCAAACACCATTCAGGCTTGGAGCATTCAAGCAAGCTCCTGGAAGTCTTTTGGGAACCCCCATTTGCAGGGGGGTTACACCCTTCCTGGCCTGGGAAAGCTTGACGTCCGCGTCAAGCAAGTACTCATAAGTTTTAACTGCAACCATATACATTTGCATTAGGCTGCACATGTAATCATCAGTCAATATATCATTTTACCAAGAACACATTTCTGAAACATTGCAGTACGTCACTCTTTACACAGTATTACATACACATTGTACCATAACTCAAGTTATTACCTCTTGTACATGAAACCTGAAGAGAGGGGGCCCTTCCCTATCAGTTACCTTGGGGCTGGATGGGGCAAGGGCACCATACTTAGAGGGCAACACAAGTAACTTGGAGTTAGCACTGACGCTCAGTTTGGGCAATGAGCTCGGGGACACATACACTCCTTTATGGACAACATTGAGAGGCAAATCCACAGGCCTCCCAAGGGAATCATAACTGAGGTGCACCACAGGCTTTACAGCTCGACCAGTCTTTCTAGGGGGAACTGTTACAGTCTCTGCACTCTGAGCCTCATTTTCAGCATTGTCCTCACTTGTCAGAGGAGTCTCCATGGGGGTAGAGAGGCTAGAACTTGGGGCACTTTCAGCTCCAGGAGTTACAGTTTCTGAGTCCACAACATTTGGCTCGCATGGAGAGCTTTCGGACACTGGCAGTGGACTGTCAGGGCACTCAAAATACTCTTCTTGTTCGGGTGTATCACCAGTCTGCCCCAATCTATCATTTTCCTCCCCTGAAAGCTCAAACAGTTCAACCATGCACAATGATTCTATTTCATCTGATCTGATGCTTTGCACTTCACTTTCTGGGAGCATTGGCTCCAGGGATGAAGCTGGGGGCTTAGACAGTCCAGAAGGCCCAGCTTTGTCTCCACTATTGACTAGGGGATTGCCCCGAAACAATTGACTCAGTTCGTAGAAGGATAGTATTCAAAGTCACTCTCACTTTCTTCCGATATGGACTGACAGTCATGCTCAACTGGGACTTGTGGAGGGAACACTTTAACTTTGCTTCTGTAGGTGCAGACTTTCTTGATCTTTCTTAGCAGCAGCTCTAGTCACTGGTCCAGAGGGCATCTTCTAGGGCTCAGACTCAATTAAGATTTGTCCAATGGGCAGTAAATGATTTCTATGCATTGTTTTTACATCTTTTGAATTATTCTCAGGCCTTACTTTGTACACTGGCAGATCATCTAGTTTGCCCACTACAATGTGAGGAGATGGTGCCATCTGTCAGCAATCTTGTGCTTGCCATGCAGTCCCAGATTTCTTAGCAATACCGATCTCCCTCCTGGAGTTCCTTGCTTTCACCTTTTTATCATACCTTTCTTTGTTGGCCAGATTTCTTTGGCAGCCATGGTTTGAGCCAGTTGGTACGCATGAGTTAGCTGGGCCTTTAACTTTTGCACATACTGTAAATAGTTGTCAGCTTGAACCCCATCAGAGAGACCCCAAAACACACATCTACTGGTAGTCGAGCTTCTCTTCCAAACATCAGGCGGTAGGGGAGAATCCAGTGGCATCACTTTTGGTGCAGTTATAAGCATGTACCAGGGTGCTAATTTGTTGGCTCCATCTAGGCTTGTCCTTTGGGTGCAGGGTGCCTAGCATATCTAGCAAAGTGCGGTTGAAACGTTCAGGCTGTGGGTCCCCTGGGGTGGTAAGGAGTGGTTCTGGACTTCGTGACTCCCACAGAGAAAGCATCTCTTTGATCAGACGACTCTCAAAGTCTCCCTTGATCAGAATGGATTCTTTGTGGAGCTCCATAGTGAACAAAAGTTTTCTACAAGTACTTTGGCCACAGTGGATGCTTTCTGGTCTTTGGTGGGGAAAGCTTGGGCATATCTCGTAGAATGGTCAGTGACCACCAGCACATTACTGATATTTCTTTGATCCGACTCCAAACTCAGAAAATCAATACAGACCAGCTCCATGGGTGCACTGGTGGTGATGTTAACAAGGGGGCAGCCCTCTGGGGCAAAGCTTTCCTCTGTAAGCCAGCGACTACAAGTTCGAATGTGTTGCTCCACATCAGCCCCCATCTTAGGCCAATAGAATCTGGATCTCACCAAGTCAAGTGTTCTGTCTATACCAAGGTGCCCCATGTGGTTGTGCAAGGACCTCAGTACTGAGTCTCGAAAGGCAGGGGCAGCACTAGTTGTTGTTTGTTCATTGTCCCCTCTGTCTACTGTTTCTCTGTATAACAGTTTATTGATCAGTTTCAACTTAGGACCTTCTTTGTATAACAGTGCAGTTCTCAAATCAGTGGGCGTAATTTGGACACATCTTTTCCTGCATAGAGGGCTTCTAAAGCTGCTTTGATCATGGGATCTGAGATTGAGGCCAACGAATACTGTCATTGTCCAGCTGAGGGCGGTGCACCAATGTCTATTGCAGAAAAGTGGCAATAAGCAGCAGGTATGCAATTCTCAGAGGCTCCCAAGCAATCCACCATGCAGTCCACTGCGTCCGTGGACATTTGTTCCTCCCTGTCAAACTTCCGGCAGAGTGCCCGAATGTCAGGTTCTGCCAATCGGACCCAATCATTCTGAGGAACAGGCCTCCGGGAGAGAGCATCAGCATCTATGTGGTTCAGACCTGCTCGGTATTCGAGAGCATAGTCATATGTAGATAATGCAGAAAGCCACCTATGGCCAGTGGCATCCAACTTAGCTGAGGTCTGCACATAGGTCAAAGGATTATTGTCAGTTTTACTAGTATTTTGCCCCATACAAGTACTCATGGAATTGGTCAACAATAGCCCACTTCAAAGCTAGGAACTCTAACTTATGTACAGGATAGTTCTTTTCGGATGGGGTCAGGCTTCTACTGGCAAAGGCCACTGGTCTCAGGCCATTCTGCGTTCTTGGTACAACACAGCCCCAACCCTTGCAAGCTAGCATCAGTGTGCAGGGACGTAAGGTTTTCTTGGATCGGCATAGGCCAGCACTGGAGCATGGGTAAGTTGATATATGATCTCATGAAAAGCAGTCTCACAATCAGGAGTCCAGCGGCCCCAAATACTTCACTGATGAAAATACACTCCTTTCAGTCTTGAGGACGCTGACTTTGGTATTTTTGTGGGTTGGGGATACCCTTGAGTAAGGTTAAGTAAAGGGCGGATCACTCTTGAATAGTCCTTGATGAGCGCCGATAATAACCACAGAATCCAGGAATCTTTGCAGTTCTTTTAGATTTTGGGCTGTGGCCAGGTGGTCAAGGCCTCAACTTTACTTGGGTCGGTCTCTATTCCCTCGGTGGATACTATGTGTCCCATATACTTTACTGATGTTTGAAAGAATTGACACTTATCAATGGACAGTTTAAGGCCAAAGTCCTCCAGTCGGTCCAATACCTTAAATAATCTGCTCTCATGTTCCTCCAGTGAGCTGCCAAACACAATGACATCATCTAGGTATACCAGGCACTCTAGTAAGTTCATGTCCCCACTGCACGCCCATCAATCGTTGAAAAGTGGCTGGGGCACCTGAAATCCTTGAGGCATCCTCATGAATTCATAGAAGCCAAGGGACAGATAAAGGCCGTCTTCTCACGGTCCTCTGGGGCCATCGGGATCTGGTAGTACCCACTGGCGAGATCCAGCACAGAACCACTCTGTCTCTGCTTAGGCAGTCCAAAGCATCCTGAATGCGGGCATTGTGTACTGATCAGACATCACGGGTTTAAGGTGCGATAATCCACACACATCCTTACTGTTCCATTCTTTTTCCTCACTACCACAATGGGGAAGCATAAGGGCTTCTGGATTCTTGTATTACACCAGCAGCTAACATCTCTTGCAGATGCCGTCTCCACATCATCTATGTCAGCAGGTGCCAGGCGTCGAGACCTCTCACAGAAATGGTCTTTCGTCATGCAGCCGGATATTGTGCTCAGCTCCTTGCACGCATCCTACATCCCATTCCTTTAAAGAAAACACCTGGTCTCTCTGGGCAAGCTTCTCACTGATCCTCACTTTCCATTCAGCTGGCAGCGGGGTCGCGAAATCAAACAAGTCAGGCGTTACTCTGTCATTCTTCCTTGAACTCTTGCTGCTGGGTAGCACTGCAGTGTCTGCACAATGCACATTAGCCAGGATGCAACCTCTGTTTACTCGAATGTCTCTTTCAGACACATTATGAACTTGGACCATTACCCTTCTGGCATAAGCATGGGCTCTAGCGGGCAAAATACTAGGCTTGACCAGCAGTCCCTCTGGCAATTTTCCATCGCCTGGTGCATCCAACATTAATATTTTATTCTTAACATCCTTTCTGATACGGACCTCTCCCTGTAAGGTACACTGGGCATTTGGGTGCCAGGATCAGAGACTCAGGATCCTTCTTCCATACAATTCGACCGGTTCCTCTGGCTCTGTTTTTCAGCATCTCTCTGTGCCTCATAGGCCTTCTTAATTAAAGCTGGAACTCTTAAAGCTCTACTAGTCTTTGACCCCTGTTTTCATAACAACACAACTGTGCCAGCCTTCCGAACATATGAGCATTTGTTCCAATCAACAAAGGGACACCATCATACAGTCCAGTGGGGGACACACTAAGGCTAGGGTCTCTACTTGTCTGGCCACTCCAGCCACGGAGGTGGGGAAAGACAGCCAAATTGATATACCCGGAATAAGGGTAGGCCTCTCACTTAACCCCATACATGCAGTCCTTCTAATGGTTGTAAGGGTACGTCTGACAAATGCTTCTGATACCAATCCTGGAACATAATTGTCACTTGGGAGCCACTGTCTATCACAGCTCTTGTAGACACTCATTCACCTTTACAGTGGTCTCCATGGAGGGACCCACTATTCTGGACCAGTCTGGAGAGGGGTGGTAGGGGCCTGGGCAACTGACCTTGCCACAAAGGACGTGAATTAGCATTTTGGTGCCCTCACTGGGATCATGTCGTGCACCTCTTAACCACTGATTTCTTCTCCTAAGCTCTCCTTGTAGCCTATATGCAACTTTGTCAGTGTCTTTTGGGGACTGGCATTCCCTTTTCATGTGCCCATCTTTCCCACAATTATAGCAAAACATACTTTCTGGGTTTGAGCTGGCCGGGCGCCACACTGGGAGCCAGGGCGGGGTATTACTAACTGGAAACCTTGGTGCCATCTCTGTCTGCGGCGTGATAAGCATTTGGAGACATCTCGTCAGTTTCTCCACTTCCATGGTCAAGGAATCGAGTTCGAGCTGTTATCAGCAGGAGATACATGGGTGGGTACCCCCACCCCCATAGCAGATGCAGTCGGATATAGGTCAGGGCCTGTACTTGCAGGCGTGGCCTTCATAAAGGGACTGTTTTGAATTCCTGGATCTCTCTCAACAGTTGCCCATTGTGACATATCTTTTCCTTGTCAGAGCACTCATTGACTGCCAACCTCTGCCCCTGAACTTCACTTGATGGGTCACCTCAGTCACTCGGTTCGTAGTCACAGCTATTGGTGCAGGTCCTCCCGAGGTCGCCTTTTCTCAACTCGAATTTCTCTCATTAACTCATCATAGGAGGGTGGGGATTCCAGTCGATCTGCCAGGCGTAACTGAAGCAACAGCAGTTCTGAGAAGGGGCAGACTTAGGATCCTGTCCAGCCTGGTTCGGTCCAGTTCAATAGCTGGCAAACTACCTTTCTGAGGCATTCTTGCAACAATTTTTCCAGCCGAGATACATACACAGACAACAACTCCCCTTGGTACTGTTGTCATCTCTTACTCTCCACCATAGGTCCTCATCAGAATCTGGGCTCCATACATATTCTCCAAGGCCTCAAGATAGGCCTGTGCAGTGCTTCAGGGTTACTGGCCGTTTGCACGGATGGTAGCCAGGCAGGACCTCGGAGGCTCTCACTAACCCTGCACAGCCTTCCGAGCATTGCCATTTCTAGCGCTGGGGCAGCATAGTCTATCCAGGTCTCCCAGTCATCCTCCCTGGGGGGTGGGAGGATGCTAGAGAAGATCCTCAACCTTCGGTAAGACGTGACTAATGGCAGGTGCAGAAATAGGGGTCTGCATTGGTTCAGCCACCACATGGGCACTGGAGCAGGAGAGGGTGTTGGGGAGGAACACCCAGGTGGCAAGAATAGTTTCTTCAAGTCCTCCACAGTTTCCCTCTCCCAGCAACCATTCAGCAAATTTCTCCTCAAAAGTTTCAGATAGTGGTGGGGCTGATTCCCCGGTCTTTACTGTCCTTAGTTATCACTCTCCAAGCAGTGAGGGCTCCTCTGGGGTAATGGTCTGTGGCACTTTGGAGCTATCTATGGGATCTTAAACTCTACTAGGGCCAGGAAAGTGTGGGTGAGCAGATTAGCATGCGACCCACCACCACAGGGTTTTGTAAACCTTCCACCTTGGAAAGTACTCCCTGCACAGTGTCCGTATTGATACCCAGGGGATGTCCAGGATAAGCATAGCATTTTGAAGTTCGATCTCCTCCCCAGTACACCACTCCACCAGCCGGTGCACAGCCACTTCTGTCGGGTACCCATTTTTTCTTAACAGTGGTTCGTAAATATGGCCACTAGAGGACACACAATCCCAGGTGAGCCTCCAAGATGTAACCCTAGATGGCGCTATCCCAGGGGCTACTACCCTGCCTGATTTTCCCACTAACAGGTTGAGGGGCCTGGATCCAATGGCGGGTGCCTCCACCCAGAGGTCAGGGTTTGCAATAGTTAAACTAACTTGGTCACAGCCCTCTGGGACACTGCAACCCCTTTCTTCCCACTAGTGGCCCACACAATATATCAGAATTACCTTCACAGTATACACTTACCCCAGGTCTGGTTCCGCACTGGGACTCCTGTGAAATGAGATACAGTCAACAATCACAGTACAGTACTTTAACATAGACAAATACCTCAGGCAGTATAACTTTGCTGAAACAAGCAGCTCTGATTTATTTAGGGGATATAACAAGGACAGGGAAATCAGGTTAATTAGCTTATCACTCTAATAATCTACATATGGCTCTGTGCACAGGCCATCCCTATCAGTTACTGTCCTGGGTACCCAAGCCCTAGTGGCTAGTCCAAACCGTGGCAGCTGGTAGGGGCCCTTTCACACAGAGAAAGGAGAATTAAACAGTCAGCAGTACAGTAATTCCATTTGGATTTAATGTGGCAATTCAACAGGAGCGACCCTGAATTAGTACTCACGACCTCCAAATAAGATAGGGTCCTTCAATGTCAGCAGGGCTCACTTGAGGTACACAAACCTCTTCACACATCCATATAAAAGAAGCACTATACCAGGCAGGCTGCATCTGTATCCCGATCGCAATTACTGCACAATACCGGGAGAACACACAGCAGATTCAGTTCCTGACAGACCGAGTGCAATTTTCAGCAATTCTTCCAGTCTTCTACAGGGTGAGCCTGTTTTCTACTCTTCAGAGATTCTTTGATTCTTTTCACAGGACAGATTCAGTCCTAACAAGCTGCAGACTGAACTCTGGGCCTTACACACACGTTTTTTGACTAAAACTGCACACTGAAAAGCACAGGGCTCCTTCCTCTTCACTGCCAAAGCTCAACTGAAACTCCAACCGACAAAAACGGCACTTCCTTTGAGTTCCTCCCAGTTCTTGACTGGATTGGCTGTCACTCACAATAGACTGCTGCTGTTGGTCCAAAAGGCACTGAAGTCTAAACTACATCTCCCAGAGTCACTGCCCATACAATCCTCTTGTGGCTGGCTCAGATTATGAGTCCAAGTTCTGATTCGTCCAAGGCACCATTTTAGAGCTAGCTTATCCACACTGATTGGTCCAGTTCAGCAGTTCAAAACTAGAATGGGAACTAGCAGACACTGTTCTGACTGCAAAGAAAGCAGGTTAGACAAACTGTAATTTCATTATTACTGTAAATGATTTCTGGCAAACAGTTACATCTTTCAGATAGGTTCCTTTGCACCCTAGTGACTGCAAAATGGAGTGAATTGGCAGCAGCTGAGTGGTACTCAATCAAAGAAACACAGTCCCCCATACAACTAATTATGTCTGCAAGCAGACAGCTCTTAAAGAGACAGTACCAGAGGTTCTAAAACACTTCACTGATAAATGGCTTAAATGCCAAACACCATTCAGGCTTGGAGCATTCAAGCAAGCTCCTGGAAGTCTTTTGGGAACCCCCATTTGCAGGGGGGTTACACATACACAAACTGAATCAAGGTATAGTACATTGAGAAAGGGCATATTTAAGCAATAAGGCACGACAGGGTGTGTGTTATCATGTAATAACATCACTCCTGGGGTGGGTTGAAGCATGAGGCAAAGCCAAGTAATTTTTATTTATTTATTTGCATGCATTTATTTGATCCACAGGATCAGCAATGTTTGCACAAGCTGTGCCCAGTGCAGATTTTACAGCACTGGTCCTGGTCTGGTGATCTGGGTTTTACCCATACCACACTGCATATGGCTTAGTGATGTGCTGTACAGATGGCTGCTGAGTCTAACCCATTGAAGGCTGAAGTTTCAGAAAACCATTATGCTACAAATATCAAGACTCACTTCCTCCTCACCCCGTCGTAATTAATCCTCTACCAAAGTCGTGCTTAAATACTGGTGCCTCTACATCCACACCACTAACCTTTTAATGCCAACATGCTTCTTCTGCTGCTGTAAGTTAAACTCTTAATTTAAAAACATTTTGTTGAGAAATTTTTGTTTTAGTATATTCATGGTCAGGAAAAATGAATTTGTAAAAGAAACCAAAATCCCCATTTATCAGTTCATTGAAGCACAATACAGCATGTTATGAATTTTTCAGATTCTATGTGTAACCTACAGTAAGTCAAACAAAAATTAGACACAAATGCCTACCTATTTGCAAATGAAGCAAATGTGGTAATTATCATTTAGTTGTAAACACCTATAGTCACAGCCAGGATTCACATTGCTAGACTCCAGTGGCGTCATGCCCATAGGGCCCAAGGGGGTATGTGCCCCCCCAATATCATTGCTCAAAACTAGTATAAAATACCTGTAAATGTATTTTATTTTCCAGAAAATCACAAGGTCTAAAACAATATTGACTTTTTTGAAGTCTTAAGTGGTGGGGGCGGGGATCTGTTGATGCTGCCATGCATCAAAGAGTGGATTTTCTGGCACCATCTTACTCTGTGCACTCAAGGAGGACAGACTGAGGAGAAGACCGGTATGAGAAAAACTAAGCGAAACTGCAACCAAGCAGGGTAAACCTTCACCTGTGGCAGGCCACGTTATTGAGTGAGATCGGCTGTGGGTGTGTATGTGCCACCGTTACTTCCCAGGAGAGAAGTACCAGCAGCATTAGGAGGCAGGTGAGTCCAAATGTCTTCATTCGTCGGTCTGGGCTGGCTTGTAAAAGGGCTCTGTTCTTGGAGGATGTTGTATGTGACAGGGGGATGGGGCAGAGCGGGTGAGATAACAAGCCTAATTTCCTCTGAGCTGTGCCCAGTGTCCATCAACTACTTGATGAGCCAGCATCGGCCCACAGACAAGGATTTCTGTGTTTGGAAGGCTGAGGAATGGCGTCCACCTGGAATGTGTTCTCCAGACCCCATTTTTTTTTTTTTGTAGGTATCTCTTTTCCAAATTGCCAATCCGCTCTCCCTCCCCTTCTGACTTTCAGGTTTTGTTTTTCCTTTCCTCAGGTGATGGACGTGTGAGCAGAGTTTTGTTTCATTTCCTTTCTGAAGCATCATGGAAAGGAAATGAAATGAAACTCTGCTCACATTTCCATCACCTGAGAAAAGGAAAAATGTTGCATCAGACATGCTAGTGTCTCTCCTTTGAATGGTTAGCTTTTGTTCCTTTTCCTTGAAAACTCAGAGACAAATTGTAACTTAACCAGGTAAAAAGAAACCTGAATTTGATTTGGGGAATTCAGTTTTTAGCTTTGGAGTATAGGCAGAAATGCTTATGGAACACAAAACTATGCCATTTTTTTTGTAACTCTGCCGTGCTAGATTTTGACTTTTCTTTCTTGGCATGTCTCCTTATTAAAAATAATACATAATGAGCAACAGGGATACAGGGTTCTCACTGACTGTAACAACTGCAACCCACATAATTATCTTCAGAAGCTTTTGTAGGCATACGGGGCCAATACACAGTGGCTCTTGGGGGCCGATATACGGTGGCTGTCGGGGGTGATGGACTTTAGGGGCACAGAGGCTTCCATACTGCCATGCCATAAAAGTGCTTTACACAAAGCCCCCACTTAGTGGCCAGGCAAGGAGTATGTGTGTGTGTGTGTGTGTGTGTGTGTGTCTGGGCAGAAATGGTGAGAGCTGTCACTATCAGTGGCCAGCAGGGATACTTGGGTGGGGACAGGGGGTTGGAGGGGTTGCCTCTGAATGCCAGATACTTGGGCATGAGGCAGGGTGTGCTGGGGTAGCAGCATACACCTGGGATACTTGGACATGGTGTTGGGGTGTCACTGGACTATGCAGTCTCACTGGAAAAGTGGCAGATGCCACAGTGCTGGGACCCAGAGCAACAGCAGTAACGGATGCCCCCCCTTGAACAAAGCAACATACTTAGTGGAAGTGACCAATGCAGACCAGCCTCTAGCATCTGCAAAAAGACAGCGGTCTATGCCACAAGCTGAGCAGTTGTGAGGTCTGGGGAGCAAGAGAATGAGAGGGAATACTAGTGATAAGAGTTCTCCTGGGTTCAGTGTAGGGGACACAGAGGGACACGACCACTGGACCACCTCAGACACCAACAGAGAGCTGTGAAAGTTTGGTTTTGGGGAATGTAAGAATCCTGTACTCAGCTGGAGCAGTAGGAGTGAACTGTGCCACATTCACCACAGCTTGATCCGCCGGGGATGCCCTGTGGTGCTGAGAGGCAGGCAGAGGAGCTGACCACCTGCCACCATGGACAAGCCAATCAAAGTGGGGTAGATGTTCATGCAGCAGCAGAAGTTCAGTAGGGTCTGGGTTGTCAGTCTGTGTTGTATTTTATTGTCATTCGTCTGTTTCTGTTTGGAGGGTTTGCAAGAGGAGATCGCTCATCTGGGTGTGGTGTTACCACGAATACCACCGCTGTCATTTGTCAGTGTTGGAGGGTTATTAGTAAAGGTATTAATTTGTTGTTATTAAGCTTGCTCTGGTTTGAGAGTCTGCAGGATGTGGTTGTGCTCTTGAATGGAGTGTAAACTATGTGACTTGGAGTGGGTTATCCCCCAGGGCAGTAGGAGTTTTACAAGTAACATTAATTAGTATGATCCTTTATTATGCTGTTCTGACAGTTTTACTTTTGTTAGCAGTACTAAGTACAGTGTATTGCAAGCTGGCTTGCTCTGTTTGCAGTACTTCGTTTGCAGGGCCTGTTGGTAGGAAGGTGGTACTGATGCTATTTATTTATTTATTTTTTATTTTAGTCTTTGGTAACCGGGTAAGGCCCACTAAGCACAAGTGCTTGTTTTCAGGGGTAACCTGGGAGCACTGGGCGGTTAAGTGACTTACTTAGAGTCACACAGTATGCAAGTGGAGGTTGTGAGAATCAAACTCAGGTCTTGTCTGCTGGATGTATCACGCTCATTCACACCTCGTTCCTCTAACTTCTAGGCTATACAGCCAGCCCAAATGTGATGGATTATTCTCACCTACATTTATTTCTGCCTTGCATTGCTCATCATGATCTCTGTCATGCCTGTTTGCAGTTTTTCTGGATTGTTTGCAGTTTCACAATAAAAATGTGACTTTTATTGAAACATACTTTGGCACTAAGCATAGGAAACCCACTATTTGTATATTGATTAAGAATGTGCTACACATTCAGACAGTTTGCTTGCAATTTAAAGACAAGTGCTGACATGATAAGATGAGAGGTATGGTCCAGACTTTCAAGGTCAAACAGCACTTGTGCAGATAAATAATTTATTTGACAGCTCACCATTATATGTTTCCTTCATACAATAAGGGATGCTTTCTGACACTGCAGGAACATTTACTTTTGATGTTTTTTAAATGATAGATTGTGTGGCTTTTTGTCAACTTTCCAACTAGCACAGTGGTTGCTGTTATATGAAACACCACTCATTTTGTAGATAGTTTTGTGTTGAACAGCTTGTGTGCTCAAAGTACCATGCTGTCATTTTTTTGTTTTAAAGTTATTTGCATTTGTTTCTCGTAAAAAGTGAACAAAATTGAATTGTCTGCTATTTTTTGCTAATTATAAAAAAAACTAAAATGTAACTATAAATGAAACACCACTCATTTTGTAAATATCTTTCTGCTGAACACCTTTCATTCTCACAGTACTACGCTATCATTCTTCATTTTAAAGTTATTTGCATTTGAATATGGGAATACGTGACATCACTACTATGCAGATAAATGATAATGACATAAATAATGTGTGGATAAATGGTGATTAAATCACTACTGCATAGATACATTTGATTTATTCAATGGCTGTGCAGATAAATGGATTTATTAAATGGGTTTTGTGTCCCTGTAGGGTATTAAATAATCCAAAAAAATTGATTAGCAGTTTCACATGTGAAAGTGCTAATCAGCTGTAAAAATGTACATGGCACAGACTGGTTAGCAAAATGAAAAAATACTTTGTTTTTAATGTGTTTTGTATGTGTAAACTTGAATAAAACCATAAAAAATGTTTAGCAGTCTAGTGCTATACAGTTCAGAAAATGGATAGCACCACCCTCTGATACTGAATAGCATTATGCTATGCTATACTGGCTATTTAATACCCTGCCATGCCTATTGCATGAATAAGGGATATGCGGGGGGGGCAACTGTGTGATAAAGTGGTTTTCTTGTGAAGTTGCCATTGACCTTAAGTAGCCTCATGAGTGGTGGAGCATGATGTAATAACTGTGTGTTTAAATGAAATTTATACACACAATTACTCAAATAAAATGGGTTCATCATACTCTGTTTATCGTCATCCCTATTGCATATATGCAAGTAATACATGGAAAAGATTGCACACTAAACAAATTATCAGCAAGAACAGATGATCTGTGTCATTATTTTTCATGCAAAACATTTATAGTAGATGACTGTAATAATTTGACTATTCAAATGGTGCATTTCTGGCTTTTAGCAGGTAATTAGTTAGGAATGGACTGTAAATAGCTAGCTGATTCACTGTATGGTAAAAGCCACCAAAATGCACCATTTCATTTCAGTTTTTACAAAATTGCTTTGAAAATGCAAGAGGTCACTGTCACAGACTGAACAAAGAAAAAAAAGTATTATTGTGACAGCATTTAGCATGTTAAGGAAAAGCTTCCTGGCCTTCTAAAAGTCACCAAAATGCACCATTTGACCTCAATTTTTCAAAATGTTCCCAGGAGAGCATGCCCTCAGACCCCCCTAGAGAAATTTTGATTTGATGCCCCTCCAAAATTTCTGGTTGCATGACGCCCCTGCTAGACTCTGAGTAAGTATGACAAGTTTCGTAAATACTGGTACCATATCCAGCTGTGTTCTGCTTGGGGTGTGTGTGTGTGTGTGTGTGTGTGTGTGTGTGTGCACGCGCTTGTGTGTGTGTGTGTATGTGTTTAAACACATAACTTTCTATAGTATATTGTATAGTACTGTGAATCCTGTCTGCAGTGTTTTTTCTCTCCTGCGGCAAGACATTGTAACAAGACACTGGCCTGCTGTAGGGGCTATTAAACATCAAACCAAAGGGTAAGCTGTGAAGACTAGCTTGGAAAAGATGCAATAAAACAAATTTGAATGACAGCCCCCAGACGTCATAAAACACAGAGGGAAAATTAGAAAACCTCCTCTAACAGCCTAGGCAGAAACAAAACACTGGATTGAAGTGAGAACTCAAAACTGGTAGTAATACAAATATTCCTGATTTTAACATGCAGTTTCCCTTTGAGAAGATTCAGTAGAATATAAAAAAGTAGCCCAGAACTGCCTACCTGAGAATAAAGATGGTATATTATTTGGAAAAAGGGAAGGCTAGTCTCTTGTTATGCAAAAGTAATACACTGACTGCTCTTAGGATCCTAGTGTCAAATGCTTTGAGGTGCCATGGTGAACTTGTTATGTAGAAAGTTCCAGGAAGTGTTTAATCCACTCTGCTTCTCATAGCTTTCTCTTCTCAAACTTAAAAAGAAAAATACACTTCATCACAGACTGTGTTTACCAAGCACTGTGCCCATGATTAAAATAATTTGAACCCCATCCCCCAAACAAATGTGCCCTCACATGAACATGCATGATTTATCTGTAAAGACAATTAAAAAAAATATTTCTAAATGCATTAGTAACACCAATGCTTTCAAGATTTTGAAAGTACTAAAAAGACAAACTAGATAGATAGATAGATAGATAGATAGATAGATAGATAGATAGATAGATAGATACAATATGGCAAACAAATATTGTTAATCCCAAAAGCTGAACTTTGTTTTTAGTATATAAATGTTTAAGAAATACCTGAAAGCTGTCTATTTTCCTTAGTTTTTAGACACTTCTTAGTCTTTCCTTTTGAGACCCCAGGTGACTCTAATAGTCATTTGTTCCAAGGGTTTTTAAGTCAGTTTGAAGGCATTTTAAGTATCTTCTGTTCTAGTCCTTAACAAAATGCAGGGACTCCACAGACATCCGTTCCTTGGTCTACATCCCAAATATGTGAGTCTTCTTTCAGGATGATAGATGCACCTCATGCCCCTCCCACATGAATAAAAAAAAAGGTGGGATGGACCTTTTGGAGCTTCTTGGGTGGAGGTGGGGTGGACCTTACTTCCCCCCAAAAAACAATGCTGCCTCCCACTACTCAGGTTCCAGTCCTTGTACCACCCATTTAAGAAACAAGATAGTACCCTGCAACCATTGACTAACATGAAAGCGTATTTATTTGAGGGCGGAAAACATTTCTTGGAGGAGGGTAAGGCAGAGGAGACTATTCACACCTTCAGTCAGTTCCACGGACAGAAAACATGACATCACTCCTTTTTGGATGCAATTCTCTTGAGGCTCCGCCCACAGTCGTAAAAATGACACCGACAAATGTATGACTCTGATTTTCCCCAGAAAATTGCTGAGTCTGCTTTCATGGAAAACCACTGACCTTAACTGCTGCATTGAAGGGCTCAGCCATTCTCACTTTCTATAGCACAGCAGTTAAGAAAAGCAATGATGGATTTCTCATCCCTGATAGAAATATGGCTGCTAGCTGATCTGCATTAGAGCACAGGACTGCAGAACCAGTGCTGCCAAATACAGTATGAACTTTTAGGTATATTACACTTCATGGGGACTCTTTTACATGTCAGACAAATGCACACTGGAAATGGGAGTCCTGCAGCATGTTCTGGGGACTGTAAGCTGGCTGATACCTGGATCGACCTTACACAAACCTTTTCCACCTCACATCAGCAAATAATCTCTTCCTGCATAGGGGCCACAACTTCTCCTCTGATGGAGGCAGAGACCTGATTTAAAACTGAAGAATTGGGGGCCCCTCGATGAACCAGTTACAGCATGTAACTCTGCCATGCCAGTGAACTGGGTTTGGAAGCTAAGGAAAATGCATACAGAAGCAGGCCAGGCTGGGTGTGGTACCTCAGCTGGAGAGGTTTGGTGGTGGAGTTCTGGCACCACAATTACTCCTATGGTAGGACCAGGGAGCTTGACCCTTCCACAGGGGCATTCTGTGCATGTGTGAGACTGCTTCAGGCTATGCTTATCCTATGGTGAGAATGAAAGGCTTAGTGAGAAACTGTCAGGGAACACCTGTTTCTCAAGGAAGCTTGAAACTGTTACAAAGGACGGGTCAGATCTAGAGCAGTCCAGTGTTTATAAATATTTGGGGTTATGGATTGACTAAGAGTTGAAATTTGATTATCATATTGACACGTTATCTACAAAGGTATCACAAAAACTTGATACATTATAAAAACACAAGCACTGTCAATCACACGAATCTAAAATCAAAATTGCAAATACATTTATTTCTCCCCTAATTTGTTTGACTATGGAAGTGTGATTTATCTTCTGGAAGGGACAGCTGAACTACTAAAATTAGAGTGTATGCATTATAGGGTAGCAAGGTTTGCCTTTGGAATTGTAGGCTCCTCCCCAGTGGGAGATATCCTTGCTCTACTCTTAGAGCTAAACTGGATGTCATTTAGTATAAAGAATGAAAGAAATTGGTTTGGCCTGTTATATAAATGTGTCAAAGGCTTAGCCCCAACTACCTAACAAAACCACTGGCTATACAAAATATGATATATGCCATTAGGAGAAGCTGAAGGTTAAGGATTAATGGTAACTAAAGTGAAATCACGATTTACCAATATGTCTTTCTGCTACATAGCCACAACAGCATGGAATTGTCTCCCTGCAATTATACGTAACACTGAAAAAACCAAAGTTTTAAGGATGCTTTAATTAAATGGTGTCAATTTGCATGTGTATGTACATAATAATGTATGGCAAATAGTGTATATATTGTTGTTGCTAATATGTGTTCCGTATAAAACTGCATTATATTATATTGTAATTCTGAAACTGTATTAATGTCACAGGACGATCTTGAAAACAGGCCTTGGCTAATAATTTTATCCTGTCCATACATTAAATAAAATTCAGTTCAATAGATGACAGCTGCTACCATGCTCAGGCCCTGAGCCATGCATCTCTCTGCCTGCAACTGGATCTACAGCTGAGCCAGAGGACAGACCTCCCTCGGGCATCCTATGCCATGGGCAGCAAGCCATGGGTAATTGTGACAGTGACTGGTCAGTGTAGGATGGACCTCCCTCAGATCTGCCCCCGCCAAGGAGAGCAAGCCATGTCAGAATGTAACAGTGACTGGTTAGTGAAGGACAGACCTCCCTCAGACTTCTGCCATGGAGAAAAAGTCATGTGAGAATATGACAATGGCTGGTTAGTGGAGAACAAACCTCCATCAGACCCCCCCCTGCCATGATGGACAAGTCATGGGGGACTTCAACAGGGGCTAGCTAGAGGAGAATGAACTTCCTTCAGACCCCCCCCCCACCATGGACTGCAAGCCATTGGGGAATGTGACGGTGACTGGTTAGAGGAGGAAGGACCTCCCTCAGACCCCCCACCCCGCTATGGAGAGTAAGTCATGGAGGAATCTGACAGTGGTTGGTTAATGGAGTACAGACTTCCCTGAGATCCCCCACCCCACCATGGAGAGCAAGTCGTGGAGGAATGTGACAGTGGCTGGTTATGGGATGGTGGACCTCCCTCAGACTGCACTTGCCATGGACAGCAAGCAATTGAGGAATGTGACAGTGGCAGGCTAATGGAGGATAGACCTCCCTGAGACCCCCACCGTGGAGATGAAGCCATGAACAAATGCAACAGAACTGATTAGTGGATGATGAACTTCCCTCAGACCCCGCCATGGAGACTAAGCCATGGGGGAATGTGACAGAGGCTGGTCAGTGGAGGATGAATCTCCCTCAGATCCCCTCCCTGCCATGGACAGCAAGCCATGGGGGAATGTGACAGTGGCTAGTTAGTGCAGCATGGACCTCCCTAAGCCCCCCCCCACCACCAAGGAGAGCAAGCCATGTGGGAATGCGACAATGGCTGGTTAGTGGTGGATGGCTCTCCCTCAGATCCCACCATTTTATTTATTTATTGAAAAGTTTCATCAGGAAAGGCACACTGAGCAAAAAATTGCTCGTCTCCCATTGCATCCTGGGGGAGGGCAACATAGTGAAATATACATTTGACACAGTACAATGCAGTGCAAAACAATCACTACAGTACGATAAAATACAGTATATGACAGGGCAGCAAGCAGGATCAAAGTGTAAAAATAGTAAAAATTAGAGGCCAGTGAAGTGGGCTCATTGATTAAGCAGCAGGCTAATATAAGTGGCAGGCAAATGAGACTGGAGGGAGAGGCAAATCAGCTAACAATAGTTTGGGAAGAGCAGAGAAAGAAACAGTAAGATGAAAACTTGCAATAATATGGAGTTAAAGAAAAGGAATAGGATAAGTGCTAGTTGGGACTGGAGAAGTCCGGGAGTGACAGAATGCAGCAATGCAGGGGAGGCGGTAATGGATAGGTATAGGAGGGTGAGAGGGTAGGATAAGTGCTAGTTGGGATTGGAGAAGCCCGAGAGTGACAGAATGCAGCAATGCAGGGGAGGCGGTAATGGATAGGTATAGGAGGGTGAGGGGGTAGGATAAGTGCTAAACATAGGGATAAGTGAAAGAGGAAATCTCTTGCTGGTCTTGAATGACCTGCTGTGAAAAGGGGGTGAGAGACAAACTAGAAGCAGGAGCCATTCGGGGAGAGGATGTTGTGCAATGATGTTGAGAAGGAGTGTGGAGAGGAAGAATGTCAGATTTGGGTAGTTGATTCCAGACTCTGGGGAAGCGGTATGAGAAGGCAGACTAGCCTGTAGAGGTAGCATGGTGGGGGACAGCCAAGGAGCATGTATCTTGAGATCTGAGAGCATAAGAAGGGGGGGATGGTAATTGAGGAGGAGAAGTAGGGTGGGAGAGAGCTGAACCAAAATTTGGAGATAAATTTGGCACAACCATGGAGAACAAGCCATGGGGGAATGCAAGAGGAACTGGTCTGTGGAGGATGGACCTTCCTCAGACCCCCCCATGGATAGAAAGTCAAGAGGGATGTGACAGTGGCTGGTTAGTAGAGGATGGACCTCCCTGAGACACCAGTGCCACAGAGAGCAAGCCACGGGCGAATGCAACAATGGCTGGTTGGAGGAGGAAAGACCTGCCTCAGACCCCACCCCCTCGTATGGAGAGTAAGCCATAGAGGTATGCAACATTGACTGGATAATGGAGGGTGGACCTCCCTCAGGTCCTCTCTGCCATGGAGCGCAACCATGGGGTATGCACCAGAGGCTGCTTAGCGGAGGACAGAGATCTTCCTCAAAGTCCCTCCCACCATGGAAAGCAAGCTATGGGGGAATAGGACAATGACTATTTAGTGGAAAATGTGGATGGGCAGAAAAGCTGGTCAAAGCCAGGTGGTTTGGTGGTGCTGGACAGGAATAAAATCCTCACTAGAAAAACAGACTTTGCAGGGCTAAAGAAAGGCAAGTGCAGGAAGAAGAATGTGTCTCCCATGAAATCACCAACTAGAAAAGAATGTGTATATACTTATATAGAACAGCCATTAATATCTTTCAACCATTTCTAAAAATAATCTTTTATGATATTTTATAATGTCTGAAATTATTTTTCAAAAGAAGTAACATCTGGGGCCTGATATTCGGTAGGGCTCAAAGCATAGCACAAATGTTTGTGCTGCACTTCGCAATTGCCCGGGGTCTCAGGATGGTATATTCAGTCAGGCATTACCCAGTTGAATACAGAGCCATGTCAGCACAGCACTAAGTCAGGTAGCACCACCCTGACATAGGTTCTGAAGCTGTCCTCAAGAGTTTATAGCCCCAGAGCATTATCAGCAGTTTTCAAATGTACCCATGCAAATGAGTCCATTGGGCATTCAAGGTGATAAAAGGCCATTTGCATGCCCATTATGGAGCAATTTACATGGGTAGTGGAGGCGGGTAGCACGGCACCATCCTCTCCCACCAGGCTGGCAATGACATCTCTAGCCATCCGTGGTGCTAGTGGTCCCCCCACCCTCGGATCGCCAACCCCAACTGTAAGGCAAGGCAAATTTTATTTAAAAAAGACACCCATCCCAGAGGCTCTGGGCACCGAACATTTAATATGACATACAAAAAATTAAGTATATATACAAAACAACATCACAATATACAAAATAAATATCTGACGCTATAACTCATTATTATAAAATATATAAATACTACGCTCAGCAATTACTACTGGCTAAAATATAGCCAGGGACCAGTTTAAGCGCAAAAGTCAGGGATCAGAAAGAACTATGAAACAAAGTCCAGGAAGGCCTGATTATACAAGAAGGCCTTGAGGTGGGCTTTGAACATGTCAACAGAAGGAGCCTCTCTTACAGCTGGAGATAGCGAATTCCACAGAGCGGGGGCGGCGACACTGAACGCTCTGTCGCCTGTTGTTTGTAGCCTAGTCCTGGGAATTGCAAGGAGGCCCTTGGAGGAGGAGCAGTGGAGGGAGAAGATCGAGACAGCAGGTGTAAGAAGGTCCTTCAGGTAACCAGGGCCCAGGCCATGCAGGGCCTTAAAAGTGAGCAAGCCCACCTTAAAGAGGACCCTCCACCTGACCAACAGCCAGTGCAGTTCACGCAGCACTGTGGTGATGTGACAGTACTTGGACTGTCCCATTAATAACCTGGCTGCTGCATACTGCACCAGCTGCAGCCAGTGCAGCGTACCTCCAGAGACCCCGAGATAGAGCGCAATACAGTAGTCAAGCCTGGACATCACGAAGGCATGAACCAAGGTGGGGAGGTCCAGGGGTTGAACTAGGGGCTTTATCCTGGCGACATTCCTCAGATGATAGAAACTGGTAAGGACAACGGACGACATCTGAAACTCAAGTATTATTCTGCTGTTGAGAATAATGCCCAGATCACACACATTAGAGGAGGCCTTCAATGGTTCAGACCCAAGAAAAAGCCCTGTTTCTGCACCAGAGGCCAACCTATCACTCCCTCTGTTTGACTCCACCACCAGTACCTCCATCTGTAAAATAATAATCCCTCATGCTAGTAGTCTCCCCCACCCCCACCCTTCAATCACCAGCCCCAACTGTACAATAATAATCCCTGGTGTTAGTGGTCCCCTGACCCTCCAGTCACCAGCCCCAACTGTAAAATAAAAAGAATCCCTGTTGGTAATGGTTCCCCCTGCCCTCTGACCCAGCCCCTCACTGGGAAAAAACTTCGTGCAGTGGTCCACCACTTCACCCTCAACTGCCAACTCCAGAATTGTGGTCTCGGTGTCCAGTGGTCCCACCCCACTGCAGAACTGGGTACTCCTCTCTCATCACCTTATCTGTATCCGCAGTCCACAGGTGCTCATAGAAGTTCAGCCTCCATTGCCTCTCAGCCGCCACTGACGGTAGGTTGGAGGTGTTTTCTATTTATAGGACAGTGTGATGCACCCAGTCCTATAAATACAAGACGCACTCACTGCCTGCATATACAGTGGCCAGCTGAGGAGGCATGAGGAGGGCTGTGCCAGTTACCATAGGCAACTGCAGGACCACTAATACAGATAAAGTGAGTGGGAAAGGATGTCCAGTGCCGCGGGGGGGGGGTCACTGTACACCAAGGAAGTTTTTTTTTTTATTCTGGGCTGGTGGTTGGGGGGAAGGGGACCACTAGCACCAGGGATTCTTTTTTGCAGTGAGGGGCTGGAAATCAGAAGGTGGGTGGGGAACCACTACCACCAGGGATTCTTTTTTATTTTACAGTTGGGGCTGGTGATCGGAGGGTGGGGGGACCACTAGCACCAGGGATTATTATTTTACAACTGGAGCTGACAATCAGGAGGGAACCAATACCACCAGGGATTATTATTTTACAGTTGGGGCTGGCGATCGGGGAAGGGGCCACTGCCACCAGGGATTCTGTTTCTGCCATTAGGAGCTGGCAATCAGAGAGAGGGGGAACACTAGCACCAGGGATTTGTTTTTTCACGTAAGGACTAGTGATGGGGAGTGCCACGGATCACATGGGGTGGGTATGCTCCTCTAGTGGCCTACCAGCTGATCTTCCAGCAGCCACTAGAGTTGCACATAGTAAAAGGAGGTTTCATCAGCAGTGCAAAAGGACCACGCAAAACCCTTTTGCGATGTGCATATTCACGAATATCAGCTTGTGCCAATATTCTTGTCCCCACCCCACCATTTGCATACCCCATTTTTTAGTTTGCATGGGTGCTACACCTGTTTGCCGGTGCAAAAGAGCCCTTTCAATATTGGGCTTCAGTGCAAAGCCCAGTTTGCATAGGCAAATACCAGATAGCGTTTGTGCAAACTTTTGAATATCATGCCCCTGAACTGTTAGTCATAGAAACTTACGTTCTTTTTATGTAAATGAAAACTTGGTGTCCGATCAATATGGATAGTTCCTAGTGATACAGTTCTTATGTGTCCCTACTTGTCTATACGTTAGGAATTAGACATGATGAGGTGTGGCTTATGGGCTGATAAGAGTATGCCCCAGGTGCATAATGAGGCATGAGGTGCTTGTGCCAAGTGCTTTTAGCACCTGGGAAGTGTTCTTATCATCCCATAAACCACACCTCAGAGTGTCTTATTCCACTTATAAAATGGGTAGAATTTTTTTGAAATGCAACATGAACAAGTTAGTGTAGTTTAAAAGTAAAAAATAATGTATTTATCTTTTTCTTTCACTTTTCTTCTGTTTGAAAAAAATGTTCCTTTTACTGCAGAAGTGCAGAACATTTTTAATATATCAGGGATGTGTGTTTCTCTTGATCCGCCCACCCCACCCCCACCCAAGCTGCTGGCAGATTTTTTTTTTTTTGCATTTTTTTTCTTCAGAGTGTCTTTCACCCTGGGTGTTTCCTTAAGAGTGCCCAGTTTCAGCTGTTGCATGTCTCCTTATGCCTCTTTTCCCTCTCCCCATATAAAAAGCATTTATTTTTATCCTTTTCATTTTTAATGTTTTGTTCCCCTATGTATTGTTAATGCATCTTATTTTTAGTGAGCAGCCAGCTTTAGTAGCAGTAAGCGTGTCCTTCTAAGGCTGTTGTACTAAGCGCTTTCTCCTTCGCACTTTTACCGTTGCAGCACTACAGTGCTGCAGTATGAGTGGGCAGCTTACCAATCTTTACTGTTTCATTGATCAGTCCACTTGCTCAATAGAATGCAATAATGTAAAAGGGGTGGAAGGAAAACAGGCGACCGGAGGAATGGTGGCGTTGAAAAGAAGGAAGACCAGAGACCAGAGAAATGACAGCCATCAAAATAAAGGTAAAGCAGAAGTACAACATGATGTTATCAAAGTTAGCTCTTAACATGGAGATGCATTGGTTGGAGTTTCCACAGCAAGAGGCGGGCAAGGTGTACAACTGGTGGGGGGGGGTCAGATGAAAGACGAGCAGGCAGTTATTTCGGAACACAGAGTTCAGATCACAAATTTTTGGTTTAAAATGGTATGGGAGGTATGGATTTCTAAAACACATGGGGCACAAATCAAGATGAATGATGCAGGACTTGCATCAGTCCCTGAATCATCCACAGAGTTTAGCGCAACTGCACCAAAGCCCTTCAGTGCAACACAGCCTGATTCTCAAAGGACCGGTGCAGTGGCGACAGTTTCCTCATATTATGGCAGCTTGTGCCACTGCTTTGATGCAAGCCTCATAATATGGGTCCATCAGTGGTACACAGGTAGACCAGGGGGGAGCTGGTCTAACCTGTTGCTTTTGGCTCAGGGGACATGCAACAGGGGGTTTGCAGCAAGCATCGATGCTGACTCACACTTGCCTCACAGTTTGATGCAAGTCGCCCCTTCCGTCAGACCCTCTGCCGCAAGTCCCCTGCACCGTTCCAAATCCCTTTGTGAGTCGGGCCTTAGTTGATGACCCTCTTGGTTCTAAAGGCTTCCAAGGCTCAGCTCTCTGTGCAAAATCCATAAGTATCTAACGCATAAAACCATGTACAGAATAGCCCAACAAATCTGCTCCCTGTAATGGATTATGGCTCTTTGTTCACAGATGCTGCTAACAAAACAATGCTACACAAAAAGCATACTCTTTACCACAAGATTGCCAGATTTGCATCCAGTAGCAACAGCAAGACACATCACTGGCTTTCTCTAAACACTTTAAATTGGCTTTCACCAGAGCTCAAATCAAACCTGATGCTTGCCAGATTTATTAAAAAAAATCCCCCCACTTACTTGGTTAAACAGCTCGAGTTTGTCAACTTGCCCTCCTTTCGGTCAACTTTGAAAAATAACATAAAAATTCCCTTGTTTCAAACAAACATTGGACAATACTCTTTCAGTTACAGTGCTTCCTCACTCTGGAATACAACCCCCCCCCCCCCCATTTAAAGAATCACCTACTGTCTCTGCTTCTACAAAGAATCTGAAAGAATTTTACCTTACATTCATTGCCTGTGACTGATTTGTGTAAATATCCCGTACACCTCCTGCATTTGTGCTCAATGTAGTATCCTCTATATCGGTACTCAGTGTAGTATCTGCACCAGTTTTCTTGTATTCAACTGCGCTGTCTCTGCACCATCTGTTTCAAGTATGTAACTTGCACTTAATGATTGACTTTTTTTTTTTTTTTAATAACAGTGCACCCGTACCTGGATCATGACTGAAATAAGCATTAGTAGCCAGTGCACTAACCCAGCTACCAAAGTGAAAATAAAACAAATAAGATAAAAGTTATCGAGTTTTAAAGAAATTCATTTGAAAGGCTTAACTTTGGAATTGTTGGGGCTAGACATTTTTTTTTTCAATGAAAGTGTGTAGTCCAGTCATTAGGAATTACCTCTGTCTATATTGTTTTCAATGCCAACACTTTTTGAAACTGCTTTTCTGAAATGTTGTTGATACACTTTTTTTAGCTACAACACAGTTTAAAATTGAAAGCGATAACATGCCGACATGGTGTTTTAATGCTGCTAGAGTATGTTGACACTATTCTTTGTATCAGCACTATTAATTGCATGACAGTTTAAAAAAAATTGCAATAAAAAATACTTTTCAACTTTTTCTGAATTTTGGTAATAGTAGTACTAGTATAGCTTCTATTCATGAGTCATGAATAGGGATAAAACTCAGTTGAGCATGGCTTGTTTCCGGTGAGGTCCCTTTACATTCATACAAGTTTCATTTTAAGCAAGATATAAATCATGAAAGCTTACAAACTCTAATAACAATATAAACATACTTAGACTAAATTAAAATAACTAAGAATTTTACTACACATTACTTAATTAGTAACTGTGTATTTTACAACTTTCTTGCCATTCATCTTATGACCTTAACCATGTTGTTAACGTTTTAGGCCCCGTCCACACTACATCGCTCAGACCCCGTAACGCATAGAAACCATTACAACTGGGGAGCGGTGCAGTGTGATATTACAGAGGGGTAGTGTGGACAGGGCCTTAGTCTCCCCTCTAGCAGTATCCATTCCTCCTTGCTTTGGTGACTATTTGGCAGCTTAACATTTCATTTGGGAAGAGAGAGTGAATGACAGCAAGGGAACAGTCTCTTTTTGTTATGATACTACCGTATATAGTTCAGTGCTGTTGTGCATGGAAATCCATGGAAATCCAAACACTTCAAGATGCTGTTGTGCCACAGTAAGGATGTCAGAATACTGTTGTACCACAGTAGATATGTAACTAAAGTGGTACAACAGCATAGAATCTCATGTCTACTAAGATTCCTCATGTTTACCTATACTGCAGATTTCTCTTAATGAAGATATCAGCAAGACTGAAAACACCCCAAAGTGAACTGTTTGTAAAACAATGAACTACTTAAAATGTTGCCAGGTTATGTAGCTATTACTGAAATCACATTGTAAGTTTTTAATCTGATACAGTACACAATGAACAGATGCATCTCTGGAAAATCCAGGGTGCTCACACAGGATATGCTGACCCAGTGATACAATGTAGAAACATACGGCAAGAGATCTCCAGGTTATAAATTAAAGCAAGTCTCTGACTTCAGTTTGATTCAAGCAGGCATTCCTTGATTTATATAGTGAGTACCAGACACCATGCTGGAGGTCCTAGCCCCAGCACTTCGGCCCAACAATTAGGCCTTCATCATAGGGCGTCTCTTGACATATGTTTTTAATCTGATCCTAATGTTTGTTCTGTTTTCTGTTTATTTGACTGCAGTTCAGGACAGAGTTTGAAAGAAGATAAATGAATAAAAGCAAACATATTCTATACAAAACAATGTATGGGAAACCATACCCAACAAGGCTGATGTTTCCACCTTGGGGTGCAATAATATCATAGGGGCCTCTTGACCTTTGATGTCAAGGTCTATGATGTCATCTCCCTCCCCCCACTTGATGGAAGCAAAGCTTTACTGTGTATAGTTGCTACTGCATTGTTCTTTTTTTTTTTTTTTTTACTGTATTTGTTGCCCCCTGGCACCAATCAGCCCCCTTCAGTCCCTCTGCCCTACCCAGCCCCATCCCCCACCTTTCCTCGACTTACTTCTCTCTCCCATGTTCCCCTGTGGATGACCCCCAAGGGAAGGGCCACCCAGGGGCCATCTCTTATCCCCAGCAGAGTTGGTTTAGGAAAGACAGCCTCATTCGGCACTGTGGAACCTGCAGCAGAGCGACAGGCAGCATCCTGCATGGTCACAGATTTTTACATTTTTCATTCTCTCTCTCTCTCTCTCAAGCATCATGAGATGTTGCATCTGATGCTGAGATGTCAGAATGCCGACTCTGCCCTCCCTGTGCACTGGCTGTACAGAACTACTATCTATGGTCACCTAGGCAGTAGTGTTGTGTCGAAGACCAGACTCGTGTCCCTCCCTAAGGAGGCACATGTCAATGGGATGCTCAATCGTCCTCCCTCGGCCTGCCCTCCAGTGACCCAGGTTCATTACTGAACCTGGGTTCTGGTATTGCAAGTGGTAGTGCTACCTCTGTGCTGGTGGACTGGCACCAATATATCATTCTATATATGGTTCAGTGTTTGGTGTGTATGGAAAGCCATATACTTTCAGATGCACTTGTACCACAGCGGTGATGTCAGAATACTGTTGTGCCTCAGTAGCAACGGTATATCACTCCAGTGGTACAATTGCATATAATCCCATGTCTACGTCTACCTGTGCTGCAGATTCTTCATGATGAAGATATTAGCAAGACTGAAAACATCCCATGGGAATTGTTCATTAATAGATGAGCTGCTTGAAATGTTGCCAGCTTATGTAGTTATTACTAAATCATATTAAATCACACTGCTGTTTGCTCTGTTTTCTGTTGGTTTGACCACAATTCAAGACAGAGTAAGTGATAAGGTAAATTAAAACAAACATGCTATACAACATAATGTATGGGCCATCATACACAACAAGGCTGATACTTCCATCTTAGGCTGAGATGACATCATACAGACCTCTCAAGCTTTGCTCTCGAGGTCTATGATGTCATCTAATCCCTTGATGGAAACCTAGCCTTGTTGTGTATGGTTGTCTTTACATTATTCTGTTAAGGCTGGTGTATAAATATTGTGGTGGTGAATGAGAATCAAGATCCAAACTGGGATGTTGTAAGAAAATATTTAAACACAAAGTAATGTATCTTGGCCAAATAGGGTAAGCATTTATCTTACATCAATTTTATTAAAATAAAATGACACTCCAGAGATGTGCATTACACTTGCCATGGGTATGGAGGCATTTGGCTAGGCCTCGTGCCTCACCTGTCCCCATGAAATGTATTAATTCAGCACAATGCACATTCTGTTGTGTCTGTGTGTTATTTCTTACAGCATCGACTGATTTTTATAAAGTGGAAGTATATAGGAGGTTCAACACTGGACAGGTTAACCTAGCTCTTTGTTCACCTTAGAAACATAGAAACATAGAATTTGACAGCAGATAAGGACTGCTTGGCCCACCCAGTCTGCCCATTTCCCTACCTGATGAATAAGCCACAGATTCTAGTTAATCAACAGCTTACTTCCTCCTACCCCCCATTAGAATTGCCTTATGCCTGTCCCATGCATTCTTGAATTTTTCCACTGTTCCTGACTCCACAACCTCCTCAGGAAGGCTGTTCCATGTATCCACAACTCTCTCTGTGAAAAAATATTTTCTAACATTACCTCTGAGCCGTCCCCCCTCTATCTTCAAATTGTGCCCTCTTGTTCTTGCACATCTCTTCTTCTGAAAGATACTACCCTCTTGTACCTTGTTAATTCCCTTGAGATACTTAAAAGTTTCTATTATGTCCCCCCTCTCCCTCCTTTCCTCAAGGGTATACATATTAAGCTGCTTTAGTCTCTCCTCGTATGTCTTCTGGTGCAGACCTTGCACCATTATGGTTGCCCTTCTCTGAACAGCCTCCACTCTGTCTATGTCTTTGTGGAGATGGGGTCTCCAAAATTGCACGCAGTACTCCAGATGGGGTTGCACTAACTGTCTGTAGAGAGGGATAACAACTTCCTGTTTTCTACTGTTGATGCCTCTCCCTATGCATCCCAGTATCCCCCCAGCCTTCCTTACTGCCTTCTCACATTGCTTGCCCACCTTTAGGTCATCTGATATAATTACTTCTAGGTCTCTTTCGATTTTTGTTGTTGTTATTCACTCACCCCCCATTGTGTACTCTTCCGCTGCGTTTTTGTTTCCCAGATGCATTACCTTGCACTTATTTGCACTGAATCTGAGCTGCCACTTATTTGACCATTCCTCCAACCTTGCCAAGTGCCTTTTCATTCTTTCCACCCCACCTTGTGTATCAACCCTGTTGCAGATCTTTGTGTCATCTGCAAAGAGACCTACCTTTCCTTCCAGGTGCTCTCCAATGTCACTTATAAAGATATTAAAGAGGACCAGTCCCAGTACCGAACCCTGTGGTACCCCGCTAGTTACCCTTCTTTCTTCACTGTGGTCTCCGTTTACTATTACCCTTTGTGTCCTGTTGTCCAGCCAGATTTTTATCCAGGCTACCACCTTGGGACCCGCTCCAAGGCTGGCTAACTTGTATATTAATCTTTTGTGTAAGACTGTGTCGAATGCCTTGCTAAAATCTAGGTAGGCCATATCCACAGCCCCTCCCTGGTCTACTACTTTGGTCACCCAGTCAAAGAAATCTATTAGGTTCATCTGACATGACCTTCCTGCTATGAAACCATGCTGCATTTGGGTCCTGTGCCACACTGGCCTCTAGATACTCAACAATTCTTTCCTTCAGAAGTGATTCCATCATTTTCCCAACCACTGAAGTCAAACTAACTGGTCTGTAGTTTCCTACCTCTGCCCTGCTCCCACTTTTGTGAAGTGGAATCACATTTGCCCTCCACCAGTCCTCAGGTACCACCCCATCCTCCCATGATTTGTTAAAGAGAGTAGTCAGTGGTGTTACTAGTTCAACTCTTAGTTCTTTTAGTATTCTTGGGTGAATCTCATCAGGCTCCATTGCTTTGTCTACCCTCAATTTCAAGAGTTCTTTCAAAACCCTTTCTTCTGTGAATGGACTGGTATTGACCCCCCTATACAGAGTTTCTTCCTTGTCTGGTTTAGGTACCTCCCCCTCCTCATCTGTTGTGAATACTGAGCAGAAATATTTGTTCAGTATCCCTGCTTTTTCACTGTCACCCTCTGCCCACATTCTCTCCCCTTTATTAAGTCTCTCTATCCCTTCCTTGGTCTTTTCTTCACTCCCTAATGTACCTATAAAAGGTTTTATCCCCCTTCTTAACAGAGTTGGCTATCTTTTCCTCAGTTTGTGCCTTTGCTATTCTGACTGCCTTCCCTGTCTCCTTCTGCTTTAACTGATAAAGTTCTCTGTCCTGCTTCTTCTGTTTCCTTATATTTCCTGAATGCTATCCTTTTCTCCTTAACCATCCCTGCCACCTCTTTTGAGAACCATAGTGGTATTTTCCTTCATTTTGTTTTATTGATTTGCTTCACACAAAGGCTTGTTGCCTCTGCAATGGCTGTTTTGATTATTCCCCCAACCCAGGCTCTAAATAAAGAGTTATCTGGCTACACTAGTTGTGGCTCAGCTGTGCCAAGTCCTTAATCTCTTCACCTGCTTTTCTTGTGACAGGTTCCCACCTCCAGCAGTGACCTCCCATGCTGCATCCTAGAAGGGGCTGTCTTCAAAAGTGTTGTATTGCAAGACTCTTGCAAACAGGGTCCTGGGTGATCCAGTGATATCTGACCTTTTCCAGTGCTCCAGAGTAGGTGAATAATGAGCTGTTTTACTGACATTTTAAAGGAAATCTTCTTTAAGAGCTGTATGTAATTTCATAAGCATACTCTCTTCTGTTGCTACCATTTCCTAGAGTACACCTCATTTAATTGCCACTTTCATTGCTAAAGGTCTTCAAATGAAGTTTCACTTTTTTCCATTAGATCCATTACTACCACCCAAGTTAATGGGTGGCGAAGTCATAATGGGCATGTCCCTCAACTTTGTACACTACCTATGAACCTATCTGTATAGAAAGCTATTTTCAGAATGTTCTATCTTCATATTACATGTATGAGTTGATCTCACAGGGCTTGCCATGGCAGGAGCCCTTCATGTCAGAAACACACCTATACTGAGGTCAGCTGGGGACAGTCAAAGGGTTTTGAAACAGACAGTGCAATAAGCTTTTTTTCACTGCACCTGTACTGCCCCCTTCAGCCACAGCTACAAATGGCAACCTCCCAGCCCCATCATGTGCAGAACCCAGGTGTTGCCAGAGTCCATGGTTATCCCCCCCACCACCACCCAATGGTGGCACCATCAGGCAACTGCAGGAAGTAGATGAGGGAGATCAAATCAGTGTGACTGGAACAGTAGCAAGTTGGAGAGCCAGAACAATTACCAAGAGAGCTTGACTACCCAGTCTAAGGACACTAAGGCTGACATCAGTTCAAAGTTAAGTTTCCAAATTTGTTGTTTATTTAAAACAACAGTGGGGTTCAAAGGACAGCTGCCAATGTTTTGCACATATGTGCTTTCTCAAGGCCTTTGTGTCCTCAGACTGGGCAGCTGAGCTCTCCTGGGCCATCAGGCAAGCTTAATGACAGTCATGCCAATGGGCCCCCATCTTGCAGTGATGTGGGACTCTGAGAGTACCCTACAGCTTCATACCACCATGCTGCCCCAGCATTTGTTTCCTCCTGGATTTGTCTGTGCCCCCCTCAGGTCATTAGTGGCTGGGCTCCGTACATGTGTATACAAGCATGTTCATGCTAAGCCCCTTAAACAGCCTTTCCTCTTGTCAAACAGCAACACAGCTGCACTATCACCCAAATGACCCCAGCTGGCAGTCAGTGAATAGTGTCAGCAACCTGCCCTCCCCAGAGAAGGAGAGCAACCTCTGGGATGATCATTACTTCATCACTTAACCCCCCCCCACAAGCTGTCTGATATCCTGGTCTCGTTCCCAACCCAGGTTACCAGCATCACAAGTGGCAGCACTGCTGCTGTGCCAGTGGGCCAGCCATGGACTAAGTATTTGTTAAAATGAAATATTTAGAGACTGATAATATGACAAAATGAGAAACCTTGAGAACATTAAAGTTCAACACAACTGTTATATATAGAATAAATAATGTCTGACTGAGTTGCAAGGTGAGAATTCTATTAAGGGGTTCACAGAACATAATACTCCATGAGACCAAAACC
Source organism: Neoceratodus forsteri (assembly GCA_016271365.2). NCBI lineage: Eukaryota > Metazoa > Chordata > Ceratodontiformes > Ceratodontidae > Neoceratodus > Neoceratodus forsteri. Next base: position 609,565,952 of record CM057456.1, read on the forward strand.
CGAGTGAATTATGATGTTCCATAAACCTGAGATTGAATGTCATCTGGCACAGTTGAGCATCTTTATTATTTTTATATCATATGGAAAATCTAAAAATTATTTATTGTTCACAAGCAAAACTGTCATTATTGTAAAATCCAACCTTCATAATCCTTACCCACAATTATGGTTTTTCACAATCCAAAATTGTTTTTAAAAACTTTCCCAACTCACAAAATGTAGCTTTTGAAAGACACACAGACAGACAACATGGTGGGCTTTGTGAGGTGTTTCGAAAGTTATATTTTGAGACTTAGACGGCTTTTTAAAAAGCACTTTGATTTATAAAAAGGCTAATGGGGGGGAGGTAAGAACAACAGTCAGTTTTCCTTGATAGTGAACAGAGAATCTGTTACAGCCCAAGAGTGTTTGCACAGTGAGAGGTATAGAAGCATGACAAAGCAGGGAGCATATAATAGCAGATGATAATGACGGTCAGAGAAATTTGATTAATAGGTTCACATAGTTGATGGAATTTGATAGAGAAGTTCTCATAATTATGAGATTTGCTGTGAATTATCACATTTGAAAAGCACTTCCTGAACATGCAGTCCTGGTATTGTATGTCTTCTAAATTGAATTTCCATCTGCATTTACTTAAGCCATATCAATGAGGGAGTTTACATGTGTCTGACACTATGATATGCTATGCTGTACCATGCTACACTATAGCATGTACATGTAGCTTATATGTGGCACAAAACCTACTAGGTATCTTAGAAAAGCTTTAAAACTACTCCATGTCTCACCTGTGTTTGTTCACATTCATCCAGGTTCACAAGCAGTATCGTCTTCAGTGTGTAAACACAGAAACATAGAATTTGACGGCAGATAAGGACTGCTTGGCCCACCTAGTCTGCCCATTTTCTTACGTAACAGATAAGCTGCAGATCCTAGTTAACCAACAGCTTACTTCCTCCTACCCCCCACTAGGATGCCTTATGTCTGTCCCATGCATTCTTGAATTCCTCCACTGTTCTTGACTCTACGACCTCTTCAGAGAGGCTGTTCCATGCATCCACAACCCTTTCTGTGAAGCCTTGTTTGTTCACATTCATCCAGGTTCACAAGCAGTATCACCTTCAGTGTGCTTGTTTTGAAAGTATTCCATAGTGTTCTTTAGAAAAAATACTGATCACAGTAACAGCTGCATGTCAGCAACATGTAAACTGCTGACAAACGCCAGTTCACACGTAGTTGACATTCACTGATGACTGCAATCAGTGTTTTTTTTTAAAGGTGACGAAAACAGACATACAAACACTAAACTGTAATTCAGCTTGAAAACCCATAGTAATACAATACGACCAAGAGAAGTGAAACTAGCTTTTAAAGTTCTTTCTAGAAATTTTGGTTGTACTTTTTTAACAGGTACTGTTCCAGCTACATGTAAACTGTAGAATGTATCATAGTGTATAGTTTCATTTATATGTTATTGCCCTTATTGTGATTGTGGATTAATTGTATTATGTAAGTTTGTTTTGTTAAATGTGCCTTTAGCCTGGGTGGAGCCTGAAAAAGGAACTTTGGTGCAGTGCTTCCATCCAGTAAACAAATTATAAATAAAAATGAATGAATGATTACCCTTAGCCATATAATGCAGAAAACTAATGTTGCACATTTGTTTCTTAGCAGATGCAGGCTCTTTAAGCAAACATTCTCAGGAGTACAAATGCTGCTTCATAACCCTCTGGGTGCCTTAAGAAAAACAGCATTACTTCAGGTTGCTGGCTGAAATCATATTTTTTTACTCCCCCAATTTCAAAAATGAGGACTACATACCTACTGTAAGACATTTGGAGCATTGCTCTCCCCACCCATGGAGATTTCACCATCTCTATGACACTTCTGTGCCTAAACTGATTGCAGCTGGTCATCTCTAGATTGGGACTCATGCCTAGCTCTTCTACGTCATGTCAGTGTGGAGTGATGTTGCTCTGCCATTAGACCCTTGGCTGCTTTGTTTCCAAGTTTAAGAAGATAAATACCTTAATTTGCCAATGTTGGCAGCAATTCTAATTATGTCTGTCTGTGTGTTCTCCAGCCTGGATTCAGCAGGAAGTTGCATTGCTAATCACAGTGAAGCCCTCCAAAAATTGAGGCATCTACAGAGATTGAAGCCTTGACCTCATTATTTTTACAGCCCCTATGGTGTCAGCTGCAGTTCACATAAACCTCTAAAAGAAGCTTTCCCCAGGATGTGATTGTATAACACTGGGTGAGTAAGGAAGACATGCAACCCCTTTGGTTTTGGTGAAATAACACACGGTAGCGTGAAGCACACATTAAGCATGGGGCTTAATGTTTAGCTGCCTCCCATTTAAGAACACTTAGAACCTGCATGTAGCTAATTGTTGCACTGCCTGGCAATACCATGTGTGCCTGTCAGTAGAGAAATCAGTCAGTCTGGGGCCTGTCTCCATGAAGAGAACATCTATTGCACAGAATCAACCTGTATTCTTTATTTTATGCATCTGTCCAGTTATTTGTACAGTCCAGATGGGGTCCTCACCAGCAGCAACTGAAGGGTCTGTCAGACCACAGAGAGGGTAAGGGATCCTTTAGTGGCAGACCAAATACCAAAAATGTAACACACGGTGGAGGATGCGGGCATTCTTCTGTCCAGACCCCCATCTTGCTTGCTTGCACCACTGGGTACCCCACAGTCATCACCCTTAGTATGTCTGAACTGTCTGAATGATATTTACAACACAGCCTTGGCTGCAGAGAAGAAAAAAATGAACTGTCTCCTGTGTTAGTAGTAGCCTCTCCAGCAACTTGGAGCCTGACACAACTGTGGGTCACAGCTGACGGCAGTGCCAGAAATAATTAAAACTACTTAGCCCTAAAAATCCCACAGAGCTGTGAACTATGCAACCCCCAGCTACCACCTTGTGGCAGGGCCTCAGGCTCCTTTCTGTCAAACCAGCTCCCTGTGAAACCTTCCTCTCTCAGTGAGGATTACAACCAAGCCACAAAAGAATAACAAATTAAACTAACCCTCCATATTGCTGCCTCTCAGCTGCGGCTCAGAACCTCAAACAGCCATTCTGCTTCCCTCAATCTGCTGCTTCCATTTCCTTTAAGAACACTTAGAACCTGCATGTAGCTAATTGTTGCACTGCCTGGCAGTGCCATGTATTCCTGTCAGTCAGAGAAATCAGTCACTTTGGGGTTTGTCTCCATGAAGAGAATATCTACTGCATAGAATAAACCTGTATTCTTTATTTTATATGTCCATCCAGTTATTCGCACAGTCCAGATGGGGTCCTCACCAATGGCAACCGAAGGGCCTGGCAGACCACAGAGAATGTAAGGGGTCCTTTAGTGGCAGACCAAATACCAAAAACACCACAGTAGTGAAGGAACCATGAAATAGTTCTTTCAGGAACTTCCTGTCCTGACAGATCAATTTCCACTATCACTGGATTATGGATCCTGTCCAGTTATGTCTTATTCCAGCAAGGTATTTGAGGCTACAAGCTGTACAAAAGCTAATGTCCTGACAGGACTATTTCATGGTACCTTTACTACCAGACCTGAAATAACACCACTGCTCAAATGTCACCCTAGTTCTTATTAACTTAACGCCACTTCTGTGACTCTTGGTTTCGATTCCTTCTATTCTACAGCTTGAGTCTATAAAGTAAGCTGATTAAAAACTACAAACTTGCCTCATTTACTACATCGCAGTTTTGCATTTTCACACAGCCTAAAACTAAACTGCGTATGTCAAATATTGTGAACTCCATCCCTAAGGCCTAACTTGCATGTCACCCAATGTACACTGGGACAGTCTTAATGGACCCAGAACCGTTGTAATAAATGCAGTGATCACCTGTGGTGAAGAACAGAAGTCACAAGGACAGCCCCAAAAAGGTCGGTAACTACTGCAGGAGTAAAGGTCCTAAAGATTGATATGTATTCGGCTTCTAGATCTCCGCCGCAGACTTTTAAAGAGCTGGTGACATGTAGAGGACAACTTTAACAAAACATAATATTTAAGCACTGTCCAGTTTGTATTTCTTGTTAGTTCTGTATTGCTCCTCCACATTATTTAGTAGTGAAGTGATTTACATGAAAACAGGATCTTTGCTCCTGAAGAATTCATCTATTCTTATTGCTTACTCCATACCTGAGGTTATAATGCACTGTTTGTGACATCACAGTTACTTCCATGGCAACAAATTGTGATGTCACAACAGAGGATTATGACGAAGTAGGGGGTAAGCTACAGAGGCAGATGAACTCAAAATGAACTCTAAGGGACAACACTCATATATAGTCATACACATTTCTTTAGTAACAAATTATGGGGAGGAGAGATATATAAAATATAAATGGAATGCAAGCAGAATTGTACCCAATTATTATGTTTTTTAAAGTTTTCTTTGAGGCGTCAGTAGCTCTTTAAACATTCTGTTTAGGGACCTCACAAACAAGATAGACAGCTGGCAACTCACCCAAGAAAAACACCTAACTATTCAACATTTGCGAAAAAAACGTCCAGAATTCGTCCAACCCAAGACCTTCGGGTAGAAAAGTTATACAGAGAGCATTACTTGTTTAAAAGCATGAATGTTACAACTTTGTCACAAACTGTTCAGTGCAACATGCAAATAAACTGACATTTTCAAGGTGGACATAATATGAGATCCCGTTCCCAGCAAGCAAGCGGCAATGACTGCATGCCCATTTGAAGAAGCTGCTCATCACGGTCATGTGTACTCACTGTTAGAGCCCGTCGCCTGGTCCGGCGCGCTGCCACGGGGGTCCTCTCTCTCCAGCACCTCGGACAGAGCTTCGTCCTCCGCTCCACCACCAGTTCGCTCCCAACCAGCTCGGGGCTCCATAAGCCCGCTGCGCCGGTCTCTTGTCAAGCCCCGCGTCTTCCTGCCAAGCGCCTCCGGCTCCGAGCCCACCTGCACCACGTTGTTCTTGGACCTGGTGAGGGCTGACGAGACGGAACCCATACCCCAAGCAAACGGCAGTCGAAAGACCTTCACTGTAGAAGGAAAAGTTGCGATCCCTCCCAGCACTTGTATTTCGTACAACCCACAGCAGTTGCTCACTGTGCAGACCCGGGCTTCTTGCAAGCAAAGAGCAGTTCTCCCACACTCACTAGGTTTCACTGAAGCAGCACGCTACTTCTGGAAGACGGGTTTATTATTGCCTTGCAAATGAGACTTCGCAGGTGCTTGTAAACTTCACGCTGGCTGCAAGTATTGGAAGATGACTTGCTATATTTGCATTTGTACTTTCTTGTCATTGGGCGTGCACCTTTGTTTTTTTCTGTTATAAACATCAACCTTTGTGCCTGGCTTTGCGGCTACAAGCCTTGCCTTTGCGATGCAGCGCTCAGCACTTCACAGTTCTTAGCTTTTGTATTTTCCTTCCTCTGTTATCGGCGAAAGAGTACCAGTCAATCGCAAGGGGGAAAGGGGTGTTATAAAAAGACGTGGGATTGCTTGCACGGCGCAATTCTACTGTGAATGACAGAAATAGCAGATTCATTCCTTTTCTCCAAAGGGCAAGCGGCGTCACATGGACACAGTTCTGTTTTAGTTTTCCGTTTGACTCCCCAAATCCCAAGGCAAACACTGACGTAAACATAACTGGCAATTAGTCTATCCGACATGCCCCTGTAAAGCAGGTCGGGGTGGAGAGCGTGTGATAAGTCAGGCAAAATGTGCCCCTACCCTCCCTCCTCTAGGGCACCACCAGTGCAGACAGCCACATCTGTTTTTTTTTTTTCAGTTGTGCAACATTCCCTCTATAGGGCTTGTGCACGGCTGAGCCCAATTATCAGGTGCAGTGCAATCAAACCTCATTCAGTCCCACTAACTTGGCTCAGAACCAAGTATAACTTCAAAAATGGAAGATTACTAAAGCATGTGAATCGGTGTCTTAGATTTTATTTTGCAAAGCTCACTCCCGTACTGTATATTAAAACGATTAATTATTCATTTTGTTCGGGGAGTTAAAATCTCAATCAAGCAAAGTTGTGTTAGTACAGCTCAAAGGCCTCCGATGATCATTAAACGCAGGTGTTTGTAAAAACTGTAAAGGATGAGAAGTAACTTTTGGAAGGGGTACATACTGAAAACCAGGGAGACTCGATGTATATAAATATGCAATATACACTACATACTGAAACACATTATTTTCTACAAGTCAGGGCTGCACTTCGTTCTGCCTTTTTCCTCTCATTAATATTGACAGGATTCTGACTACTTGTCTAGAGTCGCTACTGCCTAGGTTTACAGACCAGACTGGATTTGTGCTGGATAGACTCTCATGTCACACAGTATGAGGATGTTGTTCAGTATTGTGCAATGTGCCTGTTGGCTCCATAATGCGACCTTGGTGTTCTCCCTGGAGGCTGGAAAACATTTGACACAGTACTGTGGTTGTAGGTATGTCGGGTCTTGGAACAATTCTGTCTAACAGCACAAATTATTTATTTATTTATTTATTTATTTATTTATTTATTTATTTATTTATTTATTTATTTGAATTTTGGTAACTGGGTAAGCCCACTGAGACCATGCAGTCCGTTTTTCAGGGGTGACCCGGGGGAGGGTACATAAGAGAATAGTTTACAACATACAAAGAGTTGCAGTACTATACAAAATCAAGATACAGTCTAATGTCACAAAGATGTACAATTAAGCAATAATGCATGACAGGGTGTGGTGTATCATGGGATATCATCACGCCTCGGGTGGTTGGGCATGAAGCCGCAGGCCAAGTGCATCCAACCGCCCGAGAAGTGACGATATCCCATGATATACCACACCCTGGATTGCATTATTGCTATTATGAACAGGAATACAAGTTTTAGTAGTAAAAATTAAAATCTTTTACATCGTTCTGAAAATGTGTTTTGTGAGGTGTTGGAGGAGTACCTTTTAATAAAATAGTTCCTGGACAGCTCTGAACAGCAGGTGGCACTGTTGTAAGTCGAGTTCATGGAGGAGGGGTGTACTGTATGTCTCTCTCAAAACGTTATCTGTGGCAAGCAGGAAGCAGCAATGTAAATGGAAAGAATGGACATCTTCCAGTAAGTCATCTGGAAATGTGAAACTGTCACTTGGACGGCTGTACTGTTTAAAAACAACACGTGGGTCGGTTTTGGATCCTTTACTGTTTTTTAAAAAGATACTCGCTAAAGGCACGACTTGCACCATTCTGCCCTGTAGACAGACTGGACGTGCTCTGTGACTGCCACCTAACGCGTTACGTTTCTGTGGGGAATGGAACTGTAGGATGCAGAGGAATTTTGGGCAGCTCGGTCGTTGTTCTTCCCGGCCCCCAGCAGCTTGTGTTGTGCTGCATTCTGTCATGGGCACATTTGTAAAGAGTTCATTTTTTTTTAAAACAGCAGTGAACTGGAGGTCTGACTCAGACTGTGAGAGATGAGGATCACTGCATGGTAAGGGAGGAGGCTGGTGACCAGAGGTTTTCTGAAGCTTTGATGATGTAGCCCGATATCATCACAGCTTCAAAAACCTCTCGGCCAATCAGCTTCCTCCATTTACGATTGCCAGTTCATAATTGACAGTAATACATATGTATTACATATAGAGAGTCACAGTGCAATAAATACTAACATACTAAAATGCCAGCAGAATAGGCCTAACGGTCTTTCGTGTCTGCTCGTTTGGTCAGCCCCCACCCTGGGTGCTGACCTTGCTGTCCCCCTTGCCTTCTCTGGCTTCTCCCTTCCCAGTTCCAGATATTCTTGCTGCATTGGATTTTGCTTCCTGAACCCTTCCCCTGTACCTGTCCCACCCCCTCTTGAACCCTTCCACTGTCTCTGCCTCCACCAGCCCCCTAGGCAGTGCATTCCATGGCTCCACCACCCTCTCAGTGAAGTAGCACCTCCTCCTTTCTCCCCTGAATCTTCCCCCCTCCAGCTTCCACCCATGCCCTCTAGTGGCCCCTTCCTCCTTCTTTCGAAGCACCCTGACTGTTCCTCCCCTATTTACCCTCTTCATGTACCTGAAGACCTCTATCATGTCCCCCCCGGTCCCTTCTCTCTTCCAATGTGTACATATTTAGCTCTTCGAGCCTCTCCTCATAGGTCCTGTCCCCCAAGCCCCAAATCATTTTGGTTGCCCTCCTCTGGACCCTCTCCAGGAGGTTAATGTCCCTCTTTAAGTGTGGCCTCCAAAACTGCACGCAGTACTCCAGGTGCGGCCTCACCAAGCAGTTATACAGAGGGAGTATCACTTCCCTCCTTCTGGAGGTGATCCCCCTAGTGATGCATTCCAGCATCCTGTTGGCCTTGGCTGCTGCTCTCCTACAAGTCTCAGAGTTGTTCATCTTGACATCCACCACCACCCCCAGGTCCCTCTCAGCCATTGAGACTTGTAGTATTCCCCCCCCAGGGTGTACACTTGGCCTGGGTTTCTGGCCCCCAGGTGGAGTACCTTGCATTTCCCTGCATTGAACCTCAGCTTCCACTTTCTAGACCATCTTTCCAGAGCCTCCAGGTCCCCCTGCAGGGCCACCCTCCCCTCTATGATCTATGCCAGTGTCCCAAATGCAGTACAAAGTTTTATTTTGACAGGATAGAAATAGGGTACAGTCTTGAAGACAGCTATACATATAGGGTACAGTCTTGAGGATGGCTATACAGATGTTAAAGTATTCACATTGTAGAACACTGATGTACAATATAGGTTTTCACGTGGTTGCAGTGCAGTAGTAGCAGAAGGTTGGAGAAATAAGCTTTAGAGTTTTAGGAAGCAAGGATAAGAGCAGGGACCTGTAAATCAGGTGAGGCAGGTACAGGTTCCTGAAACAGATAAGTAGTTATGCAGAGTAAGTTTGAACCAAGGGAGGGTAGTGCAGGAGAGAATAGATGGGGGAGGGAGTCCCATGTTGAGGGGTGGCATATGCAAAGGAGCTTATGCCTGAGGATAGATGTGTCTTTGGGATGGCTAGTAGTGGAAGAAAGGTAGAACGGAGAGACCACCTGGTCTGTTTTCTTACAATAATGTCAGATAGGCTTGGTGGAGTGTATAAATGTGTGAGCTTATAGGTAAGGCATAGCGAGGATTTTGTGTTCAAGTTGTAGCCAGCCCAAAGATGTGAGTACAGTGCAATGGTGTTGTTGGGGGGCTGCTCTAATAGCAAAGCACCCAATCTTGTGATATAACAGTTTCAGTTGGTTCATGAGAGAGGCCTCAAGTGATAAGAATAGTGGAGCCCCATAAGAAAGTAAATACAGGAGTGAGGCTGTAGCAATTTTTAGACAGGATGCATTAGATAGCAGGGGATTAAGACAGCACAGCAAACCAATCTTTTGATGTAGGGTTTTAGCAGTTTTGTTGACATGGGCTTCGAAGGAGAGGTTAGGGTCAAGCAGGATGCCCAGGTATTTAAATGTGTCAACTGATTCAAGGGGTTCCCCATTACTGGAGCAGATGGAGAGCTGAGGGTTAAGAGCAGTTTTATAGGAGAGGGGATGGAAAAACATAGAATTAGTTTTTTTGGTGTTTTTAAGTAAGTTATTTTCAAAGAGCCATGCCTCTAACTGATGGACGTCTGATTCCAGGTGCTGATTAAGTCATTGGGTGTCAGCTGAGGATCAATATAATATAGCGTTGTCTGCATACAGCTGAATGGATGCCCCACCACAGAAGCTTGGCAGCTCATTAATGAATAATGAGAACAGTAGAGGGACCAGAATGGATCCCTGGGGAACTCCATGGGTAATCTGTCTGAATGCGGATTGACAATTAGCCCATTTGACACTTTGGGTGTGGCAGGATAGATAGTTTTGGAGCCATGAGGTGACTGGTTGATCGAGACCCAAGGATTCTAACTTTAGTATCAGCAGCACATGGTTCACCAGGTTGAAAGCCTTGGTGAGGTTAACGAAGATAGTCCCCATGACTAGGCTAAGATCAAAGGCATGGCGAATGTCTGAGGGGACTCATGAGTGCAGAGAGGGTGTTATGATTTTTGTGAAAGCCATGTTGGTAGGGTGATAGGAGATGGTGATGTTCAAGGTATTTACTTTTAAAGCCATATGTAGCCCTATGCAGAAATCTCCCTTAAAAGAGGAAATTGGCAGGGGTGCACACTCTCACCTTTATTCTTTACTCTTGCCATAGAACTCTTCATCCAGTCTATACAACAGCACCCTAGAATAAATAGGGCCAGCTCCAAACCTGGTCTTCCACACACAGAATCACACTCTACATGGAGGGCACCTCCTTACATACATCAATTTACTAACTGAAATAATGAACACACTCCAAGTGTTTGCCAAATCCATTGCATATAAAATTAACATCAGGAAATCAGAGCTCCTGGGAGTAGGGCATGGGAGTGCTACCAGCATATCAGTGTGTCAGCACCATTACAAAGAGACTGATGTTTCTCTTGCATCCCCAGGTATTCATGTGGGTCCTAATCTATCAGGTCTATATAGGTTCAATAATTTACATATATTATACAATCTATTTACCCTGGATAGCCCAGCTCAGAAGCAACACAATGCTTTCAGTTGGGTCTTGTTTTTAACCTTAGCCACACCTAAGCTGAGAGCTTAGGTTGGACAGCAAGATATAGTAATATGGTTGGATATGGAAGAACAGACATTGGGTAAGAATCTTCAACATCAAGTTCTAAGTATAATGCTTTTAGCCCTTGATATGAAAAAAGTAACTGACTGATGGCAACCACAGTAGGACTTTGGAGGGTGGCCCACTGAGCAATACATCATAAAATTGGTATCTCCCCCAGCTACTTACCTGAGTAAATTAATAAGCTGTAGATGTCACCCCTCTCTGCTGTTTCTTAGTAGAATGACCCATTGGGCAGAGAAGGAATTTCTCTAGTAGGGGACCTCTGTAAGGGGGGTTGTTGAGACCATTTATAAACCTCAAGCAGCAGTATTAGTCAGTGCAAGGATATGTCTTTATCAGCAAGTATGGCACTTTGTCCTAGCGACCTCAGGCAAATTAGTCAATGCCCCTGTTGTCTCTGCTGGAAAAAAGTTCTTCACTGGCCACTGTCTAGTGCCAGACCATTAATGTTATACTATAAAAGTTTATTAAAAGTCTCCCAAGATACAACATCATATATTAAATCAAAATGGAAGGAAGATGTAGACCAGGTGGTTACTAAAGAGATTCAGGCTAGGGTAATCACACTCTCTGGCCATGGTTCAAAAAAGCAATTTGCCTTAGGCAAATACAAAATAATTTTTCTGTATGGAACCAACTAAACTCCATTGAAATTAAATCATATGAATCCTTAACGCAACAGCCTTGAGAAAAAGTATAACATGGAGCAGGACACTTTTGTATACCTTGCCTTAATGTTTAAAAGTAGCTCCTTTCTGGCTTTCCATTCATTCCATCACAGAAAAAGTCCCTAGACAGCCACTAAAAAAATCCCCAGTTGGAACTTCTTTCAAGGGCTGATCTAGCAGTGCTGCAGATTCCTTGTGGGAAGTGAGCCCTCTGTCACCTTGTAGTGGTCACTGTGAAAAAAAAAAAACAATGGAGCAAACTGGATGGTGGCCCATCCTCCCACAATAGCACAATGAACTGTCAATGTGCTCATGCTGTAGACAGGAGAAAATTCAATACAATTGCTACCCCTTCAGTCACTCTTCCCCTTTTACCTAGGGAAAGCGTGGGCATGGCACAAAGAACCTCCTATGGCAAAGGGTATACTTAGGTTCACCAGAAGTTCCCAGCACACACTGAGACCCTTACAGATGCTTGAAGTAAATCAAACCACAAATGCAAACACTTCTGACACTCGTTTCTTTACTGATGAATTTACTGTACAAGCTCTGTTACACTTGTTGCATAGATACAAGAATCCCAATACATCAAGTTCAATGTCCTGCGCAGCCAGTATAGTGTTATGCTTGTGCAACTGTGTTAGTTTGGTTTTGGCCATTTGCACTCTCTATTCCAGAGGACTTACCACCCTGTGGGGGTACAAAAGGCAAGGAACCCTCGGAGAGGGTTCCACCCCTAGAGGTGCCACGGGACGATTACCATGGCTAAAGGTACCTTAGAAATCCCCCTAAGGAGAGAAGTGCTGCTGCTGGAGAAAGAGGGGAGGATAGTGGGGCAAAGAAAAAGTGCTTCACAGTGAGGCTGAGAGGAACTGCTTATATAGCTCAGGAAGTGGGAGTGGCTGGCTGCTTGTTCATTGAACTACAGGCCCAGCCTTCCAATTCAATGTCCTGCACCGCCAGTATAGTGTTATGCTTGTGCAACTGTGTTAGTTTGGTTTTGGCCATTCACACTCTCTATTCCAGAGGAATTACCACCCTGTAGGGGTACAAAAGGCAAAGAACCCTCAGAGAGGGTTCCACCCCTAGAGGCGCCACGGGTTGATTCCCGTGGCTAAAGGTACCTTAGGAATCGCCAAAAGAAACAAAGTACAAACATATCCCAAAAGAATGAGGCAACATGAAGCATATGAGCAAGCAGTAACTGTGATGTAGTAGTGCAGAAGCATAGTCAGTTTGATAATGTAATGAGATGCTCAGTTTGATAACGTAATGAAATGCCCAGGTTTGCGTAGCATGATACTAATGGTTTGCAATGAGAATTAGGGGATCCTCTAAGGAGAGAGGGAATGGCAGGACATCCTCCACCTCCATCCAACAGCGAAACCTACCTAAAGAAACTAGGGGACCCTACTTTGCTAACTAACAGTTATGACCTGAGGCAACGGAGGAGAGAAAAAAAAACCCTATGAGGTGGACATCTCTGGGGATCCAAGGCCTAGGTTGCCTTCTTTCCAGGCTTGGGATAGTTTATTTAGTAACGGCTCTGCAGCTGCAATTTAGATAACCCAATTAAAGGGAGGTGGGAAATATTCCAATTTGGAGGAAGGCTCTCACTCAAACCCTCTAGTGGGAACGCCGTGGAAGGTTGCGAGAAAACTCTGCAACAATACATGCAACCAAGGTGCAGGAGGAAAGCAACGACTGCTGAGGCACTCACCTGGCCTACCCACCCTAAACTCAAACCAGATGAACCAGAGGCAGCCGTAGAGAGAATGCAGTGAAGGTGCCTTGCTAGGGAAACCACTAAAGTCAATGGCTAACTGTTATAGTGGAACACTAGAGCCAAAGGAGGTAACTTTTTCCACCCTTCACCACTAGTCTTAAATTCTACACCAGGAGCTGCTGTCGCATAGCAGGCAGCTAAAGCCAAGCCCAGGGTGAGGACATTCCCAGCTATGGGCCAGGTGAGAAGGATCCTGCACCAAGTTGGACATGCTCAAGATGCGGACTAAATGCAGAGCGAGACCATCGGCTGTAGGAGCCCTGCACCAGAATAGAATGGCTGGCATGCCCCAGAAATTGATTGAGAGCTGAAAAACTGGTGAGCTGAATGAGATCAGCGTGATGAGATCATAATGAGCATTGAGTACTGAGACCTTGCAAGGTCAAATGCAGAATTGCGTAGAGCAGAATCCCAGAGACTGAAGCCAAGGGGATGGCAGTAGGCATGAAGCAATGGTTTGTGTAATCAAGGAGAAACAATTGTGTAAGCAAGTGTGAACCTGCACATAGGTCAGTAAACAGAGTAGTAATACGTGAACCTGCACGTAGGTCTGCATAACATACGGCAATGAAACAGCACTGAATAGTGGGTCAAGCCAGCCAGCATTTAAAAGCCAAATCAAGGTGACAAATACTCCAAGGATTTTCGATGGCGAAGGCAGGATTTAGAACAGAAATAATTAGCCACATGGGGCCATGACTCCCCAAACACCTCCCAGTCCCTGCCGTAGGACAAACAAGAAAGTGATGGAAGGCCAAGAACCACATGCAGATATGAAAGCTAGTTTAACAGCCTCAGCAGGAGCTTTTTGGCTAACCTCAGAGTAGAACAGGTTGAATAAACATAGAAGCAACAATCTGTATGGAGTACACAGAGTTTGTAAAACAGCAATAAAACATGGATACACAATGCTCTGAAAGCAGGTGAGCAGGTGTAGCCAGACAGTACAATGAAGCTGCAAGTAGACTGAGAGCATGAATGAGCAGCATAGCTAGGGTCAGAGTAAGCCTATGTCAGGTGAAAACAATTGAGTATGCAACATGGAGCAGCTATGGTCGAGCTGAAAAACACAGATAATGATTGCAGTTGCACTGCAGCAGGTTGAGTGTGGTGAGCAACAGTGTAAAAACACAAGCACTGGGTATAATAGTAACTGGAGTAAACAGTAGCAGTGGCTGCAGTTGTAGGTAACTGAAAGCAGTAGCATGACCTCAGAGCAGCAGTAAGCTAGGAGCGTAGAAAAAAAGCCCCAAAAGACAAAACCAAAACACAGCAACACAGAAAACAGGGAACAAAGCCCTAAAACAAGATACACAAAACGCAAGGAAGCACACAACTGGAGGAAAGATACAAACCAGAAGCAGGAAAACAAACATCAAAGTCCAGCAGAGACACACAGAAACAGCAGGTGGGGGGATAGGTAGGCCCCAGCTAGCTCAGAGGACAGACCAACAGAGCCTCCAGCTGAAAAGAAAAAGTGCTTCATAATGAGGCTGAGAAGAACTGCTTATATAGCTCAGGAAGTGGGAGTGGCTGTCTGCTTGTTCATTGAACTACAGGCCCAGCCTTCCAATTATAGATTCAGACCTTCACTCCTAATTCAGGATTCCTGTACTTCTCCCCACTGTAAGTTCAGACCTATTTACAGTGTTCCACCTGGGGTTCCACGCTAAGTCCCAAACCTATCATCAGGCTAGTACTGACTTGGTTGACCTTCAATACAGCCTCGTGCTGGGATGCATGATAACTTGTCCTAGCACTTCCCACTTCATCTCTGGATTCAGGGTAGCAGCCAGATTGAGCGCCTACTCAACGGCATGGTCTCTGGGGGCAATCCCAAAAGCACCACTGTTGAAAGAGTGAGTGCACAGAATGGCAGACACACAGTGGAAGAGCGAAACGCTCTTCCACACAGTAAGGGTGCCTTCTGTAGAAACCGGCGGCAAGACCATGAGTACCGGCAGGCCTGCACCTAGGGGGAGCATGTAAGTGAACCAGGCCACTCAGAAGGGCGAGCCTGGGACAGCCTGAACAGTAGGCCACGGCAGGCAGAGACACTGGGCAACAGAGGGGGCTAGTGAAGGTGGCAGCACCAGGGAACACAGGGAAGGAGGGCATGCATAGGGACACAGGGCAACAGTGGGAGACTGCATCACCCCCACACCACACAGGGGAGACCAGGGTGCACAGACGTCCAAACCGGCTGAACGGGCAGAGAACCTCCCCCACAGAAGCCCACAAGTGAAGCACACACTCACCCACGTATGCACACAACTGGCAGGGGCCACTGGCCAGCACACAGGCAGAGACCACACCATGGCCATCGACGACGGACCACAGCGAGTGAGACCCACAGGCCACAGGGACATAGAGGGGCAGGGCGCGGCACTACAGTGCGTTATTAACCCCAGGCAGGAAGGGTGTGTGGCCAGGTGCACACAGGGTGGGGCATACAGCACCTATATGACAGCCAGACCCAGCAGCCCTGTCAGTTTGGACTCCATCACTAGCCATGGAGATGCACTATGTCCAAAGCCAGAAGGGCAAGCCAATGGCTGTCCACAATGGATTTGTATACAGATGAGACAAGGAAGGGCCTGAAAAGTTCTATTGGAGGTGTACAGAGGTGCGCAGGTACCACTGCCTAGCCCGCCTGCACACGGTTGAGGATACGGTGGTAGCCACCATCAGGGAACACAATCACAACCCTGATGCAGCTGACATGGGCGTGCAACAGGTCCTCGGGAAGCTACGGGATAGGGTGCGGCGGTCGATGGACAGTGCATCCCAGGTCATCGTGGCAAGCACGTTGGGCATCCCTGCAGCTGTGGCCAGTCACCTTCCAGGAGTGCGCCTACTGCAGCGGATAGTGCAATGGGTTCAGCATGTGGCACGGAGCTGGCCAACCACCCCACAATCAGTAGAGGACCTTGTATTCCCAGAGGAGTACACCCTTGCCTCCAACGGAACATGCTTCCTCCTGTATGACAGCGTGAGGGAATGGGACCACATTGTGGTGTGTCACAGACTGTGGTCTGCAGCAGCTGGCCACCAGTACAGACTGGTTCATGGACGGCACATTTAGGGCATGCCCCACCCTGTTTGGACAACTCTACACTGTCCACACCATTCAGTCCGGTATGGTTCTGCCAGCTGTCTATGCCCTGACATGTTCCAGGCGGGCACAGACCTATGTCCGGCTCCTTGGCCAGCTCAAGCTGCACAACCTGGGTGTGGCATCTGTCACAGTCCTGATGGACTATGAGCATACCAGCTGGTGCGGGGTTGCCACCGTCTTCCCGGAGGCCCACGTCAGGGGATGTTTCTTCCACTACTCCCAGGCCCTGTGGCACAGGGTGCAACAGCTGCCTGACATCCTGGCATGGTATTCCACTGACCCCGACTTCACACTGCATGTGCAACACTGGCATTCCTCCCACCAGCAGACATGCTGGCAGTATTTGATGAGCTGAGGGAGTGGGAGTACGTGACCACCAACAAAGAGGATCTCCAGCCCATGCTGGACTATGTAGGGGACAACTGAATCAGTCACCCCACCGGGCACTGGGGGCGCTGACATGCCAGCTTCCCCATTGAATAGTGGAACTGCTATGAGGTGACTGTCCAGGGCCTGGCACATACCAACAATGTGGTGGAGGGGTGGCACAGGGCCTTTAACACCCGGGTCGGTGCATGCCACCCCAGCATCTGGCATCTTCTGGAGCGCCTCTGGGATGAGGAGTGTCTGACAGCCATCCAGTCAGATATGCTGGTGTCAGGGGCAGAGGCACCACAGCCCCATCATTGTTACTATGACCTGGATGCCCGGAACTGTGCTACTGTGGCAGAGTACCGCACCAAGAGCCACTACACCTACTTGTGCGGCCTGGCACACAACTTCGCATTCCATGTGTGACCATCCACCTAGTGGCCCCTGGCATGCACCACCCCCTGTGGGCCTGTACCATCGCATGTCTGCATGGTCATGTGCAGTCTACATCCTCCTCCCTACTCTTTGTGGGTTCACCTTTGCCATGGGCACCCGCTCAACCACCGCATCCCTCAATTCGCCCTTTTGATCCAGGCTCCCATGCCATGGCTGGCCCCCATCCATCGGAGCTGTCTGCCTGCACATGCCTCCCCCCCACGTGCTGCCAGCTCAGCACTGTATGCTGTTGCCACACCATGGGGGTATGCCCCTGGCTGTGCCCTCTCGTATGCCTCCCGCCCACACATGCCCAGTGCGCAGGCCACTCTAGTGTGCATCTCCTGGTCCTGAGGTACTGCTGCCCTGTATCTCCACTACTGCACCATGCCTGGTACTGTACCCTGCCCATTGCATGCTCTTTCTGCCACTAGTTCTGTCCATGGCACCCTTCCCTTGTCACCCTTGCTGCAGCATGCATTACCCCCTCTCCCCTGCAGCTCTCGCTATGTGCACGGTGCCCTTCAGACTGCCTCCTGCTGCCGTTGCTCATTGCATCATTCGGTGCTCCAGAATTGTCCCCCATGTGGCAGTTGCCATTTTTTGCTCGCCATTTCTGGCCGCGCCATTCAGGAGGCACCCATATCACATAAAACCGGATTCAGTTGTTAATTTAACAGTTTCCTTCCCCTCTCTGCATCTGCATTCACCGTATGTGGATGAGCCTATCCATGTGTGCCAGAACATACAGTAGCTCTGCCAGATTTCCTGTTCCACTTAATCCTCACTATAACTGTGACTGGAAATAATCAGTATGTGTCTCCAAACCATCTAACCCTAATGCAGGTGCATTTCCCTTAGTACCTTCCATATCTATTCTTTACAGCTTTCCCATGCTACACCTTAAAGTTTGTTTCTGGTACATGCCATGAGAGCATATATGCCACTGTTGAGCTCAACATCTGCCAGGGAAGAGAATCGGGGACCTGCTGCCTTTCTCTGCATGGTCACCTGCCAGCTTTCTTCCTGCTCTAATACAAGTGAGGGTTCACACGATTAGGTCTACACACAGCCATGTACACTCCATGCTGACCGCTGGTTGGTCTGCATGAACTGTATCACATACGAGTCAGGCCAATAGTGCCACTGCTAAAGTGCCTTCTGACCTGCCCCAGGCTAAAGGTCTGAGTTTTCTCCACATAAATGCTTGCAGTCTCTTAAGGAAACTGGACACCATCCAGACCTGGTGTCTGTCTCACTAATCCAGATGTTCTAGTTATCTCTGAAACATGGTTAAAACACTCCTGACCATGTCATAAATATTCCCTTATATAATGTGTTCAGGGCCAACAGATCCTCTGGGTGGGGGCTGCAATATATGTGCATGACAAATTCTCAGTCTCACTTATTGATTCCACCTCTGTACACAGAGAATTTGAATGCCTTACTATTAAGGTCTGTATTTCCCCTACCGAGTCGTTAACTATTTCTGGTTGCTACAGGTCACCCTCAGGGGGACTTGAATTGCTACAGCATCTTCAGTCTTTACTTGGTCCCCAAACCTCAGAATTGATCATCATGTGTGACTTGAATCTGGACTGGTTCTCTCCCTGCTCATCACCCCTAAAAGTTCTCAACATGATACGCTCGGGCTTTCCCAGCAATTCACGGAGGCCACTCATATTAATTCTTGAAAAAAAAAAAACAGCACTTTACTCAACCTTATCCTTGTTAACAAACCTCACAATTTTACCAGTACAGGGGTGTTCTTTATTGACATAAGCAATCACAATGCCATCACCTGCATGAGAAATTTGCCCAAACCTATCTCTTTTTCCACTTATATTTACAAAATAAGCCACCGCAACTTCAGTTGTAATAACTTCCTGTCAGATCTAAGTAATATCAGGTGGCAAGACTTTTACCTCACACCCTCAGTGGATTTAGCTTACACTATGTTCAAAACCTTGTTAATACAGGTTATCAATAAACATGTACCACTAGTCAAAATCAGAACTAAGAAAAAATAATGTCCCTGGTTCAATGATTCGCTTAAGTCAGCCCTACACAAAAGAGATGGCATTTGGAAAAAGGCACGTAAAACTAGATTACCAACCGACTGGGTGGCTTTTAGAGCTTCCAGGAACCACTGTACAAAACTAAGCAGAGCTGAAAAGGCAAAATACTTTTAGACAGCCCTTGATGCCTCCTCTAAAGATCCTAACACATTTTGGAAGATTCTGCAAGAAATACAAGGCCACAACCCTCCCCCTACTGCCCCTGTAAAGATCTCCACCGGCGACATTTCAACCTCCAACAAAAAGGATATCCTTAACCTTTTAATTAACCACTTTGCTATGGTGGGTCTTGCTTTTGACTCATCCTCTGCAAGTATGTTACACTCTTCTCTTCTTAACTCAGACACCTCATCTCCCCTATCAGGGCCCGTTCCATGCATATTCTTTCAGTTTCAGACCAATCACCTTTAAACAGGTGGAGGACCTGCTGCTAGCTCTCGAGGTTACTGAGAGTGCTGGGTCAGACCAAATTGACCCCTATTTCTTGAAGCTCAGTTACCACGTGCTGACTGCCCCTATCACACATCTTTTCAACAAATCTCTTGCCAAAGGAGTCCTCCCCCATGAGTGGAAAGTAGCATATGTCATCCCACTTTTTAAATCAGGTGACCCAGGTGACCCGAACAATTACAGGCCCATATACCTCTTGCCAACCCTCTCTAAATTACTTGAAAAAATAGTTTACTCCCAAATCAGAGACTACCTCAAAACATACAATATGCTGAAGCCCCTGCAATCCAGCTTCAGACCCAAACACAGCACCATAACCGCATTAGCCAAGGTAACCAATGATTGGCAAACAGGACTCAATGCTAAGAACCATATCTGTGCTCTAGACCTAAGTAAAGCATTTGATATGTAGACCACAAACTCCTCCTGTATATGCTGCAGAACATAGGCCTAAAGGAAACTGTCTTCAAATGGTTTACTTCTTATTTAGTAGGTCAACAGGAACAGGTTAAAGCTCAGTGTGAACTCTCCCCGCTCAAGATTCTTATGAGAGGAGTCCACCAGGGATCTGTTCTTGGGCCCATACTATTTGCGATCTACATTAACGACACTGACCTAAACATCTCCTCAGCAAACATGCATCTCTTCGCAGATGATACCATACTTTATATTGCTAAACCTTCCCTGGAGCTGGCCTGCATAGACCTACAACAAGAATTCTGCCTGCAGCAACATAACCTACTACACCTCAAACTGCTGCTCAATGCAAAAAAAACTAAAGTCATGTTTCTTTCCCCCCAGGCTAACTCTGCAGCCACTCACTCTCAAGGTGCTAGTCCCCAAATCACAACCCTCCTTGGTGAACCTCTAGAGTCAGTAGATAAATTCAAATACATAGGTTTCTGGATGGATAATAGGTTCTCCTTCACCTCACACGTTAAAGAACTGGCCAAAAAACTTAGACAAAGACTAGATATTTTCTACCATGTCAAGCACCTTCTCACCTGTGAGGCTAAAACAAGGCTAGTTCAAACAAACTTCCTTCCACTCCTGGACTACACTGATCTTCTCTACAGTCATTGCCTTGTCGCTTCACTTTCCAGATTGGACACCCTGTACCACAGAGTCTTTAGATTCATCAATAACGCACCATACAATACACATCATTGGTCCCCCTACACTC
The DNA here is from genome assembly GCA_016271365.2 of Neoceratodus forsteri. NCBI lineage: Eukaryota > Metazoa > Chordata > Ceratodontiformes > Ceratodontidae > Neoceratodus > Neoceratodus forsteri. The sequence goes on from CM057456.1 coordinate 609,586,685, forward strand.
AACTTGGTTGGCATTCACAAAAAATGAGAATGAAAAATGCATTAATTTGGATCTACAGAGCCATAATGGGTAAGCTCCCCCAGTACATTTCCAATCTCTGACTTTGCTCCAAGGGATCCTATTCCCTTAGAAGATATTCTTGCTTCACATTTGATATCCATAGTGTCAGAACTCAGCATGGTATCTCTTTTTAATCTTTCTTCTCCCTTCCATTTGGAACAGCATCCAAAAATCCCTAAAACTATTGCAAATTGTTAATATGGCTACCTTCAAAATGCTACTTTGCCACCTATTGGAAGAAACTTGCAAATGTTTCCACAAGCCATAGAACTCAAGCCTGACCCCTGACAACCACTCTTTACTACTTTGTATCATTGGTTAAGCTCAACTGCCCACCTATCCTATTAGGTAGGACTCGAGTTCTTCATGAGCACTATCTCTTCTTACTCCCTCCTTGCTTCCTTTCTCCTACCCTACACCTCCTTTCCCTGCTTCCCCTCTCCCAAGCACCACTTCTATACTTGGCGTCCTCACCTTCCTCCTCTCCCCTCCTCTCCTCTTCCCTATATAACTGCTGCTCTTCTACTTTCTTACCCACCCATCCCCATCTCCCTTTCTGGATCGTACATATTATACATATTGTATATTATTATATTCTATTGCCTATATATCTACTTATTGCATTTTAAAATTCCTTATTTGTTCCTTTTGAGTGTCATGTTATGTGCTTTGTCCTCCCAGGACCACTTTGTAAATGAATTTATCTCAATGGTGTTTCTCCTGGTAAAATAAAGATTGATTGATTGATTGATTGAAAGGACTTGGCCCCTACTGTCCCCTTATGTACCCTAGAGACAAATCTGTAATCCTGTCTGGCTGCTTTCTTTTCTGCTATAGTTTCATCTGTCATCTTTAGGTGCATTGTCATTGCATGGGCCTTACTTCAGGATCACCCCCACAGGATCTCCCTTGATGTCTTCAGGGGAACACACCACAGGCCAGCCAGCCAGTTATTTCCCTTGAAGGGAAACTTGTCTGAGGGTCCCATACTTTTCTAGCTATCCCACTACATACTTCCCTTCTATGAACAATGCACACAGAGAATATTCCAGATTCTAGGATCTGTCCCCAGTGCAACAGATGTCTCCTGGGCACACTACCAGGTTCCAGGGTGAAGCAGTCTCTAACACCCTAAACCCAACTGAAACTTTGGTAACCCATGTATCCCTAAGGGTGCCTCATACCCTCCTCTCATTTTTCCCACTACTCCTGCCACTCTTCTCCCCTTGGAACCAAGAGAACACCCTACTTATCTACTCTACTAAACTCCTTCCTTTAGCCTATCTACACAGGGATCATACTACCCAAACTGGTATATCCTGGTAAACAACCACCTCCCCCTACCGCAAGGAGGAAGTTCTTTTATAATCTACTTGGGCTTTCAGACTGTTATGAAGCCATCTGGCACCCTTTGTCTAAAACCATTGCAAATCAGTTTTCCCCAGTTGAGGTGCCAGCTCTATGTCATTTATTTTCCACTGGGCCAATTCTTCCTTATAGAAAACATAAAGATGAGTATTACTAATCATCATTTGACGCTTAATGATCATTTAGAAATATATACAGTATATGATTAACAACCTGCAATGCTTTTACTAATGATCATTGGGCCCTTAATGCTGATTTAGAACCATATGTACGATTAACAACCTACACTGCTGTTCAATAAGAGGTGTGTATTAGAAGTGGAATGCATGCTGGTGTTATTCAATATTTGTCATTCTCTGTACTCTACACTAAAAACTTGAATAAACAGATTTTACAAAAAAAAAAAAAATAATAATAATTCATGGTTGCTAAGCCAGAGCTCTACTACTTCACATTGCTTCTACAGGAATAGGCCTACTATGTCCCCTCATAAAATAATGTGTGTGGATTTGCACAGACAGGAAAAGCTTCCAATATCATGAATAGGGAGCAACAATTTAGTTAAAATGGATATCCTCCCTCACATTTTATATGTCCCCCAGATGCCTCCTATAGAGCTAAATGAGAAAGGTATGACAAAATTGAGTCAAGTTTTTCATAAATGGATATGGTGAAGAAAGCATCCTAGGGCAAGTCTGGCAAAATTACACCACCCAGTCTGAGCTTAGCAGACTTCACCAGTTATCAACTGACTATAAACAACAGATATTTTAAAGATTGGGTCACCAGAGAGGGGGGAGGTGGCTTGATTCAATCTATAGGCATATCTGTGCATGGATGGGTCTAAATCATGCCAGCAGGAAGATAAGAATGAGATGTGCTACACACTCAGCTGGCCTGGAAACAAATGCAAAAGGCTGTAGAGGGGGATGGAGCCCATGCCATAACATGCTCACACCAGTCTGTATGAATCCTAAATTCGTGCAAGCACTGTAGGATGGGGAATTCTGGTTATGGCATGACAAAAAAAGATCCAGACGTGGCAGATCAGACTGTGGAAGACTGCCTTAAATCCTCTGAAGAATAAAGAGAAAGCACAGATGTCTGAATGCAATACAATTTTAGGTTCCTCCTGGCAAAGAGATAGTGAGAACTGTGAGCAAAGATACACCCTTAATTTCCTCACTCCTGTCCTGTAAATGGTGTATGTTGTTATGATTATTATTACTTTTTATATTATTTTCCAGCAAAGGCCACCCATCAGCACTTAGCTACCACCCAGCCTTAATGCTTGCCACTGCCTCACTCAGTGACTCACCCAACAGCATCTCCCCCAAGGCGGGTCACCCTGTGAGTACCATTAGCCATCAAGCCCAGGAATTTCCCATTTTCACCCCCGTCACACCAAGAAACAAGATCCACCTCCATGTATCTTTCCTGGACAACAATTTAATATGAATCAATAGTGTCTTGTAAGTTAAACAGGTTCTGTTGGAGTTGTCTCCTCCTCTATATGAATTTTGTCTTGTACAGGTAAGGCGTGAGGACAACACAGCTAAGGGCTCTAACTTCATAAAATATGCATGATGGCTGTTACAGTAAGAGAAATTTCTCATAGGTTTCAGCATAGATCAGTTGGTAGCACATTTGTCTCTGGGCCAGAAGGTCATGGGTTCTACTCCCACACAGGGATTGTGCTCATACCATAGAAGCTGGCACTCAAATGCAGTACTAAGGGGATGCAGTACTGTCAGAGTATGCCATCCTTCCAATGAGATGGTAAACTGAGGTGCCTTCTACCCACCTCTGGTGCTGTCCTGGTGGGTATTCAGGTGGAAGTAAAAGAACCCAGGGAGCTTATCACATGAGGTAGGGGGATTTTCCCAGTGTTTTTGGTCCACAATTTCCTTCCCATAAAACCGGTTCATGTAAATGTCGACCAAGGGTGTGTGTGTGTGGGTGTTGATATGTGAAATAGCTGCCACTACATGTTTACAGTCACCTCACCATTAGTCTCTCATTTCCTATGAAGTGCTTTCGGATACAGTGTGTACTTTGTCTTTGTCTCCTTTTTCATCTTCTTTGTCTTCTTCATCTTCATGTTTGTTTTCATTTTCATCTTTGTCTTCTTCTTCTTTTTTGTCATTAGAAACATTTTACCAGTTTGTTTTTAATCAGTTTAAATTAACAAAATAGCTAGCCACGCAAGCCTAAGGGTAGCTTATCATGGTACCACATGGGTAGGGATGCAAGTTTGTCATGGATGAGGTTTTAATGACTCATTGTTTGTTCATGAAATCATTAGTAAACCGTAGTAAATGCTGTGGCACTGTCATCATTGCTACATTCTGATGACACTAGTGAAAGTCATGGAAGTCCTGAATAAAGATCAAACGTCATGGAATCAATGACGTGTATGACTGCCATGACAAACTTACATCCCTACACATGGGCAACCTAGGTTGAGAAACAATCAGATGCCCATGAGGAGGGGTACTGCCAGCCTTTCCTGGCAATGGAGGTGTCACCACCATTGTCACTCCTATAGTGAAACCTGTGGTGGGTCGTGGAAGTCAGCAGAGCTTAAGGGTCCTCCACCTCCTGTGCAAGAATGGTAGGACTGCATGGGCATGCCACTGTCCCCAGCAGAAGGAGGGTGGGAGAATGAAGAAGTAAAACCTAATGAGTGCACAGATGATGGTTGCCCAATACTCTCTGGTCTTGCACCAACCACATCATACTGAATGTACCCAATGTTGTGACAGAATGGTTGCCAAGGGGAGCCTGAGGGACAGCAGCCTCCAGTGGGAGAAAAGGTGCAATTATAAATGAACAAAAGTGATATCTTCTTTTTTTTTTTTCTTTATTGTGTTTCTCTTCCTTATGACTTGCTAGCCCCCATCTGGACTGTTCTCTAGCCCAATCTCCCAACATCTCCAGGACTTACTCCCATTTCCTTTTTCCTTTTAATTACTGTGTTTTTCTGCCTGAAGCCCTGGCAGGTGGCTATGGCCCTCTTGATGGAGGGACTGTCTCTCTGGTCCTGCTGGTTCCGCTCCTGCCAGTCCCCAGAAATTCCCCCATGGCTTACCCCCCATGTCTGGGCCAGGGAGGTGGTTTCTGGCTTCTTCTTAACCCCCTCAGAGACCCAATCCAGAAGCCAGGGATGGCCCTCGGGATATAGCAGACCATCATGGAGCCCGCCAGACTCTTTTTCCTGCCATTTTCTCCCTTTCTCTATCCCCCCTCCCTTACCAATGTAGGGACATTGGTACGTGCCTCCTGACCCATACTGCTCTCCAACCACCACCAGAGGGCAGTCAATGAGTGGGATGCCATGTCTCCCTCCCCCCAAGAGAGGAGAACAGTCCTCCGGACACCTGATCCTCTCTCCCCCCTGCTGACCTGGGCTTGTTCCCGAACCTGGGTTGCCAGCATGGTGGGAGATGTAGCAACCAGTGCCTCAACCTCCAGTGTGATAGGGCCAGATGACTTACTCCCATTTCCCAATGACATTCCCCTCAAGGTGAGGTCAGAGGTGCTTGCCCTTTAAGCCTCTGAAGATGAATACAATTGGGTGCCTAGTTAATGGTACCAATCCTACTGCTCCTGTCCTTCATCCTAATGGCCTAGGGATTTTCTTCCACATTTACTGCCCCGTGACATTGATATGCAATGATGCAGAGTGTCCATTGGTATCCCACACCTGTCTGAGCCTCCTGACTGCCTTGGCACCCTGACATCCACCCTCTGCTAGGTGTCAGGTACGATGTGAGGGAGACAACCCACCCCGTGAGAGGAGAGAAGTCCCTCGGATGCTCGATCCTGTAAACCATGATTTAAGTTCACTCCCAAACCCAGCTTCCCAGTGCAGTGAGCAGTAGGCCTATTACTGTGCTACTGGGCCAACTACAAACAAAAGTGATTTTAATTAAAAAATAAAAGCACTCTCCCCAACCCCGTCTCCATGTGGGACATTCACTTTTCAGACCTGGAAGGAGCAGACCTCTTATGGTTATTCTTAGCACTGACTGACTGATTTACAACATTATGAAGATGCTAACTAGTAGTACAGTTGTGTCTAATGTTTTTCCTTCCTTAATTCACTTATGGAAAAACAAGAAAATTTCTTAACTCAGAAACCTCCCTATTGAGATGGGGGACATTTTGCCCCTTACCTGTTCAAAAGTACCTAAAGAATACTTCTTAACATTAGCTACGAGGAAAAAAACTTATTTTTTAAATGACTGTGATTTATATTGATCCCAAGACCATTCTAGAGTCCCTCAGGCTAAGAGAAAGAAACTTTTTAAAGGAAGTCTTTCAAGACATCAAAACACAATGAACTACACTTATTCCTGCAAATACAGAGTAACAATAGTAGTTGTCGTGACTTCAATGAAGCTATATCATTTTTTTTATGGCAGAATGTGCCCAGTAGGAGGTTATAGAAATGCAGGAAGAAGTCTTAAAGAATGGAGACAAGGATAGAATACTGGCTTTTTGTTACTCATCCTCAAATGCAGACTGAGTGAAGAAAATGTTACTGTTGAAAACATGCATGTCATTATAAATGATGGGATGTGTTACCTAGCTTATCATTAATGAAATTTACCAGTGTTGAATTTGATCCCCCCCAACTGTGAATGTCCTTTGAATATAGTTTTTCAGGGAATACCACTAAGAAGCCTTAAATGCTGCTTTAGAGGGTCCCATATTGCTTAACATTTTTTTAAGGACCCTATGCACTAATGGATTTCAGCCCTGTGCATCATGATACATGGCCCGTAGGGCCGGGTTACATGCAATCATGATGTCCATTGGAGAACAGTGGATCTACTAACAGTTCTTCTACACTGCATTGTCCTCCAAAACCCCAGTTGTGTGCAAGAACATGCACCTAAGCTTCTTGGCAGGGCTGGAGTGGGGAGGGGCTGGGCTGGCAGAGTGCGGCATGCATTAAGTAAGTAATAAGCCAAAACAGGTGTGCATTATAAGATTTTAATGCATGCCCCAGAAGTGTAGTAAGGCTTGAGGCCGAAGGTTGATTATCCATATGCACCTGAGAACTGCATTAAAATCCTATGATACATACCCTGGAGGGGCTTATTACACTTATAAAATGGCTCTAAGTAGGTTTTGGGGGGGGGAAGAAAATGAGATTCAGCACCTGACAGTGCAATTATACAGATTTAATGTATGGTTAGGTGACCTCTCTCAGCCAGTGAAATATCTAGGTTTTTTCTTGCCATTTTATAAGCTAATTGTGTTCTTTTGGTCCAGTATCAGGGGGGCTTAGGTTATGCCAGCCAGAGGGCATCCACAAACAAAACAGTGTGCACCTCCCTGATACATGTCTCGTTATCCCAGTCGGACTCCATTGCTATGGCACCTCTACTATTCTCCTTGCCACAAAGAGTTGGGGTGAGCTGGGTACTTGCTGGTGTGATTATTGAAAAAAAAATTTTGGCATCCATGCCAATTGTGATATGACAGTCTTTATGGGGACTGTCATATCCCATGATCGCCTGCTTCCCCACCTCCCATGGAGCAGGGGATCCACTTTGTCTTATGATTGTCCTATAAGATTAGGCAGTTGTTTTTTTCTTATGAGACACGTAACCCTTTCAGACTACCTAATGCCTATCAGTATTATCCAACTGGCCCCATATTTATATTACCAAACTACATCTATGTTACATGAGAAGAAGCCAGAAGGGGAAGGAAGGAAACATATTCAATTCAGTGCTTTAGAGTAACTGGTAATTGCTATTTTTCTTTTAAACTTAGATTGTGGGCTTTTAGTGACACTGTACTTTCTTTGTTGTCTTTACTTAGAATTGTTTTTGGGCTGTTGAAAATTTAAAACATCGTGGTGGTGTAATTCTGTGCTGTCTTTAATTGCTGCAAATTGCCCTGTTAAATCTGATTGACAGGAGCTAAACACAGGGTATAGTAAGGGGTGTGAAGTAGGAGGGGCATAAGGGGGAAGAAGCCCACCCTCAGCATGACAAGTGTTTTGACTCATTTATTTATTTATTGGTTTCTTTCTTTTTTTTTTTAAAGAAAATTATCTGAGGATCAGTGGCAGGATTTTTAGGACAGTAAATTAATAAAAAGGGAACTAGGAGAGCTTCAGTAGCAGACAACTAGTGGAATAGCAGTATAATTGCAGTATAATGTGGGGAGTGGTGCAATGCAGTGGCTGTGGGGCAGCCATATTCAGGCAGACCTTCTGGACACTGAGGTGCTGCCCTATCTGCATGCATCTCTCTGGACTGTGGGATGAGGTAGCCAGACTCAGAGCGGAAGTAAACTGGGTCAGGAGTACCATCACCCCTATCCAGAAACCACCCAGTCCAATGCAACTGCCTCAAAGGATGCCGAGAACGAGGAGCACTTGGATGACAGTGGGCTCAGGGAGGGTTAGAGAGGTCAGGCAGAGGCACATCCCAGATCCTATTCCACTCAAGAACTCATATGCCATGCTGGTAAATGAGGACAACCAAACAGAGGTACACAGAGAAGTGGAAGGAGCAGATGTGGAGGTTAGCCAAGGAGGTGACCTCAGTGGGGAAAGCAGTGGACCCCAGAGAAGGAGGAAGTGAATCCTGGTGGGGACTCCATCATAAGAGGGATCCAGCTAGGAACACAGGAGGGGGAGGGCAGGGAGGTGAGGTGCCTACCAGGTGCCACGACATGGAGGGATGGAAGGAAGATCCTGGGGATCACTGGGAAGGCAAGACGGGAGGGTGAGCTGGAGGTCATTATCCACCTAGGTACTAATGACCTGGCAAATGGGGAGCCAAAGGAAGTTCAGGAAGAGTTTAGGAAATTGGGAGGGTCTCAAGCAAGTAGCTACTTCTGTCACTTTCTCAAGTACTACCTGTGAGAGGCAAGGAGAGCATAGGAGTGCATGCACCAGGAACTTTAACTCATGGTTGAAGAACTGGTGCTGTGAGGAAGGGTTTGGATTCATTGGAGACTGGGGACCCACCTGGAGGGATGGCGGTTTGTTCAAGCCTGACGGCCTGCGCTCCATCCTGAGGGGAATCCAAGACTCAATGATAAGTTTAAATGCTACATTGACAAGCATTTAAACTAGCAAAGGGGGTGGCAGGCCAGCAAGGAGGGTACCTACTTGCTCACCCCCACAGCTAGCAGTGGAACCAGTGAACCAGAGGAGTGGCTATCTCTGCAAAGCAGTGTGCAAAAGATGGAGATTAGTGCCCAAGAGGTGGATAGGCAGAAAAGGGGCAAAATTCAGTAGAAGGGCAGACAGCAAGGAGAACCAGGGATAAAGGACAACCAAGGAAGGGTCTGGAGTAGAACAGCAAAACAGTCTAGGGAGGTCAAATCATGGAAAGCCATGTGTGCAAATGCCAGGAGCCTTAGCAACAAGATGGAAGATCTGGAGGCTGTCATGGTGCAGTCAGATCGGACATTGTGGCCATCATGAAACCTGGTGTAATGATAACCACAACTGGAGATGGCCATACCTGGCTACAACATATTCAGAAGAGACAGAGCAGGCAGGAAGGGAGGAGGAGTGGCACTGTATGTGAAAATGACATAAGGGCCACAGAGATCCAGGAGGAACAAAATGGGGAGATACTGTGGGTTGCTGAAAGGAAAATGGGGACAGCCATCTGCACAGGTGTGGTCTATAGACCACCAGCCCAGGAGGAAGAAACAGATAGGAGTTGATGCTAGCCATCCAAAGGATGGCAGACAAGGGTGAGGTAGTACTGGTTGGAGACTTCAATATTCCAGACGTGGACTGGAGCATCCCAGCAGCAGCATCAACTAGAGCAAATTTATCCTGGACTCTTTCAGGTGCCTTCCTCAAGCAACTGGTCATGGAACCAACTCGGCAGAAGGCAATACTGGACCTTGTGCTCACAAACAGGGACAGTGTGATGGGGTAACAGCTGGGGAGCACCTGGGGAACAGTGACCACCAGTCATTGTGGTTTGAAATCACAGAAAGAGCAGAACCAAACCACACAAAAACATGTATCCTGGATTTTAGTGGGCAGACATTTGGAAAATGGGGAGATACCTGAAAGAGGCATTAAGGGAATGGGACAGGAATCAGGGGTTGAGGAACAGTGGGCAGTATTTAAAATGGGATTACAAGAACAACAGAATTATGCATTAAGCAGGTTAGCAAGAGGAAAAGGAAGAGGAGACCATTATGGTTTTCCAAAGAGGTAGCAAAGAAAGTGAAAGCCAAAAGATTGCATTCAGGCAGTACAAAAGACACAGACAGAAGGGATAGGGAGAAGCACCAGGAGAAGCAAAGGGAGGCAGGAGGTCAGTAAGGGAAGCCAAAGCTCAGACAGAAGAACACATTGCAAAATCAGTGGGTAGAGGGGACAAAACCTTTACAGGTACATAAGTGAAAAAGAGACAAAGGGAGGATAGTGAGACTGAAGGGGAGGATGGGGCCGCATGGAGGATGACAACAGTAAAGCTGACATACTGAACAGGTATTTCTGCTCAGTCTTTACTGAGGAAGAGGAGGTAATGGGTCTGAAGGAGTACAAGGGGTGAGAATGGTGCAGAAATGGACACAAGTCCCTTTACAAGAAAGGGTCCTGAAGGAACTGGAAGTAATAAGAGTTGATAAAGCAATGGGGCCAGATGTGGTGCACCCCAGGGTCCTTAAAGAACTAAGAGAGGTGGTGGCTGAACCTCTGGCTAGCCTGTTTAACCGATCACTGGAAACAGGGGAGGTACCCAAAGACTGGAGGACAGCAGATGTAGTCCCCTTATACAAAAGTGGGAACAAAGAGGAAGCAGGGAACTACAGACCAGTCAGCCTCACCTCGGTAGTGGAGAAGATCATGGAAGCACTACTGAAGGAGAGATTGGTGGAACATCTGGTTGTCAATGGACTACAGGACCCAAGACAGTATGGTTTCACCAGGGGGAGGTCATGTCAGACCAACCTCGTTGAATTTTTTGACTGGGTGACTAGGGAGGTGGATCAGAGGAGGGCAGTGGACATGGCCTATCTGGACTTCAGCAAGGCCTTTGACACTGTGCCACATAGAAGACTATTACACAAACTGGGGAATATGGGTGTGGGCAGGACAGTAGTGTGGTGGGTAGGTAACTGGCTGGATGGCAGGACACAGAGGGTGGTGGTAAATGGCTGTCACTCCACAGAGGGAAGAGTGACCAGTGGGGTACCTCAGGGATCAGTGCTGGGACTGGTTCTATTCAAAATCTTCATCAGTGACATTGCTCAGGACCTAGAAGGCAGAATTTCACTGTTCGCTGATGACACAAAGCTCTGTAACAGAGTAGACACACCAGAGGGTGTAGACAGAATGAGAAGGGACCTGCAGAAACTTGAAGAATGGTCAGGGGTTTGGCAGTTGAAATTCCGTGCAAATAAGTGCAAGGTAATGCATACGGGGCACAAAAACCCTGGCACAATATATCAGTTGGGGGGTGAGGATATAGCATACACCAAGCAGGAAAGGTATCTTGGGGTTATCATCTCTGATGACCTCAAGGTAGAAACAGTGTGACAAGGCAGCAGGTAAAGCAAATAGGATGCTGGGATGTATAGGCAGGGGCATCACCAACGCAGGAAAAGGGTCATAATTCAAGCTATACAAGACACTAGTGAGGCCCACCACCTGGGTACAGTGTACAGTTCTGGAGACCATACCTACTTAAGGACATAGACAGGGAGAGAAGGTTCAGAGGAGGGCAACAAAGATGGTGCATGGATTGCATCACAAGTCCTATGAAGACAGGTTGAAGGAACTGAACATGTACTCCATGGAGGAGAGGAGGGAGAGGGATATGATAGAGACATACAAGTATCTTACAAGGAGGAACAGGGTACAGGAATACACTATTTTTAAGCGAAAAAGATGTTCCAGGACTAGAGGGCATGGGATGAAGTTGGAGGGAGGACGATTCAGAGGAAACATGAGGAAGAATTTCTTCACAGAACGGGTGGTGGACAAGTGGAACACCATGCCAGAGGAAGTGGTGGGGGCTGAAACAATCACACGATTTAAGAATGCATGGGATAGACATAAAGGAATTCTGGATGTCAGGGGTAAGGGGCAACAGACTTCTAGGAAAACATAAACTGAACTTACAAACTCAAATGGGCAGACTGGGTGGGCCATAGGCCCTTATCTGCCGACACTGTCTATGTATCTATGTATCTATGTACATCACCTCTCTTAAAGGATATGATGAAGCACCATTGTGGTAACCCCACAAGGTACCTCCTCATGTGAGGCTGACATATTACCAGTTGCCATCTTCCCCATGTCTTACTCCCACTTTTTGGTCTGTGGGTTACTGCCTATATAGTCTGCCTGCATTGGTGTGCTGGAAACCACTACAGTGCTGGATACACATATTGTATTGTTATAGCACCAGATACCATCTTACCAAATTGGTATTCTGCCCACTTGTACTGTGGAACCATATTAAAGGGTTGTGGGAAGTGACCAGAGTAAACTTCCCCCATACAGATATGGCTGCAGCTTTTACAGTGCCCACACTGTCCCCAGACACTCCTTTTCAGTCTTGGCATGGGCCACCTCCCTGGGTAGCCATTTTCGGCTCAAGGTCATGACTGGGTGTTCTTCCCTTGTGGTCATTACTTAGCTCAGAGCAGCTCCTAGCCTATGGTCAGAAGCATCAATGTGTACAACAAATTCTAATGAATAATCAGGGCTAGCCACAACAGGTGCCCAATACAATACTTTTTTCAGTTGGCAGAATGCCAGCTCGCATCCTTCACTCCATTAAATCTTTCTGGTATCTTCTTGGTCAGGTCTGTCTGACACTTTGCTACACTGCTCAAGTTTGGGACAAACCTTCGGTACCTTTGTGTCTTCTGTTGATGTCCTCTTTTTTTTTTGTTTGTTTTTTTTTGCTGCTATTAAAATCTTTTACTTGCATACTAATGCTTGTTTGATTTGGAGTAGATTTCCAGCAAGTGCTGCCTTTCTGTTGTATTTGACTGAATTTGGGCTAGCCACCCTAAACAAGCATTGACACCTCCCTCCAGGACACATTGCAATCCTTGTTTTGGCTACAAACCTTTGGTGGTACACTGCAGTCTCCAGAAATGTCCTCACCTATTTTTTTAATGATTGGCATGGTCCTTCCCTGAATAACCAGAATTTTTACTGGCTCAGACCATATGTACCCCACTACCTAGCCAGTGACCAAATGACCAGAGTTTTTGCTGGCTCAGACTAAATGTGTCCACTGCCTACCCAATGGTCAAGGTATGGCACCTCTGCCATCCCTGTCTGACATGTTGCCACCTTAACTAGTAGCCCTGTGGCCTGCAGTCTGTGGAGCACCTTCATCACATGCCTGACGATCCTTTCATGTCTGGCTGTAGATGGTGATGTCATCCATATACATCAGTGCAAAATCACCCATTCTGGATAAAATGCAGTCCATGAAACATAGAAACATAGACTCTGTTGGCAGAAAAGGACTGCTAGGCTCACCCAGTCTGCCCAGCGTTACCTGCATATTCTACTTCCACAGACCCTATTTGATCTCATGAGCCTTTGAAAGGGAGCTGTCTCATTCTTCACCCTGAATGGCATTACTTGGGACTCAAACAAGTCAAACAAAGTGACAAAGGCTGACCATTTCCTGGCTTTAGGGGTCAGAGGTACTTGCCAGTAGCCCTTTGTTAGGTCTATGGTAGTGAGATGCTTTCCCCCCAGCTGATCTAGGATCTCATCCATTCTGGGCATGGTGTAGGCAGCTGGCTTCATGCAGCTGTTAAGCCTGTGATAGTCAATCAAAACTTTTTGGTCCCATTATTTTTGGGGATCAGCAACACAGGAGAGGCCCAGGGGCTATTGGAGTCCTGGATCATGCAGAGAGCCAATATTTCCTTAAGCTCCCTATCGATGGTTTGCTTAACTCCTTCTTGTGACAGGGTTGAATAAAGCCCTGCTCCATTTGTAATGCAGAAAGAGTTTAAATGCAAGAGTCTGTTCTATCCTCTCATTTTCTGTCTCTTGTCTGTCTGATTGCACAACCAAATTTTCTTGTGAAACCTAGGAACTGATCACTCTGATGGTTTTGCAATTCTCCACCTATCGCTATCTCTCTGCCTTAACTTGCTGTTCTGTCTTTTCTTCCCCTTTGCATATCTGCAGTTATAAAAAATATATGTGAATCTCTGTGTAAAACTATATGTGAAACTGGGATCCCTTTGTTTAAAACTGTATATAGTTATACTGTTGAAATGATTGCAAAAAGCTATTTGGAACTCAAGGGATTAACCTGAGATGCAGTTTGCAAAATCCCTGCAGAATTGTAAACAAGAGGTCAGTTCTGGATCATTATGTTCTTTTTGCTGCATCTGCAAGAACACTGGAAACTGACAAGAACATTCTGTGAAAAAACACTATGGGCCAGATATTCAAAACTTTTCGCCAGGCAAAAACCGTTTGCACAGGTTTAGCATGGGATTAGCGTGGGTCTGCTATATTCAAAAGGCCAAATAGCGTGGGCAAACTGCATTAGCACTGGGCAAAACTATAATGTATGCAAGGGGCAAACTGACATGAATACAGGCGCAATGCTATATTCAGCAACTAGCGCTGCGCTAAGTGGTTTTGCATGACCTAGTACGACACTTAGCACGGTGAACATTACCGACCAGGAAAAGCTTGTCTTAATCCTGGGCAGTCAGCTTTGCGCGACACTATGGCTTTGTGCGGTGTTTGCGTGGGTTTAGCGTGAGTTTTGCGCGACCCTAACAAATAAATATGACACATACAGTAGATAAAGCCAAACATAGAGTAAGCATGCTGCTAACTGATGGCATCACAATGATGCCATCATCTACCACCAGTCCCAGCCATGCCAGGCAGTAAGTGGTGACCCTGCCTCCAATGGACAGCATGGCAGTGTGGCCATACAGCACACACCTGCGGACCGCACTTCCGTGGACACCAACAGATGCCAGCACACACATGCAGCACTGTGGGCATGGAGGATGTTGAGGGGAGCATGTATGGGTGGCGAGGCTGTGCTACAGACCAGGTGTGGCCACAAGGCTGGGACACATCATGCAGTGTACATGGGCCAGTATTGGGAATACCCCAACACCAGTGTTCCTTTCGGATACTATATGCCCCCCCGGCCACATACCTCACAGCTGTACAACTGCCATAGCACACAAAGCCAGAAATGTACATGTCACTGTGAGCATTCATGCCACAGGTGCAGCATCTGTGGGTCACACAACAGCGTAACAGTAATGTCCAGTGTCAGTAAACATCCGCAGGTTGGGCCTCTCACTGTGTATAGTGCAGTCATCATCACTGCCCTACACACCATAGGCATTGCTGTGTCCACACACTACTGGCCCCTCTGCTACAGTAGTTTCTGCTGTGCACTGTAGCATGCCCTACAGTGTGACAGTTGCATGCAGCACCACCACCAGCTGTGCCTATGCTGTCCTGTCCCCTGGGGTACAATATGCTATGCTATGCTGTACTGTTTACATGTAGCCTGCAGCTATCATTGTGCACTGCCAGACTGACCTACAGGTGGAGCTGCAGTTGGACATGATCAGCCCCTGTACTTCCAGACTGACCTACAGGTGGCTCTGTGGGACCCTGCAGTAACGCTGGGCAAACTGCATGCAAATCAGGGTATAATGAGATACTAATCCAGTTGTTTGCCCAGAGACTACCTAAGTAGGCTCATTTGCATGGCACTTTTGAATATGGCACATTTTAGCTCCGGTCAAACGTGTTTGCTCCGGGCTAACTGCTTAGCTCCGCGCTAATGCCGCGCTAATGCCGCGCTAATGTGTTAGCGCAGCACTAACAGTACGGGGAATATTATACAGTTTTGATCACTGTTCTTTCACATCTGCTGCTTCCTGTAGCTGTACTGAGTCCATGCATTTGCTGGCACACACATTGGCCACGTAGTTCATCTGTACCTGCCCTCACGTTGCTGTGTACTGTGTTGTTGTTGTGAGTTGCACTTCCTGGTTGCTTTATTCAGTGCTGTCTTATTCCAGGGCTATGTTTGCCCTGCACTCCCAGCCCAGTTTGCATGGCCTCATTACCATGCTATATTCGGAAGCTGTTTGCCCTGGGCTATTCCTTTTGAATATAGCTTGCTCTGTGCTCCGGGCTAAGTTTGCCCGCCGGGCAGTGCTAATTTTGCCCTGGGGTAAAGTTTTGAATATCTGGCCCTATGTCTCCTTAACGAGCTCCCTAAAAAGACTGGTTATAAAAAGAGCAGCAATGTTTTGCAGAAGAGAGAGAGACAGAGATTGGAAATTGAGAAGAAATACTCAGAAAAAGGATTTTGTTTTCTCTGTTTGTACTGCCTTTGTAAATAGTTATTCTGAATAATTTTATATTTTATTTTACTGTTATTGGAAAAAAATAAAACACTATTTGCGAATTTTGAAACTGCTCCTGGTTTTCCTGTTTCCTGACTTGTGCTTCAATGACAGATGGTGTCAGACTCAGTGGGATTTATACCATGCATACTCCAAGCCAGAAGTTTTGTGCTTGGGTACTAGACCTGGTACCATGGGAAGCATAGAAGAAAGGTATGTATTCTGCAGCAGCAAGTCCAGGAGTGATTACCAGAAGAATGGTAGCCAAAGTAGCAGAGACAGAAGTCCAAACTGAGACTGTACAGTCTGCACCAGTCATGAAAAAAAGAGCAGGCAATGACAGAACCTGAAAGCCTGACTGCTTTTTTAAATGGTGGGCTACACAACAACAAGAGAAGGAAAAACAGAGAAGAGAAGAACTGCAGCAACAGGAGCAGCAGAGAAAAGAAGAGATGAAGTGATAGTAGCAGCAGAGAAGAGAAGAGATGCAGTGACTGGAGCATCCGGTGGAGCAACATGACACAAACAACTTAAAAAACATTAAACTTACAAAGTTGTGTCCCTTGGATGATATTGAAGCATACCTGACAACTTTTGATAGGGTTGCTGCAGCCTGCCAGTGACCAAAGCAGCAATGGGCCATCAGGTTCATTCCTTACCTGACAGGTAAAACCTGCAGCAATATGAACACTGCACAGTCAGAAAACTATGACCTGGTGAAAGGAGAGGTCCTTAAAAGATATGACATCTCAGGAGAGACCTACAGGCAGAGATTTCAGTCTCTGAAATACAACTCAGTTGACAATCCTCGAGAAGCCTTCACCTCGACTCAGAGAACTCCTTATGAAATGGCTCCAACCAGAGAGCAAAACACTCCCACAAATCATTGAAACATTTGTAATGGAGCAGTTCACCATCTTATCTACAGACGTACAGCTTTGGGTAAAAGAACACCAACCAGAAAGTGGGGAAAAGGCTGTTTCTTTGGCTGAGGATTACCAAATGGCCAGACAGATGCCACAGCAGTGAGGTAACAGCCAAGCACCGGTAAGACACTCTTTTTCCCATTCAAACTCCAAGACTAATAAGAACTCTGGTGAAAATTACAAATCTGCACCCAAAAACTTTATTTGCTATAACTGTAATAAGCCAGGTCATATTGCAAGAAATTGCCATAGTAAGAAGAGTGACATGGGAGCAGATCTGTCCTTAGCAAATTGGGGCAAGTACTTAACAGATGTTAAGGTGGGAGATAAGACTGTGAAAGGACTTATAGATTCAGGAAGCAGACAAACCCTAGTGCATACTGAACTGCTGGGAAAACACTGTGCAGAAGGACCAGGTACTGGTGTCATCTGCATCCATGGGGACACTCGATACTATCCCGCCACCCAAGTGACTCTGACTATTAATGGGGTGTCGCACCAAATGAAAGTGGAGGTAGCACCTAAGTTACCTGTACATGTGAGTTCTTACAAAACATTGCTGCTCTTTTTATAACCAGTCTTTGCAGGAAACTCATTATGGAGACAGTGTTTTTTTCACAGAATGTTCTTGTCAATTTCCAGTGTTCTTGCAGGTGCAGCAAAAAGAACATAATGATCCAGAACTGACCTCTTGTTTACAGTTCTGCAGGGATTTTGCAAACTGCATCTCAAGTTAATCCCTTGAGTTCCAAATAGCTTTTTGCAATCGTTTCAACAGTATAACTATATACAGTTTTAAACAAAGGGATCCCAGTTTCACATACAGTTTTACACAGAGATTCACATATATTTTTTATAACTGCAGATATGCAAAGGGGAAGAAAAGACAGAACAGCAAGTGAAGGCAGAGAGATAGCGATAGGTGGAGAATTACAAAAGCATCGGAGTGATCAGTTCCTAGGTCTCACAAGAAAATTTGGTTGTGCAATCAGACAGACAAGAGACAGAAAATGAGAGGGCAGAACAGACCCTTGTGTTTAAACTCTTTCTGCATTACAAATGGGGAAGGGCCTTATTCAACCCTGTCACATAGCCCCCTCTTTAAGAGGGAACCTGTTCTACAAAAATAGGTTTCCAAAACTTTCTTTTAATTAACTTCTAGCATTAGTTTATAAGTTTTACAGATCAGTGCATATGCAGCATAGCAAACAGAGAAGTTTCAACTCACATTTTTTCAACCTTTGGAATTTTCAATTCCTGATCCATATTGTGACAGAAAATCAGCATTGACATTCTCTTTCCATGATTTGTGGATCACTTTAAATTTAAATGGCTGTAGTGCTAGGTACCACTGTGTGATTCTAGAATTTTTATCCTTCATTTGGTTAAGCTGACAGAGAGGATTGTGATCTGTTACCAGTACAAAGTCAGCTCCTAGTAAATAAAACTTAAGGGACTCCATGGCCCACTTTGCCGCAAGGCATTCCTTTTCAATGGTGCAGTATCTTTTCTCTCTGTCATGCAGTTTCCTACTTATGTATAGAATAGGATGTTCTTTCCCATCTATATGCTGACTCAAGATTGCACCTAGGCCTACCTCTGATGCATTAGTCTGTAACAGAAATTTTCTCAACGTCTGGGCTTCTTAAAGCAGGAGCTGAACATAATGCAGCCTTAATGGCTCAAAAAGCCTCATCATACTCTGATCTATTTCACATTATTCAGGAACCGTTTTCTTGTGAGTTCAGTGAGGGGAGCAGCTAACTCAGAAAAGTTGGTAACAAATCTCTGATAATAACCAGCCAGCCCTAAAACTGACCTGACATGTTTCTTGGTTTTGGGGACAGGGCTGATAGCTACAGCTTCTATTTTGGAAACCTCTGGCTTGACTTCTCCATTTCCCAAAACATAGCCCAAATATCTGACTTCCTGCTTGCCCAGTGCACACTTGGTAGAATTAATTGTCAGATCTGCCTTTTTGATCGATTGGATAACTGCTCGTAGGTGCTCCAGATGGCTTTTCCAGTCTAGAAAAGATTCAGCTCAATGGTAACATCAGTAATGACATCATATTGACATATACATGAGTACTTTGCAATGTCGTTGAAACTATGGAAATTGGTGGTATCAGAATATAGAGTTATAACAATACTTGTTGTATAAGTGTATGATTAAATTGACACACTGTAACAGTAATATCTTTGCTATCATAATTTAGTTGTCATCTTCATCCCCACTGTTTTCATCCTCAGCATCAAAGATCTCGTCTGCCAGGCTGGCAGAAAGAATGCCACCATCATTTTCCTCATCTGACTGATTCAGGGTCTCCTCCTGGGACAAAATGTCCACCAGTTCCTGTGGTATAATGTCACCATCACACCAGTCATACTCCAGGATTCCTGTTTCATCAAGTTTCCACCCGTGTATTTCAGGACTTGGGATGTTAGGGTGTGACACATGGGCATTTTTCCAGACAAGGTCTTGGTAATTCCCTCTCAGTACATGCATTCTCAATGTTGACCTATATGTAGGCAGTAGACTTAGATCAATGCCATCATAATTTGACAATAGTTGGCTGCTTCCTGTGTGAAATTTCTGCCTTGCAATGTCATAGCGAAGGTTGTTGATATCAGTATATGACAGCTGCTCATACAAGCAGCAGACAAATCTTTCAAGGTCTGCATGGATGGTGTCTGATACACTTTCTGTGTCACCAAGTGCTTGGAAAGTTGCCATATACTCCTTTTGTTTTCACATGATGTTGTAGAGTTTGATTTTCCCTTTTCTAACAAATGCACTTGTGCTTTCACACCCTGAAAAGGTATGCAATGCAATCAATGCACTACAAATCTCAGCACCGTGAATCTGGATTAGAATTTTAATGTTCAAAAGCTGAAGTTTTTTTGCCACTTCTGTGTCAAAGTAGATGTTCTACTGTATTTGATTGCCATAGTACAGCAGCAGCAGAAATACATCTGTGTCTGGTGATCTGATGATGATGTCAGTTGAGGATGTTGACGCCACTGCATGAAAGCAGTGAAGCAATATTCACATATCTGCTTCTTCCTGAGATGAAAAAAGCTCTGGTATAGGGTGACTCTGTGTTGTGATTCCATCAATGCTTGTCAAAGAGATACAGTTTTCCTCACAGACAAAAAACATTTGGTGACCCATCAGTCTTTGTGCATATGTTTCCTTTTGCCACTCATTGAGAAGAAGCATGATCAAATTTGTCTTGTCATTGTTTGTGAGAAAGGATTTCCAATCTTTTGGCGTCTTTGTTGATGGATCTTTCACCAAGTAAGAATCTGATGATTCTCGTCCTCTGCGTTCAGCCGACTTTATGGAATTATATTTGTAGGTGTCTGTTACAAAATCCAACCTTTGTACCTTTGGTAGTGCACTGAAGACCTTTTCAGCTAGCTCTCCAAATGTCTGTGATAGACCAATCATTGACTGGAGAAGTGCATTGCCGTCACAGATGTAAACTTTGCCTTCACCCCAATTCATTGTACTGAGTGCTGTCTCATCTTCAAGTTTGTGAAGAAAGGTGGCTTTCTTTGTTTTCAATGGTAGGCCATCTGAAGTTACTAATGACCATGGCAGTGGACTCAATGGATACAAAAGAGCCTTCTCCATGCTAAGGTTGTTCTGTTCTGAAAGCATTAGCAGTTGTCCAAAGAGGTTTCTTTGTACAGTCACCTGAACAATCTTCTTTTGTGAGGATCTGAGTTTGTTTGACTGCTGAATGGGAGCAAACATCTTTAGTGACTGCTTTTTCAAGGGGGCATGAAAGGGAACTGTTTTGTCAGCAAGCCTTGTCTCCACAAATTGTTGAAAGGCTTCTTTTCCCCATTTTTCAGCACTGAGCAAGTAATTTTCAACATCTCCTGGGGCTCATGCACCTGATGAGAGACAGAATAGTGCCTCTTTGAGGACTATCTCAAAAGGATTGATGAAGTTTCTGAATGCATTGATCAGCTTCTGTACATTGTTCTCACTGTGTGCCATCTCTGCAGGCCTAGCATCTTTGTGAAAGGCCTCCTCCAAGTCTACCACTCCAACAGTTTCAAGTGTGGCAGTCACATAGCTTGCTCAGGCATGCCTTGTTACCCACCACCAGTAATAAGCTGGATAATTCCTTCTAAATCCAACAATACCTCCACTTGACTTGGCATGTCGATTGTTCAGTGGTCAGATCAACAGCATTTCTTGATGCTGGCACATCAGATCTACACACACTAAAACCACCATTATGCAGCAAGACATCAGCTCCAGGTTGAGTATGCTCTATGTTCAGGAGTGTCAGAAAATAGACAGATAGATGCCTTGCGTAGTTTTGGGGATCAGGCTAAAAAGCATGGGGCAAAGTTGTTCAACACATGCTAGGTGCAGGTCAAAGTTCTTCTTGGTAGTATGCAGAAACCTAAGCACCAACCAGATTCTGTCCATGTACTGAATCCAAAACTGTGCTGTCTTCCCAAGTTTGCCATGCCTCACTTTCTCTTTAAACTTGAAGTACTTTTTGCAAAGTTGGTGACAAGAGTCACTGGCAACTGCATTTCGTAATGTGTCAGACCCTCGTCTTTCCACTAGCCTTTTCACCTCTTCTTTGGCCTCTTCTACCAATGTCTGTACATCAGTGCTGTTTTGGAATGATTTAAAAAGAAGTCATTCAAATGCCTCAGGGGCAAGCTTATGCACATGCATGGCCCTGTTTTAGTGTGTGCCACTCAATACTTTTTCAATACAGCCACTAGCACACACCTCTGACTCAGTGATGATGTTGGCAAAGCCAGTACCATGTAGCAATTTCCCAAGGGCTCCTAAGTATGAGCAAATTATGTGGAAAACACCAAGTCACACAATGACATCACTGAACTGGCGTGCATTCTACGACATGATAGCACACGCTTTCTTTGCAACAGCAAGATCAAAAGTAACAATCATGAACTATTGGCCAACCTCTCTGGTAGCATTTTGTGATACCTGCAGTACATGTTGAACAGTGGAGTTCTCTATAACAGAAGAGTTGATTGGTGCCATGTAGTCAACATTTGTTTGTCTTTGCACTGATCCTGACTGGTCACCTATGAAAGATACCCAGCCTGTCCACCCAGGAACAGATTGTGTTCCATCATACATCTGGCCTCTGCAGAAACACCGCATGAAATCTGATACACAAACTTGGTTCACAATCTCTGGAACAGAGGTGGCAGTATGTACTAAAGTCAGGTTTGGATCAACATGATGCTTAACAAAGTATGGTTCAAGCTCTTGAGGCTTGTATTTAACAGATCTCTTTTTGCTTTTGGGCTGGCTAGATCCCACAGATGTAGATAGGCATTCCTCTGCCTTCTCCTGCATTACAATACCATGAGTTGAATATGTGGTGCCAGCATCAGAAGGGGTTTCTTCATTAAGATCGAAATTGTACCAGCAAAATGCGTTACAATATTTCTGTCAGTGTCTATGGTTACAGGTAGAGGGCTGTCGCTCTCAACCCCATCACACATAGCAGTTTATAGCTCCAAAAGGGTTGAATAGGTCACAGTGTCTAAAGCGGTTGAGGATACTCATGATTTCAGTGCTACCAGTGATGTGTCTTACAGTCATTCCTAGGAGGAGATGTTTCGGCATTTTCCATTGACCACAACTCACTGCATAGCAAATATCTTGACCAACTGAATTCACCAACCTCTCTCTTCTTCTTGAGGTGTTCATAGAATTTGATTGGCCAGAAATGAGGTAGGACAGGAATTTTACAAGCACATCTGGGGGTGAGATAGTGTTGGAGAGCAAAAAGGTGGCCAGGCAGACTCCTGTCATTCCCTGAAGGAATCTATGATGAGATGATGCAAATGAGTCACTGCCTCTTCAAGTCTCCTGTCATCTGATGCAGTAGATGCAAGTGCAATCTCCACAGCTTGACCAGTTGGGAGCCAGAGTAAACAAGTTCACGTCTAAAGTTTGGCTGCCAGAACCTTATCCTCTGACCAAAGTGTTTGATCAACTTGTTTTTCAACTTCTCTGTTTTGTCATGAGGATTATAGAATGCTGTGTAATGAGCCTGCATAAACAAACAGTAGCTCTCACGTAACATTGTCATTCGTTCAACCTGTGATCCTCTAATGATATTCTTTTCAACATATTTAGTGATATATTCAAATGTCTTTTCATGGGCTCTGCTTTGCTTGACATTTTCACCAGTTTGGTCCACTACTGTATTTCTGCCATCTTTCCTTGTATAATCGTGGCAACAAGAGCCGTGATAATGAGCCTCCCTTGCAATTAAATCAACATCTTGAATGTTGCGTGGTAGATTATCATCTTGTTTCTCCTCTGCTGCTTCTTTTATAGATATCGCTGCAGGTTTTTGGTACACACTGCATCAGTTTTTCCCCGGTTTTTGTCTTCTTTTTTCCTCCGTAAATCCACTTATCTCTTTTTCCACATATAATACACAGGTTCGAAGGAAATAACACTTGAGAGAGTGTTTCAGCTCTGCTCCTTTCAGAGGTTGAAGGCTGTTGGTCCTCTGTGTCATCATCAACCTGACACTTCCTTTTCCTAAGGTATTGGACCAGATCCTGCTTGACCACTGAGATAGAAACCCCACTGTCTCTTGATCCCTGGATTATCTTCCCATTCACTAAGATGGGGTGCAGGTGCACAGTGGAGTTAGCAGGGAATGCACACTGTGAACAGGTCACTAGTTACTAGGTACCTCCTTGATTATCCCTCCTCTGCACTCTGCCCCTTGGAAATATTGTTAGGACAGTCATAGGATGGATGCCCTGGCTTCTGACAAATGTAGCACTTCTGTTACTATGTCTCCTTAGTTTTGGGATCAGTAGGTTTTACTGTGGGCACAGATACAAGCTGGTTTCTTTGGGCTGCCCCCTGGAGTCCCCTAAAACCACCCCATTGTTTTTACACAGTGAGGGGAATGGGCTGCTGACCATGAAGATCAGTCTTTTCTGCTGCCTCCTTCATAGAACTACATCCTCTATCCAGCAATTACACATGTGTGTCCTTCAGCACAGTTTGCACAAACTATTCCATTACAATTAAATCTTTAATTTGATCAACAGATCTGGCCTCTGCCTTTTCAACACAGTGATCTAAATAATTACATTGTTGTACATACATATCTGTATAACTATCTCTCCTCTCCCCTCCACCTCTCCCTCTCACTCCCTACCTTTAGACACCAGCTAAAGTATCTTCCTGTACTCTTCTATCCCTGTCAAGCCCCCCTTGACCTTCTGCCCTCTCTCTTCTGCCCCTTCTTAATCAGGGCTACTTGTGACTCCACCTGAGGTATGTTTCTGGACCCTACTACCACTGCCCAACTATCCTGACAGGCACTGTGTATTTTATTTTATCTGCTCACATTTGTCTACATAGCCTTGCATTAATTCCATGCTGCAAATGTTTACCTGTTCATCGCATTGCTCCCACATCCTGTACTGCTGCCCTTGTAACTGCATTCTATGTTTTGTCATTTTATTCTCTTTGTACTCCCCTTCCCCCCTCCCCTGGGTCAAACCTAGAAATGATCCTTGGCTCAGTGTGCCTTTTTACTGGTAAATCTCCTGGGTCCTTTCTTAGCACCTTAAATTTCTGTGTCAGTGGTTAATTAAACAAATGTAAGCAGCTGGCCTGGTGGCGCTGAGGGTTGAGGCACTGGATGCCACACCTCACTCCATGCCGACGACCCGGGTTTGGGAATGGACCCGGGTCATGGGGGGCTGGCTGGGGAGGGGAAGGATTGAGTGCCCAGTGGCTTGCTCTCCTTCTCTGGGGAGGAATGGGGAGTTCACCTCGGTGCTCTACCACCAGCACCTGGGGATCTCAGGAGGTGCCGGCATGGTCAGGGACATCAAAAGGGGGCTGATGCTAGCAGAGGACAGGAGGCAGAGGCTTCATGGCTACGTGGAGGCAGAGCGGAGGATTGTCGCCAGGACCATCTGGGGGATTTTTCTCCTTCTTCTGGATCCCTCAGTGCTGGTGTGCAATGAGGACCATCGAGCTAACACATGCTGAGACATGCATCAGCTCCTGTCCTCTGCAAGTGTGTCTGATTTTGCTTCCCTAACTGCCCTTTTGCATATCTATTTTTCAGTAAATAATCTCTCCACTCTCCCTCAACCTGCTTTTCTTTATTCATGTAGAAGGCCTTTTTCTTGTCCCTCACCACTTCCCTGACCCTTGCTGAGAACTGTAACGGTCTCTTGAAACTCTTCTTTTTGTTTGCCATTCTCATGCATAAGTTAGATGCCTTGAGAATGGCCCCCTTAATTGCCCCCATATCTCTTCTACCCCACCTATGCTGTCCACCCTAACTTTTCCCTGACCAGCTCTCTCATCCTATTGAAGTCTGCCCTTCTAAAATGAAGAACTTCAGCTCTCAGTTTGGATTTTCCAGACTCAAGGGCCAATTTGAATCAAGTGGAGTTATGGGCACTGTTCCCCCAGTGGCTCCCCTATTCTTACAGCTTCTACCACCACCGAGTTGGTGAACACCACATCAAGAATTGCAGTCTGCCTGGTGAGTTCCTTAACTAGATGTACCAGTAGACAGTCCAGAAAGGCATCTAGCAAGACCTTACCTCTGGTGCTCCTGACCACTGGAATGTCCCAATCTGGCAGGTTCATATCACCCACCACCACTACGTCCCCCTTTGCCACCCTTCTTTCAGGTTTTTCCCTGAGCTCTCTGACCCTCACTTCCCCTTGCCCTGGAGGTCTGTTGATCACCTCCAAGTGCAGTTTCTTGCCAGAGGCTGCCGCGAGTTATCACAGTGACTCCGTCTCCTCCTTACTATCCCTGATACACCTGTCTTTGGCCACCTAGATGCCATCCTTGACAAAAATGGCTACACTTCCCCCTCTATCTGTTCCTCTATCATGCCTAAACAATGAGTGCCAAGGGGCCATCAGTTTCCAGTCATTATTTTCAAAAGTCCACATTTCTGTGATGGCCACAAGGTGTAACTTAGTATCCACCTTCAGCTGCTGGAGTGTGCTGATTTTGTTACCTAGATTCCTGATGTTAAGGCATACTTCCTTCCATCTGATCCCCAATCCTGCTTTGCTGCTACCCTTGTGCTTTCCTTGCCCTTTCTTCCTCATATCTCTCCTGGTGCCTGCTCACTTTGTGTTCCCTCTCTCTAATGTCCCCTCACCTAGCTCAGTTCGGGCCACAGCTCTCCTCATAAGCCCTGTGCTGCTACAAGCCCCAAGATGTGGGGGGGGTAATAGCTGGGATCCCCTTCCTTTCACCACCACCCCTAGCTCCCTGCGCTCCCTCTCTGCCATCCTTCCTATCCTGTCTAAAATCTGAAAGGCTGATGCACCAGGAAGGTACCAGAGCATTCCCCTCCCATCCAGTCCCTCCTCCACCACTCTCTCTACCTCCCCAATCATGGAGTCTCCAACCATTAAGACACTCCCTGTAGACTTGCTCCCCTTGGGTGCTATCACATTGTCTTTCCCTTTCCCATCAACTTACTTTGGAGTCCCTCCCCCCCCAGTGGAGTCAGATGCCTCAGTCTCCTCCAGGGGTACAAATCAATTCACCCTCTGGATGGTGATGGACTGCATAACCTCCTTCTGGCTACCCCTATCCTCTCCCAACTCCCAACAAGATATTAAGAAAACCACATGGTAACCTCCTCTGCCAAATGGGTGTAAAAAGTGTGGACATTGCAAATACTGCACAGTGGTGCAAACTATGTCCACATTTTTACACCCGAGGAATTGTTCAGTGATAAACATCAATATGTTCATCAGCTGTCATGAGACCAGCATGAAGTATCTCACTACAAGCCCATGTGGGTCATTTTACATGGATCATACTAAACAAAATTATAAGGAAAGGATTGGTGTACACATGGGCTGTTGCCCAGAGGAATAGGAGGTATGCTCTTGCTACCTATATAGATGACATTGGTGGGGGGAGGATCACAGTCCAATGTTCACTACAGTTAGAGTTTCAGTGGGGCATGGGATGTAGATGTTAATAGAGCACTTGCAAGAAGAGGAATACTGACTTTACCAGTTCAGGGCACTCTCATTGTCCAGACTTAATGACCAAATTGAACTGGCACCCGTGCTATGAAATCTCACTAATGCCTGCGTTCTTCCTTTCGGATAATGGCACAGAATGTTGGGGATATAGTAAATTGAACTGAAAAGAAAAACAGATACACAAGCAAAATAGAAAAGAATGTGTTTATTCTTAGACAGAACAACCACTAGTATCTTCTGACCATTTCTAAAAATAGTCTTATAATACTGAAGTTACATTTTAAAAGCTGTAATATTTGAACAGTTAATACAGTTCTCCTATGTTGCTACATGGATATACATGTTGATATATTATGTTAAAAATGACAGGACTTTAAAAATACAGTGAACCATTTTATGTTTTTTATATTGATATGAAATATGTTATATTTTTTATATTGATATATGGTCATTGTAGTGATATTTTTAACAATATATCTGCTTAGCTCATGGGGCCAGCTATTCAGAAATGCGCCAAAGGCCGGCACAAGTCTGGCACAGTGCAAAACTGATGCACCATGGTGCAATGAGTGCCATATTCAGAGGTTGTGCATGCCGAACTGTGCCAGCGTAACCCAGCTGAATATGGCAGAGATGTGCCATGGTGCAAACAGACATGTGCCATGGCATAAACAAAGCTGTGCCATGGTGCAGAAAGAGATGCCCCAGGCAACTGTGGGAGCAGAGCAGCAGAGCAACAGAGGAGGGCACGGCACAGCAAACAGACCCAGGGACAGAGCCAGAGAAGCACAGTGTCAGGCCATAGGAGGCCACCACCAGCAGGGTGCACACAGGCACCCAGACACCCCACCCCAGAACACAATGGTGGCACCAATAGCAGGCAACAGGTGGCACCAATGGCCAATGGAGGACCACCAATGGAGTCCCCCCCTACAGGCTGCAGGCCATGCCCCCACCCTCCCAGACCACAGCAATCCACACCCAGGATCATGCAGACAAGCACACACACACCACATGCCCCTGTGACCTGCCCCATGGGCACCCCAAGGCACAGCCACTGACCAAGGGGCAGGACACCACCACAGTGGGACACACCACAGCACAAAGCAGTGAACCGCAGATGCACAGCACATGTACCGACACATGCACACCACATGGACATACACTGTGCCACTGCAGCACGGCTCCTCACGCCACCTGCAAAGCAGACAGTGACACAGGCAGGTACGTCAAAAAATATATATTTAACAATACAACTATGTACATGAACAAGAGGGTGGGAAAGGGTAGGAAAGCAAGGGAAGAGCACAGGGAACAGGAACTGTGCAGTGGGAAGGGGGACTAATGGGGGAGGTATAGCAAGGGAAACAGGGGAATACTGGGGCAAAAACTAACGCCAGCCATGCCCTGCTGCCCCTTGGTGCCCTCTCTGTCTCCGGTCTGCCAACATCATCCGGCGCATCTGCAGGACTGCCTCAGTGGTGGTGGATGTGACAAGTATTAACTGGCAGAGCAGCCGGCAGTGCAGTGGCATCCACCTCCTCCACTGGACACCTATGACAAGAGATAAGACAGGTGATCAGTGCAATGTCCCAAGGTACCATGCCCACCCGTGCACAATGGGCAGCCGGGGCACACACCCCTGGAGTGCCCACCATGGCCACCCACAGGGGGATGGGCCAATGCCTGCCAGCAACTCGGCACACCATGACATTGCACAGAGGTGGTCCCCACTGCACAATGGCCACTCAACTACACAATGACAGTCACATGGCACAGTGCACCAGCAGCACCACAGCAACAACAGTGACAGCCGGGCACACACCCACCCCACCAACAGCTAGCACACATGTGCAATGGCCGCTCCACAGTGGCATGCACCACGCATAGTGTGACACACACAGCTGCCATGGCACATGGCACAGGTGGCCATGGCTGCACCCACTTCCCCGCTGCCCCCCAATTAAAGTGCGCAGGGCCAAGACAGTGCCTACCTACCCTCTGCAGCCCCGCTGGTGCGGGTCCCGCTCCTGCACTGCCTCTGTGGCCTGATGCAGCCTGCTGTGCTGCTCCCACTGTCCTCACACAGCAGTGATCCTCAGGTCCTGGGAAGGGAACAAAGACAGGTACACATCAGGAATCATCCACAGCATCTGCCCCCCACCCCCACCCCTGTACACAGGGTGTGCCCCTGCCTGACACGGCCCACGTGGCTGTATCACAACACAAGCTACAGCTGGCAATGCCACTCCACAATGTGTACAATGACAGTGTACCCCTCTGCAGGGCATGCCAGGCAGCCTAGCCAACACCACAGTACAGAACTAGGGCACACATGCAAAATGGGCTGACTTACCATGCCGTGGCACAGTCCCTCACCGGATGTATGCCTGCAGCCATCGCAGGTGCTCTGGGTCCCACTGCACAAGGTCCCCATACCTGTGGCAGCATTGCTCCCCTGTCCTGGCCACCCCAGTGCATTGCTGCAGACTGCCAACAATCCCCTGCCATGCCACGACTCTTGGCTGCTGCAGGGGCACCTGTCCAAAGAGCTGTGGGGCATATGGCTGAACACATGCCACCAGGTTCACAAGTTTGACCTGGGACCAGTTACTTGCCTGCCAAACACCATGCTGTGCCATAGTGCCAACCGCAATGTGGGGAAGCAAAATGGTGTCCGGAGGCGCATGTGTGCACAACATGCACCCATCGTGCAATGCCAGAGATGCGCGACATGGGTGTGGCCAGATGTGAGCATGTGGCAGGGGAGTGACCAGGAGTCAGTGGGTCACACCAGGGGTCAGGGGTCTGCTGCCGCACAGTGTGCATATGCGCAATAGCAGGCATGGTGCACCATGCACCATGGTCCCTATTGTGCAGTGGGCACACAGTGTGCAATAAGTGGCAGCACACTGACTGGCACATGTGCACTGCGGTCTCATTTGCATGCGTAACGCTATAAAAGTGCCATGGATTGGCTCAGGCCATGGACCAGTACTGCAACCATCTGAGGTAAGTTGTGAATCCTGCTGGGGCATGCTGAGCCCAGCCAGCACAGCAGGGGGGATGGATTAGGGTGCTGCTGACACTGACACACTGTGCTGTCCACATCCACAGGGAGCAACATGTCAGAATGTGAGGAGGGTGAGGAGTGTGGGTATGCTCGCAAGTACAGGCCAAATTTCACAAAGGCAGAGGCCCTGTTTGAGGCCTACCTCAACAGGAAGCCACTGTTGAGTGGTGCCACGAGCACACCACAGGCCAGGGCTGGGGCCTGGGAGAAGGTGGCGGCGTGCATGAACCAGCAGGGCAGGCACTAGCGGTCAGTGCAGGAGTGCCACAAGAAGGTGGGCACAGATAAACAGCACATCAAAGAGAAGATGGCGGCCATCCATGCAGCCCAGAAAGCCACCGGAAGGGGGCCTGCTGATGTGCCACAGCTCACTGCGCAGGAGGAGTTGGTGGCCGCCACCATGCACCGCAGCACCACGGAGGATGTGCCAGGTGGAGGATTCCAGATGGGTGGCAGCGCATCACTGCACAGTACATATGTCGGGCATGCATAGCATGTAGTGACTGTGTTGGGGGGCAGGCACTCGTGGGCCTTGCATCACTGACACATCTGTTTTTTTCTTTCAGCACCAGCACACCTTCATGTGGAGGATGGGGTGCCAGCAGCTGCTGTGGAGGCAGGACCAGCCCTGGAGGACCAGCCATCCACCTCCACGGGCATCTGGGGGCCTGATAGGCTGCAGCACACCACCACCACTGTCCAGTCGGATGTCCTGGGCGTGGGGTCGGACAAGGCCCTGGATGTGTTTCTACAGGATGCCAGTCTCAGCATCTTCTGTGTAGAGACACAGATCAGAGTGGGGTCTGACAACAATGATGACCTAACTATTATCTTGG
The DNA here is from genome assembly GCA_016271365.2 of Neoceratodus forsteri. Classification (NCBI taxonomy): domain Eukaryota; kingdom Metazoa; phylum Chordata; order Ceratodontiformes; family Ceratodontidae; genus Neoceratodus; species Neoceratodus forsteri. Next base: position 609,617,368 of record CM057456.1, read on the forward strand.
ACAGCATTGGTAGTGTTATGGGGGAGATGCACATACCAGACACCAACCCAGGCAGTGTACCCAGCGGCCTGTCAGTAGTGGAACAGCTGCCCGCCGCCACTGTAGGTGCTGCTGTGTGCACTGCCACAGCTGTGCCATGTGGTGGTGGTGGTGTGGCTGTGCAGGTGCTGGGCAGCGTTCAGAGGCCGGATGGGCAACGGCAGCAGGCTGCAGGTGCCACAGGGCAGCCGGACGTGGGGTCCACTGCCGGGGCACCTGCTAGGGACATACCCCATGAAGACCCCACTGTGCAGTGCCTAATTGACTAGGGGGCTGTGCAGCATGGTCAGTCACCACAGGAGGGTCAGTGCCCCACCCAGGGTCCCCAGGGTGCCAACAAGTTGGCAGAGAACACCTGTTTGCTGTGGGCCTCCATGGAGCAACAAGTGCTGCTTGCCACTGGGGTGTGTGCACTGCACACAGAGGTGCACCAGGTGGCCAAGCAGCGTGAGAGGGGCACTGCACAGCTCCTGGTCACTATACAGCGCTTGCAGGAGGCCACAACTGCATCCCAGGATCACATTGCCAATGCGATCATGGATGGCCTTGCACTGCTGGCTGCCACAGGGTATGGCCGGCCACCACAGACCCCACACAGTGCACTGTCCACCCCACAATCCCAGCATTGGGTGACACCCACACTGTCGATGCCAGGCTCTGTTGTTGGCATCCCAGACATGCCTGGGGCAGGCCTGTTTGGGCACCTACACACCCCTGCATGGACCCAGTCATGATCCCCCAGTTCAACCCCTGGGGGGCTGTTGCTAATGCCCCCTGTGGCCGATGAGCAGCCTGTGGCTGCCGATCGGCACTGGTGTGGGTGCTCCCATGGCCACGGTGGCCATGGTTCCACACGGCGGCTCTGATGTGCATGCCACTCTGACTGCAGTCTGCAGCTGATGCCCTGTGCATGCATGGGTGGTGTGTGTGTGTGTGTGCATACCAGTGGTGTGGTACCTGTGTGTTGCACCACATGCTGCCTGTATGCATGCCTGCCTGGCCACTGGCTCATGTGGCATGGTTGTGATGAGGGCTGTCCTGCACTGGTTGCACCTCTTCACTGGTGCAATGCATATGATCCCCAACACTTGCCAGTGCCTGGGCACGTGGGTGCGTGTGTGTGTTGCTGTGTGATACTGTGTGCAGTTGTCTGTGGACATGTGCCACTGACTACCCTACCCTTGCACCTGGCCTCTGTGTGTGCATGCCCATTGCCATTCATGCCCCTGCCTGTGTGCTGTACCTGTGTGTGAGGACTTTGCATGGGTTTGGCACCACCTACCTGCATGCACCTTAGTGCTCCTGTGCAATAGTGTCTCGATGCTGCCACGACATCCTTTGCAGCCAGGGATCCCTCCGCCCAGGGGGTCTCTTCACCACCCTCTGGCTCATTGCCTTCATTGTCCCCACTACTGTTGCCCTCATCAGCCTCAACAGCTATCCCATGGTCAATGGCCATGTTGTGCAGTATGCAGCAGGCCAGGAATAGGTCACAGGCTTTTGAGGGGTTGTACTGTAGGGCACCGCCAGACCTGTCTAGGCAATGGAACCATGCCTTCAGCATCCCAAATACACACTCAATGATGTTTCATGTGCTGGCATTTGCCTCACTGTAGTGTTCCTCTGCTGGGGATGATGGGCATTGATATGGGTGAGCAGCCAGGGTCTCAGTGGATAGGTGCTGTCTCCTGTGTGGATAATGACATGGTTAGCCCTGTGTCATCCTTTGCTGTGCCCCTTGCCTGTCCCTGGCACCCTCACCAGCACACCCACCCTGCCCTCCCCCATCCCATGGCCTGCTCTGCCCAGCACCCCTTGCCCATTCCATACTTACCCACTAGGTGGCCCATGGGGATGTCCCCATGCTTCAAACCTGTGGCACAGCACAGAGCTGTGCCAGATGAATGTATCAAGTGCACTCCCAGGGTGTGTGGCACAGACATTGGTGATGCGCCCCTTGGTATCGCGCACCACCTGGCAGTTCACACTAGGGAACCCCTTCCTATTCATATAGGCCACACCCTCAGGGCCAGGTGGCATGTGGATGACCACGTGGGTGCAGTCAATGGCCCCAAGCATGCCAGGCATACGTGCTACCCTGTGGAAGCCCTGCATGGTTACTGTACACTCCATCTGTGTGTTGGGGAAATGGATGTATTCTGAAGCATGTGGCAGCAGAGCGTTGAGGAACAGTGTGAGGAAGCATGATGTGGCCGACTGGGTTTTGCCTGTGGTGTCCCCTGTTGGTCTCTGGAAGGTGCCTGTGGCAAGCAGGCACATGACAGCTGTCACTTTTGCCTCCACAGACTTTGAGTGGCTCTGTCTTGTAGGTGCCTGCATCTCCTCACTGCACAACCCACAGAGCTGCCTCAGAATGGCCCTGTTCCAGGGGGTACCATCCCACAATCTCCATGTCTGTGTAGTTCTCGAAGGTGGTGCGCAACTATAATGAATGTAGGTGCAACAGCAGGGTGCATGCCCATGAATATGTACCACCTGTTCTGGGCGTACCGCCGATGGGCCCTTCCTCGACCACGTCGCTGTTCCACCTGCCCCCTCACACCCCTCATTATGGCCTCCATAAGGAAAGGCACACTATCCATGGCCCCTGACGTCCTGTCTCCCCCTGGGCAGTTGGCTGTTGTGGGCTGTGTGCTACCCTGGTGCACTGCATGTCACTGTGCCTGCCTGTCCCTCTCACTCTCTCTGCCCCTGGCTCACTCTCCACTGCCACCTCTGTCTCTCTCCCCCTGTGGCTGCCTGTGACAGTCTCTCTGTCTCTCACTGGCTCTGTCACCCTTGCTCTGTCCTTTTGTCTGTCTGTCTGTCTGTCCCAAGTGTCTTGCCACTGTCTCTCTCTCTCTCTCTCTCCCCCCTCTCATCTGGTGCAAGTGCTGTCTGTGTGCTTGTGCCCTGTATTTATAGGCTCACGTCTGCTTGGTGCATCCAGGTTTTGCTCTGCATTTGCACCATGGTTCCACGGTTGAATATTGCACTGCGACAAATATTCATGGGCATGCACCCTGCTGTTGCACCTACATTCATTATAGTTGTGCATTGGTGCAATGGGATTTGCACTGCGCAATGACTCCTCTGAATATCACTCCTTGGTACAAGTCCGCACTTGCGCCGGCGCAACTCAGTTGCGCCATGTGCAACTGCTTTAAATATCCCGGCCATGGTAAAGTAAACATTTGGAAATTAATTACATTTTATAATGTACAGTTAATTGAAATGAAAAATGTCTCTCTGAATAAAAAATAAAATATATAAAAAGAAAGAAAATAAGTCTCTAGCCCTAATGGTTCTGAAGTTGTCACATTTTAAAGAAAATATCTATTGAAAAATCTAACTCTGGAATTGTTGGGGCTTAAAACTTTTTTTTTTAAATGAAAGCTTGGAGTCCAGCCGTTAAAAAAATGTGTTGTTATTATATCATCATTATGTAATAGTAGCAATTATGTTGTCAATATAAAAAAGGCATTTTTTTTCTAACTGTATTGATATACATATTTACATCACAACAGAACTGGGTTTTTTGTAAAATAAATGTTATCAATATACTTTTTCCGTAATGATGAAGCATATCAATATACTTTTTTTGATATCAACATGGAAAATTTCATGACAATTTAAAAAAATAAAAATTTAAAACATTTTCTTTGTGCTTTTTTCTGAATTTTGGTATCAGTCTCCATAATTTAATTGGTATCTATATGATACCCATAAACATTCGTCATATACCTTAAATCACGTGACTAACATTTCACTCTCCTCCCTGGCAGTACCCATTCTTCTTCACTTTGGCAGCCTTCAGCTGTGAAAGCACTGGAAGATAATAATGTCCATTGTGGGGGGTAGTTACTCACCATGAAAAGCACCTGGGAGTGCAGGTGCAAAACATGAGGGCTCCTTGGGCTCACTTTTGATTATGTGCTGAGTTTTATGTGTAAGTTTGACTTTTGGAAGCAAAACTAAAATACAAGCTTTCATTTACTGTGAGCAGTAGCTTCTTTTTTCTGACCAAATGCTGGATCCTCTTTGCAGCAGTCTGTACTACTGGATTTTTCTGAACACCAATCCAGACATGATCAGTCTCTGTTCTTGGTACTGACTCAGACTATGCAGTTTATTATCACTTGTGAAGGGGCAGGACTTTTATAACTCACTAGTGGCTCCACCACTTGTGAGTTATGGTCCTGCATCCTCACGTAGGAAGACAAATTGTATATTTTGAGTCAGTATATTGCATATCCTCTATGTAAAAAATAAGATTAAACAAAGGGAGGTAAAGCACAAAGAGAGAGAAAGAGATAGGGTTGGAGGTTTAGCACAAAAAATCATAATTAACATGCTTATGATCACTCAGTGTGCATTTGGTGATAGTGGAATACAAGTTAGGGTCTCCAGGTTCACAGCTCTGTGCTCTAGAGACTCGACTACACAGACTCCATTTACTGCATGAAATGTTGCACAGCAGACTACTGGAATAATTTATTAGTATTGATTAGTTACCTGCATAAATTAAAATTAAGGATATAACAATGTGGAGTCCACTGGTCTTATATCAGCATTATATGTCAAGTAAAATGACAGAAGACTTAATTCTCAACTGTTTAATTTAGAGAGAAAGAAGTCCTATTTCTGTACTGTTGTGTTTTTCAGTAACTCCTCTAATCATTGATTTCAGAGACCTCCATTCATTTCTTTTAGCGATTTATCTTTCTCTGCCATTCAAGTATGAGCTGGGAATTCAGAACTATTTGGAATAACAGCATGAGGCGACAGTACCCCCTTGTTATAAGGTGACTGGTTATAGCTTTCAACATTCTTCTCTTGTTAATTTCATGGTACAACAATGGACTCTCATTTTAACAAACACCTAGTTACTGCAAACAAAATACCTTTCTCTGAAAAACAGCTTCTTTATAATGAGGGTTCATTAAACACCACAAAAATATCAACAAATAGCAAAGATGCCATAATGAAGATGTTTGCAACCAATTGTAACTGTACTGAAAAGCAAGGACCTAGGAATGGCTGGTAAGATAATCTCACAGAGATGTTGCAGTTAGTGAAGAAAGGTTTTGTGATGGACCTCATGGCAAGGTGTGCCTGAACCATACACATAGCACTGCACAACCTTTGGTAAACCAGTGCAGTCCAGTATATTGTGGTTCAGGGGTGAGTGCTGGAGAATGTCCAACTGTCCGAGCCACAGGGACTTTGGCTACTGGTGGGTTTGGTAATGAAACCACTAACTTCTCCACCACATGGGGAGTCAATAATCAGCCCAAGTTTAACAGAATAACACAGCTTTATTAACAACTGACCATCTGCAAGAATGAGGGTTAGTGTAAATGTCAAGTTTAAACATGGCCTTCTTAGGTGCCCTCTGAGGCAGACCAGAACTCCCCTTTCTGACCTGGCACCAGGTTTTAAACAGATCCAAATATGGGAGGTCCCTTAACTCAGTCCCAGGGTACCACAGGTGTAAAATCACTGCAGGCCTATAGATGTTGCCACGGGCTGACTGCTGTTGGTGCACTTTAAACAGAGCAATGTGATCAATTCCCCAAACCCCACAGGCTATGCAGTTGCTTAAATGGCAGAAAAATCCTCAACACAGGGTATTTTCAATCCAAATTGTGAAACAGGGTGAAACAACAGTCACTGCTTCTTGCTATAGTGCTGCCAGGGGTGTTGTTAGGGCTGGGCCTCTGGGGCTAGGACCCCAAATGTTTTGTCTGGGGCCCCAAACCTTGTCCTGCATAGCCCTGCTTTTTCTTTTTTTTTTTGCTTTAAACTTCCATTTCTCCCAATCCTAACCATTCTTCATTATCCTGGCTTGTCCCCCTCCGTCATGCACTATAGTCTCTGCAGGGATATAGAAAAAATGATACCATGATCCATCCCTAAATAACAATGCATCCATAGTTATAGCATAGAACTCGTGCCAGCAGCACGGCAGCAGCCTGATCTCGGACATGCATTCTGCTCTTTCACCACTCAGTGCCCTGTGTGCTACTGTCCATCCCAAGTTGACTACTCTCTCTCTGTCTCTCAATAGTCGCAGAGCACAGCTGAGCATCAGATACCAAGGAGGAAAGGAGGTGGACACCAGTCCATTTACAGAAGAGAAAGTCCTAGAGGAGCTCACAAAACTGAAGGTGGACAAGGCAATGAGACCAGATAGCATATATCCCAAGATATTAAAGGAACTAAGGATGGAGCTAGCAGCACCACTGGCAGCCATATTCAGTGAGTCATCAATACAGGGGTGGCTCCAGAGGACTAGAGGAGGGCACATGTAATCCCTCTTCACATGGAGGCAGGAAACTATAGACTGGTCAGCCTCACCTCAATACTGAGTAAGATTATGAAGGCAGTACTTAAGGAGAGGATCGTGGAACACTTGGTGTTCAATGGAGCACAGGATCCGAGGCAACATGGCTTCACAGCAGGAAGGTCATGTCAAACAAATCTGATAGATTTTTTTACTGGGTTACATGGAAGGTGGATCGGGGGGAACAGTGAATGTCACCTAACTGGATTTCACCAAGGCCTTCGACACAGTTCCACATGAAAGACTGGTAAACAAACTGGGTAGCCTGGATGTGGGACACAAGGTAGTGAACTGGTTTAGAAACTGGTTAGGGGAAAGGAAGCAGAGGGCAGTGATAAATGGGATCCAATCAGAGTAAAGGAGGGTAACCAGTGGGGTACCTCAAGGATCAGTCCTATGGCCAGTGCTTTTCGATGTCTTCATTAGTGACATTGCAGAGGGACTAGAAGGGAAGGTTTGCCTGCTTGGGGGAGACAATAAGATCTGCAACAGTGTAAACACTCCGAATGGAGTGGGAAAAATGAAGAAGGACCTAGGAAAGCTGCAAAAATGGTCCAAAGGGTGGCAACTGAGGTTCAATGTGAAAAAGGTGCAAAATCATGCACCTGGGGTGCAGAAACCCCGCAGAGGGCTACAGAATGGGAGGAGTTGCTGATGGTCACCAGGGAAGAAAGGGTTTTGGGGCTTATCATCTCAAATGACCTAAAGGAGGCCAAGCAGAGTACAAAGGCTGTAGGGAGAGCCAGTGGCATGTTGGGAAGCATAGGAAGGGGTATCACTAGCAGAAGAAGGGAGGTGGTATGCCACTGTACAAAACACTGGTAAGGCCTCATCTGGAATACTGCATAAAGTTCTGGAGGCCACATCTTTGTGAGGACATAGACAAGGTGGAGGCAGTTCAGATAAGGGTGACTAAGATGGTGATGGGCTTGCACCAGAAGACATATGAGGAGAGACTAAAATACCTCAATATGTATAAATTGGAAAAGATGAGGGAACAGGAAGATATGATAGAAACTTTCAAGTATCTTAAGGGCATAAACAAGGTGTAGGTGGGCGACATCTTTCAGTATAGTGTCGGAACAAAAGGTATAATATTACTTAATAATGCAGCACTTGGATTCACCTTGGGCCTTACCCCAACATTTTTTATAAATTAACAAAAATAATTATAAAATTCAAATATATTAGCCCTGTTCTCTAGGTTCATGGTAATGGTAATAACTCTTCCACCATACATAGAAATATGAGAAATATATGTATTTTATTCATATATGTACAGATTCTAAATATTACTAATTAGCATAAATATTAAGCATAATACAAATAATGTTAACAACAACAAAATTGTGTATTCAAAATATGGCAGTGACTAAAACTTGCAATCAAGAATAAAACTTCAGAAAATCAAAGAAATAAAATTACAGTATCAAAACAGTCACAACAAATAAATGCAATAGTTAAACAATGAATAGGAGCACTTAATATTATAGCATTAAAGCACTTTGTATGTACCATAACCTATTTATTTTTATGAGAACTTGCAACAACTCATTACATCAGTGTTTCATGTTATACTTTTATAAAACTCAGTTTTAACATTTTAGATCATGCAAAATATATTTTTCTCAGTTTAAACCTTTTAAACTATATACTCCCAAGTTCTGTCATAGTTAAGAGTGAAACCCCTTTGGTTACTTCCCCAGATAAGCAAATTAAATTACTAAAATGATTAATTAAAAATTAATTAATATGGGTAGCAATGAAAATTATACTTAAATTTCTGGTTCGTGTAGAAGTGGTTTCTTCCTCTCCCGTTAACTTAGAAATCTTGGTTGAGTCTGGTCTTGAATGAGAGAGTCTTTTTCGCAGTCAGCTTGTCTTTTCCTGGACCCTGGAACTGTAAAACTTGAGATTCTTCTTGCATCAGTTTGGGATGTCACCGATCATCAAAAGTCAGTTTGTAGAATTCAACAGTAAACATCAGACAACAGGATTTGAACAGTCCTGTAGCAGCACTTGTATCAAAGAACTTTCTTGTGGATAGCAAAGTTGTCTTAATAACTGGACTCCAACTTCTGCATGTTAATTCATCTGCACTTAAACCTTAAGACACTGGACTCCTTTTATTTACAATGCTGCATGCCTTGCTTTGGTTGTACATTTTAAAGTCAAGTCTCTGGTCCAGGCTTTAGCAGACAGCATTACTTCAGTCAAAACGCTCAGTAAATGAAACACAGACCTTGCTTCATACCACTGTGAGAATCTCCTTGTATCAAGAAGTTTGCAGTTGGACTTCGTGGCAATGCTGTATAGGCTTTCAAGCTTATCCTTAGCACCTCCTTCTGGATACATCAATGGTTAACCAAAAACTGGTTCCCAGCATTCCAAGTACAGGTGTGGTCTAAGGCTTTCTGGCCTAGCAAAAGTTATGAAGCCTTTAAAATTCTTGATTAGACTAACAGAGCTCCTCACTGCACTGTGTTTCAGGCAAGACCGAGGTGGGGCTATCAGAATTCACATACGATCACATATGATCCTGCTTCGGGTGATGTCATCACCCAACTCTGATTGGTCCCTGCAGATGACAAATGGTGACATTGGCCACACCCCTGCAAGGACTGCCCACAAACTCCAAACTCATTTATTCTCAAAACTATGTTTCTTATATAACTTTATAATGCAAAGTAATATAAGTTTTAAACCAACATTTTTGAATTTCTCTCATTAAATAAAGTCTTTTGATATGTTTTTCATGTTTCTAGCATTAATATTTTCTAAATTAGACTATTAAAGGTTATAACTTAATAATAATAATAATAATAATAAACTTTATTTGTATGCGCCTTTCTCAAAACCAAGGCACATTACAATAAAATACAGAATAAAACATACTATAACATATTAAAAAACTCAGTTGACTACAAAGCAATTAATCGGCATCCAAGTTATCTGCAAATGCCTTACTCCATAAAAAAGACTTTAAGCCCTTTTTAAAACCCTCCACCGTCATGCACTCTCTAATCCAATGTGGTAGAGAATTCCAGAGGGTCGGCGCCACTAACATAAAAGCTCGGGCGCCGGAGGATTTTAAAATTACCCTCCGGATCTCTAGCAACCCCTCGTTGGCCGAGCGGAGTGGTCGCGTCAGTAGGTAAGGCACCAGAAGCTCTTTCAGGTACTCAGGGCCCAAACCGTGTAGGGCTTTGTAAGTCAGAAGTCTGACTTTGAAGGTGATCTGCCACTGAATCAGCAGCCAGTGCAGATCTCGGAGCACCGGTGTAATATGGGAGGAACGGGAAGTCCCCATTAACAACCGGGCTGCCGAGTTCTGCACTAGCTGCAAGCGGCGGATATCAACCCCAGGCAGCCCAAAAGTAAAGGAGTTGCAGTAGTCCAGACGCGAGGTCACAAAGACGTGGATCAGAATGGGTAGGTCGCTGGATGGAACAAGGTGCTTGATCCTGGTGATGTTCCTAAGATGGTAAAAGGATACCTTAACAACCGCTGACACTTGTGCATGCAATGTCAGCTGATCGTCAAGGATCACCCCCAGGTCTCGCACCCATTCAGAGGTTGGGAGCTCCGCATCCCCCAGGAATAAACCAGAGGTTTGAAGTGCCCCCAACCCCTCAATCCAGCGGCCATGATCCACAACCAGCACCTCCGCCTTTCCTGAGTTCAACTTCAACCAACTGGACCTCATCCAATCCTGGATCTCACTGAGACAGTTATTAAACACTGAGAGTGCTCTATTCTGGTCAGGCACAAGGACAGATAGAGCTGGGTATCATCGGCATAACAATGAAACTCCAGCCCATATCATCTTACAATGTCTCCGAGGGGAAGCATGTACACCAGACAACATGGGGGACAGCACAGAGCCCTGAGGCACCCCACAGGTCAGAGCGGTGGGATCGGAGGAAAAAATCCCCGATACCACCCTCTGAGTTCTACCTGTGAGGAAAGAAGTAAACCATCTGTGCACCAGGCCCGAAAGACCACAGATGCATCATTTAATAATTTTAATAAAATATTTTTAAAACAACATGATAGTCTTGCTCTAAATATTTCAGGCTACAGAATAATATAAGATTTGTTTATAAAAATTATTTAATAAAACCTTTAAAACATTAGTTTTTTAACCAAGCACATGGCTTTCTTTGTTCTGTCTAAAGAAACAGTACATTTTAAACTGTCGAAAGATTCTTTTTAGAAGGATTTTTTCTTTCAAAAACAAGTTACACACTCAAGTTATATTTTCAGACTTGTCACAATGTTAGCTTTCATTAGAGACTACACTTCTCTGTTTAACTTTAAAAGAATGTTGTTTAAAATACTTTCATACATAACTTGTTACCTCTTTTACTTGCATTCATAAAATTTGATTAGCTGAATAATCATAATAAAGGAATAATGCACGACAGGGTGTGTGTCATGCTGGGATAACATCACACCTGGGATGATTAGGCATGAGGCCGAAGGTCGACTGCGACTAATCACCCCAGAAATGATGTTATCCCAGCACAACACACACCCTGGAGTGCATTATTCCTATTATACAATGGCTCGTGTGTTAAAAAAAATAATAAAGATGGAAAAAGTACATTTACAACTAGATTTTTTGCAGTTTTTTTTACTGCGTAGATTTACTTTAAAAAAAATAGTGCGGGTGTATTGATTTGGCCAGTGGGTGGAGCAGTAGCACTGTAATTGTAGCTTTGCATTGCTGAGTCCTCGCAGTAACCTGTGCCTTGTTGTTGTTTGTGGTATTCACCGGTATTGTTGTTAAGCCACTTCATGTTTTCCCTTCCATATTTTAATTTTTTGTTTCTCTGTTTCTGGTTTCATGCTGTTTAAGGTGGCACTTCCTGTAAGTTTGATTTCGTCCCCCCTACTGTAGCTCTCACTTCTGTACCCCTCAGCGTGACTGCCATTGTCACACTGTCCGCTATTGCGGATTGATTATCTAGTCCCCCCACACTTTATTTGGTGGCTGCTTGTCTCGGCAGAGGTTTCACCGGGAGAGCTCTGAGAAGCTGGAAATGGATCGCATATGTAACGGACTGAAGCCATCAGTGCCACTCAATAAGTTCAGGTTGATCACTCATGCTGGGAAGTAATGTACAGAATGGCACATTACTGACAGTGAAGTCAGGAGTATCAGAGTGAGTTCTTTGTTTTAAAAAATTATTTATTTTGTGCTCCCGCACTGCTGTGTTCCTGGAGTGTTTCCTTCTCCCGGTAGAGGCATGCTATGTTTGTAGTGGTACCAGGAGAGGAAAAAAAGTGAAGAAATGGGTCTATATATTTGGAATTTTACCAAAGCGCTGTGTCACGCACTTACTGTCTTTACGTCAGGAAATGAGCAGAGACTGTTGAAGGCAATCGCAGTAATGGCAGGTTATTTTGTTTAAAATGTGACTTAAAACATAAAGTTAGACAGGAAAGCTATACTATGCTATTGTTAATGTGGCTACTATAAATTCATGAAGGGTGTGTTGCAATTTTTTGTGGCTGTTGGAAGGAGAGATTACTTAAAAAAAATGAGCAAGTACTGGCAAAAGCCACAGCAGCCATGCCAAGTGTGGGCAACTTGGACATGGGCTGTGGAATGATTCTTATAACATTTAATTTGGTCTTGTGTGTGCTGGGACTAGATCCGTGATGTTATGCTGGGATAACATCACAGGTCCAGTTCCAGAGTGACCAATCAGAGCCCAGCATTCTTACTTGCCATTGTATAATATTATTTATCATCTGTAAAATGTTCAGATCAGCACCATATTGCATTGTTAAGTTGTGAATAAAACTTCTTATTCCTATACAAAGTCTATAGAGATTTAAAACACATTTTCCTAAAGTTTTTTTTCTTAAGAGCTCTTCAAGGCTGTACCAGGCACATGACCTCTTATCTTTTGTTGCCAAGGGGACCTAGCTTTAGCTTTAGCCTAGGTATTTCAAAAATGCAGAGGCCCCCTTTATCTCTGACTGCAACTTAGAACGTGTCCACTAATATTCCATCTTAAAGGAACCCTAGAGTCTCTTAGTTTCAAGCAAAACTAATCTGCCATATATGGACAAAGAGATGACCAGGAAACAAACAGATATTTTTTCCTTTTAAGCATAAAAGCAGTTTTCTTGTTTTTAAGATTTATTTAGCACTTTTGTTTTACTTTTAAGAATTTATGCAAACAGTAATCTTTACCAGAAATTATAGTAAAACTTCCCATAATTAACCCCATATAAAATCACATAAAATAATAATTAAAATAATTTTTGATAATAAAAATAACATACTTTTCCATCAAGAGTTTTGTTCCTACATTCCACCTTTTGAATTAAAAATGCACCCCAAAAATGCATTTTGTAATTCAAAACTATAATCCCTCTATATAGGTATATAGTTTAAGCATTGCAGGGAAAACGAAACATAAAACACAAAGTTGCATTGTCATGTGAAACTTATGACATCATCAGCACATGACATCATTACATATGACATCATCAGATGTGACATCATAGATGTGACATCACTAGATGACATCATTGAAGATGTACCTTTTGGCATAGAAATATGTACAATACTACATGAACAAACATGATTAAACATGATTAAAGCTATGTACACTTTTAAATTTAGTAATCGTATGCATTGTTTTGAACATTATAGAAATACAACAAATTCTTTGTTCATCAACTTTAAAGATCAGTATTACAATTAACATTTCAACTTTACTCTTTTTTATTATTTTCACTCTTTACAGAATATTGTACCTTTTTAATCTTTAGTACTGCAATACCTATAAGGCTGGTAGTCTACTTTGTTATATTTCATAAGTTCAGTCCACCCCCCATGTGCTGAAGGTACCATTAAACTGGCCCTTTTAACTTTTTTCCTAGGGTATCATTTCTTGATTGGAAGTTACCTTTTTGGTATTACACTGATTTAAGTTTGAAGTCTATTTGTAGTTTACCTTTTTAGCAATCATAGATACACTGGGATTCCTTAATGACATTACAAAAGCTTTCTACTATTATGTTACCTTATTATACATCTACTAAATCAAAATCAAAGCTTTTACTATCTCTTTGTACATTTTTTAATCAAAATCAAAATTAAAAATCAAAATTAATCAAAATCAGATTTAGCTAACGTCTTGTTTGCGTTTTTAAGATGCATGTGTTGTTTTGCACTGAACCATTACTAGGGTATGGGTAGCCTGGTAACCTTGAGATCAGTTACTCCACAATGACGTCATCTTTGAAAACATCTCTTTCAAGGGAAAGAGCATTTTACAAACAAGTATTTTTCCAATTTTAGTTTTACAAGTACAGTACATGCTTGATTAACTTGTTTAAAATCAGAAAAAAGTAAGTTTTTACCTGAATTTACCTTATATTTCAACATTTTATTCTTCTCATTGTTATCCACTTTAGTTTTTCATCATCAACTATATATGCTTCTTTAAAACTCTTTTGTTTCATCTCTCCTTTTGGGTAATACCTTCTGTTAGTCTCCCCCAATAACTGGAACAACAAATATCTGAATTATAAAGGATTCCCCTCTTTCACTTTTTCTAACCTGTAGTTAGCTTTAAAAGTGACAGGTCCTGTTTTTGGATTTATGTACTAGAAGAAAAACATGAATTATTCTAGCGCACATACTTAGGTGAAGTGTGGAATGGATCTTTAAATCCATATTACTACTGCAAGTTAGGCACAAACAATACAGTTTTATAAGACACCTTTCCATTAACCCCAACAGGCAATTCCTTTACTTTATGTAAACTGTTGCAGTGAAATTTGCTGTGTTGAATCTGTATCCTCACATGAACTGTAACATGTCTAATTTGTACAATGTTGTTGTATGTACCTAAATCTATTATTCCTGTACTCTCCCGGGTCATACCTGAAAATAGGCAATTGTCTTGTCTAGTGTACCTACCTGGTTAACAAAAGCTAAATAAATAATAAATAAACTTACTCACCAAGTGGCACACTTGAGGAATACTTTATCCAGACCTCAAGGCTGGTGATGTCACTTTCTTGGGTAAGGTTTTCCTTAGTTGTGACCACAGAATTTTATTGGCTAGGCTTATATACACACCCAGTTGTACAAGTGCATCCATCCCAAAGCATGGGAGATTTTAAACCTTGCATGACAGACAGGATGTTGTATATATTTACCCTATCTGGTGGCTCAAGGCAAGTGCCTATACTTTTCAAACTTTATTTGTGGTTTAAAACATTTTGTTGCCATTCATTTTAACATTGGGTAAACCCATGCACTGCTTAGAAAATGCAAAACTGGTTTTACAAGTTTTGTTTTGTCTGGGACCTTGGTTTTACCTCTGCTTTTATTGAGTGGCACTTCTTTTCCACAGTCCTCAGTGGGCCTAGTACTTAGCGTTTAATGCTTTTGTCAAAAACAAGATGGTATTGAAAAAATAAAACAGGATTTACTTTCTTTGTGAAGAAAGTTAGGCCTCTGTTTTAATTACAGATTTACCACATCTTGTTTTGACACACAAACCACATAAGTTTTACTTCTACATTTAACCAATTTTTAGAATTACAATAACTAGATGCATTAATTATATTAGAACCTACAAAATTCAGTTTAATCATTAAATCATGTTTCCTCACAGTAGCATGAATTTCATTGTTTGGAAACTTTATGACTCTTTCTAAATGGAATAGGCCTCTTTACCTGTGACCAAAAGATTTTTTTTGGCCATAGTCTAAAGTAGGTTTAAACCTTTTTAGAAGGTCATTTCCAATTAAGAAATCATTACCTGCTTTGTCTATAACATGCACTGGATATTTAATCACCATTTTACCAAATTGCAATTTTAACCAAACTTTACTTAAGGTTGTCTGAGCTTCCTCTCCATAACCTACAATCTATAAGCTGTTAGGAAGGTTTTTTTAGCTTCTTTAAGTCACCTAAGGCATTAGTCAATTTATCAAAGAGACTTTCAGACATCAGACTTACTTCAGGCCCAGAATCAAGCAAAGCCTCATGATTTAAACTGTTTTCAATGTTTATGTCACAGTAATTTTTTTTTGCTTTTCCTTTGGGAATTAAGTTGCCCAGGCAGAATTTGTCTGGCTTCCCTGGTAACATAGCAGTTTTACCATGGCATCTTACACTGTGGTTTGAACTAACTCTGGATACCTTTTGAGAAAGGCTAAGCCCAGAGATAGCATTTTCAACTTCATTTGGCATTTTAATTTTAAATCGCATTCCAATCTCATTATCCTTTTTAACAATAACAGTTTCTTTTACCATGTCAGCAATAGGGTGAACAGAATCTATGAGTCACATAGCCCTACTAGTCCCATCTGTATTGGGTACAGTTGATGAAGGATTTTGCACAGAAAAGAGAAGGTCAGGAGGTGATTGAGCAACTTGGAGTACATAGCTTTAAATAAGAGCTTCTACCTCCTCTAGTTCCTTGTTTAATTCCTCCATTTCTTTCTTAGTCTGTGACTACTCCAGCCTTTTCTTCTATTTGCAGAACTATGCCTAGACCTGTTTTGAGCTGCACTATAACATTGCTGATTGTAATCAGAACAGTGGCGCCCCCATGGTCAATTCTGTCACCATGCTCCCTGCCATACCCTACATCTGGGCCTCCCCCTTTCAAGAGGGACTCCAATGTTGGCATTGGTTTGAGCCATGATAAGGCTGATGAACCACACTTGGACCAAGCATGGGCTTCAATTGTTTTTTCTTGTTAGACATAGGTAATTCCCCCCCCCCCAGTTGGAGTATTAGAGGTTTTAACCTTTAACCTCTTTGCTTGTGGTTCAGTGGAATTCCCTTTTTGCCTAATCTTGTCCTTTTTCTTGTATTTCCCAAATATTTCACATTCTAAATCAGAATTTGTATCTCTTGTTTGTCTAGGGATTTTGCTTTGGCTCTGAATTTATTTTCTGAGTCAGATGATCCATTTAATGAGATACCAGAATCAGTCAAACAATCTAACCTTTTGAATGCTTTCATTTTTCCTTTAACCTGACTTTTCCTCTGTAAACATTCATAGTTTTCTTATAATTATTAGTGATCTCTTTAACAACCTGTTTTCAGGGTCTCCAAAACCCCGTAGTAACCCAAAAATGAGTTATTACTGCGTTCACTGAACTTTTTTTCACCCCAGAGTCCTTTGTCTGTCCCGAACATATTGTGCCACTTCATTGGCTCGTGCTCTGTGTGTGGGCATGCCGAACAGTACCAAAAAATGGCAGCTCAGTTTTCTGTTAACTGACGAGCCGCTGCTCTTAACTACCCTCCCAATATTTCTGCATTTTTTATTCTTCATTTGATTGATCTTGTCTTTTAAATTCCCCCAAATATCTGGTTGATCTCGCTGTGTCTCCCAATCAGGAGATGCCGACTCAGAGTGTGAACCAGGACTGGGTGATAGAGAAACTGCAGAGAGAAGGTAGCTAACCAAAAAAAAAAAAGGCCATCAGAGAGAGCAAGGGAGTGTGTGTGCAAGTGAGAAAGAGTGTGTGACTCTGTATGTCAGAGAGAGAGAGAGAGAAAAAGTGTGTGTGTGTGTTCTGACAGCAAGTGAGGGAGAGACAGTGAGTGTCTGTAGGTAGGGGAGACACTGTCTTGCACCAGTAATTATAAAAAATAAAAGATATGCAAGTGCATTCTTATGGATTTTTTTACACACCTTCTGTGTGTGATGACTTAATAAACCTCTAGAGCTTTACTCTCAAGGTTTATGGGTCATCACACACCTCAGGTATGTAAATAAAATCTATAACACACACTTGCATATCCATTATTCTCTATTTAATTAAATCAAATCATTGTTAACCTGTGCATAACCATCTGCTAGTTCAACTTTTTCTCTTTTTAAATTTAAACACTGCTCTTGCCATTGTCTAGCATATTGTAACTCACTTCCCAAAACAACATTTTCAGTTTTTAGCTTAACCAAAGCACAGAAGTTATCAGAAAGGTCATTTTCACTTTCCTGTAAAAGCTTTTCTAATATTTCTACCTGACCTGCAAATTCCCCACACTCAAAACATGTATCATCCAACATTTTTCCAGCTGGTTTATCAGCAAAAGAAGGGAGGTGGTAATACCACTGTACAAAACACTGGTAAGGCCTCATCTGGAATACTGTGTACAGTTCTGGAGGCCACATCTTCATGAGGACAACTAAAAAACTTCAATATGTGTACATTAGAAGAGATGAGGGAACACGGAGATATGATAGACACTTTCAAGTATCTTAAGGGCATAAACAAGGTGTAGGTGGGTGACATCTTTCAGTATAGTGCTGGAACAAAAGGTATAATATCACTTTCATAATGCAATACTTGGATTCACCTTGGACCTCACCCCAAAATTTTTTATAAATTACCAAAAATAATTATAGAATTCAAATACGGTATATTACCTATGTTCATGATAACAGTAATAACTCTTCCACCACACTTAGAAATATGAAAAATATATGTATTTTATTCACATATGTATAAATTCTAAATATTACTAATTAGCATAAATATAAAACATAATAAAATTAATGTAAACAACAACAAAATTGTTTATTCAAAATATGGCAGTGAATAAAACATTCGATCAAGAATAAAACTTCAGAAAATCAAAGAAATAACAAAATTACAGTATAAAACAGTCACAACAAATAAATGCAATAATTAAACAATATACAGGAGTGCCTTATACTGCTGCTTTAAAGCATTTTGTATGTAGTATAACCTATTTATTTTTCTGACAACTTGCAGCAACTCATTACATCAGTGTTTCATGTCATACTTTTATAAAACTCAGTTTCAACTTTTCAGATCATGCAAAATATATTTTTCTCAGTTTAAACCTTTTAAACTATATACGCCACGTTCTGTCATAGTTATGAGTGAAACCCCTTTGGTTACTTCCCCAGATAAGCCAATTAAATTACTAAAACTATTAATTAAAATGTAATTAATATAGGTGGTAATTAAAATTATACTTAAATTTCTGGTTAGTGTAGAAGTGGTTTCTTCTTCCCCCCCTCTTAACTTAGAAATCTTGGTTGAGTCTGGCCTTGAATGAGAGAGTCTCTTTAGCAGTCAACTTGTCTTTTCTTGGACCCTGGAACTGTAAAACTTGAGATTCTTCTTGCATCAGTTTGGGATGTCACTAATCATCAAAAGTCAGTTTGTAGGATTCAACAGGAAACATCAGACAACAGGATTTGACCAGTCCCGTAGCAACGCATGTATCAAAGAACTTTCTTGTGAATAGCAAAGTTGTTTTAATAATTGGACCCCGACTTCTTAGTGTTACTTCGTCTGCACTTAAACCTTAAGACACTGGACTCCTTTTATTTACAATGCTGCATAGCTTGCTTTAGCTGTACATTTTAAAGGCAAGTCTCTGGTCCAGGCTTTAGCAGACAGCATTACTTCAGTCAAAATGCTCAGTGAATAAAACACAGACCTTGCTTCATACAATAGTTAGAATGTCCTTGCATCAAGCAGTTTGCATTTAGACCTTGTGGCAATGCTGCATAGGCTTTCAAGCTTATCTTTAGCACCCCCCTTCTGGATACAGCAATGGTTAACCAAAAACTGGTTCCCAGCATTTCAAATACAGGTGTGGTCTAAGCCTTTCTGGCCTAGAAAACATTATGAAGACATTAAAATTCTTGATTAGACTAACAGAGCTCTTCACTGCACGATGTTTCAGGCAAGACTGAGGTGGGGCTGGCAGAATTCACATATATGATCCTGCTTCAAGTGATGTCATCACCCAACTCTGATTGGTCCCTGCAGATGACAAATGGTGACATTAGCCACACTCCTGCAAGGACTGCCCAATAACTCCAAACTCACTTTATTCTCAGAACTGTTTTTCTTATATAACTAGCATTACTATTTCCTAAATTAGACTATTAAAGGTTATAACTTTATAATTTGAATATTTTTTTTTTAAATAAGGTGATAGACTTGCTCTAAATATTTCAGGCTACAGAATAATATATGATTTGTTTATAAAATTCTTTAATAAGCCCTATTACATTAGTTTTTTATCCAAGCACATTGTTTTCTTTGTTCTTTCTAAAGAAGCAATACATTTTAAATTGTCAAAACTTTTTAGATGTTTTTTCTCTTCCAAAAAGCTAGTTATACACTTAAGAGTTATATTTTCAGACTTGTCACAATGTTAGCATTCATTGGAGACTACACTTGTCTGTCTAACTTTAAAAGAATGTTGTTTAAAATACTTTCATACATAACTTTTGACCACTTTTACTTGTATTCATAAAATCTGGTTAGCTGAATAATCATAATATCATTTATCATCTATCAAATGCTCGGATCGGCACCATATTGCATTATTAAGTTATGAATAAAAAACTTCTTATTCCTATACAAAGTCTATAGTGATTTAAAACACATTTTCCTAAGAGTTTTTTTTTTCTTAAGAGATCTTCAAGGCTGTACCATGCACATGACCTCTTATCTTCTGTTGCCAAGGGGACCTAGATTTAGCTTTAGCCTAGGTATTTCAAAACTGTAGAGGCCCCCTTTATCTCTGACTACAACTTAGAATGTGTCCACTAATATCCCATCTTAAAGGAACCCTAGAGTCTCTTAGTTTCAAGCAAAGCTCATCTGCCATGTATTGTTAAAGAGATGGCCAGGAAATAGAGATAGTATTTTCCTTTTAAGCATAAAAGCAGATTTCTTGTCTTTAAGATTTAATTAGCACTTTTGTTTTGCTTTTAAGAATTTATGCAAACAGTAATGTTAACCAGAAATTATAGTAAAACTTCCTATAATTAACCTCATATAAAATCACATAAAATAATAATTAGAAATCATTTTTGATAATAAAAATAAAAATAAAAAAATGTTTCCATCAAGGGTTTTGTTCCTACAATAGGAGAGGTACAAGATCAAAGGGGCACAACATGATATTGGAGTGGGCAGGATAAGGGGAAATGTGAGGATTTTTTTTTTCATGGAAAGGGTGGTGGATGCACGGGATAGCCTACCCCAGGTGGTGGTGGAAGCGAGCACTGTGGGGGGATTTAAACATGCATGGGATAGGCATAAGGGTACCCTAGTGGTGAAAAGAAGAGGCTAAAGCCAATGACCAAGTAGGGTCAGTGGCCGCTGATGCAGTTAGGGTATACAGGCAGACTTTATGAGCCTAGCGGTCCTTATCTGCTGTCAATTTCTATGTTTCTATGATTCTATGTTACATTTACTTGCAATAACCGAACAACCCCAATGAAATAGATGACAGATGCTAAATCAGAAGGTTGTCAGGTACCCAAAAGAAGGGGTCCACCTGGAAAGTTCCAGGTACAGTATATGGGTGGACCAGTCCTACTCTGTGTACAGTAGAGTCTATAAAATGACTGTGGTGCTGTGTGCACTGAGGGAGGGAATGAGGACAGCAGCTACTATATGGGATTATGCTGTTACAGAAGTGGGAAAAAAACAAGGAAAAGGTACCAGAAACATGTTACTTTGCAACAGAAAACACTAAAATTTCAACAGCTTCTGGGGGCCTAGGCAGTCCCAAGGCCTCTGGCCTATTGTTTTGGGGCCCTGGCCGCAAACAATATCTCATGCTAGCAACATCTTATGTCACACTGCAAAATACTCACAGTTTCTGGACTTGGATGGCTCCTCCTGATGTAGTAGAACACTGGATCTCTGCTCTCTCATGAAATCTACGATGTGGGTAGGTTTTCTCCCTCTGGTCTGTGCTGAATCAGTTACCTTGGACACTGGCTACAGGCTCTTCTGACCCCTTTCCACTCATTCCAGACTGATGAGGCCCCAGTCTGACCCTCACATGTCCGGGCTTCCAAACCCCTAGGTCAAAGGCAGTCTGGCACCGTGCTGCAGTGCCTGCAACATGACCTGGATCAGCAGCCCTTGGTCTTTTTCTCCATGCCATATCTTCAGTGTCACCCACATGCTAGCTTGCATGCAGCTGCCACTCTCTTCCTCTCTGGAACTCAGCCCCTCTTTTCAGTTTGCTCTCCACTTTTGAGGCCTAGGATGGCATGGCATGCACCCACTCCCAACACTGCAGACCTTTCCACCATGAGATCTCCACCAGATCTGTGCCCCACCAACACAGTCCTGCTTTATAGGCCCTTTTCACAGTCTGTCTTGGTTTGAGCCAGGTGCTGTCACTCCAGATACTTGATAGACCACAGGACACAGAACAGGCACAAGAACCTGATGCCCCTCCTTTCCCCAGAAGCCTCCTGGAGTCCCTTTCCCTGTGAGGCTTCTGAGTGCTGGGTGGAACTGCCTGAGCAGATCCAGTATAGTTCTTTAACAAATACCAAACTTCCCACAATCTTGGATGCCTGTTTGTGAATCCAGAACTATCTGAAACTACTTCAAAAAAGTATAAAAAGCTACATATAATAAAATGTGCAATATATGCCTAGATAATTGCATTGAAGAACTGGAAGGGAGGAAAGTGGGAACATGAAAGGAAGAGCTAAAAACAGAAGACGGGATTTTCCAAGGTTCTTGGGCCTGCTACCAAACTAGCACAATTTAACAATGATTAGAGTTGCAATGTTTGGATCCATTCACATCTTTGTTTTTTTTTTTTGTTTGTTTGCCACTGTTGTGGGAAAGACCCCAGAGGGCCAGCAGGAGGTGGTGGGGTGGAGAAGTATCCAGTGTCCTCATGGAGGTAGTTTAGCCCATACCACTGTATGACTGCCACCTAAGTGACCACAAATAGCAATGCAGCATCTATGCATTTTGCCATGAGAGAGGATGCCGATGCCAAGCTCTTTTTAGGCACATATTCACTCACTCTGGGTGTATCAAGTTGCATCCTAATCTGGAAGAAACTTATTTATTTTTCTATTGATTGATTTATTGATCTATTTTTCGCTGACCAGGAAAGGGGGGGGGGCTAGGCAACTCAGTATATGTTCACCCTTGTCTCAGGGGGGAGATACTGTACACAGATAAAACCCAACTAAAACTGAACCAGAGTAAGCTGCTGGTGGTATTTTTTTAGCGACTGGGGGAACTCTGGCCATTTGGTTTATATGTTATTGTAAAGTTATTTTGTCTGTTTGGTATAATTCATTTATGTAATTTATGTCTGTAATTTATTTCTGGTCACCATGAAAACAGGCAGCACAGGATTTACCAGGTTTTAAACAAATAAACCAAACCAGACACCAGGGGAAACTTCCCTACTCTTCCTGCAGGGGGCTTTGCTGCTTCCTGTCGAGGAGAGGGAGATGTCTGCAGAGATGGAGTTGGAGACTGCTATGGCATCCCAGGTGATGAAGACTGCTTCCCTTCCCACCCGGAGTAATGAGGAAGCCCCTGCTGATGTTAGTTTTGCAACAATGGTTGTGCAGCCTGGAAGGGCCACAACTGATTCTATATGGAGTATGGAGGTAACTGGAGAACAACCAGAATGCTGCAACACCAAATGCTGACCTGAAGCTGATGGAGGTGAGGACGCAGAACTGTTTTGTGAGAAGGAGCTTAATGTAAGTTCTGAACATCCAGCTGCAGAGTGTGATGATGCACCACTGACTGTAGCTAGCCTGGTGAAAATGGAAGACATGACAAATATCCACCATGTCCCTGGAGTGGCTGTCACTATTACAGCAGAAATATGTGAAGCTTCCCAGGAGCAGCAGTGCCTGGAGATGGAGTTACAAACAAAAAAGTTGGCACTGTTACAGTTAGTTGCTGAAGAGGAGGAATACTGTTTACTGGAAAAGGAGAGGATTCAGCTGCATACAGAAGCCACAGGGACTTGTTTTGTTACATCTCCTCCAACAAAATATAATCTGATAGTTCTACTGCTCCTAATATTAAAGACCCAGGAGTACCAGCAGCAGAGAAACACCCAACAGCTCCTGAATTATCAGCTTCGGCTAATACATCAAACTACAGAGCTGAGCCAAAGATCAGAGACCCTGGAGTTTGTCCCATCATGGCCGCCTGCACTGACAGTGACAGCAGGCAGCTGACAGGAAACAGCCTACATGGACCTTTGCAACCTGCAAGCACAACTGATCAGCAGGCTCCCACATTTGTTTTAGGCAGTTTGACAGACCAAGGCAGCAAAGTCTGTGACAAAGTATACCAAATAAAGAAAAAGGCTTTACAGAAAAGGAGGCACATCCAGTCAAGTCTGGTACATATTGCTAAAAAATTTAGCACAAGCAGGCTGAGAAAGAAATGAAGAGGGGACTGGATGGAGTCCTGGCTCCTTTCCAGTACAGTGCAGTCCTATGCATATTGAAATGCCCATTCTATTGTATCCTGATGGCTCCATTCAGCAGACAGAGTGTTCTGTTGCAAGGAGAGAAGCAGGCATTATAAAGGAGGTCCAGCAGTTGCCATGGTGGCTTTTTCCCACTGTCTTCCCCCTTCAACTTCCCTCTGGTGGGGCTGCAGTGACACAGGCTATTTCTTAGGTGAAGGACTCATCTGAGACCCCTAGAACCTTTCTTTTGAGGTCCCAGATGCATTTGAATTTACACAGGAGCCTGGGCTTTTTAAAACCGGCAAGGATGGAAATATTACTGTGTTTAAAGTCCCCCGCCCCCACACCAAGCACTGCACGAGCCAGAAGAAGTACACCAGAAACTCCTGAAGTAGCCTGAACTGATGGATACTGATTCTGAAAAGGGAGTAATTCCCTAGCTGGCTTTATCTGATGTACTGAATGTTGAGGGCAGATTGCTTCCTCCTTGGGAAGTACAGGAAGAAGACAAGGAAACCCTTTACTGGATCAACCAACCATTACACAGCATTTGTTATGAGAAATGCTCCAGACTGCAGATACTGATGGTGGGGGACCTCCAAAAGACCTAGATTCACTTAGACCTAGTACCTCAAGGGACCCTCCTAGGTCTCACCCACCCACCCCAAGAACAAAAAAGATACTCAGACTTTTTTATACCTAGAAACCTAGAATTTTATGGCAGATAAGGACCTCTTGGCCACCTGGTCTGCCCATTTTTCCATGCCTATAGTATCACCGAAGAGCCTACTTGATCTCCAGCCCATTCATCCCTCCTTCCCTTTCCCTAAGATTCCCTTATGCCTATCCCATGCATTCTTGAACCCCACCACCTCAACTGGAAGACTGTTCTGGGAATCCACCACTCTTTCTGTGAAGAAGTACTTCCTCACATCTCTTCTGAATCTACCTGCTTCCAGCTCCTCATTTATTTATTTTATTTTATTTAAACTTTTGTTTACCAGGTAAGCAATATGAGCCAAGGCCCTTTTCCAAATGCAACCCGGGACCATAATAAATACAGTCAAGTTGTTAAATACAATACAATAGGTACAAACAACAAATGTGACTATATAATATAACATTAAAAACAATCACAAAGGCCTCCACAAAAGAGGTCCGAAGGATGACCCAGGGAATTACAGACCAGTCAGTCTAACCTCCATTGTGGGCAAGCTCATGGAGATCATACTAAAGGAAATGTTGGTGGAATATCTAGAGGAGCATGGTCTCCAGGATGTGAGGCAGCATGGGTTCATGGGGAAAGAGCGTGTCAAATGGTTTGATTGACTTCTTTGACTGTGTCACTAAGACAGTAGACAGGGCCAAGCAGTAGACATCCTCTGTCTTGATTTCAGCAAGGCCTTTGACTCTGTGCCCCCACAAAAGGTTGATCAGGAAGCTGGTGGATCTTGGAGTTGCAGAAAAGATGGCCAGATTGGTGGAAAACTGGCTGAGGGACAGAACCCAGAGGGTGGTTGTGGGGGGAGAGTTATCTGGTACCAGAGAGGTAACCAGTGGGGTCCCACAGGGCTTGGTGCTGGGGCTGGGTGTTGTTCAGTGTCTTCATCAATGACATTGGAGATGGCATTAAGGGCAAAATGTGCCTATTCATGGATGACACCAATCTCTGTGGGAGAGTGGACACAGCTGAAGGGATACAGGACCTACAGGAAGATCTGGAAAAGCTGGGGAGGTAGTCCAGGATCTGGCAGCTTGGCTTCAATGCCAAGAAATGCAAAGTTATGCATATTGGATTCAAAAATCCCAGAAGAGAGTACTACCTGGGAAGAGTCTGAGTATCTGCATCAGAGGAGGAGAAGGACTTGGGAGTGATGATCACTAGTGACCTGAAGCACACCACGCAGTGTAAGAAAGCAGCAGCAAAGACAAATAAGATGCTGGGATGCATATCTAGGGGGATCAGTAGTAGGAGAGAGGAGGTTATACTGCCCTTGTACAGTTCACTGGTAAGACTGCATCTAGAGTATGGAGTTCAGTACTGGTGCCCACACCTCAAAAAGGACATTAACCTGCTGGAGAAGGTCCAGAGGAGGGCTACAAAGATAATAGTTGGTCAGCAGGGTAAGGCACATGAGGAGAGATTGAGGGCACTGAACATGTACTCCCTGGAAGACAGGAGAGAGAGAGAGAGAGAGACAGAGAGGGGACATGATTGGGACCTTCAAGTACTTGAAAGGGATAAATAAGGTTGATAAGAAGAGTCTCTTTAAACTGAGTGGCAACCATAACACGAGGGGGCACAGTCTTAAGATGGAGGGTGGGAGGTTTAGGAGGGAGATCAGGAAGCACTTCTTCACAGAGAGGGTGGTAGAAACCTGGAATGCACTGCTGGAAGAGGTCATCTCATTGAAGACAGTGGTCAGCTTTAAGAGAGGCTGGGATAGGCATACAGGAAAGGTAAGGATCATGGGTAGGGAGGATGGGAGGAGTGGGGAGGGAGGGCTGTGGACCCTGCAATATGAGCAGACTTGATAGACCAAATGGCCTTCTTCTGCCGACTTCTTCGTATGTTCATATGTTCATATCACAATTCAATGAATCTAGATAATGCTGTCTCAACAGTACTTTAAAAGTGTCATGGCTAACAGTTTGTTGCAATAGAGTTGGCATCTTATTCCAATATGTGGGGACATAATTGGAGAAAGCATGCATACACAACTTTAATTTAATCTTTGGAACAACTAATCTTAAGGAAGCATTGCAACGTAATTCCCTGTCAGAGGTTTTAATATCCAACAAAAGAAATAAAGGAGAAGATTAACCCAGAGCCAAGGTATTATGGATTAAGCGGTTTAAACTATACTGACAATACAAACCAGAGGGGAGCCAGGCTGACAAGGAATAAAGAGTACAATGATGGGTGCGGAATAGCACTTTCAAAGCAAACCTACATACTGCATGAAAAGTAGTGGTAAGTAATGATGTCTCAGACTTGGATAAGTCTTGAACTGGAAATGAGTTATAATTTAATATTGATAATACGTTTTTAGCTATGGCAAATCTAGCTTCCTTAGTCAACAAGTTCTGCAATTTAAATTAAGCACCTAACCTTTGATTACCATTTCTACATACTGTGTTTACATGTAAAGAAAAAGATAGACAGGGATCCAAAAGTATCCCTAAATATCTAAACTGGAAAACTTGTTCCAGTACAAAACCTCCCTGATTTACAATTTCAAGCGGCTTACTTCTATTCAATCTTTGTTTAGAACCAAAGAGCATGCTCTTTGTTTTTTTATTATTCAATAGAAGACAATGTTTTTAACCAGTGATCAAGGGCCTGAAAGTCAGCAGTCAGATTAGATTTTATCATGCCACCTTGTTCTTGAGCACCTTTTTTCTTAAAAAAAATACTTCCCTCCTGTACCTTGTTTACCCACATAAGGCATTTAAAGGTCTCTATCATATCTCCCCTCTGTCTCCTCTCTTACAGGGTGGACATATTTAGGTCCTCTAATCTCTCCTCATAGGGCTTCTGATGCAGACCCTGCACCATTTTCGTTGCCCCCCTCTGGACCGCTTCCACTCAATGTTCTTTCTGAGATGTGGTGTCCAGAACTGGACACAATACTCTTGGTGGGGGTCTTATCAGTGATCTATACAGAGGCAACACCACCTCTCTCTTTCTGGAGGTGATACCCCTCCTTATGCATCCCAGCATTCCATTTGCCTTCCTAGCTGCCTCATCACACTGCCTGGCCACCTTTAGGTCATCCAATATGATCACCACCAAGATCTCTTTCCTGTTTGGTGGTTGTCAATCCCACCCCCACCACCATTTCATACTCCACCCCTGGGTTTCTGTGCCCAAAGTGCATTATTTTGCACTTTTTCACATTGAAACCCAGCTGCCATACCCATGACCATTCCTTGAGTTTTCTCTGGTTGCTGCTCATCCTTTCCATACACACACACCCCCTGGACTGTCCATTCTATTGCAGATTTTGGTGTCATCCGCAAATAGGCCGACCTTCTCTTCCAGCTCCTCTGCAATATCACTTATAAAAGCATAAATGTGGTCCAGTCCCAGCACTGATCCATGAGGCACCCCGCTGGTCACCCTCCCTTCCTCGGAATGAACTTCCTTTACTACCACCCTCTGCAGCCTATCCCTTAACCAATAATTTATCCAGTTTACCACCTTTGGGCCCACTCTAAGCTACCCAGCTTGTTTACTGGTCTCCTATGTGGAACGGTGTTGAATACCTTACTAAAATCTAAGTACGTTATGTCCTTGGTCACCCAGTGAAAAACTCAACCAGATTTGTTTGACATGACCCGCCCACCACCACCACCACCATGAATCCATGCTGCCACAGGTCTTGTAACCCACTGGATTCAACATGTAACCAGGGTGTGGGTGGTGGTGTTTTTAGTTATTAGCGATCGGTGCCTCCATTTTGTAACCCACTACCTGGCTAGCCTGGGTTCGGGGGAAAACATTCACTTGGCATCAGGGCTAGGTTTGCACTTCTGGACAGGGGCACCCAAGTAATTCTGGACACAGGAAGCAAGAACTGAAAATGTCCAAACCAGGAGTGGGATTCTAAAGTGGGGCTTTTATTCACTTCAACACAAGAATACAAAGCAAGATGGATCCCCACGGGGCTACACTTATTGGTTATGCAGATCTATAGAGGTCAGAACACATCTTCTTCATCATCACAACAACCCTCAGGTTTTAAACACACTGGGCTCTCATGCCTAAACTGGTACTCTCACTCTGTTGGATTCCCTAATATGGCTCTCGGCTTTTCTGTCGGTGGCTCCCTCAACCATGCATGAGCACTTCCTAGCTCTAAAGGGAAAAACACACATCCTTAATCCCACATCTGGGTACTTTCTGCAGACACTGGCCAAGTGCCTGGGAGAAAGCAATAGGTGCCCAAAGTGAATCCGTAGAGATAAATCTGGTTACTCCAGTTGGGGGGTCTCCTACCTCTTGTCCCCAAATCCATACCTGGCCATTCATTTGGAGTCAACACCTTTTCTTTGAACTCTCTGTTTGTAGAATGCTATCTCGAAATGTATATCACATTTAACAATCTACTATCCTTGTAGCTGGTGTCCTGATTGCAGCGTTCTCTAAGTGGCTATGTCCATCCCTGTAGACCCCCACTGATTAGATGCATTTCAAGCCATACACATAACTTTAAGTACTGTACTTGGCTGTCCTTTCCTGACCCCACAGTAGCAGATACTTTACACAACTGTCTCAGTGAAAACATAGGCTCTATGGCAGAGCAGACTCACCATGGTTCGCAGGTGCCCCAGGGCTTCTCTCACAGAAAAAAACACACTTCTGGTACCTCAGCACAAATTCTCTCATCAGGCAGCTTTTCTTCTTCCAGCAGGGCCAGGGTATTGCCCCTAAAAAGCTGGTCTTGTTCCCCCCATCCCTCTCAGGGATGGGGCACCAGAACAAACTGGGGAACGGTCTCAACCACTTCTATAGTTTTCTTCTGTGTCCTTCTCTAGGGCGAGAACACATACCCTTTTCCTGTGGTAGCTCTATTGCAGAGCTGGGCTCTGAGGAGCTGCCAGCTGCAGCGCACCTCCTCTCACAGCTCACTGCCCAAGACTTCTACTCAGACTCCCTGTGAAAACCCCAACATTCTAACCTAACTCCCAGCTACAACATTCCACTGTGGCTTATGCTGCTGCGAGAATTCTATAGTGATGTCATCCCTCCAGCTCAGCTGAGACTGAGGACAGAGTGAGACAATGTGAAACCCATTTAACTGGTGTCTCACAAGCTGCCTTTCCCTGCCTGCCACTAGATCTAAGTGAGATTCTAGTAACCCCGGGTGATGGGGGTTACAAACATATTCCACAATCCTTTCTTTCAGCAGTGATTCCATTAACTTTCTGCCCACTGAAGTCAGGCTGACTGACCAATAATTGGCAGCCTCTTCCCTGCTGCAGCTTTTGTGAAGAGGGATTACATCTGCCCTCCTCCAGTCCTCTGAGATCACTCCCATTTCCAATGAACTGTTAAACAGGCAGTCAGAGGTGCAGGCCAGTAACTTCCTGAACTCCCTCAATACCCTTGGGTGGACCCCATCTGGCCCCATTGCTTTGTCCGCTTTCAGATTTGTGAATCCCTTTGGGACTCTCTCCTCTGAAAACAGACTAGTCTCCGCCTCCCTCCCTCCCTTCAATGCTTCTGTTACTTTGTGGCCCCTTCCTGTCTCTTTCCTCTGTGAGCACTGAACAAAAATATTTTTTTCAGGATGCTGCCTTTTCCTGTTCCCCTCTGCACAGTTCCCTCCCCCCTTCCCTTCTTAACCTTACAATGCCACCCCTCGTCTCCCTTTTTTTATTTACATGCCTAAAAAATGTCTTGATCTTCCTTTCTTACTGCCGTGGCTATTCTCTCTTCAGTTTGCACCTTTGCATTCTTTACTGCTCACCCTGCTTCTCTCTGTTTCCCTGATACACCTCCCTATCTTTCTCCCTCTGCACTGCCTTGTACCTTCTGAATACTACCCTCTTAGCTTTTACCTTTTCTCCTACCTCTTTTGAGAACCACAGTGGTCTCTTTTTCCTCTTTCTTTTTGCTCCCTTGTTTGATGCAGAGGTTTGTTGCCTTCACTATGGCCCTTTTGGTTTCCCCACTGTTACTCCACCCACCCAGTTCATCCCCCACTAAGTCATTCACCGCCTTTAAAATCTGCCCTCCTGAAGTCCATGACCCTCAACTTTGTGTGGTTCAATTCCACAGCCTTCCTTATATTGAACCACACTGTATGGTGATCGCTGGTCCCCAGGTGACCCCCACCCCTAACTTGACAAATGCAACTCTGTCCCTGTTGGTGAGTAACAGGTCCAGCATTGCCCTGTCATGAGTAGATTCACTGACTAGTAGCCTGAAGAATGCCCCCTGCAGATTGAAGTCCCCCACCAACAGCGCCTCCCCCTTTTCTGCCATCTTGCCATTGGCCTCCACCAGTACCTTATCTAACTCCTTCCCTGTGCTGGAGGTCTGTAGATCACACCAGTGCAAATCAAAGCTCCATTCCCCATCTCTAGGGTAACCCACAATACTGCTGACCCCCTATATTCCCTGTATCTCTACAGCTTTAATGCCCTCCCTCACATAAAGCACTCTGTCCCATAAATAAGAGGTGCACTCACTGCCTGTTCATATGGCAGCTGGCTGAGGAGGTGTGAGGAGGGCTGTGCTGGTCACTGCATGCTCCTGTGGCACTACAGATAATACTACAGAGGGTAGGGGGATGCCCGGTGCCACAGAGGGATCACTGGATGCTGGGGGGGGGGTCCTTTTGTACTTCCTGGCTGGTGATCAAAGGGAAGAGGGGAACTACTGGCATCAGGGATTTTTTTGTCATGGAGGGGCTGGTGATTGGAGGGAGAAGGGACCACTAGCACCAGGGAATATTATTGTAACATCGGGGCTGGCACTTAGAGGGAGGGGGACCACTAGCACCAGGACATATTATTTTAATGTCAAGGCTGGTGATAGGAGGGAGGTGGGACAACTAGCACTAGGGCATATTATTCTAATGTTGGGGCTGACAATCGGAAGGGGGGAACACTAGCACTGGGGAACATTATTCTAATGCCGGGGCTGGTGATCAGAGGGAGGGGGGACCACTAGCACCAGGGATGTGACATTACACTACAGGGCTGGTGATCGGGGGGACCAATACCACCAGGAATGTGACTTTATACTATGTGGCAGGCGATCAGAGGGGGGACCACTACCACCAGGGAATATTATTCTAATGATTTGGGGTTGACTATCATGGGGGGACCACTAGCACCAGGGAGTACCATTTTTAGTTGGGGGCTGGAGATTGGAGTGGTGGACCACTAATGCCAGGGATAACTACAGCTATCAGGGACTGGGGGGGCAGCATCATGGGAAAAACAAATTCCAAATTATTTTTTCGTATGAGGGCATCCTTTTTCCGTATGAACAAAAAAAGCATATGAAAAAGGATTCCCATGTTTTTAACTGCTCCAGGCATCTCTTTTTGTTTTATATTGTAAGTAACACTCTAGGCTGTGCACTGCAGGACTTAGTGTTTATTTACATAGCCAACAGATCTCAGTGTTGCCAGTGGCGGAACTAGAGGGGGGGCTGGGGGGTGGTTGCCCCCCCTGGCTGTCCCAGTGTGAGTAGTGGAGTCCCATCACCATCTTTATTCACTGTTTGGTGCCCATTGTGTAGCCTGTGATTGACTGAATGGCCCCCTGGCTCCCAAACCTGGCTCCACCACTGAGTGTTACTTTCTTTTCTTTTTTTTTGTTTTATTCCCTTTTTCTCTGGCAGATCCTCCATCAGGCTCTGCCCTGGGCTCCTACCAACCGTCAATTGCCTGCATCTCCCAGTCACCCCCCTGGCTTACCCTCCGGAGGGCAGGGCCGCGACCCTGGTTCCCCTAATTCCAGTGCCGCAGAACCAGTAACTAGTTAGGAGTGCTGGTGGCAGTGGCTAATTAAAGCCCAGGGAGGGCTTCATGTAGACGGAGGACCCACCCCTTCTTTTTTTCTGTTTTTCCTCCGGGAGACGGGGATGTGCAATGACATCCAGCATCTGCCCTGCCTCCATTACATGCGTGCGCTGATAGCTGCATGACTCCTGGCCTCCACCAGGGGTCCATCTCACGTTGGGCACTTCTCCACCCTCCCTCTGGAGAAGGAGAGCAGTCCATAGGATGCTCTATCCTTCTCCCCCAGCCAGCCCTCCAACGACCCAGGTCTGTTCCTGAACCCGGGTCACCGGCGTCACAAGCGGAAATCCAACCGCTGCACCGATGGGCCGGCTGAGTGTTACTTTCTGAGGACAGCTAAAGCATCGATTCCTATTTGAGTGTAACCCAGAACACACAAAGAGATTTACCTGCCTTCGGGCCAACCCGTAGCCATCCCTGCTGTGTGATCTCCTGCATTTGGGCTCAAATTACTTACCTGCCCAGTAATCTTTCCCCTGTTTCTTCCAACTCTCTTCGCCAGCCTCTCAGGACTTCACTACAGGTGACCAGCCATTTGGGTCATGAGGGCTGCAGCTCAGAAGGCCTTCCCACTACAAGACGCACAATGGACCCCCTCTCCCTCACACAGAAACTGCGCAGCTCACAGTGGTTCCTGGCCCATGCAGTTTTTGGCGTGCTGTGCCACATAGATCTTCCCATCCACCCACCCACTTCTCCATCCAGCCATCCAAAGGAATGATGTTGTTTATCCTGTTGCTGAACCAATCGGCTCACTCCCCCTGCACCCTACTACCCCTCTGACGGTTAGCCTGGATCGTATCTCCCTTTAACTAACCAAATTGATTCCTCCCAGTCTCACTCACTGCTCAGCTTACTAGCATCAATCTAGCCCACAATATACACTTACCTTACATTGACTTGTAGGTACCCATCAGGCCAGTCAGCTCCTCACCCCTGCATTCCCAAATACCTTTCGCCCCATCATATAATTCTCCAAATCATTAGCCCTGCCCTCACCAACCATGCTCCAGGGCACCCTATATCTTCTCCCCCTCCTCATCGCCGTAGCATCCCTTCCTCCCATCCCCCTCATCCCTCCCCTTGTCTCCTCTCTCTCAACCCCACAGCACTTACACCATCTCCCGCCTCCTCTACCTCTTCCCAGTCTCTCCCCGGACCTACAACCCGGCCTCCTGGCCCATCTATCCTACCCCCTTTCTTCTATGCCAGTCTATTCACATTCAACCTCACTCCCCTTCCCCCAACCACCCCCTCTCCGTTCTTTACCCTGGAAGTGTATTACAGTCCCTTCCAAGCTCCTTATCACCCTTCTGCTTCTGTTGGCAGGTGACATAAAACTTAACCTTGGCACAGCCTCCTCTCTCCCCCCCCCAGCTTCCACATGGGTTGAAGACAGCCCATCTAAACATTAGGAGTCTCCTCCCCAAGATTACTGTGCTCCAACCCCTCGTCTTAACCCTCAGCCCTGACACACTGATCATAACTGAGTCGTGGCTACGCCCTAATGTTCCAGATTTGAGCATTTCCATTCCCAGTTACTCCCTCATCTGCCAGGATTGGACCAGTAGAGGAGGTGGCATATGACATGTACATTGCCAGATCAATCCAGTTTACCCCTATACTTGTGACCTCCCTCCTTACAGGCCTAAGAGCTACTCCTGGTAAAGCTCTCCTTCCCCTTCTCCCTGCCCATCTTTATTGCCAGCACCTACTGCTGCCCTAGCCTTTCCCTTCCATTTATCACAGACCTCCTGACTACCCTACAGTCACACGCCTCTGTGGGTGAGCTATGTATCCTGGGAGATTTTAACATTAATTGGCTCTCCCCCTCCCACACCAAAACATGGAAAGATATAGCTTCCCTAAACCTGACCCAGTTCATAAGCAAGCCCACCTGACTAAACACAAAATCTGAAACCACTCCCAATTGACTGGGCTCACCCTACCCAAGATTACATAATCACACGCTGAATCCTTCCGATCGCCCTAAGCAACCAGCACTTGATCTACACTGTTCCCAAAATTCACCACCGCAAAGCCTCACCTAAAACCTTACTAATTCGCTCGCACAAATTCTTGGATCTGGCTCCCATACTTAATGACCTGTCAAACTCCGATCAGTCTCCCATCCCCCTTGCTAACTCTATTGACTCAGCATTAGAATATTTCAAACCAAAACTCCTCGCTATCTGGGACCACTATGCCCCACTTAGATGCACACGAGTGCATGGTCCCCACCTTCCCTGGGTCACTGCCGAACTCTTACTTCCACAGGTGCTCCGGAGACCTTCTAACTGGGGACCATCCATGAGGTCATGAGGGCCTCTGCTCCTGCCCTCCCCCACTCCCCACTCTCACTCGGAAGCTGAAGGTAATTTGCCACGCTCCCTGAAAGCACTGTAGGGACTGGCGCATGGACAAAAATTATTTTCTCCATCGAAACTGAGCCTAAGCTTACCTGGGGAGTCTTCTGGCTGAGGCAAAGACTGCTTTTGCTTGGTCGCTCAACCTAGACGCTGGCTGCTGTTGCAGAGGCTCAGCACTGCCCCACCGGCTTCGCCGGCTGCCCCGCCGCCCCCACAGCCAATGGGTCGTCACTCCAATTTATATGCACTGGTCACGTGAGCCGAAATTACCGATCAACTCACTTTGCCATCTGCAAGTTATACTGTCTCACCACTAGGGGCTCCCCTATCGTTTTTGACTCTTAACTATCCTAGAGAAGCTTTTCTCAACAACCAAGCTTACAGCTGCTTATTTCCTTTCCTCTCTCTCCTTCTTGTCAAGCCATTATCTTAAACAAATGCCCCAAAACTGGTGCTACTAGCTTGAATCAATCTACCTGCTGTTTTCAGATTGTTATTGCTTCCCTTCTCCTAGGGGACTCCTCCTCCTTTGGGTCATCATGATCCTTCCACATGGGCCTCATTTGACCCGAATCCTGCTAGGACCTATTCCAAATGTCCTGAGCTGTACCCCGGTTTCTCACCCTAGTGTGAGCGATTGGGGGAGGACTCTACCCCTTCCCTACATACCTTCCGGCTACCTGGTCAGGATATTACTAGCTCTAGGAGGGGATATTGAACATAATCCAGGTCCCTACTCCCCCAATCTCACTCTCAGCAATCCCTTAAACCCCTTGTGGGCCGACTCCAAAGAACTCAAGCTTGCTCATATGAATATTGGCAGTCTAAGGCACAAATTCCATGACCTCGAGGCATGGGCTACACTTTATAAACCCGACATTCTTGCCGTGACCGAAACCTGGCTCAAACCGCAGATCCTCCCCCACCAAGTGGACCTAGTGGGCTACCTTGCCTTCAGAAAGGACAGGGTGGGGAAAAAGGGAGGTGGGTTATCATCTACATCAGCACTGCCCTGCAAGCCTTGCAGCTCGACCGCCCCTCTCTCTGTGGATCCCTAGGTGAAACACTATTTGTAAGAATCCTCCTCGGAAACACCAAGCCCCTCAACATAGACTGTGTCTACCTTCCACCCCAATCCGCCGCTTCCTCCCTTGAGTCCCTAACCAATGCCCTTGAGGAGTACACCATGGGGGAGGCCATACTCCTCGGGGATTTCAATCTCCACTGGCCATCCCTAGTCTCCTCCTCTACCAAAAACCCAATACTTGACTCCCCTTTTACACAGATCATTGACCTTCCTACAAGACATAATCCTAAGACTGGTAACCACTCTCTCATTGACTGGGCACTCGTCTCCTGCCTGGACCGTATTCTGTCAGCAAGAATTATGTCAGACTTCCTGAGTGACCACTCACCTATCTTTTGCACCTGATCCAACAAGCCTCCAAAAATCACCGCTAAGGTCATAGAAGTGAGGAACTATAGTAGGCTTATACCTGCTGATTTCTGCTCCGACCTGAGGAAAATTGATTGGGACTCCATTGTCTCCCTCCCTTCACTTGATGAGGAGCTTGAATATTTCACCCAGGCCTTATTGTCTGCGTCTAATATGCACGCCCCCCAAAAAAGTTCAGGGTACAGGGAAAGTGCCATAAATGGCTGAGCCCAAGCCACAAGCATTCCATGCTCCTCCGTGACAGAGCATGAGGTACATACAATCCTCCTGCAACTCATCAGGCTGGGAGAAGTACAGGGAACTGAGAAATCAGTGTAAAAAAATCCTCAAAACAGGCTAAGACCCAGTATCTAAAAGACCTCCAAACAAATCACCTACGTGACCCAAAAAAATTCTGGGGCCACATAAACTTACTTCTCAAGGGTACTTCAAGCAGTCAAGCAGACTCCATCCTAGTAGGGGACTCACTGACCAATGTCCCCTCCATAGTTGCTGAGGCCTTCTGTGCCTCCTTCTCTAATCCAAAGGGGCCCCCCCTTCCTGACCTCCCCAGGTCCTCCCCTCACTCTAGTGAGGACTGGGTGCATCCAAGGCCTCAATTCCACCTGAAACTGATCAATCAGTCTCTGGTTCTACCTCTCCTACGCAAAATTAACCCAAATTCCTCCCTGGGCCATGACCTGCTAGAACCTTGGCTGCTGAGGGCTGCTGCCCCAGCTATTGCCCTCCATGTCACCCTCCTCATCAATAGGTCCCTACTAGAAGGAATAGTCCCAAAAATGTGGAAGGTAGCGACCATCGTCCCCGTCCACAAAAGTGGTCCCTGTGACAAAATGGGAAACTATAGACCAATCTCCCTTCTCAGCCCCTAGGGAAAATACAGGAAAGACTAGTCTCTGACCAGCTACAGGACTACCTACAGCAGCACTCACTCCTGGCTGATGTACAGCATGGCTTCAGGAAGGGCCATGGTACCGACACTGTGCTCATCCGGCTTACATCGGACATCCTTGCTGCTATGGACCAAGGCTCCCCAATGAGCGCTCTTTTCATTGACCTATCCAAGGCCTTTGGCCTGGTCAACCACAATCTCCTTCTCTCCAAACTCCTACACATAGGACTGGATGATCACTCACTCTCTTGGTTTGAGAGCTATCTGAATGCCCGTACCCAACAAGTCCATTGGAGGGGTACCCAGTCTGGCCCTAGACCCGTTACCTCAGGGGTACCCCAGGGCTCTGTCCTGGGCCCCCTGCTTTTCTCACTCTTCCTCAACAACATTGAGGGCAACTGCACGCTCAGCAACATCATCCTCTATGCAGATGACACTGTCATATGCTACAGTGACCCACAACCTAGTGTCATCTCCGCCAAACTGCAGGAAAGTCTCTTAACTCTTGAGGCCTGGTTCTCCTCAAACTCCCTAAAGCTCAATGAAGAAAAAAACAAAGCCATCCTGTTTGTGTCAAGACGTCTGGGCTCTGACAGAAGTGAGCTGCTCCAGCTCAGCACAGTCCAAGGAAAGAGAGTTGAGGTCACCGCCAACTTCAAATACCTTGGGGTCCACCTTGACCAAGAGATGACCTACAGACCCCACATTGACTCCATAACCAGGTCCGTCCACCAAAGGCTCGGACTCCTCTACCACCTGGGACACTCCCTTTCCTGTGAGGCACGATGAGCAATTGCCTGCTGCAATCTCCTCCCCTCCATCCTATACGGTGCCCCTCTATTGCAGTTCCTTCAAGAGATGAAACTCAATAAACTCACCTTGCTCTACAACCATGTGGCTTCCTTCACCACAAACTCCTCCCCTAGGAGACATCATTGCGAGGCCCTTATGGACCTGAACTGGCCCACACTGCAGCACAAACTAACATACCCTACTGCCAGCCTCGCCTCAACTTCTCTACTCTTGACCCCCCCCACCTTCGTGGACTTCTCACCTCCAAAGTACAATGCTGTACCCTACGATCCTCTGCAAATCGCCCCCTAGACATCCCTCGGATCCATTCCAACCAAGGCAAGCACTCCTTCAAATACGCTGCCTCCTACCTATGGAACTCCCTCCCAGCAAGCTTGATTGACTTGCCCTCCCTTACCCAGTTTAAGTCTGGCCTCAAAGTATATCTCCTTGAACTCAGCCTCTCTGGCTGCAACCGTTCGCTCCCTAGCCCAGGTCTCCTTCCCATCACCACTGCTTTAATTCCTCCTTCTTCCTCGATAAATCTCCTAAACAAGACTGTCAATTATACTGTAAATTGTCTCAAGTCCCTACTAACTGTGTGAAATTTGATGTCACTGTACTGCATACATGTGCCTGAATGGGAACTGGTTGTTACCCCTGTAAACTGATGCTGATGTATATCTGTGTACCTATTGTAACTACTGTAGATAATGCTAATATGTGTTTTTTTTCTGTAACTAATTCCGGGTTGCCCCTGGAAAAGGGACCTCTGGTCTCAGTGGGTTTACCCGGTTACCAAAATCTAAATAAATAAAAATATGACAGGGATCAGGCTTGGAAGGTGCATAAATCCTCTGGCTTCACTATTGCCCTCCAGAAGTCCTGCACCCTCTGGAATGCCTGCACTAGGGCAATTAGACTGGCTAAGGCTGAATACTTCACAGCCACCATTCAAACAAACATAAACTACCCATCCAAATTCTGGAAGGTGGTTCAAGCCCTGTCCTTCCCCCATCCCAGCCCACTGTTCCAGTCATCAAAATGGGTGATGTCTCCCTGTCTGATCCCCTCTCTGTGGCCATGGAGTGTAACACATCCTTCACCTTCTGCACCTCCTCCCTTCTCTCCACTCTCCCTCCCTCCACACTCCCTCCTCCCAAATGGACTGAACTCTAGCCCCCCTTTCTCCTTCTGCCCTATATCCCCTTCTGACACCCTGAAAGCTCTTCTTGCCCTTAACCCTTCTAAGGGTAAATGTCCCTCTGGACTTGAATCCAAAGTTCTTTACCTGTCTGCTCCTGCTATCTCCTCCTCCCAGCTTCTCTCTTAAACCTCTCCTTTTCTCTCGCATCTGTCACAGCTGAATGGAAGCACGCCACTGTTATCCTCCTTCCAAAAGGTGGTGATTCCTCTTCACCTGGAAACTACTAGCCTATCTCTCTGTTCCCCATTCTTGCCAAGCTCCAGGAACACATGGTATTATCCCAACTCTCCTTCTACCTTGACTCCTCCTCCTTTTTCACCCCTTACCAGTCTGGTTTCAGGAAGCTCCACTCCACCACCTCCTCCCTCCTTAGGCTCACTGACTCCATCCTCATTGGCATGGACCACAGCCCCATCACCTCTACTATCTTTGTCGGCCTTGCCAAGGCTTTTGACACTGTCTCCCAGCCCCTCCTACTTGTCAAACTCTCTGCCGCTGGGCTCTCAACTGTAGCCACCAGCTGTTTCCATTCATACCTTAGTTATTTATTTATTTATTTTGTTTTTGTTGACTGGGAAAGGAGGACTAGACAATTCTGCCTATTTTCAGCATTGCCCCGGGGGAGGCGGGATACAGATGGATGCCAACTGACACTGAATGGAGTCCACTCTGAAGAAAGGGCGGTTACTAGTGGGGTACCGCAGGGTTCAGTATTGGGTCCAGTCCTTTTTAATGTCTTCATCAGTG
The DNA here is from genome assembly GCA_016271365.2 of Neoceratodus forsteri. Taxonomy (NCBI): domain Eukaryota; kingdom Metazoa; phylum Chordata; order Ceratodontiformes; family Ceratodontidae; genus Neoceratodus; species Neoceratodus forsteri. The sequence continues at coordinate 609,657,022 of CM057456.1, forward strand.
ACATTGCAGAGGGACTGGAAGGAAAAGTATGCCTTTTTGCAGATGACACAAAGATCTGCAACAGGGTTGATACACAAGGAGGCGTGGAAAGGATGAAAAGGGACTTAGCAAGGTTGGAGGAATGGTCAGACATATGGCAGCTAGGATTCAATGCAAAAAAGTGCAAAATAATGCACCTGGGAAACAAGAACCCAGGGGAAGAATACACAATGGGTGGGGAGGTAGTAACAACAACAAAACAGGAAAGGGACCTGGGGTAATCATATCAGATGACCTTAAGGTTAGCAAGCAATGTGAGAAGGCAGTAGGGAGGGCCGGGGTATACTGGGATGTATAGGAGAGGCATCAGCAGCAGAAAACAGGAAGTTGTTATCCCTCTGTACAGACAATTGGTGAGACCCCATCTGGAATACTGTGTCCAGTTCTGAGACCCCATCTCTGCAAGGACATAGACAGGATAGAGGCAGTCCAGAGGAGGGCAACTAAAATGGTGCAGGGTCTGCAAGAGAAGCAGATGAGGAGAGACTAAAGGAGCTTAATATGTATACCCTTGAGGAAAGAAGGAGAGGGGGACATGATAGAAACTTTCAAGTACCTCAAGGGAATCAACAAAGTCCAAGAGGGTAGCATCTTTCAGAAAAAGAGACTTGCAAGAACAAGGGACACAATTTAAAGATAGAAGGAGGCGGTTCAGGGGCAATGTGAGAAGTATTATTTCACAGAGAGGGTAGTGGATGCATGGAACAGCCTTCCTGAGGAAGTTGTGGGGTCTAAAATTGTGGGAGAATTCAAGAATGCATGGGACAGACATAAGGCAATTCTTGTGGGGGGCAGGAAGATAAAGGCTGTTGGTTAACTAGGATCTGCGGCCTATCCTGTAGGTAGGGAAATGGGCAGACTAGATGGGCCTAGCGGTCCTTATCTGCCGTCAAAGTCTATGTTTCTATGTTTCTATGAACCAGATTAAGTTGTTGGTGGTATTTTTAGTGAATGGGGGACATTTGGCCAGGACACTGGGGAAATTCCCCTACTTTCCAGTAGGGGGAACCTCTGGCCATCCTTCCAAAATGGCCACTTTGGAGGAGCCGGTGGACAAGATGGATGTCGAGGATACAGGGGAGATGGCCTCCTCCCCTGATCTTACCACACAAGAGGCTATAGACTTAGCTATGGTTGCTGCTGATTTTTCCAAAGAAGATACAGCTACTGATGTGTTCCTCTCATCTGAGGAAATACAAGACGAAACCACCACTGTGAGTAAAACTCAGTCACTTGTGCAAAAAATGGACAGCATTGTTGTACAGGAGCAACCGGCAGATCACAGGTTGCGTCTTCAGGTGGAAAGAGAACTCTGTCGAAAACCCATCAGCTAGGGCTAGAACTTGCGGCACTTGATGGAAAAGAAACTCCTGTCAAAACAGCTGTCTCTACTGTCAGTGGAGCATGAGTCAGCAAGCTGCTGATGTACAGGCCTCTGAGCCAGCTAGCACTCTGAAGTCCTCAATAGGACCTACAACGTCTTCTGAATCGGGCAAGACCCTCATTGTGACTGGCAGTAAAAATGGTCAAAAAGTCATGTGCCAACAGCCAGAAGTCCCTGTCAATAAAATGTTGTTAGATGCTATGAAGACCGCCAAACACAGGTTGGGCACTGGATAACAGTCTCGAGCGGCTGTGAAAGCATCAGTGGCCTTGCAATATCCATGAATCAAAGTTCCAACATGGAGGAAATCTGTTCTTTCTCAAATAAAAATGTCCCAGGACGGAGTAAGGCAAAACAAGTTACTTCTGCATCTAGGCCTTAATCTGCAGCCCCAAGGAGCAGTGACATTGGGGCAGGTAACTGGTCACCCATCCATGCTTTAGAGGATGCGGGATGGATTCAAAGCCCAGACAGACATTGGACTCCCGATCCTCAGGACCATTCTTTTCAAGATCTGCTAGCAAATGCAGCACCTAATGTGGCCACAATCCCTGAAGCAAGTATGAGCTCCACCACACCCCGGGGTAACTCTATATCTATTTCTACTATTGTTTCTAATTCTGATAATGTGGTACTTGAACAACGTGTTGAACAAAATGTAGCAGCTAATGTTTCTATTACTGAGTGCAGTACTGATGTTAATAATCAAGATATGGAGGGCCCAGTAAGGTTGGGCCCCTCAGAAGAAGTTTTGCAGAACACAGCAGGAGAGGCAGGGATATACATCATTTTTAAAATGTCAGACCTGTTTCAGAATAAGGGCAAGCCTGCTCCCAGGCACAATGCAGTTAGGTTACTAAAGGGGGTCTGGATTCTCCTCCAGACAGGATACACGTAGCCAGAGTATTATTGAAAGGGTCCATGAAATTTTTCTCTTCTGTGATTTTTGCCCTTATTAGCTTTGGAAATTCAAATTATGACATCAGTTATAAAAATGTATCAAATTTGGATCATTTTGGGGCCCAATATCAGGCTCTGAAAAATAATCCTGTTTGGATTTCTTTTCAGGCCATACCACTGACTAAACCTCTAGTTAAAAATGTAACACTGATGTTTAAGAATGAGGGGATGAATATAGAGGATATCCTCTTTTGGTTGAGACAGCGGTGTGAAATCTTGGGAAAACCCACTCCTACCCTTGATAGTAAGCAAATTTGGGAGGGAGGGTGGCGGGTGTTACGCTTGGGTTATACCCCCTATTGACCCACATACACCTCACATACACCTCACACTGTATTCCTAGTCTACTGCACTGTGATACTGCTATTTTGCACTTATATATAGATATGAGCACCGATCATATAAGCATGGGTGCTAGGAATGTGCATTGCTGCTAAGATATGCTAATATAGTCATGCACGATTTATTATACCTCACTGTAATACATTGATCTAGATTATGTTTGTCTTTTACATATATTCCATATATAATCTACCTAATCACTGATAAGATGACTCAGAGGGATCATCAGTGATTATTGTATACTTATTTTCTCATAATTATATGTAGTGTGTATATTACACTCAGGCAGATATGCCTGTCAGCAGTTCTCTTTGTCTAAGCAAGCTGACACAGAGAGAGACAGCTTTTGTTATGTCTTTATGTTTTATATTGTACATAAGCAAGAAATGTAGTTTGAACTGTCAGCATTTCTTTTGTCTAAGCTATAATGCTAATGGAAGCATATTCTGTCTCATATGATACTCATTAGTAATTCTGTCTCCTAAATCATTATCCAATGGAGAATGACTTAGGACCAATATATATTATTCCTCATATCTGTAACTATGTTGTAATCTCTGTTGCTATGCTGTTATCTGTAGTATTTAGCTGTCTGCAACCCATTGTAGAGCTCTCAAGACACTATTGTAACTTCTCTAGAAGGGCAGAGAGCTGGAGCATGGGGAGAGATAGAGCAAGATCTTAGAGAACCTAAGATCTACAATTCTGGAGATTATGTACATTCTTCAGGAGTGGTGAGAAACCCATCTCCCTTGTGATTTTCTTTGTCACATGCTTGGCGTAAGTAGCATAATACACTTTATTAGTACTCCTTGCTTGTTCACGAATGTTTCTTGGCAGACTGCGAGACACAAGAATCTGTATTATTATCATTTTTATTGTTTACCCTACACACCAAGAGTGTTTAGACAACATAATGGTGACCGTGAAATGGAGTCTGGATGTTTTTGCCAAGTTTCATTTTAATTTCCTCTGTAAATTAAAACACTGGGCGAGAGAGCTCAGGTAAAAACAAGCTGAAAGTGTCTAATGTTTAAAATTTTTCAGTCAGTTGTGTGTTTTACAGTGCAGACAAAACAATTTCTTGGCAGATATTCAATTTCTGTGTAATGAGTTGTTTTATTTATTTTTTTTCCTATTCTTTCTCTGTGGGAACACAGCTATAAAGGATCTGAAACAAACAGTTAGACAGCTTTCTTGTGCATTCAAATCCTGATGGGTATTTACTCATCTAGGTGTCCATATACGCCAAGGGCTGTTTGTGTGCTTTCATGCATTTTGGTTGCAAGCAAAGTTTTTTGATCCACAGACAGCTAAGCAGTGATGAAAGTGAACAGGAATGCAGAGGAACTCAGTTTCTGTACCTTTTTTGCAGCAGGAACGGAGTTCCTGTACTTCTTCCCACTGACAGAGGAACTGTAATTCTTAAACCAGCAACATAATGACAGTTTCTGGGCCTCTGACCTGAAATCAGGGTTTCCATAACAGCATTTGACTTGCACAACAGTGCTATTTTCCTAGAAATACTTCAATATCTCTAAACGAATCTACTAGTGTCGAAGCAGATAGATGAGTCTTGACACGGCTATCCTCCATATTGAGGATCTTCATTCTGCATTTCATATTTGCCAGTGTCTGAGTTCCTGTACTTCTTCTCTACCACTTACACCACTGCAGCTAAGGGTTTCTTATCTTAAGACATGTCTAAATATATCAGTACTGAGTTGAGGCTGGATGCTTTAACAAGCCAAACTGCTAACAGTAGCTGGCTTGGTTTTGCTAAAGTAGCAGAATCCAATGGTAGCCCGTTAACGGACATCATTGCCCATTATGGGGAATTGAGAAAAGGTACCAATGATCCTGAAGGATTATTAATTGCAACATTGTTTAATTGTTTTGATGCTGTTCTAAATAAGATATATGTTTTGGAAACTGAGTATAATGCTTGCAAGCAGGAGATTAGTCTGAAAAGGACTTCTCACACATGAAAAATAGCTGGACTACTGTCTGAGCTACAATCTGTCCATCTAGAAAATGAGTCTCTATTTAATGAGAGACGCAGCAACGACCTGCATGCCTTAAAAGATAACGTTGAAAAGGCAAAACTTAGTAAAAACGTTTTTCAAACTAATGGTGTTCTGGCTAGTAACACTGATTCCTTACATTTTGAAAACAAGGAACTTAGAGATGATAAGTCTAAAGTAATTACTGAAAAAGTTAACAAACTGGTATTTCAACACCAGACCTTGACTATACAGCATGATTCAGTATGTTTTAATTACAGCAGACTTGAAATGAAGGTTTTCAATACAAACTATGACACAGCTTCTGTCAATAATAAACATGTTTTACAAGATGGGAATGTCTTGAAATATGAAAACAAAGCACTTAATAGTGTGCTAACTCCTGTATCTGAGCAGTTAGAATGTAGGAGTAAAAAGTCAGATATGGCGAACTTGCGCCATCAGCCAGAGGTATTGGCAGGCCCAAAGACCTTGCCTCTTCTAATGTTGAAGAGTTTGATTTTGAACACTCACAGTATGCTGTGGGGTGGACTAGAACAAAGGCTAGCCACTTGTTTTTCTGTGATTCACAAAATGGAGAATGGTTAGAGTCTCAAAATGGTGGACATACATGTGATCAGGTTGCATCCCCATACCATCCCCAAGATGGCTGCTCATGGTCATGTGATGATGGTCATGACACAGTAACCCATGATGCCCATGAGGTAATCCAAAATGGCCAACCACCATCTTACGGAGGTTCGATCTTGCAGTCACAAGGACCAGTGATTGCTGCCATAACCAAACAAAACAACCCAGAGTTGTTTGGCATGATTAATAATGTTATCAGTAACACTAGTGTTTCTGAGGGACAGAATATTCTCATTAAAAATTATGCTGATATACTTTTGAATAAGGTTGAAATGTAATCTGTCATGAAGTCAGCATCTGATGCTGCAGAAACAGCTGATGCTCAGAACAATGTTTCCTTTATTAGCAGTGTTCATGGTATTCGATTGTCCTTGGATAAAGAACACATTGAAGTTAATTACATGAAAAGTTGTTTTCATTTCCTGTACAATGTAACATCAGCCAAGAAGACTGAACGTACTGCTTTTCCTATGCAGTGCATTAATACCTTAAGCTGCAACATTAAAGACAATGTTGCTACCATACAGCAACATTCCGGTGGGGAAACTCACTTTACATTTGATGGGGGAGGGGACAACCCTGATTCTGAAAGCCCCGTGGCTGTGATATTTTCAGCATCACAAGCCACGTTGGGGGGGAGGGTTACAGGTTTGATTTCTGAACCTGAGCTGACAGCTGTCTCAGCACTACTTTCTCCATCCCTGATGGCCACTGAACCACAATCCATAGCTGGAGAACTACGTGCAGCTTGCACACCACTTTTCTCCACTGTGCAGGCACCCTTGATAGTGCCAGCACTGCCAGCACATGATACAGAACCCCCTCCATCAGTGACACCTGGATTATCCCATACTGTGACTGCAATGGCAGGCACTACAGGTAAGAAGATACAAGGTATCCTAATACTGATATCATTGTCTTTTCTTTTGGGATCACTGACCATGGTCCCAGCATTGGTTAATCCTAACACAGCTTTACGGCATTATTTTGAAACTGCTACATTAGATATAGCAATCTCAGCAGTTTTAGCTCAAACATACCATGGACACATCAGACACATTGCTTATGCATCACAGATGCTTGCCCCAGTGGAGCTGAAATACAACCTTTGTGAAATGAATCTTTTGGCTACATACTGGGCAGTGAGATACTTTATGTACATCATTGGATATGCACCCATTGTACTGCATTCCAATCATTTGCCAACTGACGTTCTGTTGTCAGACAAAGTAAAAGATGACTCTGTATCCAATGCCAGACTTACACACTGGTCTCTCATTTTACAGGATCATGACATCACTGTCCTTCCTATCAAAACTCCATCCTTGTTGGCCCATGGCCTACAATTTACAGGAGAGACCCATGATTGTTCACTCCAACCCCCTGACCTACCTATCCCAGTGCCCTTTCTGACAGAACCTCAGAAAGTGTTAAAAGACACCACTGTATGTCATGTTTTGACTGATGACTCAGCCACACATACCAGCAAGAGTCAGATAGCAGGGTTTGGAATTCTTATTGTACATCCTAGTGATGACAGAGTGTGCATGGCTAGTAATTGCATCATCATATATGTACGATTCACAGGCAATGTTTAAACACATCTGGCAAATAAAATGAAAAGCAGGGAGGTGAGGAGTCTCCCAATTACCACAAATATCTGTGAATGGTTTAGAGAGCAGGAACGTCTTTGAGAAATACACAGTTTGTGTTAAGAAAGGAATAAAAAGATTTTTTCCTTACGTAAAATGATACCAGCACTCCATGAGAGGGTTAAGTTCTGCCAGCTTCAAGAAATGTCCTTGAGATAATTACAGAAAGCACTGCAGATACTATGTATTTATTACAGTTTCTAATTGGGACTGTTTCTCTCTAAACTGCATTTCTTTGGCAGAAGACAAACTTCTGTTCCAGTACTCTGTAGTATCGTTGTGAAATACAGTGACTTGTTTGTGTACAACACAAACCTAACCGGTTTAAATATTGTATATTCATAAGGTTCGAGCATGTTGTATGCATATTCTTTATGCTGTATAAGAAGGACCCTCATTTGAGGGCAGTGTATAGGTTCCTTAATAAAGGAACTGAGGAATAACTTCCAGAAATAGCTCTTATAAGAAAGTGAAAATGACATTCACCTATCCAGTGATGGCCTACTCATTTGGAATATCACTGCTGTAACATTCACGAAAAGTTATGGGTAATTCCTGAACATATGAGAATAGATTTTATCAACTATACCAAATACATAGCACTCCAACTGGTGTACACCAATGAGTCAGTAAAAACCCTAGACAGACTAAAATCCTCTGTCTTATGGCTACACATGAGAAATTATGTAGAACACAGCATCAGTAACTGTTTGATCTGCGCACAGAATAATCCTATACCAGCTAGGACAAATGCAATGTTACCCCAGAGGCAAAAGGCCCCGGAACAATATCCAGTTTAACTATGTTGGTCTTATGTCAACCACTAAGAACAATTAGTTTGCACTAGTGATCACTAACCTATTTTCCAAATAGTTTAAAGCTATCCCAAAACAGAACAACACAGTCAAAATGACTGCAAATGTTTTGGTAAACTAGCTATTTACTAGGTAGCGTTTTACCGCTAAAGGTAAATTCTGATTATGGGGATCCGGCTTTACAGCCAAAGTAATGCAGGAAATTCTGGATTTGTTATGGTTAAAACAAAAGTTTTATATCCCTTACAACCCACAGTCATCAGGACAGGTGGAATGGGATAACAGGCAGATCAAAGTTATGTTATTCAAACTTGTTCAGAAAATCCAAAAGGACTGGAATTAATTATTGCCTTTACTCCTTATGACAATAAGAGGGACACCCTCTGCAGGTACACAGCATACCCCATGTTTGAAATCATGACCGGATGGTCCATGAGACTCCCAGAATATTTATTTCTGGACCTGTGTACTGCCACTGCTGATGTAGCATCAGTAGATAAATATGTTAAATATTTCAAACAAGACATCTAAAAGGTACACTTGTTTGCTTCATAAGATATGAGCAAGCCTCAACAACAGGCCCTACCCCATTGTAAACAAATGCAGTCCAGCAGGCTACCAAGTTAGACTGACTCACTACAACAGTCATTGATAAATGGCTACATGCCAATCAAATGAACCTGTTTAAAGGAGATTAAATTACTTTTCCATACCCCAATGGGTGGAATAGCACTAAACTAACTATGTTTTTTCTTTTTCTCTTTTCTTTTAGGTTCCAGAGAGAGAGAGATGCTTGTTTTTATGCTTATTATTCTTTTTAGAAGTATGGGTCTTCTTACAAGCCCAAACTGCATATTGTATTGCAGATAAGAACCAGTGACCTAATCCTTAACAGATTGTTGAGACAAAATACCTCACAAGCCCACATGATATAATTTGCATCCTGTGGAATTCACACTAAAGTCCTAAAAGACATGTTCATTGTCCAGATGGGTAGTGAGGCCCTACTGAACATTATGATCATTGCTTTGGATCAATTCTAGCAGCTGGACTTGATCTGGACTCCTGTTTTCATTTTATTGATAATCAGGAATTTTGCATCCAAAATTATATGGCAATAAAAGCCATTATATCTTAAGGTTTTTAACCTTATGATGCCCCATAATTTGTGACACTTAATACTGAGTACCCAAAACAGAACCTTGGCCCACCCAGTGGTCTAATAGCCACTTCTCAACCAGGTACCCTAGTTAATAATGTGCAGTTCATGCACACCCCAGTGATTTTTAAATCTCACCCTTTCAACTTGAAATGATTTGTTATATGTTTCACAACAAACATTCCCCACTTTTTTTTAAATAATGATGTAATTGAATACCCTGTCAGCATACCAGGTACTCATTAATGACTCCCTATACAGGGACTGATAGCACCATACATACACACACACTTAGGATTTTCACATCCTGACTGCTAGTGGTACATCTTATGACTGTAAACCTACCCAAATGCACTAGGCATATTGTTTTTGTTTTTTTTTTTATTAAAAAACAAAAAACAAACAAAACAAAAAAAAAAAACACAGGTTTAGATTCAGGCCTATTTGGCTCCGACATATCTATTTGAAATAAGGCTGATATAGCCATTATTCAAGCACATATGTTAAAGGTTCATGATAGTATGAAGTACAATATCATACCCCCCCCCACACACACACACACACACATTGCATGGTATACATGATTTTGCTCATTAAGAGTAATTTACATTTACAATATTAAGGATATTGTGAAGGGGTTTGACCTGACAAATGTTCATGTTAATGAATTAATTTCTACTCACATTAAGGAAGCAGATGAGCATCACATAGCTAGGAAAGTCCTTTGCACTGCCCACAGCTATTATGTTTTTACAACCCTTTGGTTATCTCTTCTGGGATCTGGAATTAGGATATATCCTTGATCTCATACATGACAGATATATGGGTCAGTGGCATTGCCACATTTTGCACTTCTATTGCATGTGTTAACAAATGTTTATTTGAATCTAGCACTATTCCCTTGTCAATGGCAAGGAACCTTGGATATGTCACCACACACTCCAGTATTGTTCCATGTTTTGAAACTTATTCCTGCACAATCCAGGAAGCCTTGTTTGTGACTCTTACAGTGTCATTGCCACATTTTTATCTGGCAACATCCATCTCTGATCATCTGGCAACCGTCCATTCTATTGGTCATCTTGATGGGAACTTTTATCGTGAAAAGGTTGAAACTACCTCCTTTCCTTATTTACCATGAGGTCTTGGAATCGTGACTGACTCTGAACTTTGAATGTCGTACCTGAAAGGAACATCACCTTTTATGCAGATGTGACATCTTCCAACTTGTCTTACCAACTTGTGAATACTGATCTAATAACTGAAATTAGGCTTCCATATGTGAACTTTCAAATAAACTGTATTCAGTCCAGCCAATTAGATTCTACAATCAAGCTCATTGTTATTAATACTACAAAGCTAGTCTGGGGTAGGGGCAATCCCCTAACTCAGCAAGAAGACTCTTCTTCATTTGATCTATAATCAAGAAATCCATTTTCTTCACTGCTTGTTTTCCAAGCCTGGCTGGCACCTCACACAAACTGAGTACTGTTATAAACTTTTACACTTTCTGCAGCCGTGTGATCACCTTCCACTGAACACTGTTGCTATTCCATTGTAAAACTCAATGTGCAATCTAATGCACCCCTGCTGAGGCCACTGAAAATACTGCTGCCTCCAGAACATTTTGATCAACCTTTGGAAAATCTAAATGCATCGCATTTGAACTATGAATCTTCATTTAACACTTGAAGAAACCCTGGATTAATCCCTGGAACTGTTCGTAGTTTATGCCTTGTGGACATTGACATTTTGTGTCCTGTTCAACTTACCAACTGAAAGATGCCATCCTTCAAGTTGGTATATTCTCCTGATGTGGAACTTTGTGTGGTGACCAACTATACATTCTTCTGATATGGACTAAAAGTTATGCGACGTGAACCTTTCTAACTTCTGTTTTTACTCCCTAAACAGGTTGTAGGCTATACGGTAATCACGCCTGTTCCCATCCCAGAACCAGATATCATTAAGTATAGTCCTTACTATCTTGATGCTCTGTCTCAAGTTTTACTTATTTTTAATATCCATACAGGCAACTTAAGTTTGTCTCTTCAATTTCTTCTCAGTGAGACAGACGCACACTTGATACATATCAGTATTTTACTGATTGTTTTGATATTGGAAAACCCATTGTGAAGTTTTATTTCAAATGTTTATAGTAATACAAGGTTTACTAACATTGTATCTTATAATTACATTTTGTTGTTTAAGGAAAACCCTGAAATACCTGTGTGACCAGTTAATATTCCTCTATCAGGCTCGTGCCTTGGGCCTGTAGATGAATGGTGCCTAACCTCCATCTTTTTGTTGTGTTGCCACTTTTGCAATTAGGGCAACAAAGAGGGGATTGTTACACTTGGGTTATGCCCCCTATTGTCCCACATACACCTCACATAGTATTCCTGGTCTATTGTACTGTGATACTGCTATTTTGCACTTATATATAGATATAAGCACCGATCATATAAGCATGGGTGCTAGGAATGTGCATTGCTGCTAAGATATGCTAATATTGTCATGCATATTTATTATACCTCACTGTAATACATTGATCTAGATTATGTTTGTCTTTTACATATATTCCATATATAATCTACCTAATCACTGATAAGATGACTCACAGGGATCATCAGTGATTATTGTATACTTATATTCTCATAATTATATGTAGTGTGTATTTTATACTCAGGTAGATATGCCTGTCAGCAATTCTCTTTGTCTAAGCAAGCTGACACAGAGAGAGACAGCTTTTGTTATGTCTTTATGTTTTATATTGTACATAAGCAAGAAATGTAGTTTGGACTGTCAGCATTTCTTTTGTCTAAGCTATAATGCTAATGGAAGCATATTCTGTCTCATATGATACTCATTAGTAATTCTGTCTCCTAAGTCATTCTCCAATGGAGAATGACTTAGGACCAATATATATTATTTCTCATATCTGTAACTATGTTGTAATCTCTGTTGCTATGCTGTTATCTGTAGTATTTAGCTGTCTGCAACCCATTGTAGCGCTCTCAGAACACTACTGTAACTTCTCTGGAAGGGCAGAGAGCTGGAGCACGGGGAGAGATAGAGCAAGATCTTAGAGAACCTAAGATCTACAATTCTGGAGATTATGTACATTCTTCAGGAGTGGTGAGAAATCCATCTCCCTTGTGATTTTCTTTGTCACATGCTTGGCGTAAGTAGCATAATAAACTTTATTAGTACTCCTTGCTTGTTTACGAATGTTTCTTGGCAGACTCTGCGACACAAGAATCTGTATTATTATTATTTTTATTGTTTACCCTACACACCAAGAGTGTTTAGACAACAGCAGGTTCATGTAAAACTCTTCTCTACCAACGCTGGGCCTGCACACCTTCCTAGTAACTTCTTTGTAGGAAAAGACCGTGACTCCATAATTTATGTTGGTCAGCCACGGTCATGCTTTAAATGTGGTTCTCAGGCCCACCTCAGCTCAGCATATGATACATCCCGATGCAGTCACTGTTTGGAATTTGGCCATGTTTCAGCAAACTGCCTAAATTTATTTAAGTGTAATCTTTGTGAGCATACTGGCCATGCTTATGGGCATTGTCCTTGGGCCTCTCAGAACAGAGAGGACTGCCCATCACATGAAGGGTTAATTAACATGGTTCAGCAGCAGCAAGCAAAAAGAGCGGCTAAACAGAGTCTGAGGGCAGGCATAGTATCCTTTTGAGATGAAGTAGTTCCCCTAGTACAGGAATCTTCAGATCCCCAGGTTCCAGACCCTCAACAGATGGACATACAGTCTGCTACTGAAAATCCCACTCCAGCTATAGTAGTGACTGTTCCCCTCCCCGATAGAAGAGAATGAGAGACCACCCTCTGAAATGCCACCCCCAAGTAGATAGCTCCTTTAAGATGGTGATCCAGAAAAAATGCTCTAGACTTGGGAAAACTGTCTCTAAGAAGGTAGGGGTCTCTGATACAAAGCTAGATCCATCTTGTACCAATTGGAAAACAGGGAAAAATATGCTTCCCTTACCTCAGAAGGTACAGAAAGAAACTCGGAGGAGGAAGGTACTGATACTTCCTCCATTGCTTTCACCACAGACACTGAGGAAATGGGAGGCGAGGATGCCATTGCAAAATGCACCCATCAGAGGCAACCCGTGAGGTGGGCACATGAGGAAGGGCACCATTCATTATGGTGACTCCTTCCCAGTGCAATCCCTCACAGCGATGGGGAAGGTAGGGCGACCGGATGAGGCTGTGGGTGAATTGGGCGACAGGATGTCACTATGCATACGTGCGTGGGGGGGTGGGAGCGAGCATGGCTAGCGTGGGCTGGGAGGGGGTGGAGAGGCTGTAGGGGGTGGTGCTGTGGTGGCTGGCTGAGCTATGTCATGGCATCGGGGGTTGGCAAGTGGATGCGGTGGGAGAGGTACCAGGTTTGGGTTCGGGTCTGGGCACTGGTGCAATTTTATTGCGCCCGGCCTGAACCTTTTTTTTCCCTGCTTTCACCCCACCTGACATGCACCCCCCTGGAGTTGAGAATCCTTAAGTAGGGAGGTGCGGGGGCAAAGCCCCCCATAAGGGTGTGTGTGGGGGTTGCAGTCCCCTCAGAAAGCAGTAAAATAGTGTCCTGGCACTGTTGTCCTGAAGCGCTTGGGTTATCAGAGTGCCAAAAAAATTTTCGGCACTCTGACTGAGTGATAACAGTAATTGCCTTTAGGCATTCGCCATTATCACATAAACCCCCCCATAAGAGGAGACTTTCTAAGACCCCGTAGTATTAACCTTGCTGTTGGCTTTATAACCCATTATTAACCCTCCTTATGAATAGTTTATCCACTACTACACTCAATATTAATAGCATCAAAAGTGAGAGAAAGCGGGCTGGGGTCATGTATACACTACAAAAGAATGCCAGTGACATTATTTGTATGCAAGACACTCACCTTAAAACTAACTTTGACTTGCAGCAAGCTTCTAAACCATGGTCTCTTGGACCTTCCTTTTGGTCCACGGGTGAAAACACCTGTGATGGGGTGGGTATACTTTTCTCCAGCCCCTAGATACAGGTTTCCAGGTTGATTGATATCCACCCTGGGAGAGCCTTGCTTCTGGACATATCATACCTGTCAGAACGGTTTTGCTTAATAACAACATATGCACCTCAGACCAAGGCACAAAGAACAGCTCTGTTTAGGGAAATCCAGCCCTATCGTCACACATCTCAACTTATCATTTGGTTGGGTGACTTTAATTGTGGCCTTAAGCTCTCTTAAACTCTTGTGACTCTATAGCACTACAGCAAATTATAACTATGGCAGGCCTAATAGACACTTATCGTAGTGTACACCCATCAGGGGTGTTTACTTAGTTTAGGGGCACTCTCAAAACCTGTATTGATTTTATTTTTATTTCTTCAATTTTACAAGTTTTAGAGATAGCACCTCATGCCAGGGAATTTTCAGACCACATGGCTATTAATATACGGATCACGTGGGACAATTCCCCCCATTGTAAAAAAAAATAAATGGAGGTTAAATGAGTCGCTACTTGAAGACTCTAGTGTACAGCGCATGTGGAAATGGGATTGGTCTGCCTGACTCTCTGTGGTAGAATGTTATGAGGATATCACAGAGTGGTGGGAGGACACTAAAAAGTCCTAGCAGACTCTATTTCAAAAGAAAGCCCTTTAAGGAATACCTACATTATTTACAGCTGCAACAGCAACTCCAGCACTTAATCTCTCAATCCAAATGTTCTAAATTTGATTATAGCTTACAAATCAGTAACATCAGGAAACAAATGATGGACATTCAATATAATTGGTCCAAATCTTTGGGCCAAGAATCCCGATTTGGCACTCAAGTCCAGAAAGGGTCCTTGGAATCATTCAAGGAGTGTAAATCAAGGGTTGACAGTAGCATAATTATAGAACTTGCTTCCCAATCAGGACTTTCTGTTAAAACACCTCATGAAATACTAAAAGTAGTAGAACAGCAAATGGGAAAATTATTTGGGATTGCGCCTCCAGATTTGGATGTTTCTGACTATCTGTGCTCCCTTGATTTACCTCAGGTCTCTCTAGATAAGCTAGAGTTAGTTCATGACTTCTCAGTGAAGGAGGTCACTAGTGCTATTGGCCAGTTGAAAAATGACTCTACCCCAGGGTCTGATGGCCTGGGGGCAGGATTAGATAAACATTTTAGTGAAGATTTGGCTCCTGCATTGGCTATTTTATTTAACCATATGGTAGCAAACTCTAAATTTGCAGTCTCCATGCAAGAACCTATTTTAGTTTTAATACATAAAAAGGGCCCCAAACCAGACATCAATAACTGGAGGCCACTCAGCCTGTTAAATACGGATCTTAAAATCTTGAATGACATTCTTTTTGGCCAGGTTATCTAAGGTGTCACATTACCTGGTTAGTCCCCTGCAAACTTGTGCTGTGCCGGATAGATGGCAACATGATAATTTGATAATCCTAAAACAGCTTTTCTTTAGAGGGGAGTATGATGGATTACAAGGCTTGTGGTGGGCATGGATCAAGAAGAAGCTTTTGATAAGCTGTCACATAACTTCTTGTTTTCCACATTATTGGCCTTTGGTATACTGCCTAATTTTGTTACTTGGATAAGAGCCATGTACAAGGGGACTGTTATAGTCCCTAATATCAATGGATGGTATGGTAAATGAATTAAGGTATGCAGAGGAGTCTGACAGGGATGCCGTCTTAGCCCCCTTCTGTATACTCTTGGGATTGACATACTCATCAGGGCAATTCTCCAGACTAGGGAAATAAACGGTATCTTGTATTCCCCCTACTGAAATACTAGCCTATGCAGATGATCTTGTCCTCACCCTGGCCCTTGACACTTGTGAGGTTTCATTGTTAGAAGTACTACAGCAATTTTCAGATTTGTCTGGGTCAAAAATTAATTTTGAGAAAAACAAAGGGGTAACACTCGGGTCCACGCCTTTGCCCCAATCTGGCAGCACTGCAGGCATCAGGGTCTCTCAGGATCCAATTGTAATTTTAGGGATTGAATTTGGTCCGGGAAATATCCAAGTGCATAACTGTTAGAAATGTCTAGCACGTGCCAATAGATTAATAGTGGGGTGGAAGGGTAAACAGCTCTCAAAGAAAAAAAGAGTCGTCCTAATTAAGACACTATTGGTCCCCCCACAGGGAATAATGACTGGGTTATACAGTATTTTTTTTCAGACCTTCTGGGGATCCCATCTGAACCCCGCAAAAAGGGAGTTCACATATAGAGCAGTTACAGAAGGGGGTATAAATATGGTCCACCCTGTAGCTTTCTACATCAGTATTTTTATGTGCTATAACATTGGGTTAGCATTAAAACCTGGAGCTATGGGATGGAAACCTTTAGTAGATTTATGGTTATGGCCTTGTCTCTCATCTTGGGAACAGGGTAAACCTAGAATGCTGAATAGGTAGGCTTTAATCCCTCAGTATGGGTTAGAATGTATCAACCAGGCAATAAAATGGCAACTGTCTCCTTGTCAATTCCAGACGTCTGACAGAAAAACTATATATAGTATTATCCTACCCGCAGAATGTCAGTTCACAATTGTATCTCCTCTTTGTCAAAATACGCAGGTGCATAGGGTTCTAAGACAACTAGCTAACCCCAGAATTCCCCCATTTGTATGGGGATAGTCTCTGGTTGGTGAACTATGGTAGGCTGAGTGTCCAAGGGATTAACAAACACAAACAGACATCGGACAGATACTGTCCTAGGGACTCTTGTGTGCAGATTATAGAATCACAACAGCATCTATTTTTAAGATTATGCTTTCATACAGTAATTCTGGGATTTTTTGGCCAAAGAATGGCAAGAACCCCTTTTTTAAAAATTAATCTTCTCAGAGGTGGTGTATGGTCCATGCTTAGGCTCATGGGGAAAATATCATATTTATACTGTACATGTTGTACTTACAGTGATATGATAGTTTATTTGGCAAGCCCGATGCATGTGGGTATTGCAACAAAAAATGGTTTCACATGTAGAACTTCTGGTTAATATTAAGAAGTCATTACACAGGATCGTACAATATGATATGACAAATTTTTCTGCAGAAAAAGTTAAACATTTATGAGTAAATTGTGATTTATGGGTGAATTGACTGAATAGAACACTCTGAAGTTAGGATCTTTTTGTATTACAGTCAGACCTGGTTAATCCATGCACATTTGTGTTTGCCAATTTTGTTACGTAATACAAATCTACGTAGTAACCAGACAGTGATAATAAAGAGGTCAATAGCCCAACAAAAAATCCGTATGCAGTGTTTTTCATTCGGATAGTCAGACATATGAATTAACAAGGCACGGATTAACCAGGTCTGACTGTAGTTGCAAGATAACAGTATGTTTTACTGTGTGTCATTTATATGATTAACTTTTTTTTTCTTTCTGTCTTGTGTATTGTGTATGGTGTATGCTTTGATTTTCTCGTGTAATATGCATTCAGTTTTATGTTTGTAATGAAGTCCAAACTTCCAATGAAAATTCCCCTACTCTTTTTGAGAAGTGCCATGGGATCTTTAATGTCCTCCTGAACAACCGCCAGAACAGGCAGACGGGACCTCAGTTTAATCACCTTGTGGGGAGGATGCAATCCATTTGGATCACCGACTCAATTTCCCCTCCCCAGTCATCAACACTGGAGTTCCACAGGGTTCTGTTCTGGGACCGCTGCTTTTCTCAATCTTCCTAAATGACTTTCCCACTGCCTGCCCTTTCACCTCAATCCACGTGTATGTGGATGATACCATCCTGTATACCTCTGGTCCCTTCCCTTCTGATGTAGCGTCTAGACTTCAGTCTGACTTTAATAAGGTTCAGCCCTGGTTTTGCTTTACTATATACAGTGGCGTGAAAAAGTATTTGCCCCCTTCCTGATTTTCTCTATTATTGCATATTTGTCACGCTGGATGTTTTCAGGTCTTTAGACAAAATATAATATTAGATAAAGGGAACCTGAGTGAACAAATAACACTTTTTTTTTTTACTTATTTCATTTATTTAATGAAAAAAGTTAACCAACATCAACTGGCACTGTGTGAAAAAGTAATTGCCCCCTAGTTAAATCAACCCAATTAAAAGGATAATTAGAGTCAGCTGATTGAACACAGCCAGGCTTGATTACAGCCAGCCCTGCTCAATATAAACCTCACTTATTTTGGCCCTTACCATCAGAGTCACGTTGCCAGCACAAAGATTCAACCAGCACATTATGCCATGATCAAAGGAAGTTCTTGAAAAGATCAGAAAAAAATTTGTTGCCCTCTTTCAGTCTGGAAAGGGTTACAAAGCTATTTCTAAGGCTCTGGGACTCCATCGAACCACAGTGAGAGCCATAATCTCCAAATGGAGAACACTTGAACAGTAGTGAATCTTCCCAGGAGTGGGCTGCTCACAAATTACTCCAAGGGCACAGCGTAAAATCATCCAGGAAGTCTCAAAGGATCCTAAACAACATCCAAAGAACTGCAGGCTTCTCTTGCCTCAGCTAAGGTCAGTGTTCATGACTCCACAATCAGAAAGAGACTGGGCAAAAATTGGCTTCATGTGAGGTAGCAAGGCAGAAACCACTGCTAACCAAGAAGAACATAAATGTTCGTCTCTCATTTGCCAAGAAGCACCTGGATGATCCACAAGCCTTTTGGGAAAATGTTCTATGGACAGATGAGTCCAAAGTGGAACTTTTGGATGACATGGATCCCATAATGTCGCGTAAAGCAAACACAGCATTCCACAGTAAGAACACCATACCAACAGTCAAACATGGTGGTGGTAGTGTGATGGTGTGGGGATGCTTTGCTGCCTAAGGACCTGGATGACTTGCCAAAATTAAAGGAACCATGAATTCTGCTCTGTACCAGAAAATTCTTAAGGAGAATGTCCGGTCATCCTTCCGTCAGCTGAAGCTGAAGCGTAGTTGGGTCATGCAGCAAGACATTGATACAAAACACAAAAGCAAGTCCACATCAGAATGGCTAAAAAGAAGTAAAATTAAAGTTTTGGAGTGGCCTAGTCAAAGTCCAGACTTAAACCCAATAGAGATGCTGTGGCAGGACCTGAAACGAGCAGTTCATGCTTGAAAACCTACCAAATGTTAATGAATTAAAGCAGTTCTGCAAGGAAGAGTGAGATAAAATTCCTCCACAGCGATGTGAAAGACTGATATTGAATTATAGGAAGTGTTTGGTTGCAGTCATTGCAGCTAAATGTGACGTAACCAGTTATTAAGTGTAAGGGGCAATTACTTTTCACACAGTGCCAGTTGGGGTTGGTTAACTTTTTCATTAAATAGGTGAAATAAATAATAAAAAACAAGTGTTATTTGTTCACTCAGGTTCCCTTTATCTAATATTACATTTTCTCTAAAGACCTGAAAACATCCAGTGTGACAAATATGCAATAATAGAGAAAATCAGGAAGGGGGCAAATACTTTTTCACGCCACTGTATATATATATATATATATATATTATTGTTGTGTTGTTAATAAACAACACCATTTGTGACTTGTATCTTTTCCATGGTCTGTTTATATTTCCTGACTCATACCTCTACCAAATGAGCATTGGGGGAATGTGCCTCAGAAATTCGCCTACATGGTATGCACTGTATTCAGTTAGGAAGAGTTTCATTGCAAAGTGGCCCTGGCCACCTTCGATCTGTATATCCACAGAGTACAGGGAGTTTGGGGTTCAATGAAAATTAGCAGGGTAGAACAACAAATGGATCAGACCCCAAATAGTAAAACCACATCAACCAGAACCCCACCCACACCCCGTGCAAACATTACAACTGAATACAGTGTACTCAGCGTCTGGCTCTCCACTCTCCTTTTCTACTCTTACACATAAACTTTAACCCAAATATGTAGCAACATCATAATCATACCCCATCCTCCTCCCAAAACATATTATTTGGTGTAGATTAACAATTTGTAATGAATTCTGAATAACCTGAATTCCACTGTGCTGCATAACCAATGCTGCCAGCGGTTAAGCTGTCGCCCCGAACATAGCCATGCTTCTGTGTCCCTTGCTGCAGCTTTCATAAATGGACAACAGGAAGAGATCAAAGTACAGAAATTAGGGCTTACATTTCAGAAGGTTCTCTGGGCAATCTGTACTCCCTGTCCAGCCCTTTGCTCATTCCTGACAAGGTGGACTACAGGGGAGAGCAGGTGCACAGTCTGCCTGTCAGGTCATTGCAACAAAGTTTGCCAAGTGGTGGCAAAACAGTGAGTCAGGTCATGAGACTAGGGAGTGGCTAGCATGCACTGCAGGTCTTCAAATGGAGTTTGCAATGTGGTGACAAAACAGCAGCTCTGGCAATGGAGCTATGGAAGGGACAGCATGCTTGCAGGTCCCTTCTGTGGCTCCATTACCAGAGCTGCTGACTCTGGCAATGGGGCTATGGAAGGGAGAGCATGCTTGCAGGTCCCTTCTGTGGCTCCATTACCAGAGCTGCTGACTTTGGCAGTGGGGCTATGGAAGGGAGAGCATGCTTGCAGGTCCCTTCTGTGGCTCCATTACCAGAGCTGCTGACTCTGGCAGTGGGGCTATGGAAGGGAGAGCATGCTTGCAGGTCCCTTCTGTGGCTCCATTACCAGAGCTGCTGACTCTGGCAGTGGGGCTATGGAAAGGAGAGCATGCTTGCAGGTCCCTTCTGTGGCTCCATTACCCAGAGCTGCTGACTCTGGCAGTGGGGCTATGGAAGGAGAGCATGCTTGCAGGTCCCTTCTGTGGCTCCATTACCAGAGCTGCTGACTCTGGCAGTGGGGCTATGGAAGGAGAGCATGCTTGCAGGTCCCTTCTGTGGCTCCATTACCAGAGCTGCTGACTCTGGCAGTGGGGCTATGGAAGGGAGAGCATGCTTGCAGGTCCCTTCTGTGGCTCCATTACCAGA
The DNA here is from genome assembly GCA_016271365.2 of Neoceratodus forsteri. Lineage (NCBI taxonomy): Eukaryota > Metazoa > Chordata > Ceratodontiformes > Ceratodontidae > Neoceratodus > Neoceratodus forsteri. The sequence goes on from CM057456.1 coordinate 609,677,964, forward strand.
GCTGCTGACTCTGGCAGTGTGGCTATGGAAGGGAGAGCATGCTTGCAGGTCCCTTCTGTGGCTCCATTACCAGAGCTGCTGACTCTGGCAGTGTGGCTATGGAAGGGAGAGCATGCTTGCAGGTCCCTTCTGTGGCTCCATTACCAGAGCTGCTGACTCTGGCAGTGTGGCTATGGAAGGGAGAGCATGCTTGCAGGTCCCGTCTGTGGCTCCATTACCAGAGCTGCTGACTCTGGCAGTGTGGCTATGGAAGGAGAGCATGCTTGCAGGTCCCTTCTGTGGCTCCATTACCAGAGCTGCTGACTCTGGCAGTGTGGCTATGGAAGGGAGAGCATGCTTGCAGGTCCCTTCTGTGGCTCCATTACCAGAGCTGCTGACTCTGGCAATGCAGGTATGGAAGGGAGAGCATGCTTGCAGGTCCCTTCTGTGGCTCCATTACCAGAGCTGCTGACTCTGGCAATGCAGGTATGGAAGGGAGAGCATGCTTGCAGGTCCCTTCTGTGGCTCCATTACCAGAGCTGCTGACTCTGGCAGTGTGGCTATGGAAGGGAGAGCATGCTTGCAGGTCCCTTCTGTGGCTCCATTACCAGAGCTGCTGACTCTGGCAGTGTGGCTATGGAAGGGAGAGCATGCTTGCAGGTCCCTTCTGTGGCTCCATTACCAGAGCTGCTGACTCCGGCAATGGGGCTATGTATGGGAGAGCATGCTTTCAGGTCCCTTCTGTGGCTCCATTACCAGAGCTGCTGACTCCGGCAATGGGGCTATGGAAGGGAGAGCATGCTTGCAGGTCCCTTCTGTGGCTCCATTACCAGAGCTGCTGACTCCGGCAGTGTGGCTATGGAAGGGAGAGCATGCTTGCAGGTCCCTTCTGTGGCTCCATTACCAGAGCTGCTGACTCTGGCAGTGTGGCTATGGAAGGGAGAGCATGCTTGCAGGTCCCTTCTGTGGCTCCATTACCAGAGCTGCTGACTCTGGCAATGGAGGTATGGAAGGGAGAGCATGCTTGCAGGTCCCTTCTGTGGCTCCATTACCAGAGCTGCTGACTCTGGCAGTGTGGCTATGGAAGGGAGAGCATGCTTGCAGGTCCCTTCTGTGGCTCCATTACCAGAGCTGCTGACTCTGGCAGTGTGGCTATGGAAGGAGAGCATGCTCAGGTCCCTTCTGTGGCTCCATTACCAGAGCTGCTGACTCTGGCAGTGTGGCTATGGAAGGGAGAGCATGCTTGCAAGTCCCTTCTGTGGCTCCATTACCAGAGCTGCTGACTCTGGCAGTGTGGCTATGGAAGGGAGAGCATGCTTGCAGGTCCCTTCTGTGGCTCCATTACCAGAGCTGCTGACTCCGGCAATGGGGCTATGGATGGGAGAGCATGCTTTCAGGTCCCTTCTGTGGCTCCATTACCAGAGCTGCTGACTCTGGCAGTGTGGCTATGGAAGGGAGAGCATGCTTGCAAGTCCCTTCTGTGGCTCCATTACCAGAGCTGCTGACTCCGGCAATGGGGCTATGGATGGGAGAGCATGCTTTCAGGTCCCTTCTGTGGCTCCATTACCAGAGCTGCTGACTCCGGCAATGGGGCTATGGATGGGAGAGCATGCTTGCAGGTCCCTTCTGTGGCTCCATTACCAGAGCTGCTGACTCCGGCAATGGGGCTATGGATGGGAGAGCATGCTTGCAGGTCCCTTCTGTGGCTCCATTACCAGAGCTGCTGACTCGGCAGTGTGGCTATGGAAGGAGAGCATGCTTGCAGGTCCTTCTGTGGCTCCATTACCAGAGCTGCTGACTCCGGCAGTGGGGCTATGGAAGGGAGAGCATGCTTGCAGGTCCCTTCTGTGGCTCCATTACCATGGCTGCTGACTCCGGCAGTGGGGCTATGGAAGGGAGAGCATGCTTGCAGGTCCCTTCTGTGGCTCCATTACCAGAGCTGCTGACTCCGGCAGTGGGGCTATGGAAGGGAGAGCATGCTTGCAGGTCCCTTCTGTGGCTCCATTACCATGGCTGCTGACTCCGGCAGTGGGGCTATGGAAGGGAGAGCATGCTTGCAGGTCCCTTCTGTGGCTCCATTACCACTGCTGCTGACTCCGGCAGTGGGGCTATGGAAGGGAGAGCATGCTTGCAGGTCCCTTCTGTGGCTCCATTACCAGAGCTGCTGACTCCGGCAGTGGGGCTATGGAAGGGAGAGCATGCTTGCAGGTCCCTTCTGTGGCTCCATTACCAGAGCTGCTGACTCTGGCAGTGGGGCTATGGAAGGGAGAGCATGCTTGCAGGTCCCTTCTGTGGCTCCATTACCAGAGCTGCTGACTCTGGCAGTGGGGCTATGGAAGGGAGAGCATGCTTGCAGGTCCCTTCTGTGGCTCCATTACCAGAGCTGCTGACTCTGGCAGTGGGGCTATGGAAGGGAGAGCATGCTTGCAGGTCCCTTCTGTGGCTCCATTACCAGAGCTGCTGACTCTGGCAGTGGGTCTATGGAAGGGAGAGCATGCTTTCAGGTCCCTTCTGTGGCTCCATTACCAGAGCTGCTGACTCTGGCAATGGGGCTATGGATGGGAGAGCATGCTTGCAGGTCCCTTCTGTGGCTCCATTACCAGAGCTGCTGACTCTGGCAGTGTGGCTATGGAAGGGAGTGCATGCTTGCAGGTCCCTTCTGTGGCTCCATTACCAGAGCTGCTGACTCTGGCAGTGTGGCTATGGAAGGGAGTGCATGCTTGCAGGTCCCTTCTGTGGCTCCATTACCAGAGCTGCTGACTCTGGCAGTGGGGCTATGGAAGGGAGAGCATGCTTGCAGGTCCCTTCTGTGGCTCCATTACCAGAGCTGCTGACTCTGGCAGTGGGGCTATGGAAGGGAGAGCATGCTTGCAGGTCCCTTCTGTGGCTCCATTACCATGGCTGCTGACTCTGGCAGTGGGGCTATGGAAGGAGAGCATGCTTGCAGGTCCCTTCTGTGGCTCCATTACCATGGCTGCTGACTCTGGCAATGGGGCTATGGAAGGGAGAGCATGCTTGCAGGTCCCTTCTGTGGCTCCATTACCAGAGCTGCTGACTCTGGCAATGGGGCTATGGAAGGGAGAGCATGCTTGCAGGTCCCTTCTGTGGCTCCATTACCAGAGCTGCTGACTCTGGCAGTGGGGCTATGGAAGGGAGAGCATGCTTGCAGGTCCCTTCTGTGGCTCCATTACCATGGCTGCTGACTCTGGCAGTGGGGCTATGGAAGGGAGTGCATGCTTGCAGGTCCCTTCTGTGGCTCCATTACCAGAGCTGCTGACTCTGGCAGTGGGGCTATGGAAGGGAGAGCATGCTTGCAGGTCCCTTCTGTGGCTCCATTACCAGAGCTGCTGACTCTGGCAGTGGGGCTATGGAAGGGAGAGCATGCTTGCAGGTCCCTTCTGTGGCTCCATTACCATGGCTGCTGACTCTGGCAGTGGGGCTATGGAAGGGAGAGCATGCTTGCAGGTCCCTTCTGTGGCTCCATTACCATGGCTGCTGACTCTGGCAGTGGGGCTATGGAAGGGAGAGCATGCTTGCAGGTCCCTTCTGTGGCTCCATTACCATGGCTGCTGACTCTGGCAATGGGGCTATGGAAGGAGAGCATGCTTGCAGGTCCTTCTGTGGCTCCATTACAGAGCTGCTGACTCTGGCAATGGGGCTATGGAAGGAGAGCATGCTTGCAGGTCCTTCTGTGGCTCCATTACCAGAGCTGCTGACTCTGGCAATGGGGCTATGGAAGGAGAGCATGCTTGCAGGTCCCTTCTGTGGCTCCATTACCAGAGCTGCTGACTCTGGCAGTGGGGCTATGGAAGGGAGAGCATGCTTGCAGGTCCCTTCTGTGGCTCCATTACCAGAGCTGCTGACTCTGGCAGTGGGGCTATGTAAGGGAGAGCATGCTTGCAGGTCCCTTCTGTGGCTCCATTACCATGGCTGCTGACTCTGGCAGTGGGGCTATGTAAGGGAGAGCATGCTTGCAGGTCCCTTCTGTGGCTCCATTACCAGAGCTGCTGACTCTGGCAGTGGGGCTATGTAAGGGAGAGCATGCTTGCAGGTCCCTTCTGTGGCTCCATTACCAGAGCTGCTGACTCTGGCAGTGGGGCTATGGAAGGGAGAGCATGCTTGCAGGTCCCTTCTGTGGCTCCATTACCAGAGCTGCTGACTCTGGCAGTGGGGCTATGGAAGGGAGAGCATGCTTTCAGGTCCCTTCTGTGGCTCCATTACCAGAGCTGCTGACTCTGGCAGTGGGTCTATGGATGGGAGAGCATGCTTTCAGGTCCCTTCTGTGGCTCCATTACCAGAGCTGCTGACTCTGGCAGTGGGTCTATGGATGGGAGAGCATGCTTTCAGGTCCCTTCTGCGGCTCCATTACCAGAGCTGCTGACTCTGGCAGTGGGTCTATGGATGGGAGAGCATGCTTTCAGGTCCCTTCTGCGGCTCCATTACCAGAGCTGCTGACTCTGGCAGTGTGGCTATGGAAGGGAGAGCATGCTTTCAGGTCCCTTCTGCGGCTCCATTACCAGAGCTGCTGACTCTGGCAGTGTGGCTATGGAAGGGAGTGCATGCTTTCAGGTCCCTTCTGCGGCTCCATTACCAGAGCTGCTGACTCTGGCAGTGTGGCTATGGAAGGGAGTGCATGCTTTCAGGTCCCTTCTGTGGCTCCATTACCAGAGCTGCTGACTCTGGCAGTGTGGCTATGGAAGGGAGAGCATGCTTGCAGGTCCCTTCTGTGGCTCCATTACCAGAGCTGCTGACTCTGGCAGTGTGGCTATGGAAGGGAGAGCATGCTTGCAGGTCCCTTCTGTGTCTCCATTACCAGAGCTGCTGACTCTGGCAGTGTGGCTATGGAAGGGAGAGCATGCTTGCAGGTCCCTTCTGTGGCTCCATTACCAGAGCTGCTGACTCCGGCAATGGGGCTATGGATGGGAGAGCATGCTTGCAGGTCCCTTCTGTGGCTCCATTACCAGAGCTGCTGACTCCGGCAATGGGGCTATGGATGGGAGAGCATGCTTGCAGGTCCCTTCTGTGGCTCCATTACCAGAGCTGCTGACTCCGGCAATGGGGCTATGGATGGGAGAGCATGCTTGCAGGTCCCTTCTGTGGCTCCATTACCAGAGCTGCTGACTCCGGCAATGGGGCTATGGATGGGAGAGCATGCTTGCAGGTCCCTTCTGTGGCTCCATTACCATGGCTGCTGACTCGGCAGTGGGGCTATGGAAGGAGAGCATGCTTGCAGGTCCCTTCTGTGGCTCCATTACCAGAGCTGCTGACTCCGGCAGTGGGGCTATGGAAGGGAGAGCATGCTTGCAGGTCCCTTCTGTGGCTCCATTACCAGAGCTGCTGACTCCGGCAGTGGGGCTATGGAAGGGAGAGCATGCTTGCAGGTCCCTTCTGTGGCTCCATTACCAGAGCTGCTGACTCCGGCAGTGGGGCTATGGAAGGGAGAGCATGCTTGCAGGTCCCTTCTGTGGCTCCATTACCAGAGGCTGCTGACTCCGGCAGTGGGGCTATGGAAGGAGAGCATGCTTGCAGGTCCCTTCTGTGGCTCCATTACCAGAGCTGCTGACTCTGGCAGTGGGGCTATGGAAGGAGAGCATGCTTGCAGGTCCCTTCTGTGGCTCCATTACCACAGCTGCTGACTCTGGCAGTGGGGCTATGGAAGGAGAGCATGCTTGCAGGTCCTTCTGTGGCTCCATTACCAGAGCTGCTGACTCTGGCAGTGGGGCTATGGAAGGAGAGCATGCTTGCAGGTCCCTTCTGTGGCTCCATTACCAGAGCTGCTGACTCCGGCAGTGGGGCTATGGAAGGAGAGCATGCTTGCAGGTCCCTTCTGTGGCTCCATTACCAGAGCTGCTGACTCCGACAGTGTGGCTATGGAAGGAGAGCATGCTTGCAGGTCCCTTCTGTGGCTCCATTACCAGAGCTGCTGACTCCGGCAGTGTGGTCTATGGAAGGAGAGCATGCTTGCAGGTCCCTCTGTGGCTCCATTACCAGAGCTGCTGACTCTGGCAATGGGTCTATGGAAGGAGAGCATGCTTGCAGGTCCCTTCTGTGGCTCCATTACCAGAGCTGCTGACTCTGGCAGTGGGGCTATGGAAGGGAGAGCATGCTTGCAGGTCCCTTCTGTGGCTCCATTACCAGAGCTGCTGACTCTGGCAGTGGGGCTATGGAAGGGAGTGCATGCTTGCAGGTCCCTTCTGTGGCTCCATTACCAGAGCTGCTGACTCTGGCAGTGGGGCTATGGAAGGGAGTGCATGCTTGCAGGTCCCTTCTGTGGCTCCATTACCAGAGCTGCTGACTCTGGCAGTGGGCTATGGAAGGAGAGCATGCTTGCAGGTCCCTTCTGTGGCTCCATTACCATGGCTGCTGACTCTGGCAGTGGGGCTATGGAAGGGAGAGCATGCTTGCAGGTCCCTTCTGTGGCTCCATTACCATGGCTGCTGACTCTGGCAATGGGGCTATGGAAGGGAGAGCATGCTTGCAGGTCCCTTCTGTGGCTCCATTACCAGAGCTGCTGACTCTGGCAGTGGGGCTATGGAAGGGAGAGCATGCTTGCAGGTCCCTTCTGTGGCTCCATTACCAGAGCTGCTGACTCTGGCAGTGGGGCTATGGAAGGGAGAGCATGCTTGCAGGTCCCTTCTGTGGCTCCATTACCAGAGCTGCTGACTCTGGCAGTGGGGCTATGGAAGGGAGAGCATGCTTGCAGGTCCCTTCTGTGGCTCCATTACCAGAGCTGCTGACTCTGGCAATGGGGCTATGGAAGGGAGAGCATGCTTGCAGGTCCCTTCTGTGGCTCCATTACCAGAGCTGCTGACTCTGGCAATGGGGCTATGGAAGGAAAGCATGCTTGCAGGTCCCTTCTGTGGCTCCATTACCAGAGCTGCTGACTCTGGCAGTGGGGCTATGGAAGGAGAGCATGCTTGCAGGTCCCTTCTGTGGCTCCATTACCATGGCTGCTGACTCTGGCAGTGGGGCTATGGAAGGAGAGCATACTTGCAGGTCCCTTCTGTGGCTCCATTACCAGAGCTGCTGACTCTGGCAGTGGGGCTATGGAAGGAAGCATGCTTTCAGGTCCCTTCTGTGGCTCCATTACCAGAGCTGCTGACTCTGGCAGTGGGGCTATGGAAGGGAGAGCATGCTTTCAGGTCCCTTCTGTGGCTCCATTACCAGAGCTGCTGACTCTGGCAGTGGGGCTATGGAAGGGAGAGCATGCTTTCAGGTCCCTTCTGTGGCTCCATTACCAGAGCTGCTGACTCTGGCAATGGGACTATGGAAGGGAGAGCATGCTTGCAGGTCCCTTCTGTGGCTCCATTACCAGAGCTGCTGACTCTGGCAATGGGGCTATGGAAGGAGATGCTGCAGGTCCTTCTGTGGCTCCATTACCAGAGCTGCTGACTCTGGCAATGGGGCTATGGAAGGAGAGCATGCTGCAGGTCCTTCTGTGGCTCCATTACCAGAGCTGCTGACTCTGGCAATGGGCTATGGAAGGAGAGCATGCTTGCAGGTCCCTTCTGTGGCTCCATTACCAGAGCTGCTGACTCTGGCAATGGGGCTATGGAAGGGAGAGCATGCTTGCAGGTCCCTTCTGTGGCTCCATTACCACGGCTGCTGACTCTGGCAATGGGGCTATGGAAGGGAGAGCATGCTTGCAGGTCCCTTCTGTGGCTCCATTACCAGAGCTGCTGCTTTGCCACCACATTGCAAACTCCACTTGATGACCTGGAGTTCATACTAGCCACTCCCTAGCCTCATGATCCAACTCACTGTTTTGCTGGGTTGCCACCTGTCTGGTTTTAGACCAGATAATCCGTTTTTGGGGGGTCCTTATCCCGTCATCCAGTTTTACTTAAATTTAGTCCACATTTTGGGCTCTTTTGAGTGCTCACACACTTTCAAAACTGACTATCAAATCATTCACTTTTTTGGTTGCATGTCCAGTTTACAAAGAAATTCTGATGTTGCAGGCCTTTGTTTGTAAAACCAGTCAGTCTGGGAGGTGTAAAGTATGGCCATTAAGACCATTCATTAGCAGTAAATCAACTTAATCTTTTCCACTTTGAATTTTAAGTATGGTCTGTTACTGCTGTGACAGGAATCAGTTTTTATACCTTTATATGCTCTCCAGTGTTCCTTTTTGTATGTAATATTCTGATGCGTTTTACATCCATTTTTGCTAAATTAATTATATATTTTTATTGACTTTATCACTACATTGATTCCCTCTCTCTCCTGAGTCCCCATCTGTTACTGATCTCATTTTTCATACTACCTGAATGTTCCATTAGTTTCACCATTACAGGCTATTCAGATAAATAGCATGGAATGGACGGAGTGTCTGAAACTGTTGAATACCTAAGAAGTATGAAAAGAAACAGCAGTAGCTGCTGAGCTAAAGGGAACACAATGCAGAACTGATGGTATTAGAAACATTTATAATTAATTTATCACAAATTGGTCAAAACCAGTGGCGGAGCTAAAGGGGGGCTGTGGGGCCCAGTTGCCCCTCCTGGCTGCCCCAATGTGAATAGTGGTGCCCCTCTGCTATCTTTATTCACAGTTTAGTGCCCATTGTGGAGCCCCGATAGGCTGAATGTCCCCCCCCCCGGCTCCAAAACCTGGCTCCGCCATTGGTCAAAACCTGTCAGAATACATGACTGACATGAAAGGAAAATGGGATGGTGTTTAACAGAGGTTAGAGCAAGGAACTATGAATGAGCTTGGTACATCCAACAGACATGGGTTTGATTCCAACAGCCTCCACTTGCATACTGTATGACCTTGAGCAGGATACATAACCTCCCTGTGCTCCCGGGTCACCCCAATAAATTAGCCTTGTACCCAGATGGCCTTACCTGCTTACCAAAAATGAAAATCAATCAATAAATAAATAAACAGTAACATTATTATAGGTACTATGTGAAATAGGTGACTCAAAAAGAGTGAGCCCAATAGCAGCAACGACAATTCAGTGACTTCAAAAACTGCGAGGGTACATGTCGGCAATTGCTGAAACAGCAATAGACACTTTTCTGTGGGGGGCCTTGCCCCCCCCCCCCACACCACCTTTACTGAAATAACCAACTCCGAGGTTGTAGCACCTCAGGGAAGGGGAACACCTTTGTCACTGTTTCAGCAATCGCAGACATGGTACCCTCGCTGTTTTTTGTAGTCGCTGAATTGCCATTGCTGTTATTGGGCTCGCTCTTTTTGAGTCGCCCATATCACAGGCTACCATATAGAATGGCTTCGTATCACTTTTGAAGTCTTTTCTGACATTGCAAATTGCTCTGGGGAAGAAACAGTATACTCATCAGTCATAAAAAAGGGGGGGGAGCCAGAGGTGGAATTTTTGGTATGGCTTAGTATCCAGTTTTCAACTCATCCAAAGGTGGCAACCCTTCAGTGTTTTGCCACCACTTGACGAACTTTGTTTCAATGGGCTGGCAATATAGCCTAGAGGTTAGAGTAATGAGCTGAGAATGAGCTTAGTATAACCAGCAGACCTGGGTTTGATTCCCACAGCCTCCGCTTGTATACCGTGTGACTCTGAGCAAGTCATTTAACCACCCCACTGCTCCTGGGTCATCCCTGAAAACAGGCACTTGTGCCTAGTGGGCCTTAACCAGTTACCAAAGAATAAAAAAAAAAGTTTGAGAAGTGGCAACAAACAGCAAGCCTGTCAATGCAATGTAGCTGGGGAGGGGACAGTATATCTGTGAGTTGACAAAGCAAAGCTTGTCAAGTAGTACCAAACAAACAATAGGTCCCACTATGAAACTGAGGAGGAGAAGGAATAATGCATTACAGTCTCACCTTCGAAACTGTGAAGCAAAATTATCAAACACAGGCTCACCTGATCAGTGCAGTAGATGATTCTAGTGTTGCTGGCACTCAGTTGTAAGATCATTTGTTACTTGGCCCAGAGTCATCAGCTGGAAGTTGCTCCCTGGTATCTATCAGCGCAATCATGGATTTCAATGTGTTCTGCCTGTTCTGGTAAGGACTGCTAAGACCATGTTGTAGGTAGTTGTTGGCAGCACCTGGCATGTGGAAGAATGGAGTGTTTATCATTCAGGGAGATTTCTAGCTCAGCAGAGTAGTGGACAGAATACTTCACAGTCTTGTCTTTGAGGCCCTGTTTGATCTAGTAAATGACATGTCTTTTTTCAAGAATTATAGTAGGCAGTGATAGTTATCCAAAACAGACAGCCTTTGGCCGTGTACCTTTTATTTCTCCCAACCTTCTTGCTGTGCAAAGTATAATTTCCCTTTCTTGGAACCAGAGGAGGCTGACTATGAGAGCTCAGAGAGCAGCATCAGGCTTGGCCAGTGTACACTTCCCCACCTGATAGGTCTAGTCTCAGATTCATATCCCAGAGGTTCTGCTGTAAAAAGGTTACTGCACCTATCCTTCTACATCCTCTGGGAGATGGATCTGCCTCAAATTATTCTGGCAGCTCCTAGTTATTGAGTTTTTAACATGAGCTGTTGCACCATGCACTCTGATTCCTTAGGTTAGGTTCTGAGATCTGATATCTGAGTCCCCGCTAGCATGATCCCTTCCTCATTCTGGACCACACACCCCTTTAGATATCAAATCAAGTCCCGAGTGGCAATATCAGTTTGTTTAATTGCCTCAGTGGTGACTGACTTGCATTGCAGCAAATTCAGATTCTGTCCATATCCAGGGGCATGGTTTTCCATCGGGCTGCCATGCTGGTTGACCATTTTGCTTGGTGGTGGTTTGCTGGGGGGAAGTGAGGTTTTTATAGTTTTTTCCTTTCACTGATCTCTTCTGTGTCCCACTTTTTGCCTGTTTCAGACTTCATCCCTCAACTGTACCAGTCCCTTAGTGTATTTCAATCCCAAAGTCAAATGAATAGACAGATTATTTAGGCTAGTAATAAGAGCAGCTGGGAGCTTTCATCTTAGGGGTCCATCTTAGTCAGGCATCCACATAGCCTCTTTCTAAAACTGTATTTTGATCAATTTTTTATTTTTTTTATTTTACAGTATAATTGGAATTACAATCCTTTGAGTCATAGACTCTGTTGCAAAGGCTCCACGTCGTTTACAGGGGGTGGAGGGAGAACCAAAGTACAAGGAAGACAGATGGAACGAGCAATTATATACAGGTTTCAGTACAGACAGTTTTTTTATACAGTGGCTCCATGGTGGTTACAGGGGGTGGAGAGACACAAGACAACATAAAGCATTAAAAGAAACACAATGTGTTTTTTTTTTTTACACTTTGATTTTTTCAGGTTACAGAATTGACATGGCACTTGAGAGGCGTTTTAAAAGCTTATGGGAGGCATACATGTGGGCCCAAGACAGAGCTAAATGCAGAGGGTGGAACGTAGGGACTAGGAAGTCCCAGAGTCAGTTAAGGGGATGGGGGGGGAGAGAGCAGGCCTTATTGGCAGATACTTTTTGTAGATTCGTAGATACTTTGCAGAAATTTGTAAATGATTTATAATGAAGAATGTGTGATGCACTGTACGTATTTTGACTGCACTTGGTGTGACTAAGTGGTGGTCAAAAATAGCATCTAGGTCTCTTTTAATTAGATTTCTTGTTTTGTCAGTAGAAAAAGTACAGAAACATTGCCCCCTGTTGGATTATTATAGTACTACAGTGGACCATAGTGAACTGGGACATGCGGTGCAGTTGCATCACATGGGTAGGGTTGGTGGGCTTTTCTCATTTGATCATTCATAGTTTTTGATCTGTTCTTTGCCACATCCAACAAAGGCGTAACCCTCCCCAGCCTTAATATCAATAAATGTTAGCTGCTTGCATCTCTGTCTCTCTCTTTTTTTAGATTAAGAGCACTTTATCATAGGAGTTTCTTGTCCCATGGAATCCCATGGTTAAGCTCAGCACCCTCCCAGGGCAACTCCTGAGTTGCTTCCTACTTTAGACCGACAGTATTTTAGGAGGTCCCTCTCTCTTTCTGTTTCTCTTTCTCTCTCTCTCTCTCTCTCTCTCTCTCTCTCTCTCTCCCTCTCTCTTCCCTTCTCTCCCAGCACTCACAAGGGCCCAAGCAGGTGTGTCAGAAGAGACAATCGAGGAACTATGTTGCTGGGTCATGTGTGTGTCATTGTTGTTCCCACTCCTAGTGTTTGCTACTTGTTTAGTCCCACCTGCATTTGTTGTTCTGTTATATTTTTCATACAAATTATGGTGGAAAGTATTCATTTAGCCCCACTGTGTTTAATATTACAGATTTGGGCCCCTCATATTCAAATAATTAATATGGTACTAACCATGTTGTAAGTGCCATGCACACCTAGAATAGCATGAGCTGAGAAGGTGAGAGCCATAGTCAGTGGCCCTCAGAGCATGATGCTGACCCAGATGCACAATAGCTCAGAAGATACTGCTGCACCAAAGCAAATGAGGGATCCCCATGTATACAGGGTGAGCGAATATTCAGCAGTTTTGGTAGAGCTAAACCACCACTGTCACAGTGCTGTTTACACTGCCAAAACTCTGCCTTTATGCCCACGCTTGGTAGTTTATTGGACTCCCACAATCACCCATCCTGGCTGGTGTAGGAATCTTCTGGTGGTTTAGTGCCACCCCAATCACCCATCTGGGCTGATGTAGGAATTCCCTGGTGGTCTAGTGGCCCCCTACCCTTCAAAAGTGCAACTGATCCCCCTCAATTGACCCAGCTGCTCAGGACCCTCCTACCTGCACCTTGTCACTCCAGTCACCAGTGCCAGTATACGGCATTAGAGATGTTGACCAGCCCAACCCTCCACTCACCACCTCAGCCAGCCACCATCAGAACTGCAGAGAGAGAGATCACACACCTACTGTAGAAACATACATTAGGCGCGTGATTTCTCACTGCAATCCAGATGGATGTCCACCGAGGTAGTGAGAGGAGTGCTGTGCCAGTCACCATCTCTAATACCATATATCAGCTGCAGTGACTAGTGTAAGGAGGGTGAGGAGGAGGTTCCTGAGTGGACAGGTTGGGGAGGGTTGGCTGCACCTGAGGAGGGGCCCACTATACCACAAGCGGATGCCTGCATCAGCCCAGACAGGTGATTGTGTGGTGTGGGGGTCCACTAGACCACCAGGAGATAAGCATACATACAGATCAGGTGACTGGGTGGTGGGCACCTAGTAGACCACCACGGTGTTATAAAGTACATTCAGTTTTATTTATTTAAGAAGATGTTTATAGTCCAATAGACTGTCACATTTTTAGAAACAGTAAATCCAACACATTAGACATTTCATTTCTTGTAAGGGTGGGTCATGTGTACAAACACCAGAATTCTGGGTAAAAAGATCCCAGGTCTAGCAGCGGTAATGGCTGAGGTGAGCCTTGACATTGTGGGGGTAACTGAAACTTGGTGCCATCAGGATCAGGGATGGGATATGGAGATACCAGGTTATATGCTTTTCAGGAGGGACAGGGAGGACAGGAGATGGGGTTGCACGCTAAGTAAAAGAGGGTATCAGGGTGATAGAATTACAGGCAAGTGGGGGAGGCTGAGGGCCTATGGGTTTCACTGGCCACAGGAAAAGGGGAGGTGGTGCGTACCGTGGTGATTTATAGGCCCCCCAATACAACTGGAATCTGTGGATAGCTACATGACAGATGAAATCTTGAGAGTGGCTGCTAAAGGTGAGGTGGTGCTGATGGGAGACCTGAATCTACCAGATGTGGATTGGGACACCCTATCAGCATCATCCACTAGTAGCAGGGAAATAGTAGACTCCCTGCAAACAGCCCTCCTAAGACAGCTGGTCGGGGAACCAACCAGGGAGGGAGCAGTTCTCGATCTGGTCCTGACAAATGAGGATAGGGTAGGAGATGTGTCATGGGGGAACACCTTGGTATGAGTGACCACAGCACTGTTTGGTTTACAATACAGAAAACTGTTGATGTTCACCGGACCAAGGTAAAGGTGTTTGATTCTAGGAGAACGGATTTCAGGAAAATGGGAGAGCACATGGGAAAGGCTCTAGAGGGAGTAGAGAATTTAACAGAGGTGAAGGATATGTGCGAGAGGATAAAAGAGGCTATTGTGGGGGTCACAGACCTATGCGCCAAGAAGTTAAGTAAGAATAAGAGGAGGAGGAGACTCCTGTGGTTTAATGGTGCTGTAGCAGAAAAGGTCAGGGCAAACAGAAGGGCTTTTCAGAAGTTCAAGGTACAACAAATGGAGGAGGACTAGGAAAGGTACCAGGTAAGCCAGAAAGAAGCAGAGATAGAAGTAAGGAGGGCAAAGGCATGGACAGAGGAGAACATAGCAAGTGCGGTCAAAAAAGGGGACAACATTTTTTTTAGGTATGTTAGTGAGAGGAGGAAAACTAGGCAGGGAATACTGCGACTAAGAGCAAGTGATGCTGAGCTGATAAAGGGGGACAAGGAGAAGGCAGAACTACTAAATAGCTATTTCTGCTCTGTGTTCACTAGGAAAAATGAAGGGGAGGGTAGTGGTGCAGGAGAAGCCAGGGCAGTGGGGGTGAGAGTGGATACGAGTTAATTCCGAATGGAGGAGACTCTAGGAGAACTACATTGCCTGAAGGTGGACAAGGCAATATGGCCAGATGGGATGCACCCCAGGGTGTTGAGGGAACTAAAGGATATATTAGCAGCACCCTTAACTGCACTCTTCAACAGGTCCTTGGAGTCCAGAGCGGTACCTGATGACTTTCTTGTAATAATAATGTGATTATTGATATCTCATGTCCTTTTGCACAAATGATTTGATATGTATTTGTATATGGTTTCTTGCTCTTGACACAGCACAAATTGCTGTGTTATCTATGTAACCTTTTTTGTACTGTACCTAATTGACGTGGAACCTTTGTAAAAGAGCCTCTGGCTCAAAGGTAGTAATTCCTAGAACAATAAACTAAACTGGAAAAAGGCGGATGTGGTCCCCCTGCACAAAGTAGGGGAGGGAGGAGGTGGGAAACTACAGGCCCATGAGCTTGACATCTGTGGTGGGCAAGCTCATGGAGAACCTACTGAAAAACAGGATTACTAGTTACCTGGATATAAGTGGCCTGATGAATCAAAGGCAACATGGCTTTACAAGGGGTAGATCCTGTCAAACGAACTTGATCGAGTTCTTTGACTGGGTCACCAAGGTAGTGGATTGGGGGGGTGGACATTGCATATCTAGATTTCACGAAGGCATTTGACTCTGTGCTGCACAGGAGACTTCTGTACAAGCTGACATGCCTGGGTCTGGAGCAGACTATGGTTCGATGGGTGAGAAACTGGCTGGGGGGGGCAGGAGACAGAGAGTCATTGTAAATGGGGTGGCATCAGGAGAAGGTGTGGTCACCAGTGGGGTCTCTCAGGGGTCTGTATTAGGGCCACTACTGTTCAAACTATTCATAGGGGACATTGCAGAGGGCTTTGAAGGGGATGTGTGTCTGTTTGCGGATGATATTAAGATCTGCAATAGGGTGGACACTCAGGAAGGAGTGGAAAGAATGTGGAGGGCTCTAGGGAGGCTGGAAGCATGGTCAAAAGAGTGGCAGCTTTCATTTAACATGGACAAGGGTAAGATCATGCATCTAGGCAACAAAAACCGGAGGGCCGGATACTGTATGGGTGGTCGTGACCTGGCAGTAACAGAACAGGAAAGAGACCTAGGCATCACTATATCAAGAGACCTGAAGGTGGCAAAGCACTGCGAGAAGACAGTGACTAGAGGCAGCAGAATGCTGGGCTGCACTGGGAGGGGGATTACTAGTACGAGGAAGGAGGTCATAGTACCTTTATACACCCATCTGGTTAGGCCACATCTGGAATATGGCATCCAGTTCTGGAGGCCATATCTCAGAAAGGATGTGGGGAGGCTGGAGCAGGTTCAGAGGAGGTCAACGAAGATGTTAAGAGGGCTCAGCCCCCTATCCTATGAAGAAAGGTTAAGGGGAATTGAACATGTACTCCCTGGAGCAGAGGAAGGAAAGGGGGGACATGATTGAGACCTTCAAGTACCTAAAAGGTATAAACCAAGTGCCAGTGGAGAGCATATTCCAGCTGAAAGGAAATCAGAGGACTAGGGGGTATGGGTTGCAGATTGTGGGCGGACAGTTCAAGGAGAACATTAGGAAGTACTATTTCACAGAGAGGGTGGTGGATAATTGGAATAGGCTCCCTGAGGAGTTGGTTGGAGAAACAACAGTGGGAGGGTTCAAAAGAGCATGGGACAGATACAAGGGAGTGTTCCGGGGGGGCTGAAAGACATGTCCTAGCTGATAACTAGGCAAGTGGGCAGACTAGGTGGGCCTGGCGATCCCTTTCTGCTGTCACATTTCTATGTATCTATGTATCTTGTACAAAATTACACAGATATATGCAGTATTAAACTGCTGCATCTATTCTCAGCTTTTCCTATACAGAGACTTAGCAGCAGATATAAATTTGACATTAGAATATAATATCACATCTCTAGAATTTAACAATTTTAAGAGCATTTCTTCTCTAATCATATATGTACATACTGTACAGCAACACATCTTTCTATCCATTTCCTTGAAAGCTCATTTATCAGTTGACAGTTGAACATAAAATGTATAATTATCTGGTCATTACCTTGTAAACATGGGCAACTAAATTGATTTCTGTATTGTTCCCATTTACAATGGACTCCTGAACTTAGTAGAAAAAAACAAATCTACATTGAGCTAGTGTTTTCATGTGTTTATTCAGTTCACACACAGATAGATACCAAAACATCTAATTTGTGTATACATAATGTAAAGGTCTTGGTATTATTCAGTCTAGCAACATTTAATTGTATCTCTATGTCCTTTAACTTTTGTCGAGTCATGTTTTTAAAAGCCAGACTTTCGGTCTGCATAATATGTCCAGATAGGACTCTAATTCATTTCATACTACAATTCTGTTTACTAAGGACATCCAGGTTTTTATTTCCGTATTGTCAGCTCCATGTATATGATTCTCTTACACAAGCTGCAAACAAAGAATTGAAGCTGTTCTGTACTATCTTGTACCAGAAATGTATAAGTCTATTGTAAACATTCAAAGTAAGTAATAAAACCTGGATTCAAATCTTAGTATTTCTTCTGGCACACCTGTATCCCATGAGGAGGGTGCATGGGGAAGGGCACCGTCCATAATGGCAACCCACTCCCCAGCGAATCCTTCATGGCGATGGGAGTGTAAGGCGACCAGATTAGAGGTCGGCAAAAATACAACAAGATGTTGCTATCATGCATGCTGCCAGTGGGGAGTGAGCGTCCTTGGCAGGCTTGGAGGGATAGGAGGAGCTGTAGGGGTGGCACTGGGTGGGCAGCTAAGCTTCGTTGTGAGCGTCAGGGTTGAAGTCCGCAGCTCGCGGCGGGTGTGATACTGGGTTCAGGTCCAGTAGCTGGTGCAATTCTATTGCTAGCCAGACCTTTTTTTAAAATTTTTCACACCCCCGACATGCACCCCTTGGAGTTGAGAATCCTTTAGTAGGGGGGTGCGGCAAAGTCCCCACGTTGTAGTGGGGGCCACAGCCCCGCTTACCGAAAACATTGCGCAGTCCTGATGCAGTCTTCCTGTGCGCTTGGTGTCAGAGTGCCAAAATGTTTTTGGCACTTAGATTCTTTGATAACGGCGATCACCTTTAGGCTTTCGCCGTTATCACATAGAACCTGGCACAAGCTGTGGAAGCCCCAGCAGTATTCTAATAAAAAGATTTTGAATTGGTTTAAGTTGTGATATTGTTTTCTCAAGTCCACACTCTTCTGCACCATTCTTCGCACCTCTCTACTATCACCACCTCTGCCTGCCACCACCCTCCCCCTTCCCCATCCCATATCTACCCCTGCCTCTCTCCCTAGCCCAGGTCCACCACCTTCTTCTCTTACCCTCCTTCAACTCCCTTCCTCTCTCCCTTTTCTAATCTGCTCACCCCACCCAATGTTGAATGTGTTCCCCAATCCTTACCTCCCACGCACCTCTCCTTCTACCTCCCTCCCAGTTACCCCTCTACACCCACTCTCTCTTCCACTTTCCTACGCTACCTGGTAGAATTGGCAGCAACTCAGTTTTTTCCACTCTACCTTTCCCTTTGACAATGCCCTTCTGGCAGCTTTAATTCATGTAAATATTATTTGTTGTGACTCATCATTCTTAAATGTATGCCTGATTGCGTCGTTCTAACTGTTATTTATATCACCTGTAGCTTTAGACCATGTATACCCTGTACTGAATTTTGTATTCAGACTGCTTGCCTGCTAATCTCACACAAACTGTACTTCAATTCTTTGTATATTGACGTGGAACCTTTATAAAAGAGCCATTGGCTCAAAGGTATTTGTCCGAAATTCTAATAAATAAAGAAAGAAATAAAGAACTATGGCTTTTAATTTTGTTTTATACCCAGCCATCACAGAGTTGAATGAATGGTGTGTGAATGTCTTATTAAATCTATCGATTACCAGGACACTTTGTCTTGCTTTTAACTTAGTGTTTTTCAACATGTAAATTCCAGTATGCCATACTGGTAAATGTAATGTCTAAATGAACAAATGAATCCCCAGTCTCTAGGACTTTATCATTAATTTTCTATTTATATGAGTTCTTCATATGTTTACCACAGACACCTACCATTGTCAGCATTTGGTGTTAATTGTACTGCACCAAATGTTTCTACCACCTTATCACATGCTTTAGCAGACAAATTGCTATTCATGATAGAATGACATACATCATCTGTGTATAATAGAAACATTTTTTACAATCTGCCTTTGGAGCATCAGTGTCTATTGTAGCCAATTCTTATAGATATATATGTCCACCCACTTGGGCATGCCCAGGATTCTCCACAGCCCCCGGACAAACCGTCGCTCGCATAGGCAAGGTGCTCCTGCCTGCAGGAGACCGCCTGCCCTGAACAGCCTAACACAAAGGTAAATCCCACCGGAGAATGGTCCATGCCACCTGCCCAGCTGGATTCTTTCAGCGCTGCTTCTGAGCTGAGGCCCGTTGGCGCCATGCGACTCCCTGCCCACCCCCACCCTCCCTCCCTCCCTATCTGGGCATTTACTTACATAGACTTTGCATCAGCTCCTTATCGTTTACCACCACTAAGGCCATCAGCTTATTATTCCTGCTCATCGAGTGCCTGTGCTCGATGCTCGTAGCTGCACTAAGGCCGTTTTTACTTCTTCCTACATGTATTATTTATTTATTTATTTATTTATTTATTTATTGAAAATGTTTCACCAGGAAAGGCACGCTGAGCAAAAAGATGCTCGTCTCACGGTGCGACCGGGGGGGAGGGTTACAGAGGAGGCAGGTATACATACAGTAGATGAGTTTAGCAGTAATGCAATACAGACAATATACATCGATTGGAGGTATTACAAATTAACTTTTTACATAAGGTGAGGAATACAGAACAATGAACAGTACCGACAGGGTAAATATGACATAGGTAAAGGCAAGGTAAGAGCAGTATAAACATTGCACAACAGGGACAGGGTAAACACGTCATAGGTATACATATCAAGTGTACAGTCATGGTTGGAGCAAAGCAGAGCAAACGCTACAGGGGAGGGGTGAACATACAATGGATACTCTAAGGGGAAAAACATTAGTTACATAAGTGCCATTAGCTTACTAGTGTGACAGGTCAGAACTTGAGTGCCTGTGCAGCCATGAGCTACAGTGGGAAGCACAGGAGCCTGTTGTAGTTGGGGGAGAATAGTATGCTTAGGAGCGTGGGGGGTATAGAAAGGTGATGTGAGAGGGAGGGCGAATGATATTGGTGCAGAGGGTGAGGTGGGGGGGGGAGATAGGAAGGGGAAGAGGGAGGTTTAAGGAGTAGGAGGGAGGAGTAAGCGTGAGTGTAAGCGCATGGAGCAGTATATAAGCCAGCCAATTTGGCTATTGCCAGGTCGCTGGTCAGGCTCTGGGAGGTACTGGGGGAGAGATAAAAGGAGGGGGGAGTTCAGGGGCAGTTGCAATTTGTTGCGAGAAAGTTAGTGAGGGCAGAGGATAGGGAGTATTTGGATGATGAGTGGCGGATCTGAGTAGGTAGGCCATTCCAGAGTTTGGGGAAGAGGTAGGAGAAGGACGATTGGCCGGCGGTGGTCTTTTGGTGGGGGATGGATAATAGCCTTGTGTCAGTACAGCTGTTCAGCTGTACTATTCCCAACTCCATTATGGCTCACACATTTCTGGTCTGTCTAGTTATCAGCCTCTTGCTCTGTTCCTTTGCTAAGCTCTCGCTACTACCCTGTCCCCACAGTAGTACCAGGCTGCAATACTCACTTAGAGATTTCAAATTCTCTAACATGCTGGTGAGACCGGCTGGCAACCTTGATCTTACTCCACTATTGATTCCAAGATTCATTAATTATCTCATGGCCAACTACCTAGATCATAGACTCTGCTTCGAAATTACTATGGTCTATCCTATTACTCATCACAAACTCTGGTATCTCTTGCTGCTTGCAATCCTATTGGCAGGTGATGTGGAACAAAACCCAGGTCCTGTATATTCTCGGCCATGCAACAATGCCTCCTGGGTTACTACTGGGGGGCTATGCATAGCCCATCTAAATATTAGAAGCCTTACGCGCAATTTCACGGAGCTGGAGGCTTGGGTCTCCACCTACAATCCTGATATATTATGCCTATCTGAGACGTGGCTTAAGCCTTCCACCCCTGACTCAATCTGCGCGTTACAAAACTATAGCCTTATCAGGAATGACAGATGATCTCCTAAGCGGGGTTGGGGTGTTGCGCTGTTTTACAAAACTCATCTCAACATCTCACATATTGCTACACCACAATCCTCCACTTGCGAGTCTCTAGATGCACTTCTTCGCTTGGGTGCTAAAAATTTACATATAGTTGTTGCTTACAACCCGCCCCTGGGAGGACTGTCTGCCTTCATAAATTTGCTGAAGGACTCGATAAAATTAGCAGGTTATAATGAACTGCTTATTCTAGGGGAGATGAACTTAAACTGGCTTGGACAAACGCATGACCAACTTCTATCTGCAATACAGAATTTTAGCCTTCATCAAGTCATAACAGAGCCCACAAAGATCTCCCCAATACAACGTCTAGCACATTACTTGACTGGATGTTAACAAATAGGACTGACAGAATTGTGGATGCTGGCACTCTACCCGTTACTATATCAGATCACTCCCCCATTTATTGTGTATGGCAACACTCTAGCTCCCAGTCCTTGCCCCCACGCTATATCACTTTTAGGAACTACACTAATCTGAATCAGGCTAAATTCCTGTACGAAGTCTCATCTATAGATTGGTCCTATCTTTCTCAGTCTCTTGATGCTCAGACAGCTCTGAATTACTTTTTAGACCATTTTTGTTCAATTCAGGATAGACATACATCCCTAGTGACCCAACGTGTGCGCGCTACACCCACTAAATGGCTGCACAAAGATCTACTGACAGCTTTACATGTCAGGGATAAGAGCTGGAAGCAGTTTAGAAAAACTGGCCTTACTGCTGACTACCACACCTACAGGACCCAGAGAAGTGACTGCAAAATACGGATTAGACAAGCAAAAAGCGGATATTATAAGGGGCTTCTGATGGAAGCAACAGGTGACTCCAGAAAATTTGGGGCACATGTAAAATCATTCCTAGGAACAAAGAAAACTAAACTGGCAGATGAAATGTTCGTTAGTGGTGTTCACTGCAATAACCCTAGGACCATTGTGGAGGCCTTTAATAATTCTCTAAATTAAAATTAAATTAAAAAATTCTCTGACCTGTCCAGCTTTACATCAGTCTTCCTGAATGGTCAGCCTTTACCCACCCCCACTGTCGCTGTACTTACCCCGCATTTCTATTTTAAGGCAATATCAAAATCTGACGTCCAGGGCCTGCTAAATATGATCCCTGACAATACTAGTGTAGGCTCTGATGGGATTGTACCCAAACTCCTCAAACTTGCCGCATCATTTATTGCTCAGCCTCTGTCAAGGATTTTTAACCTGTCTCTCTGCAATGGTGTTGTCCCTGACATCTGGAAAATGACTTGAGTCACTCCAGTCTATAAGAAAGGTGATATAAGAGATATGACCAACTATCAGCCAATAGCTATACTATCAGTCCTCTGTAAAATCCTGGAAAAGTTAGTATCAAGACAAGTTATTGAATTTTTGTCTAAACATAACCTCTCACCAGTTCAGTATAGCTTTCGGAAGGGTCATAAGCACCTCCATGGCCCTGCTTCACCTTACAAATGACACCTTAACTGCTATGGACAAAGGACACCTCATGGGAGCAGTTTTATTGGCTTAACAAAGGCCTTTGACCTTGTTGATCATCCTATTCTGCTTGACAGTCTCCTAGCCCTTGGTTTCTCTCATAACGCAGCTGCCTGGTTTAAAAGCTATCTGTCAAATAGGACTCAGCTTGTTAGGTTCAACTCTGCAATATCCAGCCCTAGGGCTATCAATCTAGGTGTTCCCCAGGGATCAATATTAGGACCCCTTTTCTTCTCTATTTTCATTAACAGTATCTCTCTGAATATCTCCTGCTGCTTGGCTATCTTTTATGCAGACGACCTGGTATTGTACTGTAGTGATAATAATATTCAACAAATAAACCAAACCCTTACTGCTGCATTTAAATCCACCCAATCCTGGTTCCTCCACCATAAGCCAATCCTGAATGCTGATAAAACGCATACTATGCTGCTTGGCTCTGCAGTCAAATTAAATAAAAACCAGGACAGATTTGTAGTCTCTGGTCGGGATGGGAAGGTCCTCAAACCAGTTTGCTCATTCAAGTATCTAGGTGTACTCCTCAATGAAAATCTTAATTTTGGTCAGCATATAGCATCCACCTGTAAATCAGTAAATGCCAAAATAGGAGTAGCCTACAAAACCAGTTATGTCTTTACATAGCCAGCAAGATTAGCTGTAGTCCATGGGATTCTGCTCCCGTCACCATCCTATGGGGTAGCTACCTATCTCAATGCATCCAAAACTCTCCTCAGGGAGTGGGACACTACCTATAACAGCATATGCAGGTGTGCATCAGCCTCTCCCTGGTCAAAACACCATTGCAAACTTTATGCCGATCTGAATTGGCTACCCCCAGCTTTGGCTCGAACTCTTGCCCTTGGCTCCCTGATTGATAATATCATCAGAACTGGCATCCCAATCTCGCTGGCCTCCATAGTAACTCCACTGACCTCCTCTCATGGCCTACGATCAGCTGATAAGCCACTGCTGCAAATACCTAGATGTAAATCTAACAAAGGAACCCTTACTTTCTCTCATTCAGCGCCTAAACTCTGGAACTCCCTGCCTCTTGATGTACGCTTAGCCCCAGTCATGCCCAGTTCAAAAACAGGTATTGTTTTTTCCTCTTCAGCCAGATCTTCTGTGCCTGTTTCAAACCCCCCTGAATTTGCCTTCTACTCTAACCCACTTCCCCAGCTGCTGTAAACTGATCTCCACTTATTCTGACCATCTAGTTTATTATTCTAGGCACTTATTGTCTCATTTTGTTTGTGCTTTAGCTACCTTTAACCACGCAGCTGTCAGCCATATGTGATTTTTTCTCACTGGGTCTTTTTATTGAATATAAACTGTGAACTATTATTGTTACCTAATTATGTGATTGTTAAACCTTGTTTTAGCTCTGTATGTATTACGTCTCTACACTAAATCAAATTGTATCCCCTGTACATCCCTACTTATTGTAAATCTCCCTGGTCCGCGCGTGAAAATAGTCATGTTTTGGCTAAAGGCACTTACCCGGGAAACAAAAACTAAATAAATAATATATATATATATATATATATAGAGAGAGAGAGAGAGAGAGAGAGAGAGAGAGAGAGAGAGAAAGAGAGAGAGGTGCTAACACATACCCCTGTTTTACCCATTTGTCAAGTCAAGTCAAGTTTATTAATACAAAGATGTATAAAAACAATACATTTCATCACATCAATTCACAAAATACATATAAAATATTCATCATTCAATTACAATAAAATATTCATCATTCAATTGCAATAAAACATTCTGTAAGGGGAATTATATAAAAAGTTATACCCAGAAATCACTTTTTTCATCTTATTGGCAAAATTTGCCATCCCATACATTATTTTAACATTTCCCAGGCCAAGCAAACACATTGCACAATTATCCCTGCCTTCAAAATTTTTCACTATGAGCAGTGGTGTAATCCATTTATCTCTTTCCTTCTTCAGATCAACGCAATCCAGTAATTTGTGTTGTAAACTTTCTATATTTCCATTATTACAGTTACATCTCTTTTTATTTCCAAACTGACCCCACCATTTGTTATAATGAAGATTCACAATACCTAGACTTTCAAGCCTCATATTGCAAAGATTATTCCTATGCTTCTTATTTGCACAGTTTATCAAATATGCCTCCATATTCCCATTATCTTTTATATTAGAGTAAAACCCATATCTATCAAGCTCATGTACTCTTGCAATATCAATCTGGAGTGAAATATCAGTAAATCTTTGAATAACAGCCTTTGCAAACAGGTTTGCATCCAGCAAGGCCTTATCTGACCATATATCCTCCATACCAGAGCTCCTTAATAAACAATTCAAACTTTGGAACCAACACGCTAATACAAACACCATCCTTTAATCTTGCCAAGTAGTCAACCCAACATAAATTTGGGAGTCTCTCTGTAGGCATCTTTGCCATCTTTTCCCAGTATTTGATAGTTCTAATTGAAATTTTAACATTTAAGGGGGCATACCTGCTTCCAATCTCATAAAAGCTGTTGGACAGTCCCATGGGAGCTCAAGTGTATTTCTCAAAAAGACATTCTGGATAGGTTCTATCTTTGAATCCCCAGCCAAAAGGCCCCATACTTCACAACCATATAGCATCTTGGAAATGGTCTTTGCTTCAAATGACCTTCTGAGAGCTACAAAAGAATTATTCGAAACCTGTTTGCAAAGACACTTACAGCAGACATTGAACTATGTGATCTATTTTTTATCTCACACAAATGAGTATTCCACCTCAAATTATTTTCAAAAGGCCTCTGAGGCCGGGAGATCAGAGGGCTGTGGGTTCAGTTCCCACATCTGGCACTTGGGTTAATATCCCAATACTGACACTGTAGTGCAGCATGAGGGGGATGCTGCACTTCTGAGGTGTCGTCTTTTGGATGAGATGTTAAACCGAGGTTCCATCTGCCTGGATTGGTGGTAGTTCAGGTGGATGCTAAAGATCCCATGACACTTCTCGAAAAGAGTAGGGGATTTCCCCAGTGTCCTGGCCAAAGTTCTCCCATTCACTAAAAAAAATACCACCAACAGCTTAATCTGGTTCAATTTCAGTTGCTTACCATCTGTATCCCCCCTTCCCCCAGTCACCCCTGAAAAAGGGACTTCTAGGCCCAGTGGACTTACCGGGTCAACAAAATCCAATAAATGAATAAATAAATGCAATTGCCAGATATCTAAATGACTTCATTTCTTCTATCCTTTTATAATTAATTTCCCAAAAGCTTTTCACATGTGTTTTGCCAAATGATATAATCTTTGTTTTTTCTATATTCAGATCTAATTTCAGTTTAAAGAATAATTCCATCAAGCTTATCATTGCTCTCTTTATACCCAGGGGAGTTTGTGAAATAACAAGAGCATCATCTGCATATAATACAATTTGATTTTTTTCCTTATTTATTGAAGGTGCAAACGTATCAGTTTTGGCCACATCTCTAATTATTGTTTTGATATATAAATTAAACAATAAGGGGGCTAATAGACAACCTTGCTTAACTCCCTTCCCTACCTTTATTTCTTTTGTAAGTGCACCATCTCTAGAGTATCGAACCAAAGCAGTGGTACTGCAATGTAGCCTCTGTAATATCTTTAGTAAATGTTCATCAATATTTAACATCGCCAGAATCTCCCACAATTTATTTCTATCCACAGAATCAAAAGTGGCCTGTATATCAATAAAACATACATAAGGGGTGCGATATTCAGAACTGCGCCAGGCAGGGGCACAAGCCGGGCGCAGTGCAACTGGGATGCGCCAGGGTGTGGCCTGGGCGATATTCAATGGTGCTGCACCATGGCTCCACACCATTGAATATGGCACCATGGCCACCCGCATTGCACATGGCACAGTGGCACTGCGCCAGCGCACGTGGCCAGAGAGGAGCAGGGGAAGGCTAGTGAAGTGCCATTGTGCTAGGTGCAGCAACCACGATATTCAGTGTGGACATGCAAATGGGCCATAATGTATGCAAAGGCACAAATGGGGCCATTGCATGTCATTATGGCTCCATTTGCATGCAGGTGCACCGATCCCCTGCGACTTGCACCTGGCGCCCTGCCAGGCTGCTGCCGTCGGGGACCGACGCCCCTGCCCCTCACCAGCAACACACCCCAGTGCCCGATCGTGGGCTGTAATAAATATGTTACTCCCTGGTGGTCCAGTGGACCGAATTCCATGCCCAATCGCGGGCTGTAATAATTGTTTAACTCCTTGGTGGTCCAGTGGACCTAACTCCATGCCTGATCACGGGCTGTAAAATAATTCTAACTCCCTGGTGGTCCAGTGGTAGCGTACCCCTCCCAACCCGCCCACTCATACCCCACCCACTCCCCCCGGTCAGCGGCGGGTGGCAGCACCCACCCGTAAGCCCTCCAACTGACAGTGTACAGTATGGCTCTACCCATTGGTCCACAATGTGGGCCAATGGGCACTCTACACCATGCTGTATTCTGTCAGTCAGCAGCTGGGAGGCTTGTGGTGGGTGCTGCCTCCCTCGCTGACCGAGGGGAGCCGGGTGGCAGGTATGAGGTGGGTTGGGAGGGTATGGCACCACTGGACCACCAGGAGTTAGAATTATTTTACAGCCTGTGATCGGGCTGGAGTTAGGTCCACTGGACCACCAGGGTGTTTAAAACTATTATACAGCCCGCGATCAGGCAAGGAGTTAGGTCCACTGACCCACCAGGGTGTTTAAAACTATTATACAGCCCGCGATCAGGCAAAGAGTTAGGTCCACTGGACCACCAGGGAGTTTAAAACTAGTATACAGACCACAATCGGGCATTGGGGGGGCGCTACACCACTGGACGGTGCCACCAGGGCTCGGGTGGCCACCCACAGCTGGCAGCTGCCGTGTTGCACCAGCAATGCAGCAGCCAGCCTGTGGGTGGCCAGTCCCTCCTGTTATTTTGGGCACATCTTTGCACCCCTATGCGGCGCCAAGGCAGGTGTTTGCCTGCATGTCGCCACCACATCCAGGCTGAATATTGGGATGTGTTGAATCATGGACAACACCCCGCTGGGCTGCGCCACATTACTGAGTGCGCCCGGCGCGCCGGATTTGACGGAGCAAATTCCCTTTTGAATATCACAGCAGGCACATCAGTGGGTTGGGCATGGCACAACACTGTTGCGCCATGCGCAACCCCTTTGAATATCCCACCCAAAGTGTACGTTTCATCCTAGTTATATATAATTCCAACAAGTAGTTCAGCATAAAGACCAAATCTAGAGTATTAGAATTCTTCTTAAAACCACATTGAAACTTGGAAATCAATTTATTTTCTTCTACCCAAAGTGATAGCCTTTGCAATAACAAACGAGTAAAAATCTTTTGAGAAATTGGCAATAGTGTTATTGGTCTATAACACATAGGATCATATTTGGAACTTTTTTATGTTGATTGTGTGCAAGCACAAGAAACATATTGTGGCAGCTTTTCCAAGAAGCAGGTTGTGGAGGTATGGTACTGTTGTGGCCAATGCCCCCACAGCCTTTAAAGTCTTGGCCTGCTGTCCCCAATGGTGTGGCACGCTGCTGCTGACACTAGTTCAGCCAGCGTGCCACAACCTTGTAAAAATTTAGCCACTGCAATCAAGGACAGCCTCGTCATTGCAGCGTCATCTGCTGCATTGAGGAAGCGACCCCTCATTGCAGGGCTGTCCCTTGAATTCCTCATCCAGCTTGCCAACGGGGAGTCCAGTCCCTGTCGGCATGTCCCCCCCATTTCTTTCTGTACTGAGGGGGGTGCCCAATCCCCCTCGGCATTATGTCCCCCCCCAAAAAAGTTTAATTTGCCAACGGGGGAGCCCACTCCCCGTCTGCATTATGCCCCGCCCAAAGTATTTACCAACGGAGCAGCCCACTCCCTGTCAGCATAATTCCCCCACAAAGATTCATTTGCAGATGGGGAAGCCCACTCCCCATTGGCATATTCCCCCCAAACACCCAGTAGACTTGTGCCGAGGGGGTGCCCAATCCCCCTCGGCTCTTGCACCTCCCCTTTTGTGCCGATGGGGGTGCCCAATCTGCCATCAACTACAGCTGCTCCCCCCCAAAAAAATACTGTGTTGGCATGCTGGGAGCTCACCTCAGCATGCCAAATGGTCCTGAAAGAAAAAAAAGTCCCGCGATAGTTCTTATTGTTGTACCCTGTAAAAAAAAAGAAACAGCCCCTTGTCGTCTCCCTGCTCCCTCCCACAACCCGCACCCACCCACTGCACACCCTGCCTCCCCACACCCTCCCACCCCATATTTACCTCCAGAGTCTGGCGAACGATCTTCGGTGGACCGGGAACACGTCTGCACTCTTCAAAGCCGACCGCAAACTAAGGAAATGCCGGTAAGCTGTATAATGGAATAAATAGGGTTTTTTCAATTTTGATGCATATCTCAGTCATTTTTTTGGAATTTTGACACCAAATTTTCAACATGGGGTTTTTGGGACCGTTCCTCATGAATTCTGCCACTGTCATGGCGTTAATCGGCCCTGAAAGGTAATTTTGCAGTCACTGCATGGAATCACCTTTTGGGACAAGTAACAAAATGACAGTGTCAGTGTTCATGAAGTGGGCTCTCAAAAAGCCTATGTTGCAAATTTGGTGGAAAAAATCCAAAAAATTACTGTTTTACGAACATGTGTTGCGCAGTTGCTACGCTTGCTCCTAATTTCGTGAATTTGCAATATTTTCAAGTCACATTTTCAACATTGGCATTTTTCCACACCTCCTTATAAACAGTGCAGCTGTCATTTTTCACATCCTGGCCAAAATGTGTTTTCGCTCTTCTGACGCACAATAGCACAGTTGCTGTGGGAAATCAGTTTTTGGGACAGATTAAGAAAATGACAGTGTCACTGTTCATGAGCAGAGGTCCTAAAATGCCTATGTTGAAAATTTGGTGCCGATACTCCATAAAGTGACTGTGTTATGAGCGTGCATAGCACTGTTTGCAGGCACACTCGTAAGTTCGCAAATTTGTAATATTTTCACTCCAGATTTTCAACATTGCCATTGTTCTGCACCTCCTTATGAACGGTATAGCTGTCATTTTTCAGATCCTGGCCAAAATGTGTTTTCACACTTCCAGCGTAGAATAGCAAGGTCACTGTGGGAAATCCATGTTCGGGACACATTATGAAAATGACAGTGACACTGTTCATTAGCAGAGGTCCTAAAATGCCTATGTTGAAAATTTTGTGATGAAACTCCATAACATGACTGTGTTACGAGTGTGCGTTGTGCAGTTTCCATGCACCCTTGTAACTTCACAAATTAGTAAGAAGAGAACGAGTGACAGATGGGGGAGTGAGTGAGCTCAATGGAGCTCTATCATGATTGCTGTGGATTTCTTTGAGGGCAGAAAAGGGCGGCAACACATGCAGGGGTCCCGTACAAAAGGGCTGCTTGCAGCGCCGGCAAAAGCGGAACGAGCGAGTGACAGAGGGGAAGTGAGTGAGGTCAACGGAGCTCTGGTGGGACTGCTGCAGATTTCTTTTTGGGCAGAAGAAGGTGCCAACATAGGCAGGAGCCCAGTACAAAAGGGCAGCCTGCAGCACCAGTAGAAACAGAATGAACACGTAAGACAGGGAGAGTGAGCGACCTCAACGGAGCTCTCTCGGGACAGCGGCAGATTTATTTGTGGGCAGAAAAAGGTGCCAATGCAGGCAGGAGCCCAGTACAAAAGGGCAGCCTGCAGTGCCAGGAGAAACACAATGAGCGAGTGACAGAGGGGGAGTGAGCAAGCTCAACGGAGCTCTATTATGACTGCTGCGTATTTGTTTGTGGGCAGGAAAAGGCGGCAATGCAGACAGGAGCCCAGTACAAAAGGCCAGCCTGCAGCGCCAGCAGAAATGAAATGAGCAAGCAAGAGGGGGGGGAGTGACCGAGCTCAACAGAGCTGTGTCAGGACTGCTGCAGATTTCTTTGTGGGCAGAAAAAGGCAGCAATGCACGCAGGGGCCCCGTACAAAAAGGCAGCCTTCAGCAGCAGGAGAAATAGAGTGAGCAAGTGAGAGGGGGGAGTGAGCAAGCTCAACGGAGCTCTATCGTGACTGCTGCAAATTTCTTTGTGGGCAGAAGAAGGCGGCAATGCAGGCAGGAGCCAAGTACAAAGGGCAGCCTGGAGCGGTGGCAGAAGCGGACAAGCGGTGAGAGCGGGGAATGAGCAAGCTCAACAGAGCTCTGTCGGGACTGCTGCAGATTTGTTTGTGGGCAGAAGAAGGCACCAACAGAGGCAGGAGCCCAGTACAAAAGGGCAGGCTGCAGCAGCGGGAGAAACAGAATGAGCGAGTGAGACAGGAAGAGTGAGCAACCCCAACAGAGCTCTATCGTAACTGCTGTGGATTTCTTTGTGGGCAGAAAAAAGTGGCAACGCAGGCAGGAACCCAGTACAAAAGGCCAGTCTGCAGTGCCAGCAGAAACAGAATGAGCGAGTGAGAGAAGGGGAGTGAGTAAACTCAATGGAGGTCTATCATGACTGCTGCGGATTTCTTTGTGGGCAGGAAAAGGCGGCAACCCAGGCAGGAGCCCAGTACAAAAGGCCAGCCTGCAGTGCCGGCAGAAACGGACTGAGCGAGTGACAGAGGGGGAGTGAGCGACCTCAATGGAGCTGTGTCAGGACTGCTGCAGATCTCTTTGTGGGTAGAAAAAGCCATCAATGCAGGCAGGAACCCAGTACAAAAGGGCAGCCTGCAGCAGCAGGAGACACAGAATGAGTGAGTGAGGGAAGGGGAGTGAGTGAGCTCACCGGAGCTCTGTTGGGACTGCTGCCGATTTCTTTGTGGGCAGAAAAAGGCAGCAATACATGCAGGGGCCCAGTACAAATGGGCAGCCTGCAGTGGTGGGAGAAACAGAACGAATGAGTGAGAGAGGGTGAGTGGACGAACTCAACAGAGCTCTATCGTGACTGCTGCAGATTTCTTTGTGGGTAGGGAAGAAGGCGGCCAGCAAAGGGCAGGAGAAACAGAACAAGCAAGTGAGAGAGGGGAGGAGCAAGCTCAATGGACCTCTGTCGGGACTGCTGCAGATTTCTTTGTGGGCAGAAAAAGGCACCAACAGAGGCAGGAGTCAAGTACAAAATGGTAGCCTGCAGCGCCAAGAAAAACAGAATGAGTGAGTGAGTGACAGAGGTGGAGTGAGCAACCTCAACAGAGCACTGTCGGGACTCCTGCAGATTTCTTTGTGGGCAAAATAAGGTGCCTATGCAGGCAGAAGCCCAGTATAAAAGGGCAGCCTGCAGCAGCAGGAGAAACAGAACGAACGAGTGAGAGAGCTCAACGGAGTTCTATTGTGACTGCTGCAGATTTCTTTGTGGGTAAAAGAAGGTGACAATGCAGGCAGGTGCCCAGTACAAAAGGCCAGCCAGCAGTGCCAGCAGAAATGGAATGAGCGAGTGAGAGAGGCGGAGTGAGAGAGCTCACCAGAGCTGTCTTGGGACTGCTGCAGATTTCTTTGTGGGCAG
Source organism: Neoceratodus forsteri (assembly GCA_016271365.2). Classification (NCBI taxonomy): domain Eukaryota; kingdom Metazoa; phylum Chordata; order Ceratodontiformes; family Ceratodontidae; genus Neoceratodus; species Neoceratodus forsteri. The sequence goes on from CM057456.1 coordinate 609,709,681, forward strand.
AAAAATCCACCAATGCAGGCAGGAGCCCAGTACAAAAGGGCAGCCTGCAACAGCGGGAGACACAGAATGAGTAAGTGAGGGAGGGAGAGTGAGTGAGCTCAATGGAGCTCTGTTGGGACTGCTGTGGATTTCTTTGTGGGCAGAACAAGGCAGCAATGCACCCAGGGGCCCAGTACAAAAGGGCAGCCTGCAACAGCAGGAGAAACAGAATGAGCAAGTGACAGAGGGTGACTGAGTGAGTTCAACGGAGCTCTATCGTGACTGCTGCAGATTTCTTTGTGGGCAGAAAAAGGTGGCAATGCAGGCAGGAGCCCAGTACAAAAGGCCAGCCTGCAGTGCTGGCAAACATGGAATGAGCAAGTGACAGTGGAGGAGTGAGCAAGCTCAACGGACCTGTGTTGGGACTACCGCAGATTTCTTTGTGGGCAGAAAAAGCCACCAACAGAGGCAGGAGCCCAGTACAAAAGGCTATACTGCAGCGCCAGGAGAAACAGAATGAGCAAGTCAGAGAGGGGCAGTGACCCACCTCAATGCAGCTCTTTTGGGACAGCTGCGGATTTCTTTGTGGACAGAAAAGGGTGCCAACGCAGGCAGGTGCCCAGTAGAAAACAGTAGCCTGCAGCACCGGAAGAAACACAATGAGCGACTGACAGAGGGCCACTGAGCGAGCTCAACGGACCAACGCAATCAACATTCAGCATTAACAAATGCTTGTTTAAAAAAAGTAATAATCACCCCTTTATTCCAATCTAAGAGCAAAACAGAGGATTGGAGAATTGCTGCAAATAAACGTGACAGAACTTCTACCCAATGGTTAACATTATGTAAGTAAACTTCAGCTGGGACACCATCATTATTTCTTTTTTGTGCTTGTATTGCTTCCCTTACTTCCATGGGGAGAATGTAAGTGAATCCTTAACCTCTGTATCCTCAACTATACCACTGAGAGGTAAATCTTTATAATCACTAGCATAACTTTTACTAAAATAGTTTACCCGTTGTTCTTCAGATATCATTCCCAATAAGTTATATTGAATATTACTCTCAGAACATCCAAAAGCTACTAAAGACCAAAATGTTTGATTATCTTTTTTTAGAATTTACTCTTGTAGTTTACCCCATAATGATAAATTATAACTCCTCTTCTTTTTATGTATCATAATTCTATATTCTATTTTTAAATTCTTAAAAGCCTTCAATATAACCGGGGAAGAATTTTGTGCCCTAACCTTACCCAATCTTTTAATCTCTTTTCTTGAATATAAACAATTATAATCAAACCAAGGTTGAGAATTGCTGATGTTAGTTTTTATCATACTTCTTTTTTTAGAACTCACCGTCTGAAATAACTGCTGCATATAAAGTTTAATTTGTTTAATTGCCCCTACAGCAGTCATCCTATTCACTGGATGTTCTATCATATTTTGATCTTGAATTAACTTATCAATACATTCTTTTGTATATTCATTCCATATAATTTCTTTCCATATTTAATACACATATTAACATCTGTCTCCTTTTCTACCTTATGATTTCTTGATTTTTGATTGATATTTAATATGATAGAGCAAACCACAGGAAAATGATCACTAACCCCTGACTTAATGGTCCTAAAATATTTCACTCCAACGTATTCTGGTGCTTCTACAATTCCCAAATCTAAAACACTACCCCCTTTAGTTGTTGGGAACGATATTTCCCCTATATAATCACCTCTTGTTCTACCATTTAAAATCCTTAGATTAAATTTATCCAGAAACAATAATAAATGCTTGCCTTTTGGGTTTAAAACCACATCCTTTGATTGATGCACCGGAATATTTAGGCAATCATCAATTCCCCAGTCAGAAGCCATGTTTTCAATACCATTGCCTACACGTACATTAAATCTCCGAATAAATAGATCATTACCACCTGAAACCTAGATTTCAAGGATTCAGTGTCTTGGCCTATACAATTAAGGATACTTATCAATTCTCTAACTTTAATAGCTGGAGGTATATATATGTTAAGTAGTGCAATACATTCTCCTTGACCCATAATAACAACATACATATAAAACTCATTATTCATGCTAACTTCAGGGTTCACAAACTTAAGGGACACATTAATGCATATAGCCAGTCCACCTTTAGCTCTACCATATTTTGAGGATTTATATGCTGGGGAGGACCAAGATGTATAGCCATTCACCCATATCTTCTCCAATTTACCCATCCATGTTTCCTGAAAGAGCAATATTGGAAATTCAGAGATCCAGTCTAATAAACTTTATTCTTCATTTTTTCTTTCAAACCAGCAACATTCCAAGAAATTAAATCTATACCTCTATTACTGCTCTTCTGTTAATTTGTGGACTCTAAAGTTACTACATCACTATCATTCGCCCCTGTTAAACTATTGGACCTACTATCACTGTTCACATCTCGAGGCATACCCTCTTCATAGTCATTATCAAAACTCTCATCAGAATCTAAAACCACCGAGAAGTTAATGCAAACCTCAAGTTGTTTCCTGCCTCTTATCATAGCACACTCTGTTCCCTCCCCTTTTAATATATGGGTTGTCTCAACTGGTTTCAAAATTGCTGTAACTCCAGGTTGTTTAACTGTGGCACTATCTTTCTTGTTAATCTCTGCCCTTACTATCTGCTTACCTTTTGATTCATTTAAATCATCCATAACTGTTATAATTGTTGAATTAAGAAGAATCCCCAAATCACAAAAATGTATCTTTTTCCTTTAAAATATCCCTTCGCTTATCTGCATTTCTTAGAACAACACATAACCACCCTTTATGGGGTCTAACTTGGTACCTATACACTGATCTGATATCTTGCCAATTAATTTTTTTACAATAAACTCCCTTAATAAGGTTGTACGTTGCTAATTTAGCTGTATAAGCATTCTCATTTTTTTGTTTCGGCACTCCATTTATAAAAATTGTTGGCAACAGTTCTCCAGCTAAAATGAACCTTTCTTTCTCTACATCACTTAATTTAGATGAACCCTGTATATTTTCAGGGACTTTAGAGGCTTTACTCTCTTTCCTATTATCCTGACTATAATTTACCTTATTTTTGGCCTGCTGTTTTGTTGGCCCTTCTAGATCTTTCCCGGTTCTATTCAATATTATATTCCTCTTTTTAATCTCCTTTTTCTTTTTACATTTCTGCAAGCTCCCTTCAGCTTGCATAAGATCCTTGGTATTTGTGGTTACCCTATTTTGTTCTAACTCTATATTCCTTTACTCTAATTCACCAATCAACAGATCTATTTTCCTTCTTTCTCTATTGCCAATTTCCTCTGTTATCATCTGAATAGTTTTTGTTTTTTGATTCTTTACCCCATCACTCATTTTGTCAAGTTTCTTCTGTTTATGTGTTTTTCCTTTTATGACTGAGATATTACTTGATACCACATCCCCTTTAGACAAGTAACAACATTGTAGTCCCTTCTTAACCACATACCCCATCGTTAGGCCATCATCCTTCCTCCCCAATTCATTATGATCCAGGCCATCCACCATCTTTCCCTCCCTAGGTTGTAAATGGTTGACAGCATGGAAATCGATGAATAGATGGAAAAGAGTGGTTAATTCCAATAATTGAGCATTACCAAATGCAATCGCTTTTTTAAACTCCTCAGGCTTAGCTATTATAGGCTTTCCACATTCTACCCCTTTACAATTATTCCAGAAATCTACTCTTTCTTCCCTTAAATCACAGGGACTTAATACTCCAGTGGATTCCAAAATATTTTCTAGTTGATCATTCTTTACCTTTGGGGTTTTATAGGGTGTCAAGAAGGAATCAAATTTTTGTAGAAATGATTTGTTTTTACTTTGATATTGATTAACCTGTAGATCAATCTGTTTTACAGACTTAACAACCTTTAAATCTGATTTAAGATCAATTTCTTGCAACAAGTTCAGACTAATCCTGGTCTCATTATATCCTTGATCAGATATACTATCATCCCTTAGTAAGTCATTATCATCCAACATATCCACACTAAAGGCATTATCAACTAAGACCCCATTGCTAGACCTAGAATAAGGAGACATATTATTTTTATAGTGACTCTTTTCTAATTGCTTATCAGAAGGGTTTAAATCAGATATATGTAAATCTGGACCCGTCATATCGATTACATTCCTCAAATTACTTTATACTGTTTGACATTGTGGATTGTCCTCCAACCTTCTAATTTCCTTTAAAAGTGGGTGGGTTCTCTCCAATATCGTCTCGTTAAAATTTGCAGGGGATGATGTCACTTTTGGATCAAACACTTTAATGATCTTTTTATTTCCTCTTAATGCAATTTGGTTACAATTAGAATGCAAGTAATGGGTTATGTTTTGATCAGGAAGGGGCCTATATGACCTAACAGCACCCTTTTTACCTTTTACCTTAACAGTCTTACGACAATCTGTTCTTAGTTTTTTTAGGTTGCATTGTCTCTTCTGGTACACAAATAATAATATAAAACTGCTCTTTTCTATATAAAAAAGACAAAAATAGGACACAGTATTAACCAATATATAATGCTAGCTTCTGTGGTAACTTCCAATTTCCACCTTTTCTGTGTATATATGTTTTTTAATTCTGCATACACAGACAGCCACCTCTTTACCACCTTTATCACTGTCCCGGCTGCTAAACTCTTTACAGAGGCTTCAAAGTGAGGCAAGAAGCTAACCATTCTGAAACAAAAAAAGAAAAAAAGTTTTAAGCCTATTAATTCCAAACAGGAATCTTCGCATAGATTTAATAAAATGCCAAGCCTTAGCTATAGGATAGCAAAACAGACATACGCAGAATGTAATTAATATAAATAATTTACCCAAGGGGATGATCAGCAATGCTACTTACTTCGCCATTGATAAAGTAATACGTATCAATCAAGTACTAAAACTTCAATAGAGACAAAATGAACTCCAGGCGATCTAAAATCCTCCCAAACAACTGGATTGTGTTCCAAATGTTGTTACTTTAGTGCTGTAAATATAATATAAAAGTTTTAAAAATTAGAAATAAGAAGTATTCCATCTATAAATAAGAATTAGAAAGAGTAAACAAAACACATTGCACCAAAATCGACAAGAGATTTACCTTTCAGAAAAGCGGGTTAACGCAAAACAAAATCTCAATAGCACAGAGCACCACATACACGTCTCTCCCCAAGCTGTGTCTGAGTAGATCTGCTAACTTCACAGTCAGGCATGCGCCTTTTATCTATCCTACACACCTGATTCAGCCTGCCTATCCTGAGCAGGCAGCAGCGAGTGGCGTGAAATAAGAAATCAAAAATCAACAAAAATAAATTTCAAATAAAAATAAAACCTCCAACTTCCAATAAGCAACAACATGTTCAATCAATTCAGAGATACACCAACTCCACAGCAATCATCTCAAAATGGGAACACACGCAAAAAACTCTTTTAAAACGGAGAGTCCCGGCAGGTTACAAACCCACTCCCCACTCACATATACCAAGTATAACGCAGTGGTTGAGGCAGTATAATGCAGTGGTTTAAGGCTCTGAGCTGCAAATCTGGAGACCTGGGTTTGAATCCCACAGCCCCCAGTTGCATACTGTGTAATCCTAAGCAAGTCACTTAACTTCCCTGTGCTCCCAGGTTGCACCTGTAAACAGTCTTTCAGCTTAGTGTGTCTCACCTGGTTAAACAATTAATAATAATAATAAAAACTTAAAATAAGTAAAAAATAAGTAGCACAGCTCATAAATAGCAAGCTAATACCCCACAGCCGTAATTCGGCTGAAGAATACTATCCCCAGAGTCTCTGGAACCACGCAATTCACAGTTTCACAGTTTGCAAGTCCAGGTTCCTATCTAAATGCTGAGTATTCAGGACTGGTTACTGGGGCTATCTTAAACTGCCAGCAAAATGCTGCAAAAATGAAGATAGTTTCACAATTTGTTTTCACAGACCAAATCGCCCCTTCTTGGCCATTTGTACCATTAGTTTAGGACGCAGCATTCAGTAACTTCCTTGACTTTCTGAAACAGCGATGCAGAGAAAAATGGAGAAAATGGAGAAAACAAAGACAAAAGCTGAAAACTAAACCCAGCTACCAGCTACCAGGTACCAGTTTTATCTTTCAGGCTTCAGGGTTTTCAAGCTTTCAGGCTTTCAGGCTTCAGGCCTTTCCAAAGGGCACCTTGTTTCCAATATCCAGCTGCCACTGAAAGCCTTCCTCCAACAAGAACAAGAAACAGCCTGAGGCACTATGCCAGCCAGAAAGGGACACAAGAAATTCTGGTAAGACGTACAATTATGCTTGCGGTGGCATACCTTTTCAAAAAAATTTTAAGGCTTATTGTATGTCCTGTTCTGTCTCTTCTCCACAACTTCGCAGCGTGCAGTCTCCTCCTGGCTTTACAGCCTCTCTGTGCATCATTCAGCTTGTATGTTATTCCCCTTTGTCAACAATAATTTTATTAGTGAGCTGTCCATCAATTGAAATCCTGACCTGGGCAGTTGTATTAGTGTGTAGCATGCCTATGATATTAATCAGATTGGTATCCATTCCTTTCTATAATCAAATTTCCAGTAAATGTTTTCAATCCAAATTGTCAAATGCACTCCATACAGTGTGACAAAGCAGTGAGGAGAGCTAGTGGGATGCTAGGGTGCATAGGGAGGGGTATCACCAGCAAAAAGAGACAGGCGGTGTTACCACTGTATAGGTCACTGATGAGACCTCACCTAGAGTACTGTGTCCACTTCTGGAGACCACATCTCCAGAAGGACATAGACAGAGTAGAGGTGGTCCAGAGGAAGGCAACTAAAATGGTGCAGGGTCTGCATCAAAAGCCATATGAGGAAATACTAAAGGACCTCAATATGTACACCATGGAGGACAGGAGAGGGGTATGACAGAGATGTTCAAATACCTCACAGGTATAAATAAGGTTCAAGAGGGAAACATTTTTCAGAAAAAAAGATGCTCAAGAACAAGGGGACATGCTATGAAGCTGGAAGGGGGATAGACTCAGGGGAGAAGTGAGGAAGAGCTTCTTCATAGAAAGAGTAGTGGATGCCTAGAACAGCCTCCCAGCAGAGGTGGTGAGGGCAGAAACAATAACAGGATTCAAGAATGCATGGGATAGGCATAAGGAAACCTTAGTGGTAAGGAAAGGGGTTGGGTAAAGCTGGAGATCAAGTAGGGTCTGTGGTGTTACAGTAGGTAGGGAAAATGGGCAGACTAGATGGACCAAGCGGTCCCTACCTGCAGTCAAATTCTATGTTTCATGCTTAATATCTAGAAATTAAAAAAAGAGTTATGCTGCATTGCCCAGGACACACTTTCTTCTCATTTAGTCAATAATGAAAATATTGTCCATTGTACTCATATTTCCCCTAAACTCACTTTGTTTATCGAACAAAATATTTTTCTCCTGTATCCATTGTTCTAATTTAAGAATATACTTGCTGTAAATCTTGACCAAAATACACAGCAGGGTTATAGGTCTGTAACATTCTGGTTTTCTAGTGTCCCTCTTTTTAAAGATGGGAACTGTGATACTGTTAACCAATTGTCAGGAACTTTAACATTTCTGTTAATGTTCTGGGAAAATTTAGACAGTAACTCTGCCCACCATTCTTCATTTGAATGATATATCTCTGCAGGCAGACTTTCTGAACCTGGGGCTTTGTTGCTTTTTTGTTGTCTGAGTAACTAATAATTTCATTTGGAGACAGGTAGTCATATACACCTTCCCTAATTTTCGGTTCTTGTGAAATCATATTAGTGCAATATTTTCTGCAGTACCATATATTTTATTAAAATGATCAAACCACCTCTGGGCAGGAATGACTGCTTCTATATTTTTTCTCATTTCATTAATAACCATCGCAATTATAATGACCAGAAGGCTTTTGTGGGTTTTTTTTCTGGGCTGCATATTGTAGCTCCCTCCATAGGTTTCTTAGATGGTGGATTTTCTTTGCTTTTAGCAAGCTGACATTCTGTTTTTTTAACAGTAACACATAATTTCCTGTACTGGAGGATTTCTACTGAGCTGCTACACCTCTCTAACTTTTTAATCAGAGACTTATATTTGGCGCACTTGGTGTCAAATCACAGGGTCTTATAGTTTGGCTCCAACTTGTTCCCTTTTTTAATTTCAGTATTCATAAGTAATTTCTGTTTAAGTATACAGTGGACTGCATCAAAAGTCATCATGGCCAAATTATATTAAAGCATGATGCACATGCACAGAGTCCCAGTTTCACTTTTCAAGCTGAGATTTCAAATGGAAATAACCCTCATTTTTGGAAAAGGGACATATTGCCAAAATTAGCTGAATTCTTGGAATACATCCATGTATTTAGTTGATATGACTCCAAAATCATCAAATGCATTCGTGCACAAGATTGGAGGAATCAGTGCCACAGAACTATCAGGAACATGCAGGAAGGAGTGGACGACTCAAGGTTGAACATTAACGTTATAAATTTGGGTCAGATAAAAAGCTTAACAAAAAAAGTACACACGTAGTGAAAAATAGCATTATCAGGGACTTTAGATTTGTGGCAGTCACAATAAATAAAGGGTCACTGAAAATACGTCAAAACAACTGACAGTGTCCCTTTAATTTAAAAAAAACACACCAAGGGCCAGCCCAGTGGCACTGAGGATTGAGGCACTTACCTCATGCCATGCCAGCGACCCAAGTTCAGGTGTGAGTTCAGGCCGCTGGGAGTTGGCAGGGGGAAGGGCTGGGAGATGATAGTAGTGGCCACTGGGTTGCTTTCATCTCCCGGATTGGGGAGGTAAGTTTCCTTGCTTTTAGGTGACACCCAGTGGAGGCGGTGTGTCAGAGCAGAGGTCCAGGGGACTGACCCAGTGTCAGGAGGATGGAGGGAGCATGTGGTTCTGGGAGCGTGTGTCCACCTCCAGGTATGTGCATCCAGTGAGTATGCCTCTGCTTCGGGACAGAAGAAAAAACAGAAAAATGTTGATTCTCTCTGTGGCCATATGTGATGGCTCCCAACACTCCCAGACCCTGCTCCTTGCAGATTCCAACCAGTAAGACAATGGGGGAGAGGCTGATGGGGTTGAGAGCCGAAGGGGGCCCAATGACAGGTGCAAGGTGGCCATGGAGGAGCAAAAAGCTCAATAAAAACAAAAACAACCAATCTAAACAGTTTTAGCATTTACTTGTTCCACCAAACATGGAGTAAAAGATGAATACAAGATTTTGCAACCAGAAAAACAATCAATATTTGTTGCAAGTTATATAGAAGTCCCAATCTGCAAAGCACAGGCCTATAATTTTGTCATTCCCCAAATAACAGAATAAATATATTCCACACCTATGTCTGAATACTCTTTTCTTGCAGAACAGAAGGATTTTTAACAAGTGACTGAGAGATATAGTTACAGGTCATTTTAAAGTTTGAGTAAAGAAGTTGGAAAACTTTAACTCACCAGTCAAGTGTGCTGAGAGAATAGTTCATGGCCGAAACTCCTAGCCATCAGACATGCCCAGGGGGCTCTCTCTGCCACCATGAGGGCAGACCAGTGAAACGGTCAGGACACCCCCCCCCCCAACCACCAGATCCAATGAGCAAAAACCTTCACAGCATGGCCTGTAGACTATTTCCTATAGGCTGAGAAATATCCAGATCAGTTACCACAAATGGAGATTTTACAAACTGAAATCAAATGAGCCAAAAAGTTTGGGTAAGTCTTTCCACAGTCTTGTATTTGCAGCCTTATATCTTTGCTAACTCCTTATTCCATCAGACAGCCAAACCTTGAGAACAGCTGGATGAAGCAAACTGTATTTAATTTAGTCATCCCTCCTCAGAACCTTTTTTAAAGGCATGAAGGACTCATATTTTTTCAGTAAGTCTATCGGCAGATCATTAAAAAGTTTAATGTTGTGCACATCATAGAATAGTCATGATTTTCCTCTTAGGGCTCTCTCTAGGAAAATGTTTTTGCTTAAAGTTTAACTACTTGAATATCATGGCTCTTGGCTTCTCATGATGACTATTGGGCTAAAGATAAAGAGGCCGACATGCTCTATCTATAATATGATGAGGACCATCAGGTGGGGGGGGGGCAGCTAGATATAGCAAAAGATAATCAATGAAAGCCACCATGTTTTGACCTTCTATACTCTCAGGCAATTCCACCAGTCTTACGTTGTTTCTCCTATTGCATGTTTCTTGGTCTTCTACTTTTTCTGTTAATTTGGCTATAGCTTTGCAGTTAGAAATCCTCTCTTTGCTTTCTTTTACAGTGCCAACTTCTAGGCTACTAATCCTTGTTTCTTCATTGCCATTACTGATTTTATGTTGTTGTACTTCATTTGAAATTTCCTTGAGTCCAAAGTTTAAATCAGCAATAGCCTAATATCATTGAACTCAGTCATAAAACACTTCAAATGTTTAGTAGTGAGTGGTTGATGAATTTTTGTTTCTTCTGCTTTGATATTAGTTTCTTCCATTCTACTCCACATCTACTCCTGCACTTTGCCAGCACCCTCCCCCTCCTATCATCACCTCTTCTGCTGGCCCATGACAAATGCCACCCAGCTGCACTACCTATATTCTTACCCGTCTTCCATCTCTCCTCTCTCTGTTTCCTCTCCCACTTACCTCCCCTTTTCTCCCATCCACTTAGTCTCCCTGATTTCACCCACCTACTTTCCCTTTCCCCTCCACAAAGTTTCACCTTGTTGTTCTTTTTTCCTCTACAAGACTATGTGTTTTTTTATTTTTTTAATTTATAAACTGTTATCTTTGCTTATGTTTGTCTCAATTGTACCAGTGGCATGGAACCTTTGTAAAAGAGCCTCGGCTCAAAGGTATTTGTAATCCTAGAACAAATAAATAAAAAAAATACAAAATTAGAGGATGCTTTGTGCTTTTTTGTCCAAGTTTGCAACATTTTAATGTCCAGCATTAGAAGCAGAAGGTGAAGGCTAAATTTGTAATGGTTGTGAGGTGTCCATGATGTTGTCAGTAGCAATTTCATTTTCTATTTTGTAAAATAATGTCCAGAGTTCTTATAGAGAGAGAGAGAGAGAGAGAGAGAGAGAGAGAGAAGGTTGCACATTGTTTATGAGTAAACTGCTGATACCGGCAGAGCTGTTAACTGTCAGTTTTGTCAGTTTTATGTGATTCCTATTTCTCAAAACCCTTCTGTCTTCTTGTTGAAAATGCAGCTTTTCTGATTGAAATATGTGTCTAGGATAATTCTGTGGTTTACAGATTAGGGCATTTTAAACAAGCATTTGTCAGTGCTGAATGTTTGCTTGCTGGTATTGGCATTGGTAGTGCAGAAGTTAGACAGATGCATAATAGGAATGGCAGTGAGGTATTAAACTAATGCCAACACCCAACCTGCAGAGACTGACAGGCATTTGGGGGTGTGCCTTTGGCTCATCGGCCATAATGCTCATGCCATTCCACCTCACTCCACCCTGCAGACACCAAAAGGTGTTGTGGTGTACCTTGGGGTCTTTGGCCCTTACACACACCCCATTCCATAAGGAAATAAGCTGAGATGGGTGCAGTAGAGGAGAATGGGGTAAATGTTAGGGCCAAAGACCCCAAGGCTCACCTCAATGCCTGTCACTGGCTGCAGGATGGGGGTTGGGGTGGAATGACATGAGCATTATGGCCAACGATCCCAAATCACACCCCCGAGGCCTGTCAGTCTCTACAAGATAGGGCATTACAGTTGAAAACCCTAATGCCTCGGGCGTTAATTGGTATTTTTGCTCCAAATTTTCAACATGCACTTTTTGGGACCCCATCTCATGAACAGTGGCACTATCATTTTGTTACTCAAACCCGAAAGGTGACTTTGCACAGCGACTGTGCCATTCAGCACCACAAGTGTAAAAACAAATTCTGGGTAGGATGTAAAAAATGACAGATGTACTGTTCATGAGGAGGTGTGAAAAAATGGCAATGTTGAAAATCTGGAGTGAAAATATGAAAAATTGGTGAAGTTACGAGCGTATGTAGAAGCTGCGCAACACACGCCTGTAACGCAATCACTTTTTTAAATTTCTTCACCAAATTTTTAACATGGGCATTTTGGGACCTCCCCTCATGAACAGTGCCACTGTGATTTTGTTACTCTGTCCCAAAAGTTGATTTTCCAAATTGACTGCGCCATTCTGCACCACAGGTGCAAAAGCACATTTTGGGCAGGATGTGAAAAATGACAGCTATGCTGTTCATAAGGAGGTGTGAAAAAATTTCAATGTTGAAAATCTGGAGTGAAAATATTAAAAATTGGTGAAGTTACTAGCGTGCATAGAAACTGTGCAATGTACGCTCGTAATACAGTCATTTTTTTAGAATTTTTTTCACCAAATTTGCAACATGGATTTTTTGGGACCCCATCTCATGAACAGTGGCACTGTCATTTTGATAATTGGTCCTGAAAGGTGATTCCATGCAGCAACTGTGAAATCAACTTTCAGGACCGAGTAACTAATTGAAAGTGACAGTGTTCACAAGGTGGGGTCCCAAGAACCCCATGTTAAAAATCTGGGGCCAAAATTCCTAACAATGGCTGAGATATCAACCTAAGTTGCCCCCCATTGACTCCCATTATACAGCTTACCATCATTTCTTCAGTTTGCCAGTCAGCTTTGAAGAGTGCAGACATGTCCCTGTCCATGGAAGATCACTGCTCCTGATCTCTGGAGGTAAGTATGGGGTAAGGGGGAGTGCAGGGAGGTGGGTCTGCAGAGGGATGGTGGGTGGGGGAGGGGGGAATGGGGAGATGATGAGAGACCATTTTCTTTTTTACAGGGGGAAAAAAAGACTTTGGGGATGGTTTTCTTTCTTTTACAGGTTACCAAAAATATTTAGGCACACTGGGGTGGGCTCCCAGTGTGCCACAATAATGTGTTTGTGTGTGGGGGGGGCATGATGGCATGGGAATTGGGCACCCCGATGTCAGCACTTGAAATATTCAGGTGGGTGGAGGGGCATCTGACACTAGGAGAGGGCATCCCAGTGTCAGAAACATAAATAAAAAATTATTTTGGCACACTGACGTGGGCTCCCAGTGTGTCACATTAATGGGGAGGAGGGGGGATACATGCTGACATGAGGATTGGGCACCCTGATGTTGGCTTTCTGAGGAGTATGTGGCAGGCAGTAGGAACCTCCAATGTGGAAAGCCATGCTGCAGCTTATTTATTTATTGAAATGGTTCACCAGGAAAGGCACAATGAACAAATAAGGTGCTCGGTGGCAGGAGCTGACAAGAACCATAACTCTGACCATGTGCATTACTGTGCACTGTAATGCACATGGCCGGAGACTTGTCAGTTGCTGTCAACAGAGAGAAGGTATGTCTGTGTGCCTGGTTGTGAGGGAGGGGGAAGGACCCGCTGCAATGAGGAAACTGTCCCTCATTGCGGTAGCAGATTTCGTTCAAGTGCGGTACTCTCTTTCAAACTGCTGTCATAGACAGCTCACCGATTCTTTGGTGCCTGAAGGACAAGTCCTATAAAGCATCAACTCATAACCATCCCTGATTGGAGCAGCATTTTTCTTTCAAGTGAAAACTGCTTCTCTCAAACTGCTGTCATAGACAGCTTGCTGATTCATTGGTGCCTGAGGGACGAACCCCATAAAGTGTCAACTGCATTGGGCAGAAACTCACACACCTCTAAAATGTTGTAATGTCCCAAGATGTTTCTTGCACATGCACAGTACACATGTGCGCTAGCAAACATAAAAAACCAAAACAGAGAATAAGGTGAAGTTTTAAATCCCAATGTTGCAGGGAGGTATGGAGCTCACTCTAAATGCCCATTCCCCTCTGTGCCATAGAATCGATGTAGTAGCCACATTTTTAGTTCAGCATATTTTATTAAGACTACCTGCTGATATGAATCTAAGGGTAGAATAATCTGCCTCAGAGATTTGAATAGGATTTATTTTTCTTTTGTTCCTTATTTAACTCCTTTGAGAGTCCTTCTCTGTTTTTTATTTGCTACTTAGGCAACACTTATTTTGAAGTTTTTGCGAAGTTTTGAGCCCATTTAAAAGCTTGAACATAATTGCTTATCTGTTTACTGAATGAAATTATTATAGCAACTTCATTGCACAGTGTTTGCTGGCTTGTATTTGATGTCTACTCAGAGTTCTATTACATCATCATATTCAAGGAACATGATTTTATTAGACAGGCGATATTTTTTACTGTCAGTTTGTCTAGTTAGTATTTGAATTATACATATGGGATTTCTTTATTTTTAATAATTACAAACATTGTACTCAGATTCAATTGATGAGTTACAACTTAAATGATATTTCTTCCTTGTTTATGAGTAACTGGGAATATCTTTCATTACTGATTAAAAGAATACTGAGATAAAGTTTCATTTACTAATAATTGTCAGATTATCCCACTGGTGGATGGGGAAGAGATGGTGTTTTCCTTCAATCCATAGAAGTAATGTGCAGTGGGTGGGGTGTATATAGTATGAAGGGGAGTTAAAATTAATATAGCACTCTCAAACATTCTAGGAATACTCAACACTGTACAATCTACTCTTTGTTACTTACACAAAGCTGTGTTTGCTTTCCCTTCTGTCACTATCTTTGTTCTCCTTTTACCTGACATTGGAATTCAGCTGAAGAAACCAAGAAGACATAACCTTGTCTTGTAATTTTTGGGAAATAATTATTAATAAACTCAGTTAATGCATACAAATTCCAATTTATTTAATTAAGATTTGTAACATGCAACATAAGAAGTTTAAATGAAAAACTTAAATGATACCAGGTGCTAAAATGCTTCAAGAAACTATAAGCAGACACTGCTTTTCTACAGGAATCCCATTTAAAACTTAAGGACATTAATTTAATGAGAAGAGAGTGGGTGGGGCAGGTTTATGGAGCTGGTGACAATAAAAAAGCAGGAGTATTAGTATTAATATTTAGAAGAATAAATTCCCATCTGATTAAATCTATAGAGGATTCTAAATGCCATTGTTATTACTTCATGATCTTCTCAACAGAATTAGTGCAATCCTGATATGTGCATATGGACCAAATAATGGAACACATGAATGTTTTTCAACAATAAGAGAGAAGATCCTGCCTTTCATAGACAACAAAATTATACTGGCAGTTGACATGAAATGCATAACAAACCTAGTGCTGAACAAAACAAATATCAAATGCATGCTGTCCAGACCAGACCAAACAAAGATTTAAGAAATGTTACAAATAATTTAACTCTTATTGATGCATGAAGAAAACTCTTCTTAAATATTAAAGAGCACTCCTACTGGTCACATGTACACAGATCTGGTTCAAGACTAGATCACCTCTACCTTCTAACAACAAATATAAAAGATATTATCAACTCGGAAATTCACTCTACAGTATTACCAGACCATTTATGGTACCAGTCACAAAACAAATGCACTGGAATGTGTCTCAAACTAAATCCCCCAAACTGAAATTAAATATTTTTTTTTGCTATAAAATCAGAACTACCTAGAAACATTAAGAAATGAATTCTTTAAAGGTCACCTTCAAATAAAATTCTGCAGCCTGCTCCCATCCCACATACCTTTCTATGTTGTGGTGGGATTCCGTGGCTGCTAGGAGGATCATTTTTAGAATAAAGTCTATATTTTAAATCACTGCCAAAACTTTTCAGTGAATACAGAAGTGCAGCATGGGTCCCGATCAAGCGGGTACAAGTTTTCACATGTATTCTACCCATTTAGTGATGTTGCAAACACCACTGCTATTAATGCACCAGCAGTAGCTGGTGATTAATATTCTTATTTTATTGTTTCTATGGGGGTCTTGAGGCTTAAAATAATACTGACAGCAATGGCCTGTCCAGGTGTTGCTGTCAGTATTATTTTAAGCCTCAAGACCCTGGTGGAAGCAATAAAATAAGAATATTAATCACCATCTACTGCAGATACATTAATAGCACCGATGTTTTCAATGTCACTAAATGGGTAGAATACCCAGGAAAACTCGTGCCCGCTTGATTGGAACTATGCTGCACTTCTGGGTTCGCTGAAAAGTTTCAGCAGTGATTTAAAATACAGACTTTATTCTAAAAATGATCCTCCTTGCAGCCATGGACTCCCACCACAACATAGAAAGGTATGTGGGATGGGAGCGGGCTGCAGCATTTTATTTGCAGATCACCTTTAATACAAACAACCCCTTTGATTATAAATGGGCAATAATAGGGGGAGCTTTTAAATGCTTTGCAAGTGGTCATTTTATAAGTTTGGCAACTAAAGACAAAAAACAAAGCGCTTTAGAGGAAAAAAGTTAGAACAGCTTAAAAACCTGGAAAAAGAACATATTTATTGAGATGTTTTAGCAGGAAAGGCACACCGAACAATAAGTTGCTCATCTCACAGTGCATCCTGGGGTGAAAGTCATAGGGAGAAAAACAACATACAACTTACAATACATACATCAAGCAGCTTTTCAATAATTGGTAGAATACTATAATGAAGTAAGCCTGATTAAACAGTGTAAAAACATACAACTTACAATACATATAACAAGCAGCATTAAAACAGTTGGTACAATTCAACAGTGAAGCATGACAGATTAAACAGTGCAAAATATTACAGGAATGCACGCTGAAGTGCTGTAAAAAAATACAATTGTACGCATACTAAGGAAGAGAAGTGCAAACGTTAAGTGGGCAGCCAGCGGAGCAGAAGATAGGATGCAGTGTGCCAGCTGTCACAGGCAGGCGGGAGTAGTGACTACCTGCAGGTGCAATTTACAGTAAGAAAGTTTTGTAGGGCTAAAGAGGTTGAGTGGGGGGAGGAAGAATGGTGAATCTGAGGAGGGAGGGCATTCTATACCTTAGGGAAGTGATGGGAGAAGACCAACTGTCCTACCACAGTAGACCAACGAGGAACTATTAGTAGCCAAGAGTCATATGACCTAAGGAAATGGTCCAGGGAGGGGAGAATAGATAGGGAGGAGGTAAGATAAGGGGGGAGCAAACCAAATCAAAATTTAGATGTGAATTTAGCACAGTGGAGGTGGCAGCAATTTTCTAGGGAGGAGAAAGCCAGGGAGTGGTAGAGAGAACAGTGGTGGGTGAGAGGGGAGGCATCTAGAGCAAAGCGACAGAAGGAGTTAAAAAGAGAATCCAATCTGGTTAGTGAGGACTTGGGAGTGGCACTGTAGACTACATCACAGTAGTCAAAGATAGGTAGTATTGTTTTCTGGACTAGCTCATGCCTGGCCGGTAGCGTGAGGTAGCTCCGGTTCCTGTATAATGCACCAAGTTTGGGGCACAGCTTTTTCAGGATGGCATCAATGTGTCCAGAGAAGTTTAGGTGTTGGTCTAGCCAAACCCCCAAATACCAAAAGGTAGAGGTAACCTCAAGGACTTGGTCAGGGCTTCATCCGCTCCATACCGTACCTTTTCTCCACCCACCTCCCCTCCCTCCTTCACCCACTCATCTCACGGATGATGCCCACTTATAGCTGTCAACCCCATCTTACCTCCTTCCCACCTCTGACGATGCCACTTTGGCTGACCACCCCACCCCTATCCATCCTAGGTTGGCACACTACTTAGTGAACCCCAATCATTAGCCTTGCCGACCTTCTCTTATCAGCCCTTCCTCTCCACTAACTAGCACTCTTTTACAATGTACATTAGTCTCAGTCATATCATACTGCCTCTATAAATGTTGTACACTAATCTCAACTTCTGTTTCTACCTGCCAATGTAAATGTCTCAATGTTATCTTCTATATACCTTTTATTATTGTAACTGTTAAATTTTGTTTATGTAACACTGACTTGGAACCTTTGAAAATGAGTCCTTGACTCAAAGGTGTTAATCCCAAACTGAAAGAAATGAATAAAAATAAATCTAGGGTGTGGAAGGAGGGTAGGGAGGGGAGCCGAGAGAGTCTCTGTCTAATGCCAAAGGTCATTGAGACTGCCTTCTTGGCATTGAGTGAAAGTTGGTGGGAGCTGAACCAGAGCTGAACTTTATTGAAGTCATGCTGCACTCTGGATTCAACATCCGCAGGGGATTGGCATGAGGGGAAGAGAACCATATCATCAGTGTACATATGGATGGAGGTGGATGAACAGACTGAGGGAAGATCATTCAGGAAAATGGAGAAAAGGATAGGACCCAATATGAAACCCTGGGATACACCAGTGTTGATAGGGAGAGGAGGAGATATGGCTTCAGCTATTCTATCTGACTGGGTCCTATCTACTAGGTAGGCTTTGAACCAGCTAGTGGCCGAGTAAGTTAGATCAGTCAAGGAGAGGGATTCTAAAAGAAGGGTCAGAGAGATAGTGTCAAAAGCCTTTGCTAGGTTGACAAAAATGGCAGAAGTGATCTGACCGCTGTCCATCCCTGAGAGGATGGCATCAGTGAGCCTAATCAGGGAGGTAGTGGTGTAGTGATTCTTCCTGAAACCAGACTGGAAGGGAGTGAAAAAGTTAGAATCAGAGAGATAGGAAGTTAGTTGAGAGAGAACCAGATGTCCTTGGGGCTTAGTGAGGGTAGGAAGGAGAGAGATGTTACAATAATTAGCAGGAGTGGAAGGATCACCACCCTTAAGCAAGGGGAGGACAGTAGTATGCTTCCAGACAGATGGGACAGAAGCTGTGGCAAAAGAGCAGTTAAGTAGGTCAGATAGCAGAGCAGAAATAGCAGGGGCCGATAGGTACAGCAGATTGGGGTCCAACCCATCAGGTGAACTGCCTTTGGAGGGGTTGAAGGCATACAGTGCCTCCATGGTGGCAGCAGGTGTAATGTTAGAGAAAGCGCAGGGGGGGAGGATGAAGAGGGGAGATTGGAAGAAGAGGGGGAGGAAGGGGAGAGGTTAGTGTGAGGGGGTGGAGGCAAGGAGGATAGGAGAGCTGAAGCACAGGAGGTGAAATATGAATTGAATTCAGAGGCAATGCTAAGGTGATCAGCAACTTGAATATTGTTTATTTTAAAGAGGGGTGCTGGAGAGGAGGAGGGGGGAGAAAAGGGAGTGAATTACCTTCCAGAATTTGGATGGTTTATTTATGTTGGATTGGAAGGTCGAGCAGAAATAGTCTGATTTGGCTTGTCAAGTGGCTTTCATACACTTGTTGTGCAGAGACTGGTATTTGTCATAGGCCTGAGGGAGCATGGTAGAGTTATACATTTTCCAAGCTAGATCCATGGCACTTTGACACGTTAGAAGTTCAGGGGTGATCCAAGGGAGGTGGTTACCTCTCACCCTTGCACGCTATAGTGGGGCATGGTTATTCCATACCTCAAGAAATTTAGCTTGAAAATAGTTATATGCAGCATCTATGGAGTTCAACACAGCTATCGGCTCCCAGTTAGTGTGGGCCAGATCCTGGAGGAGGGGAGTGAGGTTCAATGATTTATAGGAGCAGAAAAGTAGCAGTTTGGGGGGGGCTTTAGCTCTGTGTATTTTACGTACCATAAAGACCATGTGGTGATCACTAATGGCATCTGGTAGAATACCAGATTGGATTACCCTGTAGGGGTGGGAAGTGAGGGCCCAGTCAATAAGGGAGTGGTTACCGGACTTACGGGTTGGATCTGAAATGAGCTGTGACAGGTTAAGGGCAGAAATATCATTACATGTTTTAGTAAGGGAGGTGAGTAACCAATTTTGGTTGAAGTCACCCATGATATAAGTTTCACCCGGTGGAGTGAGCGAGGTTATGGTATTAATAAGTTCAGTGATGGCAGTGGGGGGGAGGCCAGGGCAACAGTAGGCACCCGCAACATAGATGGGTATCGGGAAAGGAAGGGAACATTTTAGAATTAGAACCTCATATGCTTTGGGGACAGAGGAGGCACAAATGCTGGTGAACTGAATGGATGAGGAGACGTATATTACTTCTCCACCACCCCTGATGGGACAATCTTGCCGTGAAATAGTGTACCCTGGGATAGAGAGGTTAGGGTCTCCTATTTTGTTACTTAACCAGTTTCAGAGAGGATGATGATTTCAGGAGTAAGTGAGGCAACCAGAGGTTGAAGTAGGTAAATTTTGGGGAGCAGACTGTGAATGTTTAAATACAGGATTTTTAGGCCACAGGGAAGGGCAAAGGGGTTGTTTGAGGATGAGCTGGCAAAAGCAGATACCACTGGGGGGGGTGCCTGAGGGGCATGGCCCAGAATTGGGGTTAATGTCACCTGAGGATAACAGTAGGAGTACAAAGACCAAAAAGTGGATTTTCGCACTCCTGAACCAGAGTTGAGACAAATAACTCAGATGATTTATGGACAAAATGGTCTAAAACTAAATTAGAATTTAATGAGATATTAAGAATTGAAGCTGACTTTGCTATGAGAAAATCTAAACCTAATTATGTATCTAATGGACATAAAGCCAAACAATTACTAGCATTGCAAAAACTATAGCGCAAGCTGTCTTATTAACTCTGATGCTAAGATCTAGGCCAGAATACTAGCTAATAAACTAATGCCAATAATGCAAGATTTAATAGACTATGAGCACACAGGTTATATAAAACAGAGACAAGCAGCAGACAATATATGGAAAATTTTCATCTTATAGAGAGAATGGAAAAGTCCAAAGAACCCATGGTCTTACTCGTTCTTGATGCCGAGAAGGCTTCTGACAGAGTAGAATGGAGACACATCTTTTATTCCCTGCAGATATATGGTATTCCCTCAGAATATATAAATTGGGTTAGGCTTCTGTATGATAAACCATATGCATTAGTATTTACAAATGGAGTAATGTTATCCTTTTTTTCAGAGAGGGACAAGGCAAGGATGCCCTCTCTCACCTTTACTATTTAACTTGCCACTAAATATTTTGGCACCTAAAGTAAAGAATGATGAGGGAGCAAAAGGCATAAAGGTAGGTAGATTGATTCATTAGTGTTCCTTGTACGCTACTGATATTCTATTGTCTGTCTGAACCAGTTAATTCAGCTAGGAATGTCAAAAAATTATAGATAGTTCCATAAAATTTCCTGGATGTAAACAACCTAGATACAGTAAATCTCAATTCTTATCATTAAATTGGTGGACACCCAAAAAAGACGTTACTGATTTGGGACTGACATGAGTAAATGAATCGATTGATTACTTCAGCATAGATATTCATAAGGACATAAAGAAATTGATCAAAATCTTTTACAATTTAAAAATAAACTAGAAAAGTAGCAAGACAAGTGGAACAAAATACCACAGGGGCTTTGGGGAAGAACACAGTCAATAAAAATGCTAATACTACCCAGAGCACACCATATCTTCAGCATGACCCCTGATCACATCCAAAAAATGGTTTCTAGGTATTCAATATAGGACAAACAAATTTATTTGGGTATGTAAAAAACCCAGACTGGCATATTATAGAATAACTAGACTGAAGGACGGTGGTGGTTTGAAAGCTCTTGATATTTAATTACATTTTATGGCATCCAAACTACAACAGCTGATTTTCTGGTTCAGAACTGTTCCTCATGGCTCTTATCAACCTATCTGGCTTAAAACAGAATCTGGTTTACAAAAGCCAAAACAATTTTTTAAAATATAATAATCTTTGAATCATTAAAAATCATAACTCAGTTAGAGATAACCCTTGGTGCACAGCTAAGAAAATCTCTTGAATAACTATTATGGGGAAACCCAAATATAATGGAAAATTCTAGAATTCTTGTATTTAATGCTTGGGAAGTAAAAGGTTTAAGAGTGGCAAAGCATATATTCTCCTGTGTGGAACTCAAGTCAAGAAGAAACACTGAGCCAACACCATTTTGAATCTCATTAGGACTCTGGAAATGAAAAAAATCATAGGCCCTAATATTAATCTTAACACATACAGTATAGCCTCTTGAATATATTAAAAATGAGAACATCAGTATCCTCCTTTTACAGTGGCTTAATAACCTCTGTCAGAGGAGAAGCTACAGAAGCAAGACAAGATGGACTCAAAGATTAGGTGCTGAGATTCTCAGTTGGAAATGGGAAAAAATATGTGATTTTGCTGCAAACGTTTTTAATGCAATTAATTATAAATAGGCTTGCCAGGATTCTACAGGAATTGGTATTAATCTGTAAACATCACTGTTTCTTCCCCAGAGCCCCTGTGGTATACCTTTGTGTGGGGATTGAGAGGTCTTATGGGGAAAAGGTCAGGGCTGATTGACTCTCTCGAGAGTCAGGGTAAGGCCGTAATCCCACCGTCTCACCCCGGAATATTGCACATTTGTAGTGGAGGAGATACCCTACAACTGATGGACAGGACTGCCAGGTGCAGCTCATTTTATTCCCTGGTCTGAATTATGAAAGCTACAGGTCAATAGAAACACATAGATAGCCCGAGTGGAAACACACAGGAGTAAAGGCTGCAGGATTAATGTAGTTGAAAAAACTGTACTGATATGTTGAGTGGGTGAAAATAGTCAGGAACAAGGGTCTTAAGGAGATACTGCTGCATAGAAAGGGACTATAAGCTAAAGAGGGAGTACGGGCACCACTTAAGGAGCTTTAGCATGCAAAGAGGGTAAGGGCAGCACAGAGATATGAAAATGGAGATAGATAAGGGAAGATGTGCCAGAGGGTGGCACTGCAGAAATAGGGGAGGATGGGAACAGTGTAATGGGGGAGGGTACAGGGAGCAGCAGGATGCTAGCGGGGTCAGCATGGGAAGAACAGTGGACTGCAATGCCTGTGGGGCAGCTGTTTGGATGAGCATATTATGAAAGCTCGGTGGGTGTCCAATCTGTCATAGGCTGAGGAGGCTGGAAGGAGAAGTGCAATGGCTGGGTAAGGAGCTGGAGAGGGTGAAGGGAGGGGGAGCTGGGACAGGATGGCCTTCGGCACAAGGTAGCATGATGCCAAGGCATAGGAAGAGACACAGAACTGAAGAGGGAGAGGCATGGAGGAGGGTGAGAGGGGTCAAGATGACTAAGGGGTCTAGTAATGGAGAAAAGCTTCAGGGAGGGAGTAAGGAGCCTAGTCTCAGCAACACTGAGAAGACAGGTAACAGGTTTGCAGTGTTAGCAGAAATGGTGGAGGGGGAGGTGCTGGATGTCCAAGATAGGGCAGGAGGGAATAGGGGCAGGGACGGCCCAAGTGGCAGCAGTTGGACAGAGGAAGGAAGGAAGGGGGAGGAGGACTCACTTGGACTGGTGTACAGAGGGGATGGGGTAATGGGGGAAGGGCAATGCTGGTGACATAGAAGCCAGAGACATAGCAGGAGGAGGATGTGGACCCAGGGTAGAGGGTAGAGAGGGGGAAGATAAAGACAGAGCATCGGGGGAAGGGATGCAGGCCAGCGGAGGAGGTTGGGGGAGGTACAGGGGATTAGATGGAGTTACTAAAAGGCAGGGTAAGGGAGAATCTACTAATGAGTACATAGAGAAGTGGTTGGGGGGGAGGTATGAGGCATGAAGAGGGTGGGTTCTGGTGCTGGGGATTCCATACTGAAGGGGATCAGATGGGACAGTAAGGGGGAAAGGCATAGCCAAATCTGGGTCGAATTCATAACTGGGCTGACTGCTGACATGGCGGGGCAGTCTCTTCTTAAATGTGCAGTGAAGGGAAGGAGGAAACCCCATGCTGTGGTGCACATGGGTACAAATAACCTGACAGGGGGGACGATGGAAGTGGTACAGAAAAGGTTCAAGGAACTGGGAAGGTTGTGTGAGGAAATGGGGGATCAGTGGCCTTCTCAGAAGTACTCCCACTACCCTGCATGAGTACAGCAAGGAAAGGAAGGATAGGTGAGTTTAATACTTGGATGGGGGAATGGTGTCGCTCAAGGGGGTATGGTTTGGTGGGTGGGTGGCTGGGGTAGAACCTGGGACAGGAATGACCTGTACGCTGGGGACAGATTACACCTGAACAAGGAGAGGAAAGTGATACTGAAGCAGAAGGTAGAGGAGTACACAGAAACAAAAATGGATTTAAACTACAAAGGGGGGGTGGTGAGTGGTCAGCTGGTAGACATGGAAGTGGGGGGAGGCCTGGCCAGCTTACTCCCTAGTTAATGGAGAAGGCAAAGGGGAGGGGACACCAGTGGGGAGAAACAAGGGAGAAGGGTTAGGGCGGGGAAGGGAGTGGGTTGGAGAGTGGTCTCACTGAAAGTGAGGGCCTTGAAACAAGTCAACTGAGTTTCAGGCCCTATTGGCAGAGGGGAGGGGAAGGGAGGGTGGATATTGCAGCCATCACGGAAATGTGGGCCACTCAATAACAGGACTGGGAGTTGATGGTCCTGGGGTATAGGATATTCAGAAAGGATAGGACCAAGGGGAAGGTGGTGATCTATGTATGGGAAGGGATAAGGTGTGCAGGGATGAGGGGGAAGAGGGCAAGACAGAGGCCCTATGGATGCATTTTCAGGACTCAAAAGGCAGGACACTGAGGATGGGGGAAGTTTATAGACCACCAGCTCAACTGGAGGATCTGGACAGGGAGTTAGCTGAGTAAACGTAAAAGGTCTGCAGGAGGGGTAACATGGTGGTGGGGGACTTCAGCCTACCTGGGGTGGATTGGAGTACCCCAACCACCACAAGTGCAAGGGAGCAAGTCCTGTTAGAGGCATTTCAGGACAGCTTCTTGATGCAGTTGGTCCATGGGCCAACTCGGACAGGAAATACTCTGGACCTTGTACTGTCCAATGGGGAGATGGTAAGGGATCTGGGGGTGGAGGACCCACTGGCAGGGAGCAATCACTACTCGGTGTGGTTCACACTCAACATGGAAAGGGAAGCTGTGGGTACAGGTACCTAGGTGATTGACTTTAGGAGGGCGGACTTTAAAAACATGGGGGAAATTCTGGTGGGGCACCTGGAGGGGATTCACCCAGGCTGGGACACAAGTCAGAAGTGGGATGTCACAAAAAAGGGGCTAGTGGAGGCTACAGGGGCATGTACTAGAACACAGAGCAAGACAGGGAGGGCAAAGAAGCCAAGTTGGATAACTCAGGAGGCCAGGGAGGGGGTGAGGTCCAAAAGAAAGGCATTCTGGAGGTTCAAAAAGTCAAGGAGGGGAGAAGACAAGGAGATGTACATGAAGAAATCCAGAGACGCCACCAAACTAGTCAGAGCAGCCAAAGCTTCCAGGGAGCTGAGGCTGGCACAGGGTAATAAAAACAGAGAAAAGGATTTCTTCAGATGCATAAGGGCAAGAAGGAAAAACAAGGACCAAATAGTGAGGATAAAAAAGGACGGGGGCTGGGCGGAGATGGGGGAGGATCAGGTAAAGGCATTGAATGAATACTTCTGTTCTGTATTCACGCTAGAGAAAGTGGGGCAGGTACTACAGCGGAGGGGTGGGGTGGGGGGAGAGGGGGTAACAGTTGCGAGGTACACCGAGGACAGGGTGCTGGATGGACTGAGGGCACTGAGGGTGGACAAGGCACCTGGGCCAGATGGCATTTACCCTAGGGAACTCAAAGAACTGGCTGAGGTTCTAGCAGAGTCACTGGCTGACCTGTTCAATACTTCCCTGGACACGGGATGTGTACCACAGGACTGGAGGATGACCCATGTGGTATCCATACACAAAGGTAGCCCAAAGGATGAACTGGGAAATTACAGGCCAGTGAGCCTCACATCAATCATGGGGAAGCTCATGGAGACAATCCTAAAAGAGAGGCTGGTGACCTTTCTGGAGGACAATGGACTCCAGGATGGCATCAGCAGGGTTTGTCTCAGGCAGATCCTACCAGAAAAACTTCATTGAGTACCACGATTGGGTGACAAGGGAACTAGACAAGGGCCATGCAGTGGATGTCCTGTATTTGGATTTCAACAAGGCCTTTGACTCTGTGCCGCACGTTAGGTTGGGGGGAAGCTGGAAGCTGTGGGGGTGGGAGCAAAGATGGTGAAATGGATAACAAATTGGCTAAGTGGTAGACAGCAGAGGGTGGTAGTGGGAGGGTTATTCATAGCTGATATCTGACATGGGATCCAAAGTAATATCAGTCTGTTTGCAGACGACACCAAAATGGAGGTGGTGGTTGATGACATTGACGGATGGAAGGAGCTACAGGATGACCTAACTAAACAGTAGGAATGGTCAGAAACATGGCAGCTGGGGTTCAATGCCAAGAAGTGCAAGGTAATGCACTTCAGAGCAAAGAACCAGGGGAGGGACTATCAACTGGGAGGGGTACAGTTCAGTAGCACCATGGAGGAAAAGGACCTGGGATACTTATAACGGGGAGCATGAACAACTCTGCTCAGTGTAGGAAGGTGGCAGCGAAGACAAACAAAACGCTGGGGTGCATAGTGAGGGGAATCTCCTCCAGAAGTAGGGAGGTAGTCTTCCCCCTGTACCGGTCACTGGTCAGGCCACCCCTGGAGTACTGTGTGCAGTTCTGATGCCCGTACCTGAGGAAGGATGTCAGATTGTTGGGGGGTGCAGCGTAGAGCAACAAAGATGATCCAGGGATTGGAGGGCAAGCCCTATGAGGAAAGGCTGAGCGAGCTAGATATGTATTCATTGGAGGAGAGGAGGGATGGGGGACATGATTGAGACCTTTAAGTACTTGAAAGGGACAAGACTCGAACAGAGGGGATCTTCCAATTAAGAAGAGGAAGGGGCACAAGAGGGCACAGTCTCAGACTGGAGAGGGTAGATTCAGGAGGGAGGTAAGGAGACAGTTCTTCTCACAAAGGGTAGGGGGCAAGTGGAACACTCTACC
This sequence comes from Neoceratodus forsteri, assembly GCA_016271365.2. Taxonomy (NCBI): domain Eukaryota; kingdom Metazoa; phylum Chordata; order Ceratodontiformes; family Ceratodontidae; genus Neoceratodus; species Neoceratodus forsteri. The sequence goes on from CM057456.1 coordinate 609,736,375, forward strand.
ACTGTAGGTGGTGGTCTATAAGATGGTGGGAAGTTTCAAGAGGGGATGGGATAGGGTATGGGGGTAAATCTAAGGAGGGAAGGAGGGGGATGGGCAGTTGCGAGATGAACCAAACCAAATCAAACTAACTTTATTTCTAGAACGCTATTCCACAAATAGATTGTAGCATTTTACACAACATAATAAAACAATTTAAAAATGAAACTCACTTCTAAAACACAGCAGGAATTTAAATTTAACTGTAAGCCAGTTCAAATAAATAAATTTTTAAGGCTGACTTGAAGGACTCAACGGACGGGCATTCCCTTACCCGACGAGGTAGAGAATTCCACCGGGTTGGAGCTGCAAAAGCAAATGACCTAGCTCCCAATGTTGTCAAACAGACCCTGGGAATCTCTAGCAATCCTTCATTGGTGGAGTGGAGAGGGCGAAGGGGGTAATAAGGACAAAGGAGCTCTTGCAGGTACCGCGGTCCCTGTCCATGTAGGGCATTATAGGTCAGTAATCTGACCTTGAAGGTGATCCTCCACCACACTGGTAGCCAGTTCAGCACATGAAGCACAGGTGTGACATTGTCAGATCTACATAAACCTGTCAACAGTCTGGCAGCCGCATTCTGCACCAGCTGTAGGCAGCAGAGATCCACCCCAGTAACCCTAGGTATAGGGCATTGCAGTAATCAAGGCGCGAGGTCACCAAGACGTGGAATAACATTGGAAGATCATCGGGTGGTACCAGATGCTTTATCCAGGTGACTTTCCTCAGATGATAAAAAGAGGACTTGACAATGGCTGACCCCTGGATCTTAAGTGTCAGTCCACTATCAAGTATGATGCCCACATTTCGCACCCGGTCAGAGGTCATCAGCTGGTTGCCCCCCAGCCAAAGCCAGTGATCTGGGTCCACAACCAGCACCTCAGTTTTATCTGGATTTAGCCCAAACCAGCTGGCACTCATCCAATCCTGAATCTCAGAGAGACAGTTGTTAAATACTGTAACAGCATTACATTGCCCGGGCACAAAAGACAGGTACAGTTGAGTATCATCTGCATAACAGTGAAAACCCAACCTGTACCACCTAATAATGTCTTCCAACAGCAGCATATACACTGCGAACAACATGGGGGAAAGCACAGAGCTCTGCAGCACCCCACATGGCAAGGAGAGAAGAGCCAAGGAAAACACCCCAGACTACACTTTCTGTGTCCTGCCAGTGAGGAATGATTGAAACCATCTGAGAACTGTGCCACTCAGCATGCAGAAAAGCCATAGATACTCTAGCAACATCCCATGGTCCACAGTGTCAAATGCTGCAGAGCAATCAAGGAGGACCAAGATGGAACAACTCCTCTAATCTCTCACTGTCAGGAGATCATTTAGTACCCGGACCAGTGCTGTCTCAGTACTATGTCTCTCTGAAACCAGACTGGAGAGGATCATAGATGTTGTGGGTGGTCAGATGGCCCTCGAGCTGCAATGCGACTGCCTTCTCAATAACCTTTCCTACAAAAGGAAGGTTAGAGACAGACCTGTAGTTTGTGAGACAATCGGGGTCCAGAGAAGATTTCTTCAGGAGGGGGTGAACCACCAGCTCCTTCAAGGTGTCCATAAACACCCCGGTCTCCAGAGAACACCAAACTATCTCAGCAAGGACTAGTCCTGTTGCCTCCACACACCCCACTAGGAGGCACGATGGACCTGGATCCAAACTACAGTACGTTGGTCACAAGACCTGGACCATTTTCACAATATCATCTATTGCCAACTGAGCAAAGTTTGACCAGACAAACCAGGTGCTAGTGTTCCAACACCGATCTCCGCTCTGCACATTTGAGTGAGCTGCCCGGATCTCCTACCTCATGGTTAGTCTTATCCACGAAAAAGCAAACTCTTCACACTTCTCCTGTGAAAAGGCTTTCTGATTCTGGAGACAGGCTGGATTGCACAGCCTGTCCACAGTCTGGAAGAGCTGGGCTGGTTGATTTCATGCAGCTGCAATCTCCCTGGACAGGAATTCTGCCTTCTTACAGGAGACCGCAGATTGATATACTTTTTAATGAGATATCAATCTAAGTTTGTCCTCATTCAGGCCCAATTTCTGCCAGCAATGCGCCAACCTTCTATCCACTCTCCTCAGCTCTCTCAAGGACACATCAAACTACAGAGACTGAGGGCGAAGGGTGAGCAGGTGAACACGGACTGGAGCAATGGCATCCAGAGCTTCCACCACTGCCTTATTATAGGCTTGTAGCAGATTCTCATGTGATTGCCAGTCTTACATTCCCAACTTGTAATCTGTTCTAGTGTTCCCTTAACCCAGGTGCATAAATTGCACTTCTTCGCCAGTCTGACACCCCCAAACCAGTAATCTGTTGTAGTGTTCCCTTTACCCAGGTGCATAAGCTTGCACTTCTTCACATTGCATTTAAGCTGCCAGACCTTGGACCACCTCTTCAACCAATCTAGATCCTCTTTCATCTCCTTCACCCCATCTTGGTTATCCACTCTGCCACAGTGCTTTGTGTCATCTGTGAAGTGACATACAATCTGAGAATGTGGTGAGGATACATAATCTCAGATTCATTGGGCCTACACAACCAGATTATTGTTATGCTTGTGCAACTGTGATAACTGTTTGGCCATTCGAACTCTCTATTCCATGGGGAATTACCACCTTTCAGGGGTACTGAAGGCAAGGAACCCTCAAAGAAGTTTCCACCTCTAGAGGTGCCATGGGAAAGACTCCCTTGGCTAAAGGTACCTTAGGAAGGAGCCCCCCGAGGAGAGAGGTGTGTCACTGGAGGTGGAGGGGAGGATGGTGGGGCAAAGGAAAAGTGTTTCAGAAGGAGGCTGGGAGGAACTGCTTATATTGCTAAGGAAGGTGGCATGACTGGTTGCTTACCCCATTAAACTACAGGCATAGCCTTTCAAGTCAATGGACCTACACAACCAGAGTAATGTTATGCTTGTGCAACTGTGCTAACTGTTTGGCTGTTTGCACTCTCTATTCCACAGGGAATTACCACCCTGTACGGGTATTGAAGGCAAGGAACCCTTGAAGATTCCTGGCTGGGCTGGCAGTATAGCCTAGAGGTTAGAGTAATGAGCTGTGAATGAGCTTGTTACATCCAGCAGACCAGACCTGGGTTTGATTCCCACAATCTCCACTTGCATACTGTGTGACTGTGAGCAAGTCACTTAACCATCCAGTGCTCCCAGGTCACCTGAAAACAGGCACTTGTGTCTAATGGGCCTTACCTGGTTACCAAAGACTAAAATTAAAAAATAAAATAAATAAAAGATGGTTCCACCCCTAGAGGTGCCATGGGAAAGATTCCCTTGGCTAAAGGTACCTTAGGAAGGAGCCCCAAAAATAACATTGAATAGTAAACATTGACTATGCGGTAGAGAAACAGACTGACACCAAGGAGACAGTTTGATGAAACACAGATGAGATGCACATGTTGTCAGGATTACACTGATAAAATGGATTGGACTGATAACATCAGGGGACTTCCTAAGGAAAGAGGGAACGGTGAGTAGGGCCACCATCCATCTCCATCCAACAGTGGAAACCTACCTAAGAAAACTATGGAATAAACTATAAACAACTAACTACATATTGTGACCTTTGGCATGGAGGAAAGGGAATAAAAAAAAACTATTTAAAAGAAGGAAATCTCAGGGGATCCAAGGCCTAGGTCACCTTCTCTCCAGGCTAGGGGCAGTTTCTTTAGTGATGGCTCTGCTGCTGCAGTTTGGAAACACAATCAAAGGGGAGGAATATTCCAATTTGGTGGGAAGCTCTTATGATCCCTCTAATGGGAACTCCTTGAAGTGTTGCAAGAGGCCTCTGCAACAGCAGGTACTCTGAAGCAAGAGTTGACTCCTAAAGTGGAAGGAGGAGAGCGAGAGCTGCTGAGGTACTCAGCCAGCCTACTGACTAAAACAAACTGAGTGAACCAGAGGTGGTAGTAGGGAGAATAGCTTTCCAAGGTGCCACGGCAATGCCATAGTCAAAGGAGTGCTCTTAGGCAGTATGGGCCCCACCCCTCTGCAGCTGAAGTCCTAATTTCTGCATCAAGAGGTGTGCTGTATGACTGCATGCTAAAGTTCCACCCTGATTGAGGACATTCCCACTATGGGCCAGATGAGAAGGACCCTGCCCTGAGGTGCACATGCTCAAGACGTGGACTTCATGAGTGCAGAGTGAGACTGTTGGCTTGCAGGGCAAGCCCTGAGCCAGAAAAGGTAATGGACATGGTTGGCATACAGTACCTCTGATTTATGAATGTGCACATGAATCAACTTTGAGTGCTGGATAGGAGGAGGCTTGGCGAAGCCAGTAGCTGTAGACTAGGTAGCAGATTATTGATGAGGAGGCCAGCCTTGACAGGTTGCGAGGGAACTCTGCAATGAGAACTACCAAGGTGGGGCTTGGGTGAGGTAGGAGCCTGGATGAGGTAGGAGGTTGCAGTGTGAGCCAGTGTTTGGTGGTTTGATAGTAGTAGCAACCAGCAGAAAACAAGCCAACCAGTTTCATTACAGAAGCAAAATTGATGATGACATAGAAGGTAGGTGTTTAGGTAGTGAGTGGCTGTGATACTAGTGATTGAATCAATGACATTCACCATAAATGAATCAATGAGGTTTAACAGATAGGACATACGTAGCAGCATTTGCAACAGCAATTAAATTGGCAGCAGCATAGGTAAGCATGATGCATCACATATGAGGTAAGCTAAATTACGTATATGCTTGGCCAACCAGTTCCATAAAGGAGCAAAAATTATTGTATATAATGATTGTATGAATACTGAATTGATATGATTGGCATGAATACCTTAAATGCTATTAAGACGGAGATAGGTTATTCCAGTAAGGTGCAAGCAGCACAGTAATAGAATGCAATGAATATCTGAAGGCTATGAAGGCTGCGAAGTTAATGATTTGTGCATGGATAACTTAATGCCATGTAGGCAAGAAAGCAGGGCAAATTCATATAGCTTACATAAAGTATACTCCTGCTACTCAGAGCCACGATGACCCACATGACTTTACAGTTCCCCATCATAGCAATAACAGGAAGCCACAAATTAAGCACCATGAGATCAAACAGCACTGTAATGTTGATAGGGTAGGAACCCCCAAAACAGAGGTGCTTTTACTGGCAAGGTCCTAGTTAAGGACAACCAAATGATATCCAGCCACTGTGGCAGTAGAGCAACAATAAACTGCAGCAGAGACACACTACACTGCAGAAAAGCAAGCTGGGGGTAGCAGCTGCCTGACTGAGCAATTGTTGAATGAATTGAGCAGAGCTGCTGAGACAAACATAGCACAGCAGAAAGTAGCAGCTAGCTGGAGCAGGACATGCCTGGACCAGGTGCAAACAATTAAGGTGGATAAGTACACAGACAGCAGAAGCAGAGAAGCAGCAGCTGAGCTGAAACATACAGATAATAATTGCAGTTGCACTGAGGGTGTGCTGAAATCTGGTGAGCAAACGGGAGCCTAAATAGCACAAGCACAGGATTAGCACAATACAAACAAAGGGAGACAGGGTGCTAGAAAAACTAGAAAGCCCCAAAAAGGAAGGAAAATGCAAAATGAAAAAACACAAACAAAGGAGGACAGGAAACAAGCAACACAAAGAAGCATGCAGCAGCCAGAGACAAGCAATACTAACCAAAAAGCAGGTGAAACACAACGAACAGAAGTCCTGCGCAAACTAAGCAGAGCTCAAAGTACAAGGGATGGAGGGAAGTGGACACAGGATGGGGGGACACAGCCCCAGCAGGCCCCGTGGGGGAAGGCAGAGACTGGCTGCAAAGAAAAAGTGCTTCAGAAGGAGGCTGGGAGGAACTGCTTGTATAGCTCAGGAAGGGGACATGGCTGGTTGCTCATCCCATTGAACTATAGACATAGCCTTTCATTTGTGGTGTGGATACACTATCTTGGAATGTGCCAAGGACATGCAACCTCAGAATGCGTGGGGGACATACAATCTTAGAATAGAGGATAAAAATAATTTAAGAATGAGGGGCATGGAATCTTGGAATCTGGTGAGGATACACAATCTTGGAATGTGGTGGGAACAAATTGTTTTGGAATGAGGGACATGCAGTCTCAAAATATGACAAGTATGCACAATCCTGGAATGGTCGCACATTCTCAAATTGTGGCAGGTGCAGACATTTGGGAATGTGACTGGAACATGAAATTTCAAATATGACAGGACATACAATCTCAGAAAGAGGTGGGGATGGGCAGTCTCAGAATGTGGTGGGGATGCACTCTTTCCCAATGTAGTGGGAATGAGCACTGCTGGAATGTGTCAGGACACAGGTTTGTTCTTCAGTTGCTTGTCCCTACAACATTCCCAAATTGCACACACCCATTACATTCCCAACTTCCCTATCCCCATTACATTCCAACATTCTGCATCCATGCCACATTCCAACAATGTGCATCTCTGCCACATTTTGATACTGCACACCCCTGCCATGTTCTGAAATTGTGTGCTACCAGCACATTCCAGAATTGCTTTTGGCCATTATATTCCAAAAATGTGTGTTCCTGCCACATTCTAGAACTGTACATCCTCACCACATTCCAGAAATGTCTATTCCCACCACATTTTGAAACTGAATTGTTCCGAGATTTTGTGTCACCAACACATTACAAAAATGCATGTCCCTGCCACATTGTGAAACTCCATGCCCACATATTGTGAAATTGCTTTTTGGCACCATAATCTGAAATTAAGTATCACCAGCACATGACAAATGTGTGCATCTTAACAAAATACAAAATTGTGCATACCTGCTATATTTCATATGTCCCCCACATTCTGCATTTGCATTTCTGCCACATTCTAAAAATTTGTGACCCTGAGTCACTGACACATCTTGAATTTTAGCATTTCTGCCATATTTCAGTATGGTGCATCCTGCTGCTTTCAGAAATTGCGTCTTTACTGCATTCCAAAATTGCAACAAACACAGATGCCTGTCCACGTTTGTGCAGCCGGTCTGTTGTTTTTCCTGATTTCTGAACTGCAACCTGGTGGCAGTCTGAAATCTCATCCCTGCAGTATTCTGAAACTGTGTACAACCTTAGTATTCAAAAGTCATGTCTGCCACTGCATTACAAAACCACCTTCCCAGCCACATTCTTAGGTACCTTGCTTCTGCACATTTTGGAAGGCATACACTGCACCCACCCAGTGCTAGCTTTACTGCTTCAAATGTTTGCTACAACTGCAGTTTTATTAAACTTGGGAGAAATAAGTTGGATATTGTTGCTGGCAGGGAGGACTGAGGTATGAATTTCGGAGCTGACATCATCAGTACTGTAGCCTTTCAATTAAACCATTCTTTTTAACAGATGGCAGGGGGGAATCAGGCTAACAAAAGTGTAGTATAGTAACTTAGAGCTCTCATTTCATTTCTGGTATCAGGCTTATTGGAGATATGCTGGTCCTATATTTGAATTTCTTAATGTTAGAAATCTGGGCTAGACACCTACTTTAACCTGTTAGTGGATAAGTGAATGGAAGGAAATTTGACCAGGACACTGGAAATTGCCCTGCTGTTTTCCAGAAGTGCCATGGGATGTTAAATGACACCTGAACAACCACCACAACAGGTAGATGGATTCTAGGCTTAACAGTTAATCTAAAAGAAGTATACATCTTTAAACAAATTTACTTATTCAGATAATTGGCATTTAGTGTCTGCTCTGCCAGAACATTCCCTATACAGTGCAGACATTGCAGCCAGTGATGAATAGATATATATTTACTGTAGACAGGTAACAGGAGAACTCCTCCTGTCTGGAGTGAGTTGAAGCCAGTGGGAGCGGAAGAGGTCAGTGAGGTGATTTTGAAGCTGCAGCCCATTTGTGAACTGGAGCTGGGCCTGACATATCTCATAGTGGGCTGTATAGAGTCTGTAGGTCCAGTGTTTGCTGAGATTGTCTGGTGTTTGCTCTCAGAGGGTTCATTCCCTAGCGCCTCAAAAGAGGTGCTGGTGAGGCCCCTTCTGAAGAAAACTTCTTTGAATCCAGACTGCTTAGTGAATTATGAACCAGTCTCTAACCTTCCCTTCTTGGAAATGGCTGTTGAGAAAATAGTGGCTGTGTAGCTCAAGGCACATCTCATTGCCTTTAACATTTATAAGCCTCTCCAGTCAGCATTCATTAGTCAGAGTATAAAATGATCTCTTAAGGCCAGAGATAGAGGGAAATGGTCAATTCTAATTCTTCTCAATCTCTCTCTTCAGCATTTGATACTGTGGACCATGGTGTGTTGTTGGATCTCAGAGAGCTCTGTGGACTCATCAGCACCATCATCTGCTGGTTTGAGTGCTTTCTCACAGACAGGATGCACAGGGTGGTCATGAGAAATCTTTCCTCTCACCCAAAGCCCTTGTCCTGTAGAGTTCCTCAGGGCTCAGTTCTCTCACCCAAACTGTTTGTGGTGTATATGCTTCCCATAGGAGATATCATAGGATGTTACAGTGTGGGGTTTCACTGCTGCGCAGATGACACCCAGCTGTACATCTTATTTGCGTCCAGGACACAGAATGCAGTTACAGTACTGCATTTATGCCCAGCTGAGATCCAAGACTAGATGTCCTCTAGCTGGCTGAGGCTTAACCCGGACAAAACGGAGGTGCTAATGATTGAGCCTGGTCATTGGAGGGGTGTAGAGATGGCAGGAGAGTTGACTGGCTTGATGCTCGGTTCCTCTCTTCTCACTGTCTCTGCTAGGGTGAAGAATCTGGGGGACATTCTGGATGATGGACTGACACTGGAAGCTCAGGTGTCATCTGTTGTCTGGAGTGGCCTTTACCACCTTAGGAACATCACCAGGATTAAAGCCTTGAACCTACCCTATGACTTTCCCTCGCTAATCCATGCTTTTGTGACCTTCAGACTCCACTACTGAAGCGCTCTGAACTTCAGGGTAAAGGAGGGTTCCTACATCACCTGCAGCTGGAGCAGAACATGGCAGCCAGGTTGCTGAGGGACTTCTCAGGTCTTGTCATGTGACCCCAGTCCTGCGTGATCTGCACTGGCTGCCAATGAGGTGGTGAATCACCTTCAAGGTTGGGTTACTGATCTATAAAGCTCTATATGGACTGGGTCCTAGCTATCTGTATAACCTTCTGACTTCTCAGCATACCCACCACTCTTTCCGTTCCTCTGAAGTGGGTGTCCTTGCAGTTAGGGCATGGCTGAAATCATCTGGTGGCAGGGCCTTCGAGGTAGCTTACCCAGCCCTATGAAACTCAATTCCAAGATCTTTGAGGAAGGCCCCTTCATTGTAGGCCTATAAGAGGGGCCTGAAATCACATCTGTTCAATGAGGCCTTTGGATTATAAGAAATGGCATCTAACTCACAGGATATCTGTTAGAATGTATTCTAGGATTATTTATTGTTAGTTAACTGATCTGTATTTATTCTGATTTTTATTTTAGTTGGGTTTATATTTACTGAGAATGTTATTCCACGTTGAATTATTTGTTAATACAAACTTTCCTGGATGTTGTTCCATGCCCTCAGACCCAGGGAATGGCTGCTTCATAAATAAAGCTTACTTACTTGCTATGTCACTGTGAAATCCCCATTCAATTCAATGGGATTTTCTGTGCTATAAAGGGGATCTACAATGAGCTGACACAAAACATGCACTTACTGTTCAAGTGTAAGGGGGCAGGACCATAACTCACAAATGGCAGAGCCATGAGTGAGTTATGAAGATTCTACCAACTCACAACTGATTACAAATTTAAGCAATAATCCACGACATGGTGTGGGTTCTACTAGGACTTACCTATGCCTGTTTTTAAATTTTTTTAGACAAAAAAAGTGAGGCAAAATCTTTTTGAGACAAAAAAAGTGAGTGGAAAATCTTTTTTATGACTAAAACAGGAAAATGCTATTATGCCAAAAGAAACAGCTCCGTATTACTATAGCATTTAATACATATCCCCTTACTCTATTATCCCCCCCCCACTTGGGGATACTACAACTCAAACACTACTACTCCCTTGGTATCTCGCTTCAATATTTAACATAAGGACTTGCTCCAATGGTGTACACCTTTGCATTATTAGTGACATTGCTGCATCTGATGGCTTTGTACCCCAGTCTAGTACAGGACATGGGGGGGGCTGAAGCCTATCAGTCTAAACTACATCTAATGGAGAGCCACTCCCCTTCCCAACAACGTCTATGGGACAAAGCTAGTAGCTTACTGGCACTTATGCTGATAGGACCACAGCTGTTCATTGCAAAAGCATTGCCACTAACAGGTATGATTTACCCCTCATGCTTTAAATCAATTTCTGACCACTACAAACTACCTGGTCAGAATAACAGGACCAATGTCAAAAAAGAATAAGCAGTGCTAATAGCTTATTTGAAAAAACTAATCCTGCTGTTACTGTTGTGCTCAGGAAATGTGGAAGTTAACCCAGGCCCTCTCTCCTCAATCACTTCACCCACAGACTATGCAACAGCTTGAGGTCTAAAACCAATGTTAATTAATGCCTTTAGCCTCCTGAAAAAACGTGATCAAATAAGGATATGGGCTGCCCATACTTACCCTGATGTGATAATTATCACCGAGTTATAGCTAAGCAACAGTCGCTGACCAGCAGATTGCGATCCCCTCCTTTAACACTTATAGAGTAGACAGACCTACTAGGGGTGGGGGTGGGGTAGTTATCTATGTAAACTCAACATTTAATGTCTCAGAAATACTTTCCATGTCTAAACCTAAATAATTTAAATGCTTAGCATTAAAGATCTTGCTTCCCTCAACTGAAGTACTCAACACTGTGGGCAGCTATAGAACACCATCAGCGGGCATGGAAATCCTATCAACCCTAGCTTCATTGAATCCAACACCTGCAAAACCATTCTTGGTGACTTGAACCTTGATTGGCATACACCCAAGGCAAATACACTAAAGGAATTGTGTGACAAGCTTGTTTTTTCTCAGTTTGTAACGGAACCCACTAGGATCAACACAAAAAACAAGGACAATAGCTTTATCATTGACCAAATCTTCGTGAGTCACCCACACAAAATTATGCACACAGCAGTTTTTCACAATGACATGAGTGATCATAATGTTGTCGTTTGCACACGAATCCAAGACAAATGCCCCTTATGTTTGAAATTCGTCACAAGAAGAAGCTATCATAAGTTTAATATCAGTATCTTCCTGGCTGACCTAAAATATGTCAACTGGCAAGAATTCTACCTGGCCACCTCAGTAGATGCAGCTATTGCCATTCTGAACTCTGTTATCACAAACCTAACTAACAAGCATGCCCCATTCATAAAACGCAGACTGAGGAAGGAGCCTGACCCTTGGTTTACCTCAGAATTGAAATCTGCCCTGACATGGCGTGACAAACTCTGGGTCCGCACAAGGCAATCCAAAGCCACTGCAGACTGGCAGGCTTTCAGAGCTTCCAGAAACACCTGTACCAAACTCATCAGGTCTGCCAAGACCACCTACTATGTAGAAACTCTGGAGGAGGCCAAGGACAACTCCACTAAAATCTGGCAGACACTCAAACCAGTCAGAGGTCTTAAACCCCCCCTCTTTACCATCTAAAATCACTATTGATGATACCATGATCACTGACCAGGGTACCATCTTAGAAAAGTTGAATACCCACTTCACCACAGCAGGTATGGAGTTTGACCTATCACCCAGAGCGGCACTGATTGGCAGCACGCCCCCTTTGGGTGACCCTCAGCCCATGAGACCCCAAGACTCCTTTCAGCTTGTTCCAGCATCTTACAAGTAAATTGAGGACCTCCTCAACAAACTAGATACTAGGAAAAGTGTGGGGGCTGATGGAATTGAGGTCATTTTTCTAAAAATAGGAAGTCATTTCCTAGCAGCATCCATGATGCATATATTCAACCTATCCATCTCCTCAATCACTTTTCCCTCCTGCTGGAAAACAGCGCACATTCTACCATTATTTAAGTCTGGTGACCGGAATGATCTCAACAATTACAGACCGATTTCCATTTTGCCAGCCGTGTCCAAAATGATGGAGAAACTAGCTAAGAAGAAGCTAAAGGAGTTCATGGAGAGTAATAATCTTTTCAATCCGCTGCAGTCTGGGTTCAGGCAGAAACACAGCACTGTTTCAGCCCTAGCCAAAGTGACCAATGACTGGTTTACTGCTATCGACACTAAGCAAACCATGTGTGCCATGTTCCTCGACCTCAGCAAGGTGTTCAACACAGAGGATCACAACCTCCTCCTCTTTTGCCTCAGATCTCTGGGCATGAATGGCCCCTCCCTGAACTGGTTCTCTAGCTACTGTACCTTACAGGTAGGCAGCAAGAAAAAAATACTCACCTTAGTAATGTTGTTTCTTCTAATGGAGTCTTGCTATATTATAGACATTAGCAGTTTGATCCAGCTCTAGAACTGCCCCAGAATGAAATGGTTAAAACCATTCCAAAATAGAATTTTGGCACGAGAGCAGCTCTATCTGTGTCATTTCAAACTTGAACTGTCAGATCTTTACAAGCCAAACTCACTAAGGTCTGTGTGGAAGCTGTAACCTACACTAGCCAAATGGTTACCTAAATAATAACAACCATTGATGGTCCCAACACCCAAGACTCAAGTCAGGGGACCAGAAATACTAACACCATTCTAATAATATTAAAATGGAACATAAGTATAATAAAACACACACACACGTGTACACATACACACCCCCAAAGTCCCAAAGGGGACAAAATGCTAACAGGACATAAGTAGTGCCCACACTAAGTTGCCCGCACCCCACCAAGTAGAGGTTCTGAGAGGGGCAGGTTGGGGGGGAGGTCTATAATATAGCAAGACTCCATTAGAAGAAACAACATTACTAAGGTGAGTAATTTTTTCTTCAAACAACATGAAGTCTTGCTATATTATAGACATTAGCAGAATACACAGCAGTACCTCCATGGAGGAGGGGCAGAACCTACTTAGGGAATAGGCTCTGAAGAACAGCTGTGCCAAACCAAGCATCTCTCCTGGCCTGGACATCCAGGGAGTAATGCTTGGTAAAAGTGTGTACCGTTTTCCAAGTAGCAGCCTGGCAAATCTCTAATAAAGGGATATCTCTGGCAGCAGCTAGAGACGCAGCTGTACCCCTGGTAGAATGAGCCCTCAAACGGGGGGCTCTGCCCACTTTCTGATAAAATTGGATACAAGAGACAATCCACCTGGCTATTGATCTCTTAGTGGCAGGTTTGCCTTTCCCAACTTCACCATAGGTAAGGAAATTTTGGAGGGATTCGAACCTGTGACCTTTGGTACGCTCTATATAATAACTAAGAGCTCTCTTAACATCCAGGCTGTGCAATCTCCTCTCACCCGAAGAGGAGTGATCAGTGAAAAATACTGGAAGGGAGACAGATTGATTAAGATGGAAATCTGAAACCACCTTAGGCAAAACTTCCTATTAGTCCTAAGGACTACCTTATCCCTGTGGAAAGAAATAAAGTCAGTCTCCACTGACAAGGCTTACAATTCACTTATGCGTCCTGGCAGAAGTGATAGCCACTAGAAAACAGTTTTCCAAGTTAGGTACTTAAGCTCTGCAGAAGACAGAGGTTCAAAGAGTTGCATCAACTGGGCAATGCAAACATTAAGGTCCCAAGCAGGGGCGGTTCGAAAAGGAGGATTAGTATGGAGTAATCCCTTAAAAACTTGGAAAACAGAGGATGAGAGGAAGAGGGATGACTTTCCTGCTGACACAAAAGCAGACACAGCTGCCAAATGAACTCTCAGGGTAGCTGGTCTGAGACCCAAGGAATTAAGATGTACCATGTAATCTAACAAAATGGGCAATTCAGCAGATTCTGGGAAATATTTTCCCACACACCAAATGGAAATCTTTTCCATTTAGAACTATAAGTAGCCCTAGTGGAAGGCTTTCTGGAAGCCTTTAGGATCTCAAGAACACCCTGAGAGAGGTGTAAATCAGCAACTCTAACTCCTCAAGAGCCAGGCCTTGAGGTTGAGGGATTTGAGGTCCGGATACCAAACCCTTCCCTGGGCACAAGTCAACAGATTGTGATTCCTGGGAGGCACAGGGAAGATGGACTGTCAGAGACAGAAGGAGTGGGTACCAGGGCTGCCTGGCCCAATCGGGGCAATCAGAATCACCCTGCAAGGCTGAGATCTGATTTTGACTAGTACTTTGAATGGAGACAAAGGGGAAGGCATGAGGAACTTCCCTCCCAATCCAGAAGAAGGGCATCCAGGGAACTGAGCCCAGCACTGGAGGTCTGCAACAGAACAGAGGAAGTTTGTGATTGTCTGGGGCTGCAAAAGATCTATCTGAGGGATGCCCACCTGGCAAAAACTATCCCCAGCACTTGAGGATCCAGGGACCATCGTGATGGCCCTGGGAAATCCTGCTGAGAGCATCCGTGGGACATTGTCCTTCCCTGGAAGATGAACTGCTATGAGGGAAGTGTTCAGGGAATAGAGCCAGAGACCACAACTTCATTGCCTCGGTGCACAAGGTCAAGACCAGTGCCCCCTGTTTGTTGATGTACCACATTGTTGTGGTGTTGTCTGTTCTGACTTGTATCACCTTGTCGTGGACAGATGCAGAAAAGCTTGAAGAGCTAAAAGACAGCTCTGAGTTCCAGCAAATTGATGTGGAGCAGAGATTCCTGGGGGGACCAAACTCCCTGAGTGGAAAGGTCGCCCATGTGGGCTCCCCAACCCAGAAGGGAAGCATCTGTAGTGAGAGTCAAGTCGTGAGAAGGGGAAATGAAGGGGACCCCCACTCTTAAATTGCTCTGATCCTGCCACCACTGGACAGCTAGGAGCAAGGTTCGAGTCACTGGGACCAACTTGGAAAGGGGGTCTCTTCTCTGAGACCAAAAGGTTCTCAAGTGAAACTGAATGTCTCATCTGAAATCTGGCTCCCTGCACAACAGCTGTGGATGCAGCCATGTGCCCCAGGAGCTTCAGAAAGTGTCTTGCTGGTCGAGAGACCTGCAGAGTGAAGAAGAGGCCAGAGCCACTAAATTCCTTACCCTTTCTGGGAAGAAAGGCCCTGGCTAGCTTTGTGTCCAATTCTGCCCCTATAAAGGTGAGTACCTGGACTGGTTCCAGAACCGACTTTAGTAGGTTTAGCAGAAAACCCAGGGAGGTGAGAAGCTGCTGGGTAACCTGCAGGTGAGATTTTACCTGTTCTGGGGACTGGCCTACAATGAGCCAGTCATCTAGATAGGGAAAAACAGCAATCCTCTGCCTCTTTAAGTGGGCCACTGCCACTGCTAGACACTTTGTGAATACCCTTGGAGCAGAGGTAAGGCCGAAGGGCATTGCTCTGAACTGGTAATGACCTGAGGGCAGTTCGAATCTGAGGTACTTTCGATGGGATCTTCTGATTAGGACATGGAAATAGGCATCCTTGAGGTCCAGGGAGGCTAGCCAGTCCCTGGCCTTAGGGAAGGTAAAATCATTGCCAGAGTTACCATTTTGAACTTTGGTTTCAAAAGATGCTTGTTCAGATATCTGAGATCTAAAATGGGCCGCCAATCTCCTGTCTTTTGGGGTAAGGAAGTATCTGAATACAGACCCCTGCCCTGATGCAGGGAGGAACCTTTCTACTGCTCTGAGAGCTAACAGGATGAGACCTCTGTTTCCAGAGCGAGGGTCTCTGAAGCACTTGCAGGTAGAAAAGTCTGCTTCTCAACTTGGAAACTTTTTGAAGCTGAGACCAGACCCTGGCTTACTGCTTCCAGAATCCACTTGTCTGAGGTTAAAGAAGCCCAATTCTGACTGAAGTAAGCCAGCCTGCCCCCACTGGTACAGGAGAATCGGCCCTGGGCACCCATCAGGGTGCCTGTTTCCTAGGAGCTTTAGGCTGGGGTGGGAGCAGGTCTGCCCACCCCTCAATTGCCCTGCCTCTGAAGAAGCCCCTCTGAGCATAGGCAGAGGAGGCCTGAGTCTGTAGAAAGGCCTGTGAAAAGGCCTACCCCTACCCTGGGGCATGCCTTTGAGGTGGCTTGCCGCTCCTTAGCCTGGGCACTCTTGCAAGTAGTCCTATATTCATCCATCTTCTTCATGTAATTCTCTGTCTGCTCTCCAAACAGAGAATTTCCCCCACAGGAAATCCATAGCCTTAGTCTGGGTATCCTGTGACAAACTAGTACACCTGAGCCAGGCCAACCTATGAAAAGCTACAGATGTGGCCATGACCCTAGAGGAAACATCATTAACATCCACAGCAGCATGAAACTGAACCTTAGAGGCTTCAATGCCATCAGCAGCCACCTGTTCTAGTTCACTAGCCAGCTGGCCATGGGCCTCTTGGCCAATTGCATAACAGTATCCCATCTAGATTTCTGATACCTAGCTACATAAGCCATATAATTTGCTTGCCTGAGTCCCAGAGAGGCTGCCATATACTGTTTTTTTTTGTTTGTTTGTTTTTTGCCATTGCATCAATCTTCCTGGAATCCTTGTCAGGAGGATGTGAAGCCAAGGGAATATTAGCTTTATCACAGGCAGCAGCCTGAACTACCCCAACATGACTGCATTGCTGAGAAAGGAATTCTGTATCAGGGCCTGATAATGTATACCTTCTGTCCATCTTTTTATCTACAGGAGGCACAGAATTAGGAGCTTTTAAAATTTGAATTGTTTGTTTCCTAAAAGACTTATGTAAAGGAATAGACAATCTCCTAGACTCTGGAATATCCATCATTTCTACAAAATCAGGCTCCTCTTGCTCATCCACAGCCTCTTCTAAAGGAAGCTGGAGGGTTTCATCAACTTTTTATAAAACATAAAATGAGATGGGACTCAGACAGCATGGGAAATTCTAAAGGTCTGTCTGGGGAGATGTCGGTTCAATGGGCACACCCAGACCTTCCCAGCCACATTCATACTGTTCATAATCCTCCTCCCCTCCTCTGGTTCATAAAATTCCTCAATATCCATAATCCTGAACCACTGGGACCGGACGAACCGACCTTTTACCAGATAGTGGTGGTTCGGACGGACCCTGAGACAGTGACTGGACAATTTTATGGCTTTTTGCTATCTCTGCAGCAGTTGGAGAAGAATTTTGGACTCCAGACCTGCTGATTTTCTTGTTTTCTTTACTGGAATTGGTTCCTCAGAACCAGCTTTTCTTTTGAGGAAGTCTGGCCCTGGTCAGAGGGCACTCCCTCTGGTTCGGTTGGCACCGAACCGGGCTGGCCATCCGGGTCAGTGGACTTTTTGGCCTCTCGTTCCCTGAGCCTGCCCAATCTTTTTCCAGGGTGGCTGCAGGGAAATTCTTACATATCTGGCAGTCTGACTGGAGGTGGTCAAACCCCAGACAATAAACACATGTGGTGTGTGGGTCAGCCTTGGCAAAGACTTCCCACAAACATCACAGTGTTGAAACCCAGTGGGCCCGGTTTTTCTTTTGGGTTTCTCAGACATAATGCCAGCCTAACCAAAACTTGCCCTTTTAACGGCAGTGAGACACCACTTATCGGTTCCTAACCATGTCACTGGTATTGGAAAACCGTAATAAATCCGTTTTTAGAACTGATAAGAACTGGGAACGCACTCTAAAATAGTAACTTTTAGTTTTAAATGAGTTTTAAACCCACTGATCGGTTCAAACCGAACCGATAACTTACAAGTTCCACACAGACAAAACCTTCATTTACTTACGGTTACCACAGATAGAGCTTGAACCGAATGGTTTTGCGGTTAAAATAAAACTATTCTCGGTTAAATCCAACCAAGAAAACACTTTTTAAACCGAGAAATGAACCGAGCAGAAGGAGAAATATCCGGAGCGACTGTTCACTGAGGCGAAGTAAAGAATCTGACAGTTCAAGTTTGAAATGACACAGATAGAGCTGCTCTAATGCCAAAATTCTATTTTGGAATGGTTTTAACCATTTCACTCCGGGGCAGTTCTAGAGCTGGATCAAACTGCTAATGTCTATAATATAGCAAGACTTCATGTTGTTTGAAATCATCAAACTAGACGGGGTCTTATCAATCAATTAAATCTTTTATTGTTGTTGAGCTTCAAAGCCAAACACAAATACATATATACACAATACCATAAATACAGTACTATATAAATAGAATCATTCGGGGACAATGCCCCTGTAATACATTGTTAAAATCAAGCAGCATTTCTCCAACCCATCATAGGGGATTATAAGTTTCACGGCTTTGGACATTCCTATCTTTATAGTCATCACTTAGCCTAGAGGTAATACAAGCCAGAAACTCAAAGATTTATTTATGTTAAAATCAAGCAGCATTTCTCCAAACACCTCAAAAGGAATTATAAGTTTAACAACTTTAGACATTCCTTACTTATAGACGTCACCTAACTTAGAGGTGATGCAAACCTGAAACTCAAACATTTATTTGTATTGCCAGTATTTTTTTCTTTTTCTTATTCATTGCTGAAAAGAATTTTGCAATTCTATTCACAGCCCACTGATCTGCCATATGTATTAAAACTGATGTCAGAGTATCATAACTCACTGTACATCTGGAATCAAGAAAAGTGCTTAGCCAGTAAGTCCTTTCATGTATATACCAGGAACATTCCCAGAGAACGTGTTTTACATCTTCTGTACCCCCCACTGCACATGTGCAATTTTCATTTTCTAGGGGCAGCCTCTTATGTCTAGTGTTAAGTACATTGCTAGGGAACCTTTTGAATGTGTAAGTGATAAATATTCTACAGAGATCTGTGTCTGTTAGAATATCAAGGTATGGTTTATACCTAAAACAAATCTTGTACTTGGCGAACCATCTGGACTAATGTGATTTTTCAGTAGTAGCCAAATCCTTTTGGTTCCACCAGTTCAAAATTTTCCTATTTTATATATTTTTTATATTTAATACTAATTGCCACCCCTTTCTCTACTAATATTTTTAGTTTTTGGAGGCTGTGTATTTTTAATAATTGCAGTATATTTAGGTACCAGAATTTTGTATTTGTATAGCCCAGATCAAACCATTTTCCTTTTTCTTTAAGGTAGTCATAAGTGAGATGACCCTCTGGTAACTTCACTGTCCTTAACCAAAAGCATATCTTTTTGTATTGCACAAATGCCCTTATGTTATTGATGCCTAATTCCGCTCTAATATATGCAGCTGGGCATGAGAAACCCACCCCTAATGTTTTCCTTAACAATTTGAAAACAGGAATAGCTAATGTTTCCATTGTCCTGGTTTCCCAGACTTCTGTTCCATGAAGAAGTTGTGCAAAATATTTTGTTTTAATTGCACATATCAATGGTTCACTGGTTTGGCCCCCATATCTGTAGTTGAATCTGTCCAGACCTTTGGCTGTCTTATTTAATTTATCTCTGATACTATCACTACGTACTGTCCAAGAACAGTTACTTTGGAGAATCACCCAAGATAGTTATAGTTATGTACCACTTCTATTTTTTGGTTACCTACTACCCAGGTACTTATGTGTTTGGTAGATAAACCCAATATAACAATTTTGGTTTTCTGCAGTTTAACTATTAACTGTAGTTCTTGTGCTCTTTTAAATAGTATATTAACTTTTTGGTAAACCAAATTTAGTAAGCAAAAATAAGACAAAGTCGTCCACTTAGGCCTAAGCAGGACAAGCTGTTTCATTAATTTTTGGAGAATTAGAGGGAGAGGACAATAGCTCAGTAAATAAAATGTTTACGTATAAGGAAAACAAGGTGGGAGCCAAGACACAACCTTGTCTAACTCCTTTGTTAATATTGAATGAGGCTGATAGTCCACCTAAGTAACCTATTTTCCCATTCGCCCATGTCTGGGAATATAGATTTTGTATGATATTTATCAAGTTTTTGTCTATTCCTCTGTCTAGCATTAACTGCCACAGGGTACTCCTTGACATGGTATCAAACGCTGCTGAGTAATCTATAAGTGCTGTATAAAGTTTTTACTGGTGTAGATATATGTATTTTTCTACAAGATGGTGGAACACAAAAATATTGTCAAAAGTGGAATCATTTTTCCGGAAGCCAGCTTGAAGCGGGGATAGCCCTCAGTTAGCTATGTTTCTAGCCTTAGTTTTTCTAAGTGTCAGTAGCTCAGTAGGTAGCACACTCACCTCTGAGTCCGAGAGATCAGAGGGCTGTGGGTTCAGTTCCCACATCTGGCACTTGGGTAATATCCCAGTACTGACACTGTAATGCAGCATGAGAGGGGTGCTGCACTTCTGAGGTGCCGTCTTTCGGATGAGACGATAAACCGAGGTCCCATCTGCCTGGATTGGTAGTAGTTCAGGTGGATGTTAAAGATCCCATGGCACTTATTGAAAAGAGTAGGTGAAGTTTATTAAAAAGAATCACATCACAAAAGCAACAATAATGTAACAGCATTATACAGTTGTACAAAAAAATAAATCCATAAGTAAGAAAACAATCAACATAACATATTTCAAAAGAAAAAATGCTTCCATAAAGAATCCACTTTATCTGCAGGGAACTTATTAATAGCCTTAGTTTTAACAGATAATAAGCCATCCTCAATTTGTGAAAATACGGTACTATGTAAAACTATCTGTTGTTGCAATACAAATTGGCACCGAGCCTGCCATAAAAAATATTGAACAAAAGAGAAAACAACATTCAAAGTACTTTTGTGGTAAGACCTCCAGATCCCTGTATAATCCCCTAAAACAATGGTTTGGTACGAAATGTGGTTCAAAAAGGGCAAATTCCAATGTGCGGCAGCGTCCTGCCAAAAAGATTTACTATGGGGACAATTAACAAAAAAATGTATCATAGTTTCTTCACTGTTAATACAGGTAGGTCTCAAACAAAATCTTTCAGTCAATGGCTTATATTTTAAATTTCCTCGAAATCCCAGTCTCCCCTGAATAGAAAGCCATACAATATCCCAAATATGTGGGGGAATCCTAAAGTCTGTCAATTTACATAAGGAAAACAACATTTTGGCAGGCACACATTGAGGAAACAATAAAACACTTTTCTGGACATCATATACAATAAAATTATAAAATGATTTTCTATTGAAAGTTAGTAATGTAGGAAAAGAGACCTTCCACTGTTGCATCTTTTTTTAAGGTGGATAAGCCATAAGTCAGGAAGAGATATGCTAATAGAATCTTAGGTGGCAATAATGACCATTTATCAAAGTATCGTGACCAAAGAAATTGCGACCATAACTGCCAAGACAGAGTGGCAGGGGTCCATAAATAAGTAAGGGAGCCAAAAAAAAAACAGGGAGTGATAGAACAATAGGGTCAATCATTGCCAATCCTCCCTTATTAATGGGTAAATAGGTAATGTCTCGATGTACAGGATTCAGTCTATTACCCCAAAGCATCTGTAAAAAGAGGCTAAAAATTCTAGTTTTCAGATGCAATGGAGGGGGAGAAGACATAACATAAAAACAAAAAAACAGGGAGCAAAAATT
Source organism: Neoceratodus forsteri (assembly GCA_016271365.2). Lineage (NCBI taxonomy): Eukaryota > Metazoa > Chordata > Ceratodontiformes > Ceratodontidae > Neoceratodus > Neoceratodus forsteri. The sequence goes on from CM057456.1 coordinate 609,757,860, forward strand.
GTTTAATAATCATAATTCGTTTCTTTTTCCCAAATTTCCACCCCTTCCATCTGTGAATCTTATTTTCTCCTATATGTAGCTGTTTTTCCCAATTGTAAGTTGCCAGATCACCTGGACCAAACCAAACACCCAAAATGTTATGAGGGGAAGAAACTACCGGGATTCCAAAGGTATCTAAAGAAGCTGGGTGGGTAGAGTCTAAAGAAAAACTAAAACTTTTATCCATATTAAGCTGAACTCCAGATAAAGCTCCAAAATGGGAAAAAATCTGTAGAGCATTTGCTAAAGAGGGAACATCCTGGACTAACAAAGTAACATCATCTGCATAAGCAGTAATTTTCTCAAGAGGTAAAAAAAGGGGAAGGAGCCACACCTAAAATAGTATTATCCCAAAGTATCTGTCATATCACTGGGTCTAAAACAAAAGAATATAAAAGAGGACTTAAGGGACAGCCTTGCCTCACCCCAGTAGTGAGAGGAATATCAGTGCCAAAGAGTCCATTAACCATTGGTACAATAGTTGCTCCAGCATAAAGGGAGGAAATCCAAAACACTAAAGGCTTCAGAATACCATAATTAAGTAAAAGGGAAAAAAGATAATCATGTCGTACTTTATCAAAGGCTTTGGCTTGATCCAAAGCTACTACAAACCCAGAGAGATGTTGTGTATGGCTAACTTCAAATAAATCCCATAAGAGATATAAATTATGTTGTATACATCTTTTAGGGATGGCACAGGTCTGAGCAGGATGTATAAGAAGATCAGCAACCGTTAATAATCTATTATTAAGAATTTTGGCTAGAATTTTGCAATCACTATTTAATAAACTCAATGGCTTCCAATTAGCTACCAGGGCTTTATCCCCTGATTTAAATAAAAAATATAGCAGAGAGGTGTTAAACCCAAAATAAGAAGAATAGGAAGTCAACACAGAGTTGAAAACCATAGGTAAAAAATAAATCATATGAGGTAAAAACTTTTTATAAAAGTCAGTGGGAATACCGTCCAACCCGGGAGAAGTACCCATACTTAATTGAGATATGGCAACCTCAACTTCCTTGGATGATATAGGTTGTACCAGTGTCTTTACCATGGACATAGGAACCTGGGGCAATGGTGCAGTAAACCCGGATAATACAGGAGAGAAATGATCCGGAGTGGGGTGAAATGTGGCGCTAACAAATTGTTGCACTACTGCTAACATTTCTAAATCTGTACTTACTACAGTGCCAGTAGTAGAGGTAAGATGAGTCATGAGAGTATTATCTAGCCTCTGTTTGCGGCTGCAAATGGGTCCGATGCAGGTGTCTTCTGTGTGCTAAATTTAAATTCCATTTCTAAGGATTTGGCCCTGTCATATTGATAGGCCTTCATCTGTTTCTTGAGTTCCAAAATTTGAGAAGTAAATCCTTGCTTATCATGAGGAGGAAAAGACATTAATTTATATAATTTATTTTGCAAAAGAAGATACTTTAAATAGTTGGAGTTAGCCTGATTCCTACTGAAAGAGAGCATAAGTTTTTTAAGCTCCATTTTGGTATCCAGCCACCAATTCAGTAGAGAATCATGAAAGCACATAACTGAGTCCGTACTGGCAAAAAAAACTTTGATATGAGAGAAAAGGCGAGGGTGTGGGGAAACAATTTTGGGAGGAAGAGCAGTTAAACTTAAAGTACAAGATAGAATATTATGGTCTGAAAACTCTGAAGGCTGAGACGTACAAAGAATAGAAATCAAATATTTGGAAATAAAAAACATGTCAATACGGGTAGTATTTATGTATCTATGATAAGTAGCTCCAGAATCTGTGGGATGTAAACTGCAAAAAGCATCCCGCATACTAGCCCCATAAAGGATCTGTGCCAAGGCATTGGAGTCACAATATATCTTCTTTTGGGTAACCCCTGTAAGTTTATTATTCAAGGTACAATTAAAATCTCCTCCCCAAATAATATGTTTTTGGGAAAATAAAAAAAGGTTTAATTTCCTCGAATAGCTCAATTCTGGCTGTTTTAAGCTGGGGGCATATATATTAATAAAACAAAAACAAAAATCCCCAAGGGAGCCGTCAAGCACCAAGGCCCTTCCTGGCTTAACATCAACAAGCCGAGTAATTTGAAAGTGAGTAGATTTAAAGAGAATGCCTATCCCATCTGCATCTTCTAAACCAAAAGCCCAAAAGGAAGGCACTCAATGCCATTGTTTTTTAAGTAACTCCACCTCAGCAAGTGAGGAAAGATGTGTTTCTTGAACAAAGATAACATCAACGTTAAGAGAATCAAAAAAGGAAAATAAGGATATCTGCTTCTTATAGGTTTTTAAGCTGCAGACATTGAAAGACATAAGCTTCAGAGTAGCCATCTATTACATAAAAGTTTGTCAAGACAAAACTAAATAAATAAATAACTAAGATGACTCTAGAAAATATTTTCCTATTAACGTCCAAAAGGCTAATGGAGCAGTACATTAAATGGTCTGCAGTACTTCATTTTTTGTGGATAGGTACAATTAGTGCACCCTTCCATGATTCCAGGTAGTTGTTTTCCCTTATACACTTATTAAAATATATTGTGAATAGTTTTCCCCATAAAGCAGTGTTACTAAGATAAACCTCCACAGGGATACCATCCAGTCTTGGTGCTTTATGTTGTTTTAGAGTATTGATTGACATTAAAACTTCTTCTTGCTTTATTACTATAGGATTCGCATATCCTGGAACTTGGCTGATTTGCTCTTCCAGAATTTCTGTATCCCAAAATATATTTTGGAAATGCTTAATCCATTTTTCTTCTGTTATGAACATGTCTATGGCCAGTTTTATATTGCCACAACCTCTAGCAACAAGATTCCAGAATTGTTTTGTATTGTTCACGTTTATGGCATCAAGCATGTCTTGCCATTATTTTTGTAATATGTGTCTTTTTTGGGGGGCAATTACAACTTTATACTCTTTTTAAAATATTAATTCTTTTAAAGTACTGGCCAATTTTTTAGCTTTAAAAGACCATTAAATTTGTCTAATTCTTCTTTAAGCTTTCTACATGTAACCCCTGTTCCCAGGGGATACTAGAATCCCAGTTACAACCAGTGGCAGGCAGGGAAAGGCAACTAGTGAAATGCCAGTTAAATGGATTTCACACTGCCATGCTCTGGTTTCAGTCTCAGCTGAGCTAGAGGATGATGTAATCTTAGAACTCTCGCAGCGGCATAAGCAGGGGTCAACCTTAACTTTTTTTTGCACTAGCCAGCCGGACAAGTTGATTAAAAGTTGCATTAGCCAGCAGATGGTTGCACTAGCCCACAATAATAATGGTCAATTTTGATCAGTTATACAGAAAAAATGCAAGTCAAGAAATACTCTGATTATTGCATATTTATCCTGCTCCCACATTGCTTTCTGCCCCAGCAAAAAAAAAAAAGACTGCAGTCCAGTCACATGCAGTGTGCACCCCCATTGTTTTTTTTACCATGTGCCCCTTGCTTCCTCTTTCTTCACCCACTCCCTGCCAAACCAGAGAATACCATAATAGTAAATGTTCAATCAGGCTGTTCTAGCTCTGCACACACAATAGCCAACATCATCATGCACATCACCACAGTCCCACCCTGACCTGCAGGGCAATGAACAGAATCAGGCAGAGAAAGACATTCTCATCCCCCACCCTGTGATTAACCAGAACTGCACTTCTGGAAGTTTTCTTACACTACGAAGTTAGCCTGGGGCAGTTATAGGATTTCTTTGGAGAGAGTTAAACAAACACAGGGGGCTTGGGATGTAAGAAACTTTGACATATCTGTTTATATATACCAGGCGCAAAAATATTGATTTAACATGCTCTGCCCTAACAAAAACAGATTTTTCACAACAGTGTCCTTTCATCAGTCAAAGGGGAGCAGTATATAGGCATGATGCTGTACTACCTCTCTTTCTATATAGGATGATCTATGCACAGCAGGAATGCCTATTTTAACCTTTCAAATGACATGTTTTACTAAGGTTTTGCTTTGTAGCAAACATGCTCCAAAGCATTGTTTTTAAGATGAAATGACATGCTGGGTGGTACTGCACTGATGGCACTGAGTGGTGTGATCCATTAAGAGGAGCTGTGAACCATACACCAGTCAGTAATGGCAGCTATTGGTCTATAGATGGCCACTTCCAAGCCTAGTCTGCAGTGGTGTCCAGAGAAAGTATAGAGTGGACAGACCACCTGGCTGGGCAGACCGTGTATACATGATAGCATTCTGTCACTGCAGTGTTGGATACAGGCACTTAAAAGGTTGGGAAATGAGGCACACTGGTTTTAATATTGTGGGACAAATCAAAGTCAAGTTCAGCAAACTGGAAACTACTGACTTAATAGCACTGTGCCCTTGATCACAGCATGCACACTAGCTGAATGTCCTAACAATTGAGTGATAATGTCTCACATTGAGTCTTTTGTTGGATCCCCCTCTTGAACTGCCAGATAATTGCATCTCTTAATGAGCTGTTAATCACACCAGGCCACCTGGAACACTGAGGGAGATTAGCAAAAGGACTACAGCCTGCTAAACTTTTTCAACTTCATTAACAGCCATGAAAAACCTTCACTAGTCAAGACAGATAAGTAGAGGGTTAGCTGCACTAGCCCTGGCCAGTTTGCACTAGGTTCAGGGCTAGTAAAACAATGATAAGGTTGAACTCTGCATAAGCCACACTTCTTTGCCAGCTCTAGGGATATAGCTTTAGAATGTTCAGTTAGAGTGGAGGCAGTGCTGAGTAGGAGTTCCAGGAGGCAGTTGCAGCTTGCTGTGCAGCTCCTCAGACAGCTCTGTTAGAGAGCTACCCCTTTCTTTTGGGTAGTTTGTTCTCACCCTAGAAGAAGAACGTAGAAGACAGTGACTGAAGTACTGGAGACCTTGCCATGTGAGTTTTCCTTTGCCCCATCCCAAGAGGGATGGGGGAGATCTTCGGGGTTCTGGGGGAATCCCCTCAATCCAGTCTGTCCGGTGAAGCTGCCTTGTACAACTTCAGAACTGTGAGTACTACTTTTGTGTAAGCCTAGGAAGGGCACCTGCAATACCTATGGTGAATTTCTCTGACAAAGGGACCCTGTCGCCTACTCTGTTTCTGTTTTAAAAGTATCTGCCTACGTTTGGAGTCTAGTGAGAGACTGTCCAAGTACAGAACTTTTATCTTTCTGATACCTTGACTGTTGGGCCTAGTCTTCAGCCCAATTCTCCAATCGCAGTGCTTTTGGTAATTTGCGGGGGTACGTTTCATCACTGTGTGGTACAAGACTTCGGCCCATTTTCTCCGATTACAGTGCTTTGGTAATTTGCAGGGTACCTGCCGCTTGTATGTGTTGTGGGATTTACCTGAATTGGAGCAGATAATCGGCTTGGTGTGTTTTCGGCTGTGTTGTCGATGAGCTGTGGACAAACTAAACCTTCTGATTTATGAGAAGAGAAATTAGAGGAATTACGGATTCAAGGTATTGTGACTGTGACCGTACCTGCATTACATCCAAAAAACTGACTAATTGTCATGGAAAGCGCAAGTTGGACACTATTGAATTACTGAAGTACATGGTCTTTAGCAGTCTTGGGAAGAACTGAGTCGAGCTGGTTTGGATTATCCCCGACTGTGTGTTTTGGAGTTGTTTGGAGCTGTTGTTCTCAGTTTGACTGATAAAGGTGCTTCATCGGTCTGTGAGTAGTATGTGAATTATACTACAATCGGACTTTCTGTTGAAATGAAGATTTTACTTTTATTGGAACAAGCGTTCAGACTGTGAGTTTGCTGGACTGAATTTATTGCTATATTTGTTCCGGTTGTTATGATTTAAAGCAATTTTGGAACAATTGTGGGGGCTTGTTGCAGAGTGAGCTGCTGGGGCACTTGTTGTCCTTGCTGGGCCTGGGATGGGTGATGCTAGTCCCGGTCTACCGGAGGGTGGGCGCGGAGAAACTAGTGCCTCTTAGGCCTGCTGGAGGGGTCCACTGGTGAGTGGTCTCTTTCTGGGGGCCACAGTCCTGTTCCCGGTGGGGGTAAAGTTCCCCATAAAGTTTTTAGGCAGCTATTTTCCCTTACGAACCTTACATTTTATTTATGCCATTAATCCCGAATGGGTTTTAACTTGTTAAATTGCCTTGATTTAGTTATGCCCTTATAGATTCTGGTGAGAGCAGAACTTGAATTCAATCGATGGCTTGGGGAAGTGAGAGGCCTTAATACATAAATAGGACATCTAATACAGCAATTTGAGTGATATTGCGTTTCAGGATTGTGTGGAACACATTTTTTAGGACAGTATGGTTATTTATCTATGTGAAATTGTTAGATGAACGTGGTCTGATTCGTGTATTTTTAATGATCCATTGAGTTTCTGTTTGTATATTGTGATTACTGAGCTGCTTATTCGATATTTTGATGTATTATTGCTTTTTGAAATGTGCTGAGAAGGTGTTAAGATGGTCAGGAGCTATTCTCCCACTTTGCTTCGTGACGTCTGCCCTTTTCATTGTCCTCTCTTGGTGGCTGATGTTTATAGACAAATGTCGGTCCTTGGGCATAGTGAGAAGGTGTTTGAGGGGTGGATGGTCTGGGCAGAGTGTGAGAATGGAAAGGGGGCAACTGATAGAGTTAGTGGGGACTAGGAGACACCCTTGGGTGAAATGGGTTCAGGAGAGGGGTTCTCCCTGCCTGATTCCCATACCCAAGGGGTCTGCAAATTGTGGGCCAGTATTGCGCTCCTCCTTGAAAACCCATCCAACCCGGGTGGTGGTATGTAATTCCAGATCAATTAAAAACAGGACCGCTATTAAAGCAGATCTTGTTGCAACATCTGACCTGGAATGCATCACTGAGATCTGGTTGGATGAGAATGCAGGCCCCTTTTTGGCATCTGCTGCTCCAACCAGGTTCTCGTGATATACCTCCCGAGGTTGGATCGTAGGGGCGGGGGTGTAGCCATCTTTTTTTAGAATGGAGCTGGGTCTTGTGGATGTGTCAGTGGGTTTCACTCGATCCTTTGAATGTATCCTGGGAGCAGGTGTAGGGTTCAGGATTCTCCTCATCTACTGACCACCCGGTGATGGTGGAGAATTCCTGAAGGAGTTTGCAGACTTCATCGTCAACGTAGCGTTGGAGTCGCCCAGGTGGTTAATACTGGGTGACTTCAATGCTTGGGTCAACGATGAACTCTCGCCTTTTGGGAAAAATCTCCTCCAACTTATTTCGATGTTGGGCCTTACACAGGTGGTTACCTCTGCTACCCATGTAGGGGGTCACTCATTGGATCTAGTGTTCCTACTGGAGTTGGAAGTCACACATTTGGGGGTGGAACCAAATGTGTGGACAGACCATCATACCATAAGATTCAGCTTCGGGGCACCCTTAAATAGGCCTGCCCCTACGAAGATGGTACAATATCGCCCTTTAAGGGGAATTACCTCAGAAGGCCTATCGGCGGTATTGGACCTATCGGGTATTTCAAGTGAGTGCATGGATCCAGGGGATCTTGTACTTGCCTATAATAAGGCTGTGGGTGATGCCCTGGATCAAATTGCACCTGTTCGTGTTCATCCCCTCACTCAGCGCCCAAGATCTCCATGGTTTGATGGTTCTTTGAAGGAGCTGAGGAAAGTGGGGTGAAGGGTAGAGAGAGAGCTTGGCCAAAGTCTGGCCTTGATGCTGACAGACTTAGATTGATGGACCACTATAGAGCCTATCAATCAGCAATCACCCATAAGAAGGCAGAATTCCTGTCCAGGGAGATTGCTACTGAGCGGAATCGACCAGCTCAACTCTTTTAGACCTTTGACAGATTGTGCAATCCACTCTGTCTGCAGTTTGGAAGAGATTTTTCACAGATGAAGTGTGATGAGCTTGCTCAATTTTTCACAGATAAGATTGCCAGCATCAGATCGGGCATCCGTCCATCTCTCTCTCTCTCTCTAGGGAGCTGGGGTGATCGGCGAGAGGAAGCAAGCCCTTGTGTCACCTGGTCTGACTTTAGTAGGCCGGCACTCATGGAAGTTGTGAGGATTATTCAGACTGTAAGACCAACCAGCTGTAGTTTGGATCCGGGCCCTACGCCGCTTTTAATAGGTTGCATAGATGTTATCTGCCCGATCCTTGCTGAAATTGTCTGGAAGTCTCTGGAGCAAGGGGTTTTCTCTACACCCTTAAAGGAGGCGGTCATTCAACCATGCCTTAAAAAACCTTCATTGAACCCAGACTGTCCAGCTAACTACAGACCTATCTCTAACCTGCCCTTTGTGGGTAAGGTTATTGAAAAGGTGGTTGCGATACAGTTAGATGACCACCTTGTAAATCACAACATCTATGAAGTTCTTCAATCGGGGTTTAGGAAAAGACATAGCACTGAGACTGCTCTTGTCTGGGTTTTAAATGATCTCCTAATTGTGAGAGATCGAAAGGCACGTACTATTCTAGTCCTTCTTGATCTCTCTGCAGCATTTGATACTGTGGACCATGGTGTGCTGTTGGAGTGCCTGCGCTTTCTTTGTGTACTGTCTGGTACAGTTCTACATTGGTTTCGATCCTTCCTCATGGGGCAGACTCAGAGAATTGTTACAGGGATTTATTCCTCTGATACCATCTCTCTGTCCTGTGGGGTGCTGCCGGGCTCCATTTTGGCACCCATGTTGTTCGCAGTCTGTATGTTGCCATTAGAATATATCATTAGGCATTACAGTCTGGGTTTCACTACTATGCAGATGATACTCAGCTGTATTTGTCCTTTACTCCCAGTCAGGATGATGCAGTCTCTCTGCTTAATAGCTGTCTTGCCGAAATCAATGACTGGATGAGCGCCACCTGGCTGAGGTTAAACCCGGATAAGACTGAGGTGCTGGTTGCGGACCCAGGTCACCTTGAGGTGGGCCATAGGGCTGAAGTGCCATCGGGCCTTTGGCTTGGTGGTACCCAGCTCTTGACCTCAGAACAGGTGTGTAACCTGGGCGTTATTGTTGACAGTGGTCTGACCTTGAAATCTCAGGTATCAGCCGTTGTTAAGTCCTCTTTTTACCATCTGAGGGATATCGCCCAGGTGAAACACCTGGTTCCTCTGGCTGACCTTCCTACTCTGGTCCACACCTTTGTGACCACTCGCCTTGATTATTGCAACTTCCTTTACCTGGGGCTACCGGGGGTTGATATTCGTCGCCTGCAGCTAGTGCAGAACGCAGCAGCCAGGCTTCTGACTGGGACATCTAGACATAGTCATATTACGCCTGTCCTGCGTGGGCTGCACTGGCTGCCGCTACAATGGCGAATTACCTTCAAGGTCAGGTTACTGACCTATAAAGCCCTGCATGATCAGGGACCGCAGTACCTGAAAGATCCCCTTACTCCCTACTGCCCCTCTCGCTCACTCCGATCTGCCATCGAGGGATTGCTAGAGATTCCCAAGGTTCGTCTGAAAACATCTGGAGCTCATGCGTTTTCATATGCTGCTCCTGCCCTGTGGAATTCTCTACCTCGTCGGATATGCAGCTGCCTGACCGTCGAGAGTTTTAAAGTGGAGTTAAAAACCTTTTTAATTGCAAAAGCTTATGGTACATGATTTTATATTGTTAATGTTGTATTTGTCTATATTTATTATTTGTACAGCGCTTTGATCTTTGGAAAAGCGCTTAAATACATTTTTACTTACTTACTTACTTACCTTAGAGGTGTGTCATGTAGTACAAGTGTGAAAAACATTTCAAGATAGCATCTGCAATTTTCTGTGAGGGTGTTATTAACCAGATGAATGGCCAAGTATAAACTTGGAAGCAAAAGGTGGGAGACCCCCCCCCATCTGGAGTAACCAGTTTACCTCTCTGGGTTCAGTTTGGACACCAGTACAATTTTCAGTCAGTGCATTTGGCCAGTGCCTGATGGAAATAGTTACCCAGACGTGGGTTTTGGATTCTCTGTTTTCAGTTCACCTCAGTATAGTGGGTGCTGAAAGATTCTGAGCCTGGATGTGCTCTATCGTGGTCATGTGTACCACCTTCATTCCTCATGAAATATGGGAAAGTGTCCTAGTACTGGCCATGTGTGCCTATTCATGGGGAAATGTACCAGTAACTGGCCGTGTGTGCCAACCTCCATTTTCAGAACCAGAGTGTTCACTGTTTTGTGTCTTTACCCTATGCTAAATGAGAATGTCAGGAATTTCTATACTCTGGAGAATCTGCAGTACCAATATGTGTAGCCCTGTGGGGGTCCATCTTCACTTTGTGATTATTCCTACTCTGTTATGTGAATAAAAGCTACACTCTAGAATCCCAACCTGGTTTGGACAGTATTGTTATTGCTTCTATTGTGTCTGGCTTTACTTGGGTGCCCCTGACCAGAAGTGCAAACCTAGCACAATTATGAGCAAACATTTTCTCCCAGGGACCTGGGTTGCTGGCCATGATAAATGGTCCCACCAGGTGTGTGCCAAGTAGTAGCCACACTTGGTTGCCTGTCTGTAATAGCAGGCTTAGAAAAGAAATGTGTGTACTTGTTATGTAAACCCCCATCCCTCTCTTTTGCCCCTAGATGCTATGTGGTAAGAGGAGCAACCCTGCTAGTTAAACAAGGGGGCCAGTGGGAGGGGGGGGTTACAAAAATTGGGGCTCATCCGAAGATGTGTTTGAATTTGGGACAAAACAAGAGATGTTTGCTCAGGACATTTACCAAGGAGCTGTAAAGCCAAATAGTGTGTGCCCTTTGTCCTGCATCAATTATAACATTTACCAGCTTTAATTTTCAAGTTGTGACAGAAAAAAGTATTGTGGACTTTGGGAAACAAAGAGAAATTGTGCCCTGAAAAGTTTCAAATGCTTGTTGTGTGAACTGGGGGAGTCGCTAAAGAAATAGCCAAGAAACATGGTTCAAAATGATGCTCCCGCCGTGGAAAAGTTCAGTTGAGAAAAAAAGTTGTTTTGCAGTTTAAATGTTGCCTGCTTGATGATTGCAGTGAAGGATAAGAGCATGAGAAGAGAGAGAGGCTCATTTGCATGGCATCAAGTGATTGGTGAGACTGCAATCAGTCCCGCCCCCGAGCCAGCTTCAGAGTGCTGCCCAGTGTTCAAGAGGGAGAAAGAGCGAGTGGTGTGTAAACTGGTAGCAGGAGAATCGTCACAGTGACTGTAAACATTCCAAATCCATAAAATACAGACTGCTTTCTGTGCTAAATAGGGCTCAACCTGTAATCCGACTGACTAGGAAGTAAGTGTGGTGTTTGTAGTGACAATCAGCAGGATCGCCAGCCTGTTTCAACCCAGAGGCCTTCCAGAATTGGCTTTAGGCTGAGATTTTCCACTGTATGTCTGTAACTGAGTATGTAAACCAGGACCTCCTTGCGAATGAGCTCTCTCAATGGAGTTTTCTCCTGCAATAAACTTGAACATGTATTGTAGTTGTTTTCTTTATAGTAAGGTACTGCATGAATATGACATTCACATTTTTATGCAAGGAAATGCATCAATGAATGCTAGTTCAGCTTCACAACATATTGAAACAGGTTTCATAAAGAATTAGTTTCAAACAGATAGATATGACTTCACATTTTTTTTCATTGGTATTTTATTCTCCTGCGCTCTCTGGTGACCCACATCTAATCTACCCCCCAGCCCCATCACCTGGCTCCTCCAGGACTTACCTTCACCAGTGTCCTCTGCTTCAGTACTGTGGCTATGCCTGGTCACTGGTGCAGAGCCTGTGGGTGGGTCGATCTTCATGTCACCGCTGAGGGCTTTTTCCCATCAGTTTTCTCCCTGTTCCCTCCCTGTTGCTGGGCGTGACACATCAGTGTGTGTACATGGAGGTGTGTGCATGCTGTGGAGTCCAACAGTACCCTCCCTTCATTGGCATCCCCTGACCCAGTTTACCTATGCCGAATCGACAACACTGTTGTCAATGTTCGGCATAGTGAGATCCCCGCTGTCGAGAGGTGAAATTTCATCTGTCAGACATCAGTCTGTTTTCTATCATGAGCTGCACCCCGCGCCTCCTTCTAAGGATTCCTAACTCCGAGTGAGAGTTATCTTGAAGGGAGGGTGAAAGTCAGCAAAGGGTGAAATTTTGCCGATGGGTCCCCACAGCGACAATCTCAAAACCTGTCAAGATTGTCGCTATGGGGGATTTTGCCGCATGGGTTTTGCCATACAGTCAGCATAACCCCTGACCCATTCTGCCCTCAGGCCTCCACCTGGGGGCAGTCATTCAGCAGGACTGCCAAGCCACCCTTCCCAGGAGAGGAGAGCTGACCTTCAGACACTTGATCCTCTCCCTTCCCGGCAGACCCCCAGCGACCCGCTCACACTGCCAACATGGGTCACCGGCGTGGCAGGAGGTCATCCCTCCACAACACTGGGCCAGTGAGTTCACATTTCTTTAAGTTTTGTTTTATATAGTACTTCAAAAGTGTATTTTTTTAAGAAAATATAATTCAGTTCTCTTTTTTAACTAGGAGAAGTAGGTAATGCAATAACCTTAAATGCTCCCAGACACAGCTGGAATCAAGCCTTAGCTTGAAGGGTTCCACCAAGCTGCATTGACAACCAAGTTGTCAAAATGTGGCATAGCGACACAAACAATGTCGACAGATGAAATTTCACCTGTCCAACACTGAGTGTTGTCTTTGTGGTGAGATGCGCCCCCCCCCACATCCCCTACGTGGGGGACTTTGCCCCCCGTATCCTCCCCCTAACTTAAAGATAACAAACTCCAGGTCAGAGTTTATTTGAGGGGAGAGAGACACACTCAAAATCTGCAAAATTTTGCCACCAGCTGCATTACAGTGACAACCTCAAAGTGTCTTTTCCTGGCCCAAAACTGTAACAAAAAAAAGATAGACAGACAGACAGATAGAGAGAGAGAGAGACAGACAGAAAGATAGACAGACAGACAGACAGACAGACAGACAGACAGACAGACAGATAGATAGATAGATAGATAGATAGATAGATAGAATGATAGAATGATAGACAAACTTATTGAAGAGCTCACAGTCTTTTTTTGAAATGTGTTGCATTGTCCCATTTATTTTGGGTTCAGATAGAAATTTATGGTGCAGTGACTGATGAATCTGCTGAGACGTGGCACAGTGGGTGAAGGAGACATTTTCTCTGGTGGTCCTGCGAGGTTTCAGTTCTGTGTTTCGGGAGTTGACAACAGTTGGGAGGACATGCTTGCAGGAGGTTATGGCATACAGCTTGGTAAGTCTTCTAGATAAATGTCAATGTCATTTTCAATCTGTGAGAAAAAGTGTTTTTCCAAAGTTTGAGTACAATAATATTCCGTGTCCTTTTGAAGGTTTCCTGCCTTGTTGAACCTTGGTCAATCTATTTGATGAGTTATTGGTTTTTCAGCAGTTTGGCTGCAGAATACCAACATTTGCATGACTTTTGCAGGCTGTTTGCTCTGGGTCGAGTTCTGCAGCATTTTGGAAGCTGGAAACATTTTTTTATTCAGGTGGTGCAGCATGGAAACTTGGTATATGCCATTCATTTGGTTGCAGACATATGTATTTTATGTTGCTTGGCTGATCTCGGTTGAGCATACGGGGTTTTATTTTTATCTGTAGGCTGTTTTCTTTTTGTTTGCACATAGCCGTGTGCACTGAGATGTGTGTTTAATTCTGGTGGAGGGGAGATGTTACAGTCTCTTCATAGAAATAAGTACCAGTCGATGGTGCATATCTGTATTCTTTATAACAGTATTGTTTTTTTTTGAAGTTGCTCAGAATTTCATTTCATTTTAATTTTTATTTTTTATACTTGTAAAACCAGATGAGCAAGGATTGCTCGTTTTCACTGGTGACAAGTTCAATCTAAAAACACAATAAAAAATAACAATACATTTAAGAGCAGACCATTCAATCCACTTAAAGTGCAATTACAGAAGCAGAAACATTCATGTTTTTGAATAGAGCCAGTATTTTAACCTTTTTTTAAAGCACTGAATGAGATTACTCTCAACAATTTCTGTCGGCATCTTGTTAAAAAAAGTAGGCGCTCTGAATAATAGAGATCTTTGCCCAAAAGTAGTCTTAAAAAATGGTATTTTAAAGTTGAATTTATGCTGCGACCTAGATGATACATTTATTACCCTGGGAAACATTAGAGAAATAGACAGGGGAAGAAGTTTACATTTTACTTTAAATAAAAAAGTACCCATTTTAAAAAGAACTTGATCATCAAAAGATAAAGAATAAGACTGTTCATACAAATCAGAACAGTGAGTTCGAAAGGGCAAATTTATCCAAAATCTTAAGGCAGAATGATATATCACTCGAAGTGGATTCAGAACATTACAACATGAGGAGGTATATATCAGTATTCCATAGTCCAATACCGAAAACAGGAGACTGTGGACTAAATGTTTTCTAGATTCGAGGGTCAAAAGAGACTTAATCCGATAAAGAATGCCCAACCTTTGATGCAGGAATGGTCAGAAACATGGCAGCTGTGGTTCAGTGCTAAGAATTTCAAGGTAATGCACTTCAGAGCAAAGAACCAGGGGAGGGACTATCAGCTGGGAGGGGTACAGTCGGGTAGCACCATGGAGGAAAAGGACCTAGGGGTACTTATAGAGGGGAGCATGAACAACTCTGCTCATTGTAGAAAGGCAGCAGCAAAGGCCAACAAGATGCTGGGGTGCATAGCGAGTGGAATCTCCTCCAGAAGTAGGGAGGTAGTCCTCCCCCTGTACAGGTCACTGGTCAGGCCACACAGGAGTACTGCATGCAGTTCTGGCGCCTGTACCTGAGGAAGGATGTCAGATTGTTGGGGGGGTGCAGCGTAGAGCAACAAAGATGATCCAGGGATTGGAGGGCAAGCCCTATGAGGAAAGGCTGAGGGAGCTAGATATGTATTCATTGGAGGAGAGGAGCGATGGGAGGACATGATTGGCACCTTTAAGCACTTGAAAGAGATGAACAAGACTCGAACAGAGGGGATCTTTCAATTAATTCATTCCTTCCTGATGGCGTCATAAAAAAAATACCTCTTTTTCCTGATGACGCCATATGGCGTCCTAAATCATATGCTGTAGTGCCTGATGACGCCAATTGGCGTCCATATCTTTCTCTTGGTGCAGCTCAAGCATTTGTTTACATTTGATGAATTGAGTTGTACCAGCTAATAGGGACATCGTACCTTATTGATTTTACCTAATATAATATGCTCCCATTGGCTATTTTTGAGAAACAAGCCTTAATATATAAATAAATAAATTTACTATTTTTGCATGTGCTGTGAAAATGTATTATGTTTATTCTGCCATTAGTTTGTATTGTAACAACAAATCATCTTGTTTTAGTGTAACATGTTAGTTGATCAGGTTGACACTATAATTGGTTTCATAAATTACATTTTTTTTATTCGAGCAATCCGATTGGCCAGCACCACTTTGGTGTATTTTTTTTCTGTCTTTTGGGGTATTTTTCTACAATAACATGTTGTCACTGATATCATGATTGTTATAACTATTAATCCATTTACACCACTAAGGGAGCTGAATATTTCTGTATTTAAAAATTGAGCTCTGTGATTGGTCGGATTTTCTGACATCATCAATTCTGAATTTAATTGGTATAAAGGGATTGTCTTAGATGCAGGCATCATCCCCCCTGATGAAGCCTTAGTTGTCGAAGCACCAGGGAACCTGCACGCAGATCTTTTGTTGTGCCTGCCACTATTCTATTCAATGTGTATGCCTGAAATGTTAGACTAAATCCTTATTTAGCATTCAAGCAAGGACTCGTATTTTTTTTACAACCGTCACTGGAGGGAAAGTGGCTTTCTGGGCTCTGAAGTGTACAGTGATTTATTTATTTATTTATTTATTTATTTTATGTTTTTAGCTAGGGGTCGCAGCCCTCACCTACACCTGCCCTATCTCTGTAGTGCATCACCGTTTGGGTCATATTGATCCTCACTGTTGCCATGCTTGCTCTATGCTTATTGTACACGTCACTATTTCCATTAACCAGTCAGAGCACACACTGGTGCAGGAAGAGCGTGGTGACTGGAAGCTTAGTTTCAAGATGAGGTGCTGCCATCCTAAAATACTCACTTCATTTCAGTGCCAAAATCTTGATTTGTAATCTGTATTTACTTTATTTGTTCATTTTATTTATGATAAAGTTTTCATAGTTGTTACTTTGTTCATTTGGGATAATTTCTGGTCATCCTGTGTGATCACATCTTATGGATCCGTGGCATTCGTGATAGGAGAGTGTTTCTTGTGCATGTACTAGATGAGGTCACATGAATTCAACACTTTTGTTACTTTTAAAGAGTTTATGTTCGGATTATGGCTATGTTAAATGCATGTGGCATGTTGCTCCCATGCTATGGATGATAAGTGGGTTAGGGTCAGTAGCATGTTTGTCTCATGCTCTGCACTTGAGTTTTCTCCTAATACGCAGTTGCTGATTGTTTAAAATGAAAAAATAATGGTGATGCCTTCAACTCATCTGGCATCAGTCCAGCCCCAATCTCTGATGCATTGTAAAGGCCAAATCAGTTTTGAATCCCTCCACAGTCACTGGTGTTGTCCATCGACTCGTATGACTTTGTTCCAGACTCAACCTCTGATGCACTGTTAAGTGTTCTTCAGGTTAAAATCCCTCCACAGCCAAGTGTAAGATCTAGCTCCTTACCATGCATCAGTCGAGCCCCAGACAGTAGTGAACAGTGAAGTGCATTTCAGGTTCATATCCCTCCTCAACTGATGGTGTTGTCCATCGACTTACCATGCATCAGTCCAGACCAATCCCATAATGCACTGTGAAGTGCATTTCATGTTCAAAACCCTCCACATCCACTGGTGTAGTCCATCAATTCATATAACATCAGTTCAGCCCCAATCTGTGATGCACTGTAAAGTATTCTTCAGGTTCAAATCCCTCCACAGCCACTTGTAAGATCTGTCTCCTTATGTCTCAGTCGAGCCCCAAACTGTAGTGAACAGTGAAGTGCATTTCAGGTTCAGATCCCTCCACAGCTGATGGTGTCCATCGACTTACAATGCATCAGTCCAGACCAATCCCATAATGCACTGTGAAGTGCATTTGATGTTCAAAACCCTCCACATCGACTGGTGTAGCCCATCAATTGATATGACATCAGTTCAGCCCCAGTCTCTGATGCACTGTAAAGTATTCTTCAGGCTCAGGTCCCTCCACAGTCACTTGTAAAATCTCATGCTCAAATCCCTCCACAGCCACTTGTAAAATATATCCTTATTATGCATCTGTCGAGCTCCAAACTGTAGTGAACAGTGAAGTGCATTTCAGGTTCAGATCCCTTCACAGCCAGTGGTGTTGCCCATTGACTGATCTGGTGTCAGTCCAGCCCCAACCTCTACTGTACTGTAAAGTGCTGTTCAGGTTCAAATCCCACCAGTGTCACTGATTTAGTCCATCTGTTCATCAGTCTTCAGTCCAACCTTTATCTCTGACACTCTGTGATGTACATTACTGATATGGATCCCTCAGTCACCATGGTGTAGTCTATTGTGCACATCAAGATTCATTCCAACACTACCCTCAGATGCACTGTAATGTTCTATTCAAGTTCGAATCACTCCAGAACCACTTTAGTCCTTGTGCTCATAATGCTCAGACCATCCCTACCTCTGATGCTCTGTGATGTGATCAGTGCCAGTGTATGACTTATACAGTCCATTCAAATGAAACATAGCACACAGTACGCATGTGCACCAATGAGCATCACTCCATGGTGCAGGCATACCCACACTCCTTCCCACCCACACAGTGCGCCATACTGAATGCTGCAACATATCACATGTGTATGCAGGCAAACCATGTGACACAACACATAGTACATAACCTTTACAGATGCCCATGTCATCACCCTGCATGTGTACCCACAATGTTTCTGCATGGGATATGAACACCATTACCAGGTGCAGGCAGCCCCACCTGCTTCCCTACAACTGAGTATACCCCAAGGATGGGTGCCAGTTCATGACACAAAATGACTGCAGTGCCTATGAGCATCATTCCTTGGTATAGGCACACCCACCCCCTTTCCCATGACACAGTATACCCCAAATTACCAGTGCCTTTTCAGCAATTTCATCATCCTATACGTATACCTGTAATGTAGCTACAGTGTCTGTTAGCACCATTATTATATGCATACAGCCCCTCTCATTTCTCCAGAACATATGAAGTGCATCTGAGCCTGTATAATGAATGCAGGACCCCACACCACCACCACCACCACTAACACAGAGTGCTTCATCATATAGTCATTCCCTCACCTTAAACCATCCCATAATACAACCCCCAAAAAATAAACTATGTCAGGAAATTAAATAATACACAGATTTATGTAACATGATATTTACTGAAAGACTGTGAACCTTTACATGAACAACATCATGCTTCATTTACAGTACAATAAAGCAAACAGCACAAATAAAATACAGTTTCCTATACTTATTATGGGATTTTACTACAATAATAAAATAAAATAGTTTATTTCAATGAAATTACACATTTTAACTACAGCACATATGCAATTAATCATAGAGAGACCTCCAGCACTAACAAATGTCTCCATTTCCTGTGTCAGCTCACTGACCCACACTGGAGGTGTTCTTCCTATTTATATCACTTGACCTCACAAAGCACTTCCTGCCTGCATCACTTCCTGATATGTCCTTCTACGGTACTGTGTAAATATGTTCTTACTAAACTAGGGGAAAAACAAAAAAATTGATAATCAGATTCATAAACTAAAATCAGTGGGTAAGGAGAATTAAACACTGCAAAATTCCAACCAGTGGAGTGGAACAAAAAACTCAAACTGTAATAACAAGACATTCAGATATTAATTTCTGACTAAAAAAAGTGGTAAAAAACTTGCAAAATTTATATTTAGACAATGATAGATGTTTATTTTATATTTTTAACAATTTTAATCAACAATTTTACAGTCATTTAATATTTTTGTATGACTAAGTAAACAGAGCATAATTATATTTAGATAAAATCAACAGAATTTATTAAAATGAAAACAACCTTACACAACATTAAATCCAGTTAAATAGACATTACCAAACCTCACTCATTTTCAAAAACCTTTTGTCCTGAAAAACTTTTCTTTTTACAGTTTTAAAATTGGATGTATGGCTCTTAAGATATGTAGGTTTAAGCACAGCGTGTTTGTATGAATGCTGCAGATCTAAAACCCCTTCAGGCACACAGGTGTTCTAGCAGCAGGCAGAGGGTACCTGAACATTCTAAGTGACAATAGGATAGAATGAGTTAAGAAGAGGAAGGGACACGAGAGGGCATAGTCTCAGACTGGGGGGGGGAGATTCAGGAGAGAGGTAAAGAGACAGTTCTTCACAGAAAGGGTAATGGGCAAGTGGAACACTCTACCACAGGAGGTGGTGGCCTGTAAGACAGTGGGCAGTTTCAAGAGGGGATGGAACAGGGTGAGGGTGAGGGTAAATCTAAGGAGGGGAGGAGTGGGAAGGGCAGCTGTGAGATGAGGGGCTAGCAGACTCGACAGACCGTAAGGCCTATTTCTGCTAGCATTTTCATATGTTCATAATCACTGATGCCACGCACCATTTGTTTTCCCCTGCAGAGTGTGCACTCCAAGACCTATGGAGATTAACATTTGCCTACAGAGTGTCACACACTCCTGGACCTACAGAGACCCAGAGGCACTTTCTGCTCATGCAGTGATTTCAATTTCTGGACTGCCTTCACCCAGGGTACTGCTGCTTGTGCTACATGGAGCACATGGATGGTCTGCCACCCTGCCAGGGTCCCAACCAACCATTCCCCACATGGACCTTTCCCTGCCTCCACAGGCTGCCAACCTGAGAGCCCAACCACTGTAATAGCCACCGGCCAGGGGAAAAGGCCTAGCACTGCCACCACTACACTCTCAACAGTCCAGGCTGCCATCTCTGGACCGCTCCACAGGCTCAATCTGCCAGAGCAGGCCCGCCCACAGAAAACACAATGACTACCAAGCTGCACTCACCTATAGTGTGAGGCTACTTAAAATACAGGGCCCACATCGTTGCTTACCCTACCATGGTGCCAGAGATCACATGGCAGGCCTCCATTCTGCTTGCCCCTCAGGCTCCATCTCCCACTCTGCACCAACAGGCCCACAAACTTGTGCCCCGCTGCTCTCCCTCTACTGCTCAAACCACTACTTCTTCATACATGGGTCTTTGAGGGAGGAGGGCTGGGGTGGCAAGCAGCCCACCCCTGCCCCGCCACGGCCCTCCAGCCAAATTTGTGGGTGAACCCCCTGACTCTGCTCTCTTCTTCTGGAAGCCTCCCCCAAAATCTAATCTCTCTCCTATTTATACCCTCTGGTATGGGCCCTATCTGGTGTCAGCAGGCAGGCCCACATCCCAGACTTGCCAGCACCACTAGCTCTTCCTGCCTAGCTACACCTAGCAACCGCAGTTAACTAGTAAGCTCCAGGAGGGAGCTTACATACATTTTCAGCAATCCTGCTTCTGTGCAGATCCTAGGAAGCATAGGAAACATTGAACTGAGGAAATTTGCCCCATGGGTTCTGTAGCGTATCATAGTTGCAATTTATCTAAGCAATGCTGAGAGTGTTTACATGAGTAGCAAAATAGTGAAGGGGGTTTGGAGTCAATTTGGATGAGTACTTAATGCCACTTGCTACTGGACAGAATGGATTGCTTTGGTTGTTCAAGCAGTGACCCTCTTGTATTTTGTTTTGTAGGATCCTGTATTCTTTTTATGGTTTTTGGTTTCCTTGTTATAGGATTTTTGTTATGTAGTGCAGGCCATTTGGAGCTGTTTTTATTTCAAGGATATGGTGTAAAGAATCTGACAGCTTCATTTCCCTGTTTTTCACCAAACCAGTTGCTGTGTTCGGGGATAGGGCAGTGGAACTTCTTAGGATCTGTAACTCCTGTGCTGTAAGTAAGGGAGATGTGCAGCTCAGTCTTTGCCGTATCTGCATAGTTGTTTGATAACTCTTTTGAAAACATTACTGACGATAGTAAACTGTGTTGGATATGAGATTTAGTAGTTGGCTGATGGGGATTGTTAATATGATGGTTGAAGCCCGAGCACAAGCTGATATAGCTGCTCAAACCATACTCTTGTACAGCCAGGTTTCTCACAGTAAAACTGCTATAGTATTTCATTACGGTCCCATGGAGTTATGGTGCTTAGATCAACCATAATATGTTGGGGGCACACCAGCTGTTGAGTATATTTACAGACCACTTGGTCTGCTTCATAGTTGTTATCTTATTTCTATCCAGTTCTAATATCTAGTGTTCAGTTAGTGATGTGTGATGGCATTTGGGGTTCAACATACTATGTTCTTTATTTGTAGGATCACAGGCCAGTGGTTCTGACTGGCTGTCAGTGGTAACTTCATTTGATGTGACCCCTGCAGCCTAAGCAGTTTTTGTAGTATTATCAGTGGCATCATTTCTGACAGCAGCCTGAGCTGAGAGAGAAATAAGCACTCATTTTTAAACTGATTTTCAGTATCGTTTATGTCACTTTTCTGGGCTACTAAAGAATTGAAAATCATGGATACGGGGACTTCTGGTGATGTCACCACACCATGAGCAGCTGGCTGAATTGACTCTTCTCCCCAAAATCAGTAATCCATGGTAATCCACAGCAATAACATAATTTTACCACCTCTGAAAGGCCAAATCTAACATTCCATGATGTCAGCAAGACAATGGCTCAAAGATTTTGCTGCAGTGAGCCCTCAACCAAAGAAGCATGAAGGTTCTAAAAGGATGGCCTCCTAGGTCCCAGATCCCTGATGCAGTGTGAATCGCTGGACCACCTCGGTGATCTTGGAAAAGAGGATGAGGCGAATTGCACCATCACCTCTAAGAAGCAGATCATGGAGCTCCAAAAAATAGGCTCCATATTTAAAATGTTACTATCTGGTCTAGAAGGGACCCAGATAGAGATATGTGAGATGGGTTTAAGAACAGCAGACTAAGAGAAGGGACTCACAGAGGTGGCATAACAGGGGGGTTATCACACTGCAGCTCTGTAGCACTTATACAAAAGAGAAAAGGAACTCTCAGAAATGGTAAGACTACATCGAACCAAGAGCCCACCACAACAGTCTGTGACTGTATGGGGTGCTGGATGGCACAGAGGAGGGCAAGACAGAGACATTTGTTGACTTCTTCCTTACAGAATTGCTGGGCTGGGAAAAGGGTACAAAACTGCAGACTGAAAGAGTGCACCACAAGTTAGCCCCTAAGCCCTCAGACCCAAAAGCCTGTCCTAGGTCAATAGTGGCTTGCTTTGTTGACTACTCCATTAAAATGAAAATTCTGAAAGCAGCTTAGTCTAAAAAGGATCTACCCTGTGGGGACACTAAATTGTACTTAGAGCACAATGTCACCCCACTAGTGATGGACAGATGCAGAAAAATACTTAGTATTATCAAAGAACTCAGAGATAAAAATATTAAGGCTCAACTTATTACCCCAGTTCAGTTCAAGCTCTTTACCCTCTGGGGTAAACTTTTTCATTGCCTAGAGGATGTGTGGCCCACCCTGCAGCAGCTGGGACTCAAGATGGTGGCTCCAGCCCAGACTTCATCAGAGGCAGAGCCGGAACTCGCACAGCACACATGGGCCCTGAAGGTACCAAACAGAAAGAAGTGGGACACCTCTTCATCTTAGAGTTGGGGAATGATCTTCCATGTATGAGAACATGGACTGGAAAGAACTGCTCCAGCAGCCCCTGAGACTGAATGTTCCCAGTGGTGTAAATAATCATGCCATAGGTGGTTAGTGTCACAATTTATTTATGTTATGACCAATTTAGCAATGAAGGGAGACTGTTATATTTGTAAGTCCATTACATCATTTGGTTCTTCTGATTGAGAAATGTACCACACCAAAATCTGTTATGGGGGTAGGCAGAAACATTTGGGGCATCGTAATAAACCAGTGCAGGTTGAGAGGGAGGAGACACCATTGAAAGAGGCTGTGTGGGCCATTGTACAGACATTATACTATAGAACAGGTTATATTTGCTGTAAAATAATAATAGCTATATTCGTCTAAGTGATGACTGCATGAAAATAAAATGGTGCTAATTAACTGAAATTGCAAATTTTCAACAGGTGTGAATTGGTCGCTACTTGCAGAGCATGAAATAAAGTTTGCACAACTGTGGCTAATTAACGGCATGCTTTAAATATAACTTGCATGAAAAACAGTTCTACAGTAAATTTGGCCACAAGTCTGTTACCCGATGAGAGCTCCCAATAGGTATGGGGTTTAGAGAGAATGTTCGGGGGCCTCCCAACAGTAGCTGGCAAGTAGGAAGGGGAAGCATCTTTAAAAGCCTGTGGGAATTTTTTTTGTTATTAGTCCATGGCTCCCCTTGCTCAACTGCATGTACACCTTTAAAGTGCTTTAATATCGGACGCAACAAGTGGCAAGTCAATATGCAAGGGAATTGGTTTCTCCACACTCCTTGAGTGCCCAGGGCACCAGTCAACTAGATTTACTTAAAGATTCAGGGGAGGGCAGAAAGGATATGGTTGCGATCAGGGATATGACATTACATTGAATGATATGGGCAGCTTGCCACTGGCTTGAAGGCAGGGCAGGAACTTCTACGGAGATACAGCTGATACCCCTGTTGCTTCAAAAACCT
This sequence comes from Neoceratodus forsteri, assembly GCA_016271365.2. Classification (NCBI taxonomy): domain Eukaryota; kingdom Metazoa; phylum Chordata; order Ceratodontiformes; family Ceratodontidae; genus Neoceratodus; species Neoceratodus forsteri. The sequence goes on from CM057456.1 coordinate 609,781,551, forward strand.
TGAAGTCAATAGCTGATGCAGTTTTGTTACTGGTTCTGTTTGAAATTGTTTGTTCTGGCAGTTTGCCTCATTGTTCTGTTGGTGTATCTTACCTTGCCTATCAGTGGTAAAAGGGGGCAGGAGACAGCCTATTATTCTTGACAGATCTTAAAGTAATAACATAATGTGAAGGGGCTGTACTCCCGTATAAAAAGAGCCTTACAGTATTTGGGCTATCTGGGGGCGGTGATCTCATTTTAATAAGGGACTCACCTAACCCAGTCTGAATATCAAAAGTTGAGAAGTTGGGTGGGGTAGTATATTCATCCTCCTTTCAGGCTCACCCACACAGAAGAGGAAAGGCAATTCTAGTGAGGAAAGACACTCCCTTGGTTACCACTCAGGCCATAGAAGACATAGAAGGGAGATTCATTCAGGTCTGAGGAACATATAGTGGATGCCCTGCATCTTACACAATGTGTATGCCCCAAATGAGGTTAAGGAACACATAGCGTTCCTTAAAAATGCTTTTTACACCCCCTAGAGGAACACGGGTACCTAGTTCTGATGGGGGAAGATTTTAACTGTACCCTGCATTGACAGCTAGATCGTAGTAATCCACAAGGAAGGCAATGCTCGGGGAAAGTAAGGTGCTGCAGAGATTAATACAGCACTCAGGCTTGGAGGATGGTTGCACACTCTCCATAAAGGAGAAAGACATTATACATTTTGATTCCAAACCCCATTCCCATTACTTGAGAGAAGATTTATTTTTGCTATCACAAGAATGGTTGCATACAGCACAACAGAGTCTAATACACTCAGTCACAGTCTCAGACCAGGCACCAGTTAGCCTGGACTTGGTCATAGAACAATACATAAAAATCCACTGTGAGGATGCATGTTTCTGATCTAAATGACAAGGTGTTTTGCAGTCAGCTGACTGGGGAAATGGAGGTGTTCCTCCAAATTAACAGGGATAGGGGCACCACCATGGTCAGTCTGTGGGATGGACTCAAAACAACTGAAATAGGGATCTTCATTTCACATGCTTCAACCAAGAAAAAACAACACAGAACACAGAGACTGAAATTAGCAGGATCAATTTTCAATGCTAAAGCAGAACATACAAATTACATTAGACCCAGAGTTGAAAATGAAGTTAAGAGAATATAGGGACACACTTACTAGGCTGTTGGAACAGAAAATTGAGGGAGGTCTCAGACATACTCAACAGAGGTACTAGTAGGCCAGTAATAGGGCAGGAAATTGCTGGTTTGGTAGTTATATAAGTAAGCAGCCAGCAGCAGAGTGGTTCAGAAAATCCAAGACCCCAAAGTCCCACGGAAAACCTACACCAACCCTATGGCTATCACTAAGGCATTTGCCTCTTACTGTACCACTCTGTATGCAAATGTGAGGTGGGGGGGGGAATAGAAAAGCAGAGATTTCTGACAAGCAACAGTCCGAAAAGGAGAGAACTCGGATGGACACCCCCATCTTCTTAGCTGAAATTAGCAAGACAAATAAGCAGCTTAAGAGCAGCAAGGCCCCTGAGTTGATGGCCTATCAGACACATTCTACAAAACAATTGCAGAACAAGTGACCTCAGCCATCCAAAAAGTGGGTAATTGGATCCTAGAGGGGGAATCAGCCCCTGATTCTTGGAGGCAGGCCTAGCTCATTATTCTCCCAAAGTCAGGGAAAACCTCCAAGTGTTGTGGTTTATACAGACCTACTGTAGCTCCTTGCTACAAGTGGATATGAAAATATTCACTGCAATCATTGTTAACCATTTGCAGGGTTGTGTGCATGGTCAGGCGGGCCCAGATCAGACAGGTTTTATTAAGGATAGGGTACTACAGGACATCTGAAGGGTACATAAAATCTTTCAGCCCATAAAAATATCAAGCACCTCCAATTGTCCATATTAGGGGATTCAGAGAAAGCATTTGATAGAGTGAGAGCTTTGTCAAACAAATCATTCAGCAGAAGAACTTTATTTATGTAACCCCTAGGTGGCGCTATCCCAAGGGCTACTACCCCTGCCTGCTTAGCTAGCAGCAGATTAAGGGGCCTGGGTAATGAAATGGGTGCCTCAGGGTTGTTAGTGGTCAAGCTAACCTGGGCACAGCCCTCCGGGACACTGTAACCCCCCCTCCCTTTCCCTTCTAGTGTCCTGAACCATATACAGTAATTACTTTCACAGAAACCCTTATTCACCAGGCAATTACCCACACTGTTTGCACTTACCACCAGGGCTGGTTCCTTTAGCTTGACTCTGGTGTCCCTCTGTAAAACAAGGTTAAGCACAGCAAATAGCACAGTACAATACTTTTGGCACAAACTGGAACCACAGTCAGGTTAAATGCAAACAAACTTAAATCTGATTTATTCAGAGGACTTGAACAAGGATGGGTCATAATCAGGTTGATTTGCTTAAAAGCTATATTAATCCAACAGTTATGCATGCAGTCCAGAGTCCTTACACAATCGCACACTCTGAGTACCCAGGTAGGAAAATGGTGGGCTAGCCAGGAACGTTGCAGCTGGTTGGGGCCCTGTGATGGAAGAAAGCAACATGCACAACACACACTATTCGGAATCCAGAGCCAGAGGGCTCAGTTCATGAAAGAAAAGGCAGCAAGACAATCAGATGACAACACTTTTAGATTTAGCTGTTGTTACAGGGTGCTACCCTGATGTTTACTCATGATACCAAATACCGGACACAGGCAGGACGAAATTGAGACTGCAGGCTGTTGAGCTGGAGTGCCCGGAGAAGCCGGCCCATATGAATCATCACGGCATCATTCCTGTTCAAGGCATTGAGAAGGGGGCTGATCCCCAGGTTGATCTCTCATCGATGACTTTCTTTGTGTACCAGGTATTCTGGCTGATCCAGTGTAACAGGGCCCAGACAAATGGAAATGGATACAGATTCAGTCCGTGGAGCTGGATACGGCCCCCAGCAAGCAAAACACAGTTCAGACACACAGTGGGGAACCAAATCTCAACCCACTATAAGCACACAGCACATTCACATGTAAGGAATTTCCACTGTACCAGGCAAATGGCTCTCCAGTCGCAATTACAGAGTCTCTGCACAATCTGGGAGTTCAGAGGTAGCTGGAAGTCCTGACAGGCCAATCACATTCAGCAAATCTTCGGTCTTCTTCAGGTTAAAGCCTGGTCACAATTCAGCGGCTTAATTCGCTCTCCAAATTTCGATTCGGTCTGAAAAAAGCACAAGTTCCCTCTCAGGTACAGCAGACAGGCATGCAGACCAAACTCAGGCCTTCCCACAGTTCTCCAGCGAGAATCCACTATGGGTTGCTACTCAAACTATCTCGAGCTGTTACTTTTTCACTTCCAAACTCAGATCTAACTGAAACTGCAAGCAGTGTGGGACTTTCCCCAAGATCCAAAAGGTTCGGCTGGCTGATCTGTCTGTCAGTCACAAAAAGGGCTCCCCCTCCAGGTTATTTTAGGCGCCAAAAGCCCAAAACTACAATTCCTACAAGATTTGGCCACACCAAGCCCCTGTAGGCAGGCTCCATTTTAGAGTCCCAAATGTACTGATTGGCCCATTCTGACAGTCCCAGGCCAAGATCATGGAAACAAACAGTACTGTCCATGCTGCAAAGAAGGTAGGTTATAACACTCTACAATATTATTACTACTCCAACAAATGATCAGCAAACAAGTACATCTTCTAACAGAGCTCCCTCTCAGATTAATTATGACTGCAATCCAGGCAGCTCTTAAAGAGACAGTACACAGAGGCTATACAGGCACTCTCTGGCAATACATTTAAACTGCTAAAACACAGGACACCAGCCTGGCAGTGAGTATTTAGGCAAGCTCAAGGAAGACTTTTCAGGAACTCCCATTTGTAGGGGGGGTTACACCCTTCCCTGCCTGGAGAAAACTTGGCATCCATGTCAAGTCTGTACCATCACAATATCAAAAATGCAATATAAACAAGACATATATAGCATTAGCTTATTACATCACTATACCTTTCAATATACTTTGCATTACTACATCCATATTGACAATACTTATGCATGTTTCATACATGTAATGCTGATTCCACTATGATTGACACATTAGTAGCATCACAATACTGCTTCAGGTAATAACTTCTTGTATATTAAACAATGTAAGAGGGGGCCCTTCCCTATCAGCTAACTTGGGGCTGGATGGGGCAGGAGCACCATGGTGAGAGGGAAAAACAAGTAACCTGGAATTGGCCATTAAGCTCAGTTTGGGTAGTGAGCTCTAAGAAATATAAACACCTTTGTGAACCACACTGACAGGCAAATCCACTGGCCTCCTGGGAGAATCATAACTGAAGTGCAATACTGGCTTGACAGTTCAGCCAGTCTTTCTGGAAAGAACAGTCACAGTCTCTGTACTTTCAGCACTAACTTTGGAGCTTTCATCATTCATGAGGGGTGCCTCTGCACAGATGGGAATGTCCAAACTGGGAGCACTGTCAGCTCCTTGCTCTGTAGGCTCTGTCTCCACAACACTTGGCTCATTTAGAGAAGGTTCTGGCACAATTAGGCTTTGTGGCACTGAAGGGGGGCTGTCAGTGCTCTCATATTGTTGTTCAAGTTCTGGTGTGTTACCAGAGAGACTCAGACCATCAGCCCCTTCTTCAGGCAAGTCACACAGTTCCACAAAACACAGGGAGTCTGCAGCCTCAGACGCAATACTTTGCACTTCACTTTCAGGGAGCATTGGCTCCAAGGACGAAGCTGGGGGGTTAGGCAGTCCAGAAGGCACAGCTTCATCCCCATGATTCTGCATAGGATTTCCATGAAACAACTGACTTAGTTCATAGGAGGGATAATAGGCATTACCATAGTCACTTTCATCAGAGGTGGACTGACAGTCACTATCATTCTAGGCCTGCTGCGGGTGAAACCTTAAATCTGTAACTACTAGGCTAGGTTGACTCTGTCTCTTTTTTGCAGCAGCACAAGTCACCGGCCCAGGGGAGGCAATGTCTGCTGGCTCATCTTCACTAATAACTTGGCCGAAAGGCAGCAAGTGGTTACAGTTCATGTTCTTGACAGCTTTGGAGTTATTGTCTGAGCGTACCTTGTACACTGGTAGATCATTTAATTTTCCAACTACTACATGAGGAAGATGGTACCACCTATCAGCAATTTTGTGCTTGCCATGTAGTCCCAAATTGCATAACAACACATGGTCTCCGGGTCGTAGCTCTTGAGCCTTTACTTTCTTATCGTGCCTCTCTTTGTTGGCGAGATTTCTCTTGGTGGCCATTGTCTGGGCCAGTTGATATGCATGGTTCAATTGAGCTTTCAGTTTCTGTACATACTGCAGGTCTTTTTTGGCCCGGACCCCATCTGGAGAGACCCCAAAGCAGACATCATCTGGCAGTCGGGCCTCCCTTCCGAACATGAGGTGGTAGGGGGAGAACCCAGTAGCATCATTTTTGGTGCAATTGTATGCATGTACCAAGGTGCTAATCTGCTGGCTCCACTTATGCTTGTCTTTTGAATGGAGGGTGCCCAGCATGTCTAGAAGGGTGCGGTTAAAACGTTCTGGTTGAGGGTCCCCCTGCAGGTGATAAGGGGTGGTTCTTGACTTCTGCACCCCCCCCCCACAGAGAGAGAGAGAGAGAGAGAGAGAATTTCTTTGATTAGCCTACTTTCAAAGTCTCTGCCTTAGTCAGAGTGGATCCTCTGGGGTGCACCATAGTGGATGAAGAATTTTTCCACTAGCACCTTGGCCATGGTAGAGACTTTTTGATCTTTAGTTGGAAAAGCTTGTGCATACCATATGAAATGCTCCGTAAACACTATCACATTGCCAGTATTCCATTGATCAGGTTCTAAACACAAAAAATCTATGCAGACCAGTTCCATGGGGGCACTGGTAGTGATATTGACAAGGGGGGGCAGCCCTCTGAGGTAGGGCTTTTCTTTGGAGACAATGACTACAGGTCTTTACATGGTGCTCAACATCGGTTCCCATCTTGGGTCAGTAGAATCGAGATCGTACCAGGTCAAGAGTCCTGTCAATACTGAGGTGCCCCATGTGATTGTGGAGGGACCTCAGTACCAAGTGTTTAAAGGCCATGGGCAGGACCAATTGTTGCTTGTCTACTTGACCACTACAATCCACTGTCTCTCTGTATAACAACTGATTGAGTAACTTCAACCTGGGACCTTCTTTAAACAATAGAGCAGTTGCAAGTCAGGGGAACGTATCTTAGACATATCTTTCCCCACACGCAGGGCATCAAGTGAGGGTTGAATCATAGGTTCTTGGGATTGAGCCCACTGAATACTGTCATTGTCAAATTGAAGTAGTGCACTAATATCTAGAGAAAAGAAATGGCAATAGGCAGCTGGTATGTAGGTATCAGGAGGACCCAAGCAATCTACTGGACAGGCCACTGTGTCCGCAGACATCTGTTCATCTCTGTCAAACCTTTGGCACAATGCTCGGATGTCAGGTTCAGACAGCCTGATCCAATCACTCTTGGAAGCGGGCCTTCATGACAGGGTACCAGCATCAATATAGTTCAGTCCCAATCTGTGTTCAACAGCATAATCATAGGTTGATAAGGCAGAGAGCTACTGGTGCCCAGTGGCGTCTAACTTAGCTGAAGTCTGTACATAGGTCAACGGGTTATTGTCAGTCTTCACCAATATCTTTGCCCCATAGAGGTACTCATGAAACTGATTAATGATGGGCCATTTTAGGGCAAGGAACTTCAGCTTGTGCACAGGATAGTTTTGCTCCGACGGGGTCAGACTCCTGCTGGCAAAAGCAACCAGTCTCAAACCATCCTCATGGTCATGATACAGCACAGCTCCTAGACCTTGCAGACTAGTGTCCGTATGCAGCACATGGGCTTGGTAGGGTCAGCATAGATGAGGATGGGGGCATGGGTGAGCTGGTATATGACTTTGTGGAAGGCTGCTTCACATTCAGTTGTCCAGTGGGGCCCAAAAGGTTCACCTGTGTGGAAGTACACTTTCTCTGGTTCTTTGACAGCACCTTTCTTGTTTTTATGGTTGGTGGGGGGGGTAACCCTGGGTAAGATTCAGGAGCGGGCGAATCACCTTTGAATAGTCTTTTATAAACCTGTGGTAGTAGCCACAGAACCCCAGAAAACATTGTAGTTCTTTCAAGTTATGGGGCTGGGGCCAAGTAGTCAGTGACTCAACCTTACTGGCATCGGTCTCTATTTCTTCTGCCGATACTATGTGCCCCACATACTTCACGGAGGTTTGAAAAAACTGCCACTTGTCGATGGACAGCTTGAGGCTGAAGTCTCCAATTGGTCCAGCACTTTAAACAGTTGAGTCTCATGCTCCTCTAATGTGCGTCTGAACACAATGACATCATCTAGGTACACTAAACGTTCCAGCAAGTTCATATCTCCCATCGCACATTCCATCAGTTGCTGAAAGGTGGTCTGGGCACCCAGAATCCCCTGTGACTTTCTCAGGAATTTGTAGAACCCCAAAGGACAGATGAAGGCTGTTTTCTCAAGGTCCTCAGGGGCCATCGGAATCTGGTAATATCCGCTGTGAAGATCCAATACTGAGAACCATTTGCTCCCATTCAAGCAATCCAGTGCATCTTGTATATGGGGCATGGTGTATTGATCTGGGATGGGTCCACCAGTTCAGGGTTTGATAATCAACACACATCCTCACCGACCCATTCTTCTTATGCACAACCACAATGGGAGAGGCATATGGGCTCCTCGATTCCTGTATCATGCCAGCAGTGAGCATTTCCTGCAGATTTCTCCTCACATCATCTATGTCCAATGGGGTGAGGCGTCAGGCTCTCTCTCGAAATGGCCAGTCATCATGCAGGCGTATATGATGCTCTGCACCCTGGACACACCCCACATCCCATTCTTTTAACGAAAACACTTGGTCTCTCTGGGAGAGTTTCTTGCTAATCATAGCCTTCCATTCAGCTGGCAGCGGGGAATCACCAAAGTCAAATAAGCCCTGGGTCACTCTCTCCTTTTGGTCAGAGTACTTGTTATTGGGTAATACTGCAGTGTCTGCACAGTGTACTGTAGCTAGAGTGCACCCTCTGTTCACCCGGACCTCCTGATCTGACACATTTCAAATCTGGACCATCACTCGTCATGCATAGGCATGGGCACGGGCAGGCAAGATATTTGGTTTAACCAATAATCCTTCTGGGAACTTTCCATCACCTGGTGCATCCAACATTAATATTTTGTTCTTTACCTTTCTCTTTAGGCAGACTTCTCCATGGATTCTGCACTGGGTGTTGGGGGCCAAAACCAAGGAGTCAGGTTCCTTTTTGTACACTATCCCCACTGGCTCATCTGGGTCCTCTTCATTGTGTTTCTTCTGTAAGTCATATGCCCTTTTCACTAAGGCTAAAATTCTTAGGGCCAGTCCAGTCAGTTGCCCTTGTTTCTCATGGCAGAGTTGTGCTAGTCTCCCAAACATGTGGGCATTTGTTCCAATTAACAGAGGAACCCCATCATACAGTCCAGTGGGGGGACATACTAGGGCCAGTGTCTCTACTTGCTCCTCTACACCAGTTACAGTAGCAGGAAAAGACAACCAGAGGTGGACATATCCTAGGTAGGGATAAGACTTGTTGCTCAGCCTCCACACATGTAGGCCTTCCCAGGATTGTAATGGCACATCAGATAAGTGTTTGTCATACCAGTCCTGAAATACAATGGTCACTTGTGACCCACTGTCAAGCACAGACCGAGAAGGAATACCATTCACAGCCACAGTAGTTTTCATTGAAGGGCCCACTATTTTGGACCAGTCTGAAGGGACAACAGCAGGGGCCTGGACAGACGATTTAGCCACAGAGGGGTTTGAGTTAAGATGGCCCGAAGCCTTCACTGTGGTCATTTCGTGCACCCCTTGACCACTGACTCATTTTCCAAAGCTCTCCTTGAAGCCAGTTCACCACTTTCTCTAAGTCCTTCTGAGACCGGCATTCCGTCTTTTTATGGCCATCCTTGCTGCAATTGTGACAAATGACATGCTCTCGGGGCATCCTTGGGGAAAACATATCAGGGGACGCTGATCTGATCTCCTTCAAATGGGCTCCTCCAAGGACCCTGAACGTGGCACTGACTGAACACTTTCTTTCACTTGACCAGTCCCCGATACTCAAAATCTCTTTTCCTCACCGTGCTGGTGCTACCAACCCAGAAGAACCTCTCTCACCTCCAATGCAGACTACTTGATTTTACTGACCAAGCCTCTGTGTGTCAGTGAGACTCCCATACCAAGTTTACCAAGCCTCCGCATGTCAGATAGACTCCCATACCAAGTCTCCATAGACCCTTTTTCCATAAACCTTTGACCAAAATGTCCTTCCCCTTTCCTGTGATGTTATGTCCAACCGGGTACAGACAGAACTTTTTTCCTTACTTGAACTCTTTAACCTTGTTTCTCACTGCTGTGGTGTAGACAAAATTCAACCTTTCCTGGCACTAAGGGCTCTGCAGCCCCCCAAAGAAGATTTCCCTTGCCCTCCACTACATACACTGCACAGCACTTACACAGTGGCAGGCACCCCTTCTACACATGCCTGAGTGGGACTTCTTTTGCACAGACACGGGACAACATGTCCTCCACGAGCTACAGTGTGCTCCTTGTGCGTGGTCCTTATGACACATGTCCCCTCATCCTGCAACCACATCAGGTTAGGGGTCTTTGCTGGCTGCCACCACCACCACCACCAGTGCCCATAGCACTCCTTCTGTTGTGGGCCAGTTTTTCCTTGCACCTACGACTGATGTCATGGTATCTTTTTTGGGACTCCCTGTTGGGGCATCTCAGTGAAGTCACTGCATTAACCCTTGTGGTCACCTCATCTCAGGTTCTCTTTCTGTGGTCATGCAGGTCTTTGTCCCCACCTCTGAATAAAAGTAACTCAACCTGGCCATCTACTTCTTCAATGAGGATGTCGGTCTCCTCTCCTGTGAAGCTTTTTTCCTCCTCTGTCTGACCGATGCATCTTGCGCCATGTCTTGCCCACTTTGATTGCTGCAACAGCTAAGAAAGTGATCCTTAGACACTGGATGGTTGAATCCATTCCTAGTTATATAGAATGGCATAATGAAGTACTGGTGATGCTAAGGACAGAAAAGATAATAGCAAGTACCAACAACCAATATAACAGCTTTCACAACAAATGGGAAAAGTTTTATGTTCTATTAATGTTAGAGCCAGTAACTCACCACTTAGTGATCAACAACAGCCTTTGGAATGTATGCCTTTGGTTGAATCTTGTGTTCGTCTTCAGATAGTGTTAATAACTTGCAAACAGTTATACTTGTACAAGATACCAGAAATGAATGATTTTTAACTTTTGGTTGTCATCAAATGGGAGTGTGTATTGTAACTGTATTGTCTAATGTTATGTATGTAATGTTGTTTTTCTTTATTTCTGGTATGTTTTTTTTTTTCCTGTATATTACAAAGCCCTTCAACAAAACATACTTAAAAAAAAAGAACTGACTATTGCCTTTAGTTCTTTGTTCATGCCCAAGCTGAAACTAGTGTTTAAATTTACCATGCTTCTGGCCTCAGGATTTACTGACAGTTTTAGTGGAAAGCAAGATGGCTGGCGAAATCTTTATTTTTAGAATGCAATGCTGAAGCAGTGACTTTGTTTTGGTTTTGATTAGTGATGTGGTTAACTGGGTCTTTTTGGCTGAGTTATGCTGGGATTTACTCTTGCTGAAAAAACCCAGTTAACCAATCACAATTAGGAATTTCTGTTTGCTATTGTCTAATACCTTATTTGAGTCAGTCTATGGCATATTTAATATATACAAGTGTACAGTAATTACAGTTGTTAAATCAACAGTTTGTTTAAAAAATTTGTTTTTCTTTGTTTTTAACAGCTTGCTTCAGTGCTGTAGTAGGCTTTGTGATGTTATTAGCACTGTGAAAGATGTTCTCTAATTGGTTCAGTATTCCACTATGATGGCAGTAACCTTAAAGTGGCAGTACAACAAAAATGGGTTAAAAGTTGGCCCCACCTTTTTTCTTCCTAATTGATGCTAGATGTCTTCCAGTTTATTTTGGTGGTAAAATGTTCAGTTTTCATTATCATTTAAGAATTTTATGAAAGTTTTAAAATAATTATTTCTCAAGAAAAAAAATTGTCCACCTCATTTTTGCATAGAAATAATATTGAAGACCCGAGGAGGGTAAGAGTCCAGACAAAAATGCAAATGTACAGTACAAAGCATAGGAAGTAGCCGGAAAGCCCAAATCAACAGTTCTGCAATATTTTTCATAACCACAGCAAAGAATTAGCTTTTTGTAATAATTTTTTTCATTGCACTGCTGCTTTAAGAATATCTATTGTGATAACAGTAACAAAAACAGATTTCCAATATCAGAAACAAAAGCATATCTGTAATTTGGGAGTACTGACCATTCTATTGGTTTGCTGCATAGTTTCAATATGTTGCTATTACTGATGTTACAAAAACCACATACACATTGTGGGGGGAATGGTTGCATCTAGGCAGGAGAAGGATTTGGAAGTTATAATCACTGATGACCTTAAGGTGGGGATCCAATGCAGCAAGGATGCTGGCGTGCATTGGGAGAGGGATGACCAGTAGAAAAAGGGAGGTGCAGATGCCACTCTACAGTTCCAAGGTGAGGCCACACCTGGAGTATGGGGTACAGTTCTGGAGGCCACATTTACACAAGGACATAGAAGGCATGGAAAGGGTACAGAGAAGGACCACTAAAATGGTACATGGACTAAGTGGAAGACATATGAGGAGAGGTTGAGGGTGCTGGATTTGTATCCTCTGGAGACCAGAAGGGAGCGAGGGGACATGATTGAAATGTTCAAGTATGTGAAGGGGATTAACAAAGTGGGGAGAGCTTATTCACGGGGAAGCTAGATACCAAAACTAGGGGACATGAATTGAGGGTGGAGGGGGTAGGTTTAGAGGAAACATTACTTCACTGAGAGAGTGGTGGAGCCCTGGAATGTTCTGCTGAAAGAGGTGGTGGGGGCCACTATGGTGGAGAGATTCCAGAGGGCTTGGGACATATACAAGGGGTCATCAAGGGGAGGGAGGGTGGAGTTGGTGAGGGGTGGGAACAAGTAGAGAGAGGGAATGGACAGGCTCAATGGGCCAGGAAGTTCCTTTTCTGATGACACATATCTATGAATCTATCATGTCACTAGCCAAGATATCTTTCTTATCTTGTTATTTTTACTCCCACTCCTGTTGTAATTATAAGGAATATGACATGGTCTGGCTGAAAATATCTACGTTATGTTCTCTGAATGCAGTTTGACCTTATAACATCACAAGTAGTGGAGTCACAAGTGATGCTATAGGTCAAACTGCACAGAGGGAAAATAGCATAGATATTTTCAGTCGGGTCATGGCATATTCCATTTATGCTGCATCCTGTTGTTCCATGTAATGTTAGGCTTTTTATCTGTTGGTTTGTTTAATTTGTTGTTTAATTTTTTTAAAAGAAAGCATTGCGAACAAGCGTGTGTCATTGTGGTGGTTAGTAGCATTGGTCAGGAGAGCAAGTATCCATGCTGACACTTTGCATCATTGCATCAGCGCATCGGGTTATGGGACTATGCAACCTGCCTGTTGTGCGAAGTGGTGTTTCCTCCGAGGTGGCATGTGATGGGATTGGGAAGAAAGGAGCTATGGGGCTGGGGAGAGTGCCATCCTATGCACTGGTGAGCAGTAACAAATGGCGGCAGTCATGGAGCACTGGAACGCCAGTCTTTGAACATGAGAGTAACAGTGACCAGTTGAGAGTGGGTTCAAACTGTGTGGGAACAAATGTACATTTGATGCAAATTAGTGCCTTTTTTTCAAAATTTAAGGGCTGAATTATTTTTGAGCAGCTGCTACACTGATGGCTGGAGCTGACACGTGAGTTAGCTGTGAGAGTCCAAAAGTGAAAGTTGGTGCTGCTCACATTGTTGGCTCCAGTCATTCAGGTCCTACTATGTGGATATTTTTGCCACTATGGATCTAAAGTAAGAATAACACCGACATATCACTGCTATTTACCACTATTTATCCTCACAGGTATAGCATATATCTAGATATACAGTATTATACAACCCATTCCTAGCTGTGACTATATTATTATAATTGGTTAAGTCAGGCAATAACATCCTATTTACAAAAATAAATAAGGTTTGTCCCTTATTGTGTAACCTGGTCGTACTTCAACTGTCAGTAAGAATGTGCTGCTGAAAGGAATAGGAATGAGCTTTTTGTTACATTGCTCAAACCCAAGGTACTGTTTCTAAAACATAGATCGCTGAAACTACAATGTGCAAACAGTGTTTTTTTTGTATGCTTATAACTAGGAAAACATAGAATCTTTTTGACTCCCCTTATATACTGTGTATCTTCCAATTGAAGCCATGGTTTCTATTTCAGTATGTGTGTTCCAAGCCACAGCCTCAATTAGAGGGCAACTTCAAATGGAGGGCGGCTTCTATTCAAACTGCCCTCCCCACCTGTCACCTAGCTTATCTCCTGTAAGTATTTTTTGAGGTCTGCTGAGATGTTCAAGTGAGCAATCTCCTTCGTAAATGTTGTACTTTGCTAGCAAATATCTGCCAGCAAGTAGTATGCTGGATGTGTAGTACTGTAGAGCTGACTTACCAGGGGTCAGGTGGACAGAGAGCATGGTGTGCAGTCAGGCAGACAGAGAGCATGGAACAGTGTCAGCAAAGAGAGAACAAGTACGAAGGAATGGTGTTGCGATCAGATCAACCCTAGTTAGTGACTGGTGCAGTAGCTCAGGGGCAGCCTGCCCCAAACACGAATACAATAAACAAGTTAACCACTGCACTCAGACAAGTAAAAAAGAAGTACGGTAACCAGGATGTATGTTTAAGTGGATTACTTTATTCCACAACCTGGCACATAATGGCCATGGTAAATAAAGGTACAACTCAGCTCTTCTTTTTTACTGGTCCGAGTGCAGTGGTTAACTTGTTCGTTCTCAGCAAAGAGAGAGCCTGATGCATGGTTGGGAAGAGAGAAAGCATGGAGTGGTGGAGAGACAGAGAGAGAGAGAGAGAGAGAGGGAGGGAGAGAGAGAGAGGGAGAGAGAGCACAAGGACGGGTTCAGGCTTCTAGGGAAGCAGTATAGCACAGTGGGTTAAGGCTCTGTGTTGCAGATCTGGAGACCTGGGTTTGAATCCCACACCCGCCTAGGTGCATACTGTGTGATCCTGAGCAAGTCACTTAACTTCTTTGTGCTCCAAGGTCACATCTGGAAACAAGCTTTGGCTTACCATGCTACTCCTGGTTAAACAATGTTCCTTTTCCCTTTTCCTTCTTCCCTTCTTTCTTTTTCTGAGTGCCAGTGAAAACAGCAGTGGCAGGTAGCTCACTAAAAACAAAAGACTTACAGTCTAGAGAGGGAGAGAGCCTGGTGCATAGTCAGGAAGAGAGAAGGTATGTAGCAGTGTCGGTGGAAACAGCAGTAGCAGGAGGCTTATCAGCACAGACTTATAGCTTACAGATCAGGCTTCTTCAAAATGTGACGTGAGGATGGTTCCATATTGTTTATGTACCATGTGCCTGTGTCAGAGCCCTGATTCTTTGGATATATGTACAAATATAATGATGTGCTAATGCTAATTCAAATATGCCAGATGCCAGACCACGTGTCCAGGAAAAGAGAGAGCAAGAGAGCATGGAGTAGGAGTATGCAAAGAGCAGCAGTGTTTCTAGCCCAAAGCCATGTACTGGTATTCTTCTTCAAAAACTTTAAAGTGAGTGTAGCTGGGTCAGGAGAGAGTGAGCATGGAGCGGGGTTTGGCAGAAAACCAAGTGTACTGACGTGACTCGTGTTGCTTCTTTTACTGCTTTTATTGTAAGTAAGCAAACCAAATCTTATCAGTCTTACCATGCTCAGTTCCGTCTGTAACAACCATGTGATTACTACTGGCATCCCTCCAGTACAAGCTGCAGCTCCTACTGAATAGCCCATCCTTAAAGTGCAGCTTCTATTAAAAGGTGGCTTGTACTGGAGGGCCACTACTATTAGGAGATATATGGCATATATACCTTACAGTGCTCAGACTGCCGGCATTACAGCACCAGGCAATCAGGGCACCAAATGTTGAATTTGCCACCCCCTCCCTGAGGTCTGCCCCCCTGGAGTTGGAATCCTGAAGTAGGGGTGTGTGGGGGGCATAGCCCCCACAAAAAAAGTGATTGGCGGCATTGCTGAGTGGCACCCTAATTGCCCAGCACCAAAATACTGGCACAATCCGAGGGTGGAAATGGTATAAATTTTGGGGGGGAATTTGGGTCACAGCCCTGTTATTTCAGACAGTTGTGAGACTGGTCAGAATTTCCTGAGTTATTTTGCTACTGTATATAACCATTCGCAATCTTTAGTCTCCTGGTCAGCAGCATTTAAACAACTTTTGATAATATGGTTCATAAAAGCATGTGGATTATGATCCAAAATATTCTGTTTCATTTCCCTTTTGCATCCCGATATTGTGACCTGCAGCATGTTCATCTGCAAAGAGAATTTAAATAAGACCTGAAATATTGAGAAATAATTGCAAATAACATGACAGTGAGGAAAATAAGCAAGCGATAACACACAACGAGGTGTGGGTTATCGCCTGATAAGACCACGCCCAGGTGTGTTATAAGGCATGAGGCACTTGCACCTGGGCATGCTCTTATCAGGCGATAACCCACACCTCGGAGAGTGTTATTGTGCTTATAAAATGGGTGCCCCCCCCCATAAAGCCCTCTAGTAAAAAAAAAAATTCAAAAGTGTGCTTAAAAGTGTTTGATATGCATACGGTAGAAAAAATAGTCCATCTGTACTGTAAACTTGCACGCCATATATTATTCAGCTACTACAGGACATTGGTGTGTATCAGTCCTGTAAGAAACACATTGTTGTATGTTTTTAATTTACTTTACTTTTGGTGAGGCTTTGTTTTACACTTGTTTCTAGCGACTGGCCAGCTTGACTGTGAGCCACCATCTCATCAGGTGCCCTACAGAGTGGTTTTCATGTGGTGCCTGTTAGTGCAAGCAAAGCTCAGAGCAGAGAGTGCACCGGGTCACATTTTGTGTTTCTACTGCTTGTCAGCCACTCCTCCCAGTTCTGTTTGTCCCCCAACACTTAATTTTTAAATAAATTTACTGTGTTTCTTAAGACTTTGTTTTTTAACTGCAGCCACATGCTCGCTAGATTGTTACAGAGCGTGTCCTATAACGGCCGCCATACTGATCAGTTTTAGCTGCTGGTTTAAATAAAATATAAAAAAAAAACAAATAACTTCTGCTATATAGTGCTTTGAATTCTGTCCTGTCGCGAATGTGGAGTGGTGGCTGGGAGAAGGAGAGTCAGGTTGCTGGAAAGTGAAAACGGACCGCTGCAATTTTCTTAACTGTCACCAGGTCTCTCTGTGTGCTTCAAAATGTTGGGAGATACTGGCCAGGGCAGATGGGCCATGAAAAAAGGAAATGAACAGGTAGCAAGTCTGAATCCTTGTTTTGCCCTGGAGGAAATCAGGGATGCAGGGGGATATACTTATGACAGTGGCATCTTGTGGAGCAAATGGAGCGTTTTCGTGTGTCTGTGGGGAGTGAGTAAAGGTTCTGTTGTGTGATGTGAAGGAGGATGGGGCAGGTAGACTGGAGCTTGGTAACAAAGATGTCATGCTGTGAGCTGTGCCAGCTTCTGTTTCTGTTTTCGGCTGGCACAGCTCACTGATTCCATGATGTTGTGGGGTTCGGGTCCAGAGGGTAGTACCAGTTGGCTACTATATCATCTTATAAGGACATGGCTCAGATGGTGTAGTAGCCAATCAGGATGATGGGTTTTTTTTTAGCCCATTTTATAATCAATAATGAATGTCTCCATGATTGGATTTATTTTCTTTCAATGGTATGTTTCACATCTTATATACTTTTTCTCATTTTGGTAATTGGTTTCTGACTGTGCCCTCTCAAACAATTATGCCTGCTGTTTCTTGAATATTTTCATTTTCTGAATTTGTCTGTTCTGACCATTTGTATATGAGAAAATCAGAATGGCATCGTTAAAATGTGCTTTCCTTCTGTGTCTCCCTCTCTTTCTCATTAGGTTGCCAGAAAATGTTAATTAACTAGATCTGTGTTTGAATATGATTCCTTCCTGCTCCAGCAGTTTTCCCTTCTTGGCATGTTGGTTAGTTGTTTCTTCTTCTTTGTTCTGATTAGCAGATTTTCAGGCTTAGTGTGGCCATTACCACAAAAGTGTTGTCTTGTTCTAAATCAATATGATTTAAGTCCGGAACAAAAGGAACATTCATGTAGCAAAATACTGAATTTTGCTTTTGTTGTAATAGTAAATAGGGATGTACTGTATGAAGTCTGATAGCTACACTGTGTAGTATTCACAGTGAGATAAAAAAAATGTTTTCATAAAGTCTTTGCCGCAAAGAGTAGTGAGGTAGGACTTTAGGTATTTTTTATACATGAACATATGAATTTGCTAGCAGATAAAGGCCTTATGGTCTATCGAGTCTGCTCGAGTGTGCAGCTAGCAACCCTTATACTGCAGCTGCCCTCCCTCCCCAGACCTCCCTCTTACCCTATCCCATCCCCTTTTGAAGCAGTCTATTGTTCTACAGGATACCAGTTCTGCAGGCAATAAGTTCCACCCAGACACCACTCTCTCCGTAAAGAAGTGTCTTCTCATTTCCCTCCTGAAACTTCCCCCCTCCAATCTGAGATTGTAACCTCAAGTGTCTCTACCCTCCTCTTAACTTGAATAGTCCCTCTGTGCCTGTCTTGTTTATTTCCTTCATGTACTTGAAGGTTTCAATCATATGCCCCTGTTTCTCCTCTCCTCCAGTGAGTACATGTTCAACTCCCTCAGCCTGCTCAAGTAGGGTATGTCACATATCCCTGGATCATCTTTGTTGCCCTGCACTGCACCCCCTCCAGTAACTTAATGTCCCTCTTCAGGTACGGGTGCCAGTACTGCATGCAGTACTCCAGGTATATATATGGACAATGGAGAATTTTGATGAATTAGATAAAGTTACAGAAAACAGATCTGTGCCTTTATCACTTTTGGAGACAGATGAGCAGAGAATTTTGCAGGCATTTAATACTAAAAGAAATGTTACAGGCACTACAAGTGCCAAACATTTAACAAATAGAACAGAGTCTCTTAGAAACAGATTAGGCTGGAATGGCATGCCCTCACTTTGACACAATATATAAAACAAAGAAGATATCAAGGGGGTTAAAAATTTATTTAGAAGTCAACTTAGGTTTTACAAATATAGATTTTGAAAAATGTTGGGATGGAGTTAAAATAGGGCTTCAAATGACTTTATGTTATTATCAGTTGAAGCAGTCACTACAGAATTGAAAACAGTAGAAACTGAAATATGAAGCGCATAAACTTCATTGAAGTTGAAAATAAGTGTTCAGGAATATCAGGTTTTCTAGATAAGATAAATAGAAGTTTAGATTATTATGAAGCGGAGATTTGGGCAATTAAAATCAGAAAATTTAGAAAAGGCCTGTTAGATTACAGGGATGGAAAAGTTTATACTTGGATAAAGGAAAAGAAGAACTTCACACCTAGAACTTATTACAATATTAATTCTGAAAGCTCGCTAAATTCCGCTGATGGTGAGGTACAAAGAAATGAAGGTTATATTCCATAGAGGATTTTTTGCAAGAGTGGCAAGGGAGGATACCACAGACCATACAGAGGGAGGGGCAGACAAGGGGAAACTGGAGAAGGAGGAGGAGAGGGAGAACCAGAAGAGGGATCATCTGGGGCAAAACGGCTGAGAATAAGAGATGTAACAGAAGGAGAAATAAAAGGAGAATAAATAGGAGGGAACAAAAAAGATAAAAGAAACAGGCAACAACCACAGATGGTACAATGGGAGATGATATAAACCAGGACAGGAACACAGGGGAAATAATATTGGTATTTAATTTATCCAACAGGGTTCCAACAAAACAAGAAATCAGTGTTAGTTAGTTTATTGTCGTTCGGTCACAAACCATTACAACATTAAAACACTTAAGACATGTCAAAACATCAGAATAGCATTCTATAATATATACTAAAACAAGTCTTCCTACAATATATGCAAAATTTAAAATAAGGAACATGCGACAATCTGGGTTATCTGACCCTCTCCAGCATGGGTTCACTAAAACCAGATCTTGTCAATCCAATTTATTAACATTCTATGAAAAAGTTACTAAAGAAATTGACCTGGGTAACTTTGTGGACCTTGTGTTCCTTGATTTTGCCAAGGCGTTTGATAAACTGCCTCATAATGAGCTTATTAATACTTTAAGAGCCTTCAAACTAAAAATAAATATAGTAAATTGGGTTGCCAGTTGGTTGAATGGAAGAAAGCAGAGGGTCATTATACAATGGAGAATATTCTAACTGGGCCCCTATTACGAGTGGGATACCCAAGGGGTCTGTCTTGGGCTCCTGTCTCTTTAACATTTATGTCTCTACCCTTAAAATCAGTAACCCCAATATATGGATATTAAAATTTGCAGACGACTGTCGAGTGGGCACCGTGGTAAATGATTCAGTAAGTAGTACTGCTCTTCAATTAGCCCTGGACAATATAATGTCATGGTCAAGTAATAACAAATTAGCTTTGAACCCCATGAAATGCAAAGTTATGCATCTGGGAATTCACAATAAACAACATGTATACAAATTAGGGAATGTAGCTCTCCTTGAAAACAAACAAGAAAGAGATCTTGGAATAATTGTTAACCCCGATTTGAAATTCAGAACTCACTGCAAGACTCAAATAAATAAAGTGAATCAAAACCTTAATTGCATACTTAGGTACGTTTCTAGACGTAGGAAAGAAGTTTTACTCCCCTTGTACATTGTGCTGGTTAGGCCACATCTTGAATACTGTGCTCAGGTGTGGTCCCCATATCACAAGGAAGACATTATAAAAATTGAGAGATTACAACGAAGGTTTACTAGAGCCATTATAGGGATGGCAAATATGCCATATGAATCCAGATTGAAATCGCGTAATCTGTTTATGCTTCAGTATAGAAGAAAGAGGGGAGACATGTGTCTATTATTTAGAGCATTAACAGACCCCACCCTTAGTAAGGAATTAGGAATTGCTCTTACAGATAATAGAGTTAGTAATAGAAGACACTCTAATCAACTATACCTGTCAAAATGGAATACTCTGCGTAGAAGGTATTGGTTTAGTCACAGGGGTGTGTCTACATGGAACCACCTACCAGTTGAGGTAATAGACAGCCCAAATATGGACTCCTTCAAAAAAAAACTTAGATTTAGTTATTGAAGATGTAAAATTCAGTAATTATTTACTTTTTGGCAAGCACCACGGACACATTGTCCTTTTTAACTTAATGAACCAATGATGATACCAATAATGATATCCTGAAAATCTGGTCTGCAAGGAGAGAGACAGTGTTATAATCAACATTCTCTTAAGTGCTACTTAAGTTATTAGATTCTAATGCATATTCATCCTAAATTGTCTTAAAGTATTTCATTTGAGAGATTAGTAATCCAGCCTCCTTTGGCCTTCAGTTTTAATATGATAATTAGTGATAAAATGATTAATAACACTATAGGAAACAAAATGCATAATATGCACAAATATTTAGATGAGCAAATATGTGTGAACATCCAATAGCTTTCCTACAACATTTAGCATAAAACCTTAGTAAATTTCTGCTTATTAGACTTACTGCTCCCTTTCACTCAGGAGTCCATTCTTTTTAGTTCAGGTGAACAAGGCTCCATTATTTCAGGAGTCCATATGTTAATATATGAGACTAGCTGGCTCCATTGATATTCTGGAGTCCATCAAATTTGTAGGCCAGGGGAAAAAAGACCAAAAACATTTAAAAATCGTTCCTTCCAATGGTGAAATAGTGATGAATAATCAATTCCTTTGGGAGATTCTTTTCTCCTTTACTCGACCCATAAAGCGTCCTATTCGAACATCAGGTCAAGACAAAATACTGTGCTTTTTAGGTTTTTGGGTTCAGTTTTTACAAGCCCAGAAATTACTTTCAATGAAAGTTCAACTTCCCTAAGGGCAAGCAAAAGACCTTAAATGAAGTTTTTTCTTTCCTTATTAACTCCACCACACACTGGAAATCAGTGTCCTCTTAGTAGTCATTGGAGTTCATTGCAGTTAACAAAAATAATCACCACAAAGGAGGAATGCTATTTAAAAGTCATTAAACAATCAAAAATATAATATCCTCAAATATGTAAGAGAAAACAGTACCTTATACAGGAATTTAGCCCCAGGCCTACCTCCACCCATCACCAAACTGGCGTTTCCCAGAGATGAACTTATTACTCAACCCAGTTCCAACAGTACTCTGGCTGACTGGGTAGTTAGTTACCAATTGTTTCTACTGGTAGGATCCACACAGGCAACACCTGGGTTTCCATTCCTGATTGGATAGAGCTATCCATTTTCCTTTATCCACTCTTCTCTGCACTTAAATATATGTTGAATCTTATAAACCAAAGCTAAAAGCTTTGTGGACTCTTTACAGTCTCTTCACTGACTCCCTTATTTCATGGCATCATATTGTCGCACCTTTTCCCTTGTATAATACTGAAAGAGAAAAAGGAGAGAAAGTGCTCCTCTAAGCACAGTATTCCCAATTCAGTAAAATAAAATAAAACCACCCAGCCCCAGGCAATGTTAGCATACCTTGCCAAGACATTTTTATTCACATATAATCAACTGCAATTAGCAGTACTTCATTCAGGTCTCTCCCGATTTCTTCGGCTCCGGTACTTTATACACGTTCACTGAAATTTGAGGAAATCCAGCTGCAGACCCTCAGATCCATGGCTCCAGATACTAGGATTAATACAAAAGTCAAAAAAACATTTCTCTCTGTCTCTCACTTCAGTGCAATCCGACATGTGCTACGGCCCAGTCGACCGCTCAGGGACAAAACCACTCAGTAACTTCTGTGGTTTCAAAATTACAAGGATAGCATATTTCCATAGGCTCCAAGTTAAAACAAAGAGGGTTTCATTCATAAAAACCAACAAAAACAACTTTTTCTTCTTTTTTTTTTTTTATAAGTGGCAAACAAGGAGCAAAATCATACCAACGAAGTTCAACAAACAGCCAGAACAACCGCAAGGACAGAATACTGCTCTATGGCTTCCAAGTTACAAAGGGAGCATACAGCTACAGATTAAAATAGAGTGGGTTTCTTTCATAAAATCCTACTTAGAAACCTTTTTAAGAGCGGCAAGTGAGGAGCAAAAACCCATCCCGCATGGAGCGGAAAATCAGTGTGTTACTGAAGGGACTTACTTTTAGCCCACGTTGTCAGGCTAACCCATTCAGTCTAAAATTAGATTTACAAAGATTTTTCAGAAAATTAAGACTTAGATATTTTTTTTGACAGTAAAAGTTGAGATAGGGATTTGAGTTTGTAACAAATGAGGCAAACTGAACTAACTTGGAAAATGGGGGTGAATCCATATGTTTTAACACCAGGACCAGTATCTGAGAATGTCCAAATCTATTGCGACTCGGTACAAAAAGACTGTGAGGAATTTTTTAAGAATGAACGTTTTCTAGATAGAAGACAAAAATATAAGCTTACAGCCATGGAAGTTACCACTTTAAGAAATCTAGAAAATGATAAAAACCTAGAGCCTGATTCCAGGACAGCTTACGCTGGTGCAAGCTGAGTTATGCCAATCCCCATGGCGTAACTTGCAACCTGCGCCATGCGTTACACCAGTTGTGATTCCAAAAGGCATCTTGCACCATGTCCTCTGTGGGTTATGCCAAATGTGGGATACACCACTGACTATGCCACAACCCGCAACAACATGGCACAAGGGTTGGTTACGGCAGCAACTGCGCCCTATTCCGAAAGGGCAGCTGCCGTAACCCACTTACGCTATTCCAGGAGCCGCAATGACACAGTGGAGTTAGAACATCTTGGAGATGCTCTAAGGGGCATCCGACAGTGCCATCCAATGGATGCCCACTCTGCAGCACCGCGGCAAAGGTCCTGCTGTGCTCCCTGTGCCCCCATACAAAATTTGCCAGCAGATAAAGGCCTAGAGGTCTATCAAGTCTGCTTGAATGTGCAGCTAGCACCCCTTATTCTGCAGCTGCCCCTCCCTTCCATCCTTCCCCTTCATTAACCCTCCCCCTTGTCCTGTCCCATCCCCTTTTGAAGCAGTCCACTGTTCTACTGGATACCACTTCTACAGGTAACGCATTTCACCCAGCCACCACCCTCTCTGTAAAAAAGTGTCTCCTCATCTCCCTCCTGAACCTTCCTCCCTTCAGTCTCATATCATGGCCCCTGGTGGCCCTCCCCTCCCTTACTTTGAACAGCCCCTCTGTACCCGTCTTGTTTATTCCTTTCATGTATTTAAAGGTTTCAATCATGTCACCCCTGTCCCTCCTCTCCTCCAGTGAGTACATGTTCAACTCCTTCAACCTCCTCTCATATGATAAGTCCCCAGCCCCTTGATCATCTTTGTCACCCTGTACGCCCCCTCCAGTAACTAATGTCCCTCTTCAGATATCGGGCGCCAGTACTGCATGCAGTACTCCAGGTGCGGTCTAACTAATGACCTATACAGTGGCAGAATCACCTCCTCCTCCTCGAGGATATACCCCTTGCAATACAACCCAGCATTTTGTTGGCCTTTGCAGCTGCCTTCCTACATTGTGCCAAGTTGTTCATTGACCCTGTAATGAGCACTGAATCCTTCTCCTCCTCTGTCTGGACTAGCTGCACTCCCCAGCTGGTAACTCCTCCTTGGGTTCTTCATCCCAAAATGCAGCACCTTGCACTTTTGGCATTAAACCCCAGTTGCCAGGTGTCTGACCAGGTTTCAAGCTTTGCCAGATCATCCTGCAACCCCTGCCATCCCCCTAGGTCATCCACCACCGCGCCTACCTTGGTATCATCAGCAAACAGACTGATCTTGCTCTTGATGTCCCATGACAGCCCATTTACAGAAGAAAGGGTTCTGAAAGAACTCTTAAAACTGAAGGTGGACAAAGCAATGGGGCCTGATGGGATTCATCCCAGAATTCTAAAAGAGCTAAGGGCAGAGCTAGTGACACCACTGACTACCCTTTTTAACAAATCATGGGAGGATGGGGTGGTACCCGAGGACTGGAGGAGGGCAGATGTGATTCCCCTTCACAAAAGTGGGAGCAAGGCAGAAGCAGGAAACTACAGACCTGTTAGTTTAACCTCGGTGATAGGGAAAATGATGGAATCACTTCTGAAGGAAAGAATTGTCGAGTATCTAGAGGCCAGAGGGCACAGGACCCTAGGCAGCATGGATTCACAGCGGAAGGTCATGCCAGACAAATCTGATAGATTTCTTTGACTGGGTGACCAAAGTAGTAGATCAGGGAGGGCTGTGGACATGGCCTACCTAGACTTTAGCAAGGCATTTGACACAGTCCCACACAAAGATTAATATACAAGTTAGCCAGCCTGGGAGTGGGTCCCAAGATGACAGCCTGGGTAAAGAATTGGCTGGAGAATAGGACACAGAGAGTAATAGTAAATGGAGTCCACTCAGAAGAAAGGAGGGTTACTAGTGAATACACTTGAGGTTCAGTATTAGGACCGGTCCTCTTCAATGTCTTTATAAGCGACATTCTGGAAGGACTGAAGTAAAAGTATGTCTCTTTGCAGATGACACTAAGATCTGCAACAGAGTTGATGCACAAGGTGGGGTGGAAAGGATGAGAAGGGACTTGGCAAGGTTAGAGGAATGGTCAAATGTATGGCAGCTTAGATTCAATGTTAAGAAGTGCAAGGTAATGCACCTGGGAAACAAAAACCCAGGGGAAGAGTACACAATGGGGGGTGAGATACTAACAACAACAAAAATGGAAAGGGACCTGGGGGTAGTCATATCAGATGACCTAAAGGTGGGCAAGCAATGTGAGAGGGCAGCAAGGAGGGCTGGGGAAATACTGGGATGCATAGGGAGAGGCATCACCAGTAGAAAACAGGAAGTTATTATCCCTCTGTACAGACAGCTGGTGAGACCCCATCTGGAGTACTGTGTGCAGTTCTGGAGACCCAGTCTCCGCAAAGACATAGACAGGATGGAAGCTGTCCAGAGGAGGGCAACTAAAATGGTGCAGGGTCTGCACCGGAAGACATATGAAGAGAGACTTAAGGAGCTTAATATGTATAGCCTCGAGGAAAGGAGGGAGAGGGGGGACATGATAGAAACTTTCAAGTACCTCAAGGGAATCAACAAAGTCCAAGAGGGTAGCATCTTTCAAAAAAAGAGGTGTGCAAGAACAAGAGGGCACAATTTGAAGATGGGGGGTGGCTCAGAGGTAATTTAAGGAAGTATTTTTTCACAGAGAGGGTTGTGGATGCATGGAACGGCCTTCCGGAGGAGGTTGTGGAGTCAAAATCAGTGGTGGAATTCAAGCATGCATGGGACAGTCATAAGGCAATTCTGAGGGGTCAGGGTAAGAAGAAGTAGGCTGCTGGTTAACTAGGATCTGCAGCTTATCCAGTAGGTAGGGAAATGGGTAGACTGGGTGGGCCAAGCGGTCCTTATCTGCCGTCAAATTCTATGTTTCTATGTTTCTATGATATGTCTGCAATGAATATCCCAAACAACACTGGTCCCAACACCAAGCCCTGTGGAACACCGCTCATCACTGCTCTTGGGTGTGAGAGCTCCCCACCCACCACCACCCTCTGTTGCCTTCCCTGAAGCCAGTTTCCTACCCATGAACACATCCATACCCCCATCCGCCAGACTGTTGGGAACCCCCAGGGGTCCATTTTCCAATGTGCCCCCTGGACTCCTGTGCCACCTGTCCAGCCCCCCCATACCCTCTAGTGCTTGCCATGGTGTTCTGGGCAGGGGGGCTCTGGGGGGGCAGGTTGCAGCAGGCCACAACTTGCAGCATGCAGGGCTATTACACCATGCCCGTGGCGGTAGCCTACACAAGCTACAAGTTGCAGGTCATAAGTGCTGGGACCCTGCTGCTCTTAGAATACAGCACTGGGTCCCTGGTGTAGCGGCGAATGTCGCAACTCGCATACACCTCCGAGTTCCGACATTCATCTTGGAATCAGCCCCATAGTCATTAAGAGTGCGGATAAAGGGGGATCAACTGTCATACAGAATTTTGAGGATTATGAAAAAGAATGTAAAAGACAACTAGGGAATCAGGATAATTATTACAAAATAAAGAAGTAATCCAGTAGAAGAGATAAAAAGTATTATAAGGGAATTATTAGATGAGTGCCTGGACAGAAACTGGCTAACTGATTGAGAATATAAAGCCCTGAAATGTGTGCACTGTAAAACATCAGTTTTTTGCGCCCTCCCAAAAGTTCATAAAAGCCTGGAAAGTTCATCTGGTAGAACCACTGTAGCAGGTATTAGGTGAGTGTTGGAACCTTTATTGATGTTCATTGATTTTCACATTAAGGGACTAGTAGAGACAACCAGATCCTATATCAGAGACACTACAGATATAGTTAGAATGATGGAGGACATGAACACAGGAAATATAGATTTTACTAATGAAATAATGATAATATGGGATGTGAAGGATCTTTATACTTCTATATTACATGATGGGAGGTTGGAAGACCTTACTGTAGACCTGGAGGAGAAGACAGTGGAAGGTACACCACCAAATTAACTTCTGGTTAGATTAGCAGAAACAGTATTGACAAAAAATTATTTCCTTTGTGAGAATACTTTCTAATAGCAGAAGAAAGGTACTGTGATGGGATCCACTATGGCCCCCTCATATACAAACATATATATATATATATATATATATATAGTTTCATATGAGAACACATATATTTATGAGCGAGAACAGAATCAATGCGCATGTCTAACTGTGGAGTGGAAATGCTTTATAGATGACATATTGGTGATATGGAAAGGCACAGAACAGGAACTTGAGGGATTTCACAAATATTTGAACAGCAGAACAGAGAATTTGTTTTTTGTTAAGAACCATAGTTCGGAATGTATAAGTTATTTAGATATATAAATTTATAAAAAGAATAGTAAACTGTGTACCAGACTATACCAAAAATCAACAGATAGAAATTCCGTCTTGGATGCTAACAGTTTTCATCCACAAAGAGTACTGGACAATATTCCGGTTGGACAGTTTTTATGAGCCAAACAAAATTGTACGGAAGAAGAGGATTATTTGAAGGCAGCAGAGGACATGGAAAAATAGTTTACAGAAAGAAATTATAGTAAGGAGAGTATAAACAGGGCACGTTCTAGGCAGATGAAATGGTCAGAGATGAACTTCTGGTTTCAAGATGAACAGAAGAACAGAAGGATTTGGGGAACAGAATTGTGTTTTCAACCCCATATTCTGATAGTTATGAGAAAATTAAGAACATAATATATAGACACTGAAAAATTCTGCAGGCCACTGCAGAGGGACAAAGAGTGTTCTAGGAACCGCCTCTGGTGGTAGCAAAGAAGGCTAAGAATCCTAACTCATTCTATCTTGTGCGGCCATATTGGGTCAAGTTAAGCAATGAATGGTTCTGACGCCATATAAGAACGACTCTCCCATGACATTCAACTCATCCAACAGTGGCTTGATTGTCACAAACTAGTCCTAAATGAGTCTAAAACCCAAGCTATGCTATTCGGTTCGAACTGTAAACTCAAACAAGCCCAATACAATTTTAAAGTCACCACCTTAAGTGGCAAATCCATTGGGGTGGTAAGGTCTTTTAAATATCTCGGTGTCACTCTGGATCCCTCACTAAATTTCAACACCCACATTCTACGAACTTGTAAGTCGGTAAATACTAAACTTGGTATTGCCTACCAAACCAGCTATGCTCTCATCCCTTCTGCTAGACTTGCCATAGCCCGTTGGGTACTTCTGCCCTCACTTAACTACAGGGTTGCCACCTATATCTCTGCATGTAAATCAAGTCTTCAGAAATGGGATGTCACCTACAATAACATCTGTCGGTATGCATCCTCCTCCAATAGACTGAAACACCTTTGCATCCTTTACTCTGACCATGGATAGCTTCTGCCCCACGAGTCTAGGTCTTATGCCTTTGGCTCCATAATTGACAGCATTATTAGATCACAAACTCCTAAGCCTCTAGTGGGTCTCTTCCAAAAACAGTCATCCTTCTATGACCTACGCTCGGCAGTTTCTGCCCCTGTTCTCATACCTAGACACACTACTTCTAAAGGCGCTGGTACTTTTGCCTGTCATGCCCCTCAATACTGGAACTCCTCCCACTAACTATTCACCAGACTCCGTCCCATGTTGCTTTCAAGAAGGCATTTCGAAACCATCTATTTCTGTCCTGCAGATGCTCCTGTTTCAAACCAATCTTAGACCTATTGACCCCAATTTACTCAATATCCCCCCCATATTAGATTTTGTTCCCCCCACAACTTCTGCACTTTCCTGCTATCAGTCTTTCTTGTTATGGCTGAACATTTCCTCACTTTTCTCTCTCTATAACCTTACTCTCTTATTAACCCTTTCATTCTACAGGTCAGATCCGTGGTTCCTGCATTTATTATGTATCTTGCTGCCATTATTTGTATAATGCTTGCCATTATTATGTTCGCTTGCGCACATGTGCAAGGAACGTTTTGGGAGAGTAGCACACTTTGGAGGTGTGCCTCTCCCATTCAATCCACTGCTCCATTGAGCAGGCATGGTGGTCCTGCACCAATGGGTGCGGGAGCTGTGTATGACAGCGGTGGTCTTCGCTTCAAAGAAAACCACCGCTGTCATACCAGCCAGTAGTCCAGCCACCCCCAAAGCTTTGGTGCCACGCTGGGAGCCCACCCAGTGTGGCACGTCCTGGTCCTCTCACAACAGGGGTTCCCAATCCCTGTCAGCTCCACATCCCCAAAGGCCCCCAAAGCTTTGGTGCCACACTGAGGCCCACCACAGCATGGCAAGCGTCCGCGTTGTCTTTTTTTTCAACCTGAAAAGCAAAATGGTCCCATGTAGTCTCCCAGCCCCCTCCCTCAACCGCACCCACCCACTCGCACCCCACCTCCCACCCCCTCACCCCATATTTACCTCTGGAGCTCGGCGCGCAACGATCATCGCTGGACGGGAACACGCCTGCACTCTTCAAAGCCGACTGCGAACTGAGGAAATGCCGGTAAGCTGTATAATGGGCTAGATAGGGGTTTTTCAACTTTATTGCATATCTCAGGCATTTTTTGGAATTTTTGCACCAGATTTTCAACATGGGGTTTTGGGACCCCTTCTCATGAATGATGTCACTGTCATGGCGTTATTCCGGCCCAAAAGGTAATTTCGCAGTCACTGCGCAGTTACTGCGCAAAATCACCCTTCAGGCCTGAATAACACCATGACAGTGACATCGTTCATGAGAAGGGGTCCCAAAAACCCCATGTTGAAAATTTGGTGCAAAAATTCCTAAAAATGACTGTTTTATGAGCGTGCGTTGCGCAGTTCCTACACAGGCTCGTAAGTTCGTAAATTTTCAATATTTTCACTCCAGATTTTCAACATTGCCATTTTACCACACCTCCTTATGAGCAATATAGCTGTCATTTTTCACATCCTGCCCAAAACGTGTTTCCACCCATGTAGCGCACAATGACGCAGTCGGTGTGTGAAATCAATGTATGGGACACATTATGAAAATCACTGTGACACTGTTCATTAGCAGAGGTCTTAAAATGGCTATGTTGAAAATTTGGTGAAAAAATTCCTAAAAATGACTGTTTTACGAGCATGCGTTGCGCAGTTCCTACGCACGCTTGTAGGTTTGCAAATTTTCAATATTTCCACTCCAGATTTTCAACATTGCCATTTTACCACACCTCCTCATGAGCAGTACAGCTGTCATTTTTCACATCCTGCCCAAAACATGTTTCCACCCATGTAGTGCACAATGGCAGTCGGTGCGAACTCAATGTATGGGACACATTAAGAAAATCACAGTGACATTGTTCATGAGCAGAGGTCTTAAAATGGCTGTGTTGAAAATTTGGTGAATAAATTCCTAAAAATGACTGTTTTACGAGTGTTCATTGCGCAGTTCCTATGCACACTTGTAAGTTTGCGAATTTTCAATATTTTCACTCCAGATTTTCAACATTGCCATTTTACCATACCTCCTTATGAGTAGTACAGCTGTCATTTTCATATCCTGCCCAAGCGTGCTTCCTACCATCTAGTGCACAAATGGCTAGTCGGTGCAAATCAATGTATGGGACACAGTAAGAAAAATCACAGTGACACTGTTCATTAGCAGAGGTTTTAAAATGCCAATGTTGAAAATTTGGTGAAAAATTCCTAACAATGACTGTTTTGACGTGCGTTGCACAGTTCCTACGCTCATAGGTTTCTGAAGTTTCAATATTTCCACTCCAGATTTTCAACATTGCCATTTTACCACACCTCCTTATGAGCAGTACAGCTGTCATTTTTCACATCCTGCCCAAAACGTGTTTCCGCCTATGTAGCGCACAATGGGGGTAACAAAAAGGTCATGCTGAAAATTTATTGTGCAAATACCAGCAATCGCACAGGGCATTAGGGTAAAGCACCATACGTGCCATACACCACTGCAAATACCTGCAAGCGAACGTTCGGCATTGACAAATGCTTGTTTTTGTTATTTCTACTTATTATATCCTTGTAGCACTGATGTAATGTTTCCTCTATTTTATATTACTGTACCCATGTTTGCTGTTGTTCCACTGTTCCTTTTGTTGTACTCTCCTGGGTCGTGCCTGAAAATAGTCATTTTATGGCTAGTGCACCCACCCAGTTAACAAAAACTAAATAAAAATAAATAAATAAATATGGCGCTACCAGTAAGAATGATAGAATTGTACATAGTGACTGCTCTATTCCCAGAGATATAAGAGGTAACGTTTTAGCAGGTTTGAATATTAAAGGTAACTATCCTTGTGGGAGATGTGTCCACTGTTCAAATACATACTGCCTTAAGGAAATTCAAAATAATGCCATTGACAAGAAGATTGAGATTAAAGAATTTATTAACTGCCAAACTATAGGGGTGATATATTGTATTAAATGTCCTTGTGATCTAATATATATAGGTTTGAGAGGGAGGGAACTGAAGAAAAAAGTAGAAGAGCACAAGAGCTATATAAGAAATGAGAATTGAAATTCCCCTATAGCTAGGAATTTTAGAACAGCGGGACACACAATTCCAACTTTGAGATTTTTTGTATTGAGAAAGTGACTCTACCACACAAAGAAGGTAACTTAGAACAGAAGTTGCTTATGAGGGAGGCTTTTTACACTGATCTATTCAGATCAGCTGATAAGAGGTAAGGACTGAATGAAGAACTAGACTGGCTGCCCATTATTTAGGGTCTGTTCTGTTTTACAGGTCCACTTCAGTTCTCTTCTAGAGTCCTGAGGGGTACTTCTGACCTCCTGTGGGCTTAATTTATAGCTGCAGAGTATTCATTTTTAATGCAGACCCTGTAAGATTTCCAATAAATTATATTAAAGGTAAAACTAGCATGAATAATGATAATGAAACAGACTTTTAATCAAGATTATTCGTTTGGATTCACCCCAGTATATATATATATATATATTTTCAATTCAAAGTTTATTAAAGTTTTATATTACAGAGAACAGATCAATAGTAAATGTATATCACCAGACATATCCATGGTGATCTAAGTGACCTGGTCTTCCCCCACCCACCCCTCCATAATTCCTCCCACCCAAGCTTCCCCATGCCCACACAGAAAGGCTAAGATGAACCATGTGAATAAGCATGTAAGTACCAGTTCATACCTGCTGTAAGGAATAAAGAGAATATAGGGGGTTCCAGATCTTAGTGAATCTCTTCAGTCTGTTACAGAGGCTTGCTACTGCTTTTTCTGTTCTGAGGTTTGTTAATAATTTGTTAAGCCATTCAATATAAGAAATGTCCTCACTATCTTTCCAGTGTCTTAACACTAACTTTTTGACAGGCATAGATATTAGTGCCATATGGTATTTATGGGAAAGACACCCCCCCCGGTATATTTAATACTACTTCACTGATAGGGAGGGTTTATTTTCTGTGCAACAGAGAACTTTGTGAAGCAAGTTGGGGTGGTCCTGTACACAGGCCAGGAATGTGCTTTTAACTACACAAAAAAAAACTGTCACATGAGGCTTGTTGTTTAGGTGAAAATATTTACTCAGTGAGGAATTCCAGTTCACTGCTCAATTGATTTTGAGTGCCAGTTGTACTGGATTGGGATCCTGAATTTAGGAATGTATTTAACAATAAGGATTTTTACAGGAGGAGTTTTGTATTTTAGCTAAACAAATTCACTCAGTGAATAATTAAGGTTCCCCGCTCAATGGATTTTGAGTGCCGTTTTTTTTTGGCTGGATCAGGGGTGTGGTGAGGAATTGTCTAAGAGCCCCCACCTGTCCCTTCCCCTGGTAGGGTGCACCACTCAACTGTTGCACCTTACCATCTTTCTTTTGCACTTGCTCCTTACTTGTTCAGTGTTGCACTTGTTTTTATTGTAACTGAATTCCCTGGACTGTATGATATGTGTATCTCTTTGTATTTCCTGCATTCCCAATGTATTATGTGCCTTCTTGTATGCCTTGTGTACAAAGCGTTTTTATTGTTATCTTTTTCCATGTTATGTGTAGACACTTGACCCTTCTAAAAGCATGTTATTGCATTGTATGTATTCATATGTGCACCCTTCTTAAATCATGTAAATTGTATTGTATGTATTCATATGTGCACCCTTCTTAAATCATGTAAATTGTATTGTATGTATTCATGTGTGCCATCTTCATGGCATGGGTCATGCCTGAAAACGGTCCACTGGATCAGTGCACTTACCCGATAAACAAATAATAAACTGACCTCATCATGGCACTCAAGCAAGGGTGGGGGTGTCTAGTGACATCACCATGCTAGAGGGTGTCACCCCTGATAGGATCCTTTATAAACAAGCAGGCCTCATAGCTTGGAGCTCCTAGAGAGGTGAGAAGCCATGAACAGAAACATCATCTTAAGGAATGACCACCTTACAGTTTGAAATGGGTAAGAATGGATGACTGGATGTTTTACTACTGTCTGAGCCAGCCAATCTGCTGTTAGATGAAACAAGGTGCATTTAAAAGAAACAGAAGAGTGGGAAAGGGAATGGGGTTTAAGATGGAAGTGCAGGATGTGTATTGGAAATGGTGACAGTGCTCTAAGCATTGCAAATGTTTTTATTTTGGGTTTTTTGTAAAAAGAAATGCAAAAAATGGGTTTGAACAGAAGTACTGGCTAAGATGGAAGAGCAGGATATTTACAAGAAAATGGTGACAGTGTTCTGAATAGTGCAAGTGTGTTTACTGTCTTTCAGGTTTTAATAAAAAGAAATGTAGAAACTGAATCTGAACATAAGTACTGGTTAAATGTACCCATGATATATGTTTTTTACAGCATGATGAAATAGGGAAAAGGGATTAAAGGAATCTGAAATTTAAAGAACTAAGACATATTACATCAGCATTATAAATGGGTTTTAACTAAGTATATCATTCACAATTTATAAATAAATGAGAAAGTATAGCAACCTGAATGTTCACATTTCAACCCTTCATCCAATCTCTCTCTCCCCCTCCCCATTCCCACCCCACTTTTGTCTTTGAACAATAGAAAACAATGACTGAGACGTAGTCATACCAGGATATACACTTTTTAGGAAGGACACAGAATGGGGGGGGGGTTGTCATGTATGTAAAGGAGGGGATAAAAGCAACAGAAGCTCAAGGGTCACAAGAAGGAGAAGAGGCACTGTGGGTCACCCTGAAGGTGGGAAAAATGACAGCCATTCACACTGGAGTGATTTACAGGCCTCTGGCACAGGGAGAGGAATCAGATGAAGCTCTTGTGGAAATCATCCACAAAGTGGCAGCCAAAGGGAACTGCCATTAATGGGTGACTTCAACCTGCTTGAGCACTCAGACTGAGAATACAACAAAGAGCAAGGACTTCATGACTGCCCTGAATAGGGCAAAGTTAAGGCAGCTTGTAGCAGAACCAACCCATGAGGAGGGTATACTGGATTTGGTCCTGACCAACAGGTACAGGATCACAGATGTAGAGGTGAGCAACCCCCTTGGTACCAGCAACCACAGGACAGTGTGGTTTATGGTAACCATAGTGGAGGAAGCAAGTCATATAAGGATAAACATCCTAGATTTCAGGAAGGCTAACTTTAAGGAGATGGGTAGAAATCTCAAAAGAGCCCTAGAAGCAGAAGGTACAGGGAGAGATGTGGAAAAACAGTGGTCTAGAGTCTAGACTCAGGCGAGTCATAACAGAAATAACAGGTCACTGTGTCAAAATGCATAGCAAGAGTAAATGAAAGAAAAAGCCATTATGGCTCTCAAAGGTAATGGCCAAGAAAGTAAGGGAAAAGAAAAGAGCATTCAGAAGATACAAGGAAACACAAAAGGATGAGGACAGAGAACAATATATGGAGAAGCAGAGGGAATCTGGGAAAATAATTAAAAGGGCTAAAGCACAGACAGAGGAAGGTATAGCCCAGGTTATTAAGAAAGGCGACAAGACCTTCTTCAGATACATTAGCCTGAGGAAAAAGAACAGAAATGGGATCATTAGGCTGAAGAAGGAAGGAGGAGAAAGGATGGAGGATGACCTAGAAAAGGCTGAGATACTAAACAAGTACTTTTACTCAGTATTCAATAGGGAAGGGGAGGGTGAGGGACTGAGACTCAGTAAGAGGGGTATTCAGGGGAGGGAGGTAGACACTAGTCCATTCATGGTGGAAAAAGTCCTAGAAGAACTCAGGAAAATAAAAGTAGATAGGGCAAT
Source organism: Neoceratodus forsteri (assembly GCA_016271365.2). Lineage (NCBI taxonomy): Eukaryota > Metazoa > Chordata > Ceratodontiformes > Ceratodontidae > Neoceratodus > Neoceratodus forsteri. The sequence goes on from CM057456.1 coordinate 609,816,508, forward strand.
GGGACCAAATGGGATCCACCCCAGAGTATTAAATGAACTTAGGGAAGTGCTGGTGAAACCACTGGCTGCCCTTTTCAATGCATCACTAGAGACAGGGGAGATACCAGAGGACTGAAGGAGGGCACATGTGGTCCCTCTCCTCAACAGTGGAAGCAGAGAGGAGGCAGGTTATTACAGGACTGTAAGCCTGACCTCAGTAGTGGGGAAACTAATGGAGGCCTTACTTAAGGAGAGGATTGTGAAGTTTCTAGAGGATAGTGGGGTACAGGATCCAAGGCAGCACAGATTTTCAATGGGAAGGTCCTGTCAGATGAATCATATAGATTTCTTTAACTGGGTAGCCAGGGTGGTAGATCGGGGAGCGGCAGTGGTTGTGGCCTACCTGGATTTCAGCAAGGCCTTCGACACCATCCTGCACAGGAGATTGCTAAATAAATTGGGAGTCTGGGAGTGGGTCCTGCAATGGTAAAGTGGGTTGAGAACTGGCTAAGGGACAGGACTCAGAGGGCGGTGGTAAATGGCATGAAATCTGAGGAGAGGGAGGTGACCAGTGGGGTGCCACAGGGGTCGGTACTGGGGCCAGTCCTATTCAATGTCTTCATTAGTGGCATTGCAGAGCATCTGGAGGGAAAGGTGTGCCTCTTCACAGCTGACATCAAGATCTGCAACAGAGTGGACACATCGAAGAAGGTAGAAAAAAATGAGAAAGGACCTAAGCCTATTAGAGGAGTGGTCAGGTGTCTGGCAGTTGAGATTCAATGCTAAAAAGTGCAAGATCATGCACCTGGGTCACAGGAATTCAAGGGAGGAGTACAGGATGGGTGGGGAAATTCTGGCCACTTCAAGTCAAGAGAGAGACCTGGGGATTATCAAAGCTGATGACCTGAAAGTGACCAATCAGTGTGAAAAGTCAGTGGGGAGAGCAAACAGAATGTTGGGTTGCATAGGGAGGGGCATAACAAGCAGGGGGAAAGAGGTGGTGATGCCACTGTACAGATCACTGGTGAGGCCTCAGCTGGAGTACTGTGTCTAGTTCTGGAGACCATATCTCTTGAAGGACATTGGCAAAATATAGGCAGTCCAGAGAAGGGCAATGAAGATGGTACTTGGACTGCACCAGAAGCCCTACAAGGAAAGACTTAAGGACCTTAATATCTATTTGCTGCAGGAAAGAAGAGAGAGGGGAGATGCGATAGAGACTTTCAAGTACCTTAGGGGAATAAACAGGGTACAGGTGGAAAGCATATTTCAGAGAAAACTCTGCACAAGAACAAGTGGGCATGATATGAGGCTGAAGGGTGGAAGGCTCAGGGGTAATGTTAGGAAGTACTTTTTCACTGAAAGGGTAGTGGTGCCATGGAACAGCCTTCCAGCAGAAGTGGTGGGTGCAAAAATAATATGAGGGTTCAAGAGTGCATGGGATAGACATAAGGGTATCCTGGAGATGTGCAGAGCAGAAGAGCCGCAGATCAAACAGGATGTGGGGCTGCAGCAGTGAGTAGGGAAATGGGCAGACTAGGTGGGCCGTATGGTCCTTATCTGCTGACAGATTCTATGTTTCTATATAAAACATAAATACATAAAAGACATTAAGAAAATCAATAGTAAGCCATACAGTATGCGATTGGTTCAGTCTTTAACACAACTGGGTGTATAGTATTTGTGTTGTATTAAGGTAAATTAAAATACCAAATGTTTATGAATTCAAGAGTGCATGGGATAGGCATAAGGGAGCCTTAGTGGATAGGAATGGGAGGGTAAAGTCAGGGATCAATTAGGGTCTGCAGTATTGCAGTAGGTAGGGAAAATGGGCAGATTAGGTGGGCCAAACATTCCTTATCTGACACAAAGTTCTATGTTTCTATGTAATTATTTTTAACTTGAATTTAGAAACACCACCCTCCTCCCTGAGAAAGAGGTACTGTGGATACCCTGAAGCATTGGTGGACCTTGGTATGCTTGCATGGCATGAAATAAAACATGTTTTACTCTAAGATTTAAGTTGGTGAGTGGTCACTTTTGGTTCCTATGCACTTTTGGACTTTATGTAGTCCCACAGTGGTGAAACTTCACTGGTGAAGTCCATTGCACTTCACAAGGTGCATGCCAGACAGAAAGTCACATGACTGATTTCCTCTGCAAAAAGATGGCCACATGGTACATGCTGAAGCAGGAATATCACCATGTGACTTCCATGCACCGTGTGCAGTCCTACAGTGAGAGTAGAAGTAGGATGTGTTTCAAAATGTTAAAAAATTCTGTTTTATTTTGATTGAAAAAAAATCATAGTAAGGGGGGTCTAAAGAGCCAAAACATCTAGAATCCCCTCTTTAACATTACTATAAAACTTTATTATGAATCTCATCATCTACAAAAACTGTAATGGTAAGATCAGAATTAGGAAAAATTGATTTATACACTCAAGTAAACTGAGAATTGTTTCATATTGATTGGGAATTATTAATAATCAAAATAAAAAACTCCCAATGGAATGTTTATCAGAAAGCAATTCATGAATACGTCTTGACACACAATCTGAATGGTTAAAATCTTTGATACACTATCTTGAAAATGTCAGTTTAAAACATTTATGGACAGATTTCACACAAATATTAGTATATCAATGAAGTATAGCGATCTGGTTAAAACCAAATTATATCAACACGCTTAACAACTGGATATGAAACTGGTAAGACAGTCAAAGGTGGCACCATGGTATAGCAATAATAACGTATTGCATTGTCTGGAAGAATATCTTCCATAAAACAGGTCCATGCAACTCACCCCTCAGGTCGTACCAGGAAACAAACTATAAATAGATAAGTGTGCCTTTACTGGTCAAACATTTCCAATAATTAAGTAATAAGTAAATATGTTATGCTTCCTTTAAACCCAGAGATTAGCCCTCCAAGATTTAACTTCATATCTACTAAACTATTAGAAACTCAATATCGCAAAAAAAAACCCACAGGATTTATTAGGAGTGCCTATGTAAACAAGGTTTTGAAGAAATGATTTATCATAATACTGTTCAATACCCATTGTACTCTACATGGAGAGAATTTTTATAGGCAATACATTGAAAAAATATGCTAATTAGTTGTGTGATATCCTATTTATTCATCTTCATCCAATGACTGTATCTAAAGCTCAGGCTATCTCAACATTTTATAATGCATTTATCAGGAAAAAAGCCAGATATTTTGACTCCACAGTGAGAGGACAACTTACTAAATAAGTCAAAGTCATTTTGTTTTTTCTCACTGAGTATTATCTTGCACAGGGATTATTAATTAAGCTAAGAATCCTCAGGATGAGACTCAGGCTCCCAAGGAACACTTACTTAATTTACATGCTTAATTTATGATGAGCATTAACTAATGCTTATTTACCAATTTTCTCCAACTAATACACTGTTAGTCAAAAATCCTCTTACACTTCTACTGACATCCTGGTTAAATGTAATATTTCAACTAATTGCAACAGTTATTCTATCAATTTTTATTTGTACTGCATAATTTACTTCTTTTTATGATAAATTGTAATGACTGTTTTTAAACAGTCGAACAATAAACCATCTACTACTACTGATAGTTATTGTAGAAATCATTTCTCAGTTTGAGTGCAGTTTTTAGAAGGGATTTGAAAAGCTTTTATACAGAGAGAAAATGTTTTAGTAGACATTTCGAAAGGATTTGCTGTGCTTATTCTGAGAGTACACCAGTGAATCTAAGCTAAATCTGGTGTAGCAGGGAAGAGGCTGGCAATTACAGGCCAGTCAGTAACACCACGCTAGTCACATGCAGAAGAATATATAAAAAATAAAAATTTTCTTTTGTGGGGTCAGTGGGAAATTGTTGTAGTACAGTGTGTTTTTAATTTTTGATGGAACTGTGATTAAACATTGTAAAAAATGTTTTAACTGTGCTATCACTGAGGGCCCAAGGAAGTATTGTGGCCATGAAACTGTCACCCACTAAGAGAGGAATTAATTAAAAGAAAAACTCATTAAGAATTTTCTTCTGTTGTGGAGGCCATCCTTTTTTGTTCTCTGGAATTATATGCCAGTCAGTCTGACATCAGTGGTGGGAAAGTTAATGGAATCACTGCTGAAGGAAAGGATTGAGGAATATCTTGAATCTAATGGGTTATAACACCTGAGGCAGCATGGATTCATGGAAGAGAGGTCATGTCAAAAGAATCTGATAGATTTCTTTGAATGGGTGACCAAGGAATTAGATCAGGCTGGAGCAGTGGATGTAGCCTACCTATCACCTGTGACTATAGCCATCTGCTTGTTATTATTTGTATTATATTTTTGATATAAATACATGTTTACACTTCTGCTTAGAAAAACAGGCCAAGCAGCAAAGCCTCATGGAACATGGGATTTTAAAACAGAGGAAAGAGGGGTCAGCACTCTCACTGACCCCATGGCTAATCTAATTAAGAGCTTCCTTTTGACACCAGGTTGTAACATGCTGTAAAACCAGCTACTACTTTGAACCTAGGAAACCTGTTATAAAATATTGCATTTTATGACAATAGGAGGTAAGCCAACTCTGACAGAAAACTGTGAAAATCTTCACATAGCTAAGAGAAGTGTCTTTCGGGATGTTCTGAAGATTAAAGGGGTAATTCTGACCTGTCATAATTCTTGCTGTGTGGCTCACTAATTAGGAAAAATATATATATATATTTTAAGTGGAATGTGTAGCAATGTGCAGATGCATGTGACTAATTCAGTATGCAGGAATGAGAGTGACCTCTCAGCCTGCATCACCACAGAGCTATGACCTCACAAGCTGGGTGGGACCCTTTTCCCCTCATGATATTGTCAAGCTGCAGAGGGAACAATGCATACTTGTATTTGGACTTTCAAGAGACACTTGCGTTCTGGACTCTTAAGAAGCACTCCTACCAAAATTAGGTAATTTCAGTATCCCTATTTACCAACTGAAACTGGGGTAGGATTAGCTACTCAGTATAAGGCAATTTGTGTACAATTGTCCATTTATTTTTATGACTGTGCCATTAATGTTATATGTTCTGTGTTTTATATTTTATTTACTATTTTTAATTCTAGTAAACTCTGTTTTCCTTGAAACCTGCCTGAGCCATTTTCTCATTTTGAGTGTGAATGCTGGGACAGTGTTGATAATTGTGATAGAACTGTTAAAGTGCTCAGAGTGTTGTCACAATATGCACCAAGGTAAGGAAATATCTAGGGCTCAATTGAGTCAGAAGGGAGATTGTGAACCAGGCTGTGTGCCACTGGATTAAGTATTGCGCTGGATTTCCTGAAGAGGGTGTGATATTTGAACCTGTTACCTGGGCGTGCTAGCAGAAAAGGGTTCATATTTGACCCCAGGACTCAAGACTGGTAGTTGCTTGGACCCAAAACAGACAGGAGGGTTACCCTGTTTATCTCCTGTTCATATATACTGTACTTCGAGGTTGGACACTGTGGGGGCAGAGGGCCTGACCTCCAGAGTGCATTGTGACAGATCTGGTGAGCAGTGGTGCGATCTAAAACATTTGGTTTGTAGTACTGCGATCAAAAAGATTAGTTTGCATACTTTGACGTTATTTGGTGACACGAGCATTAACAGTCCAGTGTGTCGGGTTAATAAACTGTAACAGTTCACACACAAAACAAGGTTGTGATTTTAAAAAAAAAGAAATATATAATTGTGGTTACAGTCTAAGTTCCCCACCTGTTTTATTTTTTTTTTCCGGTGCAAGTTAGTGTAGCCATAGATTAGGGAAGAAGATGGCTTCCAACTACAGTGATTACACTGCAGAATACTTGAGGCCATTGTGCAAGGAGAGAGGAGTCCATTGAGAGGGGTGAAACAAATAGCACCTCGTGGAGGCTCTTGTGGCAACCGATGTACAACTGACTGCCCAAGACCTCAAGTCACAGTCAGTGACTGAAAGGGACCAGACCTTGGGCGTGGAGGGGCCAGGGTCCACCGCAGTGTCCAGACCCAGGAAGGAGGATAGCGGGACCAGTGTGAACCAAGAGCCACCACCACAGGGGAAGGTCACCACTGTGATGGAGCCAGAAGGGATCAGGTTGCAGAGAGAGCTGAGAAGAATGGAGCTGGAATTCGAGCAGAAGAAGTTCCAGATGGAGATGGAAAGAGAGAGAGAGGAGAAGTGAGAGCAGCGAGAGGTGGAGGAAAAAGAAAACCAACACCAGAGCGAGGCAGAGGAAAAAGAGTGACAGCTTCAGCGAGAGGCCGAGTGAGAGGAGAGAGAGAGAGACAGAGAGAGCATCAGAGGAAATTTGAACTGGAGAAGCTACAACTCCAAAGACCAGTGCCAGAGCAGGTAAGTGGCATGGGTGAACCTAGACCTACAGGACTGGGTTACAAATGAAATTCTAAATTGATAGCTGAATTTAAAGAGTGGGAAGATATGGATGCATTTTTTAAATTCCTTTGAAAAGGTATGCATTCAGGCAAAAATTCCCAGAGAGTCCTGGAACTTCCAGCTATCCCCGCTGCTTACTGGGAAAGCTTGTGATGCATTGGATCAAACGGACAATCAAAGCAGTAATGATTATGGCAACCTTAAAGTAGCATTGTTAAAAAAGTATGACTTGACAGCTGAAGTGTACAGAGTTATGTTCTGTAAGCTCAGGAGAAGCCCTGACATGAGCTACGAGAAACTAGCCACAAAATGTCAGTTTTTAAAACATTGGTGGGAAGGGGTTAAAGCAGACTCTGCAGAGAAAATTGAGGATGTTGTACTTTAGGAGCAGTTCTTTTGGGCTTGCCCAGCAGAGCTGAACACCTGGCTAGAGGACAGAGATCCAAAAAACAGTGCAGGAGGCTGCCGAGTTCTCGGACTACTATGCCAGGAGCAAACCTGCTCTGAGAGGGATTGGCGTGGGTGTGACAGGGCAGAAAGGGAAAAGCGTGCCTTCAGGGCAGCTAAAACCCTCACTGCCTCCCCAGAAGGTGGGCAGCCCCAGGTTACAAAGAAAGGATTTGCCTGATAAAAGAAAGGATTGTTGGTTTTGCAAACAACCTGGGCATATTGCAAGGCAGTGTCCTCAAAAGGCAGAGAGTGCACAGAGTGGTGCTGGGAAAGAAGTGTTTTTTTTTTTGTGTATCCCTGAAAGCATGCCAGTAAACATGAGGGAGCACATATACCCAGTTACTGTGAATGGGGTGCAAACCCATGGGTTAAGGGACATGGAGGTGTCCCTTACTTTGGTAAAAGGAGATTTGGTTGAGCCTGAACAGCTTATATCGAGTCAGTTTGTTGCAGTACGGGGATTCACTGGGGAGGAGAAAACTCTGCCACTTGCTAGTGTTCTCTTGGACTTGGGTGAGACAAGAGAGACTGTGCAAAAAGTTGCAGTGGCAGAAAATCTGGCCCTGGATGTGATTATAGGGAACAATCTCCAAAAGGGGATGGTGTGTGCAGTGACCCACAGTCAGGCAGCAAAGGCAAATTGTGGTTCCCTGGACCCCATAGAAGCCCCTGTGGAAAACACTGGGAGGCTGGTTCCCCAGCCTGTGTCTTCTGATATGGAGAATAGTGAAAAGGGGGTATTAATTCCCCAGGTAGCAGTTAACCAGAACAGCTGCAGAAGGTTACTCTGAGGAGAGAGGGGTAGCCAATTGTCAGAGAGCTACGGACCCTAATTTAGGAACTGAAGGGGACCTGTCTCATGCCTTGGGAATGTGTAAAGATTTTGCAGCTGCTCAGAAAAATGACCCTAGCTTAGAGAGGCTGAGGGCTTGGGCAGAATCTGATGGGACACAGGGAGGTGACAGGAGACATAAAATGTATTGAGACAAAGGACTGCTATACACGCAGGACGTAAGAACAGAGGGAGGGGTGATTGGCAGGCAGCTTGTCATTCCCCAGGGGTACTGTGAGCGGTTGCTCAAGATTGCTCATGATATCCCCATGTCTAGACATCTGGGAATCATATGCAGTGATTGGCCCAGAATTTCTATTGGCCCAACTTCACCCAACAGGTGAAGGAATACTGCAGGTTTTGTCACCGTTGCCAGGAAATAGGGAAGGTGGGCAGTAAAACCCAAGCTGCCCAAATTCCCTTGCCCATAGTGCAGGAGCCTTTCCAGAGTGTAGAAATGGACATTGTGGGACCTTTGAATACCCCCAGCTCCTCCGGGAAGAGGTTTATCCTAACCATGGTGGATTATGCCACCTGGTCCCCCAAGGCAGTCGTCCTATCCTCACTGAGGACAGACAAAGTGGCAGATGCCTTGCTAAGGATTTTCTCCCATGTCAGATTCCCGCAGGAGGTTATCATCAATCAAGAGGGTTCCTTCATGTTGGACCTGAGGAAGTGTTTGTGGGAGAAGTGTGGGGTGGTGTAGAGATGCACGACACCTTATCACCTACAAGCCAATGGACTTGTGGAAAGGTTCAATGGTACCCTTAAATCGATGTCCAAGTGTTTGCTGAACAGCATGGGAGGGACTGGGAGAAATATCTTCCCCACCTGCTGTTTGCATACAGGGAGATGCTCCAAGAGTCAACAGGGTTTTCCCCTTTCAAGCTCATATATGGACACAGGGTGCATGGGGCCCTAGACTTGATCCGGGAAGACTGGGAAGGCAAGCATGCCACCCAGGGAACTCCCATAGTGGATTATGTCCTTAAGTTTAGGGAAAAGCTGAAGGAGCTTATGGGAATAGTCCAGAGCAACCTGGCAGCTGCCCAGCAAAAGCAAAAGGTATGGTACAACTGCAGAGCCAGAGCTTGCTCATACACTGTGGTTCAGGAGGTCATGGTCCTAATCCCAGTATGGAAAGGCAAGCTGCAGGCTGAGTGGGCAGGAATGTACAAAGTAGTCAGACAGGTGAATGATGTAAATTACATTGTAACACTACCTGACAGGAGACATACCCAAAGGATATACCATGTCAACATGATGAAGCCATATGCAAATAGGGCTGACATGGTCTTTGCAGTGTGTAGTCCTGGGGAGGGGATGGACGAGAAAGACCCCCTTCTGGACTTGCTGGAAGAAAGCAAGTAGGAGTCCTCTTTGGAGGCAATTAAAATGTTGCCCCAGTTGACCCTGGACCAGATCCAGGAAGTAAGGGAGGTTTTAGCAGATTTTGCCCCATTGTTTAATGCCAAGCCTGACTAACCCCCTTAACAATGCATGATGTAGAGACAGGGATGCAAGTGCCCATACGGCAGACAGCATATCGGGTGTCAGAGGCCATCCAAAGGGACATTAGAAGTGAGATGGAGGAAATGCTGGATTTAGGGGTAATCCAGAAATCCCAGAGCCCCTGGGCCTCACCTGTAGTCCACATTCCCAAGTCAGATGGCTCTACTTATTTTTGTGTAGACTACCATGGACTCAACACAGTCATGAACTCAGACGCCCACCCAATGCCATGGATGGATGAACTACTGGACAAGTTGGGAGGGGCGACATACCTTACCACTACTGACCTGATGAAAGGGTATTGGCAGGTGGAGTTAAATGCCAGAGCTAGGGAGAGGTCAGCCTTCATCACTCCAACAGGGTTATTTGAGTTAAAAGTAATGCCTTTCGAAATGAAGAACACCCCTGCCACCTTCCAAAGGTTGGTGAACCAGGTGTTACATGGTACTGAAGTGTACACCATGGCGTACCTGGATGATATTGCCATCTTCAGTGCCAGTTGGAAGGAACACCTGTCCCACCTCAGGGAAGTGTTCATCAGGATACAGGGGGCTGGGCTCACTGTAAAAGCTGAAAAGTGCCAGGTGGCCATGGCTGAGGTGGAACACCTAGGGCATGTAGTAGGGCAGGGACAGCTCCATCCTAATCAAGCAAAGATTGAGGCAATTGAAGTGTGGCCCAAACCTGAAACACAGAAGTAGGTTCAGAGTTTTCTAGGGACCGCAGGGTACTATAGAAAATTTGTATCAAAGTACAGTGCCCTGGCAGCTCCCCTATCTGGCCTGCTAAAGAAAAGAATGCCTAAAGAGGTAAACTGGGAACCAGCCTGTGAATGAGCCTTTACACGGCTAAAGGAGGCACTGTGCGGTGCTCCTGTATTAGCCAGTCCAGACTACAATTAACCATTTGTAGTCCAGACAGATGCCTCAGAAGTGGGTATTGGGGCAGTACTTAACCAGACTCCTAACCAAGGAAAAGATCACCCAATAGTGTACCTCAGTAAGAAATCACTTCCCAGGGAGCAGGCTTATTCTACAGTGGAGAAAGAATGCCTTGTAATGGTGTTGGCACTAAAGAAATTAGAGCCATACCTATACAGGCTGCACTTTGAGGTACAAACAGATCATAACCCCCTGATTTGGCTGGCACAGATAGGTAAAACAAACAGTAGGCTTTTAAGATGGAGCCTTGCCTTGCAGAATACGACATGACTGTCACTTACAGGGCAGGGGCAGCAAATGCAAACACAGATGGGCTATCACATCAGTTAGAGCCATGAACTGAATACCTAGGAATAGATTCCCCCAAGTTCAGTCTAGGAGGGAGGAGTGTGACAATAGTCGTCTGCTTGTTATTTTTTTTTTCCAACTCTGTTTATTCACCCCTCCTCTACTGACCTCTCTCCAGCATGGCCACATGGCTTACTGGCTCTGCCCGCCCACCTGAAGCTCTGAATGTTCATCTCCTGGTTTTGGGGCACCTTCTACCACACAGCTCACCCAACCCCCCCGGCTCTGAGTCCCCCAAGAAAGGACCGCCACTCCTTCTGGCACTCTATCTAGAATGCTGGCAGGTTCATCTGCATGGAGGAGGAACCTGGATCAAACTTCCGGATGACCGGCACTGGACATGGGGCAACAGCCACTGGGCCTGCTTTCGCCTATCAGCAGGGAGGGTGGTTTTCTGCTTAGGTTCCTGGGAGCATGGACTTGCACTGAAGTCCAGCGCAACACGGGCATGCTTCCGCACCCATCTACAGGATGTCCGCCATCACTCCATCCCAGTTGCATGCTCCTTATCATGCTACAGCCTCCCAGCCTCCACTAGGAGCCTCCAAATCCTCCCCATGCCAACCCCCAATGCCCAAGTCTGTTCCCAAACCCAGGTTGCCAGTGTGGCGTGAGGTGTGGCGTCCAGCACCTCAACCCTTAGCACCACCAGGCTGTCTGCCGTCTGCTTGTTATTATTTGTATTTTATTTTTGATATATATATATTTAGACTTCGACTTAGAAAAACAGGCCAAACAGCAAAGCCTCATGAAACATGGGATTTTAAAACAGAGGAAAGAGGGGTCTGCACTCTCACTGACCCCATGACTAATCTAAGAGCTTCCTTTTAACACCAGGTTGCAACAGGTTGTAAAACCAGCTACTACTTTGAACCTAGGAAACCTGTTATAAAATATTGCATTTTACAACATCAGAAGGTAAGCCAACACTGACAGATACCTGTGAAAATCTTCACATAGCTAAGAGAAGTGTCTTTCAGGATGTTCTTCTGAAGATCAAAGGGGTAATTCTGACCTGGCTGTCATAATTCATGCTCTGTGGCTCACTAATTAGGAAGAATATATTTTTTTAAGTGGAATGTGTAGCAATATGCAGATGCATGATACTAATTCAGAATGCAGGAGTGAGAGTGACCTCACAGCCAGCATTACCACAGAGCTGTGACCTCACAAGCTGGGTGGGGCCCTTTCCCCTCATGATATTGTCAAGCTGCAGAGAGAACAATGCATACTTGTATTTGGACTTTCAAGAGACACTTGTGTTCTGGACTCTTAAGAAGCACTCCTACCAAAATTAGGTACTTTCAGCATCCCTATTTACCAACTGAAACTGGGGTAGGATTAGCTACTTAGTATAAGGCAGTTTGTGTACAATTGTCCATTTTTTTATGACTGTACCATTAATGTTATATGGTCTGTGTTTTGTATTTTATTTACTATTTTTAATTCTGGTAAACTCTGTTTTCCTTGAAATCCTGCCTGAGACATTTTCTCATTTTGAGTGTGAATGCTGGGACAATGTTGATAATTCTGACAGAACTGTTAAAGTATTCATAGTGTGTCATAATCTGCACCAAGGTAAAGAAATATCTAGGTCTCAACTGAGTCAGAAGGGGTATTGTGAACCAGGTTGTGTGCCATTGGGTTAAGTATTGCACTGCATTCCCTGAAGAGGGTGTGATATTTGGACCTGTTACCTGAGCGTGCTAGCGGAAAAGGGTTCATATTTGACCCCAGGACTCGAGCCTGGTTAGTGCTTGGACCCAAAACAGACAGGCGGGTTACCTGGTTTGTCTCCTGTTCACATGTTGCACTTTGAGGTTGGGTACTGTGGGAGTAGAGGGCCTGACCCCCAGAGTGCGTTTGTGACATGGCCTACCTAGGTTTCAGAAATCTAAACAAGAAGATGATTCCCAAACTTATTTAGGGGTTAACTCTCAAAAGTTCAGGTGCAGTCCGGGTCTGTAATCGGGCCAATCCAAGAAGACAAAAGAATTCCAAACACCAAAAAGCACATACATTTGCCAGTAGCTTGCATCAATTCATTTTCATTCATGTAAACTGGCCACCTTAAAACTCAAACATTTCACACATATTTTGTGCTTTTTCAAGGAGAGTGGACCTGTATAATAAATATCAGTAAAATCCATATTAATAAAATTTAAATCAAGCTATGTTACACCCCAGAAATGTAGCTTTAACAAATTTCCACCATTGTCTCAAGCAATTAATTATACAGCAATGAACAACATTGTCCAAATTGCCTAAAATATTATTTTAACTTACTCACAAATTCAAATGAAAACAGCTCTTTTCAAATGTGCAAAGTCTGTTATAGAGGTCTTCAAACACTAATAACAGCCAACGCCATACCAAAAAGTCATGCTGGATCAATGCTAGTATCCTCCCGTTATAAACAACTTGCTATCCCAACGTCAGCAGGCATGTGTCTGACATACCACATGGTGGCATCACCATGCCAACCATGTAAGGACATCACAAGCCCATGGTTGAGTGCCTTGCACTGTAAAACAGAAAACCCCATGCATCTAGGGCTCCTAGATACTCATGCTGACCCAGCCTTCAAATCTCTGTATTTGCATATGCCAGCAACATAAAGATGTAAAAGTTTATGACTATTTAAACAAAATTCATTATCAGAAGGTCAAAGAAGAGTAAAAATAAATATAGTCAGCCCAATCCTTAACACAAGGGTCATAAAGGTTTGGAGGGGTCAGACTACAAAGAGGAAAAACATGTTATATGAGAAAGTCCCCTAACTAATGGGACCCACAAGACTTAAATGATAAGTATCAAGATTTGTATTACATAGGGAGGTCAAAGGGTCAGATTGTGCATATAAATAGTACATAAAATAATCACAAAAAAAGTTAATAATTACCAGACTCATATCTCATATCACACTCTAACTACACAAAAATAAAAGAATAATAATGAAACAATATAAAAAAATAAACAATAATGACAATACTGTAATAACAAGCAGTAGGCAAAAGCAGAACACTAGTGAGCAGGTTCTACTGCACTGCTACTAGAAAATGTGTGCATTATTTAGTGTTTGGAATTCTTTTGTGCTCGACTTCAATAAGGCTTTCATCACCATTCCACATAGGAGACTAGTAAGGAAGCTAGGTAGCTTATGAGAGGGTTGAAAGGTGGCAAACTGGGTAAGAAACTAGTTAGGGGATAGACGACAGAGGGTGGTGGTAAACAGTTTACTCTGAGGAAGGAAGGACGACCAGTGGGGTGCCTCAGGGATCAGTGCTGGGGCTGGTCCTCTTTAATGTCTTTATAAATGACATTGCAGATGTGCTGGAAGGGAAGGTTTACCTCTTTGTAGATGACACCAAAATCTGCAATAGGGTGGACACTCCAGGGGGCATGGAAAGGATAAGCAGAGACCTGAGAAAACTCGATGAGAGATCAAGGGCATGGCAGCTGGGTTTCAATTTGAAAAGGTGCAAAATAATGCACTTGTGGCACAGAAACCTGGGTGTGGAGTACAAAATGGGTGGAGTGGTGATAATCACCAAGCAGGAAAAAGCCCTAGGTATAATCATATCTGATGACCTAAAGGTGGCAAAGCAGAGTAACAAGGCAGCTAGGAGGGCTAGTGGGATGCTAGGATGTATAGTGAGTGGTATCACCAGCAGAAAGAAGGTGGTGGTGTTGCCTCCGTATAGATCACTGGTAAGACCCCACCAAGACTACTGTGTCCAATTCTGGAGACCACATCTCCAGAAGGACATGGAAGGGAGGCAGTCCAGAGGAGGGCAACTAAAATGGTGCAGAGTCTGCATCAAAAACCCTATGAGAAGAGACTAAAGGACCTCGATATGTACACCCTGGAAGAGAGGAAGGAGAGAGGGGTTTATGATAGAGGCATTTAAATACCCCATGGGGATAAATAAGGTACTGTACAGGAGGGAAGTATTTTTCAGAAAAAAAGTATTCAAGAACAAGTGTATGAAGCTGGAGGTAGGTTGATTCTGGAAAAATTTAAGGAAGTATTTCTTCACAGAAAGAGTGGTGCATTCATGGAACAGCCTTCCAGCAGAAGTGGCAGGTGTAATTCGAAAACAGTGGTGGGGTTAACCAATGTATGAGATAGACATAAAGGAATCTTAGTGGAAAGGAAGGGAAGGGGGAGGGAGAAAGAGCCAGAGATCAAGTAGAGTCTGTGGTGATACTGTAGGTAGGGGAAAATGGGCAAACTGGATGGGCCACACAGTCCTTATCTGCCATCAGATTCTATGTTTCTATGTATGAGGGGGAGTGCTCATTTTCTGTGTGATTGTACTCAAAAGTTTAAACCTTTTTTTTTTTTTTTTATTTAGCCTGGTGCTCCCCCGTTGCTCCTTCCACCTTACGGCAATGGAGGAGACATGGTATTTCTAATTTTCTCCCCAAGTTCCCAGGACCCTGGAACACAGTTGCAAATGCAAGTGGAGGCACGCACGTGACCCGTGGTTCCAGTAATGGCCCCAGCCGCCCTCCCACCTAGGTTCCCCCTGGCCTGGCACTGCCACCTAGCCTCCACCAGGTGGCAGCCAAGAGTCAGGGAACCTTCACATTCCACCCCAGAGAGGAGAGCTGCCTGGCAGCTGCTCAGTCCTGGCTCATTGCCCCCCGGCCGACTCCTGGTGGCCCGAGCTCACTTCCAAACCCGGGTAGCCAGCATGACATGAGGTGTGGCGTCCAGCGCCTCAACCCTCAGTGCCACCAGGCCGGCTCAAAATTTTAAACTTTGAATGTTTTTTACTACAGCTGATTTTTCTTTCCATGTTCTCTGCACTGATGACTGATTGTATGTGGCCAGGGACCAGATATTTAAATGTTAGTGTCGGTGGGGATGTGGTTTGCCTCAGCTCTACCCATGTGTCTGGCTTGCGCTACGGGGACTATATTCAGAGGCCCAGGTAGCATGCCCTAAACCCATTAGCACCCAGGCACTAACATAACACTGCACCCATGCAAATGAGGGGGTCCCCTACTGCATATGTGTGCAACAGCATGTTCACACGTTTGCGACAGCAATAAACTGCCCCTAAAGTGGTGATACTTACGGCCGCCAAAAAACATCACTTAACTGGCTGCCAAGCCCGTGTCCCCACCCCACTGATGGCAGGGTGTCTGTACTGCAGTTGCCTGCCCCCGATGGCCCAACACACCAGTGAGGTTGCAATCCCCAGTGTCTTGTGGCACCCCCACCTCCAAACACCCTTCCCATGGACTGTAAACTATCTCTGGTGTCTAGAAGCACACCCGCCTCCTGAACACCGACCCCATGTATCTGCTACATATTACTGATGTGCAGGGGCAACCCCACACCCCCAAAAAAATCCTATTTATGTAAATATCTCTGGTGTCTAGTAGCTCTCCCCACCCCCAAACACCCATCCCAGCTAAGTGTTGCATATCCTTGGTGGCTAGTGCCACCTCCACCCCCAGAGCACCCGTGTACCATGAGACAGAACACCATGGTGTCCAGTGGTTCCCCAGTCCCCACCCCTGAATGACCCTCTACATACACCACAGTAAACATTGGTGGTCCAGCATCCCCTACCCCACCTGCTCCCAGAACACCACCAATCCAATCCCCCTTACCAGGGTAGCCAGGGATATGCTTGGAATCCTGATAAAGTGACTGGCACAGCCCTCCTCTCACCTCCAGAGCCAGCTGCTGTATGAGCTGACAGTGAGCATGCATACCATACTCAAGGCCCTAGAATTCTGCGGTTCTGCGGTTGCGGAATTTGCTGCAGAATTCGCATCATGCCACAGAATATATATAGTGATGCAGAATTCATTGTTTTTGGTGAATTTTCTTATAAATATACTGTTTTTCCATAGTGTCAGGCTTTCTTTCCCATCTCGTTTATCCTGAAGCCCCTCCTCTATGCTCAGCATATGATGTCATCGATGACATCACATCATAGTTAGCCAATGACAGGACTGTGTTCTGACAGAGAAGTGAATAAGACATGCCACAGAAATCAGAACATGCTGCCGCAGAAGCCAAGGAGCCCTGCCACAGAAATCAGAAAATTCTGCCACAGAACACCAGAGGCCCTGACCATACTGTATGCATGCTAACTGTCAGCTCATATGGCAGCTGGTCATGGAAGTGAGATGAGAGCTGTGCCGGTTGCCATTTCAGGATTCCAAGCATATCCTAACCTGTAGGGAAGAGATTGGATGAGTTGTGTTCTGGGAGTTGCAGAGCAGGTGGGGGATGCTGAACTGCCAATGTTTCCCATGACATATGTCAACAGTCATTTAGGGATAGGGACGGTGGTACTACTTGACAACAGGGCATTCCTCCTTATTGTACACGGGTGTCTAGGGGGGTGCCATTAGCCACCAGGGATATGTATGTTTACATGTGACAGGTGTTCGGATGGGTGGGGAGTACCGCTAGGCACCAGGGATATTTACAGTACAAGGGATGGTTTTTTTTTTGGAGGGTGCCACTGGACACCAGGGATATGTATGCTTACATGTGACAGGTGTTCGGACGGGTGGGGAGTTGCCGCTAGGCACCAGGGATATTTACAGTACAAGGGATGGGGTTTTTTTGGGGGGTGCCACTGGACACCAGGGATATGTAGTACATACATAGGACAGGTGTACTGGGATGTACGGCTCATATGGCAGCTGGCCCTGGAGGCTAAAGCTGAGAAGAAGAACCAGAAAGGCTGCACCCTCTCCTGCTGTCATCCCCTTGCCAACAACCCGAAGTTCAAGCGTTCAGGTACGGCTTCCCCAGGCTCCACACTCCACTGGGTTTGGACTTTCCGCCCCGCCCTCTGCTTGGTCAGGACCGATAGTGAAAAGCCTCCAATTGGCCCACCTCTCAAGCCCTGTAAGACTGCTGTTTCTTCCTTGCCACTGGCTCTCCAGCGCTCCAAACTTAATTAAGTAATTGGTATTTCTGCTTGGTCAGGACCGATAGCGCAAAGCCTCCGACTGGCCCATCTCTCAAGCCCTGTAGGACTGCTGTTTCTCTCTTGCCAATGGCTTCCCAGTGCTCCAGACTTAATTAAGTAATTGGTATTTCTGATTGGTCAGGACAGATAGCACAAAGTCTCCAACTGGCCCACCTCTCAAGCCCCGTATGACTGCTGTTTCTTCCTTGCCACGGACTCTCCAGCGCACCAAACTTAATTAGTAATTGGTATTTTCATTTTACTAAGTTAGCCATGCTGTACTGCTAGCTTAGCCACTGCTGTTAGCCTGTTTTATTTTTCATTTTTTCCTCTAAGCATGAGCACTAGTTTCTGCCTGCAATTTGTGAGGGATTACAGCCATTTTGGAGAATTTGTTTTTGAAACTGTTGACTGCCTCATTTTCTTCCTGCCCTCCACTCCTAAGCTCTTTCTCCAACATCTACCCCACCCCCATTCCACTCTCAGACCCCTGGCGCCTTATGCTAGCTACATTTTCGCACCTCTATTGTCCCTAGCCTAATCTGCTCTGCCCCCTCTGCTTTTTCTCCACCCACCAATTTGTGCCTTTTTAACCAGGGCTCCTCTCCATTTCTCTCCCTTAGGTAGCGGCCCCTGACTCGAGCACACCCGAAGCCTAAAGGTGAGAAGGAGAACTGGAAAGGCGGTACACTCTCCTGCTGTCATCCCCTTGCCACCTACCCGAAGATCAAGTGTCCAGGTACGGTTTCCCCAGGCACCATGCTCCACTGGGTTTGGACTTTACACTCAGCCCTCTGATTGGTCAGGACCTATAGTGCAAAGTCTCCAATTGGCCCACCTCTCAAGCCCTGTAGGACTGCTGTTTCTCCCTTGCCGCTGGCTCTCCAGCGCTCCAAACTTAATTAAGTAATTGGTATTTTTGTCCCACCCGCACGCCCCGACCCCAGCCTCTATTAAATACTTGCTAACCCCGCCTCCTCCTCAGTAGCAGCTCTAGCCACAAATAGTTACCAGGGCACAGCTGGGGCACAACCGATGGCAGCAAGGGCACTGATATATTGTTACTATGGGGGAAACTCTGCACCATATGGGGCATCAACTGGGGCACAGCATTTTTTTACCGGGGCACGTGCCCTGGCGGGCCCTGGTGTAGAGCCGCCACTGCTCCTCCTCTAAGCTCCATCCTTTACTGGATCCCCCCTCAACCATGGATCTTAAAGCAGAACCGCCACTTACTCAGCCACCCATCCCCAGCAACACTAGCAGGATTACCCCATGCTAGTTGCAGCGGCACAAAAAATGGGCTGCACTCTCTTCCTGCTCATTGTAACCTCTTTCATCACCTTGTGACCAAAGTGGACTACTGCCTCCACTATGAAAACCATATCTTGACCACAGTGGTCTGTCACTGGCGTTCAGGGAAACTGCTTCAGTGGGTAACCACCAGGATTCCCCCTTACCCCCAACAAACTCAGGGTCCCCTACAGCCACCCCAGCTATGGCACCTTAGCAATTCTTTCCTGTTTAAAGCTACTGCTGAATACTGCCCAGCCTTTTCCTAGCAAAATCCGATGGCAGAAGATACGGACCACAATAACCATTAGCCTCTCAGCCAGGAAGGTGTTGTTCATGCTACTGCTCTTATCTGGAAATATACATGCCAACCCAGGACTACCAACTTTATCTGGTACTGGAGGATGTAAGATCAAAGGTCTGAGAATAGCTGCAATGAACATCTTCAGTATAACTGCCAGATCTGAACAGTTCCAGGCATGGATGACCCACCATGCCCCCGATATTATATGCCATACAGAGACTTGGTTGTCACGCAGATAAAAAATAATGAAATAGCATTTATTGGGTACCAAGCCTTCAGGATTGACAGGAAGGGCAAGAAAGGTGGGGGATGCCTCATCTATGCCAGGGAATCCATACACTGCTCCATCCTCCCTATCACCGAAATGGCGGATAATTATGAACTATTAGCAGTGAAAGCACAGGTCGGGAAACATGGCAAGTCTCTAATCATTGCCTCGGTCTTCCTTCCCCCCCAAAAAAGCAAGAGAGGGCCTCCCTAAAATTCTGGAAGCAGTGGCCACTCTCCCTAAGGGCCCAGAACTCATCATCACAGGCGATTTTAACATTAACTGGGTAGGCAATGAGTCAACCCCCTATAGGGATATTGTTGCTAATTCCTACCTAACCCAACTTGTCACCAGTCCCACCAGACAGAACTACAAGTTGGGCAATGACACACTCCTTGATTGGATACTCTCTAGCTCCCCTTCCCGGATCTCTGAGGTCAAGGTGCTGCCTGACACCTTAACTGATCACTCACCAGTCATCTTCCTGTGGTCCAACAAATTTAGTAAACCTCCCCATCCTAATTGAAAGTAGGGTCCTGAGGAAAGGCAAACTTGGGTCCCTCACCACAGCCCTCTCCTTGCACGACTGGTCCCCCATTGACCTGGCACCTGATCTCGACCAGGCCCTTAACTACTTTGCTGATGGTTTCAACAGCATCTGCGATCTCTTTGTCCCACTGAGGAAAAGGAAAACCCGTGGGTATAACAATGGCTGGATCATGGAGGGACTCTTTGCCAAGATGCAGAAAAGGGATAGCCTCTGGTCAAAAGCCAGGTCCACCCATAATAAACATGATTACCAGTGCTACAGAGCCACCAGAAATCACTGCACTAACCTCATCTGTCAGGCCAAAGCCAATGTCCATAAGGAACAACTCAATAGTACATGGGGTGATGGAAAGAGGTTCTGCGAGAATGTCAAAAGTCTCCTTGGAAAGGATGATAAGAAGCACCCACATCAGCTCAACATTAACAGCTCCCTCACAACTGACCCACTCCTAATTGCGGAATCGTTCAACATGGCCTTCACTGACCTGAGCTTGGTACTACCTCTTGCCTATCTGCTCCCCTCAGATGATCAACCTGACTGCAAGTCAATCAAAAACTCCCATCCAGACTTCTACTTTAAGAGAGTGACAGTGAAGGAGACCCTGATACATGTAAAAAAAAGTGCTAGGCAAAACCAGATTGGGCAGTGATGGGGTAGACATGAAATTTCTATCCCTCACACTTGATGTCCTCATCGTGCCAATAACGAAACTATTTAAGAAGTCACTGTCACTCACTAAATTCCCTGAGGTCTGGAAACAGGCCCTTGTGACACCTGTACACAAGAACAGTGACAGGACCTGTATATCCAACTACAGACCAGTTTCCATCCTCTCCGCCTATCCAAGGCACTAGAAAAGATTGTGACTGAGCAACTCACCGAATACCTCAACAAATATCAATTACTATGCCCTAACCAGCACAGTTTCAGGCAGAATCATAGTACTATCACTGCACTGGTGGAGTACACTGACTACCCGCACAAAACACTGGATGAAGGCAAATTGGTGGGGTCGGTGTTTATTGACCTTACTAAAGCCTTCGACTCCATTAACCACTCCCTACTCCTAGCCCAGCTGCAGAACCTGGATGTGGCGGCCAATACCATATCCTGGTTCCAGGACTACCTGACTCACAGATCCCAAAATGTCAAAGTTGGACAAACCATGTCTGCATCCAGAGAAGTCTCATTGGGAGTCCCCCAGGGGTTGATATTGGGGCCCTTACTCTTCAGCCTTTTCCTGAACAATATCCCTAAAGCTTGTGATACTAAAATTATCCTACACGCCGATGATGCGGTACTTCTCAACAGCAACACACACATTGACGCTCTCCAATCTGAACTACATAACTCTTTCAATAAACTAGAGGATTAGTTCTGTATGCATAAACTTCTACTAAATTATAAAATACCAAGACCATGCTCATATCCAGTCCCCAGCTCAAAAAGAAGTTCCCCTCCCTCGTTATTTTCAACAAAGTCAGCACACCGTTGGAACAAGTGCACTCATTCAAGTACCTGGGGATTACCCTCGATGATACCCTCACCTTCACCCAACACATTGATTCAGTGGTCAAGGCAGAAAACTCTAAGCTGGGTGTCCTCTACAGGCACAGAAAATATCTCACTCCTGAGGCCCTCCGCCTCTCAGTCTCCAGCCCCATCCTATCAACCATTGATTATGGCCTGGTTGTTCATAGAGCAGCCATGGAAGCGGCACTAAAGAGAGTACAAATTGTTCTCAATAAAGCATGCAGGCTCACCTTGGCAGCTGATTGCTATACACAGTTCCATGTGATAACGGCGACTGCCTAAAGGCGATCGCCGTTATTGCGAACTCAGAGTGGTGAAAACCTTTTTGGCGTTCTGACACCCACGGCACATAGAACAACGGTGCCAGGGACTTAGACTTTCATGCTTTCTGTGGGGACTTCACCCGCACTCCCCACTAAAGGATTCTCAACTCCATGGGGGTACATGCGGGGGGGGGGCCAAAGCATGAAAAATAAAGGTTCGGGCCGGGCGCAATAAAATCACATCAGTGCCAGACCCGAACCCAGTACCTCAACCACCCCAGCCGCAAGCCAACCCCTGATGCCATGGCACAGCTCAGCAACCCACCGCAGTGCCACACCTTATATCCCCTCCGCCCCCTCCCAGCCCACGCTAGCCATGCTCGCTCCCTCCCCCGCATGCGCATGTACATATAACAACATCCTGTCATTCAATTCACCCACCCCCACATCCGATCACCCTACCCTCCCCATCGCCATTCAGGATTTTGCCCTGAAGGCCTCGCCATTTCAGACAACACCCTTGTACATGTGCCCACATCACAGGCTACCCTATACACACACTACTGTATGAACGACTAAATGGCTGTCATCTAGGAACAGGATCAAGTTCCAAACCTGCCTCCTCGGTAAGAAGGTGTTAATGGGTAAAACACCCCCCTGCGTATCTGATATCTTCTCCCTGACTGACTCCATATATGACACCAGAGGTAGGATGCAGAGAGCTCTCTCAACACCCTTCCATTGAACCATGCTTGGACAATGCACCTTCACCTATAGGGCCCCCCCTGTGGCTTGACAAAATCCCTGTGCACATTTGAATCTCCACCTGCCTATCCCACTTCAAAACTGGCCTAAGGAATCACCTTAACTCAAGCACAGAGGGTGACTGCTTCTGAAGGCATGACTCTTCCCCTCCTCAACCTCCCAAGTTGTCATATGGCAGCCCAGCTCTACCCAGCTCCTCTGCACAGTGTGTGACTGCTCTCAGAAGGTGTGACTCTTTCCCTTCCCTTAACCTACACCATAGTCCCCAGTGCTGCAACCTGAGCTGACATAAGGCAGCCCTACTGTTCCCCTTTCCACTAGAACCCCCCCTCCACATCACCCCTCTTGGTCCCTCCTGCCCCTTCCCCCCCACTACAGACTTAGTCTGGGGCCTACCTCCTTCTCCTCCCTGTGGCTTATTCAGCCTTATCACCCCCTGCTGTCAGCCAGAAACCACCTATCTTATCTTATACTCTTCCTCACACCATCACACCCCCTTTCCCCTGTGACCTTTCAGCCTTACACCCCCGCACCACCTAACTGGTGCCACCTTTCCTCCTCCCCAAATTCCCCCCTCTTAGCACTCCCCAGCCACTATCCCCCCTCTCTTCTTGACAAAGCCTCCCCTGAGGCAGAATTTTTCTCTTTCTTCGTGCCCTCCCCCAAGGATGGGCTCCCCTGCCCTTTGATTTTCTTAAGTCTTCCATCCACTAAAGAGGGGGCTCTCTCCCTCCTTTCTCTCCTAAGTTCACTACTGCTATTATAATTCCTTTGCTTGACACTGTACTAATCTCTAGTACTAGAAATTATTGTGTAATGCTATAACCTAATGTATATTCTCCACCTATCCTGAATTTGTGCTGTTATATGTCTGTTAGCCTGTTAACCTGATATGGAACCTTTGTAAAAGTGCCTGTGCTCAAAGGTCTTTTCTGAATCCTTAAATAAATAAAGAAATAAATAATAAATAAAATGTAGGGTGCTGCTAGACATCAGAGATTTTTCTCAGTACATGGGATGGGTGTTCAGAGTGGAGGGTGCCACTAGATACCAGGGGCATGTAATGTTGGCACAGGACAGATGTTCAGGGGTTGGGTGCCACTTGACATTGGGGATATGTACAACTAATAGGGGATGAGTGTTCTGGGGGGTGCCATTAGAACCCAGGGATGTCATCTGGCACACAAAGAATGGTCACTTATGGGCTGCAGCACACCATGCAAATGAGCCCATAATGGGCATTCAAACAGCCCCTCTGCACCTTGCATGCTCAATGGGCTCATTTGCATGTCATGGCTGAATACAGTCCACAGGGGTCCTGGACTTATCTGTTCCTGCAGTACTATTCCCTATGCACTGGATACAGCCCAGGTCCATGCTGGGGCAGTGCAGTTTCTCTTAGCACTGTGTCAACATGGGCCAATAGTCAATCAGATAGCGCCGGTCCACTATCTGACCGAATATAGCAGCTGCTGGATCAGGCACAGACACATGCATGGTGCAAGCCTCTGCACTGTGCTTGCACCTCCCATTGAATATCTGGCCCCATATCTGTGATTCAGAAAGTGAGTGAATATAACAATATCTTTCTTGACCGTGTGAGACAGCAGTCAGTTATTTAATCCTTTTGTGCAGGGCTGTAAAGGGACAGTTTGTTGTGTAGATAAGATAAAAAAATAGACTGCACATTTTGTCAAACTAAGAATTCAAAAATAATACAGAAAAAGTATGTTTTGGCTGTACAAGACAACAATCAGTTATTTGTATAGGGCTGTGAAGCAATAGTCTTCTTGTGCAGCTAAGAAGTTAGGCAGCATACATTTTTCTCCAACTGAGAAAATCAGAAATATAACAGAAAAAATATTTGGTGCTGTGTGAGGCAACAGTCAGTTATTTGCACACAGCAGTGAAGCAATAGACACTTATGCCACTTATTTACTGTAGACAATGGTGTACGATAAGGGGACTCCAGAAAAGGATAGCTGTGTGAATGCTCAGGGCGGGGAGCTCATCATCTGGATAGGGGAAACAAAAGAAGAGATCATCACCACATGTGGCAGGTACCAGCACTCACCATTCAGCATCACAAGAGACAAGATGACAGCGGTTGACTTAGCTGCTATGATTCCAGACAATGAATGCAGGAAGAGTGAGACCCAGCCTACCCACACAGTAGGTCTAACACCTAAATGGGGGAAACAGCTGAGGAAAGGGTTTTCAAGCATAAGTTGGAAGGGCAAGTCTGAGGAGACCAGTGAAGAAGTAGAGGACAGTGAGGACAACAAAGATGATGTAATAGATGCTCCCTGAAAACATCGCTCCAAAAAATAACAAGCCCCAATGACAAACAAAAGTCAAAAGGTGCAGGCCCAGTGACAAGTATTTGACCTTGCAACTCATGTAAGGGAAAACTGTGGTACTCAGCAAAAGGATAAAAGTCCAAAAAATGTGAAAAGTGACACTAAAACTGATAAGGTAATCAAACCCAGTCAGGACAAGATGCCTAAAAACAAAAAGCAGTCACAAGCCACACAAGAGAAAGTACAGTAGCTAAGGAGGCACAACCGACACTCCTGCCATAATCATTTACCACCACCTATCCAAATCCTTTATGTGGGTCTATTTTACTATTGATCTGACAAATAATAGTCATGCAATATTCCAACAATTCCAGGACCATGTTAGCCATGGTAAAAGGGGATCATATCTTGGCATTAGTGGTCAGCATGCCTACCTTTTATTTATTTAGTTTTTGTTTACCGGGTAAGTACACTAGACAAGTTTTATGCCTATTTTCAGGAATGACCCGGGAGAGTACAAAAGGGTATAACAGGTACATCAATACAGCAATAGGGTATGACGAATACATTAAATACAACAGCAGGAGAGAAAGACAGTTTTTACAGTTTTACATTTACATGGAATTAAACATAATCATCTGTTGATCTGGGCAAAACACCAGAGCAAAGCTAATGAGGTAGCAGAGCACATTTCTTTTATCTTTGCACATGGGCAAGGACAGCTGAGGAGGAGGAGGAATTGATATGGAAGGCACCACTGGTGCTACTTGTGCTTCACAGAAATCAAGGCAAGAATAACCTTCTTTTTGTCATCACACCCCGAGTCTCCTTCAGGTGGTAGTAGCCATCCTCGGTCATGTACCTCTGGTGGAAATGTAGGGGAAAAAAGTTCAGTGTACAGCGGTATCGAGTGATATGGGTAATTCAAATTGAGCGACTCAATATGAGCGGACTCAGTGTGATCACCTGTGCATAGAGCGAGCATGGAACGATGTTGAACGGAGAAAGATCAAATGTAGAGGAGCAATAACAGTAATAAAAGAGATAGAGAGACAGTAGGAGGGGGATAACATAGTAGAGGATATGGGAGGTAGTTTGGCAGGCATTTAGCAGCTGGTCATCTGGTGTGGTGGAAGAGGCATATGGCTGCAGTGCAGGAGGTACTGGGTTCTGAGCTGGTGAGGGGTGAATATGTTTTTGTGATTTTGTAGTTGGCACTTAATGTTTTGTTTTTGGCTGCTGTTCCCCTGATCCTTGCATGTGCTCCACAGTCCCCCGTCCCTTGTTCTGATGATTTGAGCCCTCCACCCCCTGAAATGCCCCCCTTCTGAGTTGTCTCCTTACCCCAGTGTCAGGTCCCCCTCAGAGTTGATTATAATTACTTAGGGGGTGCAGAAGGCACACCTCCCCCCATAAAACTACCATATATTGGTCCTGGTGAGTCTGTTGGGACCACTCATTGTGTTTTCTCTGTAGTGCACAGTCACCATATGAGTTTTAAGCAAGGTGCACTCGCTGTCATAACATGCGCTATTTAATTTTCGCAGATATGACATGGAACCATGTGCATCTGACAAAGAAATGCTCATGTAACATTACTTTGGGCCTGTTCCTGGCATAATTTCCACCCTCAGTAGAGGTGCCAAGAAAAGGGTCCTCCAGGCTAAAGGAAATACAGTATGTTAGTCAGGTGCCCTAGTAGCAGCTGTGCCCTTCCACCTTTTGCAGCACCTCTGTGTGGGATCTTTGGGTCCAGGTTCAGGCCCAGTTTAAGGTCTAATTTATTTGTAATACAAAAAGTCTGTTTTTCATTCTGCTTGGTTTACTAAAAGAAAGAAACTCATGCTATTCCCTGACCATTCCCAGAATGAGGTTAAAATCAGCTGGTGATAGAGCCTTTAGTGTTGCGGCTCCCATTTTGTGGAATTCTTTGCCAACTTCGGTCAGGGAAGCCCCCACAGTGGATATTTTTCAGGCCCATTTGAAGACTTTTCTTTTTTCCCAAGCTATTGATATTTAGATTACTATATACAGCAAAGACTGTGATTGTGATAGATTTATTTATTTAATTTGTATAAAATTTTGTATTTAAAATTTCTCGTGTTTTTAAAACTCTGTTTAAAAATTTGTACGGTGCCCAGAGCCTCCGAGATTGGGCGTCTTTTAAATAAATTTTGCCTTGCCTATTTTGCTTTGCCCTTGTGTAGTCCAATTTCTTATCTATGCCGAAGGGACAAATATATTTTTGTTTAAATGGAAGGTTATGTTAGGGTATGCAAAACTGCTTAATCTGGAATCTTTGTTCATTTTTTTAAGAACATCAACAGATAAGTGAGAAGGGGCCTGTAGTGCTTAAAGGAGAACTGTCAGTAATAAGAGTCTCACACCCAAATGTGAGACTGATCCCAATTTGCATTTAGTGTGCAAAAGCATTTTTTTTTTACTTACTGTTTACTGCAGCATATTAAAATTTATTAGGCTAATTTTGCAGGCTTCTAAGATGCCATTTCATGTAACCAGACATCCCAGAATCCCCTGCAACTGACATCAGAGGAGGGCTGCAGAGCTGGGAGATTCAATAGCCTTCAATAGCCCACAGAATACATGTTAAAGATTTTGTAATCTAAAAGCAGATGTTTGCTGGTCCTGCTGTGCTCACAGGGCTTAATACTGTCTTCTGTGACTGTACCTAGCACCAGGAGAATAGCAGACCAGCGAAGAGACAATTATAGCTTATAGAAAACTCTGACATTCACTGCAGGCTATTGAATCTCCCACTGCTGCAGCCCTCCTCTGATGTCAGCAGCAGGGGAATCTGGCATTTCTGGTTACAGGAAATGTCAGCTTACAAGTCCATGAAATTAGCCTGATACGGTTTAGAATTTGCCTGATACGGTTTAGAATTAGCCTGATACCGTTTATGACACTGCAGTAATCAGTAAGTAAAAAGAAAAGTGCTTCTGCACACCAAGGGCTTATTAGGATCAGCCTCACACTTGGGTGTGAAGCTCTTAATGCTAACAGTTCCCCTTTAATTTACCAGTGTAAAATCTGGCACTGGGTCATAATGCCTAAAACAAAAACAGCACAGCAATAAATACCACAAGCAAAATGTCGTACCCCGACATAATGTCAGGCAAAACAGCAACCACACAACAAACATGCAAACCCCATTGAAATCAATGGGACTTTTTCTTTTTTGCAGGGGTCTTTGCCCTCAGCACCCCTGACATGGGGGACTTCACCCCCCACACTGCCTGAACTTTAAATAATCAATTCCAAGGGATGTGTGGACTTCAGGGATTGGGAGAAACTCAGGAGGGGAGAAATTAATTTTTTATAAAAAAAAAAAAGTTGCAACACCAGGAGACCTGGTGGGGACCGAACTGTCGTCACAGGTCTCCATTGCTGCTGGTGCCTTAGCCACTCCACCATGTGAGCGGCTTGACCAGGCACAGCAGTGCAGGATTCTTCACCCCTTCCTCCACTTTGCGGTCAGTGATGGGGTAGTGGTAATTCCCTACCACTCTTATACTCCTGTTGTTTTAAATGCTTTAGTGCTTCACACAGCGCAATTCTTACCGCACTGTTTTTGAAGTGACATATTGACCTGGTACCTAAAACTTTAAGACAATGAGTCCCCACAGCAGTCTTGTTATGAAACTAATGTGTTAAAATGTTAAAACACTACTTTCTATAATGTATTAATTAATTCTCACCTTGTGAAATATGTAAGATGTGTTTTGTAACAACTGTGTTACTTTGAAGCATGTGTTAAATTGTATTGGCATGATGCTGTTGTTGTATGTATATCATTAATTCCTAATTGGGAAAATGAAACATTTATTTATTTATTGAAATGTTTCACCAGGAAGGCATGCTGAGCAACAATTTGCTCGTCTCCTGACTCCCGGTGTGACCTGGGGGGCATAGGGAACAATGGGATAGAATGCAGAGAAATGTTACAATGTTGGAATACAATTTGCTTACTTGCATACAATGAGAGCAGGAGAGATTACAGGTGGATCACATTGGCTAACAATACAACAGTTAAGTATAGTAGACATGAAGACACATATAGCAAACTGGCAACAGTTGGTGACAGTTGGTAACATTCTAGAAACATTCTAGGACACCTACAGTAGGAGAACTAGCACAACGTTCAAACTCCATCTTGCAAACGTTGACAAAAACAAAACCTTATAAAATGTTTCTAGGTGGAATATAAACAAAATTACAAGTGGCCGACCCTCAGTCTGGTGACATGGGGTAGGAATGCTGCCCCACGGACATATTAGTGAATGAAAATGAGACCATCTTCTGAAGGTGTATGTGTGGTATCTTTTCAACATCATGCTGCCATCCCAGGAGGTGGTATCTCTCAACATCTAATGATACCATGTCATCCTGACAATAAACTATGCCTGACTGAAAGAAGAAAAGCACATCCAGTCTTCATCTGTCTTCCTTCGCACCTAGAAACAGCAGACCATCTACAATGATGCACTGCCTGTAGAAGGACATCTCACGTTTGCCTGAAGATGCCTAAGTCCAAAGCTACACCAGGTAGTACAACTGTTCCATAACTGGCTGTGAGCCCTTGCCAAACAACACTCCCTGAAGCTAATAGCTTGTGTAACATCTTGTTCTTTATGCAAGTGAATTGGACTGGGAGTAACTGTCACCTTGGGACACAAGGCTAAGCATGGCAATAGGAGGCTGGCCTGGTAGCACAGCAGTAGCACTACTGCTTGCAATGCTGGTGACCTGGGTTTGGAAATGGACTTGGATCGCTTCGGGGATGGTTGGGTGAAGGATGAGCAAGTGTCCTATGGACAGCTCTGCTTCTTTGGGGGAAGGAAACAGTGTGTACCTGTTCAGAACATACAGAGGCTGGGTGGTACAGCAGTGGATGTCACAAGCAGAGGGCCTTCATGTGGACATGGATAGCATGACATGCATGAGCATGTGCATGTCTGTCACTGCATGTGAGCAGATCTTAGGAGACAGAAAAGGGAAGGGGAAAAACTCTAGCTGGCAGGATGGCAATAGCACCCCTGTAGCGCTGCTGTACTAACTGCAACAACCCACTCACAGTACAGTGGTCACAGACAAGTGGTGCAGTATGTCCCAGAGAAAGCAGGTGACTGGGCTGGGTAGGAGCCATCTGAGGGGGCTATTTGGAGCAGCCTAGGAACAGAAAATATTAATTAAAAAAAAAGTGGCTGAGGTGTGGACACACAACAGTTGCTAAGAGTTGTTAAACTGTCACTATCCAAGCTGTGCCTGTACCATGTTTCATCCAATACAGAGGCCATCATGCAACTATATGCCACCTCATACCAACTTTGATTGATGTGATACTTAGGAACACCATTACAAACTGTAGCAAGCTGCAACAAGACAAATTCAGCTGCCCTCCCCCCGAAAGGACAAAGACTGTTACCAACAAGGTTGTGTTAAGGTGCACAGACAGGTACTACTCAGCTTTGTATAATTACTTGCTAACTGCCAAGACAAACATCTTTTCAATTCTGTATTGCTTAAATAAATGCCAAATAAATTAGCTTTCTTTTCTATTAAGTGATATACTACGGGGTCTTGTATTCTGTTCTTTTCTGATGAAAAGCATAACATCGTGGGGATTTATGTGACATTCCCATAAACTGGGATTAAAAGTTGCTCTTAGGCTTGTGCAAAATAAATTAGGTTGCCTCACACATATTTGGCTTCCAAATTTGGGATGGGGTAACATAAAAGTGGATCATTCTGCTCACACCCACCTCTTCTGCATTCCTCTTCACCAACCAGTTATATCTGTCCCATGCATCTTGAATCTGGTCACTGTTCTCCACGTTGGCCACCTATGTGGGCAAGCAGTTCCACCTGCTCATTACACCTCAAGTGAAGAAATACTTTCTCACATCCATCCTGAATTTTCTCCATGCATGTGTACCCCCTTCTTGTTAAGTTCTTACACAGCCTGAACAACTTTTGACAATCAACTCTGTTGATACATCTTAGAAATTTAAAAACTTCTATCATATCCCCCCTTTCTCTCCTGGATTACAGCAAGAACATGTTCAGGATGTTCAGCCACTCATCCTACCTCAGGATAAATGACCTAAAAACAAATGGAAAGCATCTGAAATATGTGGATAATACAATGTTATACGATGTAAGGAAAAAGAGTGAACCAAACCTCTACCTGGGTGATTTAAGCTTAGCCTGTGATTGGATTAAAACAAATAATATAGAGGATAATGTATGTGCAGCCATGCACAACACACCTGTCTCTGCATTGAAAGGTTTCTATAGCAACCAGGAACCTGAAGTGCAAACTTTGACAGATTCCCTGTTTCCCACAGAAATCCTGAGATGAAGACACAGGTTTTCTGTGTGTGGATGCCCATACATTATCTTTTATAGTATATGGGCATCCATGCCCATTTCAGACACTCCACTTCCTTTCAGAAGGGGGGTTGGGGAGGAGGGAGGAGGGACTTGAGGGTTGGTGGCATGCTCAAATTATTGATTCAATGTGTGGCTAGCGACTGCAGCTATAGCCATTTTTTTAAAGTTAAAGTTTAAAAAAAGACAGCTTTCAGCTCACTTGACTAGAGGAAAGAAGCTGTGCTGCAGCATTCTAAGTTGTTGTGCTGCAGTAATGACATCACTACTGCAGCATACCAACATACTGATGTCACTACTGAAACACAACAATGCTATTCTAGGCATGGGTTTCCACACAGAACAATATGCCATCAGACAGGATATATGTGATACCGGTGAAAGCCTAAAGGCGATCGCCATTATCACGAAGTCAGAGTGCCGAAAATTTATTTCGGCACTCCTGACATCAGTCACAACAAAATAGTCTGAGGGACATAGTTTTTAATGTTTTATGTGGGAGGTTGCACCGCACCCCTCCTTAAGGATTCTCAACTCCAGGGGGTGCATGTCAGGGGTGAAACATTTTTAAAAGGTTCGAGGCCAGGCGCAACAAAATGCACCAGCGCCCAGACCCAAACTCAGTACCCTGCCCACCAGTGCTGCCAACCCACAGACCATACAGCGAGAGTCGGCTCGCAACCTACCACGGCACCACCCTCACATACTCTCCCGCCCCTTGTTGTGCATGTCATTTCCCTCCTCAAGACGTAGCTGCAAGACATATAGCAACATACCATTGCTATATTTGCCGACTCCCCCCCATCCAGCCACCCTACCCTACCATAGCCCTGTAGACATGCGCCGGGGATTGGGTCGCCATTATTGCAGGTGTCCAATCGACGATGCTAATATCTCATGCTACCACCAGACACTATATGCAAATTAATGCCAAAAAACACAAATTATGGTGCTCAATAGAAAAGAAAAGGGTGACATACCTTCCTTTCATGTAAATGATGAAATGGTGAGTGTGATAGAAAATTGGAAAGTGTTGGGAGTTATGTTTGCTAATAATTTGAAGTAGAATTCACAGGCTGAACTCTTAGTAAAGATGGTGAGCCCTCAGATTTACTTCTTGAATGTTCTAAACAGGGCCGACCTTAATCAAAAAAAAATTCTCCCTGTACATAAAACTTTGGTCAGGACATGTTTAGAGTATGCAGCCTCAGTGTGCACTTCTGGTCTGGGAAAGGTTAATACCAATATTTTAGAGTACAGTAAAACCCCAGTTATCTGAACTTCAATTATCCAATGCTCTCAGTTATCCGAAACTGTGGTGCATCTTCCAGCTCAATAAACTTAAATGTAAAGTTCCCTCACTTATCCAAAACCCCATTTATCCAAACAATGTTATTGTCCCCCAGCACATTTGGATAAATGAGGTTATACTGTATTGTAAAACAGTATAATAAGAATTATAGAGCCAGATAGAGACTGAACAAGTTTTGTGAAGATCAAGGGGTTGGAATCCTTAGGAAGGTTAAGGATAGAGATCTGCAGTGTGTCCACTAACCGTTTACAGGTGACTTGGAGTAAAATCTGTATGATAATTTGGCCCAAGGAAGAAAATAAGTACCAGTTAAGTAATAATTAAACATGGGCTACAAAGCTGGGAAAAACAAATAGATACAGCATAAGTTTTATACCACAGGCTGTCAAAATTTTCTGATGATCGCCTTTTCAAAAATAAATAAATACTTGGGGTAAGGTATGTATTTCAATGCTTTGAATTGTTACAGCTGGGGCCCGATTTTCAAATGTTTGCATGGGTGAAAATGGGTGTTTGCCTGCACAAACCTGGGCTTGTGCCAGAGCGTGATATTCAAAAGGGGCAGTTGCGCAGGCAAACAGGGTTAGTGCTCATGCAAAACATAATATATGCAGGTGGGCAAAGGGAGTGGCGGGGACAGGAATATCTGTACAACCCCCTATTCAGTGCATTCACACTGTGCAAAAGGACTTAGAGCAGTAAATTTGCACAGTGCAAATACCATCGGGCAAAACCTTGACTTACTCCAGGCAACCCTAGTGGCTGCCAGAGGTGCTGCAGCAAAGTAACCAGTTGTCCATGGGGCAGCACACCCACCCCCTTGTGGTCCATGGCACCACCCCAAACACTGTCCCATGCACAAGGCAGTTAGTCCTAGTACTTAGTGGACCCCCCCCCACTGATCGCCAATCAGCGACACATATACAGCCCCACAGATGCCCAATGTCTCAAATGCCCCACCGGTTCTGGCCCATACAATAAAACAGACCCTCCCAGGTGCCTA
Organism: Neoceratodus forsteri; assembly: GCA_016271365.2. Lineage (NCBI taxonomy): Eukaryota > Metazoa > Chordata > Ceratodontiformes > Ceratodontidae > Neoceratodus > Neoceratodus forsteri. The sequence goes on from CM057456.1 coordinate 609,849,921, forward strand.
ATGTTCCCCCTCCCTCCTGCCCACCACCCTGTAACATAAAAACAAATCTCCCTGGTGCCTAGTGCCTCCCCCCCCACCCTCCAACTGCCAGCCCATACTTGAAACCACAACCTCCCTGGTACTAGTCGTCCCTCTCACTGATTGCCAGCCTGTATATGACACAAAACCTCCCTGGTGCCTAGTGAACTCCCTCCAATCAAGGTCAGCCACATAAATAGAGTCCCCAGGTGTCCAGTGCCCCCCCCAGTCTTGGCCCACTAAGGTTACTAGATGTCCCTGGTGGCCTGTGGTCCCCTCTGGCCACATATCCTTGGCCCAGTACCAGACACATAATCTATCCCTGTGCAGATGCCCCCAGTAAGCTGTATTTGCAAGGAAATAGCAAACAGTAGCCCTGGTGCATCCTGGTAACCCCCCAATCGATGGTACCTCCCATAACCATGTAGTATTTCCTGGCATCTAATGCCCCCCCCCACTGTGGCACTGTACACCCACCCAACCTCCTTTTCCCTTACCAGAGTTGTCAGTGCCGCTGGAGTGCATATGGTGACCGGCACAGCCCTCCTCACACATCCTCGGACAGCTGCCTTACTTCCAGGTAGGGAGTACACATCTTGTTTACAGGAGAAGGTGACATGCCCTGCCCTATAAATAAGATGTGTTCTCCCTGCAGGGCTGCCACAGTCACCATATGCAATCCTGCAGCAACAACAACTCTAGTAAGGGGATGGTGAGTGTACAGTGCCATGGTTTGGGGGGCCCACTAGACTCCAGGGTGTACTACATGGCCATGGGTGGTACTGCTAATCAAGGGGGTACCAGGATGCATGATGGACTACTGCTTGTTATTTCCCTGCAACATACAGCTTACTGGGTACATCCACACAGGGATGGCTGGTGTGTCTGGTACCATGGCAGGGATCGGTGATGGGGGGACCACTGGACACCAGGGACATCTAGTAACCTTAATGAGCCAGGACCAGGGGGGTTTGGGACAATGGTCACCCAGGGGACTCTATATCAGTGGCTGACCGGTGATCGGGGGGTCCACTAGGCACCAAGGAGCTTTATTACTATGTTACGGGCTGGCCAGCATGAGGGAGGGGGAACACTAGGCACCAGGAAGGGTTTCTTTTATTGCACAGGCCAGTGATTGGAGGGCAGGAGTCCAGTAGGCACCAGGGAGGTTTTTGATCATACATGGGCTGGCAATCAGTGGAGGGGACCACAAGCACCAGGGAGGCTGTAATTTTGATTGCAGGCTGGCAATCAGAGGGCAGGGAAGGCCACTAGGCACCAGGGACTTCAACACATGTCTGGGCCTGGGCAATGGTGGGGGGCCAGAGCTATGCTAACCTGCCATGCTACCCATGCCAATAGGAAAGGGAAAATGGAACATTGTTTAACCAGGAGTAGCACATTAAGCCAAAGCTTGTTTCCAGATGCGACCTGGGAGCACAAGAAAGTTAAGTGACTTGCTCAGGATGACACAGTATGTACCTATGCACCTAGGCGGCTGTGGGATTCAAACCCAGGTCTCCAGATCTGCAGCTCAGAGTTTTAACCCACTGCACTATGCTATCTCCTCTAATGATCCCATAATGAGCATGGAAATGGACCCTTAGTGCCTTGCATGCCCAATGGGCTCATTTGCATAGGTCCCTCTGAAAACTGCAGATAGCGCTCCAGTGCTATCCACTCTGGCGGTGCACATCGGGATCCATGTCGGAGCAGTGCTACTTGACTTAACATTGTGCCAATGTTGCCCTATATTCAGTCTGATAGCACTGGTGTGCTATCCAACTGAATATAGATAGCATCCTCAGGCTCCCTGGCAATTGCAAGGTGCAGTGCAAAATCTGGTGCTCCACTTTGCACTTTTTTGAATATCAGGCCCCTGATGTTCTTCTTTTTCAATTAATAAACATCTCTCTTGCTGCTATGTGCAATATTGTCATGTTGATGTAATTTTTATCTGTGTTTTTGCCTCTGTGTTTCTGTAAGAATTGTAAAAACGTCAACTGTTGTTTGCATTATTTGCAATCTTTCAATAAACTGTACTAAAACCATACATTTTTACCTGTTGTCCCTGTGTCATCTTACTTGGCATCCTTTGGACCGATTCTCAACAATTCCTATCCTTTTATAGGAGATGGCTCCAAAACTATGCACAGTTCTTCAGACAACCCCTCATTAGGGACTTATAGAGGGGCATCAATCAATCAATCAATTCTTTATTTTTAAGAAGCACAATTCCAGAGATCAAAGCGCTTGTACAAAAAGATCAAAACCCCATCAATAGATTAAAACAAGCATTTGTCAATGCCGAATGTTGCTTGCCTCTATGTGCTGTTTAGGTATTTGGAAGTCATTGGAGTGCAAATATTGAAAATTTGCGAACTAACGAGCGTGCGTAGGAACTGCGCAATGCAGGCTCGTAAAACAGTCATTCTTAGGAAATTTTTCACCAAATTTTCAACATAGCCATTTTAAGACCTCTGCTCATGAACAGTGTCACTGTGATTTTGTTAATGTGTCCCATACATTGAGTTTGCACACCGACTGCACCATTGTGTGCTACATGGGCAGAAACACGTTTTGGGAAGGATGTGAAAAATGACAGCTGTACTGCTCATAAGGAGGTGTGGTAAAATGGCAATGCTGAAAATCTGGAGTGGAAATATTGAAAATTCGCAAACCTACAAGCATGCGTGGGAACTGTGCAACGCGCACTCGTAAAACAGTCATTTTTAGGAATTCTTTCACCAAATTTTCAACATTGCCATTTTAAGATCTCTGTTCATGAACAGTGACACTGTGATTTTCTTAATGTGTCCCATACACTGAGTTCGGACACTGACTGCGCCATTGTGCGCTACATGGGAGGAAACATGTTTTGGGCAGGATGTGAAAAATGACAGCTATACTGCTCATGAGGAGGTGTGGTAAAATGGCAATGTTGAAAATGTGGAGTGAGAATATTGAAAATTTATGAACTTACGAGCCTGCGTAGGAACTGCGCAACGCACACTCGTAAAACAGTCATTTTTAGGAATTTTTTCACCAAATTTTCAACATAGCCATTTTAAGACCTCTGCTCATGAACAGTGTCACTGTGATTTTCTTAATGTGTCCCATACATTGAGTTCACACACTGGCTGCGCCATTGTGCGCTACATGGGAGGAAACATGTTTTGGGCAGGATGTGAAAAATGACAGCTATACTGCTCATGAGGAGGTGTGGTAAAATGGCAATGTTGAAAATCTGGAGTGAAAATATTGAAAATTTGTGAACTTACGAGCCTGCGTAGGAACTGCGCAATGCACACTCGCAAAACAGTCATTTTTAGGAATTTTTTCACCAAATTTTCAACATAGCCATTTTAAGACCTCTGCTCATGAACAGTGTCACTGTGATTTTCTTAATGTGTCCCATACATTGATTTTGCACATACTGCGCCATTGTGCACTACATGGGTGGAAACACATTTTTGGGCAAGATGTGAAAAATGACAGCTGTACTACTCATAAGAAGGTGTGGTAAAATGGCAATGTTGAAAATCTGGAGTGAAAATATTGAAATTTCGCAAACTTACAAGCCTGCATAGGAACTGTACAACGCACACTCGTAAAACAGTCATTTTTTGGAATTTTGGCACCAAATTTTCAACATGGGATTTTGAGACCCCTTCTCATGAATGATGTCACTGTCATGGTGGTATTCAGGCCCAAAGGGTGATTTCACAGTCACTCGCGTGAAATCACCCTTTGGGCCTAATAACACCATGACAGTAACATCATTCATGAGAAGGGGTCCTAAAACCCCATGTTGAAAATTTGCAAAAATTCTAAAAATGCTCAGATATGCAACAGTTGAAACCCCCTATCTAGCCCATTATGCAGCTTACCGGCATTTCCTCAGTTCGCGGTCAGCTTTGAAGAGTGCAGGCGTGTTCCCGGTCCACGAAGATCGTCGGCGCCAGAGTCCGAGGTAAGTATGGGGTGAGGGGTTGGGAAGGCTGGAGTGCGCGAGTGGGTGGGTGCAGGTTGTGGGGGTTGGGAGCGGCGCTGCAGGGCCGTTTTGTTTACAGGTTTAAAAAAAAAAAGATGTCGGTGGGATGTTTGCCCGCTGGGGTGAGCTCCAGCATGGCACAAGGGCACGAGGCGTTCAGCCGATGGGGATTGGGCACCCGTCGGCCAAGACTGCCCCTTGCGCGGGTGGGCTCCCAGCGTGGCACCAACTTCGAGGGCGGCGCAGCTCAGCCGGCGGGATTGGACACCCCATCGGCTATACAGTGTGTCGGGCGTGCGCCCTGCGTGTGAGAGGGGCTACGCTTCTTATTGCTGCTCACTGAGCGTAGCTCCCCCTTTCAACTGTATGCCACTGCATTTTGGAGCATGTCATAGACAGCTCCAAAATGCATTGACTTACAGGGGCCGCACCTGCCAGCTCACTGACTGAACTGGAGGAGGAGGAGGTGACACACCTCCGAAATCTCCAATAATGGCACTATGTTTCTTGCACATGCGTGCAAGCAACATAATGAGTCAGGAAAGGCCATTTCAAATAAATATGTCTTGACAGCAGCCTTAAAACTCTACAGGGTGCAGTAGGATCACCTTCCTCCTGCTGGTAAATGCACTGCCAATGCACCACATCATACTGCTAGCCTTCTATGCAATTTGTTACATTGGTCTGTAGGTGTAAATATCACTGATGATAACCCACTTGTCATTGTTATCTGAGGTAGTGTCCACCCTTAAGCCCCCACCCAGTTTTCCATTTTCAGATTTCTTTTACCTATGTGCATATCTTTGCACTTATTAACATTGAACCTCTCCTGTCATGTCCTGGCCATTTCTTCAACCTTTACAAGTTCCTCTTCATGTCCGTTACCCTCTCATCCTGCAAATGTCTAACTCGTGCAAGCAATAGTATTCATATACTTATGGACCAACATCTCAGTAACAATAATGCAAGACTGACACATCTCACAACTACTGTATAGGTACCCACTAGTATAGTTTTATAGTTTTGTGACTTAAAAACAGACAGACAATGAGTTGAGCAGTGGGTTTCTGCCATCGTGCTATAAAGGTGCAGGTTGCTGTGCTGCAGGGGAGGTGGCAGCCTTGAAAAGAATGGGGAAAGGGAGTCATTGCCCATTGACAGCAGAAACATGTTGTTGGGTAGGGTACCAAACAAACAGAAAATAAAGAAGGGAGGGGGTGGCACACCAAATATTGGCGCCTTCTGAGATTAAACATTTTGACCTATCATTAATCCTGCCCTGCTAGCATCCGGACTGTACACAGATGGGTGGATGCCAAGCATGTTGTTGCGTGTCACATTATGCACATTGAATGTTGTTTGCTCTTTTCACATGCAACACAGCTGACACCTGGTTTTAAATGTCACTTATTAGACAAGCAGATGAAATGGGTTTTAATGATGGAAGCATTTTAGTTATGTGAATGCAACTTAAATGCGAAACATACTTCTTGTGAAAATAGGAGCATGCAGATTCTCTACAGCATATCACAACATTACACTGTTATTGTCCTGTTATGAAACATTCCTGAAGGATTTTTGGATGAATAAAAAATCCATTTCATGAACTGTTTTGTGGTAATTGTAGCTAAATACATACATCATCATTATTTATGTTCCTGAATTACTGTAATGTGAGAAATACTTTTGTCATTGTGTTTCTCATTATTTGTGTGTAGTAGTTCAACAATAACATTGGTTACTGTAAAAAGCATTGCTGAGTAATGCACTACACAAATATAATTTCCCAAAATTAAACGTTCACAACTGTGACACACACACACACACACACACACACAGTGAGCTGGGAAATATCATTGAAAACTTTTTTGCCTTTTTTGGGTGTTCAGTAATCTTTATACCTACCCATTTGTTCAATAGCATTTTTAGAATGGTGACAAAACAAGAACTGCAATATTAAACGGTTAGACATTAATGCCTTAATGATATTTTCTGCTGAAATTTTACGTAACCTAAATATAGTTGTCCCAAAGCAATAAAACACATTGAATGAGATACTACAAGCATTTAAAAATGATAACTCGTTAAGTTGCAATATAACTGCTGATACAGTATTTTGGTGACAGCGACTTCACAACTACATCGCACATCATTGTTAGATTCATCATTATGTTTAACAGCTTAAACCTGTAGTTGTATTCTGCTTGTGGTACATACATAGACACAGGAGAGCACCACAGATGGAAGCCACTGATACAGGCTATTTAGTTCAGATGAGGTGTCGCATAGCATTTTGAACCTACTGAGTTTATGTATGGTGACAATTTACAAGCACTGACCTTCAATTACCACTTTGTGATCTCAGAAATTAATAACATGCTCACATGTCGGCAAGCGAGGCAACATTCGCAGTTAGAATGACAGATATATGATGCGGATGGAGACATATGCAACACAAATGCCAGCGATCATGCAAATCATGATCATGGAAGCATGAAAACTACAATGTTTGCAAATACAATCAGCTGAGCACACCCATTCATAGGAACAGTATGCAATCTTGGCTTATCTAACCAGTCAGTCACATGTGCTGCAGCAAGGCAGTCACTGAAATAGTAGACTATATGCAAAGTTATAACATACAAAGCAAAGAAAGCTCTACTAGTGTGTGTTTATTCTCTTCTGATGCTTTTGCAGGTGAAGCCTAGGAAAGCAAGGAAGAGTGGAGATTGCTAGATGGAAGAGTGAAATGTATGTAACACAATTAAGGGCACAAGATGAATTAAACTTAAGTTGTAAACCATACTGTTTCTAATTAAATAATGTGCATTATTACCAAAATTCATAAAAAGTAAAAAAAAAATGTTTTATTTCAATGTTTTGGTGAATAGCATCTGAAGTCAGTAGTGCTTGTGTAACGTAGTTTACTGTTTGGCTTTATTCTGTTCCCACCCTTGGTAGGAAAACCGTGTGGTGAGTAGGGAATAGAAAGTCCAGTACCAAGGGTGAGCAGAGTGCCAGAGAAGGAGGAGGCAGGGGTGGATGGTGAGTGTTGCATGACACACTAAGCAGGGGACTACTGTAGGAGGCTGGCCTTTTAAGGGGAATGTGAGAGGAGCTATTCCCCCACATTGAACCTCAGGCTTTAGTCCTCCCATTCAATGTTTTGGTGAAAAGTGTATGAAGTCAGTAGTGCTTGTGTAACATAGTTTACTTTTTGGCTTTACTCTATTCCCACCCTTGGTAGGGAGATTGGTTAGTGAGTAAGGTATAGAAAGCCCAAACAGAATTACCAGTGAATGTTCAGAAGAGTACAATTACCTCCTCCAACTCATGGAGAGTATGACCAGTAGCATGCAGGAGAAGAATTCCCCCCCCCCAAGTCGAGGAAACCCACGAGGACCCATGGCTTCAGACCTGCCCGTCTTCCAGGCAAACTAAGAGGAGATGAACCTAGGTTCTAGCAACCATATACTAGTATCTGAGGAAGGTGAACTGATTGGAGAGATGAAGATCCATCTTGAAAGTCCATTAGATGATGCATTCTGGAAGGGTGAGTCTGAGATTGAAGAGGTAGGCCTATTCTGAAGGAGCATCCGGATCCTGAAAGTGGAGTAGGTCCAGTTGAAAAAGGGGCAAATGCAGTCCAGGTTTCCAAAGTGATGATGGGTGATATTCGAGAGATTACAGGGACACAGTGAGCATGAGGAGCATGATTTGATAAAATCTGCAGCCAGACTTGAATGGTTGGGAGTGAGATGGGTTATGAAGTCATAAGGTAAACAATCTGATTTGTAGGAGGTTTGATAGTCATGTTAGACTCTGAAGGTTTGGAGTTAAGCAATGAGTGATAAACTGCAATGTAGGCATCCATGAAGAAGACGGAGTAGGACAGAATTCTTCAGGTACCTGGTAGAAGGGGTGACGTGGAAGTATTTAGACTAATGAAGAAAGGTTGGTATCTGCAGTAGAAATGGTAACTGAATGTATATGGAAATAATTGGAAGTTCAGTACAATGAATTCGAGAGTTGATTTAGGTATTGATGCCATAATGATACTTGCATAGGCTCCTGCTGGTCTGCTGGTGGGAAAAGGAGAAATGGGTATTGGTGTGGAGTAATTGCCAGTGACATGAGCTGAGGTGGGCATGACTAATTTGTTTTACGGTTGATCCACTGTCTGAATGCTGTAGGAAGCCTAGAAATGGGTCTTTGAAGGAGTCTCTAGACTGCTGTGGCAATCGGAAGTTGAGAGCGGTGTAGAATGCCAGGAGTGCCTAGCATTTAAGTCAGATCTAGGTCTGTTGAGAGGCATGACTGGGATAGTGAGACAGCCAGGTCGGTTAAGGATGTGCAGATTGGGGAGTCAATGGAAACTTGCTCTCGGTGAAAGTCTTCACTGGAAGGAGTATGGTAGTGAATCATGAGGGATAAGCTAGAAGAACCACTGGATGGACAGCTGACCTGATTGGTGGCAATATGATGAAGGCATGTAGATGTTTGTATGATGTATGGTGCCATCCAGGGTCTAGAGAAAATTGGCTCGGACAGTTTATAAGGCATGTTGTCCAAGGGATGTTGCTAGAAGAAGTGTTCCTCAGGTGAAATGAACAAATGCTCCGTAGAGTAGTGGATGGGAGCTGTTAGGATGGCCAAGGTAGAAGTATGTAATGGTTGAACAGGAGAAGTAGTTGACTGAGTAAGAATACTGGCTGGTGATAGGTATGAGGTGCCCAAAAATAGTCACAGCACATGGGAAGGAACCCCCAAGCCACCAGGATAGCAAAGGAAAAACAGCTGTCCAAGGATGGAGGGAAAGTCCAGAGCAGATGTTCATGGAGTGGAGGACGGATTCCAAAAAGAAGACAGCATAGGCCAAGCCAAAGGGACATCTCAGGTGCAGGAAGGAACAGGACTGGGGTCAGCACCATAGCAAATCGAAGGAAGAAGTAGCAAAACTGCCGCAGGCCACAAGTGGTGAATCCATATGAGACCAAGAAGCAAATCCAAGTGCTATGAAGTTGAGGTATGAGAATCCCATGTCCACAGAAGATGGCAAATGGCAAGCGCAGAGAACAGAAGGTGCTGGGGTGATGAAGCACAAAGTTCCTACCTCTGAATGAGAAGGTAAACTCGCATTGGCAGACAAGAAGGGGTGACCAGTAGCAAGGAAGTCCAGGAGGCAGACGAACTTTGATGGAGGTAGCGACGGAACGAGCTGGCGGAGTCCAAGTTCAGAGCACGAGGAGGCCTAGGCAGGGACAAATACGATGAGTCCATGGAAGAGCAAGAAGTAGACTGGAGAGGTAGAATGTAGAAGGCAAATAGGATACAGTGGTCCCATTCCCAAAGGGAAGCAGCAACCAGGTATCAGGTATAGAATGCAGAATGTTGAAACAGTTGAATGCTAACATAAGCTCTCATCCCAGGTAGTTGAGGCAATATGACCTTCTCTTGTTGCCACCAGGAAAAGGTAGGAGGGTGAAGGTGAATGGGGTTGAAGAAGAGGTCCCATTCCCAAAGGGAAGCGGCAACCAGGTATTCAGGTAGAGAATGCATAAGGTTGAAACAGTCGATTGCAGATACAGGCTTCCATCCCTGGTAGTCGGTGAGAGACAGCCTTCATTCAAAGCCACCAGACAGAGGTAGGATGGTGAAGGCAAATGGGGACAGTGGTTCCATTCCAGAAGGAAAGTGGCAACCAGGTAGCAGGTAGAGATTGCATGAGGATGTAACAGTAGAATGCAGACATGGCTCCCATCCCTGGTAGTCGGGGCATGCTAACCTTCACTCAATACCTCCAGGCAGAGTTAGGGATGGAGTATGCCAGGATCATAAGTAGTACTGTAGGTAGTGATAATTGTAATGGAATCCCATCCCTGGTAGACAGGGCAAGCCTACTTTCGCTCAGTGCCTCAGAATGTACGAGTTAGGGATGGAGTCCGGAAAGACTGCTGACATAGGCTGAGCAAGGAAAGGGCAGCTGACGGCTGCGTAGTAGGAAGTATGTAAACAAATGAGAAGGACGAAGGGGAAGGCAGCCAGCAATAGGAGGAGAACAGGGGAGGGAGTTCTGATGAATGTCAGTAAGGCTGTAATCCAGGGAGATGTGTAAGGTAGAAGCAGCATAGGGGTCAGGTATAAACTGCCAGGGAAGGTTGATTGAAATGGTTGGCCAAGGGGAAGAACTGCGGAGGAAGTGAGGGTGCCAAACTAGGGCGAGAGTGGCATAGGATTGGTTTGGTAGCAGGAGCTTGGAGATGGAGACAAAGTGGGGGTGCAAGGAGCAAGAGGCCCAAAAGAAAAAAAATAGAGGAGCACGGGACAATGAACAGGGGATGTGGGGGGGCAGAGCAGGAGGGAATGAGGGGGCCAGAAAAAGGCCGCAGGGGCAGACAAGGAGCCATGGGAGAAAGGAAGGGGGATAGGGCAGGGAATGGCAGGCTATGAGTAAGAGCTGGTACACAATCTCCAGCAGCGGAGGACACTTCCTCATTCGATGGTAGTGCAGAATGGGGCAAGCAATCAATGACAGAAGCCAGAAATTACAAAGAAATAAAGGAAAAGAATGCAGCAGTACACTGAGCCCTTCACCGCAGCAGATGGCTGGAAGGGGAAATAGTGGCAAACAAGAAAAACAAGGGGAATATTGCATCCAGGGATAAGCGGCGTCAGAAACACAGAGTTCCACTGTATAGAGGACAGCTTACTGGTTGCTGGAGAGGGATAGGAAATGCGGGCAAAATGATGGAGTTGTAGGGTCCAGAGGACATCATACCAAGGACAGTAGTGCCAACAGTGCACAGTAAGGTCACTTACCTGTGTACAGACTGAACTGTATCCAGCAGCAAAGACAGTCTGAAAGGTCAAGGGGATGAAGCATTGCTCAACCAGCCCATCAGGAACACGGTGGAGAGGCTGGCAGTGCATACTCATGTATGCAAGGATACGGAGTATGGAGCTAACATGAAAATGCTGCAGGGGGTCACAGGTACAAGCAGGAAGAACAGAGACAGAACCCGGACTGGGCACAGAGCTGCATGAACACCATACAGGAGACAATCAAGGAATTTGGCTGCACAGGGACGCGACACTGGGAAAGAGGCATCGCACAGCGGGACCCCGGTGGGCAGAGATGATGCCGCACCCAAGAGAGGAGGCAAAGGACTGAGCGGTGGCCCCGCCGCTAAGCCGCAGTGAGACACCAGGATCGAGACAGGTCTCCCAGAGAGTGCAGGCACACTGAAACTCCCGCAAGGGGTCAGTGAGAAAAAAAAAGCGACACCATGGGAAACAGGTATGGCAGGGCAGAAGGAAAACAGGTAAAGATGGAAAAACAGGGACACCAGACAGGAGGGGCCGAACAAGAGACGAAGAGGATGGGGCAGGCGGGGGACAACAAGAAAGGAGAGGAGTGGAAGGAAGCACAGGACAAAAAGAAGCAGAGAGCAGAACGGGAAGGAGGCTCAGCCTACGAGCCACACAGGAGCCCACAGCACCGTTGCATGATGCGCTAAGCAGGAGACTGCTGTCGGAGGCTGGTCTTTAAGGGGAATATGGGAGGAGCTATTCCCCCACATTGAACCTCGGACATTAGCCCTCCCCCCAAAAAATGTTGTTTTTTTAAAACCATCAAATAATTGTATGTACTGATACCAAAAAAAGTATTGATACTATGTACAGTTATTGTCATTTGTTGGCTGTTTCACAACAAAAGACACGTATCAATAATATACTCAAAAGCAGTTACAAATAGTATTGACATATATAGAATAGTACTGACACAGAAAACAGTATCAACAGTGCAAATCCGTAATAACTGGACCCTAAGCTTTCATTTAAAAACAACTGAGTGTCGAATCCCAATGGTTCCAAAATTACATCTTTCAAAAGATAATTTCTTTAAAATGGGACAACTTTGGAACTGTTAAGGCTAGAAATGTAATTTTTTTAAAGGAAAGCTTGGTGTCAGCTAAGCTGATATATTGATAAGATATTGCTGCTGCTATCATTTTTAAATATATATAATAACTGGCTTAGGCTTTTTCCCATAGGAAAACTGTGGCATAATTTGGCGTTATAAAGGAGCATTTATAACTGCAAACATGCACATGGTTTCCCTCGCTCTGCGCATGCCCTCAGTGCTGCTTTTCCCTTCAGAACCGGGCGGGCCACGGAGCAACCTGCATTCATATTATATAATTACTGAGGTGAAAAAGGCAAATCCAGCAATTATATAAAATAAAACATGGGTCGGTGTGTGTAAACTCGAAGTTTACACACACCCTCAGGGTTAGATGCTTTTAATAAACCCCTCGAGCTTCACTCTCAGAGTTTATGTAGTATCTAACCCCTCGGGTGTGTGTAAACTTCTTGTTACACATCACAACCCATACTTTATTCTCTATAAAAACACAAAATGGTTCACAAGTTCTATTATTTTTTAACAACATATTATATTGGCATGTACAGACATATAGTAACACAGGATAACTATTACTAGATTCTATACATGTTGACCAGACTCTAAGCCTTAATTTAAAAACAAAAAATGCATAGGTTTCCACATCTAGCCGTTCAAATGTTGCAGCTTTAGAAATATTATTTCAAGCATTATAAAATATCATATAAGATTATTTTTGGAAATATTCAGAAGATAATAGTGGTTGTTCTGTATAAGAATAAACACATTGGGTGGGATCTTCAGAAGGGTTGCGCATGATGCAACACAGTTGCGCCATGTGCAACCCACTGATGCACCCCAGCGCAATATTCAAAAGGGGACGGTGCCTGGCACAAATCCCGATGTGCCGGAGCGCATCAGTAATGCATGCGGCTCAAGTAGGGGGGGCGTGCCTATGCATGCTCCACACATCCCAATATTCAGCCCGGGATGTGCTGAGCCCATGCAGGCGCAACCCCTACTTGCGCTGCAAACAGTGGATCCAAAAAAAAAGGAGCAACATCTGGCCACCCACAGGTGAGCTGCCGTATAGCAGGGCGCAACACGGCAGCTGCCAGCTGTGGGTGGCCACCCGAGCTCCGGCGGCACCTTCGTGGTAGTGCCCCCCCATGCCCGATCGCGGGCATTAGTATTGTAATAAAGGTCCTATATCCCTGGTAGTCCAGTGGACTGCTCCCAGCCTGATCACAGGTATATGTAATAAAATAAAAGTCCAATATCCCTGGTGGTCCAGTGGACCACTCGCAGCCCGATCGCGGGCGTCAGTAATAAAATATGACACACTAATCCATCCCTGGTGGTCCAGCGGTACCCCCCTCCCCACCCCCACACTCCGCCTCCCCATTCAGCCGGGCAGCAGCTCCCCACCCGCTTGCTGCCCGCCAACTGACTCCATACATAGAAACATAGAAACATAGAATTTGATGGCAGATAAGGACCGCTAGGCCCATCTAGTCTGCCCATTTCCTACCTACAGGATAGGCCACAGATCCTAGTTAACCAACAGCCTATATCTTCCTGCCCCCCACAAGAATTGCCTTATGTCTGTCCCATGCATTCTTGAATTCTCCCACAGTTTTAGACCCCACAACTTCCTCAGGAAGGCTGTTCCATGCATCCACTACCCTCTCTGTGAAATAATACTTCCTCACATTGCCCCTGAACCGCCTCCTTCTATTTTTAAATTGTGTCCCTTGTTCTTGCAAGTCTCTTTTCTGAAAGATGCTACCTCTTGGACTTTGTTGATTCCTTGAGGTACTTAAAAGTTTCTATCATGTCCCCCTCTCCCTTCTTTCCTCAAGGGTATACATATTAAGCTCCTTTAGTCTCTCCTCATACGGCTTCTCTTGCAGACCCTGCACCATTTTAGTTGCCCTCCTCTGGACTGCCTCTATCCTGTCTATGTCCTTGCAGAGATGGAGTCTCCAGAACTGGACTCAGTACTCCAGATGGGGTCTCACCAACTGTCTGTACAGAGGGATAACAACTTCCTGTTTTCTGCTGGTGATGCCTCTCCCTATACATCCCAGTATACCCCGGCCCTCCCTACTGCCTTCTCACATTGCTTGCTAACCTTAAGGTCATCTGATATGATTACCCCAGGTCCCTTTCCTGTTTTGTTGTTGTTACTACCTCCCCACCCATTGTGTATTCTTCCTGGGTTCTTGTTTCCCAGGTGCATTATTTTGCATTTTTGCATTGAATCCTAGCTGCCATGTCTGACCATTCCTCCAACCCTTGCCAAGTCCCTTTTCATCCTTTCCACGCCTCCTGTGTATCAACCCGGTTGCAGATCTTTGTGTCATCTGCAAAAGGCATACTTTTCCTTCCAGTCCCTCTGCAATGCCACTGATGAAGACATTAAAAGGACTGGACCCAATACTGAACCCGCGGTACCCCACTAGTAACGCCCTTTCTTCAGAGTGGACTCCATTTACAATTACCTTCTGTGTCCTGTTGTCCAGCCAATGTTTTACCCAGGCTACCACCCTGGGACCCACTCCCAGGCTGGTTAATTTGACTAATAATCTTTTGTGTGGGACTATGTCAAATGCCTTGCTAAAGTCTAGGCAGGCCATGTCCACAGCCCCTCCCTGGTCTACTACTTTGGTCACCCAGTCAAAGAAATTTATTAGATTCGTCTGACAGGACCTTCCCACTGTGAACCCATGCTGCCTTGGATCTGGATCCTGTGCTCCACTGACCTCTAGGTACTCAACTATTCTTTCCTTCAGAAGTGACTCCATCACTTTCCCTACCACAGAGGTCAGACTGACAGGTCTGTAGTTTCCTGCCTCTGTCTTGGTCCCACTTTTGTGGTAGGGTAGAGTGGTGGGCTATGCGCCCATTGGTCCTGGCGTGAGACAATGGGCATGCAGCCATGCCGTACTACAGACCAGATATGTGAATGGATCCATTCACATTTCTGGACTGTGTAGTACAATGCAGGGCTGCATGCCGATTGGCTCACGCTGTGGACCAATGGGCGTACAGCCCTACCATAAGGAGTCCAGTCGGCGGGCAGCGGGAGGCGGCAAGTGGGTGGGAGCTGCCACCTGCCGCCCGACCGGGGGAGGCGGGGTGGTGGGAGCTCAGTGGGCGGGTGGGGAGGATACCGCTGGACCACCAGGGATGGATTGGTTTGTCATATTTTATTGCTGACGTCCATGATCGGGTTGGGAGCGGTCCACTGGACCACCAGGGATTTTGGACCTTTCATTTTATTACATATGCCCACGATCGAGCTGGGAGAGGTCCACTGGACCACCAGGGATTTTGGACCTTTCATTAGTTTACATATGCCTGCGATCGGGCGGTGGGGCACTTTGCCGCTTGTGCAGGGGGTGTCGGTCCCCGACAGCTGCAGCCTGCAGGGCGCTAGGCGCCAAGTCGCTGGGGACTGGCGCACCTGCACGCAATGGGGAATAGACGATATGCAAATGGCCCCCATTTGCACCTTGCATGCACTTATGGCCCATTTGCATGGCATTTTTGAATATCGGGTTGATCACGCCTAAGCGCAGCGGCAGTGCACTAGCGCATCCCTCTGTCCCTCTCTGGCCACTTGTGCTGGTGCAGTACCACTGCGCCATGCACAATGCGGGTGGCCATGGAGTGATATTCAATGGTGCTGAGCCATGGCACAGCACCGTTGAATATCACTCTGTCAGCGCCCTGGAACATCCCAGTTGCACTGCGCCCAGGCTTGTGCCACAGCCTGGCGCAGTCTGCATATCCCACTCATTATTTTCTAGTTGTATCCTGTGTGAATGCAAACAGAAGACTATTAATAGAACTATTGTAATTCATTAAAGGAGAACTAGTAATAATAATAATAATTTTATTTATATAGCGCCTTTCAATATATCAAGGCACTGAACAAGTTAAAATCATAAATTCAAATTTCAGTACAAGACTTCAAAACATATAAAAATACATCATAAAAACATAATAAATTACAATAAAATTCCAATCATATTACAATTAACTTAGTTATCCAAGAAGGCCATTTTACATAAATATGATTTCAGGTCTTTCTTAAATATCTCCACGGAGGTGCACTCCCGTAACCGGCATGGTAGAGAATTCCAAAGAGTGGGTACAGCATGAGAAAATGCTCTGCTGCCTGAAGATTTTAAACTCACTCTTGGAATCCCCAACAACCCCATGTCGGCCGAGCAGAGCGATCGGCCAGGGCAGTAAGGGACCAGTAGGTCTTTCAGATAGGACAGACCCTGATCGCAAAGGGCTTTAAAAGTCAATAAAATGACTTTGAAGGTGATCTGCCACCGTATAGGAAGCCAGTGCAGTTCGCGCAGCACCAGGGTGATATGATAGGACCTACTTGTCCCAGTCAAAACCCGGGCTGCAGCATTCTGCACCAGTTGTAGGTGACGGATTTCAACCCCAGAAAGTCCAAAGTAAAGGGCGTTGCAGTAGTCTAGGTGTGAGGACACAAAGGCATGGACCAAAGTTGGCAAAGAGTCAGACAGAACAAGGTGCCTAACCCTGGTAATATTCCTAAGATGGTAAAAGGAAGTCCTGATGATGGCTGACACCTGAGATTGAAAAGTCAGCCTATCGTCTAGGATCACCCCAAGGTTACGCACCCGTTCAGAGGTCAGTAGTGACACGCCACTAAGAAATATTCCAGAAGGCGCGCCAGTATGTGACCTCTCAATCTGGCCACACGGGGCCACCACCAAAACCTCAGTCTTCTCAGAGTTCAACTTTAACCAACTAGAATCCATCCAGTCTTGGATTTCCCCCAGACAGTTGTTATACACCGAGAGAGCTCCTATGCTGAACCTATCAGTATTTTTTTCCTGCAGAACAGGTTTTTAATATTTGTTCCCATTCTGTTTTTGTTTTTGTTTTTTGTTTTGTTTTTTGTTCTTTTATTTCTCA
Source organism: Neoceratodus forsteri (assembly GCA_016271365.2). Lineage (NCBI taxonomy): Eukaryota > Metazoa > Chordata > Ceratodontiformes > Ceratodontidae > Neoceratodus > Neoceratodus forsteri. Next base: position 609,866,804 of record CM057456.1, read on the forward strand.
GTCTTCACTTGTCTTTTACTTGATAAAGTAGATGTTTCTAAAGTACATATTGGTGTTACATACCATTTTATAACTTTATGGTGTAGTTTATTTCCCTTTCAACTGACAAGTTCTATAGCAGAACTTGGGTGCATTGTGGCAACAATCTAAGAACTAGCCAAAGACATAAACTATGTCATACAGTTCTAAAATGGTCTTTAAAGTGTAAGTCAGAAACACACATAGAATTTACTCAAAGGTTATAAAGATGGAACAATAACAGAATATGAACCTGTATATAAAACACAGTTTCTACAGGAAATACACCCCCTCCCCCCGAACCGAAGCTAGTCAGTGTCACCAATCATTCCCTGCCCCAATCCCCTAACCCCTCTACAGACCTGGGATAGTCAGTGGCAGCCATCAATGCCTGCACCCAGCTACCAGCACAGACCTGAGCCAGCCGGTGTCACCAATCATTCCCAGTGCACACAGCAACTACAGACCTGAGCCAGTCAGTATCACAAACGCACTCCACAGGTCAGGCCCTCTGCTCCCACAGTGCCAACCTCACAGTGCAATAGTGTGAACAGGTAACAGGGAGGGTAACCCTCCTGTCTGTTTTGGGTCCGAATCACCTTCAGCCTCGAGTTCTGGAGGGATTCAAACTGTGAACCGTATGCTAGCATACCCAATGTCCAGGCTCAGATATGTACCCTCTTCAGGACTGCAGTACAATCTTTCGCTAGGGACACCCAACCAGGTATCCAAAATGAACCCTTAAAACTCTATAAGAGACCTTAGGTATATTCTTACCTTTTTAAGCAAGCTCAGTAACACAATCAAGGTTTTTCCCAACAGCTGTCAAGACTTAAATACAGGTACTTCACATGCAAAAGGAAACTAAGAAGACACCCAGGCAGTCTTTCAAAGAAATGATTGTTTACTAAATATGATAAAAACAAGTAAAATAAGATACAGAACAAATAGCATGAGCTCAAAGTCACAAAAGAAAATGGGAAAATTACTGAACACAGACTCCTACCACAATACTTAAGATCTTTGTTACCTAAGTATTACCATTTTAAGTGTGTTCAAGTTAGAGAGAACTTTCTGTCTCAGAGCACCAGAATCATTTATCTTTTCCCAGATACAATGTTTTATTTTCAAGATCCTTCTCCCCACCCCCTTTTAGTGAGTCATCTAGCTCATCCTTTTAGAATTAATTCTAACATGATTTCTACAAGGAGGTATTTTTAATTAATGGTAACTTCAGGAAAAAAAAATTCCTAAATATGACAGTCTTTGATCAACCATTTCCTTTGAGGTTTACAACCCTACAATTTGTCATTAAGGTGTGAGAAAGCCAACAGGAATCAGCCAAATGATGTCCTTTTCCTGAGGTCATAAAACTCATATTTAGTTTCCAACATCAAATGCAGCAGCAGGTGATGAATGACATAAATTATTCTTTTGGAAGGAAGGCAGTTAAATTAATTTTTTCCTCTGGTCTTTTCTCATCCTATAGATTCAAAGAAACCTGTGCGTGGGGGGGGGAGAGGTCACCCACGGAAGCACAGGCTGACTTGTGTGAGACAATTACATACACAGACCATGTATTTATTATACCAGTATCATACAATAATCATAACCAGATGGCCAAGCGTCACAGTCAGTATCACCCATCATCTCCTGGCCCTAACAAACACCCCACCATGGGCCTCAGTCAGTCAGTGTCAGCCATCTGTGCATGCACCCAGCCCACCTACCCATAGCCCAACAAGGACCTCATCAAGTCAGTCATCATTCCATGCCCCAGACCCCCTCCCCCCATCACAGACATGAGACAATGCCAGCCATCAATGCCTGCACCCATGCCCACCTCCCCCTGGGAATGAAGCCAGCCAGTATCACCCATAGTTCCCTGCACCCAGTGTCCCCTCACACTATGGACATGAGACAGTTAGAGTGAACCATCAATGCCTGTACCAACTGCGCCCATCCACAGACCTGAGATAGTCAGAGTCAGTCAATAATGCCTGCACCCAGCCACCCCACCACAGACCTGAGATAGTCAGAGTCAGTTATTAATGCCTGCACCCAGCCACCCCACCACAGACCTGAGATAGTCAGAGTCAGTCATTAACGCCTGCACCCAGCCACCCCACCACAGACCTGAGATAGTCAGAGTCAGTCATTAACGCCTGCACCCAGCCACCCCACCACAGACCTGAGATAGTCAGAGTCAGTCATTAACGCCTGCACCCAGCCACCCCACCACAGACCTGAGATAGTCAGAGTCAGTCATTAATGCCTGCACCCAGCCACCCCACCACAGACCTGAGATAGTCAGAGTCAGTCATTAGTGCCTGCACCCAGCCACCCCACCACAGACCTGAGCCAGTCAGTATCACCCATCATTCCCAGCATCCCCCCCCCACTATGGACCTGAGATAATTAGTGTTAGACATAGTTCCCTGTATGCACCCCACCACCACCACCACCAACACAGACCTGAGCTAGTCAGTGTCAGCTACTGTATCCTGCCTGTGTCCAGCTGCATGTCATAGCCAAGTCTGTCAGTGTCCCACTTCGTTCTCTAAACCAACACAGCCCACGTGAAAACTAGGCAAATTACTTTCTATCATCAAACCACAAGAACACCTCCACTGAATGAGATATGCCTATTGGGATCATATTAAGTGGAAGTGCGTGGTGATAGCAGGCATAGATGCCTGTCAGCACCAAATGAACTGCAAATTCATCCAACCAGTAGCAAAATTATGATGTTGTGTGATAGAACTAATGCCATCCTGCTTTTTGCTAAGGATATGTGCAACTTCCGCACAACAAAACTATAACCTGATAGCAGACATACATCTACAGCTATCACACCGACACCAAGAGAGATCAATCAGTCAAGTCTGTATGGCTGTCCCAGCTAGATCCATCTCATCATTATTAGAGCTCATGCTAAGATCCACGGAGGAAGTAACAGTATGTTGTCTGGACTCAAACATGTAAAGATGAATTTCACTGTTGTGATGTTTGTGCAGCAAGAGACTGTTCACAAGTTCATAGACCTCACTGTCAGTACTATCTGGTGTGGAGATGGTCCAGTATCCCCCAAAATACAATTTTGAGCCAGAAAAACTCAGAGCAGTATTGAACATCTTGGGCATGGTTACAGTGTGTGAGGAAGGTGTAGTAGCAGCTGTTGAAGGCTATAACATGGACATTTCTGCAGCTCTGGGCTCACTTCCAGTGGTCCCACTTTCCAGCGCAGAGGCTCCTGACCGGGTGCTCCCTTCCTGACTGTGGTGCGGCTCTTCAGACATGACGCGCTCGCTCCCCTCCAGCCATGAAGCCTAAGAAGCAAACAGCATGGAGGCCCCTGACCAGGTGATCCCTTCCCGAATGCAGTGCAGCTCTTCAGACACACCACTACTCACTCCCCTGCCAGCTCACAAGCCCAAGAAGCAAACAGCACAGTGGCCCCTGACTGGGAACTCCCTTCCCAACTGCGGTGCGTCTCTTCAGACATGGCCACCACCTGCTCCCCTACCAGCTCGCAAGCCCAAGAAGCAAACAGGTATGGAACCCTGCTGAAGCCACTCATTGAACTTCAAATTCAGGCGCCAGCTCCTGATGTTAGCTGATTGACCAGTTTCCTTGCATACTTAGCCACTATTGGCTAGTCTAGCTATCTGCCTCAGACTCTGTTCTTTCGACCTGATTCGGCTTTTGTTTTTCTGTAGTACAGCTCTTTTGCTAGTGTCATAACTGCAACTGTTTTTGCCACTGTTAGATTTCATTTACTGGTTTGTGTAACCTCAAGTACATTGTATTTGTTTCAGAAATTCCAATAATCTGCCTATACTAAATGCTTAAGACTGTTGTGTGCAGCCCTCACTTATCCCTGCCTGCCTTCTTTGCTTATGCTTAACGCTGTTGTGTGCTCTAAGATCTAATTCTGAGCCTTCTCTTATCCCTGCCTGCTTTCCTTGCTTTTGACCAAGTAACACTATTTGTGTCTGGTGTCCCATTTCCACTGCTTATTCCCCTCCTGCTACTCCCCCTCCCCCTCTCTCTCTCTCACTCACTGTCTCTCCCCCCACCTCCCTCTGCTGTAACCTGCCCACCAATTAGGTGAATTCCACTGTCTCCTGACCCCCTGCTGTCTTTGTGTCTCCATGTCCTTTGTCTCCCCTTCCCACTGATTCCCTGAGCACCAAATTAACCTGTGCTGTCCCATTTCTTCCCACTTTCCAGCGTGGAGGACCCTGACCAGGTGCTCCCTTCCCAACTGTGGTGCTGCTTTCAGACACGCTGCCACCCACTTCCCTGCCAGCTCGCAAGCCCAAGTAAATCCCCCCCACACCTTATCTGGGCAATTACTTACATAGTTTGTACTGGTCACCTGACTGGTCACTTGATATGAATGGTAAAAACAAAGTGTTGACTTTTACATTGGCAGGTCATACTCCTCAACCACTAGAGGCACTCAACTTGAGTTTACTGCTCAACACTAATATTTTGCCACTGCAGAGATCTAGTCGGTGTGGCTACAAAATATCCTAACCGCAACACAACTAGTCTTTGTTCCCCTCTCCCTAACCTGTCCATAACCAATTCTAACTACCTACAATCTATCCCCCCAGCCTACTATTCAGAACACAATCACTTTACAAGCACTGTCCTAAACTATATTAGTCTCACTATGCTCACTACAAAAATGGTATCCTCCTGCCTACTCCTAATATTTCTCCCTATTCTATCTACACCTCTCTCTCTCTCTACTATGCCTCAGCCCATGCCCCTACTACCACACCCTTTTTCTGTTCTCCCTTCATTCAAGCTCCCTTGTTCCCCCTTGCTGTAACTCCTTCCCTCTCTTGTCTCACTTGGTATCACTTCCAACAAATACCTTGTGCATCTCTCATGTTGGTACCCAACTCCTACATACTTCTGCGGCTATTAAAAACTCAGCCATCACCCTCCCAAAACCCCTCCCCTACACCTCATATGACCTCCTCCCTGCCATGATACAAGTAAGCTAAACTCCACTTCATCATTGTCACATTACTTCTCCTATCTGCAAGTGACATAAACCTCAAACCCTGGCCCCACACCCTCCCACTTCACAGGGCTAGTTAACACCCACCCTGCCCCCTCCTCACTAAACTTACCTAACCTCCCCCGGGGCCTCAAATTTCTCCACCTGAACATACAAAGTCTCCTTCCTAAAATCGACCTGCTTCAGCCACTCACTGCATCTCTAGCACCTGACATTCTCGTCCCCTCTGAAACATGGCTAGGTAACAAAATATCAGATCCCACTATCACTATCCCTGGCTACTCTATCTCCAGACAAGACCTAGTAGGTGGGGAAGGAGGAGTGGTGATGTACATCTCCTCGTCAGTTCAATCCAGCACTATGCTATCCACGTCCATCCCTGCAGCCTACTAGGCACTCATTGTAAGGCTTTTCCTGCCTTTCCCCATACCAATAACTGCCATCCTGGCCTCCCCCCTCACTGCAATTGTGACCCCCACATCCTCAGGTGAACTGTACATTTTCGTGATTTTAACCAAAATTGGTTGGCATTCACCCTAAATAAGGCATGCAATGACATACCAGCTCAAAATCTAACACAATTAATTTGTGATCCAATCCATCTGATTCCCAAAACCCAAAACCACTTTCTTATAGACTAGGCCCTTACCACTCATCCACACAGTCATCCAATCTAGCTTACTTCTCAACACTGTCAGTGATCATCATATGATTTATATGGTTCGAAAAATTCACAGGCCAAAGGCCACCCACAAAGTGTTGCAAATCCACTCATATAAATCTCTGGACCTAGCCCCTCTCAACTGAGATCTAACTCTCACTGATTGGTCCCCAATACCCTCAGCAAAGTCATTTGATGAAGGTCTGGAATATTTTAGAGCTAACTTTCTCAATACCTGGAATCAGCATGCCCCTTTGAAGTACGTCAGAGTGTGTGTGCAAACATCTACCTTGGATCTCCCCTCCAACTGGCCTACCAATGCACCCGTGACCAAGCATGGAAGGCACATAAAATCTCCAAGCTACCTAGGGACTTCGCAATATACCACACCCTTAGGAATTCTTGTACTAAAGCTATTCATCTGGCCAAGGCCGAATACTTCAGGTCCACCTTCCATACTAATATAAACAACCACTCAAAATTCTGGAAGGTTGTCCACTCACTATTCTTCCCACAACTATGCCTCCTACACCACTCATTAAAGTAAATAATTCTCTAATAACTGACCACCCCACCATTGCTACCGAATTCAATTCCTACTTCACTTCCTGTGCCTGTGCCCTCCTGTCTTCCCTACCCCTCTTCCCCCTCCCCAACCCCTAAAAACCACACCCCCAGTTCAATCCCACTCCTCTGGCAATTTTTCTTCTCACAAGTCTCCTCTGATGATACCCTAAACGCTCTTCTTGCCATCAACCCCACAAAAATGTGGTTCGCCTGATGGACTAGACCTCAATCTCCTTTACCTCGCGGCCCTTGCTTATCTCATCACCCCTGTCTGCTCTGCTAAACCTCTCCTTCTCCTCAGCATCTGTCCCAATCACCTGGAAGCATGCCATTGTTCTACCCCTACCTAAGAGTGGTGACCCATCTTCTCCGGGGAGCTACCTCCCCATTTCACTCCTACCCATCCTGGCCAAGCTACAGAAGCACATGGTTCTCTCCCAACTCTCAGCCTTTCTCTCCACTCTCCAACACTTGGTTTTTCCAATCTGGGCTTAGGAAGAATCACTCGACCACAACCTCCTTACTTAGGCTCACCAACTCCATCCTCTCAGGGATAGACAGTGGCCTAACCACTTCAGCTATTTTTGTCAACCTCGCAAAGGCCTTCGACACAATCTCCCACACCCTCCTTCTAAACATCCTCACCTCGGCTGATCTATGTACCTCTGCCACAAGCTGGTTCAGAGCCTACTTTGTAGGTAGAACCCAGTCAGTCAAGATCACCGATTCACTATCCCTCCAAATTAACACCGATGTACCTAAGGGGTCAGTGCTTGGACCAATATTAGTTTCCATTTTTCTAAATGACCTTCCATCAGTATACACCTCATCCTCCATTCACATGTATGCTGACGATACCATCCTTTACACCTCCAGTCAGTCTCCCTCTGATGTAGCAGCCAAACTACAGCATGACTTCGATGAGGTTCAGTGTTGGTTATTCTCTCATCAACTCTTTCTAAATGCCAAGAAAGACAGTCTCCATGACCTTCAGCACTAGGAAGAGACTCTCACGGCTACCATCCCTGCCTTCTTTCCACATGCTTGATGGGACAACCCTAGAGGATACCTCCTACTTTAGATATCTTGGGGTTTGACTCAACCAACACCTCAACTTTTCTGGTCATGTGGACACCATCCTGAAAAAATTGCACCCTAAGCTGTGCGCCCTATACAGGAACCATATCTGCCTACCGCTACCGGCTAGGTGTGAACTTATCCAGAAAATGATACTCCCTATTTTTTGACTACTGCGATGTAGTCGATAGTGCTGCTCCCAAGTCTTCCTTAACCAGACTGGACACCTTCTTCAACTCCTTCTGTTGCTTCACTCCGGACTCCCCCTCTCACACCCATCACTGTGATCTCTACCACTCTCTGGCATTTCCCTCACTTGACAACAGGTGTCTCTCCCATAGTGCCAAATTCATCTCAAAATATTGGTTTGGCTCCCTCCCCCTCTACCGCTCCTCTGCCCTATCCACTCCTCCTCCCCCTACTCACTTCCTAAGATCTAGTGACTCACGCACCATGGTCATCTCTCATCGTACTACCGCAGTTGGCCATTCGGCTTTCTCGTACCATTTACCAAAACCATGGAATTCTTTACTTCATCAAATAAGGCACTCCACTTCCCCTCACTCTATCTCTTTATCCCTGCACAATGTCACCTCTCCAACGTTTACCTGCATCTAAACTACCCCAACTCCCCCCTTTACTTTGTATCAATGATACTTCTATGCCCTGCTAAAAACATATCTGCCTGTCTTCTCCTCCCTACCATCCCCTAGCTGCTGCTACTGTTCCCACTCATTTCTAGGTGTTCACTAACATCATTACTAAAAATTCAGTTCAGCAGATCTAATTGTTCACTGTACCACCGAACCTGTTTACTGAAGTTTCGCTGGAACAAGCATTTAGTATGTACCCCTAATTTGGGCACTGTTTTGTCTCATACGTTAAGCTTTTTACTGTTTGTCACATGTTTAAGCACTTCTGATTCTTACATGTTGTAAATTTCCATTTTATATATACTATTGTATCTGTGTCCTTGAAAGTTGTACTTGTACTGTCTGCCATTCCTATTCCCTCTCCCCAGGATGCACCAAGAGATGAGCAACTTGTTGTTCAGTGTGCCTTTCCTAGTGAAACTTTTCAATAAATAAAATAAATAAATAAGTCCATTCTTTCCCACTATCCTGTGGTATAACCATGAGCTGAGACAGATGAAAGCAACAGGGCAAAGATTGGAACATTCCTGGAAGAGTTTGGGTGCACGAGAGGACAAGATGGCTTTCCGGTCCTATTATAGGACTATCAGATGACAATCTCCCTGAAAAAGGTAGAGTTGCTGTTACGGGTGATTGCCTCAGGTAAGTACAGATTGGCTTAACTCTTTCATACTGTGGACAGATTGATTAATCCACCCTGCCTACAGTCAGGAGGTTTTTTTTTTCATCTGCAGAAAGGCATGAAGAATTTGGTCAGTTCTTCCCTGACAGCGTGCCCTCCTAATAGAACTAAGATTTCTCTGGGTGCCCTGTTAGGGGGTGGCAGTGATGAGGAAATGGGAAATGGGTCCCTCCAACATCCTAGAGGTAGTTTCGGCCAGTCTCGGTGGAAGAGATGCTTGAGGTGATCTCTGGACTGTGCACTACTTTTTTAATATTGAATATTTAAAAAGTTTCAAATGATGTATCTGCAGTCCCTCCTCTACCCTTAGCAAAAGGACACCACCAAAGGCACATACAGAAATGGTTTATAGTATTAAAAGTAACCACATCAGAGTTGAAAGCTCACACTAAACAAATGTGGTGATCCTTCTGACTTCCTACCAATATCTACCACACAAATTTTATATCTTCCTGGAGCCTACAGGGTTATCTTTCATAATCACCTAAATTTACATGAAACAACACAATTTCTAAACTGAAAAATATAGCAAAAATCACTTAGCTTTGGGAGCTCTTCTCAAACACAGCCACTCAGCTCAGAGTTCTAGAACAGAATCTCCCATGGTCCCGGCATCTGGCGACCCCCTCACAGCAGATGCCAGGGGGTGTTCCCATGAATATGTGGTGCAATGGTATATCTAACCTGAAATCATGGCGCAAGCCCGGAGCAAACCACAAGATGTGCCAGCCGGACTGTTTTAAAAGATTACATGTTTTTTCTGTTTTTAAAAAGCTACATCAGCTTGGTATGTTGTCACCTGTTTGTTGTTGCTAAGTAGCAGATGTTTTTGCATTGTGTTCTGGTTTTGTGATAGAATCCGTATTAGTAGAAGGGTTAGTAAGTCTTAATAAGTAATTGTTGATTTGGATGATACAAGTGAAATAGAAATGTATATATTTTTTATATATTTATGTAAGGTTAAGGGAGTAAGGGAAGTGTAGGAAGTACACCATGTATTTTGTTTTGAGTGGTAAGAAATTATTTCCATCAGCTGATACTGATAGTTAGGAGGAAGAGAATTAGAATAATTTAACAATTTTTTTTCTGGATAGCGATAGATAAAGAAATAGAGGAGGGGCAGTGCTTAGCAGACTATACCAAGCAAGGACTATATAATAGCTTGCTAAATTGGGCCAGAAGTGAGAAATTATAAAAAAATTTTTAATTAAGTGGAGGAGTTCAAGAAAGGTAGGGTTTGGCTCTGATTTTTGGGACAGAATGAGCTACTCAGGATTCTGGGGAGGTCAAGGCAGTGAGTTTTCTTGGGGGAGGGGGGCCACCCTGGGAGGGCAGGGAGATGGAGGGGGCTTCAAGATGGTAGGGACAGGGGTATTCTTGGAAGTGGAGGGGGCTGGGAGAGGGCGCTTGGGCAGGATAGTGGGGTGCAACAGATGTGAAGCAGCTGCGTTTATGGATACTTTATTAGATTGGTGCAACTGGAGGTAGAGATCAGCTCACTGAGGGACGAAATGGTAAGAGAGCAGAAGGTGGAGGTGGAAAGGATGTGGGGGGGCTGTAGAAAAGGGTCAGTGCATTGGGGCCAGCTGGGGTCATGGAGGCGTGGGGCAGACTATTAGGGAAGGGAGGAAAGGCATATGAGTAGGTTGGGGGGGACAGGGAGGAAAGAGTCCAGGATCAGGAGGTGAGGGGGATACACCTGGCAAGAAGTAACGGCTAGGGGAAGGGGGCCTCAAGGAAAGCCGCATAACTCAGCAGTATTGGGAAGGAATTCACAGGGTGGGAAGGGTATTACAGTGTCCAACAGGTACTCTCCTCTAGCAGGTGATCTTGGGGAAGGAGTGCCAAAAGGACCAGCAGGAGCAACAGGCGTGGCACAGGAAAGGGGGGTAAATGGAAAGGAGACGAGAGTTGAGAGCATATGGGGGTGGAGGTGGCAGGGGAAGGAGTAGAGCTGAGAGGGGAAGAGATTCTGAGTTTGCAGGAGGAGGAGGGAGGCAGCACAAGAGAAGATAAGGGAAAAGGGTAAGATGAAAGGAGGCCAGAAGGTAAAAGAAAGGCTCAAATTAGTATGTGCCTTGAGGGCAAAATGGAGGAGGTGAATGAGAGGGTTACCAAATCAATGGGAAAATATGAGGGATCACTGGCAGCAGTAGAACATAGGGGTGAATGGGATGGAGGTAAGAGTGGCAAGTGGGAGTACAGAAGCGTGTAACACCAGTGGGGAGAGCAGGGAGGGAGTAACTCGGGGGAGGGGCAGGACTCAGGGGCAGGTGAAAATCAAAGGAGATGAGGAGATTAGGGTGATAAAAGAGATGCCTGGAACTAGGAGAAAGGGGAAAGTAATCATTAATAAGCATAAGTTAAACGGGGGCAGGGTCACACTCACTGGGGATTCGATTTTAAGAGGAATTAAATGGGGTGGCAGGCGTAGTGCAGTTTGGGTGGAGTGACAGCATCAAAGGTAATTCATCACATTCCATCATGGGGAAAACCTCAGGATGAGAAATCACACTTGATTTTCAATCTGGGGACAACTGGTTTGGATGGAAATAGCCTGATGGAAGTGCGGGAGAGATTCACGGAGCTGGCTGGATTTTGTAGCAATCTGTGCTTCCGATCTATAGCATTTTCAGAGGTGTTGCCTGTGCCTAAAGCAAGCACTGAAAGGAAAAAAGGATCATGGAGTTCAACCAGTGGCTAAGAGGCTGGTGCAGGAAGAGAGGGTATGGGTTAGTGGGGGACTTGGGGACAACATGGAATGATGAAAGCCTATATGCCCAAGACAGACTACACCTAAACGGGGAGGGAAAGGCAGTACTGAGTATCAAATTTAAGGAATTCATAGAGCAAACATATGATTTAAACTAAATCGGAGGGGAGGGAAAATGACACACAAGTTGAAATGCAAAAAGATAGGAGTGTCGGGGGTATTCAGCCCCCCCCCAAGAAAAATGCAGAATTGGTAAGCAATAACATGCCTAGAGGTAAGGGGGTTGGGAGGGTAATTGGTGGAAGGGACTTTTCACAAATGCCAGAAGCCTGGAAAATAAGAAGGTAGATTTGGAACTATTAAAGGAGGGGGAGGGTTTAGATATTGTAGCAGTAATGGCAACCTGGTGGGCCGAGCATCAAGACTGGGAGCTGAGGGTCCCAGGGCACAAGTTGTTCAGGAGGAATAGGCTAGGCAGGAAGGGGGGAGGAGTGGCGCTATACATTAGGGAGGGAATTAAGGTCATGGAAGGGAAGAAGGAGCAGGGTGAAGTGGAAAGCTTATGGGTCATGCTGGAGAGAAAGTTTGGGACAGCATTAAGATTAGCGGTGATGTACAGACCCCCTAAGCAGTGAGGAACAGGACATACAGATGCTGCGGGAGGTTCAAAGAATGGCCCAGAAGGGGGAGATTCTACTGGGAGGAGACCTGAATCTCCCAGATATAGACTGGGATATCCCATCGGCTAGGTCAATTAGGAGTGGAGAGATCCTAGGGACACTCCAAAGTGCCTTCCTGCATCAGCTGGTTAGGGAGCCCACAAGAGAGGGTAACATACTTGACGTGGTCCTTACCAACAGAGATAGTGTGGAGGGAGTGGAGGTAGGGGGCCAGCCTTGGAGATAGTGACCACAGCACCATGGGCTTCAAGGTCAGAGCAGGATATGAGTCTAGTAATACCACCACAAAGGTACTAGACTTCAGGCAGGCAGATTTTCCCAGGATGAGGGAGATTTTCCGGGAGGTAGTGAGAGGGTGGGAGGTGATGGGGGAGGGATGGAGAATCTATGAAAAAAGATCAAGGGGGGCTCCTTAAAGTGACAGAGGGATGTGTAAGAGGGTGAGGAAGAATAAGAGAAGGAGGAGACCACTGTGGTTCAAGCACATGAGCAAAAGCAAGGGGAAAAAGAAACCACTATGGCTCCCAAAAGAGGTGGCAGAAAAGGTAAAGACTAAAAGGGAAACATTCAGATGGTATAAGGAGACACAGAGGGATAAGGATAGGGTGGTGTATCGGGGAAACTGAGAGAAGCAGGGAAAGCAGTAAGGAGCAGGAAAGCACAAAATGAAGAGAGAATAGCCCAAGTGGTAACGAAAGGGGACAAGACATTTTTTAGGTATGTAAGTGAAGAGAGAAAGACCAGGGGAGGGATTGTAAGGTTAAAAAGGGAAGGGAGACTGTACAGAAGGGGACCAGGAAAAGGCAGACATCCTGAACAAATACTTTTGTTCAGTGTTCACAGGGGAAAAAGAAGGGAAGGAGTCACAAAAAACTAACAGTAGCTCTGGAGGGATGGAGGGAGGGAGGTGGCTACTAGTCCTTTTTCAGAGAAGAGAAGAGAAAAGAAGAGAAGAGAAGAGAAGAGAACCCTGAAGGGACTCACTAATCTGAAACTGGACAAAGCAATGGGATTGGACAGGGTGTATCTAAGGGTAGTGACGGAGCTCAGGGAGGTACTGACTACACCTTTGACAGTCCTATTTAATAGCTCACTGGAAACAGGAGTGGTTCTGAAGGTCTATAGGAAGGCAGATGTAGTCCCACTTCACAAAAGTGGTAGCACAGAGGAGGTTGGCAATTATAAGCCAGTCAGCATGACATCAATGGTGGGAAAGTTGATGGAATCACTGCAAAAGAAAAGGATAGTGGAATATCTTTGAATCCAACAGGTTACAAGACCCAAGGCAGCATGGATTCATGAGGGTGGAGGCATTTCAAATGAATCTGATGGATTTCTTTGACCGGGCGACAAAGGAATTAGATCAGGGTGGTGCAGTGGGCATGGTCTACCTAGATTACAGTAAGGCTTTCAACACCGTTCCACACAGCAGACTAGTAAGCAAGCTGGGTAGCTTAGAAGTGGATCCAAAGATTGTAAACTGGGTAAGAAATTGGTTAGGAGGTAGGAGACAGAGGGTGGTGGTAAATGGAGTTCACTCTGGGGCAGGGAGGGTGACCAGTGTGGTGCCTCTTGGGTCAGTTCTGGGACTGGTCCCTTTTAATGTCTTTATAAGTGACATTGCAGTGGAGCTGGAGGAGTAAATCTGCCTCTTTTTGGATGCCACCAAAATCTGCAATAGGGTGGACACTCCAGGTGGGGTGGATAGGACGAGCAGAGACCTGAGAAAACTTGAGGAGTGGTCAAAGGCATGGCAGCTGAGTTTCAATGCAAAAAAGTGCAAAATAATGCACTTAGGGCACAGAAATCCAAGGGCAGAGTACAAAATAGGTGGAGTATTACTGATGACCAACAAACAGGATAGAAACCTTGAGCAATCATATCTGAATACCTAATGGTGGCCAAGCAGTGCAACACGGCAGTTGGGAGAGCTAGTGAGATGCTGGGGTGCATAGGGAGGGGTATCGCCAACAGAAAGAGGGAGGTAGTGTTGCCTTTGTGTAGATCGCTAGCAAGAACCCACATAGAATATTGTGTAGCTCGCTGGTAAGAGCCCACTTAGAATACTGTGTCCAGTTCTGGAGATCACATCTCCAGAAGGCCATAGAGTTGAGGTTATGCTGAGGAGGACAATTAAACTGGTGCAGAGTCTGCATCAAAGGCCCTATGAGGAGAAACTGAAGGGCCTCAATATGTACACCCTGGAAGAAAGAAGGGGGTATGATTCAGATCTTTAAATACCTCATGGGGTAAGTATGGTACAGGAGGAAAACAGTTTTGAGAAAAAAGGGTGCTCAACAACAAGGGGCTATGCTATGAAGCTGGAGGAGGAAGATTATGGAGAAATGCGAGGAAGTACTTCTTCACAGAAAGAGTGGTGGATTCCTGGAACAGCCTACCAGTGGAGGTGGTGGGGGTGAAACCATGAGTGGGGTTCAAGAATACATGGGATAAGCATAAGGGAATCTTAGTGGAATGGAAGGAGGGGGAGCCGGAGATCAAGTAGGGTCTGCAGCGATGCTGTAGGTAGGTAGGGAAAAATGAGCAGACTGGGTCAGCCAAGCAGTCCTTATCTGCCAACAAATTCTGTTTCTATGACCCAGTGCCCTCTCAGCTGTTGATTATTTGCAGTATACGTGTTGCCTTTGGAATGAGTCATTATACAGTACAGTGTGAGTTTTCAGTGCCAGTACAGATAGTACTCACCTGTACCTGTCATTTACATCAGAAGAGCATGAGGCAGTCTCCCCACTGAATTGTTACCTATAAGAAATCTCTGACTAGATAGCCTCCAGCTGGCTAAGTCATAAACTGGACAACATAGAGGTGTTACTGGTGAAACCGGGTCTCTTTGGTTTGGCAGGGATGGGGGGGTGTACCATTGTTGACATTTTTAAATGACGGTTCTATCTGCCGTGAACTGGAGTTCATTGTAGGTGATAAACTAATATTGTAATATCGTGTTAGAAGTAGTTCGCAGTGGATTTTTCCAGCTTTGGAATATCTCCCAAATTAAACTACTTCTTCCGCATGAGGACTTCAGAACCATCATAAATGTCTTTTTGACCTCTAGACTTGATTACTGTAATGATCTATACCAATGGCTATCTGGAAAGGTGATGAATTGTTTATAGCTGGTGCATAATGCTGCTGCCAGATTGGTCTTAGGGCTGCATGCATGGACCATAGAGTCTACTCTGTTGCGTGGCCTGCACTCACTTCCTAGTAGGTGGGACACCACTTCCAAGACTGCTCTGTTTACCTGCAAAGTTCAGCAGGGACAGGGTACAGGCTAACTCAAAGCTCTCTTACCCTTCTTATGTTCCAGCTTGCCCCCTCCACTCCATCTAGGGGTAGTTGTTGGCCATTCCAAGGTCTCATCTAAAACAATCAGGAGACATAGCTTAATGTAGTGTAATAGTAAAATTGTCATGACTGGGAAATGAAGAGGTTCACACATAATACTGTTGCTTTCTTAGACGGCAACCTTTTAGCCCAGTTCATACAACAGATGTGGGTCTCTGTTCAGGAAGATAAAGAGATATCTTACAGACCACAAGTGAGATAGTACTGCTATCTTCAGGCTAGGTATGTCACAATGGATATATTTTCAAGCTGGTTATGTCACAAAAGTTTTGAAATCCATTTAGAATGTTCGGCCTCAGTAGCAGTACTAACCATATTCAAATGCAAATTACTTTAAAATGGAAATTGATATCATGGTACTGTGAGCACAAACGTTGTTCAGCACAACAATATCTACAAAATGAGTGGTATTTCATTTATAGCTAGTTTTAATTTTTTTATAATAAGCAAAAAGCAGATAATTCAATTGTTTTAATTTTTTCGACAAATGCAAATAACTTTAAAAAGAAAAATGATAGCATGGTACTGTGAGCATGAAATTTGTTTAGCACAAAAAGATCTACAAAATGAGTGATGTTTCATTTACAAATACCTTTTTTTTTTATAATTGCAAAAAACAGTAGAAAATTCTATTTTATTTTCACTTTTTGCAACAAACAAATGCAAATAACTTTAAAATGGAAAAAAGAGAGACCCACACTTGTTGTACAAATCGAATATGACATAGATGAGAGTGAGATAGTAGAAATATCTGCACTCACTGTCATTGAACTCTAGATATCCCATAAGTGGTTGCTGGGAAGGCTTTAAGCCTGAGGTTTGATGGGCAGAGTGACTATGTCACTCCCCAATCAGGCCTTAAAAGGCAACTCCACCTGGACTCATTCAGAATTCGTTTCTTGTTGCAGCCGGAGGCACCACCCTCCTTTGTGCCCAGCTATTGCCCCTTTTCTGCTCTGCCTCCAGCCATCGGCCCTCTCCTTCTGTCTGCTTTTACTCTGATAAGTCACTCATTCGGCAGCTATTCCTTCATTCAACTTGTCTCCTTTCACCCCTTTTGCCGTCTCCCTACCTTGCTTCTTCTCCCTCTCACCCTCTGCACCTTCATTCCTCTGCTTTGGTCTCCTCCTTCCCATCTCTATCCTTTCAGGGATTCCTTGCTCTTCTCAGAGCTGTCGCCCCTTCCCGCTGTCGCTTCTGGGTTTGCTGCACCTTGCCCTGGCCAGAGTCCCAGTGCACCTCCTCAGAACGCACTCCTCTGGGCATTCTTTTGACCTTCCTGTGTCATGCCTGGCTGGACTGTGAGCTGCAGTTGTCCCTCCAAACTAGGCATGTCTGCTAAACATAAGCTTCACATGCCAGAGTTGTTATCACTATATTACTTTTCTTGCTGTGCATATTTCAGTGCCATAAGTTTTGCCTGCCTCTGTAGCCTGTGCTCCCTATGCATATTTCTGGCTATCATGTTCCTTTCTCAGAGATCAGATCTCACCGGTAGGGTGCCTCTTTGTCCCTGCCCAACCACCAATTCTCTCTGACGATTGCATGCCTCATTGTTCACAATTGTCTGCCTTTGAGCAGCCGCTTCCCACACCATCACCTTTTCCTGTCCAGGATTCTCACCACTCATCTACTATACTCTTCGCCCAGCCTACCTGGTGTGCAACTGGGAATGGTGCACCACCGTCCGCATAGCTGCTCATGGATTCCTTTCTGCTCGCACTCCTCTCATGGGCATCCAACCTGGTTCCCATTTCATGCTGAAATGTGTTTTCTTTGAACTCTGTGTGTTATCAACTGAGGCATCCGCCCTCTCTACTCTGGATAAACCCGGCTCTGACTCAGTGTTGTTGTTTTTCATTGTTCGCCTTATTTGTTGTCATTTAAGGTATTTTAGTTAAGATATCCTTGTTTTCTGCATTGTCTCGAGGCAAGCGTGGCATTCTCTTTTCTACTATA
The DNA here is from genome assembly GCA_016271365.2 of Neoceratodus forsteri. Lineage (NCBI taxonomy): Eukaryota > Metazoa > Chordata > Ceratodontiformes > Ceratodontidae > Neoceratodus > Neoceratodus forsteri. Next base: position 609,884,218 of record CM057456.1, read on the forward strand.
AATTCAGGATGTTTTGCATTTTTCATATTTTTTGCAGGGCTCAGCAACCCAACTCAGGATTATCTTGACAAAATCTGGTCAGTTGACAATCCTACGTCTCTCCAGTTTGGGACTACACTCCTTCCCTACTGCTGTTGGAGCTATTTGTGGTCACACTGCCTATTCCATCATCAACCTCGGTTGTTTTACACGGTCCTTCTCTCTACCTATATCTCCTGTATCGGGGGTGTCTACCCCCATCGACTCCACTTCTTACCGTCCAGACGCATCCATTCTCAGGTGGGACTCCTTGCTCCTCTGTGACTTCCCTTGCTCTGCTTTCCATGTATGTCATTTGGTATGGTGCTTTGCTGCCCGGATTGCTCCATTCCCCTGCCACACCCTCTCTGTTGATCTCCTGACCCATTCTGGCCCATTCCCTTCATTCTACCTGTATCAACTGTATCGTAGGTGTCTCCCCTGTTGACTCTGCTTGTTGCCCTCCTCCTCTCATTCCCTCCACCCTCCGTTCCTCTCCTTCTCTGACCTTTGCTTCCTTTTGGGTTTTTTTCCATCCTGCTATCACCTTCCCTATTTGTATCTTCCTCTTACCTTAGTCCATCATATGTCCAGGTACCTGAGTCCAGTTCTCATTAGCACAGTCTGACCTCAGGGTCTACTCATTCACATCAATTAATCGAGCATACCTCTCATTAGGTCTTATGCTACCTCATCAAACTGCTGCACTCCTGCGGTTATTATCACCATCATTCTTCTCATGACCGCATCTGGGTATCCCTCGCTCATCTGACTTCTATGTGGGTCTACTTCTTCACATCAACAACTCGAGCATAACCCTCTAGGGTCCATGCCACCTCAAATCGACCTGCTGTCCATTTGGAGACATGCCTTCGTGTCTATTGCCCCTTTGCTCGGGGCTGGCAGGCTTTTCTTCATCATTGTACATTGTTCATTTCATACCTCACCTTGACCGTACCAGCTTTCATGGCTTCACTCCATCATTGTTCATCTTTCACTTCATATTTCACCTTAATCATACCAGCCTTCCAGGCCTCATTTCATAACTGTACTCATCCATTTCATTCCCCACCTTAAACCATTCAGGCCTTCACAGCTTCTTTCCTTCATCGTGCATCCTCTCTTGCTTTTGAGCATCTAGTTGCAGAGACACCACTCGCATCCCTCAACAGCTGTCCATTCGGAAGGACAGAGCGAGAGCATCCTCTAAATTGGAATTTTCCTCCTTCCTCAATCTCAACTTTATCTTGCTCAAGCTGAGCCATCACTAATCAAAACATCTTTCAGCCTGGAGGAAAGGCAACCTAGGCCTTGGATCCCCAGAGGTTTCCTCCTCAAAGGGGGTTTTTCCCTCTCCTCCATACCGATGGTCATAATATTAGATAGGGTTAGTGCTTTCATAGGTTCTGTAGTTAGGTTCCACTGTTGGTTGGAGTCAGATGGTGACCTCAGCTTTTCCCTCCCTCTCTCCTTAGGAAGTCTGCCCTTTTGCATCTTGTCAGCTTTCATTTCGTTCTTTGTCCTCGTCATATCTCATTCTTCTCCTGTCCTTCCCATCTATGTCCCTCTCTGTACTTTCCGGTCTCAATATGTTCTGATTTCTCGCCTCTTCAATGCTCAACACCCTTTTGAGTATTCATTTTTGGGCTTCTTCCTAAGCTACCTTTAGCCAAGGGAATAATTTCTGTGCGCACTTATGGGGGGGGGGGGAACCTCCTCCAAGGTTCCTTGCATCACACCTCAACAGGGTGGTATATCCTACAGATAGATAGGTGAACAGCCACAATGTATCAAAGTCACGCAAGCATACATCTCATTCAGCTGGTAAGCACAATTGAGCAAGAGTTCAATGGCAGCTTGTGGAGATATTTCTGCTATCTCACTCTCACCCATGTCATATCCCATATACAGTATATGAACATGACAGGTCAAAATATCAAAGATCCAGAAGTTTTGAGCAAACATCTATAAGTTTGTTGTTTTTCAAGATTTTTACCCTAAATTTTCAACATGGTGTTTTGATTACCCCACCTTATGATTCAGACAGGTGTGATTTTTTAAATTCCATCCAAAAGGTGATTTCGCAGAGCGACTGCAAAAACATGTTTTGGAAGGGATTTGTAAAATTACACTGGCCTTGCCAATGAGATGGGGTAAAAACAAACAGTTATGTTGAACATTTCAGGCCAAAATGTTGAAAAACTACAAAGTTATAGCAATCTGTTCACTTGTGCTGTTGGCAAGCAAACATAAAAATAACTATGGAAAAGGAAAAGAAGTACATTTGGACTAACAAATAACACTGTGTTACAGGATTAGACCACAGAACTATCAGAAAATGAAAAGCAAATATATTACATGTATGCATTGATTTTCCAAGTGTCAAAATGTTCCCATGTCTGCTGTGCACCTAATTCTATCTACCCTGCCCCCACCTTTGAGCACAAACTCATAACAGGGTCAGAGACCTTACACATTCGGTGAAAAATTGGCACGTTCATATAGCAGCAGCAGGAGCACAGTGTGACATCCAGTTGCAGGGAGAGAGTGGAATGTACTGCTTAGCATGCCAGTGTGAGTGGAGTTTGCAGCTCAAGATGAGAGCTGCAGGGAGGGGCACTGACTGAACTCCTAGATGGAAAGCAGCAACCTCATGGAGCTCTGTTAGTACAAGTTTTATTTGCACTTTTTATTTAACATATAACATATTTTACATATTGAAAAATACATTGGTTGATATCGAAACTGATGGGCTTCATCATGGGGTATCCTCAGAAACAGTAACCTCAAAATGCTGGTTCTAAAGAAAGACAATGACATCAGGACTGGTGTCTACCACCTCTTCAGTCTTTCCAAATCCTTCTCCATGGCCCTTACCCTCTCCTTGGTGTGAACTCTACCACCATTCTTGGTGTCATCTGTGAAGTGGCATATCTTGCCCTGCCCCCCCATGTCACATATAGATATGTTAAAAAGGACCAATTAACACTGATCCCTGAGGCACCCTGTTCATGGTTTTGTTTATCCCTGAGGGCTCTCGATTAAGGACTATCCTCTGGGTTGCCCCACCCAGTTCATTTTTTACATACCTCATTATCTTATCCCCTGCCCCCAGGTCACCCAGCTTCTTTACTAACCTCCCATGTCAGATGGAGTTGAAGGCTTTGCTAATATACAGCACAGGACATCTACTGCCTGACCCCCTATCCATGACCTTTGCCACCCAATCAAAGAATTCCATCAGATTTGTTTGGCACAACCTCTCACTGGTAAATCCATGCTGACTGGAGTCCTGCAGACACTTGGCCTCCAGAAATCCTACTATCCTCTCCATTATAATAGATGCCAATAGTTTCCCTACTATAGACATCAGACTAACTAGCCTATAGTTGTCTGGCTCACCTTGTCCACCCTACCTCTGATCTTGATGTCATCTTTGAAGAGGCATATCTTGCCTATACATACAGTATGTTAAAGAGGACCAGTCCTATCACTGATCCCTGGCACCTTGCTCATGACTTTGTTTACCCCCGAGGGCTCTCCATTTAAGACTACCCTCTGGGTTCTCCTACTCAGCCATTTTTCTACCCACCTTATCTTATCCCCTACCACCAGGTCACCCAGCTTCTTTACTAACTTCCCACATAGGATAGAGTTGAAGGCTTTGCTAATAAACAGCACAGAACATCTACTGCCTGACCCCCTATCCATGACCATTGTCACCTAGTCGAGAAATTCAATCAAGATAATCTGGAACAGCCTCTCACTGGTAAATCCATGCTGACTGGAGTCCTGCAAGCACTTGGCCTCCACAAATCCTACTGCACTCTCCATTGTAATACATGCCAATAGTTTCTCTCCTATAGACGTCAGACTAACCGATCTATAGTTGTCCGGCTCGTCTTGACACCCACTTTTGTGTAGGAGACCACATTTGCTGTCGTCCAATACTCCTGCACTTCCCCTGTCTCTAAAGAGCAATAGAAGAGATCTACTAGTGATCCACCATGGATCTGCCCTATCTCCTTTAAAACCCTCGGATGCATTCCAACTGGGCCCAATGATTTCTTCACATTCAGTGCCTGTAGGCCCTTTAGCACTCTCTCCTCCATGATGACTCCATGTTGGGACCTGCTAGTGATCCTCAATTGACTTCCATGCTGCGATCTGGCAGAGGGTCCTCGTCCTCAAGCGTGAACACCGAACATAAATAATGCAGTAAATTCACCTTACCATTCTTATCCTTCATCCATCCCTCCCCTTCTTTTGCATGACAACTGGTTTTTGCACTGCTTTCATATACAGCAAAAGAACACTGTCACATTCCTTAACCCCCTCCACTAGCCTCAGCTCCGCCTTTGCCTGTCTCACTACCCTGTTTGCTGCTCTTATCTTTTCTTGATATGCCCCCTGTCCTCTTATGTCTGACTTATATTGTATCTTATGAATGCCTTTCTTTCTTCCACTACTGCCCCTTTTGAAAACCACAGTAGTTTCTTCCCCTCTTCCCCTTCCCTACCATCTCTGCATACAGCCCTGTCATCTTCAGTGCTCCCTTTTTACTCAAATCCCATTTACTAGCTCCTATACTGCTGCCATCACATCCTGCAGCTTTTCCCTGAACACATCCCTCATCCTCCCAAACTCTGCCTTCTAACTCCAGCACCTTTGTCCTGGAGAGCACCTTATTAGCTTTTAGCTAAACCTTAACCCACGGGGTTTTGTGATCCATGGAACCAGTGATTCCCTCAACCGGACCTCCTACATGCTGTCCCTGTTTCTCAGAACTGGGTCCAGTATTGCTCTTTCTGTAGTAGGTTTTATGACCCTCTAGCTCAGAAATTACTCTTGCATGTTCTCTGCAAGGAGCTGACTTTGTGTGCTCCATTGCTATTGGGATGCTCTCCAGTCTACATCCAGCAAACTGAAATCCCTAATATCAACACCTCTCTCAGTCCTCCAAACTGTTGATCTCCTCTCCTAGCTCTTTGTCTGCTTATTCTTTCTGTGCTGGAAGCCTATACAGCACTCCAACCTTAATCACCCTCCCTCTTACCCACCCAGACCCTAATCACCCTCCCTCTCCCTGCAGATTTCTGTACCCATATTGTGTCGGTCTCCTTGATCTGGACTATTTTCTGGATTTCTGAGGCAAAGATGCCCTCTTTAATGTATAATATCACTCCCCCTTTTCCCTTTACCTCCTGAACATTGTGTACCCTGCTATCTTCAGTTCCAACTCATGGTGCTGTGATGCCCATGTCTCTGTCACAGCCACCATGTCTAATTGTATCTTTGCCATTACTGCCTGGTGATCACAAGTCGTATTACTCAGGCTCCTGGAATCAGCACACATCACCCTCCATACATGCTGCTTACACTCAGCTGTCTAGTCTCCCTTAAATATGTGCATGAGACCTTATGTTTTTGTGCTTCCTCTTACTCCCGCTGCTATGTTTCACAGCCCCCTATCTCCTTCCTCCTTACCTCTGTCCTGCTACCCCTTTGTGACTATTTTTCCTGTTTGCTCTACTGTACTTCCCCTTCCTCCCACCCTGACCAACCAGCTCTGACTGCCTGCACTAGTGTTGTGGGAGACCCTCCTTGCCCCCACAGTTGTATGGATGTGCCTATCCTCAACTGTGCCATCTCCCCATCACCTAGTTTAAAGTCTTCATACAAACATACGGACTTACGAAGAAGCCAGCAGACGAAGGCCATTTAGTCTATCAAGCCTGCTCGTATTGCAGGGTCCACAGCTTGAGCTAATGTCCCTGCCCTCCATCCCCACTCCTCCCATCCTCTCTACCCATGATCCTTACCTTCTCCCTATGCCTATCCCAGCCTCTCTTAAAGCTACCCACTGTCTTCAACAAGACTACCTCTTCTAGCAGTGCATTCCAAGTGTCCAACGCCCTGTCTGTGAAGAAGTGCTTCCTGACCTCCCTCCTAAATCTCCCACCCTCCAGCTTAAGACTGTGCCACCTCGTGTTATGGTTGCCACTCAGCTTAAAGAGACTCTCCTTATCAATCTTATTTACTCCTTTCAGTACTTGAAGGTCTCAATCATGTCCCCTCTCTCTCTCCTCTGTTTTCCATGGAGTACATGTTCAGTGCCCTCAATCTCTCCTTGTATGCCTTACCCTGTTGACCTGCTATCCTCTTTGTAGCCCTCCTCTGAACCTTCTGCAGCAGGTTAATGTCCCTTTTGAGGTGTGGCCACCAGTACTGAACTCCATACTCTAGATGTGGCCTTACCAGTGACCTTTACAAGGGCAGTATAACCTCCTCTCTCCTACTACTCTTCCCCCTAGATATGCATCCCAGCATCTTGTTTGTCTTTGCTGCTGCTTTCTTGCACTGCATGGCATGCTTCAGGTCACTAGTGATCATCACTCCCAGGTCCTTCTCCTTCTCTGATGCAGATACTCGGACTCCACCCAGGTAGTACTCTGTCCTGGGATTCTTAGCTCCAATATGCATAACTTTGCATTTCTTAGCATTGAAGACAAGCTGCCAGATCCTGAACCACTTCCCCAGCTTTTCCAGATCTTTCTGTAGGGCCTGTATCCCTTCAGCTGTGTCCACTCTTCCACAGAGCTTGGTGTCATCTGCGAATAGGCACATTTTGCCCTTAATGCCATCTCCAATGTCATTGATGAAGACATTGAGCAACACTGGACCCAGCACTGAGCCCTGCGGGACCCCACTGGTTACCTCTGTAGTGCCAGATAACTCTCCCCCACAACCACCATTTGGGTTCTGTTCCTCAGCCAGTTTTCCACTCATCTGGCCATCTTTTCCCCAACCCCGAGATCCACCAACATCCTGATCAACCTTTTGTGGGGCACAGAGTCAAAGGCCGTGCTGAAATCAAGATGGAGGATGTCTACCACTTGGACCCTGTCTATTGTCTTGGCGACACAGTCAAAGAAGTCAATCAAATTTGTTTGACACGATCCCCCCCATGAACCCATGCTGCCTCACATCCTGAAGACCATGCTCCTCTAGATATTCCACCAACCTTTCTTTTAGTATGGTCTCCATGAGCTTGCCCACAATGGAGGTCAGACTGACTGGTCTGTAATTCTCTGGGTAAACCTTGGGACCACTTTTGTGGAGGGGTACTACATGCACTGTTCTCCAGTCCTGCAGTACCACTCCTGACTCTAGTATCCTGGTTGCAGCATATGGCTGAGGTTAAATCTAATGCAGCTAAAACTTCTAGTGCAGGGGTTCTCAAATGGTGAGGCCAGCCTCCCTTGGGAGGCCCCAACTTGTTCCTGGGGAGGCTCAAGCAAGTCTGAAAAAGTACTGTATTTAAATTTTGGGTTTTACATATTTTGTGTGAAAAGATGAAGCAAACTGAAAGAGGATAATAGTAGGTGAATTTTATGTATTTATTTACTAATAGGTGACAAGGGAAGGCTCATTTCAGGCGTACCCGGGGAATTGTAGGGAGTGAATTCATTTCAAAAGGTAACTGCAAAACAATCAGGAAATATACAATGAACAATAATACAAACAATAAACTAATAATGAGTGGTGGTAACTGATCAATTTGTAGACTGATGGCAGAACAGCCCAAATGCAAGGGTTGAGTATAGAAGTACTAAGAGCAATAGCAGGAAGGAGCAAAGTAATCCCAGAGAAGTTGCTTAGGAGCAGGGAAGGAGGGGGAGAGGCAAAGTATGTAGGAAGGTTATTTCATATAGAGAAGGGACAGAGCAAGTAGTCTGATCCATGAAGGTACTGCAACAAGGGGTAACAATGATTCAAGAATGAAAATAGCGGAGCAGGTAGGCTGGCCTGTGGAGGGGGGGGTTACAATAAGCTGAATAATGATATTTGTGTATTTGTTATTCAGATACAACCTTTGAGCACAGGAGCTCTTTTTCAAAGGTTCCACATCAGTATAAGACAAAGAACTGAATGTGAGCCAAGTACTCAAAGGGGTTTCAATTTATTCATGGTGTACTACGCTAAGTACAGTGTGTTATTTTTCTTTGGGGAGGCCCAAGATTATTTCCGTTTTTGGGAGAGGCTCAAAATCTTTTCCATGGATTAGGGGAGGCTCACTGTGACAAAGTCTAAGAACTATTGTTCTAGTGCCATTAAAAGCTTCGCATATAAATTTGCTAATAATTCATTTGTGGCCTTAAAGAAAACATTTGATATTAAATGTATTAATCAGTTGCTTTATGGTAGTGAAATGGGGGGCTTTATATGGAGAAGTATAATATAGAAGTTATTCAAAATTCATTTATGAGATTGATATTGAATTTACCCAGAGACTGCCCAGTTGGTATTATTAGATTAGAAACTGGGTCATTTCCTATAAAAACGAATATTTTGATTCGTGCTACTAAATGGTTTGGTAAAATACTGAAAATGAAAGATGATAGATTACCAAGGCAGTGTTGGAATGATTTTATAAACAAATGAGTCTATGGGATAAATAATGGTTAGTTTGAAAAATTGAACAAAGAGATATTAAGGGCTGGCCTCGTAGATATTAGGAATGGGAATGTAGCTAATAGTCCTGATTTATTTGTCAAGGTAGTAAGCATAAGGCTAAGAGATATTGCGATGCAAGAAGATTTGGGAAAGATACATGAGTTCGACTCAGTGGGGCTATACTCCAGTATTAAAATTAATTGGGGACTAGAGAAGTATTTGGTAAAATGTGAAAATTATAAACATAGAAATTTGTTGTGTTGGATGAGGCTGGCTGTCCTGTGTAACTCTTTCTTCAATTTTCATAACAAACTGTATGGATTGAACATAACAAAATGTAATTGTGCTGATAAAAATGATATTGAGGTAGTACACATATTAACTAAATGTGAAATGTGGCAAGATAAAAGAAGGAAATGGCTAATTCCACTATTTGGGAGGCAATACATTGATGTTAGGGTAATGTTAAAATGAGTGAGATTAAATATATGTATGGGCTTGCAAAATTTCTTATGTGACTGAATGGCAATAAGTCTTATACTGCAAGATTGTAATTTGTTAATTGAATAATGTGTATGGTGCTGGTATTTATATGTCATATTTATGATAGGTCTTTTATGGATGTAACAAACATATGTTTTATACAACCTTTTAACAATAAACTGAACTGAACTGAACTGACTCTAGTGAACTATTAAATAGGTCAGCCAGTGACCCTGCCAGCTCCTCAGCCAGTTCCTTCAGTACCCTTGCATGTACTCTGTCCGGGCCTGGTGATTTTTCTACCTTCAATGCCAGCAGCCCCTCCCTCACTCTATCCTCCTCTATCACTACATCTGAGTCCCCCCCCCCCGCTCTTCTTTTTCCTCCTGAAGGCACTGGTCTGTCCTTCTCCCTGGTGAAGATGGAACAGAAGTATTCATTTAGTATCTCTGCTTTTCCCCCATTATTATCCACCCACTCCACCCCTTTCTTAAGCCTAACAATCCCTTCCTTCTTGTCCCTTTTCTCACTCACATATCGAAAGAAAGCCCTCTCCCCTTTCTTAATTCCTTCAGTCCTTCATTATTCCTTCATGTAATATATATCTAAGCCCCAGCACCCTGGTGCCCTCCAACCCCACCAAGTGTGGTCCCAGTCTCCTAGGAACTGACCACACACACACACACACACACACACACACACACACACCAGACCCTTACCCATACATTAAACTGCTCTATTTTGAACTGCTCACAATTGAAGCATGGCTGTGGTAGGACCTCAGAGAAGATCACAACTCCTGTAGTGCCCCTAGGAGTCCTGTCTGGCATGTAGAAACCCTCCTTCACCTCTGCTACACCTCTCCTGGCCAGATCATTTGTGCATATGTACACTACCTATCTGACCTCTCCCCATCCTTCCCCATGAGTTCCAGGGCTTTCTTTTGGAAGGTAATTGCAGCTGTCCCTGGGAAACAGTGGCCCTCCCTCTCAGCTTCTGGTGTGAAACATGCCATCCTACCTGTGCTCCTGACTACTGAATCCATCAGTACCATAGTCCTTTTTCTTCCCCCTTTGGGATTCCTACTCTTTCTCAGGCATACGTACAATGGCAGGTGCCACCTTCCCAGGAGTTCTGGTCCCTGCCCCATCCTGGTGGGATTTCAGGGGGCCCCTCCTACAAGTGTTGAAACCTGTTTGAGGTGGATACACCTTGCACCTCTGCTACCCTTTCCAGTCTCACCCTTCCCTCTCTCCTGACTATAGTCTATTTGCCCTTACTGTGCCTCAGAGCACTCTGTATCAATGCAGCCTGTAGCCCAATTGTTGGTTGGTGGCCCTGGCTCTTAAGTTGTGGATTTTCTCTCTTGTTGCCTCAAGTTCAGCTGCCAACAACTGCTCCCTCCTACAGCTGAGGCACTGGCCATAGATCCAGAGCACCCTCCAAATTACAACTTCCCCACAGCTCCTGCACTCTACCAACACCCCCAGTGATGTCCCCCTGCATGTTTATGTGTTTTGTTGGTTGTAATGTACAGATATTATTAACCTTTTATAGATGGGGTGTAGCTGTCTGCTGTGTAAACTGTGCTTCACAGTGCCCCTAACAGCAGATTAGGTGGCCCAACCCCTCCCCCAATATTGTGGTAGATGCTTGCTATGCAAATGCGGCTTCACAGTGGCCCTTACACAGTTTACAAAACCCTGCCTCAGAATGGAAGGTAGTAGTTTGCACAGTCCTACCCCAGATAAAGAGGTAACAGTTTATGCAGCCCTACCTCAAATAGGGAGCTAGCAGTTAATGTAGCTTTGCCCCAGACAGTGAGGTAACTGCCTGCTAGTCAAACTCTTACTTCACAGACTTGGTAACCCATGATATACTCACTCACATTATTCTCTTTCCCTAGCCAGCAATGGAATTGTCTTAGTACATTGCTGTTACCCTTCCATCGTACTGCCTGGGTCCCATGCATTCTGTATTCTTCTGCTGTAGATGCCTACTGCAGACAGTGTTATAGTGTATAGTGGAACCTTGTTATGCTTGGAATTCCATGCCTGGAATATAGAGGATTGTGTATGAGCAGTCATACACAACAAGGATATTTAAAAAAATGTTCAGGTTAGGTATTTGCAAAGGCAGTACAAACAGAGAAAACAACGTCCTTCATCTGAGGGTATCTCTAATTTCAAGTTTCAGTCTCCCCAGCAAAAGATTGCTGCTCTTTTTATAATAAGTCTTTGCCTGGTAATTAACTTCTGCAACCTCAGCTCATTAACAGACATCCTGTTTCTTATAAAATGTATTAGAACTTTGTTAATTTTCTTGCAGGTGCAACAAAATAGAACATGGAGTCCCAGAACTGACCTCCTGTTGACAGCTCTGCAAATGTTTGTACTGCATCTTAAGGTTATTTTATTTATTTATTTTTTATTTACTGACAACTAGGACTACAAATACCTTTGAACCAGATGTTCTTTACAAAGGTTACACATCAGAACACAGACAGATAACAACAAATCGATTGGAATAAAAACAATGAGGTAATACAATGAGCAAATGCAACAATGGGTTTTACAGAGAGGGATGCATTAGGTAAATAGTCAAAAATATACAATGTCAGTGTACTAGATTTGCTGCCCAAAATGGACTTTGTAATTTCCAACAACAATGAGCAAATACAGTGTACAATACTGCAACAAGTTATACAAAAAGTCACATTAGGTTAATTGGTATAAAACAAGGTTCACAGCCCAAAACAAAATGGACGTTGTCATATCCAAAAGTAGAGATAGGGTATAATTAAGTGAGGGAGGAGGCATCAGGGGGAAAGGGTAGGGTGGAGTGGGGGAAAAAGGGGAAAGGTAGGAGGGAGAAAGCAAGATGGGGTGTTTAAGATAAGAGGATAAACAGAGGCAGTAAGGGATTGAGAAAGGATGGGGAGGGGGGTTAACCCCTTGAGTTCCAAATAGCTTTTTGCAATCATTTCAACAGTATAACCCTATACAGTTTCAAACAAAGGGGTCCCAGTATCATTTACAGTTTCACATAATGATTCACATATATTTTGATAACTGCAGATATGCAAAGGGAAGAAAAGACATAAGCAGCAAGTGAAGGCAGAGCGATAGCAAGAGGCGGAGAATTGCAAGACCATCAGAGGATCAGTTCTAGGTTTCACAAGAACATTTGATTGTGCAACCAGAGAGACAAGAGACAAAAATGGAGAGGCTAGAACAGATCCTTGCATTTAACCTTTAGGCTGCCGACAGAATTAGAATGCAAAGTAAATCTGGATTGATATATCGGTCTGCAGCACAGCATGGGTTAACTCTTTCTGCATAACAAATTGAGCAGGGCCTTATTCAACCCTGTCACATACCCCCCCCCTTTTTAAGAGGGAACCTGTTAAAAAAAACAGGCTTCCAAAACTTTCTATTAATCCTCTTCTAACATTAGCTTATAACTTTTACAGTTCAGTGCTTATGCAGTACAGCAAACAGAGAAGTTCAAACTCACACATTTTGTTTTTTCAGCCTTTAGTATTCTCAGTTCCTGATCCATATCTTGACAGAAAATCAGCACTTACATTTTCTTTCCCAGATTTGTGCATCACTTTAAATTTAAATGGCTGCAGTGTTGAGTACCACCTTGTGATTCTGGCATTGTTACCCTTTATTTGGTTAATCCAACAGAGAGTATTGTGATCAGTTTTAAGTACAAAGTCAGCACCTGGCAAATAAAACTTAAGGGACTCTGTGGCCCACTTTGCCACATGGTATTCCTTTTCAATGGTGGAGTACTTTTTCTCTCTGTCATGCAACTTCCCACTGATATATACATATATATATATATATATATATATATATATATATATATATATATATATATATATGTGTGTGTATATATATATATATATATATATATATATATATAAAACATATGAATATACGAGAAAGGCAGTATATTAGGCCATGAGGTATTTCTGTGTTCGCTTGAGATGCAGCTCACAGCTTGATAACGGCTGCTGCCCCCCTTCCCTCTCCCTTCCATCCCTCCCATGGATTTCCATTCTGAGTTCCCATGGACTCTACCCTCCCTACCTGTACCCTGCCCATGTACATAGAATGGGATGTTCCTTCCCACCTATATTCTGACTCAAGAGAGCACTTAGGCCTACCTCTGATGCATCTGACTGTAACAAAAATTGTTTCTCAAAGTCTGGGCTTAGTAAAATAGTGGCTGAACATAACGCAGCCTTAATGGCCCAAAAAGCTTCATCACACTCTGGAGTCCATTTCACATTATTTAGACACTGTTTATTTGTGAGTTCAGTGAGGGGAGTAGCTAATTCGACAAAGTTGGGAACAAATCTCCGACAGTAACCAGCCAGCCCTAAAAATTACCTGACGTGTTTCTTTGTTTTAGGGTCAGGACTGTTAGCTACATCTTTTGTCTTAGAAATCTCTGGCTTTACTTCTCCATTTCCCAAAACATAGCACAAATATCTGGTTTCTGGGCTGGCCCGGTGGCAATGAGGGCTGAGGTGCTGGATGCCTTACCTTGTGCTATGCTGGTGACCCATGTTTGGGAATGAGCACGGGTCACCAGGGGTTGGCTGGGTTGGAGAAGGATCGAGCATCTGAAGGACTGCTCTCCTTCTCTGGGGAAGGGGAGACAACAGTGGTCGGTACTCAACTGCCCACCAGTGGAGACTGGGGGACAGTGCACTGACACTGCAGACAAAAGGGCAGAGTTGGGACAGATGCCTGGAGGGAGCACGTGTGGACGCATGTGCGTTCCCTCCGATGGTGTCATTGCACGCACCTCCCCACAGGGGAGAAACTAGAAACCTCCCTCGGCAGCATGAAGGAGCATGCTCCCCAGGTCTCCATGGTGGTGGGGAAGTACCCACCGTGATGCGATCTGGGGGACTGTGTGTGGGGAGGTATGAGCTATGGTTGCGATCGGGGTGGCTGTGAAGGCAGGCTGGAACAATGGGGAACCAAAGGTAAAATCCAACAGCCGAAGGATACAAAAATAAATAAACTAATAAAAATATATATATATGTATATATATATCTGGTTTCCTGCATGTCCAATGCACATTTGGTAGGATTAATTGTCAGACTGGGTTTTTGATAGATTGGATAACTGTTTGTAGGTGTTCAAGGTGGCTTTTCCAGTCTGGACTGTACACCAAAACATCATCCAGGTAAGCAGCACAATAATCAGTGTGAGGGAATAAAATTACATCCATGTACCGCTGGAATGTAGTGGGTGTGCCATGTAAACCAAATGGCATGGTGATGAACTGATAGAATCCAATAAGAGTGGAAAATGCAGTTTTGTCTCTGGATTCTTTGGCTAGGGGAATTTGCCAGTAACCTTTGGAGAGGTTGAGGGTACTGATGTACTTGACACCTCCCAACCTGTCCAACAAATCATCTATCCTGGGCATAGGATAACTGTCAAATTCGGACATCTGATTAAGTTTCCTAAAATCAAAGCAGATTCTTATACCAGCTTCTTTTTTATTTAGTCACCTTGGGTGATGACCAAGCACTTTTTGACTCTTCTATGAAATCCAATTCTTTCATTTTTTGTGTTTTCTTAACCTCTTCTGCTCTTAACCGCTCTGGTAATCTGTTTGCCTTTTGACTAATAGGGTGTGCATTCCCTGTCACTATTACGTGATCGACCCCTTTTGCTCAGCTTGGCACTGTGGGAAAAGTACTTTTAAATGTCTTTACCAAGTTACAAATTTTTGCGGTTTGTTCAGAGGTTAAGGAAGAATTCACCTTTACAGCATCAGCATTTACAGTTTGTTCCAGTCTGTCATAAGCTATATCAATACCTTTTTATCAGTTTCTGGTAAAGCTAACAGAGCAATCTTTGATGTTTTTTCAACCCATTTCTTCAGGAGGGTAGCGTGGTATATCTTTGTAGGATTTTTCCTATCAGAGTCTCAGTCTCATAGTTAAGTGTGTCAGTATGTCTAAACACCTTATAGGACCCTTGCCACTTCATTAACTGTTTATTTTCTGTAGTGGGTAACAGTAGCAAGACCTTTTCACCTGGGGCAAAAACGTTTTCTTTAACTCCATGGTCATAATATAACTTCTACTGGTTTTGGGCCTCTTCTTGATTACTATGGGCAATTTCAACATATTTTACCTGCTTCTTTCTCAGGGAACACATATAAGATACAATAGATTTTTTTCTGAGTGGGGTTATCTTCCTTTGTTTCTTTTATTACATCTAGTGGCCCTCTAGGTTGTCTACCATACTGCATTTCAAATGGTGAAAAACCTGTTGTGCTATAGCAGTGATACCTAGTAGTCGGTACAGCTCCTTCAGTAAAGCAGCACCAAAATTACTACCTTGATCAGTAATAATCTCTGTAGGTATGCCCACCCTGCTGAAAATTTTGGCAAGCTCTGGTGCCACTTTTGGGGCTGTGACAGTATGGAACTGCATCTGGGTATTGAGTAGTATAGTTACATACTACCAAAATGAATCAATTACCCTTTATACTTTTGTCTAAGGGGATAACCACATCCATTGCAATTCTCTCAAAAGGCACATCTATCAAGGGTAGGGACACCAGGGGCACCTTGTCATTTTTAGTCACTGGGGCTACTTTCTGACATTCAGCACAAGAACTGCAATGAGTAGCAACATCTTCATGAATCCCAGGCCAGTAACATCTGTACGGCAATCTGCCAAGGGAGCGATCCATCCCCGAGTGACCAGCTATAAGATCGTCATGTGCTATCTGTAACAACTCGGATCTATACTTTTGTGGTATAATCAATTGTTCTATCTGTTCCTGTACCTGACATTTAACACAAACTCTGTACAGGAGTAACCCATTACATTTTTTAAACATTTGTTCACCCTGTTTTGGTTTCACCACCAGCTGCTTAAAATAACCCTGAAGAGAAACATCCTTAGTTTGCTCTCAAACAAAATCACAATCAGTTATCAGTCTCATTTCAGCATTTTCATATATTAACCCCTTATGTCCATCAGTTTTTTGCTGCCACTGTTTCTTCAGGTGACTTCTTTCTTTCCTGGACTTTTGGATCTTGGAGCTATACTCAAACAAGTCCGAATCAAAATCATTAAAAGGAAAAGAGTCCCCACCATCTGAGATTTTCTTTCCCAGAGCTCTTGTCATCACAGCTGCTGAAACATCAGGATTTACTCCCTTTGTGATTAACTCAGTAAATCCTGGAAAGTAATTTCCAAGAATCATAGGTACAGGCAACTTAGATACTACCCCTACTTTCATTTGGTGCAACACACCATTAATATTTGGAGTCAATTGGGTGGTGGGATAGTATTGAGTGTCCCCATGGATGCAGATGACACAAGTACCTGGTCCTTTTGCACAGTGTTTTCCCAGTACTTCAACATGCACTAGTGTCTGTCTGCTTCCTGAATCAATAAGTGCCTTCACAGTCTTATCTCCCATCTTGACATCTGTTAAATACTTGCCCCAACTTACTAAGAACAAATCTGCTTCAGTGTTATCCTCCTCAATATGGCAGTTTCTTGCAATATGGCCTGGCTTATTACAGTTATGCAGTGGCAAATAAAGTTTTTGGGTGCAGATTTGTTACCCCTACCAGTGTTCTTATCAAACTTGGAGTTAAATTAGGCAAAATAGAATATTACTGGTGCTTGGTTCTTACCTCACTGCTGTGGCATCTGTCTGGCCATCTGGTAATCTTCAACCAAAGAAATGGCCTTTTCCTCACTTTCTGGTCAGTGTTCCTTTACCCAAAGCTGCACCTCTGTAAGCAGGATGTTGATGAACTGCTCCATTGCAAGTGTGTTGATGATCTGTAGGCCTGTTTTGCCTCTCTGGTTGGAGCCATTTAATTAGAAGTTCTCTGAGTAGGGTGAAGGCTTCTTGAGGATTGTCGACTGAGTGGCACTTCAGGGACCGGAATCTTAGCCTGTTGTTCTCTCCTGAGATGTCATATCTTCTTAGGATTTCTCTTTTCACCAGGTCATAGTTTTTGGCTGTGCAGTGTCCATATTGCTGTAGACAAGTTGGGCTTTACCTGTCAGGTAAGGTACCAGTCTGATTGCCCATTGTTGCTTTGGCCACTGGCAGGCTCTGGCAACCCTTTCAAAAGTTGTCAGGCATGCTTGAATATGGCAAGGCAAGGCAAATTTTATTTTTCTGGCACCCAATCCCAGAGGCTCTGGGTGCTGTACAAATACACAAAAGTTTAAATTAAAAGTATATATATATATATATATATATATATATATATATATATATATCTCACACTATAATAAATAATCACATATAAAAAAGGCATTATCCTACATATAAATAATCATCCTCTTTACTTTAAAAGGGACTGACAGTTCATTTTCTCATCCAGTACCCAAGAAGACCTGGCTAAACAGATAACACTTAAGGTGGACTTTAAATGCCTCCACCGAGGGAGCCTCCCTCACCAGTGGTGGGAGTGAATTCCATTGGACAGGGCCGGTGACACTTAAAGCTCTATCACCGTTCATTTTCAACCTGGTCCTAGGAATCACCAGGAGGCCCCTCAAGGAGGATCGCAAAGAGTGAACCGGGGCAGTGGGTGTAAAGAGGTCCACCAGGTAGCAAGGGCCCAGTCCATATAGGTCCTTAAAGGTGAGCAGACCCACCTTAAAAAGCACCCTCCATCGAACTGGCAGCCAGTGCAATTCCTGCAGCATCGGGGTGACGTGACAGTATTTCGACTGTCCAGTCAACAACCTGGCAGCTGCATTCTGCACCAGCTGCAGTCGACAGAGAGTGTCTCCAGAGACCCCGAGGTAGAGTGCATTACAGTAGTCAAGCCTGGATGTTACAAATGCATGCACCAGAGTGGGGAGGTCCAGGGGCAGAATCAGGTGCTTAATCCTGGCAATGTTTCTCAGATGGAAAAAACTAGCCCTGACAAAGGATGACACTTGATGTTCCATTGTCAAACCACTGTCTAGCACCACGCCAAGATTACACACCTTAAAGGAGGTCATCAATGGGACAGACCCTAGAATTAAGCCAGTATCTGCCCCAGAGGCCATCCTATCATGCCTCCTATTCAACTCCACCACCAGTACCTCCATCTTATCAGGGTTCAGTCACAACCAGCTGGAGGCCATCCAGTCATTGATCTCGGCTAGACAGTTGTTTAATAGTTCCACTGCACTGGATGTTCCAGAGGCAAAGGATAAGTACAGCTGAGTATCATCGGCATAACAATGAAACTCCAAGCTGTACTTCCTAATGATCTAACCCAGGGGCAGCATATACACGGCAAACAACATCAGTGACAAGACCGAAACCTGAGGTACCCCACAAGACATAAGGCTTGAGGATGAGGAAAAATTCCCCATCACCACCCTTGTCTTCTGTTTGTCAAAAAGGATTCAAACCAGCAGATGACAGTGCCAGTGAGTCCACAGAATTCCCTCAGGCAGTCGAGTAACACATGATGGTCCACAGCGTCAAAAGCTGAGGAGAGATCGAGTAAAATGAGAATTGTCCCTTCACCTTGATCCCTTCCCTGAGGAGATCATTGTGCACCTGAACTAATGCAGTTTCTGTTGAATGTCCTGCACAAAAACCCAACTGGAGCAGCTCATAGATATTAAATGCCATGAGGTGTTCTCCCAACTGTTGCGCCACAATCTTCTCCACAACCTTTCCCAGAAATGGCAGGTTGGAGACTGGTCGATAATTCACATTGATGTCAGTGTACAAACATGACTTCAGAAGGGGCCTCACCAGTGCCTCCTTCAAGGCATCTGGGAAGACCAACTCCGACAAGGAACACCGGATAATTAAGGTAAACACTGGGCAAACAGTGTCAACACATCCCATTAGGAACTGCGTCGGCACTGGGTCCAGCTCACAATATGTGTGCTTCAGTCTCGAGGCCACCTCAATGACATCAGCCACCTCCACTGGTTTAAACTCCCCCCAATGAGGCAGAGTGCTCTGCCGACAATTCAGGTGACCACTGTTGGCCATAACACGGCTCACTTATGGAAATCCTTGCCTGATGGCAGACACCCTGTCCAAGAAAAAACGAGAAAACTCATTGCACAAGGCCTCGGAAACTGCTTTTTTTGGCTGTAGACAGGCTGGATGTAATAGCCTGTCCACAGTCCGAAAAAGCATAGCTGGTCAGTTTCTCCCAGCAGCAATCTCCCTGGACAGGAACACTGCCTTCTTACAGTTGATTTCCCCCTGGTACATACTATAGTGTGCACGCAGAGCAAGTTTGTCCACCTCCCACCTGGTCCTCCACCAGCAGTGCTCCAGCCTCTGACCCTTGATCTTCAAAGCCTTGAGCTCCCCATCAAACCATGGGGACCTCAAGTGTGAAGATCTGGGTCATACATGGACCAGTGCAAGGGAGTCAAGTGCCCCAGTCATCAATCTATTTTAGGTGGCAACTGCTTCACCTACACCTCCCCTGCCTGAACTGTCCACACTAGATTGATTTACTTCCACCAAAAAACCCTCCGGGGTCAAACCCCTCAACAGGCGGTAGCTCACCATCTCTGCAGGGGGAGGGATCTCAGAGGGGACCCTGAGCAAGAACTCCACCGTGCAATGATCAGACCAAATGACCTGATCAGTCCTGAGATTCTCAACCTTGAGCCCCAGCGAGAAGACCAGGTCCAACATGTGGCCACCCTAGTGGGTGATGGTAGTAACAGCTTGTGACAGGCCCAGAGATGTAATCATCTGAAGGAAGTGATAACCCAACCTCGATGACTCGACATCAGCCCAAATGTTGAAATCCTCCAGAACCAAACATCTGAGGGACTCCAATGTTTCACCGACCACGAAGTCATCCACTTCCTGCAAGAACTCTCCTGCTGTCCCAGGAGGACAGTAAATCAGGAGAATCCTGCAACCTGCACCTGGACCCCCATGAATGGCCACACATTCAAAAGAACACGGTGTTCTCACTGGGTGCACGGAGAAGCCTAGCTCAGTTCTAAAACAAATAGCCATTCCTCCAGCCCCTGCATTCCACTCTGGGGCAGTGCACAATGGAATACCTGGGGACGGCGGCCTCTAACACTGGCCCAGCATCATCCCCCAACCAGGTTTCTGTAATGCAAGCCAGGTTGACCAAAGAAACAAGATCTGCAATAATTGCAGTCTTATTATTGATTGACCTGACATTGCGCAGCACCACCCTCAGGGGATTGGTGGACAGTGCAGCTCTTTTAGCTGCCTGCCCATTTACTTTCATGGGAACCCTGGGGACAGGTATTAAATATCATCCAAGGGACACAACTTTGTAAGTTTAATGTCGTTTAGGTTGTTTGTGTCTTGTTACTCTGCTACACCTATGTCAGATACTCCAGCTTTGATAGCTTGCAAGGCATCCCACCATTGCTGCTACTGTCTCTGCATCTCTTCTCTTCTCTGCTTCTCAAGTTGCTGCATCTCTTCTTTTTCTCTGTGCCTCTAAACATTGAATTTCTTTTTCTCCCTGCTTCTCTGTCTCTTTTTGTTGTATAGCCCACCATTTGAACAAATTATGGTCAGATCCACCACGGCTGCATAATGAAGTTAGTGAAGTTGAGAGGAATTGTTAAGGAGGTATGGAGAAACAACACGATGATTTGTAAGTAGTAAGATTTGTTATAGTTTCTGTTCTAAGGAAGGCATACACATTATTAGGAAAATATATGGAGGTGTACATTTTAATGGAAGGAATAGGAAGCTTACAAAAGAATCCCAGAGCAAATGCCACTGATGTATGTGTCATCCCAGATGATACTTGCCAGACAGCCAAATGTTAAAGAAAACACAATTGCACATATCCCATTAATGCAAAGCATCAAGGGAAACATATGCAAATCCCCATGATGGTACAGAAGGTGGCAGTACATGAAAAAGTAATGGCTGGCATAAGTTCAGCCTTGGGAATATTTACACAGTTTTTTTGGTTTTTTAAGAGAAACAAGGTTTTGTCCATGAGGTGATGTAAGTTATATTTAAGCAATGTGTTGATGTCAGGAAGTCAGGTGTAATGATGATGGACTGTTAGAGAAAATGTGCTATTAACTTTCAGAGGGGGTCACTTTTGATAAGGGCAAAGTAGTTATGCTTCTGATAATGGAAATATTAGGAAAGTATGAGGTCTATGCAGAAGTAAGTATGTGTTCAGAGTGCAGGCAAATGTGATATGCAGGTTTGTTTTAGAAATAGGTAAAAATAGCAATATATGCAATTAATAGAAGGATAGATAATTACATAGACATATAGATAGAGAGAGAGACAGACACAGACAGACAGACATACAGAATAGGAATGGCAGTGAAGTACTGAAGTGACACCAATCCCACCCCCACCCCGCAGACATGGACAGGCATTGGGGTGTGCCTTTGGGTCATTGCCCATAACACTTACGCTATTTCACCTCACCCTACCCTGCAGATACAGACAAGAGTCGAGGTGTGCCTTGGGGTTTTCAAACTTTACACTCACCCCATTCCATAAGGAAAAATGCTGAAATGGGTACAGTATAACTCATTACCTCCTGGGTGGTCATTTTGTGTCAGGTAAACAATGGATAGTTCAGACTTCATATAGAGCTATAGGAGGTAATGAGATAAGAGAATGGAGTGAACTTTGGGGTTGAAGAATCAAAGGCACACCTCAATACCTGTCACTAGCTGCAGGGTGGGTATGGGGGTGGAATGGCGTGAGCATTACTGTTGACAGTCCCAAGTCACACCCTTGATGCCTGTCAGTCCCTACAGTGCAGGGTGTTATGGTCAGAAACCCTAATGCCCTGGGTGTTTCTTGGTATTTCCAATCCAAGTTTTCAGCATGGGCTTTTTGTGACCCCACCACATGAACAGTGACACTATCAGTTCATTAGCCGAAGGGAGATTTTGCACAGTGACTGTGCCATTTGATACCACAGGTACAAAAACACAGAACAGGATGTAAAAAATGACAACTGTACATTTCTTGCTTCAGTAACTGCTCAGCACATCTGTTGCATGACCTGCTTACTGACATTTTATATCTGCTATGCAATGTACTGCTGCTATGTCTGGGGAGGTACCTTTCCTAGATTGCAAGAACAGCCTCAGAGGAACACACACACAAACACACACAGAGCAGAACACAGCTGCGAAATGATTAGATTGACTACAAGCACTGTTTTCCTTGCAAGACACAAGCAATTGAATCAAAAGCACACAGAAACACACACACACCAGAACACACCAGAAGACAGCGTCAAAATTATTAGCTTTATCTACAAACACTATCTTCTATGCAAGTTGGAGCACGGGGGGGGGTTAAGGCTGGAGATCAGTTATGGTCCATGACATAACCACATTGTCAGAATATTAAATATTTTAAAATAAACATAAATGCAAAAATAACCATTTCAAGAAGAAAATGCAGACTATGACACTTAACAGTTATAGGGTGAGTTAGCACATCTGGACTTATTTGCTGCATATGCATCTCAATTGCTAAGGAGTCCTGACCATGTTCCCCCTTCCTCAAGCCAAGCTAGCTACAGTATGTCTAGCAATAACATGGATGGAAAAATTATGCCATATTTTCAACAAGTTAACATTTTAAAAAGACAGTGCTGTAGACTGAGAAGCAGCTTGTGCAGGTGCATTCATCATGCTAGTCAAGATATGTTCTGGTTGTGTTCCATAAGGCTAACCAGTGGGAGAAGTGGGGGAAATGGATACAAATCTAAAATAGAATCATTTAACCCATTTGTGATTTAAAGTTGCATGACAGAAATGCAACTTCCAGAACTAGACAACATATTCCAAATGAGGCCTCACCATGATCTACACAGTGGCATCACCACCTCCTTCCTTCTGCTGGTAATACCTCTCCCTATGCACCACAGCATTCCACTGGCCCTCCTCACAGCTTTGGTACATTGTTTAACCACATTTAGGTCATCCAATATGATTACCCCCAAATCCCTTTCCATTTTGATGACCATCAACCCCCCCAGGTTCCTGCAACCCTTCCTTATTCAACAGGCAGTTAGCGCATCTGGACTTATTTGCTGCATATGCACCTCAATTGCTAAGGGGTCCTGATCATGTTCACCCTTCATCAAGCCAAGCTAGCTGCAATATGCCTATCAATTACATGATTGGAAAGATTATGCATATGAAAACTTACTCTAAGACTCAAAGTGTGTCTCCTTTGGCTGCCATGATGTCTGTGGTTAATTTGAAACAAAAGACAATGTAACAAGACACTGGCCTCCACCGGAACCATTAAACAATAGAGCAAACTGCACTCTGGGAAGATTGCCTTGGACAAGATGCAATAAAAAACCTGACTAGCAGGTTCCAGGGAGTATAAAACCACTAGGAATGTTAGAAAAATCTTCCCTCCGCACTCATTCACAGGTGTCAATCAATGTATTTGTTAACCATGCTGGTTCATCTTCTTGCTTTCCTCATAGTAAAAATGTGAAACTACATTTGTGTTATTTTAGTCTGCATGTTTTTTGTTACAAATGTGAAGTATCTTTTTAATAAAGTATAAAATATGTATGTGTTCGTTATTTAGTTTGGAGAATATTTGTTTTATTATTTGAAAAAGTGTGATACACTAAATGTGTAGTGCAGTGAACCATTGTAATGTGGAATCAAATGTGTAGCTGAAATAGTCACTGTCATCCTGTTGTTTTCATGCCATACCACGCACAGGAGAAAAAATGACTTCAAAGTAGTTTGCCGTTTCTAGGCTGCAGCTTCATACCATACACTTCATTTGTAAAAAAAAAAATGAAAATCTTGTCACAGAGCAAAATCAGCATGAACTGCTAAAAGAATGCTGATAACTACATTTACAGTTTAGCAAATACTTGAAATCTAACTGAGTGGGGTTTCTGTAAGAAAACAGCTAGAGTCTTTATTAATTATAGCATTGATGATCTGGGCAGTTTCTGTGCTTTTATGATTGTCTAGTTTGATAAAATTAAAAATTTTAAAATTGAAACACTCCTGCTAGCTAGACCTGACACACATAGAAAACAAAAATAGTGAATTAAAGCTATTTAGTAGCTGTTGTCTTACAGAAATCCCAGTTAGCTAGCTCTCAAGTATTATGCAAAGGGAGGGGGAGTGTCAAAGTAGCATTGTTGAGAGGCAAACACTAACCTGTATTACAAATAGATGAGTTCCATGATGTTTCCAGGCTAGTTTATATAAAACATTCCAATTCTGCATATTTCATTTTATGGTATACTCTAACAACCTATAAGGTGATTTTTTGCTACTTAGAACTGGTGCAAAAACTGAAAGGGACTGAGAGGAATAGCCAGATGAGTGCAGACACGACCACTGTAACAAGTGACATCATTGATGATCTGGGCAGTTTCTGAGCTTTTATGATTGTCTAGTTTAATAAAATTAAAAGTTTTAAAATTGAAACACTCCTGCTAGCTAGACCTGACACACATAGAAAACAAAAATAGTGAATTAGAGCTATTTAGCAGCTGTTGTCTTACAGAAACCACAGTTAGCTAGCTCTCAGGTATTATGCAAAGGGAGAGAGGGAGGGGGGAGCGTCAAGTAGCATTGTTGTGAGGCAAACACTAGCTTGTATTACAAATAGATGAGTTCCATGATGTTTCCAGGCTAGTTTATATAAAACATTCCAATTCTGCATATTTTATTTTATGGTATATTCTAGCAACCTATAAGGTGGTTTATTTGTTATTTAGAACTGGTGCAAAAACTGAAAGGAATTGAGAGAAATAGCCAGATGAGTGCAGACACAACCACTATAACAAGTGACATGATTAAAACACACACACACACACCAGAACACAGCTGGACAAGCTACCAATAAAGTATCTAAAAAAATTATTGATTAAACTCACCCAAAATCTAGCAGTGTGTCTCCTCTGTAAGCAGTATTCGCTCTGTGGCTGAGCTGTGACAGACCCTGTAACAAGACACTGGCCTCCTACAGGGGCGATTAGATAGCATATCAAAGGGCACTCTGGGAAGACTGTCTGGGACAAGAGGCCATAAAAGAAACCAAAATGGCAACCTCCAGGGGCAATAAAACAGCCATGGAAAGTTTGAAAAAAAAACTCTCACAGCCAGAGGGGGGAAAAAACACATTGGGAAGAGGTTAGAACAAAGAAAAAAAGGATAAAACATATCTTTTTTCTGATTTTAACATGGAGTTTTCCTTTAATTACTTCCCCAGGCAGCTCTGATAATCAGTTGTTCCAACATGATAGATCCACCTCATGCCCCTCCCACATGAATCAAAAAAAAAGATGGGGGTGGATCTTTAGGAGCTTCTCGGGTGGAGGTGGGGGTGAATCTTACTCCCCCCAAAAAACTAATGCTGCCTCCCACTACTCAGGTTCCAGTTCTTGTACCGCCCATTTAAGAAAGAAAATAGTACCCTGCAACCATTGACTAACGTGAAAGCATATTTATTTGAGGGTAGAAAACATTTCTTGGAGGAGGGTAAGGCAGAGGAGACTATTTACACCTTCAGTCAGTTCCACAGACAGAAAACATGACATCACTCCTTTAGTACATGCAAAACGTCTGCAGGCTCTGCATACTGCAGCTGTAAAAAGGCAGTCAGGCTTCCAGGTTATTTCACTGCCTGTTCTTTTTCCATCACTGGTGCTGGCCGTACAGTCTCAGCTTGGACTTCTGTCTCTCCTAGTTTAGCTGCCATTCTTCTGGTAATCACTCCTGGGCTTGCTGCTGCAGAATCCATACCTTTCTTCCATGCTTTCCTGGTACCACGTCTAGTACCCATGCACAAAACTCCTGGCTTAGAGTATGCATAGCGTAAATCCCACTTCTAAAGCCATCTCTCATTGAGGCACAGGTCAAGAAGCATAGGAAAACCAGGAGCAGCTATAAAATTTGCAGGTAGCACTTTATTATTATCAATAACAATACAGTAAAAATTAAAAAATAAAAATTGTTCAGGATAGCTATTTACAAAGGCAATACAAACAGAGAAAACAAAGTCCTTCATCTGAGGGTATCTCTAATTCCAAGTTTCAGTCTCTTTCCAGCAAAAGATTGCTGCTTTTTTTAATAAGTCTTTACCTAGCAGTGTCAGTGGCTCAGCAGGTTGTACAGTCACCTCTGAGGCCAGAAGATCATAAGACTGTGGGTTCTATCCCCACACCAGGCACTTGGGTTAAATCCCAATATTGACACTGTGGTGCAGCATGAGGGGGGTGCTGCACTCCTGAGGTGCCATCTTTTGGATGAGATGTTAAACCAAGGTCCCATCTGCCTGTTCTGGTGGTAGTTCAGGTGGATGTTAAAGATCCCATGGCACTTCTCGAAAAGAGTAGGGGAAGTTTATTGAAAACAAAAATCAGTATACATCACAATACAATAAATTATAAGAGGAACAGAAAAAGAAAAAGAAGGAAAGAAAGCAAACTTTATAAAAAAAATTCATCTTCACACTGAAACCCATGTCACGATATGGGTCCTTCAAGTGATTGCAAAATCAGAATCAGTAATCCATTGTAATCCTTTCCATAATTCCAAAATCTCATGTCTTGCTTTCTGCATACATTCAGATGCATAAACAGTTTGTTCATCCTTAACAACTTTCCCTACTAACTCAGGGTAAGTACTGTTATTTTGTTGCAAAGTGAATACACATTTAGCCATCCATATGTTCCATTTAATGACTGAAAAGATAAGACACAAAGTATTTAAGTTTCATTTTTTCCACTGTTGTGAAAAATGTCTATACATGATATTCTGATGAGTGATTGACTTAAAGAGGGGTTCCTGCCAAATTAATGTTAGATATGACCAAAAGCCTTTCATAAAAGAGTATTGAAAGAACAGATGTTCTATTGTTTCTATGGTTTGGATGCACTGAGGATGACTGCATAATCTATCTCGTAATTGTTTGTGTTTGTGGTTGGATTTGACGTTCAGTTTTTCATAATAGGATAGCCAGTGCACATCCTATATATGTGCTGGTATTCTGTCGTTCTGTATTAGCTTTCTCCAGGACTGTAGATATGAGGATGGACATTTTTCAAATGGTTTGGGTACTGAACATAGGGAAATAAGTAGGTTTTTGTGTAGATTTTTATGCGATAGAGTCACAATCATCTGTGTGGTGACTTTCCACTGTTTCAGCCTAAAGAAGGAGTCTAATGTACACAGATGTCATTATAGTGTGACGTAATGTTTTCAGGGTGTTAGAATCCCATTGACCAAGCCATGTCTTGAAACTGTTATACAGTCAGGATTCCCACGCTATCTGTCTATGAACTAACAAAGGTTTGAAATTAGTAGTGAAAAAAATGCTGTTAAAAAATAAGGATTTATCATATGCAAACCGTCTTCCTTCACAGGAAGGTATGTAACATTTCTCTTGAGTGGGTTGAGTCAACTACCCCATAATGCCTGAAAGAATATATTAAATATTGTAGTCTCTAATTTCTTTGGTATTGAAAAGATATAGATAGTATATAAGAAAATCTGAATTAAAAATGTTTTTATCTCCAGCAATTAGTAATAATCTTTTTGTCAGAATTTGTGTAAGAATTTTAAAATCAGTGTTCAGCATGCATATAGGTCTCCAGTTCTGTAGGTTACTCTTGTCTCCTTTTTTGTGTACGTATATTAAGGTCCCCATGCTGAAATCCAAGGGGACTTTAACAGCCTGTAAAATAAAATTATATACAGTAGTCAGTTCTGTAGCAAGATGTTCACTCAAAGTCTTATATAATTTATTTGGGAGTCCATCTGGGCCAGGTGTAGTATCCTTCTTTAAAGACAAAATGGCCTCCACTACTTCCAAGGAGGATATCAGCCAACATGCCCTTAAGGCAATATTTGAGGGTACTTCAGGAAGATGGATATCTGAAAAATACCTAGCAAAATTTGTGGAATCAGTCTGAAGGGTGGAGAATAAGTCAACAGAATAATTTGTAACAAACCGGGACATGTCTTCTTGGGCTGTATACTTAATACCTGCAGGACCTACCAGATTCATCATTTACTTATTCCCTACTCTGTGTTAGTTATGGTTAAAGGGACAGACAGACATAATCTGATGGTCACTGGGTGCCAAAGTTGTGCTGGTAATACAGTTGTATGGATTTTTGTCCATGAAACTGCATCATGTCCTTTTTTATCAGGCTCATTTGTTGTGTGAGGTCCTCTCCTGTGGTGCATGTTATTGTCATTAAATTCTGTAAATGGTGATGTTGTTGTAAATAAGCTAAGTATGTAGTGCA
Organism: Neoceratodus forsteri; assembly: GCA_016271365.2. Classification (NCBI taxonomy): domain Eukaryota; kingdom Metazoa; phylum Chordata; order Ceratodontiformes; family Ceratodontidae; genus Neoceratodus; species Neoceratodus forsteri. Next base: position 609,912,468 of record CM057456.1, read on the forward strand.
GCTTTTGGTTTTACTATACTGTTAGAGGAATAGTATTAGATCCCGCTTAGTATCCTCTCACCATGTCAACGGGTCCTCAAAACAGATCAATACTGATTTCCTGGCCAAAATAAAACAATTCAAGGATGTAAGAAAACGTGTATTTTCCAATAGATGCATATTAAACTTCCACAGTCCTGGTCCTTTAAACAGGGAAGGGTTAGTACCCAGTGTTATCAAGACCATTCTGTGGTCAGAAAATTCTAGGGGGCATACTGTAGTTTCTTTAATAGGAAGGCCTTGAGAGATGAATATAAAATCAATTCTTGTTGACAGAGCCCCCTTTTAGAAAGTTGGTGGAATGTGTATGGGTTTTTTCTAAAAGTGCATCTCTAAGATGTGCAGTATGAATGATTTGGGGTACGGAATGTGTGTCGCAGTATAGCTTTTGTGTTTTTGAGTGCTTGCTGTTATCATGCAAACTGAGGCCACAGTTGAAATCCCCTGCAAAGATAATGTGTCTGGAAGTATGGAGGTAGGGTTGGATAAACTTGAGAAGATCAATTTAAGCAGTTTTCATCTGGGGGCATATTGGTTAATAAGCTTATAACTAAGGCTTGTTTTGGATCAAGATGTCTAATATGAGGGCTCTGCCTGGTGCTAAATCATAAAGTTTAATTAATTTAAATTCTGGCATCCTGATGACAATTCCAACTCCAGAGCAGGTGTCCTGTCCCACTGACCAGAAAGAGGGGCCCAGGAGCAAGTCCCTCAGTGCTTGTAAAAGTTCATGTGTTGTATGAAATCTCACATCCTGTAAAAAAATTAACGCATTTCAGATAGCATAGGAAAGAAAATACAATGTGCCTTTTTTCAGATTGCTTAATAGTATTTACATTAATTGAATAGCAGGAGAAAACATCACACATCAGGAGGAGAAAAAGAAAAACACATTTCCTAATCAGATGCATTTCAGCCTACATTTCCTACTGCTCTGTTCCTTCCCTTTTGTTTTAGTCCTAGCCTTGCATTTCTGAGGGCCTGACCTCCCTCCTACCTGTGCTTCTGTGTCTGTAGTCCCCTCCAGGTGTGAGGAAGCAATCGAGGAGGAATCTGTGTCCCCACCAGTCTTCTGAAGGGTCCTGTAATATCTCATATTTATTGGCGACTGCAATGGTAGTGGTTTTAGTAGTTTTGGGGGGGTCTGATTTTTGTTGGTTCCTTACTGACCGTCTAGTAATGCTTGGTGTGGGGATCTTAGGAGGGGGCATGTCGGCCATCTGAGGGGGGCCACTAGTAGAAGGGTCTGTAGACATGGGGGATTGGAGGTGGTGCACTACTGGATCCGGAGGTCTGGTGAGAGGAGGAGGAGGATCTTCAGTCTCAACTGGGGGCAACTACAGTAGGAGCCTCAGGTGTTTCAGCAGGAGTGGGGGTCATCGTCTGTGGTGGGGGGGTCTCTCGCATATTTTAGCTTTTTGTGCTTGTGTAATCAAAAACCTCTGTTCTGCCCCCCATCGTGGTCAATCTGATTATGCGCTGCCCATACACAGTTTTGGAAAGTATGACCCATTTCTTTGCATAAATTACATTTACATTCATTTAAACAGTCGGTACTCACATGCCCCAATTCCCCACAAATCGTACATTTGATCTTATCACAGGCACTACTGAAGGGCATTGGATCCCCACATCTGTAAGTGGCCTTGGGCTGGCCAGGGTAGAATAAGACCCCTCTATCCCTTTCTAAAAAGAAAGAATTGGGGAGATGAATAACCCCTGAGTCATTAGATTTGAACAGGATCTTTACTTTCCACCCCCAGTCCATATGTTCTCTGAGTCCAGGATTGCCTCCAGATCCCCTACAACAGTGCAATGAAGTTTCAACCAGTACACCACGTCAGACATACTGACACTTTCATTTCTGAATAGAATGGTTATGATTTTGTAGGAAGGTTTAGTAAGAGGTATTGCAAGAAAAGGAGTCCATAGAGTAGTTCTTTTTAGTGTATGATATTTCGCCCAGAACCTCTCCAGGCCTCAAGTAGTCTTAAAACTAACATCAAATGTGGTTTCTCCTGAGATATGTATAAGTGCATGAATTTCATGCAAAAAAAATGTAATCGAATCCTTCAATAAAGTTCTTGCCACAAATAGCCAGTCTGGGAGTTCAGACATGTCACCAACATAGGACAGTCTGACAGCATTATGTCTTTTAGCTGGGAGGATAGGCGTTTTGAAAAGGGATGCAAAAGGCTTCATGGGTGCCTCATTCCTGAGATTGAGAGGGGCTGCTACAGACTGTGTAGATGCTGACCCTTTAGTAGAAGCAGTTTGTAGGTTTTGAACTGTAGTTTATATCTGCAGCAAAGTGCTAGGAATATTCAGAACTGGGTGTTGTGTAAGGGCCAAGTCATCCGGGAGCTGCAAGGCATCTTCATTGTCAGGGCCAATGCCTTGTTTGTGGGCCTGTGATGGGGGAAGCCTCCATGTAGGGGTTTGGGGAAAATATGATGCAGTAGGCATATAAATAGGGGAGGATCCTGATTGCCATTGTCCTGTTTCTATGTTGCGTTCTCATCCTGCGCCTTGTAAGGCTGTTTTAACTGACCAGTCCCCAACCTTAGATATATTCTCCACCGTATTATTTCCCACAGTTTCAGGAGGTAAAAAACTACTTACTGAAGTCACTGGCATAGTATGCTATTGTTGAGAGCAGGGGTCCAAGGTATTAGCATCTAGTTGCACAGCTTCAGTTCCATCTGGAGGCGATCCTTTTAATGTGCTGAGGTCTGTGTTCAGCTGGGCAAGTTTGACAGACCTAGCTGTGCTGTCAAAATGGAGCTGCCAAATTTTCTGTTGCAGGGAAATATTTCAAAAAAGGAACTTATGCTCCTCAGCCTCCAAACGCTTTTGTAGTTGTTGCGACTCTGCTGTGTCTCGTCCTGAAAATGACTGTGGGACTTCCGAATCCTCCAATGAGTCTTCTTCATTTTCTGCGTCCATAGGGCATGCAGGCCAATTATGGGTTGGTCTAACATCCAGGATTGCTCCAGGTTGAGCTGATTTCTCCAAAATTTCACGTCGTTCTGCTCCATGTGCAGAAACTGTAGCAGTCTCCATGTTGTTCAAGATGGGAGAGGAGAGGTGCTCTCCCACCTCCATATCCTCCAGCCACTCCTCTGGCCACCATCTGCCATCTTGGCAGACTGCCAAGACAGCTGAGAGTCCCCCTACAGTCAGAGTAGGGGTATTTTATTGAAAGAAAATTCATAACAGAAAAAGAAAAAAAAACAAAGATCCTCTAGAGATACACAGTCGCTGTATAATAAAAATAAGGAAAAGCAAATACTGTACTTCGATCACAGTAAATCAGCTAATCATAAATAGATAAAAAGGAAAACACATCATACAGGAATCGACAAAATGTGCACCCCTAAAAATTAAACAAAATCCTCTCCCCCCAGAAACTCCCACCCCACACAGTGAAAAATACACAATATAATCTAGAATGTTAAGTGAAAAATAAAGGAAAAAAGAAAACAGCTACTATTTATGTAGTCTGTAATAACCTTTGTAATCCATTCCACAGTTTGCAAACTTGTTCATAAGAATTATTTTCCAAATCTTTTAGATAAAACTCCTTAAAGGCCGCTTCACACAGTTTACTTACTGATAAATATGTCATTCTAATTTGTTGAAGCACAAATTTGCTTCTGGCCTGCATAAACAGAATTTCAAGATTGCAAATATAACCTCTAAAGTACCCCTGTTATATTTTGCTAATGTAACCCCCCCTACAAATGGGGGTTCCCAAAAAGTCTTCCTCGAGCTTGCCTAAATGCTCACTGCCAGGCTGGTATCCTGCGTGTTAGTTTAAATGTGATTGCCAGAGAGTGCCTGTATAGCGCTCTGTGTACTGTCTCTTTAAGAGCTCCCTGGATTGCAGTCATAAGTAATCTGAGAGGGAGTTCTGTTGAAATATGTAACTGTTTGCTGAAAATCATTTAGAGTGATAATGATAATGTAGTTTGTCTAACCTGCCTTCTTTGCAGCAAGGACTGTTTTGTTTATCCCCACCATTTGGCCCAGGACTGCGAACTGGACCAATCAGTTCTGGTGGGACCTAAAATGGAGCCGGACTACAGGAGCTGTCTGGAGTCAAAATCTGTAGGAATTATAGTTTGGGGCTTTTTACACCTTTGTGCACCTGAAGGGGAAGCCTTTGTTGTGACTGACAGGAGGATCAACCAACCGAACCTTTTGGATCTTGGAGAATTTTCCAGGCTGCTGCAGCTAGTTTCCATTTTGAGCTGAGAAGTGAAGAAGTAACAGCTCAAGTGATTTTGAGCAGCAGTTATATGTAGTTTTGCATAGGAGAACTGTGAAAGGGCTGAGTTTTGGTCTGCCTGCTGTCCCTGAGAGGGAAAATAGAGTTTATTTGGACTGAATCCGAGTTGTGAGGACTATTTAAGCCACTGGACTGTGACCAGGCTTTAACCTAAACAAGACTGAAGATTTGCTGAATGTGATCGGCCTGTCAGGATTTCCAGCTGCTTTTGAATCCCCAGTTTGTGCAGAGACTTTGCGATCGTGACCGGAGAGAGGTTTGCCTGTACAGTAGAATTTTCTTTACATGTAAATGTGCTGTGTATTGAAAGTGGGTCATGATTTGGTTCCCTACTGTGTGAACTGTGTTCTGCTTACTGGAAGCTTTATCCAGCCTAATCAGACTGAATCTACGTTCATCTTCATTTGGCCTGGGCCATGCCATGCTGGCCCTGCCAGACTACCCCACTGCACAGAGAAAGCCACCAATGAGAGATCTGCCTGGGGCTCAGCCCCCTGCTCCACGCTTGAACAGGAATGATGCCTCAGTGAATTGTATGGGCTCTGCTTCTCCTGGCACTCCAGATTAACCACCTGCTGTCTCGATTTCGTCCAGCCTGTGTCCAGTCTTGGGTATCATGAGTAATCATCAGGGTAGCTCCCTGCAACAACAGCCTAATCTAAAAGTGTGTCATATGATTGTCTTGTTGTTTTCTTTTCACAAACTGATCCCTTCAACTCCGGATTACAAATAGTGTGTGTTGTGCATGCTGTTTTCTTCCATCACAGGGCCCCAACCAGCTGCAACGTTCCTGGCTAGCCCACCATTCTCCATCTTTGTACCAGAGTGTGTGACTGTTTATGGACCCTGAAGTGCATGCATAACTGTTTGATTGATAGAGCCTTTAAGCAAATTAACCTGATTACACCCTCCCCTTATTCAAGCCCCTTAAACAAATCAGATCTAATTATTTTTGCATTTACCCTGACTGTGGTTCCAGTTTGTGCAAGAGTACTGCACTGCTGTTATTTGTTGTGTATAACCTTGTTTTACAGGGTGTCCCCAGGGCCAGGCCAGAGGAAAGCCCTGGTGGTAAGTGCAAACAGTGTGGGTACTTGTGTGGTGTATTAGGCGTATTGAGAAAGTGATTATTGTGTATTGTTCTGGCCACTAGTAAGGAAAGTGAGGGGGTTACAGTATCCTGGAGGGCTGTGTCCAGGTTAGCTTGACCACTACCAACCCTGACCTCTGGGTGGAGGCACCTGTTTCAGAACTCAAGCCCCTTAATCTGCTACTAGCCAAGCAGGCAGGGGTAGTAGCCCTTGGGATAGCACCACCTAGGGGTTACACTAATCTACCTGAGTAGTCCCCCTGTGGTGAGTTGAAATAACAGGTCACACAAGAGTCAACATAAATGGTACAACATACCTTGTTTGGTATGACCATTATTATGGAGCAAAAACAAAATAACCAAAATTTAAACCAGAAACAGCTTGCTTCAGCGTACTTTGAAATATATTAAAAACAAAAAAAAAATGAAATGAAGGTAGCACAATTACTCTGCCAAAGCTCTAGCAAGAGTACCTTATTTTGTGCAAATCACCAGAGAGCAGGAGGTCCTTTCACTGACTCTCCTAAAGCGCATCTGACTTCACGCTGGAGCTAGGCTTCATTTATAGGAGGGAGACTCCGCCTCCAGAATGAAAACCACTCCCCTCTATTAATAATTGTTTTAAAAAATACATTATGTTCAGGCTTACAAAGAACAATATGTGGATTTAGGCAATACATCTTTAAGTTTAATCCATGAATATGCTCTGTAAGTGAAACTAGAACCAGGATATCACTTAATACAGTCCATATTACTAAGAAGTGGGCTAACTTAACATGAACTCCTCCCCAGTTCTAGCCAGGGCACCCTCTTTCTCCCTATAAAAGAAAGCAGCAAGGTGCTGCTGAATCCCCATAGGAGAAGGCACTGCGCAAGAACCACCTTAGTGATTGGCTCTGGAAGATCACAGAACTCACAGGTCTGTTTTCAAACTGTTTATAGAAATACATTTCCAAGTTGTTTAGTAAAGCAGAGGGAAACATTTGGTTCCCTAAATACAAACCGTCTTAGAAGCTTTAAGAAATAGGGGATGCTGTAAAATAAGAGTGAAACAGTTTGATACCCCTTTGTACCATTGGGAAAATAATGTAAACAGAGATACACATCTTCAGAGATGCTTAGAAATAATGTTCAGTTTCCTTATGTGTTTAAACTGTACTTGAAAGACCCTTGACTGTGTACTTAACATGCCGTTGGGCATTTACCTTACTAGATTGCTTGAATTTAATTGTCTTTCAGATGCAGTCTCTTCTGTTCACATAGTATTGCCGTCGGCTTTCCCTTTTGGTATTTTTGCCGTCGGGCGTTAAGAGCTCCCATGCGGTTTGTACCTTTCGCTCTATCTTAACTTGAACAGACACCCTATCTAGTGCCTTCAGGAAAATCATTCTAAAACATAAGGGGGGGGTCTCTTAACACTAAATATCCCAAGGACAAAACAAAGATACGACGAGCGTTACGCAGCAGGGGGCCAGTCTGACCGCGTAACCAAGCACCACAGGGAATTCACACAGGGACACAAATGCACAGGATTACAGACACAAGAAAGGAAACAAAATGATTACTGTTGCGCAACAGATTTCTACAAGGAGATACAAAACAAACATGATATAGGGAGGGGGAACACCGGGGGGGGTTCATCAACCTCATTTCCCCCTCTTTAAGTACAAACCAGAATATCTTGATTGGTTTGAAATACACATTCCCACAATTGAAAGTTCTGGGGAATGGGAATGAGGCATCCACCCACCCTCACAGAAGTCTCACCCCAGGGCACCCTAGAAACAAATGTACACAATACAATATACAAAATTCACTACTATTCATAATTACTCATCATTTGCCCTGGGGTTAGTCTGAACACTAGGAGTTCCATTCTGGTTACAATCAATGTTAGCACCATATCATGAAAGAAAATCAGCATTTTTATGCCTACTACCAGGTCTATGTTTAATCTCGAAATGGTAGGGCTATAATGCCAAATACTAACGTAATATGCGGGCATTTTTATCTTTCATTTGATTAAGCCAGCATAAGGGGTTGTGGTCTGTTACTAGAGTAAAATGAGTTCCCCATAAATAATATTTAAGGCTTCTATAGCCCACTTGATTGCTAAACATTCCTTTTCAATTGTAGTGTATTTTTGCTCTCTAGGGTATAATTTACGGCTAATGAATATGATAGGATGTTCTTCTCCATTGATATCCTGACATAATACAGCACCTAATCCAGTCTCAGAAGCATCAGTCTGTAGCATAAATGGCTTGTCAAAATTGAGAGATTGTAGCACTGGGGCAGAACACAATATAGCTTTTATTGTTCTAAAGGCTTCATCATAAGCAGAAGACCAAGGAATGTCATTTGGGACCTGTTTTCGGGTTAAGTCTGTTAATGGGCCTGCAACAGTGGCAAAATCAGGGATAAAACGCCTGTAATATCCAGCCAGACCTAAACATGATCTTAATTGTTTTTTTGTTTTGGGAATAGGGCACTGAGCTACTACTTTGACCTTCTCTATTTCAGGCCTTACTAGGCCATTACCTAAAATAAAACCTAAATATCTGGTCTCAGTCATGGCTAATCTACACTTGGAAGGATGAATAGTTAAACCAGCCTTTTTGATAGTGGATAGAATATTAGTCAAGTGTGTAAGATGGGATGACCAATCGGGGCTAAAAATTACCACGTCATCCAGATAAGCGGAGCAATAAGAAGTATGTTCATTTAATAATTTATCCATGTACCATTGGAAGGTAGCAGGAGCTCCGTGTAAACCAAATGGCATATAGGCAAATTGGAACAACCCCTTTGGAGTGCTGAAGGCTGTCTTTTCTTTAGAATGCTCCTCCAAAGGAATTTGCCAATAGCCTTTGGTAAGATCAAGAGTGGAAATATATTTTGCCTGTCCAATGTGATCTATGATGTCATTCACTCTGGGAATTGGGTAACTATCAAACTGGGAAACTTTATTTAGTTGACTGAAATCTAAACACAAACGAATTCCCCCTTCTTCTTTGGTACAACCACCATAGGGGAAGACCAAGGACTTTTGGAGGGTTCAATTATTTTTAGATGTAGCAATTTCTCAATTTCTTCTCCCACAGCAGATCTACTTTTTTCAGGCAGACGGTGTGCCTTTTGTCTTATAGGGGCAGAATCAGTAGTAATAGTGTGTACCGCATCATTAGCTTTACCTGGGACGGTAGTAAAAAGTCTAGTGAATGTTTGTAAGACTTGTACTAAGTCTCTATGTTGTTTGTTAGGTAAATTAGGATTTATCTGTACATCATTTATACTTTCTTGGGTTTCAAGTCTTTTGTAGGCCATATCCAATTCTGTCTCAGGTCTATTAGGCATAACATAAAAGTTAGTTTTTATGTCAGATTCAGGTTGTTCATGCCATTTTTTTTAAAAGATTAGCATGATAGATGGGGTGGGACTTCCGTCTCCCGGGTATTTTAACTTGGTAGGTAACAGGACCAGTCTGAGAGACAATAGTGTAGGGTCCCTGCCATTTCATTAACAGTTTGTTGTCATTAGATGGTAACAATAATAATACCTTGTCACCTGAATGGAATTTCTTTTCTTGTGATTTGTTATCATAATAAAACTTGTGTTTCTTTCGTGCTTCTATGTTGTGTTCATGTGCATCTTCTATATATCAAGCTAACCGTTTCCTCAAATTAACCAAATAATTCAGAATATTGGTGTATATCTGGCCATATACTGTATCATATTAGAAAGCCACACTAATCGCCATCTACTAGCGAGAAATACCCATAAATGTGTCATATAAATACAATCTAATGTGAAATGAGTCATTGTTTCCAATGGAGCTAAGCATTCAGTATATGGACATGATCTATCCTCAATCAGTATATCCTTTCAATTCTCTCTCTGTTGTTTACTTTGCCACATGTACTCAACCATAAATTATCTCACATTTGTACTGGTATCCATGCATTGCAAAGCTGATGGAGAGCCAGATGGAGTTTCTGTGGTTGGCATTCTTTTTGTTCAGGATCGCCTGGACCAATAGAGCCAAGAATTGAGTCATATAACTCTCCCCTGTGTAGTGTAACAATCTGAGATTTTGTGATCTTCCATAGGTTAAATTTTTTATAGAGGGTTTAAGATATGGTGGTATTTTCATTAAGGGGATAATTTTCAGGTGCCTTCATCCCATTTCACAAGAAAAGGATACAAGACACTTAACATCCATTGTTTGCAAAGAGTCTCCCCTGCACGTACTGCCCATTTCAGGGTCCCCTCCAAAACAGAGTGTGGAAAGACACCAGAGGGTGAATCATTCCTACACCTCCCTGGCATCTGCTTAAGTATGTAACAGCCCTCTTAATAGGATTGAGTCTGCTACCTCAAAGCATGTTAAAGAAAAGACTATAAAACCTAGTTTCTAACCTAAAAGGGACAGGGAAGACTCATGCAATATACAATAACATGGGTATTATAAACTGTTTTATGACAGAGACACTCTTGAATTTTGACATCTGCCACCCTTTCCATTAAGATACAGGGAGTTCACCCTAGTCAGTGCCTTCTCCCAGTTCAAATAAGCCATTTCCTTGTCCCCCATGTGCACACTTAATATTTTGAGTGGCCCAGATGTAATTGTTATACTGGCAAACCTGTCTATCGAAGCCCTGTTGGCCTATATACATCCCACTACTTTTCTCTTTGTTAACTTTTGCCCCCATCAAATTTAAAAAAGACAGTCATTCTCCTACCACAGCCTCAACACTAGGTTCCAATCTACAGAATAACAGGAGGTCATCTGTATAAGCCAGTAACTTAATAGTATTACCATAAGGGCCCGTCAGCCCACAATATCTGGGTTGTCCCATATATGTCTAATACAAGGGTTCAGATAAAGGACATATAATAGGGGGCTAAGTGGATAGCCTTGCCTCACTCCTGACTGTAGGGGGATTTTATCACCAACTATTCCTCTTATTAAGAGATTAGACATGGAGGAAAGCCATACGTCTCTATAATCTGAAACAGACACGTATGTGACACTCTGCCAAAGGCCTTACTCTGGTCCATAGCTAGGAGAAATCCAGTCTGTGCAGTCTGGGAACAGAACTGCAAACAGTCTCTAATAAGAAAGAGATTTTCCTGTATAGTCCTCCCTGGAACCGAGCATGCCTAAGAGGGATGAATCAAAGTATGTAGACAGTTTTGCATTCTGGTATTCAAACTAGTGGTCAAAATCTTCCAGTCTGAATTTAGAAGGCATATTGGCCTCCAATTTTTAAGAGACAGTCGATCTCCTTTCTTAAACAGAAATTTCAAAAGACCATTAGAAAAGGCAGGGTGAATTTTATGTCTCTTGGAAATTTCCTCAAACACTAATTGTAACATTGGGGCAATTTTTGTAATATACAGCTGATAAAACTCTATAGATAACCCATCCCATTCTGGGGATATATTTTTCTTCATTCCTTTAACAGCCTGGATATTTCCTTTTAATGTTATGGGAGTAAGTAAGGCTTTCCATTCTTCCTGTGGTAGAGAGACCTGTGAATTAGAAAAAATGTTCCACTCCATCTTCCTCCTGTCCCTGTAACAGGGGCATGGAGGTCTTGAAAGTGTTGTTTAATTATATCCTATCATTCTTCTGTGATAGAACAACGTTTCCCAGTGTTATCCCATAATTCCATCAACTGTATATTATCTAATTTAGATTTACAGGCTGCATAGGAGTCACATGTTGGAGTTTTATGTGTTCCAAAACTTAATTCCTTGTGTAACGTGGCTGCCCTGTCATACTGGTATAGTTTATCTGCAATTTAATGTTGGTCATTTGTACAGAGTAATCTGCCCCATGAAGATGAGAAGCAGAAAACAAGTGCTGTAAGTGGTCCCTTAAAGCCAAATATTTCAAGAATTTCTTGTTTTGATGCCGTGCTCCTTGTTTTTGTAACCAAGTTCTTAACATTTTTTTTGTGTCTTCCCACTAATCCCTGGCTGAGTTGTACAACACTAGTACGGACATTCAAGCTGCCAATTCATTCAGAATATCTTTTGTAATCTCCCTGTCTTGTAACAGTGTGGTGTTGGCTCTCCATCTGATTGTTGAGGGCTTAGTGATAAGCTAATTTCCACATGCAATATAAGATGGTCAGAAAATTCACATGGTACTGTTCCTAGCCGAATAATTGTACTGTGACAGGGAAGAAAGAAATAATCGTTCCTAGTGGCCAACAGGCCTTAATAGTAAGTTTTCCCTGGGGTTAACCTCTTAACTCATCGGTTCTGAGACACCATTTTGAATTAAGGTTAAGCAATGGAATCCTTGGACTTTGAAAAGCACTATTGGAGCCAGTGAGTTAATAGCATAGGCATCTTGCAGACCTGTTTTATCAATACACTGAAGCAAAGAGTTTGTATCACAGTATACCTTCTTAGCAACTGTGGTTCTATCACACATATCAATGGAGCAGCTAAAATCGCCCCCCAAAACCACCATTCTGGCCGCAGCTAAATAAGATTGGATTGCCTCAAACAATGCTATTCTTTCACTTTTCACTTGTGGGGCATAACCATTTATGAACCTGCATGCACTTCCTTTACACAGCCCATCCAAAATTAGGACTCTCCCAGGTATTAAATCGATTAATTTCTGTAATTTAAAAAGTTCCCCATTAAACAGTACCCCCACCCCATCAGCCTTATCCATGCCAAAAGACCAATATAAGGGCCCCTATATCCATGCATTTTTGAATGGTTCAGGTGATAAGAATCAGCCATCCAAGTCTCCTGCGCGTATATTACATCAAAGTGTAGTTGTTCTAAGGCTAAAAATACTGCAGTTCATTTTGTAGTATTTTTAATGCTACACACAAAGAGGTTACAGGGAGAGCAATCATTGGTCATCTGTTGTGGGTTAGGTGTATGATGCCGGCATATTCCTTCAGGGGTCTATTTTTTCACCCACCAGGTGTTTCTTTTTCCTTTTCCGTCCATCTTGTACCTCGGGCAACAGTACAAAATGGGTAGAGGTGTGTGATTCTTGACCTTCAAGATCAGAATCCCCCCAGTTTTTTTGTAGATAGAAATACAAATCCATTTGTAGTAGTCACTGGAGAAGCGTGAGCCACCTGCAATCTGGCACTCCTCCTTTTCACAGGTTTAAACCAATCAGCGGGAGGGGGCATAACAACATCGCTGTGGGATTCCCTGGCTGGCATGCCCGTCTCCTTGAAAACTGGTGGGGCAGATGCTGGCTCACTTCTATCCATGACCCCTTCTGATGCAGTATCTGCTGTAGGTCTCGTGGATTGCTCATTTTGTTCAGTAGTTCTTGGCTGTGCTGTGTCAGGCCCCTCATGTTCCTGTTTATGGGGAGCAACCCCCTGTTCCATATCAGTGGTAAAGTGTGGTCCAGCTGCTTTCTTTTGGGCATCCCTGATGGTTATGTCTTGGCCAATAACATATGTGCCATTGTGGGTAGCCCACGGGCATTTCATAAACGAATGACCCCTGACATCACAAAGGTTGCACTTTACCACATTTTTGCAGGCAGTACTAATGTGGTTATATTCTCCACAAAGGACGCAACGCAATTTATCGTAGGTGCTGGCTAGACGAGTTTTGTCTCTGCACTTATGGCAGGCCTTAGGTTGTCCTGCGTAAAAGCATACCTCTCGATTTTTTCCTGTAAAAAAACTGTTGGGTATATGTAGGACTCCAGTTTGCTGCAGTTTAACTCTGAAATGCCATCCTCCCATCCAGAATTGTTCAGAGTGTATTACTGGCTCTGGGGCACTTAAGACATCGCATTTATTCTGAAGCCAGTGATGGATATTGCCAACACTGACTCCTTCATTCCTAAACATAATAGTTACTCGTTTGATTAAAGGCATAGTAAGAGGGATCACAATGAAGGGGGGCCATAAAGGTGCACATTTATTTTGGTTGTATTTAAACCAAAAGCATTCTAGTCCTCGGGGAGAGTTGAAACTGATGTCAAAATAGTCCTCTCCCAGGATGTGGATAAGGGCATGCACATCTCCTGGTGAAAAATGTAGAGATTCCTTAATCAGCTTTTGACCTATGTATTTTCTGTCAGGAGGCTTAGCCAAATCACCCCTATAGCGCAGCCGTACCACATTTTTTCTGGGTTTAGGGGTGGATCTATCAAAAAGGTCTGAAAATTTAGGTGGGTTGTGGGTCTGGGGGGTGGAAGATCCCCCCCCCATTGCCCTGGCTTTCCTCATCCCTAGAGCCAGCACCAGTATGGAATTATTCAGAATCCTCTATAGGTTCCCCCTCAGAGTCAACCCCATGCATGTTATTTCCAAGTCCCTGAGCTGTGGATTTTGCAGCATCCAGTACTGAGACTACCATTGGGATCTCCTGAGGATTAATATTATCAGGGTCTCCACCCTGTTAGTCCTCTCCACCTCCGTGACAATCATCTCAGTGGAATTGACAGACTCATCAGACTCTACTGGTACAATAACAGAGGGTTGCTGAGGTACAGCATGTATAGAGGACCCAGTCCTAGTAAAGAGAAAAGGGTGTCCAGTTTCCTGATTTGTCAGGAGAGCAGTAACATTACAATATAACAGTTGTGCAGGGTGAACAGCAGAATCACTTACCCTGCTCATTCCTCGTTTACCACTCTCATCTGCAGGCAGTCTAGTAGCTAGTGGTTCAGCATGTATCGCAGTCGCGTCCTGGGATGTACCTTCCATGCGCGAGCCACCACTCACAAAGTCCAAAGGAAGATCGGGAATCCAGATGCCTGACCCATCCTGTCTCCATCCAGCATCTTGCAGCGCAGCCTCGGGGGGCCATTGAAGGGCATAACTTTCGGGTGTACAGATATGAAATGCTTCTTTCACCCTTTCTCTGTCCGTCAGTCCTATGGACATGCCACCAGACCCGGATGGACAAGGTTTCCATTTTGTTTTGGTGTCAGTTTTTTTCTCGATTTTCCTGCATTTGAACTCTTTTTTTTTTTTCCAAAGCTTTCTTCTTCTTCTTCTTCTGAATATACAAGTCTTCCTCCTGCGCCATTTCCCTGGCCAGTTGCAGCTGTTGTTTCTTTATATTTGTCTCTAACAATTCTTCTGCCATACCGTCGTCTATTTCAGTGCATACCATATCCAACTGATGTTGGTTGAGAACCACCTCAGTGTCCATTGTTAAAGCATCATTTACAGTAGGTACAGACTACAAATGTGAGACTACCATGTTTTCTACAGACATATTGGGGGAGTCCCCCTTAAGCTGCTTCTCCTCCATCTCTCCTGCAGTATCCAGCTCCTCCATGACAGGAAATGGGTCGGCAACATCCCCTTCCTCAGAGCAGGGGAATTTCCCCAGTGTCCTGGCCAAATTTCCCCTATTCACTAAAAAAAAACCACTAACAGCTTAATCTGGTTCAATGTCAGTTGGCATCCATCTGTATCCCCCGGACGAGGCTGAAAATAAGCAGAATTGTCTATTCCTGCTTTCCCGGCCAAAAATAAATAAATAAAATAAATTAACTTCTGCAACCTCAGCTCGCTAACAGACATCCTGTTTCTCATAAAATGCATTAGAACTTTGTAAATGTCTTTGCAAGTGCAACAAAATAGAACATGGTGTCACAAAACTGACCTCCTGTTGATAGCTCTGCAAAAGTTTGTGCTGCATCTCAAGGTTAACCCCTTGAGTTCCAAATAGCTTTTTGCAACCATTTCAACAGTATAACTATACATAATTTCAAACAAAGGGATCCCAGTATCACATACAGTTTCACAGAAAGATTAACATATATTTTTATAACCACAGATACACAAGGGGGAAGAAAAGACAGAAACAGCAAGTGAAGGCAGAGAGATAGAGAGAGAGAGATGGAGAATTGTGAGACCATCAGAGCAATCAATTCCTAGGTCTCATAAGAAAATTTGGTTGAGGAACCAGACAGAAAAGGAGAGAATAGAACAGATCCTTGCATTTAACTCTTTCTGTATAAGAAATGGTACAGGGCCTTATTCAACCCTGTCATAGGAAATACGACTCGCTGTGGACCCCCTGGGAGCTGGGTAAGTGACGGGGAAGGGAACAGATAGGGCTGGTCAGTAACCAAGCACTAATGGCAGCAACGGTGATGGTAAATAAAAAATAAATAAAAATAAAAGTCCCTCAGACTCATGATAGGGTGTATGCTTTTTGCGCTGCTGCTCTCAGATTCTCAATATATGACGTCATTTTAGTCCTTAGTCTTTATTTTTACTCCATCACTTTAGGAAATGTTTTTTTTCCTTTTATAGAAAGTAATTTGATATGCAGTTATGGTGTCAGGATTAATAATTTTACCAATATTTTCAGTGTATGATGTACCTGTTGTGAGCAGATGGAAAACTGTACTGAGAGTAAAGTGAATGAAGTGATATCATGCTGTTTCCCAGGGAACACTGTACCTGTGAGAACTCAGGGCAGAGGCAGCAGTGACAAATTGTCTTTTCATCCTCACGTTGTTGATCCTGTCCCTTTTAATAACATTTTACAGTGGTTAGTGACTAGGAAACAAAATACCTGCTGCTGTGAAACATAATAAACTGTTAATTTCATTTGATGTTAACAATGGTGGATTCCACTTTTAACTTGTTTCAACTTTGTGTATGCTCTTACTCAACAGTAATAACTTATATGATGATAATGATGTTAAATATATATGTATGTTTGCTGTTATTATTTATTTATTACTGTGCAACAATGTATGATAAGCATGCCAAGGATGTCATTGTAAACGAGCCTGACAGCTCATATGACCTAACGTCATCCTATTTATTATTCTTTTAAAGGGACATGGTCAAACCTTTTTGTATCATATTATTTCTAGGTAAAAAAACACATTTCACGATTGTTTACCTTGTTTAAAACTCATTGATGTTGCTGGTTATTTTATCTGTCTCCTTTCTTAGCAGAACTAAAATGCATGCTAATGATGTACTTTGTATACCCAACCTTATTTTGTTTCAAATCCTTGGTCGACTCTTACGACATGCTTCCAGAACATTAGGAACACCCCCAAAACAGTGCTGCCACTCATGATGCAATAGTCTCCTTCCACTGCATTATCCGTGACTAGACTGTGTTGGGGGTGTTTCCAAGTCCATGAAAGATGCAGTGGGAATTGATCAAGGACTGTAAACAAACATGTTTTTGTGTGATAATACCAGTATAGTTGGCTGTCTGTTTTCACTTTTAAAAATAAAAAAAAATTAGAATCAAACTACCACTTACATCAGCTATCTCTACAAAATGTGACCACTCATGAAATGTTTTTTTTAACTAGAGACACTTTGAGGCCTATGAGAGTTAACAGTGTCCCTTTAATAAATGAAAAGTGAGTGAGTGAGTGAATGCATGAAAGTTTAGTGTCACACATCAACATTATTTATTTAAATAAAGAATATTTTGTTATAAACAAACCTCAGCAGTAAAAATAACACACAGCACATTATATACAGTATTTAAAATTATCTTTTAAAAGACTTTTCTGAAGACCTTGTTGCCAGTAAAAAAATTATTGAGGCAGCTTTCAACCAATGCTATTGCACCCGTCAAAGTTTATTGACTGCTTTACTTTTTTTTTCAAAGCTTTTATGTTGACGCCCAAGTGTTTCAGCATCTGGTATTTGATGCCAGGATTACTCAAGCTGTAGGCTTTCCCTTAGTAACACAGACCGAGTCATTAGGTTGACTGGAGACCCCCTTTTGCCCTCTGGGATCATTGCCATAGTGAGCTGCTTTTTATAGGGATTCCTCTGAGTAGGGACAGAGACCAATTATTGGAATTAACTTTATCTACTGTGCCTGAGAGGCTGCTGCTTCTTGCATCACTGATCCCTCAAAATGTGACAGTGACCAAAGCTTTAGAGAGAGAGAGAGGTGGAAGGCAAAAGCTAGACTATGAGGCAGGCAGCACGAGGCAATCCTCTGGAGAGTGTTGATTAGTTGTTTATCCTGAGCAGGTGTTTTTGTTTTAGTATAATATTTTGGGCAGTAAAATCAAACACTCAACCAGCTCTCATGGGGGGCAGCCCTCATTATACCATACAGGTACTCAGAAACCCCTTTATCCCACATGAAGGTGTGCTCCCGTACATGAAGCTGAGAATTCATATCCCTCTGTGATACTCAAATAACAGATACTATAATGAGGCCAACAGCTCTATTTTTGTGGTGTTTTGAGCCAATTTAGTGTATCTCTGAATTCATGAGGCTTCATTTATAGGACCCTTTTCTCCACAGTCTCAGAGATGGTGACCCATATTTGGCTGGTGACTGGTTGCACGTGTGATGCTTTATCCCTTCTAGCAGCTTAAATAGCAACAACCATGTTATGCAGATTAAAATTAACACATACATCCCCCCAACAAAAAAAGTGGAAGACATCAGCAGACCATGTTTTTCCTTCTTTGAATACATAAACTTTTGTGATAATAAACCATGCTGAGCATACTGGCCTTAGGACGTTGCCCTTTGCTTGTCCCAGCTCCAGGTCAGTAATTTTCTTTTTCATGTAAACTCCATTCTTAAGACCTCATAACCAAAAACAAACATTCAGAGTAACTGGAAAGTGACTTAATGCACTAGAGCATTTCTCTGTGGGCATTTGGGATTATGTGATTCACATGCATAAAAGCCTGGAAATCCCACTAATGTGTCTACTATTTGAAATGCTCACAGGTAAAAGGGGCACACATACCTCTCAACCTCTAAGCATTAAAATTCATAGCACTGGCCTTCAAAAGTCAGAGCAAATGGCCAGAATGTGTAGCACTTTCTTATTTTATGGAATAATATGACTGCAAATAGTAGGCCCCATATATTTAGTGTTAAGGAGTGTTTCTATCAAGTTAGTTCAATGATTTAACAGTTTGTGTGTCCATTAATAGGTTTAACATTACTAATGACATCAGTGAACCTTTGCATAACAAGGCCAAATTTCAGTGTAAAAATCATAGCGCTATACCAAATTCCTAGCAGTTGAGAGGTATGGGGGCACAGGTGGTCTCTGAGCCCTGTTCGAAGTACAAAATGAACACTGTCACTTTGCCCAGCACTATTTTAGCCATTTTGCTTAATTTATTCCTGCATGTATTAATTTGATGCCTTTATTGAGTATCCTACTAGCAGAGTCAGTCAAGTACATCACAGGGTTCTCACAGCTGCAGCTAACTCCAAAGAACATATATTCACTGGGGAAGCCCATGTGAGTGTATGGAGTGCTTTGTGCAACTATGTTGTTTGGTGGCTTTGCTAAGGAGTTTCTATTCTGTAGGAGGTACCCAGATTATTGGAAACCCAGACTAAAGAAAACTGTCCCCATTCCCCCAGTAGGAGGGAACAGAGAGGAAGGAGGAGGAGGAGGAGGAGCAGAGGTGGGAGAAATGTGACTGGACCTTCGCGGGGGGTAGAAGTTACTGGATTTTCCAGTAGGACCCATGGGAGATGTCACATGAGTTGCCCCACCAAACCACAGGCAGATAGCCATACCATTCATTGTGGCAGCCCACATGAGTGTGGACATGCTTTGTACAACAGAGTTGTTTGTCAGATTTGTTGTAGTAGTTTCCACCCTGCTAGGAAGTGCGTGGTTTATTGGGAACTCAGGCTAAAGGAAGCAGGACCATCTAAAATGGCTAGTATGTATGGTCAGACTCAAAGTAGAATAAACAATGGTATGAAGGACAGAAACCACCATGTGGAGGAAACCTCTGGGAATCCAAGGGCTTGATTAACCCTCTCTCTGGGCCTCAATTCTAGAGAACTGTAAATTGGCACTAATGAGTGCTGTTGTCAGGTTTCTAATGTAGATCTTGAAGGCAGATGATATCAAATGGCCCATGCATTTGATAATGCAAGTTGGGATTTGTTTCAAAGCAGCAGATGAAGCAACTCTTATCTGAATGACTGGCCAGAGTAGTCGGAGGGATCCAGACCTACAAAGGAGAGAAGAGCTAGGCCACAAGACATAAACCATGCAGAGGTCATTATGGTTTTCTTTTCTGTGATCAATAAAGGGAGAGGAGTTGAGGAATGGTCTTGGAAACCACAGTACATGTCAAATGTCCAAATGGGACAGATGTGATTGCCAGTGTAAAGTATATGATATGGTTTCCTTTGTGGTCCATATCTGCTTTCAATGAAGATAAGAGAATTACTGCATGTAAGTACTGCATCTACAATTCTTTTCTGTAAATTAGAAAATGCTAAGTGCTTCTTGGGTTGCATGCATACTAGGGTGCTGTGAACACTTCTAGTCTATGCCAGGGGTATGGCTATGCAAACAAAAAGGTCTATGTTGTGTGTGAGAAATCCTACTAGAAGCAGATCAAGCAGTTTTCTGACTAACAATGCAGAAAAGATTCTGATGTGAAACAGAGGATGGTGACCAAGTTGGTTGGTGGCTTAGAGAACATGTGCTGGGGACAGACAGACAGACAGAATTAGAACTGCTGTCTATGGAAAGAAGTAGACTCACAGAAGACATGATTACAGTAGGGATAACACCATCCAATCAAGTACAACTCTTCAAGATGCATGAGGATGAAAAGGTAGGGGGACACTCAATGTCACTGGAGGGAGTATGATTCAAGAGAAACATGAGAGACAGCTGCTTCTCAGAACAAATGGTAAACACTCAGAACAGACTGCCAAAGCATGTGGTAAACAGTTGATCCTGTAATAATCTTCTTGCTCAGACTACCAAAGCATTTTTAATTTTATTTATTATTTATTTCAAAAGTTTCTCCAGGAAAGACATACTGAGCTGCTAACAGCTTGTTTCCAGATGAGTCCTGGGGGGGTGAGGGGAAGTGGAGATAAATCAAGAGGTGGAAAAAACTAAACAGTAATACCAACATTACATTACAAAAACAGGAGTCATATACAGCAGTACAGTATATCAGAGGACAATAATCAGGAATACTGAAGGCAAAAAAGTATAACAGACATGTAGCAGATAAAACTGAGTTATGATACAGTAGGTACAGGGTAACCAGTCATACTACAGGTATAACCTGGAGATGAGGGGTGTAAAATGGCCAGGGCAAAACTAGTTGGGGGGGGCAATAGGCAAAGGGTCATGGACAGTTGCAGGTGGGAGAAGAAATGTCACAGAAAAGAGTCTCACGGGAGAAAGTAGAAGAAACAAAGCAGACGGACAGGGGAAGGGAGGACCAGAGTTTAGGAAAGCAACATGACCAACATTGGATTTCCTGGAAGGAATAGAGAGTGAATAGGAAAGTAGCAGGAAGAAGAGGGAGAGTATAGTAGGGATGTAAGTATGAGGGAATGGAACAAAGCCAGAATTTGGGAACCAAACAAGAATATGGATATAACAGAGGCACAATGGAAAAGGCACCTGGCATCAAGAGAGGAGAGTGAAAGAGCAGAGTAGAGTGAGTAGTGGTGAGTATGAGGGGGACAGTCTAAGGCAAAAAGAGTGAAAGAGGGGATCCAGTCTGGCAAGGGAGGATTTGGGGCTCCATTATAGACTATGTCACCATAGTCATGGAGAATCATCTTCAAAACAATCTCTTGGCAGGCAGGAAGCATGATACTCGCTTTGTTCCTGTACAGTGCACCAAGCTTGGGGTGGAGCTCATAATGTTTGGCATCAATATGCACCAAGAAGTCAAGGTGTTGGTCCAGCTAGATCTCAAAGTTTTTAAATGAGGATACATCCTCAAGCATAGCACCATTAAGGGTGTGAAACAGAGGGAGAGAGGTGAGTCTGGTTTTGACTCTTTTAGGTGCCAAAAGACATGGAAACTTTTTTTTGGTGTTGATAGACAGTTGGTTAGGTTGGAACCAGTGCTTGAATGTTGTCAAAATACAACTGTAGCTGTGGGATAAGGTCATATGAAGAGGAGCCAGATGTAAAAAGAACTGTAGTATCAGTGAATATATGAATGGATGCAAAGGAACAGACAGATGGGATGTCATTCAAGAATATGAAAAAGAGAACAGGACAAAGATCAGACTCTTGGGGGATGTCTGGGCAGATGGGGTGTGGTGATGAAATAGAGCTTCCTATCCAGATAGCCTGAGACCTTCTCTCAAAGTAAGAATGAAACCAACTAACTGAAGAGTCAGAGATACCCACTGCTTTAAGCTTGTTCAGAAGGAGGGGATGTGCCACAGATTTCAACAACTTTAGCAAGATCAACAAATATGGCAGAGGTATTAGTCCCCAATCCATACTTGAGAGGATGGAATCAATGAGCTGGAGAAGGGAGGTGGAAGTGGAGTGGGATTTCCTGAAACCAGACTGGAAGGGGGAGAAGAAGGAGGAGTCAAGGAAGAAAGAGACTTGAGATAGTACAAGGTGTTCCTGTAACTTAGCCAGGGTGGGAAGTAGAGAGATAGGATGGAAGTTACCAGGAGAAGAAGGACCCCCACCTTTAGGGAGAGGTATAATAGTAGCATGCTTCCAGGCTTCAGGGACAGTTGCAAAGGAAAAAGAGAGATTGAGAAGTAGGGTAATAGGCAGTGTGACGGCATGGGGCTGAGAGAAGCAGAAGCTTAGAATCAAGGCCATGAGGGCTACCTCCTTTGTAGAAACATAGAAACATAGAATCTGACAGCAGATAAGGACCACTTGACCTGCCTAGTCTTCCCATTTTCCCTACCTGTTTCATATCCTAAATGATCTGCAGCTTACCCTCTCTTTCCCATCGCTACAGTTCCTTTATGTCTGTCCCATGCATTTTTGAATTTTTGTACCATTTTTACATCTACAATCTCTGTCGGGAGGCTGTTCCATGGATCCACCACCCTTTATGTGAAAAAATGCGTTCTCACGTTACCCCAAAGTCTACCCCTCTCTATTTTCATATCATGGCCCCTTGTTATTGAACATCTTTTTTCTTTTGAAAGATGCTACCCTCTTGTACCTTATTTATACCCTTGAGGTATTTGAAAGTCTCCATCATATCCCCCCTTTCTCTCCTCTCCTCCAGAGAATACATATTTAGATCCTTCAGTCTCCCCTCATATGACTTTTGTAGCAGCCCCTGCACCATTTTTGTCACCCTTCTCTGAACCACTTCTACTCTGTCTATGTCCTTCCAGAGATGCGGCCTCCAGAACAGGACACAGTACTCTAGATGAGGTCTCACTAATGTTCTACATAGTGGCATCACCACCTCCTTCCTTCTGCTGGAGATACCTTTCCCTATGCACCCCAGCATTCCTTTTGCTCTCACTACAGCCTTCTCACATCATTTGGTAACTTTTAGATTATCAGATATGATTGCTCCCAGGTCTCTTTCCTGTTTGGTGGCCATCAGTACCCCCTCATCATGTTCTCCTCCCCCGCATTTCTGTGCCCCAAGTGCATGATCTTGTACTTCATTTTGTTGACTCTTAGCTGCCACACCCTTGACTACTCCTCAAGCTTGCTTAGGTCCCTTCTCATTTTCTCTACCCCTCCTGGAGTGTCAATGTTATTGCAGATCTTTGTGTCATCTGCAAAGAGACACACTTTCCCTTCCCTTCTGGTCCCTCTTCAATGTCACTTATGAAGACATTAAAGAGGACTGGTCCAATCACTGATCCCTGCGGGACCCCGTTGGTCACCCGTCTCTTCTTTAATTGAACTCCATTCACCATCACCCTCTGTGCTCTATTGCTAAGCCAATTTTTGACCCACTTTATCACCCTGGGACCCACTCCCAGGCTGCCCAGCTTGTTTACTAGCCTCCTATGTGAGACAGTGTCAAAGGCCTTGCTGAAATCCAGGTAGACCACATCTACTGCCCCTCCCTGATCCACCTCCCTAGTTACCCAGTCAAAGAAATCTATCAGATTTGTTTGACAGGATTTGACTGACAACAGGAACTTCCTGTTTGGGAGCAGGAAGTGAGTGATCACAGAGCCACCAAAGACCCACCATCCTAGAAGGGCACGAGTAGCTCTCCGGACCCCTCTAGCTGCTGGAGGTCTGCCTCTGAGCAAGTAAGGGGTCTACTGAGAAATACAGGATATTCTTGTCTCAGAACAGGACAGTCAGGAGCTTAAAGGGCACAGAGGCAGAAAGCAAGTAGAGAGAGAAGAGAAAGAAGAAGAAAAAAAACAGAGGAAAGAGTAAGGATTCCAAACAACAGTTAAGGGTCCAGAAATAAGACATGATGGGAGTGGTGCAGTGCAGTGGCTGTGGAGCAGCAGTCTTCCGGGAGACGTTCTGGAGGATGCAGTGTTGTCCTATCTGCAGGCACCTCTCTGGACTGAGGGAGGAGGTTGCTCATCTCCAGGCTGAGTTGACCAGGATTTGTGGGACCTCCTCTTCCATCCAGGGACCACCAGTGCCAGTGCCATTGCCTCAGAGGTTGCCAAGAAAGAGGAGTGGTTGGACCACAGTGGGCTCAGGGAGGGTGAGGGTGGTGGAACAGAAGTGCATCCCTCCAGTTGTACCTCTCCACAATTCCTATGCCATTCTGGCAAAGTGT
This sequence comes from Neoceratodus forsteri, assembly GCA_016271365.2. NCBI lineage: Eukaryota > Metazoa > Chordata > Ceratodontiformes > Ceratodontidae > Neoceratodus > Neoceratodus forsteri. The sequence goes on from CM057456.1 coordinate 609,936,367, forward strand.
GGTTCCTCTATGGAGGCACCTGCAGTGGAGACCAAGGAGGATGCTGAGAACCTCCACAAAGGAGACCCACAGGAGGGTGGCATGGGACCCCACGGGGGAAGGAAACAACTCCTGGTGGGGGACTCCATTGGTAGGAAGATAGAATTGGGGAGGAAGGGGAGAGGGAGGTAAGGTGCCTGCCTGGTGCCATGGCTTGGAGGGACAGAGAGAAATCCTTAGAATTGCCAGAGCAGCTGTACAGGGGAGGGAGCTGGATGTCATTGTCCACCTAGGGACAAATGACCTGGCTAAGAAAGGGATTAGAGCAGTGCAGGAAGAGTTTGTGGAATTGGGGAGGGGCCTTAGACAAGTAGCACGCACGGTAACCTTCTCGGAGGTGCTGCCCATCTATGGTGTAGAAGAGGCTAGTGTGTTCTGCATCATGGGATTCAGTCAGTGGTTGAAAAACTGGTGCAGAGCTCAGGGATTTGGCTTCATTGGGGACTGGGGGTCCACCTGGAATGATGCAAGCCTATACTGGCATGATGGGCTGCATCTGTCCAGGAGGGGAACAGGGATCCTAGGTGATAGGTTTAAATGCTTCATTGGCAAGCATTTAAACTAGCCAAGGGGGGAGGCACTGGAAAGGAGCAGGGAAATCCTAGCTCCCCCCAAAAAAATCATGGTAGTAAGTGCAGTAAACACCAACATAGAGGTGGCAATAGGGAGAAGGGCAGGGGTAAATGGGAAAGTGACAAAGGCAAGAAGGACAGGGATGGGGAAAAAAGGAGTAAGGCCATCAGTAAATGGAGGGTAATGAGTACCAATGCTCATAGTCTGGGCAACAAGCTCCCTGAGCTGGTGGCCTTGATGGAAGAGGGATGCCTGGATATCATAGCAGTCACAGAAACATGGTACACAGAGAACCATGACTGGGATGTTAACATACCAGGGTACATAACCTACAGGAGAGACAGGCAGGGGAGAAGAGGGGGAGGAGTAGCTCTCTATGTAAAGGAAGGGATAAAAGCAACTGAACAGAAGAGTAAACAGGGAGGAGAGGAGGCACTGTGGGTCACCTTGGAGACTGGAAAGGGCACCACAATCTGCACAGGGGTTGTGTTCAGACCCCCATGTCAGGGGGACGGAATGGACAAGGATATGATAGAAGGCATTCGTAGGATGGCAGAGATAGGGGAGATACTGTTGATGTGAGTCCTGAATATGCCAGATGTTAACTGGAGCACATTTGCTGCAGCCACATCCAAGAGCAGGGCCATTCTCGATGCCCTACAGGTGGCAGGCCTCAGACAGCTAGTTTCGGAACCCACTCGTGAGGGAGCAATCTTAGACCTCGTACTTTCAAATGGGGGCAGGGAGAGGATCTCAGATCCAGAAGTGGGTTGCCATCTGGGAACAAGTGACCATCAAACAGTGTGGTTCACGTTAAACTCAGCTACAGAGTCAAGCCATACAAAAGTGAGGGTTCTGGACTCCAGGAGGGCTGACTTTGGCAAGATGGGAGAGTGCCTCAGAAAAGCACTAGCAAACAGGCTAGAAGGAGGGGTGAAGCAACAATGGGGAGTCATCAAAACTGCCATCACAGAGGCAACAAGCCTTTGTGTGAAGCAAATAAACAAATCAAAAGGAAAGAAAAAGCCACTATGGTTCTCAAAAGAGGTGGCTGGGAAAGTCAGGGAGAAAAAGATAGCATTCAGGAAGTATAAGGAAACACAGAAGGAGCAGGACAGAGAGCTGTACCAGTTAAGGCAGAAGGAAGCAGGGATGGAAGTCAGAATAGCAAAGGCCCAAACTGAGGAAAAGATAGCCAACTCAGTTAAGAAGGGGGATAAAACCTTTTATAGGCACATCAGAGAACGTAGAAAGACAAAAGGAGGGATAGTGAGGCTGAATAGAATGAATGGTGGGTGGGCAGAGGGGGACAGTGAAAAAGCAGGGATACTGAACGAATATTTCTGCTCAGTCAGGAAGAACAATTGCTGGGAAAACCAGGTCAGGAGACAAAAGACAAATGGAAGGAGGAGATAGGGACTTGTGAGGGGAGGCGAGGAAGTGGCAAAAGTCATGGAGTGGAAAGGAGAGAACAGGTTACTATGAAGAGAGAGGGAGCGGCATTTGTGAAGGGCCTTCAGAAAATAGTTGTGCACTGCTAGAGAGGAAGAAGGTGGAGGAGGGAAATGATGAAATTAGAGGAGTAATTGATAAATGCTTGGACCAAACTGGAGTAGAGGGAAGTTCTGCTGGGAGAATTGCAACAGGGGTAAAAGGGGGAAATAATGTGCAGCAGGAAGAAGAGGAGCTGGAAATGAGATAGGGAGATGAATGGAAGCAAGCAGGGAGTAAGAGGGGTGGAATCTTAGTGCTGGGGGACTCAATACTAAGAGGAGTTAGGTGGGGTAGCAAGGGGAAGAGGCATAGTCGCATTTGGGTGCAGGCTATGCCAGGAATGACAGCGGAAAGGGTGGGACAGTCTGTTCTGAAATATGCTAGAAGGGGTAGGGAAAAGCCTCATTTAATTATACATCTTGGGACAAATGACCTGGCTGACAAGACAGTAGATACAGTCCAGAGGAGGTTTGAGGAACTAGCACAATTATGTGAGGGGGCAGGAAGATCAGTAACTTTTTCAGAGATACTTCCGGTGCCAAAGCAAGCACAACAAGAAAGCTGAGAATAGAGGAATTTAACGGATGGCTAAGAACCTGGTGTTGTGCTAAAGGGTATGGGCTGTTGGTGGGGTGGGGAGGGACCTGGGAGGACAGTAGTCTCTATGCCAAGGACAGACTACACTTGAGTGAGGAGGGAAAGAAAGTGTTGAAACAGAGGATGGAGGAGTACATAGAGGAAGTTGGGAATTTAAACTAGGAGTGGGGGGTGGCAGTTGGGAAGAGATATGCAGAGACCACAGGTTGGGAAACCATATGAGCTTAACCCCCATAACAGTGACAAAGGACAAATGGCAAGTACTGTTGGTGATGCTAGAAAGGAGGGCAGGATGGGAGGAAAAGGGTGGAAGGTGGTTACCCTTAATGCTAGAAGCCTTGGGAGGAAAACTGCAGAGTTACAGGTTCTCATGGCAGAGGGAGAGGTGGACACTGCAGCCATCACGGAAACATGGGCCACCCAATACAATGACTGGGACCTGTCTGTACCAGGGTACAGGTTATTTTGTAGGGACAGGGTGATTGGGAAAGGAGAGGGGGTGGCACTATATGTGAAGGAAGGACTGAAGTGTGTAAGGGAGGAAGGGGAGGAGGGTAGTACAGAGTCACTTTGGATGCAAATCCAGGATTCCAAGAATAGGATTCTTAGAAAGGGAGTGGTGTACAGGCCACCATCTCAGACGGAGGAGTTAGACAGAGAACTAGCGGGACAGATCAGGAGGACCTGCGAGAAGGGTAGTGTGGTGATTGTGGGGGACTTCAACATGCCAGGAGTGGACTGGAGCACCCCAACAACCGGAACAGAAGGGAGCAGGTACTGCTGGATGCCTTCCAGGACAGCTTCCTGCTGCAAATGGTCAGTGAACCAACCAAGTTAGGGAATACCCTTGACCTTGTGCTGGCAAATGGGGACTTTGTGAGAGAACTTACAGTGGAGGAACCGCTGTCAGGGAGTGACCACCATTCAGTATGGCTCACATTGGATATGGGCAAGGAAGGCGTGGAATATGGCACAATAGTGCTGGACTTCAGGAGGGCCGACTTTGGGAGGATGGGGGAAGTGGTAAAAGGATACCTGGCCAGAATTCAATCTAGTATGGACACTAACCAGAGGTGGGAGCTCATAAAGCTGGGGATAGTGGAGGCAACCAAAATTGCTGCAAAGCCCAGAGCAAGAAGGCTAGGGCTAAGAAACCAATCTGGTTGAGCAAGGAGGTCATGGAAAGGTAAGGAGGAAAAGAGCTGCCTTTAGGAGTACAAGAAAACAGTGAGGGGAGGACAGGGAGGAGTACTTGACAGAATCGAAGGAGGTGACAAGGGCAGTAAGGGGAGCCAAAGCATCTACGGAACTCAGGCTGGCACAAGGCATTAAGAAGGGGGAGAAGGACTTCTTTAAGTACATCAGGGAGAAAAGTAGCTGTAAGGACCACATAGTAAGGATTAGGAAGGAGGGGGGTTGGGTGGAAGCAGGGTGCGATAAGACGGAAGCACTAAATGAGTACTTCTGCTCAGTATTTACTAAAGAGAAGAGGGGAGTGACACCCAATGTGGGAGAAATGGCAGAAGCAGGGTGGAAAGTGGTGACAGATGGGGAAATCATGGAGAGCACTGTTCAAGAGGGTTTGAAGGCACTGAGGGTGGACAAGGCGCCAGGCCCAGATGGCATCCACCCCAGGGTACTGAAGGAGCTGGCAGAGGTCCTTGCAGAACCTTTGGCAGACCTATTTAATACCTCACTACATTCGGGGTGTGTATCTCAAGACTGGAGGATGGCTCTTGTGGTGCCCCTCCACAAGAGTGGCCCCAAGGATGAACCGGGAAACTACAGACCAGTGAGCCTCACATCCATCGTGGGTAAGCTAATTGAGACTATCCTGAAGGAGAGGTTGGTGGCCCTCCTAGAGGCCAAAGGACTACAGGACAGCAGACAGCATGGCTTCATACGTGGCAGATCCTGACAAACCAACCTAGTCGAGTTCTGTGACTGGGTAACTAGGCAACTGGACAGGGGCCATGCAGTGGATGTCCTGTATCTGACTTCAGTAAGGCATTCACCCAGTGCCACATGGAAGGCTGGGAAGGATGTTAGTAGGCACAGGGGCAGGTGCAAATCTGGTGAGATGGGTAGGAAACTGGCTGCAGGGAAGGCAACAGAGGGTGGTGGTGGGTGGGGAGCTCTCACACCCAAGGGCAGTGACGAGCGGTGTTCCACAGGGCTCGGTGTTGGGACCAGTGTTGTTTGGGATATTCATTGCAGACATATCATGGGACATCAAGAGCAAGATCAGTCTGTTTGTTGATGATACCAAGGTAGGTGCAGTGGTGGATGACCTAGGGGGATGGCAGGGGTTGCAGGATGATCTGGCAAAGCTTGAAACCTGGTCAGACACCTGGCAACTGGGCTTTAATGCCAAAAAGTGCAAGGTGCTGCATTTTGGGATGAAGAACCCAAGGAGGAGTTACCAGCTAGGGGGAGTGCAGCTAGCCCAGACAGAGGAGGAGAAGGATCTGGGTGTGCTCATTACAGGTCCAATGAACAACTCGGCACAATGTAGGAAGGCAGCTGCAAAGGCCAACAAAATGCTGAGTTGTATTGCAAGTGGTATATCCTCGAGGAGGAGGAGGTGATTCTGCCACTGCATGGGTCATTAGTTAGACCACACCTGGGTACTGCGAGCAGTACTGGCGTCCGTATCTGAAGAGGGACATTGGGTTACTGGAGGGGGTGCAGCGCAAAGCGACAAAGATGATCAAGGGGCTGGGGGACTTATCATACAAGAGGAGGTTGAAGGAGTTGAACATGTACTCACTGGAGGAGAGGAGAGACAGGGGTGACATGATTGAAACCTTTAAATACATGAAAGGAATGAACAAGACGGGTACAGAGAGGCTGTTCAAAGTAAGGGAGGGGAGGGCCACCAGGGGCCATGATATGAGACTGGAGCGAAGAAGGTTCAGGAGGGAGATGAGGAGACACTTTTTTACAGAGAGGGTGGTGGCTGGGTGGAATACGTTACCTGCTGAAGTGGTATGCAGTAGAACAGTGGACTGCTTCAAATGAGGATGGGACAGGACAATGGGGAGGGTTAATGAAGGGGAAGGGTGGAAGGGAGGGGCAACTGCAGAGATAAGGGTGCTAGCTGCACATTAGAGCAGACTTGATAGACCTCTAGACCTTTATCTGCTGGCAAATTCCTTTGTTCAGACTACAAAAGAGGAGGGCCTAATCAATTAACAGAAGCACTCTTGATAGGGGGTCAATCCCAGCCCTTTCACAGAAGAAAGGGTTCTGCAAGAACTCCTAAAACTGAAGGTGGACAAAGCAATGGGGCCTGATGGAATTCACCCCAGAATTCTAAAAGAATTAAGGGGAACTAGTGAAACCACTGACCACTCTTTTAATAAATCATGGAGGATGGTGGTACCCGAGGACTGGAGGAAGGCGGATGTGATTCCCTTCACAAAGTGGGACCAAGACAGAGGCAGGAAACTACAGACCTGTCAGTTTGACTCTGTGGTAGGGAAAGTGATGGAGTCACTTCTGAAGGAAAGAATAGTTGAGTACCTAGAGGCCAGTGGGGCACAGGACCCAAGACAGCATGGGTTCACAGCGGGAAGGTCATGTCAGACGAATCTAATAAATTTCTTTGACTGGATGACCAAAGTAGTAGACCAGGGAGGGGCTGTGGACATGGCCTACTTAGACTTTAGCAAGGTATTTGACACAGTCCCACACAAAAGATTATTAGTCAAATTAACCAGCCTGGGAGTGGGTCCCAGGGTGGCAGCCTAAAATAAAACATTGGCTGGACAACAGGACACAGAAGGTAATTGTAAATGGAGTCCACTCTGAAGAAAGAGGGGTTACTAGTGGGTACTGAGGGTTCAGTACTAGGTCCAGTCCTTTTAATGTCTTTATAAGTGACATTGCAGAGGGACTGAAGGAAACGTATGCCTCTTTGCAGATGACACAAAGATCTGCAACAGTGTTGATACACAAGGAGGCATGGAAAGGATGAGAAGGGACTTGGCAAGGTTGGAGGAATGGTCAGAAGTATGGCAGCTAGGATTCATTGCAAAAGTGCAATAATGCACCTGGTAAACAAGAGCAGAGAAGATTACACAAGGGGCGGTAGTAACAACAACAAAAAGGAAAGGGACCTGGGGATAATCATATCAGATGACCTTAAGGTTAGCAAGCAATGTGAGAAGGCAGTAGGGAGGGCTGGAGGTATACTGGGATGCATAGGAGAGGCATCACCAGCAGAAAACAAGAGTTGTTATCCCTCTGTACAGACAGTTGGTAAGACCCCATCTTGAGTACTGCGTCCAGTTCTGGAGACCCCATCTCCGCAAGGACATAGACAGGATAGAGGCAGTCCAGAGGAGGGCAACTAAATGGTGCAGGGTCTGCAAGAGAAGCCGTATGAGAAGAGACTAAAGGAGCTTAATATGTATACCCTTGAGGAAAGAAGGGAGAGGGGGGATATGATAGAAACTTTTAAGTATCTCAGTGGAATCAACAAAGTCCAAGAGGGTAGCATCTTTCAGAAAAAGAGACATGCAAGAACAAGGGGACACAATTTAAAGATGGGGGGGCGGTTCCGGGGCAATATGAGGAAGTATTTTTTCACAGAGAGGGCAGTGGATGCATGGAACAGCCTTCCTGAGGAGGTTGTGGGGTCTAAAACTGTGGGAGAATTCAAGAATGCATGGGAGAGACATAAGGCAATTCTTGTGGGGGGTAGGAAGAAATAGGCTGTTGGTTAACTAGGATCTGTGGCCTATCCTGTAGGTAGGGAAATGGGCAGACTAGGTGGGCCAAGCGGTCCTTATCTGCCATCAAAGTCTATGTTTCTATGTTTCTATGTTCTATGACAAGATCTTCCTGTTGTGAATCCATGCTGCCTTGGATCCTGTGCTCCACTAGATTCAAGATATATCACCAACCTTTCTTTTAGTAGTGATTCCATTACTTTCTCCACCACCGAGGTCAGGCTGAGTGGCCTGTAATTGCCAGCCTTCTCCCTGCTCCCACTTTTCTGGAGAGGGAACTTACATTCGCCCTCCTCCAGTCCTTTGGTACCACACCTGTTTCCAGCAAACTGTTGAACAGGGTTGTCAGAGGTGCTGCCAGCCCCTCCCTGAGTTCTCTTAATACTCTGGGATGTATCCCATCTGATCCCAATGCCTTGTCCACTTTCAGATTCACGAGTTCCTTAAAGACTCTCTCCTCCTTAAATGGACTGGTGTCCACCTCCCTCCCTCCCAGTGGTGCTTCCATCGCCTAACTTTGGTCCCTCCCTTTCCTCCTCTTCTGTGAATACTGAACAAAAATACTTGTTCAAGATTTCTGCTTTTTCTTGGTCCCCATCTGAACACTTCCCTCCTTCCATTTTTGGTTTCACAATCCCGCCCTTAGTCTTTTTTCATTCACTAACATACCTGAAAAAGTTCTTGCCTGGCTATTTTTTCTTCTTTGAGCTCCTGACTGCTTTCCCCACCTCCCTCTGTTTTTCCAGATACAGTTCCCTGTCTTCTTCCCACTGTGTTTCCTCGTACCTCATGGTCTACCTTTCTCCCTTACCTTTTTCAAGCCACTTTCTTTGAGAACCAAGTGTTTTTTCTTCTTCTTTGTTTTGACTTTAAGAATGCAATGCTGTTCTTCCGCTATGGCTTCCTGAAGAGTCTCCCATTGTTCCTCCACCCCCCCTTTTCTCTTTCCCTGTCAATGGTTTCCTAAGGCAGGAATATATACAAAACATGACAGCTAAAGGGGAGGTTCTGATAATGGGAGATTTCAACATGTCAGATAAAGATTGGTCAATACCAGGAATATCCACCAGAACTAGACACATAATGGATTCCCTGCAGGGGAAGAGCCTCAAACAACTGATACAACAACCCACAAGAGACAGGGCTATCCTAGATCTAGTACTGACTAATGGGGAAAGGATCACAGATTTCCAGGTAGAAGGTCACCTGGGGGCCAGTGACCATCACATGGTATGGTTCAATTTGGCCACTAGAACTAAATCATCCCATTCCAAGGCAAAAATATGGGACTTCAGAGGCGCTGACTTTGATAAGATAGCCAACAGAGTTAAGCTAGCCCTGGCAAGAAGAAATACAGGTGACGGGGTACAGGCAAAGTGGGCAAGCATTAAGGATGCAATACTTGAAGCAACATTCCATTGTGTTAGAGAGAAAAGCAAAAGAAGGAGGAAACCACTTTGATTCTCAAAAACAGTAGCAGAAAAGGTCAGAGACAAAAGGTGGGCCTTCAGGAAATATAAGGGAACGCAGCGGGATGAAGATAGGGAGGCATACCAAACTTCCCTAAGGGAAGGCAGTAAGGCAGGCAAAAGCCCAAACCGAGGAAACACTAGCATGAACAGTAAAAGAAGGGGACAAGACTTTCTATAGATCCATTAGTGAAAGGAGAAAGTCCAGCGGGCATTGCTAAGATCAAAGGGGTTAAGGGGAGGTGGAGGAGGACCAAGGGAAAGCATCTATCCTAAATAGATACTTTGCTCAGTATTTACTGAGGAGAAGGTAGGGCAGGGCCCACAGCTCAGCACCATGGACACGGGGGGGGGGAGGTGTGCACTAGTCCCTTCACAAAAGAAAGGGTCCTACAAGAGCTCACTAAGCTCAGGATGGAAAAGGCAATGGGACCTGATGGCATACATCCCAGGGTACTAAATAAGCTAAGGGTGGAACTAGCAGAGCCATTATCAGAACTGTTTTGTGAGTCTCTGAGCAAAGGAGAGGTCCCAGAAGACTGGAGAAGGGCTCATGTGATCCCGCTCCACAAGAGTGGTAGCAAGGAGAAGGCAAGGGACTACAGACCAGTCAGTCTTACCTCAGTAGTGGGCAAGATTATGGAGGAACTCCTTAAGGAAAGGATAGTGCAACACCTGGAATCCAAAGGAGCACAGGATCCAAGACAGCATGGGTTTACAACAGGAAGGTCCTGTCAAACTAATCTTATAGACTTCTTTGACTAGGTAACCAAAGTGGTGTACCAAGGGGGGAGCAGCTGATGTCGCCTACCTTGACTTCAGTAAAGCTTTCAATACTGTTCCACATAGAAGATTGATTAATAAGGTGGGCAGGCTTGGGGTGGGTTAGAAGTTGGTCAATTGGGTGGCAAACTGGTTGGTGGGCAGAAAATAGAAAGTGGTGGTAAACAGTATACAGGCAGAAGAGATGCAAGTCACAAGTGGGGTACCTCAGGGATCAGTCCTAGGGCCAGTCCTCTTCAATATCTTCATCAGTGACATTGCAGATGGACTGGAGGGTAAGGTTTGTCTGTTTGCAGATGACACCAAGATCTGCAACAGAGTAGATGATCCAGATGGAGTGGGCAGAATGAGAAGAGATCTGGATAAACTGGCAAAATGGTCAGAAGAGTGGCAACTGGGGTTTAACGCAAAGAAGTACAAGATCATGCACATAGGGAAAAGAAACCCTGAAGCCACCTATAGGTTGGGAGGGGAGTTGCTGGCAATCACAAGGGAAGAAAGAGACTTGAGCATCATCATCATCATCACAGATGACCTGAAATCATTCAAGCAGTCCACTAAAGTAGTGGGTAAGGCTAGAGGGATGTTGGGATGTATTAGTAGGGGTACCACAAGTCATAAGAGGGAGGTAATAATCCCTCTTTACAAGACACTGGTTAGGCCCCATCTGGAGTACTGTGTGCAGTACTGGAGACTACACCTGCACAAGGACTTAACAAAATGGAGGCAGTCCAGAGAAGGGCAACCAAATGGAGCAGGAATTGTGTCAGAAAACATATGAGGACAGATTAACGGAGCTCAATATGTATACCCTGGAGCAAAGGAGGGAGAGAGGTGATACGATCGAAACATTCAAACATCTTAAGGGCATTAACAAGCTGAAAAAGTCTAACATGTTTCAACATAAGAAAAATAGCAGGACAAGAGGACACAGCATGAGATTAGAGGGAGGCCGTTTAAGGGGTAATGTGAGGAAGTTCTTTTTCACAGAAAGGGTGGTGGATGCATGGAATGGCCTACCTCAGGAAGTGGTGGTTATGAATACAGTGCAGGGCTTCAAACAGGCATGGGATAGGCATAAGGGAGCAATACAGATGAGTATGAATAGATAGGCCATTGACAGAGTACAGGGCTATGGCACATTCATAAGGCAGAAAAAATGGGCAGACTGGAAGGGCCTTGCTGTCCTTATTTGCCACCAACTTCTATGTTTCTAAGACATTCCACCATCTTTGCAAAGTCAGGAAAGGATTAAGCGCAAGCTGGGACTTAAGGGAAGCAGAGGGCATGGCCAGGAGAAGGAAAAAGAAAGCAATGGGGAAGGCAGAGTGAGAGAAGAAAACGGCTAGGGGAGGAAAGGATGAGAGAGAGGGCATAGGTAGTGAAGAAAGAGTTAAAGAAGAAGGTAATAGCAGAAGGATCAGAGATGAGGCAGTCACCAACACTGAGAAATAAGGAGGGAAAGTGGGTCAGAGGGGAGAAAAGGGAAGGGATAACTTTCCAGAACTTGGAGGTGTGATTAATGTTGTTCTGGAGTGTGGATGCAAAACACTCAGACATTGCAAGTCTGATGGCCTTGGTACTGGAATTGCGAAGGTGCTGATAATTGGCCACAGTGGCCGGGGAGCCTGTGATCTTAAATGAACACCAGGCAAGGTCTCTGGTACAGAGACAATTCATCTCCTCAGCTGTAATCCAGGGAAAATGAGGGCCGCGTACTCTTCTTTTTCTCAGACATGCATGATGATCCCACACAGTCATAAGTCTGGACTGACAGAATTATGGACCAAAATTTATATTATTGGCTGCAGAGATGGGTGACCAATCAGATGCCCAGAGGTCAGCAGGGAGGGAGGACAAGTCCAGTGACATGAAGAACCTGAGATGGATGAATTTAGGGGAGCCTTTCCCAGGGCATGGGTGCAAAAGATAGACACTGAGTCAGTTCATATAAGGTACTAAAAGCTTGCTGCGTGATTTTATTCCAGCAAGGTTCCAAAAGTGAGAAGCCACAAGAAAACAAAAATAAAGATAAGAAAATAAATCATTACACAGCATTTGTCAGGATGCAGTAGTCAGGATCCCTCAGCATGACTGGGGTGCTGGTTTCATCTGTGCTTCACACTGCTTTGAGGATGTAAAGACTGCATGTCCTTCCCTCTCTCATGCTTCAGGCAGACTGAATATCCCAGGCTGCTTGCAACTGTTTTCAGGCTGTCTGCAACTGGCACCGGGCGGTCTGGAAAAACAAGGTTGTTTACAACTTGCTCCAGGCTGACTGGAAAGGCAAGGCTTTACCTCAGATAACATTATGAATTTGAAATAAAACAAATACATTTTCCAGCCTTTTCCCTATTGAGGAACATTTTTCCTTTATACTAAATCTGACTTTCTCAGTCACCAAACCACTATGTGGTATATACAGTAACATTTTCAATGTACTTTTTTTTTGTTGTTGCCTGGCTCCCCAAGCGCCACTAATGGTCTTGCCAAGCTCAGGCAGCCGCCCCCTCATACTCGGTCTCACCCCCCCCCAAGTGGGGCCACCGAAGCAGACTGTAGTGGCCAGAGGGGATGGCGCCAGAGCTGGCACATTGACGAGGGCTGGCATATTTTTTATGCAAGTCCTATGGGGGCAGGGGCGTGCAATGACCCACGTCCGCCCCACCCAGTACGTCCCTAGCACCCCGACTGCATGCTGCACTCCTGGCCTCCCGACAGGGTCCGTGAAAGTGATCGGACACTTGACCCCCTCCCCAGAGTAGGAGAGCAGTCCAGTGGATGCTTCATCCTACTCCCCCCCCTGGCCAGCCCTCCGACTCCTGGATCCATTCCCGAACGTGGGTCATCGGCGTCACAGATGGCAGCCATGTGTCTGCGCCAGCAGGCTGGCCTTACATTTTCAATGTACTTTAGACAATCAAACATATTTTATACTACATGTGCTGCATAACAACAGTGCAGCAAAAAATGTCTCATATTGTAAATGTGCAAATATTTAACAATGGGTATCTGTTTTTATATTGACAAAATGAAACTGTGCTGGCTAGCTATTGTATTGTTTGGTTACTTTGAGCCAGACTGGATGCATTTTAGAGGGATTTGAAACAGAAACATAGAGTAAAGAAGACAAAAGGGGGGGGGTGCAGGTGGCCATCCTGACAGAACAGGGAGGTGATAGAATACTGTTGCAACAGGCTTTAGAAAAATAAATTAAAATAGTGTCCTTCTAATTCCAAGGCAGGATGACTAGCCCTTCAACAGGGCCTTCTGGCAATGTATCTTGTGCACACAGTATACCAAGGCCCCTGGAATTCTGCGGTTCTGAGGTTGCGGAATTTGCCACAGAATTTGCATCATGCCGCAGAATATATATAGTGCCGCAGAATTAATTGTTTTTGGTGAATTTTCATATAAATATACTGTTTTTTCATAGTGTCAGGCTTTCTTTCCCTGCACGTTTATCCTGAAGCCCTCCTCTATGTTTAGCATATGATGTCATCGATGACATCACATCATATTTAGCCAATGAAAGGACTGCATTCTGCCAGAGAAATGAATAAATCATGCCGCAGAAATCAGAAAATGCTGCCGCAGAAGTCAAGGAGCCCTGCCGCAGAAATCGGAAAATTCTGCCGCAGAACACCAGGGGCCCTGAGTATACCATATGATGGTTACTGAGGGCATCAGGAAGAATTCCTACATCCACAATACTTTGAGAATGAGAGGACCCAATCTAACAGACAGAGATTTAAAGATTTAAAATTTAGATGAGTGAGGTCAGAAATCAAGTCAATTGGAGTGACTTTACAGTTTGTTTGCTTTTTTTAGTTGTTTAACCAGGAGTAGCACACTAAGCTGAAAGCTTTTTTACAGGTGCAACCTGGGAGCACAGGGAAGTTAAGTGACTTGCTTGGGGTCACACAGTATGTAAGTGGAAGCTGTGGGATTCAAACCCAGGTCTGGTCTGCTGGATGTCACCAGATTTGCAGCTCACAGCCTTAAACCACTGCGCTATACTGCCTCCCTTTTGGGAAAATTTATTTGTATTGGTGAAGAGCCAATTTATATTAAAGTCACAAAGGATAAGCAGCTCACCTCAGGAAGAGCTAGAACAGCTTGAGGAAAGTTGCTCAGTAACTAAAGCAAGGGACATACTAGCCAACAGTAAACACCCACAATAAAGATGGAAATATAGAAGGGAAGGGAGAGTTTAAGGAGGAGCAACTCATAGGGAGAGGGAGAGGTGACAGCAAGCAGTCAGAAACTGGATGCTGGTGGATATGTAAACTGCAATACCACCACCCCTCTTTGTGCGATTCCATCTAGCTTAGGTATAGCCAGAGATAGTAACAGCAGAGTCCTGAACCTTAGAGGAGAGCCAGGATTCTGATATAACTAGTACATTTGGTTATAAGGTAAGTATGAAATGTTTAATTGGTCAGTTTCATGAAGGAGGCTTCAGATGTTTAAATGGGCAGCCCTCAGTCCATTGGGAAGTTGTAAGGGTGGAGTTGAGATGGGACCTGGATTAAGTTCAGTGTCACCTGGCACCATAAGCAGCAAGGTGACGGGGAGCTTTAAGGAACCAGTATGCTGCTGTAGATGACATGGGAAAGGTGATGAGGGAGAATAAGGAGAGAAAAAGAATAGAAAGCACCAGAGGGCTTCAAGGTGAAGCCAACGAAGGCCGTCCCAGTGGCACTGAGGGTTGAGGTGTTGGATGCCATACCTCACGCCATGCTGGCGACTTGAGTCCGGGAGTGAGATCCGATTGCCATAGGTTAGCTGGGGGGGGGGGCAAGAAGTTCCACTGAGCTGCTGACAGGCATCTCTCCTCTCCTGGGGAGGGGTCTGGAGTCTCCTGGGCTCTTGGCTGCCATCGAGTGGAGACTTGGTGGTAGCGCCAAGCCCAGTGGGAGACTCGGCATTAGGCCAGGGGGAAGGGGCCATCACTGGAGCCATGGGATGCATGCTCACCTCCACGGGCATGCATGCCCCTATTCTGGGTCCTGGGAATAGGAGGGAGAAGACCAAGAAAATGTTTATGTCTCCGTATTGCTGAAGCAGGCTGGAGGTGGCAAAGGGAAGCAAAAAGCTCTATGAAAAAAAACAGGTGAAGCAAAGGAGTAGAAAGAACTTGACATCTAGGACACCAGGGGGAGCAGAGGAAGAGTGGAGATCAGGGGATGAGGAGTGGGAATGGCTCATAGAAGGAGGTTGGAGAAAGAACAGTGGATTGTGGAAGAGAGAAGAAAGGAAAGAAGAGCATTAGAAAAGCCAGAGAATTTAACAGCAGAGTGGAGAAAAAAATGCAAAAAAATATGAAACAATCTAGATAATAAGTAAAAGGACTGAGAAAGATAAGGTCAAAGGAGGTAGCTAACAGATAGGGAGAGGAAATGAAATGGGCCTAATCAGACAATGAATTAAAGGGAAAGGTCAAAATAAAATAGTGAGTTACAAAAGAGTAGGCCTGACCCCAATAGGAGATAACAGGGATGACACCCTAACTAGAAATAGAAGTGAAAAGTGGGTCTATATCTGGATAGGGAGGTATGGGTAGAGTTAATCATGCTCAGATGGGGAGGCAACAGGACAGCAATCTTGTTCAGTGTTTTCAAGCTGAGGCTGAAGGTCCACCTCTTTAGTTTGGCTTTCATGGAGTGACCATCCAGATCAAGCGTTTTAGTTAGCAGTAATGGTTCTTAATAGCTGTCTTTCTGATTTTACTATCTTGATAGTTTATAGTATTTTAATCCGTATTTTATGGCTATGTTTGTTAGGCCCCCAGAGCCTCAGGGATTGGGCGCCCCAAAAATAACATTTGCCTTGCCTTGCCTTGATAGATACAACTGAAAAGGGATGATGGCCTGACCCAAAAAGGAGGCACCCAAAACAAAAATAAAATAAGTAAAAAGATTAAGAGGTAATGGACTCACTGGGCATGAGACTAACTCAACAAACATACATACATACATACACACACACACACACACACACACACATATATTACACACACAAATTAATTATTTGCAGAAAACTTTGTTAATGCACCAGTTAGGGTAATTTAATGCCACGAAAGTAGAGAAATGTGGTGTTAGGTTTTCAGCTCTAACTCCCCACCCCCAAGCAGCAAACAGAACAAACATTAGAGCTTTGGGCCTCTGGAGTCTTGGCAAATCAGTGGCGGGGGTCTTCCTTGGGGTTGTCAACCCTAATGCCTACCCTGAGCAAACAATGTCACACATGATGTCCTTTCTTCATGCAGGGCCCTGTTGCTCCTGTGTGAAGAAAGCTACAACAAACTGTGTTTGCAAGATGTGGCAAGACATACTTCTCTGCCTTTGAAGAGTGTATCACTATGAGGCACTGGCTTGGAACTGTACCTTATGCTTAGGACAGGTACTATCGGAAGGGGGGGACGGGTGGGCATTAGGGTTTACAACCCCAAGGAAGGATCCATCACTGATTTGCCAAGACTCTGGACACCAAAAACCCTAATGCTTGTTCCTTTTGCTGCTTGGGAGATGGGGGGGGCAAAGAGTGTATATGTCAGCCAATGCACAGGGCCCTCTGTGACCTACAAATAGAGAAGTGCAGGGCCCTATGCCAAAAGAACAGTCATCTTCACTACATGGTACCCTGGCCCATGCAGACAACCCTGCACCTTTCATTCCCTGGCTGGGGGGTGTCACATAACAGTGACATCCCCCCCCATCCTTATCCCATCCAGCTGAACCACTGAGCTCATCTCTGAACTCAGCTCACCCACCCGGGATCACAAAGCATGCCTGCTGGAGTGAAAACTGGCACTATACACAAAGTTTGTTAATTATGATTTTTCTTTTTTGTAATTTAAACACCAGATTTTCAGGATGCTTGTTTATGATTCGCCTGGTAAACATGACATGTACCATTTATAGTATATCAGCCAAAATGTCATTTTGCACCAGAAGTGTGAAAACATGTCTCATCCACAATTTTAACAAGCATTTGTCAATGCCGAATGTTGCTTGCTTGTATGTGCTGTTTAGGTATTTGGAAGTGACAGTTTCATGCCTTCCTCCCAAGACATCCACTGTGTCTTTCTGTTCAGTATTCACAGAAGAGTGGGAGGGGCAAGGGCCACATCAGTACAGCAGTTGCCAAGGGGGGTGAAGAGGTGGACAATAGTCCATTCAAAGGCAAAAGAGTCTTGCAGGAGCTCACTAAATTGAAGGTGGACAAAGCGATGGAACCAGATGGCATACGCCCTAGGATATTAAGAGAACTGCGAAGGGAGATAGCAGTACCTCTGGCAGTCATGTTCACTGAGTCATTCAACACGAGTGAATTGGAGGAGGGCACATGTGGTCCCTCTACAGAAGTCCGGCAGCAGGGAGGAGGCGGGAAACAATAGGCCATTCAGCCTCACCTCAGTAGTGGGGAAGAACATGGCGACATTGCTTAAAGAAAGGATAGTGGGGCATCTAGAAGCCATCGGAGCCCAGGACCATAGACAACATGGATTCATAGTGGGGACATCATGTCAGACAAATCTGGTTGATTTGTTTGACTGGGTGACAAAGGAAGTGAATCAGGGTGGGGCAGTGGACAACGCTTACCTTGATTTCAGCAAAGCCCTTGACACCATCCCACATAGGAGGCTGATAAACTAGCTGGGTAGGCTGGGCATGGGGCAAAGGGTGGTAAACCGGGTTAGAAACTGGCTAACAGACAGGAGGCAGAGAGTGGTGGTAAATGTGGTGCAGTCTAGGAGAGGGTGACCAGTGGGTGCTGCAGGGATCAGTGCTGGGGCCAGTCCTGTTCAATGTCTTCATTAGTAACATTGCAGAATGTTGAAGGAATTTTTCACCAAATTTTCAACATTGGAACTTACTGGCGTCGTGGGAACTGCGCAATGCATGCTCGTAAAACAGTCATTTTAGAATTTTTCACCAAATTTTCAACATAGCCATTTTAAGACCTCTGCTCATGAACAGTGTCACTGTGATTTTCTTAATGTGTCCCATACATTGATTTCACACACCAACTGCTCCATTGTGCGCTACATGGGCGGAAACACATTTTGGGCGAGATGTGAAAAATGACAGCTGTACTGCTCATAAGGAGGTGTGGTAAAATGACAATGTTGAAAATCCAGAGTGCAGATATTAAAAATTTGCAAACTTATGAGCATGCGTAGGAACTGCACAATGCACGCTCGTAAAACAGTCATTTTTAGGAATTGTTTCACCAAATTTGCAACATAGGCATTTTGAGAGCCCGCCTTATGAACACTGGCACTGTCGTTTTGTTAATCAGTCCCAAAAGGTGATTTTGCGCAGTGACCGTGAAATCACCCTTTGGGCCCGATTAACACCATGACAGTGACAGAATTCATGAGGAGGGGTCCCAAAACCCCATGTTGAAAATTTGGTGTCAAAATTCCAAAAATGCCTGAGATATGCAGCAAAGTTGAAAAAACCCTATCTATCCCATTATACAGCTTACCAGCATTTCCTCAGTTCACGGTCCAGCTTTGAAGAGTGCAGATGTGTTCCCGTCCACGAAGATCATCACGCCCGGTCTGGAGGTAAGTATGGGGTGGAGGGGTGGGAAGGCAGGTGCGAGGGTGGGTGCATGTGTGGGAGGGTCAGGAAAAGCACTGAGGACAGTTTTTGTATTTACAGGTTTTTGTTTTTGTAATAAGACTACAAGGGACATTTGCCACACTGGGTGGGCTCCCAGCCTGGCAGCTGGAAAGCTGTTGGGGCTGGGCCGGTGACAGGGATTAGCACCTTGATCGGCCATACAGTGTGGGGGAGGAAGGTGCATGAGCGCGCAGTATGCATGCGGCGGTGTGTGTGGAGGGGGGAGCTCTGCTCACTGAAGTGGAGCTCTCCCTTTCAACTGTACGACCACTGCATTTTCAACTGCTGTCATAGACAACTCCAGCAGTGATTGGGGAACTGGGGCCGCACCTGCAAACACACTGACTGCATTGGAAGACGGGTGCCACACCTCCGAAAACTCAGATGATGGCACTATGTTTCTTGCACATGCATGCAAGCAACATAAAAATGGCACTGTGTCATGTTGATAAGGTAGTCTGGAAAAATGACTATGTTGAGAGTTTAGAGTCAAAATATTAAAAAGGAGTGGAGTTGTGAGTGAACATTGAAATACCATAATGTTCAGTCATAACTTGGGCATTGTACCATATTTGTACATCAAATTTTCACCATAGCCTTCTTATTACCCCACCTTTTGAATCTGGTAGGTGAACATTTTCAAATCTCTACCAAAACATCATTCCACACCACCGAATCGTAATTCTGCACAGCAGGTACAAAAACACATTTTGGCCAGGATTTGAAAATTAGCAGCTGTTGCATTCGTGAGGTGGTATGAAAAAATGGCTATGTTGACAATTGCAGCTGTGTTGCAAGAGAGAGTGATTATATTTACAGTTTGCTTCATTTTGAAACCATTTTTAGATTCTGCTGTAAATGGATTTATGCCTTGCTGCTGTGAACTGAAACAGTGTAATTGATGTGAAAACTACTGCTGTGAACTTGAGACTGTGCAACTGAGTACCCGTAATTGCCTGCTGCTTTTGTGTGCCCCTGTAGTATCACAGGGGATTTCGGTGTCTCCTTAGCAGCTGCACTTTACTGCCTGTTAAGTCTCTGCTGCCTGCCATGGCCACTCCCCCTCATTGGTGGTGGCAACCCAGTGGGAGGGGTTGAGTGGGTTTAAAACTCTCCAGTTCCCAAACGCAGCAGCATTTGAAGAGGTGGCACCACCAGCTCCAGCGGTGAAGTGCGGTAAAGTGCTGGGAGTTTGAGTGAGTTCGAGGGAGGACTGGGAGTATCGAAGTATCATGACCTTGATTATTGATTTATTAAGATCATGGCGAGTGTGCCTATGTATAGGTGTTCTATACTATCGTTTATAAACTGGGCTAAAAAAATCCAGAATGCTGATTGGCTAAAACATACTTTTAGCCATGTCCTTATCAGCATGTATTGTGCTAACCATCACTAATTCTGCCAACCTCAGCCTTACCACACAAAATATCACTGTCCCCAACACCATCCTGTAAAAAAATATCAACCTGCAAATCTGTGACATGCTAAACAGACGTATGACCACTGTACACAGTACTCCTGTAGTCTACAAAGCACTATCCGATGTGACCGTCTTCCCTCACCCAACACAATCCAGAACATGATTTTTCCTTATTAAAAACCATATCAACATTAATCTTATTTCAAAACCTCACCACAGTGCCAACAGCGATCTCTTGATCTGACAACCGGAAGTAAGTCTCTAGCGATGGTCTCCATCAACTGTGGTCACCAACTCTGACAAACAAAATGTATCCCCTTTTGAAACCAGGCAGAAAAGGGAAAAATGGAAAAATAAAACAGAAAGCCACACAGACAAAATAAATAAAATGTTTAGCGTAGTGAGGGGAAGTGGGGTCAAAGGTCACTTCAGCGGCCGGCTGGCTCAATGACTGTTCAAAAAAAAATATTTTCTAACTTCTGTACCCTTCTGTACCCTTGATTGGTTTCTGTGCCTCTTTATGCCACACAATAACTTTCTTTCCCATGGCACAGTTCAGACCCTCGCTGTCTACAGCGGCTAGTAAGGGGCACACGCAATCACTTCCGATACTGCTGGCAACTTCTCTAGTTGTGTAAAAAAAAAAAGGAATCCATACATAACGTAAACTATGCAAAATAACCACTCTCTATTTCTGCCACTATACATTTCTGATTCTGTCTATAGGGTGGGGGCACTGAGACGCAGCAACATCGCCAGACACGGCTGCAGCTGTCAGTAAAACTGCATGCTCAGTGTAAAAGAAACGACTGCTGTCACAATTTAAACAGAAAAAACACAACGTGACAGGCATATCTAAAGTAGTAAAACAACAGTGATACACAGATAACCTCATGAACATATAGGGACACTGTACTGCCATTGAAACACTTCAACTGAAACTTAATGGGGGACTATTTTTTACAATTTGAGGTAATGAAATCAGCTTTTTTAAATTTCTGACAGTTGTATCTTTGTTTTTACCCACTAAATTTTTTTTGGGGGGGGGGCTCGTGCCTAACAACGCATCTGGGCGTGCTCTTATCAGGAGATAACCCACACCTCGTCATGTGTTATTGCTTGCATAAGCGTAAGTGACAAAGTTGTGTTAATTAATAATGAGGCGTCATTCATAACATCAGGGTTATTTGATTTTTCAATGTCTAATTTACTTATTTGTTGGAACAGAATTTTAAATGTTATTTGTTTATTATGCTCTCAAAAGTCTACACTGCGTGTGTTAGGGTTAATTTTAGTTTGGGGTTCATATTCAATCTGTTTTGGTGTGCTGATGTGTGCTTGGTCTGGCCAGAAAATGTTCCTTTTGTTGCTATTGTTAACTTTGGCTGGGGATGCAGAAGCAAATCCTGGTCCATCTACTGTTGAATTTTTCAGTGATGGCTGTGATAACTCTCTGTGGCATTTAAATTATGGAATTAAGTTTGTTCATGTTAATGCAAGGAGCATGTTTTCTAAACTGACCCATACTGAGGCCTTCACTACCTTGTATAAACCTTACATGTCATGATATCCGAATCTTGGCTATCAATCAATCAATCAATCACTTTACTAACCAGGCATAAACACCATTGAGCAAGCTCATTTTCAAGGTGGTCCTGGGCATTAATACAATACAGTACACTTCATAAGATTACAATTACGGTGGACAACGGTGCAAAAAAAAAAAAAAGAAAAACATTGTGAAGGTGCCGGTCAATATGGGCCTATACATACCGGTCAATATAATTAACATGCTAAAGCCCTCTATACCCGACAGTGCTTGTGAGATCCCTGGTTATAAATTATTTTGTTCAGACCGTAAGGGTAAAAAATCTGATGGGGGGGGTAGCTGTTTACTGTTTAGATTATTTGGATGTTTCTTTGTTGCTCTCTAGCCAGAATTGTACGTCACAAAATAATTGGCTGTTGCTGAATTTACTTTTGGGAGGTGTTAAACAAGTATTTGTGGGATGTTTGTATAATCCTCCTCAATGTGGGAAAGTGGGTCTTCAAGAATTTTTTGATACTATTGCCTCTAGTCTACTAAATAGGGATTTTGTTTTGGCAGGGGATGTTAATTTAAACTGGGCAAAAGCTGATGTTTTTGGCTATGAAAATCTTATGCAATCTTCTCCCAGTTAATTGTTCAACCTACTAGGTTAAATTCTTTATCCAACAATCACTCAATATTAGATTGGATCATTACCAATAAAAAACATATGGTAACACACTCTGGGGTCTTGGGAGACTCGATAAGTGCTCACCAGGCAATTTTTGGAGTATTAAATTTTAAAGTGTCGAGGTTGCCCCCTCGTATAATTTTTTCTTGGAACTTTAACAAAGTTCCATATCAACCAGTTTATCAAGAATGTTGTGCTCTGGACTGGTCATTTGTCGAGTCTATCCCAGACCCAGATTGTGCTGTTGATTTTTTCTGTCAACAGTTGTTGAGTTTACAGGAAAAATTACGTCCCCTGCGTAAACTAAGGGTGCGAGGGGCCTAAAATGGGTGGTTTACACCTGCTCTTAAATTGCTTGTGAAACAAAAAACATTGGCTTGGAGCACTTATAAGCTATTGCCTAATGAGGCCTTATTGCAGGCATATCGGTCTGCTAGGAACCTGGCCTGTAGTAAAATCAAGCAGGTTAAAATTGACTACTATCAACACAAGATTGAGGTTGCTTCCTCTGACCCTAAGAGTTTCTGGGGAGCCCTTAATTCCTTGTTATCCCCTAAAGACAGGCCTACAATTTCCCATTTAAATTCTCTGGAAGGCATGGTTACTGACCCTTTTTTGATGGCAAACTTGCTGAATGCCAAATTTACTAATACTGATGATTTTATCCCTACTGTTTCAGGCTGTGATAGCAATGTTGGTAATTGTGATATTAACTCAAATGTTTTCTCAATAGCTAGTTTACCTGAAGGCTTGTCAAGCTTTCATTTCAGTTGTATTAATCCTCCTGAGGTGTTGAGGTTACTACGTCAATTACCTAATAAGTTTGGAGACTGTTGCAATGGGCTGGATATAAGGTTTGTGAAATTGGTTGCACCCTTTATCGCTGATCCGCTTTGTTCTTTATTTAATTTATGCTTGTTAACTGGGAGTTTTCCATCTGCTTGGAAAGTTGCAAGAGTGGTGCCTATCCCAAAAAAGGCAAGAGCGGATACAGTGGACGATTTTCATCCCATTTCAATATTAAATCTCTTAAGTAAACTTTTAGAAAAGTTGGTGGTAAAACAGCTAACTGATTTTTTTAAATCTAATGGTTTGCTCTGCTCAGAACAATGTGGGAATAGGAAGGGTAGGGGTACTGGAATGGCTTTGGTCAGGTTTATGAACACCATCCTCCTTGGTTGTGATAGAGGTCTTCTTATGGGGTGGTGTTCGGGGACCTGTCCTGGGCCTTTAATTTAATAAATCATGCATTGCTTTGTTCAAAGTTAAAAAGCATGGGTATTTCCACTCTGGTGATATCCTTTCTGAGGAGTGTTTTAGAGGGAAGATCCCAGCAAGTGTTCCTTGAGCCCTCACTATCTGATTTATGGCTAAATCCTAGAGGTGTTTCGAAAGGGTCCATTCTTGGCCCCCTGTTATTTTCAATATTCATAAATCAAATCCCCTCCATTTTCTCAGCTGGTCCTCATCTTCTTTATGTGGGTGATTTGATTTTATATAACCAAGGTTTGAACATTGAGCAGGTCAATATAGGGTTACAGAGAGATTTTAATACACTTGGTCATTGGTTGTCGAAAAATCTAATGGTTTTGAACGTAAAAAAGACCAATTGCATGTTTTTTGGGAGTGCTCCTCGACTAAAGTTGAATCCATGTTTACATATACTCGACAGGTTTGGTGATCTCTTAGAACAGGCTAATTAATTTAAGTATTTAGGAGTTTTCTTAGACTCCAGTTTGGGATTTATTCCCCAAGTTAAAGCCATTAGTAGAACTATTAATTCTAAACTGGGCTTGCTATACAAATTTAAGGCTTATTTATCAATTGAATCTCATAAAACAATCACTAAGGGCACTTTATTGCCGCTCTTTGATTATGTTTCTTCTTTATATTTTAATTTGGGGGTGCAGGACAGTAGGGTTTTGAGTGTGGATTATAATAATATTTGTTGATTTGTTCTTGGTGCTCCTTTGTTGACACATCATTCTGCCTTATATTCTTCTTTGGGCTGGCTATCTCCCAAATTAAAGTGCGCCTATGCGCTTGGTAATTTGACCCATCATGCTATTTATGCTGGGAATTCATTTCCACTATCTGATTTGGTGGAACTTAGGACTCTCAGGTTAATTTGCATTCAAATCAAAGAGCTATTTTGAAAACAGTTGTTAACTAGGGAAATTCTGGTTTTTGATCATTTGTGTCATCTGCTGCTCATTTGTGGAATGATTTGCCGCTTTCCCTTAGATCTATTAATTCAGTAATATGATTTAAGGTTAAATTTAAACATCATTTGTTATCTGTTGATGTTTGTAATTGTTAGTATATTGTTAGTTATGCATTGTATTGTTTTATTGTTGATTGTTTTCGGATCGGACCTGAAAAAGGGCTTTGCCCACTGTCCTTACCCAGTTAACAAATTTAAAAATAAAAAAAATTAAAAAATATTTAAAATTTCCAAAGTTACGAGCGACCATAGAAGCTTTTTGGCGTGCATGCATAACTTTGCCATTTTTACATAGTTTGACCTCAAATTTTCAAGACAGCCTTCTTATGACCTCACCTCATAAACAAGGGTGGTGAACATTTTCAAATCCTGCCCAAAGGGTAATTTCACCAAGCGACCGTGAAATTGGCTTTCTCACCTGATTTGCATAATTCCACCACCACTAATCAAGGGGAGGGGTCCCAAAAAGCAATGCTGAAAATTTGGGGTCAAAATATATGGAAATGACAAAGTTATGCAGCAAAGTTCAAAACCTCATTGAAATATACTGGACTGCGCTTACTTTAGTTTCTCATATTGCAGTTGGTGGCTCCAAAAGCAAGACGTGTCTTTGATGGAAGAGTGGATCTTCACCCTGAGACATGTTCAGGTGAGTGAGGGTGTGTGGTAGGTGTGTGGGATGTATGGGGTGGTGGGTACTGAGGGAGAGGTCTGTGGGGGGGCAGATCAATGAGG
This sequence comes from Neoceratodus forsteri, assembly GCA_016271365.2. NCBI lineage: Eukaryota > Metazoa > Chordata > Ceratodontiformes > Ceratodontidae > Neoceratodus > Neoceratodus forsteri. Next base: position 609,961,292 of record CM057456.1, read on the forward strand.
GACCATTTTCTTGATTGCATTTTAAAAAGTAAACATTGAAGAACAGTTTTCTTTATTTTAGCTGACAAGCAGCTTCAGTAAATGGGGCAGGTGACCTGGAGTGGAGGGGGAGCCACAGAAGTGGTACCAGCGGTGGGTCTGCAAAGTGATATATGAAAAATATAAACATTGGGAGCCACCTGGGGGGGGAGAGAATTGGTACCAGGGGTGGGCACCATGGCCTGTTTAATAAAACAGAGACAGAGAGAGATAGATAGATAGATAGATAGATAGATAGATAGATAGATAGATACAGAGACAGAGACAGAACGGAGGACTGGCGTCTCACTCCTCTCACTGCAGCCCATAGTGGCACTCCAGGTGCAGCTGCAGAACTCAACAAAGTCCTGCTGTTCTCATACAGAGAACACGGGTGAATGGCTTTTCTCACTAAGCTGGGCATCCTGGATTTTTGGGGTGCTTAGTAAAGGTATTTCTGGTAATTGTTTTCAAAAAACAAATACCAGGATCTAGCTAAATGGGTCCCGTTAGCTGGGTTCAGCTGTTTGTTTTTTAAAAATACCTGTAGATCATTTGAGTGTATTTTCCATGTCTGTAAATTTTAAAAATGGCAGCAATCATGATCAGTATTTATTTCTGTTTGAGAGATAAATCATGAAAATAAGCACTTGAGAAAGTTTGTTTTTTTTAACCGTTGAACGGTTAACTCAAAAATCATTATAACTCTAAAACTATGTCCTATTTTTTCACCAAACCTTCAAAAGGTATATCCTTGTCACAGGCCCCTTCAAACCTGAAAATTTCATGAAAAAATTCCACTCCCTCTTGGTTGTAGGTGAGAGCAAAAAAATACGCAATGTAAAGTATAGGTTTTTGGGGGGTTTTTTTTGGCATTCCGTATTTCAAAAACCATACAAGATGACATCACAAAACTTTTCCCACCTTGAGACTCTAACAGACTGACCGCGTGTGCCACATTATGTGTGATGTCATCAAACAATGCCAAAGTTATTAAGGTGCTAAAATTGGAGTTTAACATTGAACAGCCAACTCATCCCTAACTATAGCGGTGTCAGCGCACTCTTTCAGTAAAAAAATAAATAAAATGGGAAAGCTAAAACAAGCAGATGCCAGGTATATGCACTGTCAGTGTCACTTTGAAGAAAACAGGGTAATATAGTATTTCCCATCAGCTGATCAGAGGGAGGAACCTGATGGACCACTGATCTTCTTTCCCCCAAATATGTATATGTATATATAGAAACACAGAAACATAGAAGAATACAGACAGAAAAGACCATAAGTCCATCAAATCTGCCCTGAAGCCCTACAACTGATTATTTCCTAAAAACTCCCTTACAGGTATCCCATTATTTTTGAATCCAGCTCTAGTCCCAGCATTGTCCACATTACTTGATAGATAATTCCACCCATTCACTACCCGTTCTGTGAAAAAAATTACTTCCTTAAGGCACATTTAGAGGGGACAGAACATTTGTGCTAATTGGGAGCAATTAGTAATGTTCCTGGTAAGATAAATGAAAGACTTGCATCCAAATAAGCCACATGTAACTTTACCTTAATAAACACTTGTGAAAAACTGTATTTTCCGTTGTTTTCTTTTTATGGGAAACATTCTGCACAGTTCTCTTTATGGAACCAGTAATTTGAAGTTTTTACCATGTCAAGGTTTGTGTACAGAATGCTAAACTTGAACTATTGTCCTGTCAGAACCATGCTTAGAGTTCTGTGCACAAACTATGACATAGATAAAACTCCAGATCACTGGTTCCATGAAGAGAACTGTAACAGAATGCTTTTCAGGGGCAGCTACATATGCATCATTTAGGCCTGTGGATATCATTTCTGTAAATTGGAACATTATAACAGTTGCCGAGTAGAAATAATTTCCTGTCTTCTTTAAATTTCCACTGAGATGGTGCCACTTGGTGGATGGACAGTTCCTTAACGTAGGCAACTCTGAAAAGTTCACCCTGTTGTATACTGTTCCTTAACGTAGGCAACTCTGAAAAGTTCACCCTGTTGTACTCATGTTTGTATCTGAAGGTTTCTGTCATACCCGCCTCTACCTTCTGTCATCCAGAGAGTACATGCTGAGACTCTCCAATCTCTCCTATTAGGATCTACCCTCCTGTCCCATGCTCACTTGGTTGCCTTGCTCTGTATGGCTTCTGACTTATCTCTGTCCTTATTCAGATGTGGGATCCAGAATTATATGCAATACTCTGGGTGTAGTCAAACCAGAGACCTGTACAGTGGCAGTATTACCACAGTCAGACACAAAGTGCAATGCAGCATGTCACATGCATTACTGAGGTGTGTATCCGAGCCACACTGGAAACAAGTTTTTGGTTGCCCAGGATAAAAACATTGGGCTCTGTTCCTGCCCAGGTAGAAGATACTGGGGATGTGTTATAGTCCTGAGGCAGAATGTCTCAGTTTCACACAAAAATTCCAGTGGCCAGTCCAGAAACATTCATCGTCTAGGATGGGCTCTGGCTCCCCCAGAATGTTACAGCATTGGGACAACCAGTAGCGTATATCCTTGACACTGACTCCCTCATTCTTAAACATAACTGTTAATATTCGCACCATAGGTTTAGTCAGAGGGATAGACTGAAACGGCAACCAAAGTGGGGTAGACTAGAGTGAATTATAGCTAGTCCAGAACCTATCCAAGAAGACAGGAGTCCAAAAGCTGAGGTCAAAGTATCCCTCTGTAGGCAAATGAAGAACAGCACAGAGTTAATCAGGTGTAACTTTTAAAAACTCCTTCAGTAGAAAGTGGCCAACATATGCCTGATCCGGGAGTTGATCTAAACCACCTTTATAAAGCAAACACACAGCATTTCTGCATTGTGCTGGGGTGAGAGCCTTTGGAAAGGCATCTGTTTGTCGAAATCTTGCCCAGCACTGTGCCGCCGTCTGAGTAGGCAACAAAGTAGCAGGCCCTTGCAGTGGGCAAGCTGGTGTCAGGTCCTCAAGCTCAACACAGTCAGCCCAGGACTGAGGTGCTCCCCCAGCTAGATGGACCCCCTTCTATTCAGGAGGGGCAATAGAAGGAACAGTCTCAGGTGGGGCAACCCATGGCATGGCCATAGGGAAGCCTGAGTTCAGTAACTTATTGGCATCCAAAACCAAAACAAGAGTCTTGTCCACAGCAGAGAGAGCCATTTCCGTAATGGTTGGGGGAGGTCCTTGCCCTCCGTCTGGGTGCCTCTCCTGTAACAGCTGGAGTGGAAGACAGGTCTGGGATAACCCATGTGTATCAGAGATGAGAGCTGTACCCTCCAGACCAGCAGAGGTAGTCACTAAGATTTCTTGTGTTGTAGGGCATCCTGTAAATGTAGGTCCTCAGTCAACAAAGACATGTCCATTGCCAGACCAGGCAATGGGAAAACTATTGGGTGCGCATCCGCTACAAAGAGATCCTCAATACATCCATACTGAACTGCCTCTATCGATCGGTCTTCAGCCCCAGCATCAGAGGTATTGGGGAGAAGGGCCAGGTCTTCCACACCTGTTGCACTTGCAGCACACACTGACACAGGAGCCTCCATCATGCTGGACAAACAGCACCCCCTACCAAGAGTAAAGGAATTTCCCCGGTGTCCTGGCCAGATTTCCCCCATTCACTTAAAATGCCACTAACAGCTTAATCTGGTTCAATATCAGTTGGCATCCATCTGTATCCCCCTCACTTGGGATGGGGCTGAAAATAGGCAGAATTGTCTAGTCCTCCTTTCCTGATCAACAAAAACTAAATAAAAATAAATAAAATCTGCCCCCCACACACACACACTCTCCCACCAACCCCACCCCAACCTCCCACTCTGCACCCACATCCCACACCTCCCCATACTCACACTCTTACTCACCTGAACATGTCCCAAGATGCACATCCACCCTGCAATTGAAGACACGTCTTGCTGCTGGAACCACCAACTGTGAAATGAGAAAATAGGGTAAGTCCAGTTTAATGTATTTCAATGGGGTTTGAACTTTTATTCATAACTTTGTCTTTTTTACATATTTTAACACCAATTTTTCAACATGCCCTTTTTGAGACACCACCTCATGATCAATTGCAGTGGAATTATACAGATCTGCCCCAAAAGGTGATTTCACAGTCGCTTTGCGAAATCACCTTTTGGGTGGGATTTGAAAATTTTCACCACCCTTCTTTATAAGGTGGGGTTATAATAAGGCTATGTTGAATATTTGGGGTGAAAATATGTACAAATGGCAAAGTTATGTGCATACATTGACATTTTTCTATGCTTGCTTGTAAGATTGGTAATTTTCAATATTTTTACCCCAGATTTTCAACATAGCCATTTTTTCACACCACATCATGGATGCGATAGCTGTTGTTTTTCAAATCCTGGCCAAAATGTGTTTTTGTACTTGTTACAAGGAATGACATTTCAGTAGAGATTTGAAAATTTTCACCTACCGGGTTTATGAGGTGGGGTAATAAGAGGCCTATGCTGGTGTCGCACTCTCGGAACTTTGAAAAGATGGACGCATAGTCAATGAATGGTTGGCCACTGCTCACAAATATTCATTATAAAGCCGCTAAAACTTGGGGACAAGTGTTGAAAATACTTTTATTCATTCAGCACCAAACTCGGCTATTGAACAATACCAAATTTATTTATTGCGATTTGTTCTTTTTATTTTATTGTTTTTTACCGCTAGTAAAACTATCATTATTCTGTTTACTGCCAACTCTTTGATGTGGCCTGCATGTGGAAAAATCCTGGAGAACAAGTCATCAGTCGGGGGGAGCCACAGCTCCTACTATGGCACAAAAGAACTCTGAATTAGCTGCAATCCACTATATTCTTGCCAGCATCCAGCTGGACATCAGTGCTCTTAAACAAACTATGGCCAAGATACAACAAGACAAAAAAGAAAACAAAGACAGACTTAAGGTAAATGAGAATCGAATTTAATGAGACCTTTGCTTGTTTTTACAAAAAACTATCTACTACCGAAAGACCAATTTATCCCAGTGCAACAGAAAAATCTTTTCAAAACATTATATTACCCACTGTATTGGAAAATTATAAGTAGACTCTTAAAGGGGATATTTCTCTTGAAGAAACTTTGCAGGCCATAAGAGATCTGTCTGTAGGGAAGGCACCGGGAGAAGATGGGATCCCGGCAGATTTTTATTAATCCTATGCAGATATTGTTGCACAGCCTTTAGTCGATCTATAGTATATAACCAGTCTAGCTGATTTGGTACTCTTCCACCCTCTTTCTATAAAGCTAAAATTGTGGTATTTCCCAAAAAAGATAAAAACCAAGAACAGGTGGCCTCATATCAACCCATATCATTTTTAAACACTGATATGAAACTTCTGGCCAAAATACTGGCAACTTGTTTAGAAAAAGTGATTCCGAGTCTCATTCAACCTGATCAGAATGGGTTTATCAAGGGCAGAAAACCGGGAGCAAATACCAGAAGGCTAACCAATTTGATTGAAATAAGGCAAGATAGAGAAACCCTAATAATGACCTTAGATGTGGAGAAAGCCTTTGATTGGGCTGAATGGAACTATCTGTTCTCTACATTAGACACATTTGGAATGGGGGGGTCAGTTCATTACTTGGATAAAAACAATCTACAAAAGTCCCCTGGCTCGAATAGATATAAATAATCAAACATCAGATTTCTTTCCACTCTCCAGAGGCACCCAGCAAGGTTGTCCTCTGTCCCCTCTTTTGTTTGTTCTGGCCATAGGGCCATAAGAAGTAGCAATTTGGGCGAATCCCTAATATTCAAGGAATAGAAATTAATAATGAGGATCATAAAATCAGTATGTATGCAGATGACACCCTAATCTATTCGTCAAATCCTACAAGTTCACTACTAGTTTGTTTGGAGGTAATTACGGAATTTGGAAAAGCATCTGGATACAAAATTAACATAGCAAAAACTGAAGCATTACTGCTTAATCCCTCTTCAACCGCCAATATCCAGGCAATGTATAAAGATGGTAGGTAGGTAGGTAAAATTTTATTCATAAGATAATGAATATGAATTACTCCACTGAGCAAAGCTCATTTACAGTGAGATCCAGAGAATCAAAAACCAGTTACACTTCAGGTCAACTATACAGTTAATCATATCAATATAATAAATACAACATCCCTTACTATAGACAAATAACAAAAAAAAAATGAAATACATATATCTTTACAATAACTTAAAAAAAAACAATACACGCAACACATAAGATAGATACACGCAGATTTCTATACTTATTCCTAGACTAGGTCCCCCTCAATACTTATGTGCTCGACAAGCCATTCCTTTATAAGATATTATTAAAGAAAAGGCTAAATATCTAGGGGTTATAATACCTAAAAAGTTATCACAAATATTTGAGCTAAATTACCTTCCCCTACCTAAGAATATACAGAAAGACCTGGAGAATTGGAGTAAGTTGCCTATGACACTAATTGGGTGCTGTAAGGTGATAAAAAATGAATATCCTTCCCCAGTTTCTATTTTTCTTTCAGGCCCTATCCATAGCAGTCCCTGACAAGTTCTTTAAGAACTTGGATCAGAAGGTCACTCAGTTTATCTGGAACTGCAAAAAAACAAGAATAGCTCTACAAAAACTCAGGTTATTAAAAATACAAGGAAGACTGGCCTTCCCCAATTTTAAACAATATTATTTGGCAGCCCAGATATCCTAAATAACAGATTGGTATAAGGGGAGGTAACAAAAAAATTCAAATTAAAGAAAATTTTTTCCAGTTACCATAATCCCAGTACTATTTTATATTCATAATACTACAATAAAAACAAAACCCTGACAGCATCGAGAAATACCGCCTTATGCTAGCAACAGGTTAATAAAATTATCGGTTGGATGGATTCAATTTCTGTATTTTCTCCCACATATAATAATTATTGATTTCCTCCCTCTATGGTAGACTCAACATATTTACTATGGGAGGAATGGGGAATTAAAATGAGTAAGGATCTATATGAAGATAATGTACTGTTAACCTTTAATCAAATTCAAAGGAAATACAACATCCCCACTGAACACTTTTTTCAGTTCTTACAAATCTGTGATTACATTTTTAAAAATAAACCTATTTTGACTTTATCCCCATTAGAACAGATAATGTTAAATAAAGACACTAATATTAAATCTTTATCAATATATATATATATATATATATATATATATATATATATATAAATTAATGAATAACTCTTCCCTCCATGTTTGAGTAAACATAAAAATAAATGGAAATATCACTTAGGGATACAGATAGGAGAGGAAGAAAGGAATAAAATTGCTACCTACCCATTTATGGAATTCTACTGAAGTAAACTTCAACAGATCCAATTTAACATTTTTCATAGGGCCTATTTGATTCCATCACGATTGCATAAATTTAATCCTAATATAGATAAAAAGTGCCCAAGATGTCAGGAAAATACAGGGTCTCTTATACACATGTTTCTTACTTGTAAAAAAAAAAATTACCAAGTATTGGGATACTATTTTAAAAGTCTGGGAATCTGCTGTTGGGGCTAAGGTTAAGAAAGACCGACCAGCTGTATTGTTGGGCCAATTCAACAGGGCTCTGAACTTGCATGATCATCAGTTTAATATCTTTGGCTTTTCTTGTAGCAAAAAGAATGCATTTTAATGAGAGGGAAAGATGATTGTCCTCCATTGGTAAGAACCTGGTTTAATTTAATGGTAGATCTCTGTTCTTTAGAAAGAATACATTATTTCAAGACAGATAGATCTGAATTGTTTCATGAAATATGGAATCCATTTATAGAAGTAGCCAAAATGTTTAAAAACATTCAGATATGAATTTCAGCCCTTGGTTGACAGAAGAAATTGGTGAAAGGATACAGTAGTTGTTTAGTTGGTGTATAAGGTTCTGATTGTATTGTAAATTAATTTTATTTTCTGCCTGCTGAAATGTATTATAGATCCATTTTTCTTTTTCTCAATAAAAAAAAAGAGAATTGGATAGCCAGTACTGAGGACACATTGTATCAATATCAGGACACACAAGATTTTTTCACCAAACAGATCCAGTACCTGTTAGATAAAATTGAGGATGTTGAAAATCGAGGAAGAAGGAACAATATAAGAACTGTGGGGTTACCTGAGGGGGTAGAAGGTTGTAATGTTATACCCTTTTAATATATGGATTGTGAAAATAATATGCTTAAAAAGCATACAAAAAAATCCTTGTAATACCATCGCTCCTGGAGTGATAATACTACTGTTGGTAAGTGATAATACTATCGTTCGGGTGCCGTAACAGTATCGTTCGGCACCCGATCGATAGCATTATCAAGAAAGCTGAAGAGCGCATGCCAAGTGTATCCCCAATGTTTTACAAAGCGCGTCTCTGATTGGCCGCTTTTTCTGTGGGCAGGCACAACGCAGTAGGAAAACATGGCGGCTTGCTCGCTCGCTTAGCGAGTGAACAGTCAACAGTCGCTACAACTGTTTTTCTTCAGTTTTGAAACATTTTTTTGAGCTCCTCTGCTCGCAGGATACCGCTGCTGACAAACAGTTAAAAAAAGCAGCGGTAAATGAAGCCCACAGCACTGGTCATCCACACAGCACTGGGGAACCCTGCCAGCAGTCACATGGACCTGCTGACTCCACTGTTTAAATGGAGGAGAGTCAATTCACCTCGTATCCATATATTAAAAAAAATAACAAATAGGTTCTGGCATAACAAGGTAGTAATTCCATCTCGAGGTTCTGGGGACACATGAAACCTGTTCTCTGTGTCCCCAGAACCTCTCGATGGAATTATTACCTTGTAATATACCAGAACCTATCTATTATTCTATTTTTTACAATAATTTTTTGTAGAACTCCTACAGCAGCAATGGCAATGGCCGTTAGAACCTGAATGTGCTCACCACTCATTGACCCCCAAGCCACAACCAGGTGCCCATCCCTGACCCATAATTGTTAATTTGCTATTATTTTCTGTTAAAGAAGACATTCTTAGACTAGCCAGAGAGAAGGGAAGAATAATGTGGAGAGGGGAGAGGATCTCTTTATTTCAAGACTTCTCTATGGAGGTAGTGGATAAATGCAGGGAATTGCAAGATGCCAAAACAAGCACTGCAAAGAAAAGGGCTGCCATACTATATGAAATATCCAGCAACACTAGTAACTCAGAGTCCCACTGGGCCCCCACATTATTGTTATTCACTGGACATGGTTAGGGAGTTGCTACAGGATGGTTTGAGCAGCAACAAAAAAAGCAGTTTTGAATAATGGCAATGCAGCCTTTTTTTCAAAAATAAACTTAGAATCTCCACATGATGTTCCGTGCAAGTGTCCAACAAACCAAGGAACTCGTGGAAGAGAAAGCAATAGAATTAACGCAGAGCCACACCCTTCTCATGAATGCATACAACCACACACTTATGCTGCTTCAGCTAAAAAGTCCTCTATCTATCGCCAAGAAAATTCTCAGCAATCTTGCCCCTCTGGGTGTCTCCTCCCTCCTTCACCCCTCCCCCATAATGGTAGCTACCCACAGCTCCACTAAATCCACTCTCCTAGTACCACGTCTCAGAACTGTGTTTGGGCAGCGCTCCTTCTACTATCGTGCCCCCACCTGGATAAACTCTCTCCCTTCCCATATTGCTGCTACCCCCAAACTCAGGAACTTCAAAACCCTCCTTAGGGAGCACCTCCTCTCCTCTCGTGCCTGTATCTGTCTATAACTAAGCTCATCTCTCTTCGCCTGACAAGGGATCTTGTCCTGCTGGTGTCTCCACCACTTTATAACTAATGTCATCTGGACCTTAACAATGGACTCTGTCCAACTCTACCCCCTCGCCCTCCACCCTCTGACAGGGGACCTTCGTCCTGACTGACTTACTTCTTCATTCTTTTACTTAATTGTACTTGTAATATCACTTGATTGTATGACACTAACTGTATCATGAGTTTTGAAAACTGTAACCTTCCTTACAACTGTTGTAAACTATTTGCTTCCATGTATATATGTTTGTAAGCTTGTCTCTTCTGGACGTGGAGCTTTTGTAAATGAGTCTCTGACTCAAATGTTTGAAATTTCGATATTGTACAATAAATAAATAAAAAGCAGAGCAACTTACATTACAAGGAAGAGCAAACCTTCAGCACATCCCTCCTGGTTTAATGTGTGAAATATATATATATAGAACAAATCCCAAAACACGATCTAGGAGTAAGAGTAGAAAGAGGCAGAGCTCTTCCAGCATGAACTCAACTCCCCAAAGATCTCCTGTACCTGCATCTACAAAATCTCTTAGTGTTTATTTTGGGTTTCTTGCATATTTTTACTTAATCTAATTCTTCTGTTTTATTTGATTCGGTGGACTAATTTACCCATTTTGCTTGTTAAATTACATAGATTGGTATACCGTTAACGTTACAATAACAGTATATTCAAGATTCATTGGTATTAGCTAAATAAGTGTGATCTACTTAGTGAATTTGTTTTTAGTCTTTATGAGATGTATAATTAATTAGTAGCACAGTTAAGCTGGTCTAAGGGTACGTAGAAATACATTTTACTGCTACTACTACTAAGCACCTAGAAGTGCGGTGTTCAGAATCTCTCTCTTATTTACAGAATTGTACTGTTGTATCTTATTAGCTAAATACTCAGTGTTCCAGTAGTTATATTTCTACTCCCTTCATGTAATGGCCCAAAGTAACCTGAATTTTTGCTCATGGAATGTGAAAGGACTGGGTTCTCCCATTAAGCATAAAAATGTACTGACCTACCTCCCTAAAAACAATATAGATATAGCATTGTTGCAAGAAACACATGTATTGGATGACACAGCAAAACTAGCCAGAGCGTGGGTCTCTCAAGTTGAATATAGTGTATTTAATACTAAGCAGAGGAGAACTGCTATTTTGATTACGAAGGGAACCAACTTTATTAAAACAGATAATTTTGCAGACAAGGAGGGGCGGTATTAAATCTTAACTGGAACTATAAATGGTTGCAGAGTAGTTATTTGTAACATTAATGCCCCAAAAACAAATAAGGACTAATTTTTTGACCAAATTTCAACTAAGCTTGGTGTCATAAAGGATCATGAAATCATACTAGGTGGAGACTTCATCAAAGTTGTAGACCCTCTTATTGACAGCAATAGGATTCCTTAAATAAGACTAAGGGCCCAATTCTCAAAGACCTAAGTTTGACGCAAGGTGCCTGTACCAAACATAAATGTCACAAGTGCCACCTTGCATCAAACACTGCCCCCTGAGCTATTCACAAAGGCAGCCTGCCTCAGTTGCAGGCTGTCTGCCTCAGTTGCAGGCTGCCTGCCCCAAACAGGGCTTGCACTGCCCCTGCGCCCAAGAATGCACTGCGACATGGCACTATGGGGCATGTGCAGATGCACACTGCCACATCCCCGAATGTGGGATTCACAGAACTCTCCCAGAGAGAGTTTTTCTAAGTACCCTTAGACTAGCCAGAGCTGGTCTAAGGATACGTAGAAATTCTCCTCTGGGACAGTTGTCTGTGCCCCAATCTCTGATGTGCCTTATATAACCGTGAATAATATATCCCCACCCTGGTATTCTAGTGGCCCCCCCCAGTCCCTCATGTCCCCATTGTAATAATTTATTGTCCAACCCCCATGCCTGGTAGTCTAGTGCCCCCCCCGATCCCTGATGTCCCTGTTGAATGCACATATTGCAATTCCCCCTTCCCTGGTGGTATAGTGGCCCCCACCCCGATCCCCAATGTCACCCGCTGAATAATTATATTACAATTCCCCCTTCCTGGTGGTAGAGTGGCCCCACGCCCCAATCCCTGATATCACCCATTGAATAATTATATTACATTACCTCCTTCCCTGGTGGTATAGTGGCAACCCCCACCCCAATTCTCAATGTTACCCATTGAATAATTATATTACAATTCCCCCTTCCCTGGTGGTATATGGCCCCCCAACCCGATCCCTGATGTCACCCATTGAATAATTATATTACAATTTTTTCCCTGGTGGTATAGTGGCCTCCTGCCCCAGTCCCCAATGTGACCCATTAAGTAATTATATTACAATTTCCCTTCCCTGGTGGTACAGTGGCCCCCTGCCCCAATCCATGATGTTGCTTGTTGAATAATTATATTACAATTCCCCCTTCCTTGGTGGTATAGTGGCCCCTCACCCTGATCCATAATGTCGCCCATTGAATAATTATGTTGTAATTCCCCCTTCCCTAGTGGTATAGTGGACCCCCGCCCCAATCCCTGATGTTGCCTGGCACAGATGTGTACATAAAATCCCCTATCTCTGGTGGTCTAGAGGACCCCCACCCCTATCCCACAGGTAGTGCCCACCACCCTGATCCCCAGCCTGAAACCCAAGCCGGCAACTGGCACAGCCCTCCTTTCACCACCATGGTCGGCCGCCGACCGGCCTGCCTGGCTGAGCATGCAGATTCTATACGCACTCAGTGACAGGCTCGTCAGCAGCCAGCCATAGTGGTGAGAGGAGGGCTGTGCTAGTTGCCAGCTAGGAGTTTCAGGCTGGGGGTAGTGGTCAATACCTGTGGGGTGGACAGCCACTAGACCACCAAGGATAGGGGATTTTATGTACACATCTGTGCCGGGCAACATCGGGAATCCGGGTGGGGAGGCCACTATACCACCAGGGAAAGGGGAATTGTAATATAATTATTCAATGGGCAACATCGGGTATCGGAGCGGAGGGCCACTATACCACCAGGGAAGGGGGAATTGTAATATAATTATTCAACGGGGACATCAGGAATCAGGGCTGGGGGCATTATACCTCCAGGGAAGGAAAACTTAAACGTAATTATGCAATGGGCAACATTGGAAATTGGGGCGGGGGAACCACTATACCACTATACCATCAGGAACAGAGGAATTTAGTTATATATATATTTCACAGGTGCCTTTGGGGAACAGTGGTGGGGTACTAGACCACCAGGATGGGACATGACATAACAGGTACTGGAGATGGGGGAACCAGTCTTTGACAAAGGGAGCCTGCAGCTAACCCCTCCCATGCACCTTGTGTTTGTCACACAGGAGAGGTTGTGGCAAGTGTAGGGACTTAGGTGCCAGGACCCCTCCTGTACCAGAATCTGGTGCAGGATCCTTGGCGAAAGTAGGCTGCTGTGCAAGCTGCTGTTTGTCGCAGTTTGCACTGCTTTAAGCCCCTTTTGAGAATCGAGCCCTAAATCTTAAGTGGCACTCAGTAAGATGGTTGAGGACTTAAATCTGGTAGCTGCCTGGAGACTGGTACACTCATCAGAAAGGGATTACTCCTTTTACCCTGCTAGACATAACTCTTAAAGCAGAATCGACTATTTTATGATAGATGAAAACTTAGCTATGGTATTAACAACGCATGTTGAAACAACATCATTATTTTGGATCATGCTGTGCTAAAGCGTTCAATTTCTGTGGGAGCAGAGCAAATTAAGGGCACCTGTGAGGAGGAGCTGAGTGACATCAGTCTGTTCCAAGATGGCCAGGTGAACAGATTGCTCACTCATGGCGCTGACATTCCCTGGAGTTTAGTGTGAAAAAAATGTTAAACCACATCACTTGCTAGTGCTAACTCGACCAGTGTTTGTCTTTGTAAGAAGGAATGTCTAAAGCAGTTTGACAGGCAAAAGAATTGTTGGAGTTTTATTTTTCAGACATGTAGCAGAAGAAAGATGCAACTATAATGCTCCACTCGGAACCCCTGCTATCCCCAAGTCTCCCGGTCCTAACCACAGCTGTTGAAGACCTGATTTCCCCACTACCAGAAATGCCACCTAAAAAGTGAATGACTCAAGGAAACATTTTATCCTTCTTTGCAGATACGAAAAATAAAGCAGGCAGTAAAGTACAAAATCAAGGTACTGCTAAAACAATGCCACCTAAAAAAGCACAGCCCAAGGGGTCTAATATTTCCAACTCAATACATGCAGGCTCAAAAAGACTTCAGCATAAAAATGCTGAAGAAATCAAAGAAATAAACATAAAAGAACCAGAACTGACTCACAACAACATAGATGGAGCAGAGCTAATGGAGGACAACTTGAACAGCAATGCGGAAATGCCAACTGATTTCATCCCTCCAGAAGCAATGTTAGAAGACTTGAATGCAAATAAGAAAGGGGAAGTAGGTGGGGAACAGAATAGGAAATAATTCAGGCTGTGAAAGATTTAAAAAAAGGCATGTTGGAGGTGCTAGTTGACCTAAACAGCACATTAAAAGGGGTCAAAGATTCCATCAGGGAGCTCAAGTCCCAAATGGAAAAATAATCCCTTAAAACAGATGAATTGAAAAGCAGAATACCGAAGATGGAAGATGATGATGCCCCACTCTTAAAAACTCGGTCGCAACATGAAAAGCAATTACAAGCGTTAATCCGGAAAATGACAGAGCAGGAGAACCGCTCAAGGAGGGGCAATTTCCAATTGTGTAAGTCCCTGAAGGGACAGAAGGAACTGGTGACCACTGGAACTGGACTGAACTGGAAGTGGTATCACTTTGAAAAATTCATTACATTAGCAATAGGGAAAAATATATTGAGGAAAAGATAACTTTGTATCTAGTGAATAGAAGTGGGCCTAGATTTGCAGCAAACACAGTCAATCCTCAAACAATGTTCATAAATCCACATAAATACCAAGACAAAGAAGAAATATTACAAGAGGCCAGAAGCGAAAGAGGTTTAACATTTGAAAATATTCATTTTAATGTTAACCTGACCTTTCCACTGAAACCACTACAAGAAGAAAACAGTTTAACCCGCTGAAAAGAAGCTACTGTACATGATAAAGGCGTACAATTTTCAATGCTCTATCCTGCCAAAATCTGTTTTCTTGTAAACGGAAAGTTACAAACTTTCGACGACTCAGAGGAAATGCAAGAAGCTTTTGATGACTCTTACTCAGAAGCAAACAAACAAAAATCCCAAATGTACGAAGCAAGCTCGGTTCCTTACTCTCCAAAGACTGCCTCAAAAAAGATGGAAAATTCAAATTCAGAATCTATGCTTTAAAAAACACTCCAACTATAACAACAAATTGGCAGTAGAAAACAAAAATGCTGGGCATAATAAGCAACTCTGTGCCAAAAAAGAAAAAAACAGGAAGGACAGGGAAAAGGAAGAAGGAAAGACCGGAAGAAAAAAAGAAAGGAAAAGTGGGAAAAGGAAAAAAAGGAAAGGGGGAAGGAAAAGGAAGAAAGAAATATAATATAGAGAGAGAGAGAGAGAGAGAGATCTCTATATCTCTCTCTCTCTCTCTCTCTCTCTCTCTCTCTCTCTATATATATATATATATATATATATATATATATATAAACATAAAACTGTCGGCAGACAAGAACCGCCAGGCCCATCCAATCTGCCCGTAGGCCCTATACATGTGACCCTGACCTTTCCACTCACCTTAAGTATGCATCCACTCACCTTAAATGGTCAATGGCTTTTCATCACTCCCTTCCCACCCAAGGTTCCCCTGTGCTTGTCCCAGGCATGTTTAAACCCCTCCACTGTGCTTGCCCCTACCACCTCTTGTGGCAGACTATTCCAAGTGTTCACCACCCTCTCTGTGTAGAAAAACTTCCTCATGTTACCTCTTAATCTCCCTCCCTCCCTCCAAGTTCATATCGTGCCCCCTCACTCTGGTACCTTTTCTACATTGGAAAAGATCTCCCACCTGCACCTTGTTTATGCCCTTGAGGTACTTAGAAGTTTCTATCATGTCGCCCCTTTCTCTCCTCTCCTCCAGTGAGTACATATTGAGGTCTCCTAGTCTCTCCTCACATGTTTTGTGGTGCAAATCATGCACCATCTTTGTTGCCATTCTCTGGACAGCCTCCACATTGTTTATGGCCTTACGCATGTGTGATCTACAGTACTGCATGCAGAACTACAGGTGAGGCCTTACCAGTGTTTTATACAATGGCATCACCACTTCCTGCCTCCTACTAGTAATACCTCTGCCTATGCACCCCAGCATGCCACTGGCCCTCCCTGCAGCCTTTTCACACTGCTTTGATACCTTATGGTCATCAGATATGATAACCCCTAGGTCCCTCTCCTCTTTGGTGATGGTCAGCACCTCCCCCCCCATCCTGTGGTTCTCCCCAGGGTTCCCCCTATCCAGGTGCATTATCTTTCACTTTTTCACACTGAACCTCAGTTGCAACATCTCCTACCATCTTTCAAGCTTCTCCAGGTCCCTCTTCATTTTCTGTACCCCTTCTGGAGTATCCACCTTGTTGCAGATCTTGGTGTCATCTGCAAATAGGCAGACCTTTCCTTCCAGCCCCTCTGCAATGTCACTAATGAAGACATTGAACAGGACTGGTCCCAGTACTGATCCTTATGGCACTCTGCTGGTCACCCCTCTCTCCCTGAATTGGATCCCATTTACCACCACCCTATGCCTTCTGTCCATCAGCCAGTTTCTAACCCACTGTATCACCTTATGCCCCATGCCCAAACTACTTATCTTGTTAACCAGCCTTCTGTGTGGGACAGTATCAAAGGCTTTGCTGAAATCCAGGTAGGCAACGTCTACGGCCCCTCCCTGATTCACTTCCCTAGTCATCCAATCAAAATAATCTATCATATTCATTTGACAAGACCTTCCTGATGTGAATCCATGCTGCCTCAGATCCTGGGCACCAATGGATTCCAGATGTGCCACTATCCTTTCTTTCAGCAGTGTCTCCATGATCTTCCCCACCACTGAAGTGAGGCTGACTGGCCTGTAGTTCCCCGCTTGCACCCTACTGCCACTTTTGTGCAGTGGGACTACATGCACCCTCCTCCAGTCCTCTGGAACCACACCTGTGTTGAGTGACTCTGTGAACAGGGTGGCCAGAGGTGCTGCTAGTTCCCTCTGCAGCTTCCTTAATATCCTCGGGTGTATGTCATCTGGCCCCATGGTTTTATCCACCTTCAGCTTTGTGAGTTCCTCCTGAACTCTCTCCACTCTGAATGAACTGGTGTCCACTTCCCCCCCCAACTGCCTCTGATCCCCAACTGTGGTCCTTGACCCTCTCCCTCCTTAGTGAATACTGAACAGATGTATTTGTTCAGTATTTCTGCCTTGTCTAGATCCCCCTCCTTGCACTGTCCCTCCTCCCCTTTGAGCCTCACAATCCCCCGATTTTTCTTCTATCACTGATGTACCTATAGAATGTCTTGTACCCTCCTCTGTCTGTGCCTTGGTTTTCCTAACACCTTCCATGCCTCTCTTAGACATTCAAGGTACACCTCCCTGTCCATCTCCCTTTGGGCCCCCTTATACTTCCTGAAACTTGTTCTTTTTGCCCTTACTTTGTCTTCCACCTCTTTAGAGAACCATAGTGGTTTCTTTCTTCTTTTCCCTTTGGCCACTATCCTAATGCATTGATTAGTTACCTCCATAATGGCTCCTTATAGTCTCCCCCACTGTTCCTCCACCCCCTCCATTACCTTAACCTTCTCCAGGGCTGGTCTTAAACATCTACCAATTTTTTGAAATCCGCCCTCCCGAAATCTAATACTTTTGCCCTTGTGTAGCTTAATTGAGTTCCTGTCTCCATGTCAAACTACACCGTGTAGTGGTCGTTGGATCCCAGCTGCCCTTCCACCTGGATTCTTTTGACTCTGTTCCCATTGGTCCATACCAGGTCTAGCATCGATTTGTCCCTGGTGGGCTCATGCACCAGCTGTCTGAGTCCAAGGCCCCTGCAGGGATTCCAGGATGGCCATGCTTCTGGCTGAAGCAGCTGCCTGGGTGATCCAATCCACATCCAGCATATTGAAATCTCCCATCAACAGGATTTCACCTTTAGCTGCCATGTCATGAATTTCATCCACTAGTACCATGTCCACGTCCTCCCTCTGCTGGAGGTCTGTAGATCACCTATGTACATATTGCTGTGCCATTTCCTAGTTCAAGAGTGACCCACATTGCCTCGGCCACCCCCTGCCTTCCCTGTACTTCTGTAGCCTTTATGCTTTCTCTGACATACAGGGCCACCCCCTTCCCTTTTTACCTTCCCTGTCCCTTCTAAACAGTGTATAGCCTGGTACATTGACATCCTAGCTGTGATTAACAGAATACCATATCTCTGTTATTGCTGCTATGTCAAGGTCTGCATCTGTCATCAAGGCTTCCAGGTCTGGAACCTTATTTCCCAGACTGCAGGCATCTGTGAACATGACCTTCCATGTTGTACTCCCTGCCCTCACTCTGTTCCTGTTTTCTCTACTTTGCCTCTTCCCCCCAACCCGGTATTCATGCTCATGTGCTCTTGCCCACCCTTTATCCCCCCTTATAAACGTTTCCCCTGCCTGCCCCTCACTGCTCACTTCAGTTTTTCCTGTTGTCAACTTGTACTTTTGCATGTTCTCGCGGGGGGGTGGGTGTTCCTAAGCCACCTGTCTCTTCTGGCTCTCCCCCCTTGGCTAGTTTAAATGCTCTCTGTTGAAGCATTCCAACTTCTCACTAAGGACTGAAGTCCCCTTTCTGGACAGATGCAAGCCATCCTCCTGATACAAGCTCGCATCTGCCCAGGTTGGGCCCCAGTCTCCTATGAAGCCAGATCCTTCCCTTCCACACCAATCCTTCAACCAGGAGTTGAAGGTTCAGATGTGGAATGCCCTGGCCTCCCCCATGCCTTGGACAGGTAGCACCTCCGAGAATGAGACATAATGTGCTACCTGTTTCTGGTCCCCTCCCAGCTTCCTAAAATCCTACTGGACTCTGGCTAATGCTACCCTTCTCCTCACCAGGTCATTGGTCCCCAGGTGGACAATGACATCCAGCTCCTCCCTCCTGGCTATCACCCTAGCGATGCTATGGATTTGCTTCCCATCCCTCCATGTAGGGCTTCCTGGGAGGCACTTGACCTCCCTCTCCCCCCTTGCTAGATGTCCCTAATTTCACACCCCGTACAATAGAGTCCCCCACTAGGAGAAGCTTCTCCCTCATCTGGGGTCCCTTGCTCCCCTTCCCTGGGAATCCAGTTTGGAGGTCCCGACCATCCCTGGTCCCAGCTGTGGGTGCCTGTGTAGGGCATTCCCATGCCTCCAAAACAGCATAGGAGTTATTAAGTTGGACCAGTTGGGGGATGTACCTCTGACCCCTCCCCACTCTCCCTGAGCCCACTGTTGTCCAGTCACCCTTCTTCCTGGGCAACCTTTGAGGTTGATGTTGTGGACCCGGTGGTCTCTGGGTGGGGCTAGATGCTGCCTGTAACCTGGCCACCTCTGCACAGAGACAGGCAACCTCCTCCCTCAGCCCAGAGAGGTGCCATCACAGCCTCCAGAATGTCTCCCTGAAGACTGCTGCTCCACAGTCACTGCACTGCACCACTCCTGTCATGTCTGATGTGACCTGGCCTGCAATATAAGCTAGGTACGCCCTCTAGATGAACCCCATGATCCTCCCTGCCCTTGGTGTGGAACTTCCTGCGTGGTGTAGGAAGGTGTAACACTATGGGCCCACACTCTATAAAAGGAGGGACTAGCCTGGGGTGGGAGGGTTGAGGGGGGGTGGTGGATTACCCCTGGCTGAGTCCAGAAACAATCAGCCAAGGACCACTTTACCCTATGTTCACAGAGCACAAGCTCCAATGATCAAAAGAAAAATATATCCCCCAAAATCCATTGAAATATGAAACCTGCGCTTAAGGTAACAGACTCAAACAAGTACAAACAGTTACAAGCTTACCAGCAACTAAATCCTTCATTCCTGCCCCTCCAGAAACTTAGGAGCAAAAGAAAGATAGATCTACCTGAACCAAACTAAGTCTGCTTCAGCTCTGCTGCTACGTGACAGAACCCACTGGTATTTAAAACACAATTAGCTGTAAATTGGTCCTAGCTGAAGGGAAAGTACAGAAACCTCCAGAAGGTCGCTATCAATGCCTGTTGAAATATGAATCTCAAACTCACATTATAAATCACATACGCAAAAAATAAACTGCATTAAACAATCGCAGAAGCTACTGCACTTAAGGTAACAGATATAATATATATATTATAGTGGCGTGGCATTATGGTTAGGGTTGGTACAACACTTTGCACCTTAATAACTTTGGCATACTTTGACAAAATAGCCCAGAATTTGGCATTGGCAGTCATTCTGCCAGAGTCTCAAGACATGAAAAGATTTGTGATGTTGTGTTGTATGATTTTGGAGATATAAAGTGGCAAAAAACAGAAAAAAAAACTTTGTCCCCATTGGTTGCCATGGGATTTTTTGCCATCATCTACAGACCAGACAGAATGAAATTTGTCTATAAAATTTTCAGGGATGATGGGGTCTGTGCCAAGGGTGTGCCATTGGATGATTTGGTGAAAACATATTTTACCATTTTGGAATTACAATGATTTTTGTGATAGCCGCAAGACAGGAAGCTAAAGAAAAGCAGTTCAAATTGTAAATTTACTGTTCAAACTAAATGTATTGTTTGAACTGTAAATATACCGTTCGAACTTTTGCCATCATCTACAGACTAGATGGAATGAATTTTTTCTCAGAAATTTTCAGGGATGATGAGGTCTGTGCCAAGGGTGTGCCATTGGATGGTTTGGTAAAAAAATATTTTACCATTTTTGAATGATAATAATTATTGTGATAGCCGCAAGACAGGCAGGTAAATTAAAACAGTTCAAACTGTAAATTTACTGTTTGAACTGTAAAGTTACTGTTCAAACTGTAAATTTACTGTTAAACTTTTGCTATCATCTACAGACGTGATGGAATTACATTTTTTTCTGACATTTTCAGGGTGATGGGATCTGTGCCAAGGGTGTGCCTTTGGATGGTTTGGTAAAAAAATAGTTTACCAATTTTGAATTATAACAATTTTTGTGAAAGCTGCAAGACTGGCAGGTAAATGAAAACACTTTGAACTGTAAATGTACTGTTCAAACTGTAAATTTATAGTTTTAACTTTTTCATTTACATGCCTGTCTTGCAGCTATCACAAATACGGATATGATTACTCTGTCTCAAAAACTATACATGGGTGGGAGTGCAGGGCCTAGAGAGCCCTGCGCTTCCACAGGCAAGTAAGGCTACAATTACACTATCTCAAAAAGTAAAGAAATTCATTACAAAAAACCATGTTAATGCATCAGTTAGGGTTGAAGATAAAGTGACAAATGTAGGGAAATCTGATGTTAGGGTTTCCAACCCTTAAACACCTGCCCCATCCCTGAAGCAAATAAGGGATGTAGTCTTCCTTGAGGTTGTCAACCCTAATGCTCACTCCACTGTATGCACTCATAAAACATACACACCTGTCTCCAACACATCTTTGCTTTTCTGTTTCTGCAATGGGGTAAGCATTACAGTTGACAACTCCAAGGAATACTCCACCCCTCATTTGCTTCAGTGGTGGGGCAGGTGTTTTAGGGTTGGAAACCCTATTGTCATATTTCCTTACATTTGTCACTTTATCTTCAACCCTAACTGATGCAATAACATAATATTTTGCAATGAATATATATATACACACACACACACACACACACACACACACATGATATTGCACAAGGTTTAAATGAAACTACATAGTAACATTACATACTAAATGAAGATTTAGCCAGCCTTTATGTGTTTGTGTGTGTTTTTCTTGTTTTGTTTTTTTTTGTTTGATTGGTTTTTTGCTGGGGTTTTTTTTATGTACTGGTCTACTGTTTTTTTATACTTATGAAGGTTTAACTAAAAGCTGTCAAATAAGATAAGCCAAGTCATCAGTATCGGAGCTTCAGATGACAAAGTTTGTCATCTGGCACACTACGGGGGGAGGGGGAGAAGTATGTTATACTTCCATGCAACACACATGGGGGAAGGGGGCAGAATAGGGGCCAAAAAAAAGACACATTGAAGAAATTGAAGAAATTGGCACAAAGAAAACTAAAAAAGGAAAATCAGGATGGGCCAAGAAAACAGAAAATTGTCAAGCAAAGCCAAGGAATGACTGAAAACATTTTAGATTATAATATAAGTTTACCCCTACACAAAATATGAATGACTGTTTTAAAATGCACAACATGGAATGTAAAAAGCCTTAGAAATAAAACTAAAGCAATTAAAATTATTAATTATTTAGAACAAAACATATTCAACTGTTTAATGTTACAGGAGTCCCACTTTGCAAAACAAGATTTTGATTGGTTTAAACACTGATGTGGATCTGGTGTATATTCATTAGATCAAAGTAAAGCAAGAGGGGTGGCACTATTCTTTAGAAAAACACAATTAAACCAATTATAACAAACATTAATACAGATTTGCAGGGAAGATATATCATAGCAGTAATACAAATTCAAAATCAAATGTTTACAATGTCCACCATTTATGGCCCTACTGATAAAGACCCCAAGTTCTATACAGATTATTTTTTGTTGTTAGCAACATACAGTGCACCTTATATAACAGCAGGGGAATTTAATTTGACACTAAAAAAATGATAAATCTATAGGTAGTGACAAAACACATAAAACATCATGCAAAGTTATAAAAGACTTCCAACAGGAACTACAGTAGGTGGACCCCTAGATAAAATTAAAACCGGAGGAAAGAAAATACATTTTTCAGTCACCCATCAATCCTATTCTAGAATAGTTTTTTTTTTGTTCAGAATCTATATTATATCTGACATAAAAAAATTGATTACCCCAGAATAATGATTCTAACCCCATGTATTCTTCTATATATATATATACAAACATGATAATATTGAGAATGTAAATAATTATTTTCTGTTGTTAGATATCAAATCTGTGGATTTGCCTGGATAATGTATATTTAAAGTGTGATGAAATTGTTGAATTTCTCTGACATACGTGTATTTATGTACGTTTTTTGTAATCTATGTAGTGGAATTGTTTGTCTTATATGTAAGACTTGTTCCTGTAATATATTATTACATGACGTTATTTGTTCTTTGAAATTGTAATCTTAAAAGAGGACAACTTTGATAAACAGGGCCTTCGGTCCTAAAAGTTATTAACCTGTTAAAAAATAAAAACCTTTTATGTATCTATATTCCTAACCCTCTGCAGTCTGCTACCTAAGTAGAACTGGAGCAAATGGAACTTTATGCAAATGATGGAACTATCATTGGCTCATGACACACATTCAAACTGCTGCCCTTATTTGCTGCAACATTCCATCAGCGTCTCAGATTTCTTACTCCACCTGACAAGTTAAGACGCCCAGGAGACTTCCCTTAGGTCATTTTGTGGCTCATTGTGAAGTATAAGTATTTTATACTTTATTTTTCTTACTGCTGCCTTTGTTTATTGTTAATTTCTTTCATACGTTTTTTTAGTTTAGTTTTTAAAGTTAACTGTGTTATTTTTCTCGGTTTCTCACAGTTTGGGATAACTGCTGAGGAACCGGGGAGTTTCTTTGATTCTGCTGAACTTTTTCTGCTATTTAGAATATTATTTAGTTATTAAAACTTATTTAAATAATTGTTTCTGAAACCGCTGACCCAGTTTCTTTCAACCGCTAACCTGGTTCAAGTTTAAAACTCTCGGTTCATTTTCGGAACCTGATCGGTTCCGGAACCGACTGCAAAAAAAAAAGTTATTTTGTTTGCGGTTGTGTTTTTTTCTCCTGGAAATGGAGTTGTCTGAAAAACCAAAGAAAAAGACTGGTCCCCCAAGTTTTAAAAATTGTGTGAAGTGTGGGGATGTTTTTGCCAGAGCAGACAAACATGAACACTGTGTAGTCTGCCTGGGAACCGAACATCTTTCTACAGACTGTGAAATTTGCAAGTCTTTTCCACAAAAAACAGTGGAAAAAAGATTGGAAAGGTTGCAAAAGAGATTTGACAAGGGTGCTTCAGGCTCTGACAAGCCAGCACCCTCCAAATCTGCTGCTGAAACTGTTGACTCTTCTTTACACACCCCTGAAAAGGGTGATACAGGCACCTTAAAAAAGATAGGGTGGTCCGGCTGAGTCTCTGGCCCCCTCCAAGAAAACCAGAAAGACAAAGCATGTTGAACCCCAGAATAAACCTAAAGGGGTTTCTTCTGTGCCTCACAGCCTGCCAACTGCAGAGGAGATTGCCCAGGCCATGAAAGTTATTCAGGCAATACAGGGTTTTATACCTGCCCCTGCCCTCCCTCCTCCAAGGGTTCAAGAACCAACTTCTTCCTCTGAACTCCCCTCCCAGGAGATGGAGTATAGGGATTATGATGAACCAGAAGTTGAAGTTGATGATGGTGAGCCCACTGAATGAGAAATCTCACCAGAGCAAGAATTTGGCTCTCCTCCCAAACCAGAAGATTTTTCTTCTCATTTTTCCTTTGTAAGGAAAATAGTGGATGCACTTGACCTAGCTACTACAGAGGTCACAGAAGATGATGAGGAGGCTGGATATCTGGAGATGATGGGGCTAACACCCACAAAGAAAATTCCCTCCTGCCAATAAATAAATTCTTCAAAAAAGATTTTTTTTTAAATCTTGCAGAACCCAAATTCTGTCACGCCTCTGGATAAAATGGCAGGTAAGAAATACCAGCTGGACAGGCAAGGGGCTGAATTTCTTTACTCTCACCCTGATCATCAGGGTATAGTCCAGCAGGCAGCCTGTGAGAAGGCAAGGGTTCCTCTATCCTCTCATCCACCTGAGAAGGATTCTAGGAAGATAGACAGCATGTCTAAAAAGGGGTATTTAGCCACCTCCCTGGGGGTAAGACAGGCTAATTACCAGGCCTATGCTGCACAGTATCAAAAAACACTGTGGCAGTCAGTTTTGGCAATGTCAGAGAAGGCTTCCTCCCCTCTCTCTCTTTCTGATAACCTAGCAGAAACAGCAAGATTTGGACTGGAAGCATCTAAATAACAGTTCCAAATGGCAGCAGATGCCAATGACAATGCTGCTAGGTGGATGGCTCTGACTGTAGCCCTGAGAAGGCTGACATGGCTGAGGGCTACTAATCTGACACAGAATACCCAGGTTAATGTCCTTGGATTTTCTTGTTGAGGATCACTCTCTCTCTTTGATAAACACACTGAATATTATATGAAACATGTGGATGAGTACAAGGCCACCTACAAAAGTAACTTCTCCAAGGAAAGGCCTTCTCCTTCATATAGGCCTTATGAGAGGGGAGGCAGAGGAAGGACACCCTGTGGTAGGTCCTTCTATGAGGCACAGACTGTCCCATAGCTGCAGCCTTACCCACAGCAGACTGGGTACTATAGGACCAGAGGTAGGAGGGGCTCCAGAAGAGGCTCCCACTCCACCCAGGCTCAGTCACAACCAAAACAAAATCCCTGACTCAGTTGTCAAGGCCGCCTCCCTAGTACCAGTAGGGGGCAGACTGACTCACTTTTTCCAGGCCTGGAAGGCCATCACCACAGACAAGTGGGTTTTGGAATTAGTGAGTCAGGGTTTGTCCCTGAGCTTCAAGTCTCTCCCTCCTCTGAAATCAAAGCTGTTCAAACCAGCTTCTCTTCAGGAAAGACAGCTTTTGGAAAAAGAGGTTCGAATCTTGCTCCACATAAAAGCAGTGGAGCCTGTACCAAGGCCTCAGAACAGAAGAGGTTTTTACTCTCAGTATTTCCTCACCAAAAAGAAGAATGGGGAGTGGCAGCCTAATCTAGACCTCAGACTTCTGAACAAGTATCTAGTAAGACCAAGGTTCAAAATGGGCACTTTGTCCCTAATCTTGCCAGTCATTCAAAAAGGAGATTGGCTGGCATCTCTGGATTTCCACATCCCAAAAAGAGAGTCTCACAGGAAGTATCTCAGGTTCAGACTTCCTTCAGGTCACTACTAATTCTCAGCCCTTCCCTTCGGCCTCACCTCAGTGCCCAGGGTATTCACAAAATGTCTGGCAGTGGTACTGGCGTATCTAAGAAGGCAGGGAATCTCAGTTGTTCCCTACCTCAATGACTGGCTAGTCATGGGAAAGTCATCACAACTGGTGAAAGATCACCTGGTAATAACACAAAATCTGTTACAGTCTCTGGGGTTCTGGATAAACCATGAAAAATCCATTCTCAAACCAGTACAGGTCCTGCACTTCATTGGAGCAGAACTGGACACTTTACAAGGAAGAGCCTTCCCTCCCAAGGACAGGGTCCAGAGCATCCTGCAACTGATTACATCATTCAGGTTGGGCAAGCCATGTCCAGCAAGGCAATACTTGCAGATCTTGGCAGATACAGTATGGCTGCAGCAACAGGAGTTGTCTTTGGAGCAAGACACCGAATGAGGGATATTCAGTTTCATCTCAGAGCACATTGGTGCCAAAAAAAATACAAAATGTCAAAACCAATTCCAGTAACAAACATTGTGCTTCAGTCTCTACAGTGGTGGAAGGATGCACACAATCTAAGAGCAGGGGTTCTCTTTCAGAGGGAAAACCCATCAGTTATCCTTACAACAGATGCCTCTCTGTTAGGATGGGGTGTTCACTTGAGAGAGCACACTACCCATGGCACCTAGTCAGGTGCAGAGTCACTCCTCCACGTAAACTTGTTGGAGCTCTGAGCAGTATCTCTGGCTTTAAAAGTCTTCTCTCATCTGGTACAGGGCAAAGTGGTGCAGGTCAGAACAGACAACACCACCACAATGTACTACATAAACAAACAAGGGAGAACAAGGTCAGATCCTCTGTGCACAGAGGCCATGAAAATATGGGAATTGGCCTACTCACTAAAGGTCTCCCTGCAGGCCATTCATGAACCAGGCAAAGGCAATACCCTGGCAGATGCTCTAAGTAGAATCAACCAGGCACATCACGAATGGTCTATTAACAGACAGGTACTATACTCAATGTTCAGAAGGTGGGGAACCCTAGTAGTGGATCTCTTTGCCTCCCAAGAAAACCACTTACTGCCCCTATTCTGTTGCAGACCACCAGCCAAGGGCACAATCCCACTGGATGCCCTGGCTCTAGACTGGTCAGGAAGACACCTGTACACCTTCCCTCCTTTTCCTCTCATCTTCAGAGTACTGATCAAGCTCAGGTCACAACCTGCATCTATGATCTTAACAGCACCAGACTGAGCCAGACAGCCATGGTAACCATTACTGCTGTCCATGTCGGTGTCCAAACCAATACATCTTCCCAGGAGGCACAATCTCTTGACTTCCCACCAAGGGAAAATCTTGTACATGAACCTCAAGTCTCTCAGACTCAAGGCTTGGTTCTTGAGGACTTAGAATATTCAAGTCTAAATCTCTCTCAAGCTGTCCTGGATATCCTGAAAGGATACAGGAAGCCTTCCACTAAGAAAATCTATTCTGCAAAATGGAAAAGGTTCTGTATTTGGTGAGATGCCAAGGAGATTTCTCCTTCCCTGGCAGAAATCCCAGTGTTACTGAACACCCCACATACCTGCATTCTCAGGGATTAAAATACACATCCCTAAAAGTACATCTGGCATCAATTTCAGCTTACATTTCTGTTAGGAAAAGTGCTTCCATAGCAACTAATCCCATTTTCAAAAAGTTATTCAAAGGTTTGTGCCATATGCACCCTCGTATTAAGGAACCAGTGATGGTGTGGGACCTGAACATATGCATTGCTCAGCTCATGAAACTTCCTTTTCAGCCCATGTCTTTGGCTCATCTTCAATATGTCACATGGAAAACTGGGTTTCTGGTCACTATCACTTCTGCCAGAAGGACAAATGAATTACAAGCACTATGTGTGGAAAAGGACTACCTGTCATTTCACAATGATAAAGTAGTGCTTCAAACTAACAGAAGATTTCTTCCTAAGGTGGTTTCTGATTTCCACCTAAATCAATCCATAACATTGCCAGTCTTCTTTACTTAACATGCCAGCTCAGGTGAGCACAGACTCCATAGTCTGGATGTAAAAATGGCATTAAATTATTATGTGACCCACACCAGGAACCACAGAGGTGATAAGCAACAGCTTTTTCTCACTTATATGGATGTGGGGAAAGGTACCCCAGCACCAAAGAGATCTATATCTCTCTGGATAGTTCAATGTATTCAGTTTTGCTATTCAAAAGTTGGAAAACAGGCCCCAACAGGTCTGAGGGCCCATTCAACTAGGGGCACAGTTGCTTCTGTAGCAGCCTCAAGGGATATCCCCTTGGTAGAGATCTGTAGAGCAACTACTTGGAAAACAGTACACACTTTTGTTAAACATTACAGTTTGGACAAACAGTCCAGAAGCGATGTCAGGTTTGGCACAGCAGTCCTGCACAGCCTCTTTCCTAAATAAGTTCTCTGCCCACCTCCAAAGGTACTGCTTTGAAGTCTGCAGAGAGTTAG
This sequence comes from Neoceratodus forsteri, assembly GCA_016271365.2. NCBI lineage: Eukaryota > Metazoa > Chordata > Ceratodontiformes > Ceratodontidae > Neoceratodus > Neoceratodus forsteri. The sequence continues at coordinate 609,989,619 of CM057456.1, forward strand.
GAACATGGAAGAATACATGGGGTTAGAAGAAAAAATTACTCACCATAGTAATCTTGTTTCTTCCAATGTATTCTTCTATACTCATAACTCTCCCTCCCTGCCTCCCCTTCCAGAACCAGAGCCTCTGCATTCCTACCTGAGTCTTTTTGGTTTATTAGTCCCAAACACAGGCATACATATATATAATCATGGTGGGAATTGATTTTCCCTTTCTTTTTCCAGGTGATTCTGGCACTTCAGAAAGGGGTCTTGTTAATATTATTATTATTATTGTTACTGGCATATAGATTTCATGCTGTCTTTCGACAGTTTTAGTAGTTACACTACATAGGTGAAGTTAGGTAGTATAGTATGGGTTGCCTTGTAGGCTCCTTAGAAATCTGAGATGTTGATGAAACATTGCAGCAGATAAGGGCAGCAGTTTAATGTGTCATGAGCTAATGATAGATCCATCATTTACATAAAGTTCCATTTGCTCCTGGCAGTTCTACTTAGCAGGCAGACTGCAGAGAGTTAGCAATATAGAAGAATACATTGGAAGAAACAAGATTACTAAGGTGAGTAATTTTTTTCTTTCTAATCATTCACCATGCATAGTACACTTTCAGATTACTAATAAACAAATCAGAGACACTGGCTGGCATATAGACCCAACATTATTATCTGATACACAATTTGCTGAAAAACTAGAATCAAAAATGCAATAATTATCTGACTACAACACCAAGCAAAACAATGTATTACCAGTTATATGGGATGCATTTAAAGCATGGCTTAGAGGAAGGCTATGATCATTTAGCATATTTAGGAAGAAAAATTGGTATGAGACTCAGAAACAAGTAGAAATAGAAATTCATAATTTGGAACAACTGCATAGCTTATCTTTCAATAAAAATATTTACAATAGATCTTTACAAGCAATACTCACTAGAAGTTCTGTGTGGAAACTGTAAAACTCATACTAGCCAACTGGCAACTATATATATATATAAAAGGGTTTTTGGTTTCAAAAGGAAGACTCAAGTCAGGAAACCCAAAAACAAAACATATCCAAAACACAACCACTCACCCAAACTAAAAGAGGGTGAAAAAAGGACACCCCTAGGGTTCCAACACTGCTCCTGCCCACCCACATCCCAAAAGCTAGGTTCTGAGAGGGGAGGCAGGGGGGAGGTCAGAATACAGCAAGACTCCATTAGAAGAAACAACATTACTAAGGTGAGTAATTTTCTCTTCAAACAACATGAAGTCTTGCTGTATTCTGACATATGCAGACTACCAAGCAGTACCTCCATGGAGGAGGGACAGAACCTACTTTGGAAATAGGCTCTGAAGTACTGCTGTGCCAAACCGAGCATCACTCCTAGCCTGGATATCCAGAGAGTAATGCTTGGTGAAAGTATGGACTGTTTTCCAGGTGGCTGCTTGACAAATTTCTAAGAGAGTAATATCCCTGGCAGCAGCCAGGGAAGCAGCTGTACCTCCAGTGGAATGAGCCCTCAGGCCTGAGGGTGGAGTTCTACCCAGTTTTTCATAGCAGAATTGTATACAAGAAACAATCCACCTGGCAATAGCTCTCTTAGTGTCAGGTTTGCCCTTACCAACTTCTCCATATGTAAGGAACACCTGGAAGGAGTCAAACCTGTGACCCTTGGTACGCTTTATGTAGTAGCTAAGGGCTCTATTAACATCTAAGCTGTGTAGCCTCCTCTCTCCAGAGGAGGAATGGTCAGTGAAGAAAACAGGGAGAGATACAGACTGGTTGAGGTGGAAATCTGAAACCACTTTAGGTAAAAACTTTCTGTTAGTTCTTAGGACCACTTTATCTCTATGGAAAGAGATGAAATCAGATTCCACTGACAGGACTTGCAATTCACTGATACGCCTGGCAGAAGTAATGGCTACCAAAAACACAGTTTTCCAAGTCAAGTACTTAAGCTCTGCAGAGGACAAAGGCTCAAAGTGGGGTTGCATAAGCTGAGCAATGCAAACATTAAGGTCCCAAGCAGCAGCAGGATCCCTAAAGGGGGGATTGGTGTGAAGCAATCCCTTGAAAAACTTTCAAAACACAGGATGGGATGATAGAGAGGAAGGCTTGCCTACTGACAAGAAAGCAGAAACAGCTGCCAAGTGTACCTTAAGGGTAGCTGGTCTGAGACCTAGGCCATTAAGATGGACTATATAGTCCAGAACTGTAGGCAACTCAGCAGAATCTGGAGAAATATTCTTCTTAGAACACCAAATGTTGAATCTTTTCCATTTGGAGTTGTAAGTCTTTCTGGTGGAAGGCTTTCGAGAAGTCTTAAGGATATCCAGAACCCCTTGGGAAAGATGCAGATCTGCAAACTCTAACTCTTCAAGAGCTATGCCTTGAGATTGAGAGACTGAAGATTCAGGTACCAAATCCTCCCCTGAGAGGATGTCAACAGGTTGTAATTCCTGGGAAGAGACAGGGGAAGGTGGACTGCTAGGGACAGCAACAGGGATACCAGGGCTGTCTGGCCCAGTCTGGAGCAATCAGAATCACTTTGCATGGTTGTGACCTTATCTTGACTAACACTTTGAACAGGAGAGGGAAGGGGGGAAAACATACAGAAATTTCCCTTCCCAGTTCAGAATCAAAGCATCCAAGGGGACTGAGCCCAAGACCGGGGGTCTGCAACAAAAGAGAGGAAGTTGGTGATTGTCTGGGACTGTAAAAAGATCTATCTCTGGAGTGCCCCATCTCAAGAAAATCACTTTCAAAACTAGAGGATCTAGGTCCATTCGTGATGGCCCTGGGATATTCTGCTCAGAGCATCTGCTAGGACATTGTCCTTCCCTGGGAGGTGAACTGCTATCAGAGAGGTTTGCAGGGAATAGGCCAGGGACCACAACTTCATTGCTTCTGTGCACAAGGCCATAGACCTAGTGCCACCCTGCTTGTTGATGTACCACGTGGTGGTGGTGTTGTCTGTTCTGACCTGGACCACCTTGTTCTGTACAGATTTGGAAAAAGCTTGCAGTGTCAGAAACACTGCTCTGAGTTCCAAGAGATTGATGTGAAGCAGAGATTCCTGAGGTGACCACAGTCCTTGGGTGGTAAGATCCCCAAAATTGGCTCCCCATCCCAGCAGGGAAGCATCTGTGGTGAGTATCACTGAATGAGACTGAGTGGCAAAAGGAACCCCTTGTCTCAAATTGTCCTGATCCTGCCACCATTGCAAGGCCTGGATCAGGGTTTGAGTCACTGGGACTAGTTTGGTAAGGGAATCCTTTCTTTGGGACCAGAAGGCTCTTAAGTGGAACTGAATGTCCCTCATCTGGAATCTTGCTCCTTGAACCACTGCTGTGGAAGCTGCAATGTGGCCCAGAAGCTGAAGGAAATGCCTTGCTGGTTGAGACATCCGAAGGGTGAATGAAGAGGTCAGTTCCATGAGAGTCCTTGCCCTTTCCAGAGAAGGAAGGCTCTTGCCTTTACTGTATCCAGCTCTGCACCTATGAAGGTGAGGAGCTGTACTGGTTCGAGAACTGACTTTGGAAGGTTGAGAAGGAATCCTAAGGAAGTGAGCACTTGCTGGGTCACTTGCAAATGTGACTTGACTTGGTCTGGAGACTGACCTGCTATGAGCCAGTCGTCCAAGTATGGGAAGATGGAAAACTTTTTTCTCCTTAGGAAAGCAAACACTACTGCCAGGCACTTTGTGAAAACCCTTGGGGCTGATGTTAGGCCAAAGGGCATTGCTCTGAATTGATAGTGGCCTGAGGGCAACTCGAACCTGAGGTACTTTCTGTGGGAGCACCTGATGGGAATGTGTAAGTAGGAATTTTTGAGGTCCAGGGAGGCTAGCCAGTCCCCTGGCCTTAGAGAGGGAAGGATAATTCCCAGAGTCATCATTTTGAACTTTGGCTTTAAAAGATGTTTGTTCAGATATCTTAGGTCCAGGATGGGCCACCATTCTCCTATCTTTTTGGGGGTTAGGAAGTACCTGGAGTACAATCCTTTGCCCTTGTGTAGGGTGGGAACCCTCTCTATAGCTCTGACAGTTAGGAGAGAAGAAACCTCTGCCTCTAGGGCAAGGGTCTCTGAGAGATTCGCAGGTGGAAAGGATCTGGTTCTCATCATGGGAAATTTTTCGAAGCTGAGAACCAGCCCCTGGCTTACTACCTCCAGGACCCACTTGTCTGATGTTAGAGACTTCCAGTCCTGGACAAAGTAAGCCAGCCTGCCCCCTACTGGTATGGGAGAATCGGCCCGGGCAGACCCATCAGGGTGTCTGCTTGGCAGGGCTTTAGGCTGAGAGGTGGATGCAGGCCTGCTCATCCCCTGGCCTGCCTCTCCTCTAAAGAACCCCCTCTGAGAGAAAGAAGAGGAGGCCTGAGCTTGGTAAAAAGGCCTTTGGAAAGGCCTGCCCCTGCCTCTGGACTGCTGCCTTTGAGGAGTTGCTTGCCTTTCTTTTGCCTGAGCACCCCTGTAAGTGGTCCTGTACTCATCCATCATTTTCATGTAGTTCTCTGTCTGCTCCCCAAACAGAGAATTACCAATTACAGGAAAATCCATGGCCTTAGCATGGGTATCCTGTGACAGGCTAGTACATCTGAGCCAAGCCATCCTCTGAAGAGCCACAGATGTAGCCATGACTCTTGACGAAACATCATTGGAGTCCACAGCAGCATGAAACTGTACTTTAGATGCCTCAATCCCATCTGCAGCCACCTGCTCCAGCTCCTTGGCAACCTGGTCAGGGGCCTGTTTAGCTAGAGCCAGCACAGTGTCCCACCTGGACTTCTGGTATCTAGCTGTATAGGCCATATAGTTAGCCTGCCTGAGTCCCAAAGATGCTGCCATGTATTGTTTCTTTGCCATGGCATCAATCTTCCTGGAGTCCTTGTCTGGGGGGGTGTGATGCCAAGGGAATATTTGCCTTATCACAGGCAGCAGCATGCACTACCCCAACACGGCTGCATTGCTGGAAAAGGAACTCTGTGTCTGTGCCTGAGAGAGTGTACCTCTTGTCCATTCGTCTGTCCACAGGAGGTATAGAATTAGGAGACTTAAGAATTTTATGTGTCTGTTTCCCAAAGGATTTCTGGAGGAGAATAGACAGTCTCCTGGACTCTGGGATGTTCATCATCTCAACAAAATCAGGCTCCTCCTGATCCTCTACTGCTTCCTCCACAGGAAGCTGGAGGGTCTCAGCCACTTTTTTGTAAAACATATAGTGAGAAGGGGACTCAGAAAGCCTAGGAGGAGAAACACCTGAAGGTCTGTCTGGGGAGATGTCCGGGTCAATAGGCACATCCAGACTTTCATAATCACCATAATCATCCTGATACTCTCCTTCCTCCTCCGGTTCATAAACTTCTTCCAAAGTGTAATCCAGAACCGGGGGAACCGACCGAACCGAACCCCTGCCAGATGGTGCCAGTTTGGTCGGAACCGAAGTAAGCGATTGCACTATCCTTATCACCTTGGCTATCTCATCAGTGGTCAGAGTATGAATTTCTGGGTCCGAACCGGACGATTTATCTTTTCTTCTTTTCACCGGAACCGACTCCTCAGAATTGGCTCTCCTTTTGCCCGAAGAAGTATCACCCTGGTCAGAGGGCACTCCTTCTGGTTCGGTTGGAACCGAACTGGGCTGGCCATCTGGGTCAGCGGACTTCTCGGCCTCCCTTTCCCTCAGTCTACCTAATCTCTTTTCCAGGGTAGATTTGGGAAAATTCTTACAAATTTGGCAGTCTGAATCGAGGTGGTCAAACCCCAGACAATGAACACAGGCGGTGTGGGGATCAGCCTTGGCAAAGACTTCCCCACACACACTGCAGTGTTGAAACCCAGTGGACCCGGTATTTTTCTTGGGTTTTTCAGACATGGCCAATCCTATCCAAAACTTACCCTTTTTTCGGCAATCCACCAGGCAAGACTCCCCTATCGGTTCCTGACCATGTCATGGGTCTTGGAAAAAAAATGTAATAAAACCCATTTTTTTTAGAACCGATATGGACCGGTTACCACACTCTAAATCAAGCACAAACCTTTTTTTACCTCAAACTGATCGGTTCAGCCAAACTGATCCACAATTTACAAGTTCCACACAGAAACTAAACAGAAAACATATCTAGTACTCACAGTACCACAGACAGAGACTTGAACCAACTGAGCGGTAAGAGCAATTCGGTAGAAACCGATGGAAAAAAAACTAAACTTCAACCGACTTTTTTGAACCAAGCAAAGGAGAAATCTCCAGAGCGACTGTTCAGCGAGGCGGAGTAAAGAATCTGACGGTTGCAGTTTAAACAACAGCAGAGAGGGGCTTCAACCGAGCTCGTGGTGAACATTCCATGCTGGCCATGGAAAGTTTAACTCTTTGTTCTCTGGGGCAGTTGAAAGGCAGGACCTAACTGCATATGTCAGAATACAGCAAGACTTCATATTGTTTGAAGTAGGGGTGATAACATAATATTTCTAAAACATATCAGTAAAAGCTTAGTTAAAATAAGGTTATTGAAAGGTACAGTTAAAGTTCATATAGAAAAGAGGAAGAGTTTAGAATAGATAGATATGTATCTTGGACCCTTTGGTAGGTAGGGATATTATCATGATGATGAAACAGGCAACTCATATTGATATTCTTAATCAAATGATGAGTATGCCATTAATTCATCTGAACCAAAAAAAAAAAAGAGCAGAGCAAATTAAAATCCAAAGATGGAAATTTAATGTCTCACTACTGAATGATAAAAGCTTCAAAACCTGGTTAAGAAAGGAAATCACAGACTACTTCCTAAATAATGATGATGGAGAGGTATTCTTTACATGGTTGTGGGATGCCTTAAAAGCTTTTATTAGAGGAAGAATAATCAGCTTTTCAACTTTCAAAAAGAAAGAGGCTCAAAAAGAGTTAGTGGATAAAGAAAAAGAGTTACACATCTTAGAACAAGAATTTAAACAGAAGATGGTGTCTAATGCACAGTCATTATTCAAGATCACTTCCTTAAGATATGATATAAATATGATCTATTTGGCTAAAGCGAAATATGCACTGTGCAGAACTAGGCAAGTTTACTGGGAGATGGACAAGAAGGTAGGGAAATTGTTAGATTATAGACTAAAAAGAAATAAGGTGAAAATGTTATAGCTGGGATCCAAAACATATAACATAACACTGTAGTTACTAGTAAAGAAATAAATGGTGTATTCCAAGATTTCTACAAAAACTTGTATAGAAGCACCAGAACTCCATTACAAAATAGTACAGAAGATGTTTTTAAAAAGCCAAGTTGCTGGCCCTAACAGATCCTAAGGTGGATGAACTAAACAGACCAATAACTCTGGACAAAATGTTCAATGCCATAAGAGAACGTCCCTCAAACAAAGCTCTAGGACCGGATGGTTTAACTGCTGAATTCTATAAATCCCTAGACATTTCAGCACATAAATACCTTTATGAAATGCCTAATGAAATTCTCAAAAGAAAGACCCTACCCGAATCAATGAATGAAGTCTACATCACCCTTATTCTTAAAACTAATAAAGATCCCAAATTATGTGAAAATTATAAGCCAATATCCTTATTAAATGTCGTTTATAAAATCCTTACTAAACTATCTGCTAGCAGGTTAACAAGAATTATCACTAAACAAGTAGGTAAAGAACAAACAGAGTTTGTGCCTGGAAGGCCAGGAATAGAAAATGTTCGTAGGTTACTAAACATCATCTGAATATCCTCTGGCCATCCTCCAAACAGAAATCCCCATCAGTAATCAAAGCCCTAGACTTCTTTGAGGCCTTTGATTCATTAGAGTGGGAGTATCCTATTGTGTGGGCTCAAGCATAAATAACACAGACTCAAGCATAAATAACACTCAGACTGAAGGGGCACTTCCCCTCTTGGATAAGAAATATACCAGAGCCCATATGGTAGGATATCAACTGGGGAATGGATAAATGAGTAACCCCACGTTACACCTATATTCTATAATGTGAGTGATTTCACCAACCTAGTCAAATGCTCCAAGACAGTAGCTAGAATAAAACTAAACAAACCAAACATCCTGTACTTGCAGAAAACCCATGTCTCCTGGACAGAGCACAATAAACATTCTAAATATGGCTACTCTGAAGTCTACTCCTCTTCATACTCTGATGGCAGGAGGAAAGACATAACTATCCTACTGCCAAGATCTACCCTTTTCAGGAACAGTGGGTCTGGTCTGACCCAGAGGATAGACTGAACCTCATTCAAGGCACCCTGAATGACCACAGAATAACTTTAGCAAACATTTATTTGCCACCTGCCTCTAACATGCCCACCATTAAAGATCTGTTGGACAAAATTGTGTCAAACACTAAAGAGGTACTGCTTCTAACTGGTGAGTTCAACATTGCTCCCCTACCCAGCTGGGATTCCTCAAATCCGAATCCTCCCTGACAGCCGTCAGCATGTAAATTCTTCCATAAATTTGTACAAGAGGTCCATTGGACTGATGTTTGGAGGTCCCTCCACCATAAAGTCTGCAACTTTTCCTTCTCCCAGGTTCAAGGAATCTACACTCAAATTGATCACCTTTATACGCAAGGTGAATTCCTGTCCTGGATCTTGTCCTATTCCATGGGCAACATCTTTTTATCAGACCATGCCATGCTTAATTGTGTCCTGAACTGGGGGATGGAACAGAGGGACACTAAATGGAGACTCAGTCCAACTGATCTAAAAACCCCTGAACTCCAAACTTTCTTACACCAGAAAGTGGAGGAAACCCTGCAAGACAACCCACAACAGTACACCACCCTGCAGTCAAGTGGGATACGCTTAAGGCAATGCTGAGAGGCCTATTAATCCAATATACAGCAGCAAAAAGACAAAGAGGAAGGAGAAGCAGACCCATCTCGAGGAAACGCTACACTTTCTTCAAATGGCGAACCAACAAAGCCATACATCAGTTGCCACACAACTGTTTAAAGTGAAGTCTGAACTAAGTGCCCTATGTCTCCAGCAAACTGAGATAGTACTAATGTTCCTAAGACAGAAATTCTCTGGAAATAGGGGCTCGCTCCTCCAAGATGATGGCGTATCAGCTGTGGAAGCAAAGCAGGGAGGCCGCTATAACTTCCCTAGTACATCAGCAGATCGGTACCTGTCATACACAATTCCATGAGATAGCCACAGCCTTTCAGTCTTATTACCAAGACCTGCACACACCAGAATGGGAGTCCCGCAGGAGTCAGTCTCTGCTTTTTTGGAGTCCTTACCGCTATCAGTCCTCCCCCTGGATCAGGGAACAAAACTTGTTGCTCCAATTTCTCTATATGAACTATAGAGCGTAATTAAACTATCCAAGACAATGAAAGCCCCTGGACGGATGGATTCGGGCTGAATTCTATAAACTCTCCTTGGATTACATAATGCAAGCCCTCCTACTTTTCTTCACTTCAACACTCAAAGGTGGCAACCCACACCCTTTATGGTCTCATGCTGCAATTTCAGTCATCTTAAACCCCCAACAAAAACCCATTACAATGCACCTCATATCACCCTACTGCAATACTGAACATCAATTATGTAAGCAATATAACCCAACAGGGTGGGCATTATTGGGAAATACCAGAGAGCCTGTGGCATAATAAGGCCCAATGTTGCAGGTGGGGGGCCTTATAGCCCCTGGAAGGTCCAGTATTTCCCAATAATGCCCACCCTGGAGGGTATTATTGTGCTTAGAAAATGGGCTATTGGTAAGAATTATACAAAATATTTAGAAATAAATACACTAAAAACAAGTAAAATGTAATGCAGTCAGTTTAGCTGTAAAATAGTTCTTTTAATAGTGCCAGCAAAGGGCACTACTGCCATTCAGACTTGATTGTTTTCTTCCACTTTTCTTTTGTTCTTTCTTCACCCTCCCAAACAGCAGAAAAAAAAATGAGCATTGTACTTTTTGACTTTTGATTCTCCCTGCCACACTACACCTCCATAGCTACACCTCAGTTGCTGTCACCTGTTTTGTTTTGTTTTTGGTTTCGGTTTTATTGCCATCGCGAAAGGACTGGATGTTTGAATAGGAGGTAGCTGCTTGCTGTCAGTTCCCTCTTCCTCCCTCCTTACCCCATAGTTGCTGTCAGTCTTTCTTTTTTTTTAGTTAGATAATAGTGTGTAGTTTAGGAGCACGATTCATTTCCAAAAGGACCATAAGTTAGCAATGGAGTTGCCACCCGCTTTCCAGTTTAGCGTGAGGGTGCAGCCATAAGATATGGACAAGACTTTCTTCAGCTGGGTGATTTGAAAGGAGGATGATACCTGAGTAAAAAAAAATTGTGGTTTCTGTCCCCACCCCACCACACACACACACACATACACACATACACACACACACAAACACACACACACACACACTCACTCCTGTCAGTTTCCACTCGGTGCCCTCTGCTACTTCACTAACAGCAATGCATTTTTGGTTGGTTGTGAGAATGAATGACTTAAGGTCCCAGTTTGGCTGCTAGAGGCACGTACTGCCATTTTGAGAACCTCCGCTCTGCCGACTGCCAGTTGCATGAAGTCGATTGGACTGACGACTTTCTTTTTTATTGTTTCATTTTTTAAATGTCTGGCTATTGTTTCTTGGTTGTACTTAAGTAAGCAATAATACCTGACAGGATGGGCGGTATTGTGCTATATCGGACCACCGAATGGCGTAATGAGGCCTGATGCCACAGGCGTAGGGCCTTATAGCCCCTGGAAGGTCCAATACGGCACAGTGCCACCCACCCTGGAGGGTATTATTATGCTTAGTTTAATGGCCATCTGTGTACATTTTTATTTGGTAATAAAATAACAGTGTAAATAACTCTGAAAAGAAATATAAATATTACAAAAAAAATGTAATGTAGTCCCTTTGTTTCTGAGCTGTTCCCTCTTCTGTTGCACCCCCCCAAAAGAGCCATTCTCTTTTGCATATCCCCACCCACCCCCCACCACCAAGTACAGAAGAAGAAGAGATGGAGCTTTTTTTGAAACCCCCCAGAAATCTCTTGGCATAGTTTTTGTATTTAAAAAACACTTCTCTGCCTTTCCTGGAAGATTTTGTTTACAGTGGGAAGATGCAGCTGTTAGGTACAAGACCCTGGGCTGTAAAATCAAGAAGTGGAGCAGATCTACAAGTCCAATGTATGACGGCAGCGATCTTACTTATATGTTGTCTTTTTTTTTCAAATTTTAATACACCAGCTCTTTCACTGCGTTATCTAGTGTGTGTCCCCCGCCCCAAGAGTGTGACAGGTAAACAACGGGAGCCAAGCCGAGCTGGCATTGTGTCAGCGAGACAATAGGAGTGGACCAGGAGATGTCAAGCGATGCCACCAATTTTTTTTTTTCTTTTTAACACAATCAGAAGCACACACACGGGCAGAGCTGCAATGACCAGAGACCAGGAAGTAAGTGAGTGAGAACACTCGGCAGCAGTCTTAGGTGATTTTTTTTACATCAGATCTCATATCAAAGTTCCTTGTGATGCCCAACTCCCAAAAGTCTATTTGTATTCCAGCACAAACGCAGACTACAATCAAAGGAAAATCTTGTCAGAGCTAAGAGAATTATATGCAACTGGCACTTGCTAAGTTTTCAAGATGTGGAGTGCTGTTATGGACAAACTACAGTTGAGATCGATCAGGTGACTTTAAGGAGGCACAAAGGTACAGTATACGAGTTTGGTGGATGCATGGAGACTACTGTATTGTACTTTCGTTTCAGCAACAGCCAAGCAGGGGAAGCTCATTTTATGCCTTTGTCTCCCGTAGATGTCAGTTTGACATTGGTAAGTCAGCGGGGGGCCAGAGGGACGGAGAAGGGGGGTGCAATGAACTGGTGAGCTGATGACAAGCTGTATTGCACTATGTGGCAGTACTATGAGGTTATTTTATACATTTAAAATTGCAAGAGAGAAACTGTGTAAAGAAAAGGGTAAGGGGGGGAGAGTTACTCAGTTACTCGGTCTCGCTAAGTGAGATTTAAAAAAAATGGCAGCTATCCACATGCTTAAAATTCCATCGCCCAATAACACCAGTAAACAGGCAGAGAGACTGGGACTTATTATTTCCCAGTCTCTGTTGCCTGATACTAGATGGGGTGGTTGGATGTGTCAGCCAATTAGGGTGCAGAGTTTGATAGACCCATTTTTTTAAATATATTTTATGTCCATCATGGCTAAACACTTAGACTGGCTGCTCCCTGCCCTGATAGGCAGAAAGCAGACAGGATTTGTGTGGACACATACAAAAAATGACAACATGCGCCGCACTTTACACCTGACATATCAAATGAAGAGGGACAAGGAACTCTCCTGCTGGTTAGCCTGGATGCAGAAAAGCCATTTGATCAGGTGTACTGGCCATTCCTGTACTCTGTGATCAGGCAGCTAGGACCTCCGGTCACTTTCATACAACTATTTCAAAGAATCTGGTCAGCGCAGCAGTTGGATGTCCGCTTGCGACGCCAGCAACCCAGGTTCGGGAATGGACCCAGGAAGCTGGAGGGACAGCCAGGGGGAGAAGGATTGAGTGTCCCTAGGACTGCTCTCCTTCTCCGGGGGGAGGGAGGGGTAGTGTATCCACTGCTCGATGGACTCCTGGCGGAGACCAGGGGAACCACGAAGCGTTCAGCACTGTAAGTTTGAGGGGTGGGGCAGATGCAAGTTGTCATTGTACATCCCCACCCCTGGGGTTAATGCAAAAAATCATTGGCCACCACGGATGACAGCCGTCCCTCGACACCCGGCCTCAATAGCTCCCCTGCCTCTCTGATGACCTATCCCGGTCCTATGATGGCATCCCAGGGCCCCGAACCCCACTCTGGGGGGAAAGCCAGAGAAGCAATTTCAGCTTCACCGACACCTTCTCCCATCTCAGATGGACCTGGAAGATACCGTGGACCTGCCCTGGGGGGTAAGCCAGGGGGTATCGCGGAGGTATGGCCATTAGGGGAAGCGAAGCAGGTGCCAGAGGGGTGGCGCTGAAGGTATGGCGCCTAATACTAAAAAAAAAAAAAAAAACTATTTAAAAGAATCTATGGTTCTCTGTGGGCCTATGTGAAAGTCAATGGGCACCATTCACCAGACATTCTGTTGGGGCGGGACATCCACCAATGGCGCCCACTTTCACTGCTCCTTTTTTGTGGCCTATGTTGAACCCCTGGCCCAAGCCATTTAGAAATCAGACCAATTCCAAGGGATCACTGTAGAGGCAGAGGAGCATTGCACAGCTCTGTATGCAGAAAATGTTCTGCTCTTTCTCTCCAACTTAGAAGAGGTCCTCCCCAAAGTTTTCACCCTATTGCAGCAGTTTGGAGACATATCTGGTTGCCATATAAATACCGCCAAGACAGAAACCATATGTTTCCATCACTCTCCTTCTCAAGGAACCAAAACGAAATATTCATTTTGATGGGAACTAACCCAATCAAAATACCTAGGTATCCAAATCTCAAATTCCATTAACACAGACTATGATGATAACTATATCCCTTTTACAAGGCAAATGATACAAGACTTTTCCTTATGGGGCACACTGCCTTTGAGCCTAGTTAGGAGAATAGAGGTAGTTAGTATGGTGATCCTACCCAGAGCCCTATATCTCTCCCAGAATGTACCCCTGTACATCATGGAAGCCAGCTTGGGAGCCTGGAACAGGGAGATTTCCTGCTTTATCTGGGCAGGACAAAGACCCTCAGTTAAACAGAAAATACAGTTCCTACCCCAATCCCAGGGTGGTTTATCCATGCTACACCTCCACCTCTACAACTGGGCAGCTCAACTCAGGTTCCTACTATTCAGGCACCTAGGCTCTATCCCTAACGCATGACTGGAGCTGGAACAGGAATTTCGTTCTAACGTAGACCATGTCCGTGCCCTATACTATAAGTTTCCTCCTCATGATTGCGAAAGAGTGGATAACCCATGGCTACAGCAACAGATCTACATCTGGTACTCTATCTGACAGGCCCCACACCTTATGCCCTTCATCCCACTGTTGTGCTCTATATCTCTGTTGGAGGACTCCCCCCTGCGTTACTAGACTCAGGATACTGACAATGGGGAAAGTACTCTCTCCAACATCCTTCGCATCTGATTACAGCAGCAGGGGTCTGTGGTGGAGGTCCAAGCCACCTTTGGACTCAGAAGACAGGAACATTTTAGACTCCTCTAAATCCACCACTATATACAATCCATGTCAGCAGAAGCCCGTACACCAGCCTCCTACCCAGCGATATTCAATCACTTCCTCACCTTCTTTAAAATGGGCGATTCCCCCATATGATTTCCCAGATCTACAGAGCCTTCCAAGGCACACTGGGTGACTCCACCCAGGAGATCATGTTCAAATGGGAAACTGAGCTGGGAATACAGATATCGGTATAATCATGGCTAAAGTCATGCTTGGCATCATCCAAAGTTACCAGTTCCCACGCATGGCAGGAATACAACTGGAAACAGCTCATTAGATATTTCAAAACATAAGTTATCTCATCTCATTATCTGACCTCCACCTCAGTGGCATGTTGATGCAACTGTGGGGAACAGTGGGCAACTCATCCTATGTAATGTGGACCTGACTGGTACTTCCCCCTTTCTTCCAGGAACTTAACATCGAGCTTTCCGAACTATATGGCAGGGCCCTTGCAACTTACAATGGAGCTATTCCTCCTTTTGCAATTCTCCCAGGTCTTCAGGGACAGAAACACAAGATACCTGCTTGGTATCCTTATACTAGCCAGGGACCAAGTGTGGGCTACATATAAGACCTCCGCCAACCCTACCAACCTCCAGAACTATAAGACCCTACGAAACACTTGTACCAAATCAGTCCATTCTACTAAAGCTGTCTACTACCAGTCCCAGCTTAACTCTAATTTACACTCCCCATCCAACTTAGGGAAAATTGTTCACTTCCTTCTAGATCCCCTTGCCCACTCCTCTTCCCCCTACCTACTAATGAATGGCACGCTAGTCTCTGACCCTCCCTCCATCACCTCCCACTTCAATAGTTTCTTCACCACCTGTGCTCTCCCCAATCAACCTTGTTCAGCTCACCCTTCAACAACCCCACCTTCCTCCGCCAACCCTTTCTCCTCCTTCTTCCTGGTTTCCCCACAGGAAGTCTTCCTCGCATTATCCTCCCTTAACCCAACAAAGCGCAGCCTTGACAGACTGGACCCCAAGTTGCTAAAGCTCTCTGCCCCAGCTGTAACATCTCCTGTCACCTACATACTGAATTTTTCCTTCTCTCTCTCAACCAATCCTCCAAGCCTAGAAAATGGCCAAAGTTCTACCCCTCCACAGGGGAGGTGACCCTTCCTCCCTTCAGAACTACCGTCCCATCTCCGTACTCCCTGCCCATGCGAAACTCCAAGAAGCCCTTGTAATCTCCAGGCTCACTTTCTTCCTTGACAGTACCTTCTTCCACACCCCCTTCCAATCTGGATTCAGGAAGTCCCACTCCACAGTATCCTCCCTCCTCCGTGTAATGGACTCCATTCTTACCACTGTGGACAAAGGCCACCTTACCTCTACCATCTTCATAGACCTGGCAAAAGCCTTTGATTTGGTATCCCACCATCTCCTCCTCAATAAACTGGCCTCCACAGGCCTCTCTTCCTTTGTGGGGTTATAGTTCCAGTCCTACCTCTCTGATCACCAACAGGCTGTACAAGTTGTTGATGCACTCTCCCCTCCTCTCACTACCCATACAGGCATCTCCCAAGGTTCTATTCTGGGGCCAATTCTTTTCTCAATCTTTATAAATGACCTTCCCTCCCTATGCATCACAGCAAACATTCATTTGTATGCTGACAATATGGTGCTCTACCTGTCAAGCCCCTCAAGCAACTCTATTGAAGCCCCTCTTCAACTTGACTTTTTCAACATTCTACGATGGTTTAGCTCAAACCAACTCACAATGAATACTAAAAAGACAGTATCCATGACCTTTGGCTCCTCCCAGAAACTCGCTAAACTCCAGTTCCCCCCCAACCTTTCACACCCTCAATGGCACCAAATTGGAAACTGCATCTGCCTTCAAATACCTGGGAGTCAGGCTCAACCCCAGGTTGGACTTCTCCCACCACATTGACACCTTACACACCAAACTGCACTCCAAACTAGGAGCTTTGCATCAATCCAAAGACTGTCTAACCCTCCCAACTCACCGTGAGCTTGTCACAAAACTAATTCTTCCCCTGTTTGATTACGCAGCTGTAGTATATAGTTCAGCTCCCTCCTCCTCACTCACTAGACTTGAAACCCATGCAATGCCTTCTGACGTTTCACTACCAATCTCCCTTCCCTTACTCACAATTGGTCATTATACTCAGTTCTATGTGGTAATAATGAAAACAAAGTCGCTACAGCTGCATAGGTGAAAATAAAACGGCGATGAAAAAGACAGCCCAGACCAAAAACCGAGACCGTCAAAACAGCGGGGGGCTGTGCCCCCGCACCTCCCCTTCTTAATTATAACTAACTCTGAGACAGCACAATATTTTAGCACAGTGTGCCACAGTAACCAAGCACACTTTGCCCTCCACACAGTGTTCTTGGTCTGGAGCTGTTTTCTTCGCTGGCTGTTTTGTCACCATCGCTGATTTACAGGCACTCAAACTGAGTCATTCAATCTGAGTCACCCATAACTCAGGGAAACAATTATACTCTGCACTCTCAGTCCTTCCTCTCTTCCTCCACCGTCAATAGCATAGTGTGTCCTTCATTACTAAATACTGGTTTAATTCTCTTCCATTCTATCTATCCTCCCTCCTCTTGCCCGCCTGTGATTCTGATTACCCCCTCGGCTCTAGAGACTCTCACGCCTTTTTCATCCCTCAGGTGCACTCCTATGCTGGGCAATCTTTCTTCTCCTACCACCTCTTCTTTCTCTAGAACTAGCTCCCCTCCCTCGTATGGTTCTTCCCCTCCTTTTCTTCTCCTAAACACTAGCTAAAACTCTTCTTACAGACCTCTTACCCCTGTTTCCCCATCCAGGCCCCCCAGTTGATAGCCCCATAAATTCCCTTCACCAGGCTGTTATCCTCCCTTCAAGACAGCCTGTTAGGCCCAAGCCTATGTGACCCTATACCCTATCTGCACAAGTCATTCCTAGTTGTTTAAATCGCAATCCTGTTCAGTCCCCATCTACTCTTCCACTGCTTCATTTATTTATTTTTTTGCTCCCGTAAAACTCTCGTTCTCCTCATTGTTCCATGCTTTGTTGCTGTAACTTGGTTTTATCATCGCTCAATGCTACTGTTTTGAATGTAATTACCTGTTTCCCCATGCTCCATCCTTGCTGATGAACCTTGGTTTTGTTCTTCGTTCAATGCTACCGCTCTGTAATATAAATATTTGTATAATATCCCTCACCTCTACCCCCTGGGTTGCACCTGGAAACTAGCCTCATCTGAGTGTGCCTTTCCCGGTTACCAAATTTTAAATAAATAAATAATGGCTGCCAAGAAAATAATCATGAGTTCTTGGCTGACACTCCAGGTCCAAGAGCTACAAGCCTGGTGCTAACCAGTCAGTCAACTCTATCTCATGAAAAAACACTAAATGGACGCTCAGACTTGCAATTCTCCAGGTAGAATGGCTGGCTACTACATGGCATGTCAAAAGACAGGTTCCCGGTCCCTTAAGCTAGTAGAATATATAATAACTGGGACAGTGCTCCAGCCAGTGGAAATAACACAATATCCCCTCCTAGCATTGAAAGAACACTGTCTCCCTTCAAGGTAATACAAGATGCTCTCTATGACAGGGACACTGTGGCAACCCCCCTTCACCCACTGAGAGTGTTTTGCTCCTGGTTCTCTCCCCCCCCCACCCAGATCTCTCTTAATGAATATCCATACCAGGGGTTGCCCTGGCTGACACTACAGTAATTAATTATCAGCGATGCATATATACAGGCACTCCTCTCGAGCTTTCCCACAGGGAGAATGCCTTCTCAAACATAAAGTGCAGGTCAAAAGGACAGACCCCTGGTTACACAGTCTATAATATACATGGTACTGAAGCAATCCATCTATAAACTGTACAACATTTGCTTGACTTATATACTATTGACAACTGCAAACAAAAACATGTAATGAAAATATATTTACAAAAAAGAAAGCATGTTCCAAATTGCGACTACTCTCCTTCTCCCCTCAGTTTTCTTTGACTGAGTAACAAAGGTAGTAGACAAGGACCACGTTGTGGATTTGTTCTGCTTAGATTTCAGAAGGCTTTTGACTCAGTTCCACACAGTAGATTGCTGAAGAAGCTGGAAGGCCTGGGTGTAGCTAAGGATATAGTTAGATTGGTAGGAAACTTGTTGCAGGAGAGACAACAGAGAGTGGTGGTAAACAGGGTCAAATCAGAAAAGAGAGAGGTCACCTGTGGGGTGCTACAAGGATCTGTCTTGGGTCTTGTTCTCTTCAATATGTTCATCAGCAACACTGGAGAGGGCATCCAGGGTAAGCTATGACTCTTCCCAGCTGACATGAAGCTCTGCGGTAGGTTAGGTAGTGATGAAGGGACCAGGGAGATGGAGAGGGATCTACAAAGGCTAGGGCGGTGGTCTGACATTTAGCAGTTGAAATTCAACAGCAACAAATTCAAGGTTATGCACCTAGCGGAAAAAACAGGACAGGGTTCGGGATAGGAGAGGTTAAACTGAGTACTACTGCAGGGGAAAGGGACCTGGGAGTCATCATTAGTGACTCCCTCAAACAATCAAGCCAGTGTAACAACATCCATAGTAAGGCTACTAGGATGCTGGGGTGTACTGGAAGGGGTACTGACAGCAGCAAAAAGGAGGTACTACTACCTCTATATAGGTCACTGGTTAGGCTGCATCTGGAATGCTGTGCTAAATTCTGGAGTCCTCACTGAAGGACAAAGACGGGCTGGTGACCAAGATGATTCAGGGCCAACAGGGCAGATCTTACAAAAATCATCTGACAGCACTGAACATACTCACTGGAGACGAGGGGAGTGGATATGATGGAGATCTTCAAGTTAATGAAGGTGATAAACAAGGTGAACTGTGGGGAACTATTTAGCAGGAGGACAGAGTCAAGAACCAGAGGTCAGGAGTGGAGAAGGGGGGAGATTTAAGGGGGGATGTGAGGAAATTCTATTTTATAGAAAGGGTGGTGGAGCCATGGAACAGTCTCTCTGCAAAAGTGGTGGTTGCCAAGACTGCAAATGGTTTTAAGCATGATTGGGATAGAGCGAAGGGTTTCATTATTGCTCAGGTCAGTAGCAGTTGGGAGAAGGGGGGGTGGATATGGAGGTATAAAACCCCATATGGACAGTAGGTCCCTAGGTAGCCAGAGAACTCTGGGAAGACTAGATGCACCTTTGTTCTTTTTCTGCCATTACTGTCAATGCTTCTGTAAGCAAGTCAGGTTCAACGTGTACACACTGGTGGCCAGAAGAGAAAAAGGGAGCATGAATGAGACTTATAAGTACTTGCAGGGAATCAACAGGGTATACTGCAGTGAACTGTTCATGAGGAACAAAGGCACTGTGACAAGAGGCCACACATAAATAATAATGGGGGGAAGGGATTCAAGAAGGACACAAGGAAGTTCTGCTTTACAGAAAGGGTGGTGGGTGAGTAAAATAGATTGCCCAATGACGTGGTCCATCCTAAGTCTGTGACTGGGTTCAAGCACGTGTGGGACAGATACAAGGGAATAGTACAAACTATAGGAAAAAGAGACAGGTTTTCTCAGGAATGAGGCAATGGAGCCTATGCTTCAACGGGTGGGAATTACGTGCCCGAGGCACATATCCCACCCATGGAGCTCCGCACCTGCAGACAGCTGCATGCTGCTGGCATTCCCCAACAGCCATGACCTGTCCATGAGCATGCCCTCCCCCTTCCCCCGGTGCACAGTACTCCGCAGGTTGGCCGGGGGCGGAGTCACGGACCCAGGTGGGCATCCAATCGGATGCCCATCCCGGGTCCAACAGTAGATCCCTTACGCGGCAGGGCGCACAGTAGCAGAGCGCACCGGTAGATGTTGGATGGCTGGCAGCTGTAGCAGTGTGTGGTGGGCAGTGCCACAGGCCATCCCGAGACACGGCACCAATGGACCATGCGGGAGGAGGGGGTGTTGGTGTCACTGGTGTGTGTATATGGGGGGGTTATCACTGGACAGTGGTGTTTGGAACAGGGACCCAGGGTACCCTTGTGTCTGTGTGTGTGGGTGAGGGGTGTGTATCAAAAGGGCAGGTGCCCACATGGGTGGAGTCCTGCGATCAGGGGACAGGTGCAGGTGGGGGGGTGCCTTGCCAGTGCAGTGTCAGGCAGTGGGCAGCATGGTAACAGTGGTGCTGCCCTGGGGTAGGTATGCAGCTGTGGGAGATGGGGGTACCATGTGGTTGGGGGAATCAGCCTCTGGGGTGCGCGGGACTGGAACTGTCTCACTCTATGAGGAATGCCCACCTGCCATGAGGCTGTTCCCTCATCTGGTGTGCATGGGGGCAGGGTGCATAGGGGACTTACGGTAGGGTTTACCCTGGCATACCAGCTGCCCTCCTATGAACCCCAGTGCGCAGCTCTATGCGGCTTTGTGCAGGCTGCGTAGTGCTGGCATGTCCCCCGCCCCCTGCACTTTGCAGTCCTCATGGGTGAGGGATCAGGTGCATGGGGGCCGTGCACCCCCCTTTAGTACATCCCATGTGGGGGCACAATGGGTGCAGTGTCTCTGTGCCTCACATGCGCGGAGGTGCTCCGCACCTTCAAGCATAGGGGGCCATAGAAAACAACAAAGCTAGTGGCTAATAATTCTGACTCAGTGTAGGCCAGACATGACTTCAGGTGGGCTTACAGGAGACTAGATAGGCCATTTGCTCTTGTTCCACCATCAAATTCTATGTATATATGTACGTATGTACTGTATGTATGTATTCTATTACCCCCTAAATATTTAACCTTGTAGTTGCTTGTCATGGTACCTAGTAGTCATAATTTCTTTTACTTTCTGGTTAAGTGCCAACTCACAGCATGATAAAAACTGTATCCATTGAACATGTGCTCAGCTCTTCATTTCTGTTGTCTGTAAATTACTATTAATTTTTAAAAGTGGTAATTCCACCTCTGCTTTGCTGTTTTGTTCCTTATTATTACTACACAAGTATCAGTTATGTTTTTCTTGTATTAAATAATACTTCAATACAATTGAAAGTATATAAAAGAAGAAACAGTTTGTGGAAAGAAAATTCTGTGGATTTAGTTTGATATAATATCTACTACCCACACCTCACCACAGCCATCTACTGGCCAGGAAGGCACTGAATCAGTTTATTGGATTGGTTTCCAGGCTACTATATTTATCTAATTTCCCCATGGATCTTAAACCCTCAGCTTATGGAATTACATCATGTGACAATAACCCAGCTGGTAGAAAGAATGGAAAAATAGCAGAAATCTACCAAGTAATATCACTCTGGACTCAACCTGTAAGGTCCCTTCCCTCAGAGGATAGAACTGCATATGGCTTGGTTTCCACCAGTTGGCAGAGGTAACACAATTTCTCTCTCTCTCTTATCACGAATGCAGTTTTCCATCAGGGTAACCAGGGACACTGACTTTGACTGAACTTCAAACCAGCATCCTATGTGAAAGGTGAAAGTAAACCGCTTTTAGACTGATAGTAAAAGGAAGACTTGTTTAAAAAGCAGACTGCGATAAACAGGAAACAATTAATAAATATCAGTGTTTGGCACATGAGATTGAAGGCTCCATGTTAACACCCTCAGTGTATGATAGCTAAACCTGTTCTTTGTCACTGTTCTGGGAGAAAAGGACTAGGGAAACTGGCACAATTTACTGCATCCAGGTTTTCTTCCCAGCAATCAGGAAGTCAGGAATTCTCTGTGGCCATTCTTTATATATTTGACAACTGGTGACAGGGAGAGGCACACTGAGCCAAGGCCCTTTCCCAGGGGAGACATTGGGGGGGGGTTACATAGGAATGAGGAAATACTAGTAATTCAGATGTATTGTAAAATAGTAACAGTCACAACAAGTAAAGTGACGATGGCTGTGCAATATAAAATACATGGAAATAAGAATAATAATATGTATGAGTAAGGTGATGGGGTTGTGCCATATAAGATACATGGAAATGACAGTACACCTACTAACAATAATACAAGTAAGGTGGCAGTGGCAGTGCCATATAAATACACCTTAATACCAACCTGTCTGTCTGTAAAAGCAGCAACACTAGATTAAGATTTCTTGATCACCAAGGGACCCACAAGCTGTGAGCTGAAGAAAGGACCAGAGGGAAATTAGTATAAATAAACATGCTATAGATAAAATCAAGAGGATGCACTATAGTCAATCCACCCTGTGCTACTGGTAAACATGTCACATCTTGCTTAATAGAATTAAGGCAAACTCCACCAAACCAATTGGAAAAGAGGCTAAGAAAGGTTGTTTCCAACCGAACTGGGGGGGGTGACAAATATATAGAAAAATTGGTAAGAGGAATGTTTTAATCACATACAGCATTTTCCTTTTGAACATCTGACTATATTTCCACCTGTCAACCTTAGCCTTACATAATGAGATTAATGTAGACCAGTACTCAAGTGGCGGGTCAGGTGAACCAAAAGTAGTCCCCAAAACTGTAATGGGGGCTTGGGAAATTGGTATACCTCCCAGGTGCACAGGATCAATTTTCCCCAGGTTAAGAAAGAAAAAAATGGTCTTCTGTTTATTAATTTTAGATCCGGAGCCAAAGCAAAAGCATCTTGATGATCTAGAGTTCTGAAACCTGAGACTTCATTCTGTACTGTCAGACACATATATCTGCATATGCCAGTACAGTGCGGGACTAATGTGGCAAAAGCAATCCTTTAATTAAAGGGTCTGCTGCAATTTTCCTTAGTGTGGGATCTAAACACGGCCTGTACAGCACAGGGCTAAATGGGCAACCTTATCTGACCCTACACTGCAGTTTAATAGCATGACTCAAAAAACCATTAACATTAGTCTGCAGAGTAGCAAACCCATAAAGTACAGTTATCCAATTGACAAACAGATCGGGAAGGCCGAAATGGCATGGAGCTATAAATAAATAAGCACATGAGATGGCATCAAATGCCATTTCTTGGTCAACAGACATAATGATATCTGATAATTCCTGCCGTTTCTCTGCTTCAAACAATTCACATAACAATATGATGGTATATTGGATTTTCTTGGAAGATACCGAGCAGCCCTGATGTTGGCTTAGTACCATAAATGTTCAGCAACCAAAATTAACCTGATACTGAGGATTTTTGGCTAATATCTTACTGGCCATATTAAAGATACAATTTCTTGGTCAACAGACATAATAATGTCTGATAATTCCTGCTGTATCTCTGCTTCAAATGGTTCACATAATAATATGATGGTATATTGGATTTTCTTGGACAGTACCGAGCAGCCCTGATATTGGCTTAGTACCGTAGATGTTTAGCAACCAAAATTAACCTGATACTGAGGATTTTGGGCTAGTATCTTACTGTTCATATTAAAGAGGTTGATTGGCCTCCAATTGGCTATGTCATCCACAGCCCCCGTTTTGTATATAAAAAAAATCATTAGTGCATAGGACATAGATGGTGACAAAGAACAATTATTAAGGCACCACTGAAAATTCCTAGCCAAATTTTCAGCCAAATAATCCACAAACCTACTGCAGAACATGGCAGTGAGCCCATCACTACTGGGGGCTGCATCCTTAGAGAGGGAATTCACTGCCTGGAGCACCTCATCTCATTAATATCCTGAGTCAGAGATTTGAGTACCTATACAGGAATGGGAGGAACCTGAAAAGAGTAGGGGCATTTCCTCAGTGTCCTGGCCAAATTTCCCCCACTCACTAAAAAACACCAACAGCTTAACCTAGTTCAATATTAATCAGTTTGCAACTGTATCCCTTTCCCCCTGGAGCACAGCTGAAAACCTGACTTATTGCCTAGCTCTCCTTTCATGGTCAACAAAATCTACCATAATTCCATTTTTCAACTGAAAGGGATGAGGTAAGAGATTGTAAGTGGATTCACTTGTGGTACTGTCCTTTAAATTCAATTATATGACTTTCACAGTGAGCATGTGATTTAGAACTCAGCATAGTATACGTAAACGAAACATGGCTTTTCCCTTGTCGTTTCTTCAGAATCTGGTAAGTTTTTTATTTTATTTTTTTTTAGTCTTTGGTAACCAGGTAAGGCCCTCTAGGCACAAGTGCCTGTTTTCAGGGGCGACCTGGAAGCACTAGGCGGTTAAGTGATTTGTTCAGAGTCACAGTATGCAAGTGGAGGTTGTGAAAATCAAACTCAGGTCTGGTCTGCTGGATGTACCAAGCTTGTTCACACCTCGTTCCTCTAACCTCTAGGCTATACTGCCAGCCCAGTTGTCACTGTTTTATGTTTTGTTTTTTAGTTTATTGGTGTCAATAGATGAGGACAGTTCTACTGTGTTAAAAGGAGCTACTGCTTCCAAAAGCTTGATTTTCTGTTGAAAAGACTATTTTTTTTAAAACCACACTCTTGACAGCATAGCATTTTTAGTATAGATTAGCTGGGGACAAGGGGATTGCAGGTATTTGAAACATTTCTTTTTAATGTGATTTCATTTTAGTCCTGCTGGGGTGATTTAACACAACATACTGTGAAAGGCTTATTTTTTTAAAGTCTGACTTTGGGATTGAGATAGGAAATTTAAGAAAGTTGTGTACTGATGTCATAATTGATTAATTAGTACATTATGTCACTTGATTAATTAGTATAGGTGTTACAGATTGGTGATGTCATGGTTGATTAGTACAGGTGTTACAGGTTTCTGATGTCATAACTGACTAATTAGTACCTATATGTGGGTTTGTAACACTGTACCTTTCCTACGGGGAAAGGCCTGTTCATTTATGTATGGAACAATACATGAATGACAGGAAATTATGCTACAGTAACATTCTTGACTGGGTGGTTGCTAAGGGTTATGAACAGCAGGCGGGAATGTTGCTATCAAGCATAATTCCCAGTGTCTCATCTGTTATTTCACTTGTAAAAGGGTTTCAAATAAATTAATTAGAATGTTTTAATCTCAGATTGAATGACTACATGGGTTTTGCACGGTACAGTGGCTTTAAGACCCAGGGGGCTGACAGAGTTTGTGTTGAGAACACCCCTTCCACTTTGATTCAGTAATAAAGGGCTCAATATGGCTGAATTATGGATCTGTGGAGTTTGTTTACTCTTGGTTAAACCTAGATTGTATATTGCAGTGCATTTTAATGATTTATGGGTATTTTGTCAATCTGTGTGGTCAGGCTGTTTTATAGAAATGTATGAGAAAGTAAGATGAAGTTAGACAGGGACCAATGTTAGTTATTTAAGTGTAGTTTCCGTGTATTTGCAAAAGAATACTGTTCAGTGGGCTTTTTATTTGCTTTGTCATTCTTGTTGAAAAACTTTTTATGGTCTGCTTTTGTCTTTTTGGGTGGGGGTCGACATCTGTTTCATTTAAGGCATTTCTGGCTTTGTTTCTGAAGGGTGCAGCTCAGTGGGATGGTGAGGTGTTTTATTTAGTTTTCTTTTCCTGCTGGAATTGCTTTGTGTGTGCCTGGCCCAAATATTAATTCCCAAATATCACAAATAGTAGGTCTTGAGTACTCAGGACTGAATGCCAAGTAATTGTTATTATTCTGCAACATTTGGAACAAAATATTTGGCAAGATTTCCAAATATCTTGGAGTTTCCTGGGCCAATCAGAGGATGTTTCTGAAGCTCACAGAAGCCAGACCATGCAACTGTCTCACTCTCCCAAGTTATGGAAGTGATGACAGGCATTTTTTTAATTTTTATTTTAGTCTTTGGTAACCGGGTAAGGCCCACTAGGCACAACTGCCTGTTTTCAGGGGTGACCTGGGAGCACTGGGAGGTTAAGTAACTTGCTCAGAGTCACACAGTATGCAAGTGGAGGTTGTGAGAATCAAATGCAGGTCTGGTCTGCTGGATGTATCAAGTTTGTTCACACCTCATTCCTCTAACCTCTAGGCTATACTGCCAGCCGTCTGAGCTGAGATCTCTAGTCTGAGACCCAAAGCTTAACAAAAAAAGATATATTTTTCTACACAAGCTTTTTTGTCAGATCTCTGCATGATTGTATGTCATTCTTTTATGGTCATCTGTTCATAGGCTCAGGTTGTCATGGCCAAGGACAGTCTGCTAAATCCCCTCTCTCCTCTTGTAGGCATAAGGAAACCTTAGAGGAGGGAAGGAGAGGCTAAAGCCAATGACTGAGTAGGGTCAGCAGCCACTAATACAGGTAGGAAAAAAGGGCAGACTGGATGGGTCTAGCAGTCCTTATCTGCCATCAACCTCTATGTTTCTATGTTTACTGTCCACGCAGCTCTAGTGTGTGTGCTTTGTGTTGTTTTTTGGGTTTTTTTTGTGAAGCAAGTGGGGTTTAGAGGTGTTTTTGTTTATTCCATCCAGTTCTGGGCTTGGTTCCATGTGTGACCAAGAAGGACAGTCATCTGACTTCCCCCTCTTATTCCTCACCATGCCTGACTTGCCTGTGTTTTTTTTATGAGGTTGCTTTCTGCATGTGCATGGCTGTGTGTATGCACTTGTTTTTCTTTTTTGTTTGTTTTGTTTTTGGTTTTAATGCTACAGCTCTCGGTGGGTCAGGATTTACTCATTGCGTTCTATGTTGTCTGTTGCCTTTTCTGAGCTTCACTTCATTTGTAATTGGGGAGAGCAACTGGGTGATTCATAAGTCCCACAGCTCTTTGTACTCCGTTTGCCTGTGTGATGGATTTTTATGTGAGGCTGCTTCCTGTGTGTGCACAGTTGTTGAAGCTACTGCAGTTCTCAGTGGGTGAGGTTTGACTCACTGAGTTGTTTTTTTTAACCTTTATTTTTATTAAACATTGTAATCCTTCAGGAGATTTCTGCTACATCTTCATTAACATACAGTATAGTGTAAGTGGGGACATACCCATAGCTATCACAGTTTGCTTTGCAGAATAGGAACAAGTATATTCATTATAGAATAAAGATAAGGACTACTGAGTTGTTATATGGAAATAAACAAAGAATGTGGCTTGGCTGGCCAAGGAGAGGGAGGGAGGGACGACACCCCCAATCCATAGAATAACTGAGAACTGGTAGTGGTTGCTCACAGAATGCCATGGAGTCATTTCCCCCTCACCCCTGTATCCCCCATTTTGAGATGCCAAGTCACAAATTTTGGTCTGCGTTGCATGATATACATCACCCACTTCAGCCATGTGTGTTAAATGTAAGCAACTGCTGTCAGGGTGTACAGGTAACCTCCATGTTATTATTTTATTTAAATTGTAGTTTATTGACATCTTTAGAAACAGTATATCAACAAGAAAAACTACAAGACATTGCACATTTTATACACAAATTAAGAAAAATTTACATTAAACAAGCAATAACACACACAACAGGGTGTGCATTATGGTAGATCGCCACACACCCCAGGGGTGTTGTGAGGCACAAGGCTGGAGGCCTGTAGTTTTTTATTGTGCTTATGCAATGGGTTTGCATGTAAGAATCATAGAAAGGCAAGGCAAAGTTTATTTTTCAAGGCACCCAATCCCAGAGGCTCTGGGTGCCGTACAGATAAATAGAAACTAATCTTACATACATAGATAAAGCTCTAATAAATAGGCCAAATAGTATAAAACAGTTAAAATACAGTTATCATCAAAGGCAGTCCCAGAAATGCGTACTACCAGACAATGTCTGGGAAGGCTTGGCTAAACAGAAGGGCCTTGAGGTGGGCCTTAAATACTTCCACTGAAGGGGCTTCCCTTACAGATGGTGGCAGCGAATTCCACAGGACAGGGCCAGCGATGCTAAAAGCTCTGTCGCCGGTGGTCTTTAACCTCGTCCTAGGAATTGCAAGGAAGTCCCTGGAGGAAAAATGGAGGGAAAGAGCCGAGACAGCAGGTGTCAGAAAGTCAGACAAGTGTCCAGGGCCCAGCCCATGTAGAGACTTAAAGTGAGCAAGCCCACCTTAAAGAGGATCCTTCACCTGTCCGGCAGCCAGTGCAGTTCACCCAGCACCGGGGTGACATGGCAGTATTTAGGCTGTCCTATCAGCAACCTGGCAGCTGCGTTCTGCACTAGCTGCAGCCTGCGGAGGGTATCTCCCAAAACCCTGAAGTAGAGCACATTACAGTAATCAAGCGGGGAGGGTGAGAGACAGATGGAGGAGGGTAGGAGGTTCCAGAGTATGGGAAGATGATAGGAGAAGGCAGATTGTCCAGCGAAGGTTAAACAGAAGGTTAAGATATTAAACAGATTTACTTATTCCTATTTTTTATTGACATCCACTGCGAATATCCCTAGTAATAGACAGTCACTTAAGGTCAGGATAGGACTGCCCAGGAATGTACTTATAAGCCCGCTAACCATTGCCTTGTAGTTTCCTAGGAGGGGGCAGCCCACAAAAATGTGCTGATGAGTGCCCACATTTCCACACTGGCTCCAGCACTTGCCTGATTTGTGATTTCCATAATGCTTAGAAATGACTGGAGTCCTAAAGAATCTGGTGAGGAGATTCCATCTGAACTATCTCCAGTTATTGAAGGCTGTGGTCTTTCTTATTCACCTGTTCCCAGATTTGGCCCCATTGTAGCTCTGTAAGCAGAATCACTGTTTCCCTTTCCCAATTTGATCTAATCAATTTCTGGGGTCTTTAGTGTCCATGGATAAATTCCCATATAGGGCTGATATAAGTTTCTGCCTCTTCCACCCCTCTAGATTGTTGTGGAGAATGACCTGTAGTGGGGTTTCTTCCAGTTTCAGGGGGGATTTTCTTGGCTCTGTAGTGACACAAAGCATGACTTGGAGAAAGCAGTAGAAGTCTTTTGGGGGCAACCCAAATTCATTTTGAAGCTTCTGGAAAGATTTAATCTTGCCCTGATCAAATAATTGCCCTAGTCTTCAGAGGCCCACCCTTTCCCACCTGGCATAAATGGGGTTGGACTAACCTGGCTCAAGGTCCCTGAATGCCCTGATAGGAATGAGACTGCTTACCTCATTAGAAATTCCAGACTTTCTAGACACCGAGAGCCATACCTGCAATATGGATCTAACCCAGGGGTTAGGAAGTGCCTGAATAGATCTAGGTTCAAACCTGGTAAAGGGGAGGTCTGCTATTTTACCTCTATAGTCACATTTTGTTCCCTAATTATCTAGCTGATGGACTGATTCCATCTCATGTGCATGAGTAAGTGCTGAAGTTGACAGACTTGGTAATAAGCCTTGAGGTTGGGACCCCTAAGTTACCTTTCTGTTTGACAGTAATAGCAGGTACATCTTTTTCTCACCCCAGATTAATTGGGAGAGCACTGATTGACTGTACTTCCATGTTGCCTGGAGTATGTGAATTGGCAATGAAGCAGATAGAAATAGGAACCTGGGCAAAATGTTCATATGTACCAACTCAGTCCTGCCCATAATCAAGAGGGGTAGAGAGGACAAACCTATTGCAGTCCACCTGCACCTCGGTGATCATTTTTTGGTAACTGGCTTGGTATAGCTTGTTGAGGTCAGCAGTAATGTGGACTCCAAGGTATCTGAACTCCTTCTATGTCCACTTTAACTTGTATAAATTATGCAACTCTGCTGTCATTGTCTGTTACTCAAAGCATGTGCACAAGGTCTGTGGTGCTCTCAACAGCAGACGTCAGTAACACAAAGCTTCAAAACTGTGGCACACACAACCCATCTATAAATGGACACCGGAGGTTGATAATAATGTCTCAAATATTTATTCCATGTTTAAAATCAGCATTTCAAGTACGCCAGGCATAGTCTGAAGTGTTTCAGGTATATGACCCTTTATCAAAGGCTAAATAATCAGTTAGTCACGTCATTAAATATTAAAATCCTGATGACATCATTCATGTGTCATCACACTTACTTTAAAATGATTGGTTATAACATTTCAAAACATCTTTAATTAATGAAAACAGCAATATATAATTCTACAAAAATTCAGCATTAGGTCACTCTACACCAATTACAGTACAAACCCACAATGTGCAAAACTGCAAACAATAATGTGCAAACTACAGTGTGCAAGCTAAAAAGCATTATTTCTCTTACAAATATGGTTTTAATTCAAATCCTGCATTGAGACCAGGTGTTTTGTGTGATCTTAGTCTCAATATCCATTCATTTTCTTTCTTTAAGATCTTATTTCAAAAGTTACCAGACCTCAGGTTAGCAAAAACTTTTTAAATTCTCTTAAATTTGAACATGTGTTCCTGGCCAGCATTCATTTCCATAATACGTGTGGCTGTTGCATATGTCATATCTTTTTTCTCAATAGCCCTGATATGTTTGTTGACCCTTGTTTTAAATAGTCTTTCAGTTTTTCCAACATAAAAAACATTACAGCTGCATTTGGCCAGGTACACACCCCACTGGGTGTTGCAGGTAATCAGTTGTCTGACTTCATAACTTCACTCCCCAATTTCGCTCTCAAAGTTTTTACCTGTAACAATGTATTTGCATGCAATACAATTTTTGCATTGATGGCACCCTTTGGTGTTGTTTAACCACGTAACTCCTCCTTTGCTGAAAATGACTGTTCACTAAACTATCTCTCAGGGTAGAAGCGCGTCTATACGACATAATGGGTGGGGAATTTGTGAAGGCGTGTAAGCCTTTATCATATGAAAAAACCTGCCAATGTTTCCTGATTATTTTTTCTACCTTGCTCGCACGCACTGAGAAAGTGGTAACATAGGGGAATCTGTCACTCACTTGTTTCTCGATAGATCTTTCTTCCAGAATTTAGCTCTGTCCTTTCATGCTGCATAATTCCTGGTTTCTTCAACTACTGTTTTTGCATACCCTCTGTTTATAAGTCTCCTACTTAGATTTCCTGCTCCCTTCTCATAAGCTTCCTCGGTGTTACAATTTCTTCAGACTCGAAGCTATTGTCCCTTTGGTATATTCTGGACCGTATGACATGGATGGCAACTCAACGCCGCAAGCAGCATGTTGCCATCTACATCCTTTCTATAGAGGTCTGTACTTAAGCTTCCTGTTGTTTTTTCTTAACAGTGACATCTAGGTAGTTGATTTCCTTGTCACTTACAGTGTGGCTAAATCTAAGGTGCTAATTTGTATTATGTAGGAACTCAATAAATCTATTCAGTGTTTCCACATCACCTCTCCACACTAGCATGACGTCATCTATATATCCTTTTCATAGCACTATTTTAGAAACGTATGGATTAGTTTGTTCTTGGTAGATGATGTCATGCTCCCATTTTCCAACATACAAATTCACCACCGAGGGGCCACAAGTTGCCCTTGCCCCATGGCAATCCCTTTTATTTGTTAGTACAGGTCCCCATTAAAAGTGAAAACATTTTTTGTAAGTACATGTTCTAATAATTTAAGTACAAATTCAGTTGGTGGACCTGTGGCATTGTTCTCCTTATTAAAAAAGAAAGCCACAGCGTCAAATGCACCCTCATGGGACACATTTGTATAAATTGCTCTATATCGAGGGTAGCTAGCAAACAGTCATCTCATATTGTCAAAGTAGCTAGAAAATTCAATACATTCTTAGTATCTTTTACATAAGAAGGGAGTTCTTGTACATGTTTTCGCAAAAAGAAGTCAACATATTGTGAAATGGGCTCAGTCTAAGAGCCCAGGCTGCTTACTATCAGCCGTCCAGATGGGTTATTACAATTCTTGTGTACCTTCGGTAGCACATAAAAGGTGGCTTTAACAGGATGTTCAGTCTATATAAACTTTTTTGTGGGTTCGCTAATGATGCCTTGTTTGAAAGTCATATTTACAGTTTCATCAATACAATATTTAAAATCCCAAGTTGGATCCATATTCAGCTTCTTGTAGAAAGTTTCATTATTCAGTTGTCTTTCTACTTCATTTTTATAATCTTTTATATCCATGAGTACAATGCAACTCCCTTTATCTACTTGCTTTATGAATAAATCATTATCATTTTGAAGTCTGGTTATAGCCTCTCCTTCAGCATTGCTTATATTGTCATAATTCAAATGAGGAAGACTTTCAAAAAGGTTCTCTAAATCTTTCTCGTATAGCCCTTTAAACACATTGACTGCTGGACATAATGGGGGATCAAAGACAGAGTTTGGTTTAAAAGGGGGAGTTTGTAGCTGCTGCCTCTGTTGTGTGTCATCCCCGTCTTCTAGAAAGAAAGGACTTCAGGTTAAGCTTTCTACACATAAGGTGCAACTTGCTACTAACCCCTCTTTTAAACGAGAAAGGTGCACTGAACCAAGGCACCTTTCCGGGCATGACGGGGGAGGAACCAAGGAGAACAACTGAAACAGCAAGCTGACATGGAAGATCAGTGATACTACAAACAACCAGGAGTAATAACAAGCTAGCTGAAAACTGTAGTATGGAAGCAAGTAAAACAGCACAGTAAAATGCAACATAATGTGATCTGTCAAAGAGGGGAGAGCAACAATTAAAACAGGCAGACAGACATTTAAGTGCAGAAAATAAAGAAAGGCTTTGAACAAGCAAAGATAGCACTAGGGGTGAGAAGAGCAGAGCACAACTGGACCAAGTGTCAGACAAGTTAGGGCAAAAAAGGGAAGAAATAGGACTTCAGTAGGGGCTTAACGGCAAGCCTAAGGGTGGAGGGGACAGAATTCCAGAGTAAAGGCAGTCGAACTGAGAAGGCAACCTGGCCAGTAGATG
The DNA here is from genome assembly GCA_016271365.2 of Neoceratodus forsteri. Taxonomy (NCBI): domain Eukaryota; kingdom Metazoa; phylum Chordata; order Ceratodontiformes; family Ceratodontidae; genus Neoceratodus; species Neoceratodus forsteri. The sequence goes on from CM057456.1 coordinate 610,022,394, forward strand.
TAGAGGAATGGGGGACACTGAAGGTATGAGAGTTAGATGAGCACAGGGAATAATGGGGGGAGCAGAAGAAGAAAGAAGGACTGATAGGTAGGCAAAACAGGACATAAACCAGTACTTAGGGAGAAGAGCAGTGCAGCAGGATAGGCACTGGAATGAAAGGGAAGGGGAAGAGCAGAAGCAAAGGGACAAAAGCAGTGAAAGACATGGTCTAGTCTGGCTAGGTAGATTTAGAAGCTCCACCAAAGGCCATATCCACATAGTCAAACAGCGTATCATTTTAACCACAATATCATGCCAAACTAGTAGTGGAAGGCTCGATTTGTTCCTGTACAGGGCACCTAGTTTAGGGAGTAATGTTTTGATAATGACATCAGTGTGGACTGAAAACATTGATAAAGTGTCCTCCACACATCTATGAGGCACATTTCATCCCCAAGGTCTCTCAGGGCATGAAAGTTTGCCCAGCTAATGCTAGAGGGCCCTTATGATTTAGCCAAAGACAGGTCTTTGACTCAATTTTAGTAACCCCCCAGCACAATCTTCCCCTATATGTGCCATTCAGCCAAAGACATCTTTAAAGAAAGTTGATGTTGCTGGGGGGGCACTGTGCACATTAATAAAATGAAACTGCCTCCCTGGTAGCATCCCAGATACCATCACTAACTTCCCTTACTTGCTGGAATACAAGTCAGTTACAGTGAAATTGACTCTCTTCCTAATTACTATGGATACCCCGGCTTTTTTGGAAGACTGAAAAGAGGCTGCAACCACTTCCCCTACCCAACCTCTCCAGTTTGGCATGTTCACTAGGTGACAAGTGAGTTTCCTGTAACATCTCAATCCTGCAGTTAGACCTACCCATGTCTCTGAGGATGTTAGCTCTATTAACAACAGAATTTACATCTTTGACATTGAAAGATATTACTTTAACTGATCCCACAATCAAAGAATGTGTTTAAGGTTTGTACTGCATCTTACCACCTGCCATGTTCTCTCTTCCTTTTAAACTCCCCCTTCAGTGAATGCCATTTTCATTGTCACATATAGCTGGAACTCATAGGCCACAGCCAATTGCATCTCAACTAAAAAGAGGTACCCAGAACAAACTGAAGTAAAAACAGTGTAAAAATGCATGAACATTATGAACAGTGAACATGAACTAGAGTCCTTCTGTCTGGACGAGTGCTTATGTGCAAAGGTACAGGGACCTACTGGTAGATCAGGTGGGAGGGCCTGGCCCTCCCTCCTAGTGCAAAGCTACCCACCCACAAAAGTGGGCTTGCACCTGCCATCCAGGTGTTGGGGGGAGATCACCCCTCCATTCCTGCCAGTGTGATAACAAGGGAAATACACAGTGCCTCTTTACTGTAGGTCCAACTCTCCAGCCTCCTTTCCAGCCTTTTGCATGCTAACATTGGGCAACAGATGTTTCCAAGATCTGTTCCTCATTCATCAGTCCCTCCATCACCCCCATCCTCACATTTGTTAGTGCACTACTGAGCAAACTTCATTTGGCCCTTGCCCTGTTTATCATGCAACCCTATGAGCAGCACTTTCAACACCTCCCCCCACCCCCACCCCAGCAACCATCCCTACCATAAGCAGAAATGTACATGCAGTGCTATGCGTAGACAGTCGCCACTATTTTTGCCACATACCAATGGTGGCCGTGACGTTTTCTCGTTATGGGACCCCCGTGCCGGACCCTGCTCTCCCCTGCTCCCAAGTCTCCATGGTGGATATTTACACTTTTCAGCAAAGTTCATTCAGTGTCCTTAATTTGTGGCACATGTTATATATTTGTCCATCAGCCCACATGTGGGCACTGAATGGTCCATTTAACAGTTATACCACATTTCCCTATAGCTCGGTCACAAGCCTGTGTGGGCTTCCAGCAAGGCTGTCACAGTTTCTCATGCCAGTTCCTTGTCAGCTATGACATATTTTGGGCATTGTGACTGAATCTGCAGTCCAATAGAGATTCACAGGGAAGGGGCAGTCAATGTATGAGAGGGGGCCACCATCCTTTCTGTTCCGTCTTAGTAGCACCACTTGCAAGGTGAGTATCACAGAAGGCCACCACCCATGCTGTGCCATGCTCAGTCCAGCCTGTCTCATCTCTCCCCCTCCTCTTCCCCCCATGCTCCTGGTTATTAGGACCTTTAGTGTGTTTGGTGGAAATGGAGAAGAACAATCAGGGATGGCACAGCACCTTTGACAATTAGTGCCCCTTTACAGAACTAGTGGCCCTGCACATCTACCCTTACTCCCAAAGATCCACCTCCCCGCCAAGAGCAAACCATCTGAGGATACCTAAAGTCACATTCCTCACTTGCACTCTGTTGGGAAGGAGAGGTTCAGGCTCCTCACGTACTGCCCCAGTCCTAAAGGGAATTGGACAGACTTTTAGAGTGCTGCATACTAGGATGGACAAGAAGGGACAAGATCCACCCTGCGGGCAGATCAGTTGGCAGTCACGGGTGCAGGAAGATCATATAAGGTGGGGAGGGCACCGGGTAAGAAACCAGATTTCAGTATGCAAAGTTAAGAAAAATAGATACTTGCATTTCAAAGTCTTTGAGCCGGAAACACTTTGCAGGTCCTTGTGCTGTTGCCCTGAGGGATCATTCATCAATCCTTTCTGCTTACTAGCTTCCTTTACTGCCAAATCCCATACCATTTGCTGGAGGCTTTTTTGTACATTTCTGCCTGCAGATCAGGAAATGAAATGGCAAATTTCTGCAGGGGCTTGCAGACATGCAGGATGGAGTTACATAGTTACATAGTAAATGTCAGCAGAAAAAGACCCTTGATCCATCCAGTCTGCCCTTATTCTGACTTCCAAAGTACAGATCCCGTTTGATCTGTGCTCTTACTTCCCCCCTGTTCTTGACCCAGCAGTCCCCTGTGTCTATCACATGCATGCTTGAATGCATCCATGGTGTTTACTCCTACCACCACATCCTCTGATAACCTGTTCCAGGGTTCCACTACTCTTTCTGTGAAGACAAACATCCTCACATTACCTCTGTGTCTCCCACCTTACTGTATCATATCATGACCCCTTGTCCTTGTGCATTTCCTTTTCTGTGGAAAGCTTCTGCACTTTGTTTATACCCTTGATGTATTTTAATGCCTCTAGTATGTCCCCCTTCTCCCTCCTCATCTCCAGTGAGTACACGTTTAACTCCCAGAGCCTCTCCTCAGCTTTTCTGATGCATGCCCTGGATCATCTTTGTAGCCCTTTCCTGCATTCTCTCCAGTTGTTCAATTTCCTTCTTGAGATGGGGCCTCCAAAACTGGACACAGTAGTCAAGGTGAGGCCTCACCAGCGATCTATACAGTAGCAATGTCACCTCCCTCTTCCTACTTGTAATACAACTCCCTATGCAACCCAGCATTCTATTTGCCTTACCTACTACCCAGCCACACTGACTCGCCACCTTGAGGTCATCAGGTATGATGACCCCTAGATCCCGTTCCTGATTAGATGTTGCAACAACCTCTCCCCCCAAGCTGATAAGTTGCCCTTGGGTTCTTGCGCCCCACATTTGCATGAGTTTAGATGTAACCCCAGTGCTGTTATACCAAAGGCTACTATCCCTACTGCTTCTGTGTCTGCAGGTTGAGGGGCCTGAATTCATTATCAAAGGTTACTGTGGATCCCCTACCAATAGTCATACTACAATTATGGTGCCTCCACCCAGAGTAACACCTTTAATGTATGGTAGAACGTTGTTATAGGTAGAAATCTACCTTTTTTATAACAATGTTTTACCATCGATGTGACGTCACGATGTTGTTAACCCATCAATGGTACGTCACATCGATGGGTTGACAATTGGGAACCGTCTGGGCATGCGTGCAACTGGATCGGATAGCTTTGAAAACAGCCGCGGTGGTGAGAGTAGAGTGGCAGTGACATTAAAAAAACTGCAGTAAGGAACTGCTTTCTTTTTTAAAAGACATAAATGGTACCATACACTATAAAATATAATGTATGGTACATTGATGGTTAACCGTTTTTTTAACCCATCTCGAGGTTGCCATGGTGATGTAAACCTCTCGAGCTTTGCTCTCAAGGTTTACATGGTCGCCCTGGCAACCTCTCGGTGGTTAACAAACCGGTTAACCATCAATGACCATACATTATCCTCTGTGTGGGTAAGTAGTAACACTGGTACAGCCCTCTTGGGAAGCTATAACCACCCACAACCCCACCTAGTGACCCAACACCCAGTTTGCCTGTAGACACAGTATTCGACTTGCAATAACACATTTACTGGCTGGCCCTAATAATATGCTCACCAACCTTACACTTACCAGCAGGGCCTGGACTTCTGGGATATGCCATGTGTCCCCTGCAAAAGCACAGTTTTTAGCAATAACACTGCAGTTTTACAGTACCCTTCTGAATGATCCAGTAACTGGGCACTGAGTAATAATATGCTCACAGCCCAAATTAACATTAAACAGTAGATCTGGTTTATTAAGGGGACTTGAACAAGGGAGGGACAAGAATTTAGCTTCATTCACCCAAGAATTCTAAAAGAACTAAGGGTAGAACTAGTAACGCCACTGACTACTCTCTTTAACAAATCATGGGAGGATGGGGTGGTACCTGAGGACTGGAGGAGGGCAAATGTGATTCCACTTCACAAAAGTGGGAGCAGGGCAGAGGCAGGAAACTACAGACCAGTTAGTTTGACCTCTGTGGTAGGGAAAGTGATGGAATCACTTCTGAAGTAACGAACAGTTGAGTACATAGAGGCCAGTGGGGTACAGGACCCAAAGCAGCATGGTTTCACAGCAGGAAGGTCATGTCAGACGTACCTAATAGATTTCTTTGACTGGGTGACCAAAGTAGTAGACCAGGGAGGGCTGTGGATATGGCCTACCTAGATTTTAGCAAGGCATTTGACACAGTCTCACAAAAGATTAATATACAAGTTAGCTAGCCTTGGAGCGGGTCCCAAGGTGGTAGCCTGGATAAAAAACTGGCTGAACAACAGGACGCAAAGGGTAATAGTTAACTGAGTCCACAGTGAAGAAAGGAAGGTAACTAGCGGGGTACCGCAGGGTTCGGTACTGGGAACGGTCCTCTTTAATGTCTTTATAAGTGACATTGGAGAGCACCTGGAAGGAAAAGTATGTCTCTTTGCAGATGACGCAAAGATCTGCAACAGGGTTGATACACAAGGTGGGGTGGAAATGATGAAAAGGGACTTGGCAAGGTTGGAGGAATGGTCAAATATGTGGCAGCTCAGATTCAGTGCAGATAAGTGCAAGGTAATGCATCTGGGAGACAAAAACCCAGGGGAAGAGTACACAGTGGGGGGTGAGATAATAAAAATCGAAAAAGACCTAGGAGTAATTATATCAGATGACCTAAAGGTGGGAAAGCAGTGTGAGAATGCAGTAAGAGGGGCTGGGGGGATACTGGGATGCATAGGGAGAGGCATCAACAGTGGAAAACAGGAAGTTGTTATCCCTCTGTACAGACAGTTGGTGAGACCCCATCTGGAGTACTGCGTGCAATTCTGGAGACCCCATCTCCGCAAAGACATAGACAGAGTGGAGGCTGTTCAGAGGAGGGCAACCAAAATGGTGCGGGGCCTGCACAGAAGACATACAAAGAGACTAAAGCAGCTTAATATGTATACCGTTGAGGAAGGGGGCATGATAGAAACTTTCAAGTATCTCAAGGGAATTAACAAAGTACAAGAGGTAGCATCTTTCAGAAGAACAGATGTGCAAGAACAAGGGGCACAATTTGAAGATAGAGGGCGGCTCAGAGGTAATGTTAAGTATTTTTTCACAGAGAGGGTTGTGGATGCATGGAACAACCTTCCTGAGGAGGTTGTGGAGTCAGGAACAATGGGAGAATTCAAGAATGCATGGGACAGACATAAGGCAATTCTAGTAGGGGGTAAGAGGATGTAAGCTGTTGATTAACTAGAATCTGCGGCTTATCCATCAGTTAGGGAAATGGGCAGACTCGGTGGGCCAAGCGGTCCTTATCTGCCATCAAATTCTATGTTTCTATGTTTCTATATTGTAGCACTGTAGCTAAACAGATAGCATTTATTATCACATTAGTCCCTGAATCAATCAGTTTAACCAACTGCTGGGTACCCAGAGTGGAATAGGTAGCAGGCCTGAAGTTTTGCCGCGGGCTGGCCGGCGTTGCAGCTGGTTAGGGCCCTTGATGGAGAGAAGGGTGTTATTAGGAAGATAAAATACTTGCAAAAAACAGTATATTTGTAATCCCCGGACCGGATGGTCTGTAGCCACAGTTAAACCCACCAAGGAATTGTAAGGCAAGTCAGATGACACAATACAGTTATTTGGTTGTTGCAGGGGGCTACCCTGATTGTACTCATTGCACCCAGACAGATTGAAGAGATGGCTGACGACACCATGGACCTTCTGGCCTTCCAGGATTCTGGTGGGGACCGGGGCCAACACGACTCACCTCCACTTCACGGCCTTTCGCTGTAGGTGACCGCAACCTGCGACTTGTTTCTCTGCAGGGGCTAACTCCCCAAGGCTGGTCTCTCGCCAGGCAGATGTTGGATCTAGTGCACGAACAGTCTCTAGGGCTATAGCTGGCACAGGCCCAGTGCATGAAGTTCAGCTTTACATGCAGTTCGGAACACTCATTCAGCTTGCAGTTAGCAGACTGGCTTAACCCCATTTTCTGAACGTGGCAGGAGACAAATGCAACAGCCACAGGCTCCAAATGACACTGGAGTCCTTAGCTCAATCAATTTTCTCACAGGTTCTATAATTGCCCTTTTCGTAGGCAAAACCACTTTCGCAGCACCAAAGTCTCTGAACTCAGCCTGAGTTACTGAAGGTGCTTCTTACGATTCTGCTTTTTGACAGTATTAAGCCCTGCAGGGTGGCAAGCAGGTCAATTCCTCTGCTGTTCACAGCTAAACTACACAGATTCCTTTTCTCTCGGTGGCTCGAGCAGGACTCTCCAGACTGATTACAGACTCCCAACAGACTGTCCCCAATTCAAACAGTCCCTATTAAATAAAGGGCAAAGTCCCATCAATCCAATTGGCTTCCCAAGCTGTCAGTCACAGTCAGTCTCTTAACTGGTTAGATTTTGGGCACCAAGGATTTGTCCCTGATTTTCTCCCAGACGTCTCTGGCACATTCCCAAGAGTCTTTGGCTGAAATCCTGGCTTGTGATTGGCTACTGGGCTGCAAAGATGGTGGCTGCTGTACACAGTTTCCAGGCAGTTTATACAGCCCCCCACTTTTAAGCTATGGTGCAGCCAGAAAGTAAACTTTATTTATTTTAAAACCCCACAGTCATGTAGCCCCTTTAGTGCTCTTTCAAATCAGCCCACTTTTATACATTTATGTACACTGATTCCTCTGTCATTGCCACCGACATACTGTCCTCCTAGGCAGCACCTCATTAATATTCATGAGGGCTCATTATTATGTATGAGCCCTCGCTATGTGCCCATCCCAGCACTTCTCGGCGCTCTTAATTTATACAAAAGAGAGGCCATTCAGTGGCCTTGCTTTGGCCCTGGTCCCCATTTAGCTAAGAAGGGGCACCGGGACCACTGAAACACTCCCTGTTTCGACCACAATGGCAGTCGGAAACATCAAAAACACTTTCTAGTGCATGAGCGAGCGCCGGCGGCATGAGGAAGATGCCAGCAGCTCGCAATTTAGTTTTTAAGTGCAAAATGGGCTGAAATTCAGTACAGGGCAGCTTGGGAGCTGGGGGGCACCTGAGGACTTGGGAAGTGCTGGGGGAGAACAGGACTGCCAGAGGCAGAAAACAGAAGAGAACGGGGAAACGAGGGGCAATTTAGGTAAGCCCCCAAAGGGGTGTTACATACACTTTTTGGCATTGAATCCTACCTGCCATGCCTTTGACCATTCCTCCAGTCTTAATAGGTTCCTCCTCAACTTGGCTGCCCCCTCTGGTGTGCCAACCCTGTTGCAGATCATTGTGTCACCTGCAAACAGGCATACCTTCCCTTCCAGGCCCTCTGCTATGTCCCCAATTAATACATTGAACAGTAAGGGCCCCAGAACTGAGCTCTGTGGCCACCCACTGGTGACCCTCCCCTCTTCTAATCTTTCCCTGTTTACTACTACCCTCTGGCTCCTGTCACTCAGCCAGTTTTGCACCCACTGGACAACTTTTTCTCCCACCCCGATTCTACTCAGCTTGTTTATTAATCTCCTATATGGAATGGTGTTGAAGGCCTTCCTAAGGTCCAGGTAGGCCATGTCCACTGCCCACCCCATGATCCACTACTCTTGTCACCTCATCGAAGAACTCAATCAGGTTAGATTTGCATGATTTCCCCCTTCCTGAACCCATGCTGTCTAGGATCCTGTAACCCATTTTTAGTCAGGTATTCTATCATCCTTTCTTTTATCAACTTCTCCATAATCTTTCTCCCCACTGACGTCAGGCTTACTGGCCTGTAATTCCCTGCCTCCTCCCTATTGTCACTCTTGTGAATTGGCACCACATCTGCCCTCCTCTAGTCCCTCGGAGCCCCTGTTTGCAATGATTGACTGAATAGAGCTGCCTGTGGAGCTGACAGTACCTCCCTCAGTTCTCTTAGTATCCTTTAGTGTACCCCATCTGATCTCATCACCTTATTTACATTTAAAGTTTCAAGTTCTTTCAGTACCCTCCCCTCTGGAAAGGGGCTTGTATCAACTCTTCCTCCTGTATTTAGTTTAATCGTTACCTGTGGTCCATTACCCACTTCCTCCTGTGTGAATACTGAACAAAAATACTTGTACAGTATGTATGCCTTTTCCTGGTCCTCCTCCACACTTACACCTCCCCCCTTGATTCTGACTATTTCTGCTTTGTTCTTCCTCTTTTTGCTAATGTACCTGAAGAATGTTTGTCCCCTAGCTTCACTGACTTAGCTATGCTCTCCTCTGTGTGTGCCTTTGCCCTCCTCACAACCTTTGCTGCCTCCCTCAGATTTTCCCAATATTGTTCACTGTCCGTTTCCATCTGTGATGCTTTGTGCTTCTCAAAGGCTGCCCTTTTGGCCATAACCATTGTTGTGACTTCTACGAACCACAGTGGTCTCCTCCTTCTCCTGTTTTTTATAATTTGTCTTATGTATAGGTTTATTGCTTTCTCTGTGGCCATGCTGATTTATTCACTTATCCTCTACTCCTACCTCTATACCTATCCGTGCCAAAGCTCTCTTAACTCCCTCCCCATTTTTGCAAAATCTGCCTTCCTGAAATCCAGTGCCCTCATTTTATTGTGGAATACTTCTGGTCCTGCTCTAATGCAGAACCTCACTGTGTTATGATCACTCATCCCAAGGTGACCCCTCCGATGTGATGTTGGTGACACTGTTCCTGTTAGACAGTACCAGGTCAAGTATGGCCCTATCCCGTGTGGGTTCCCTGATAAGCGGTGTTAGAAATGCCCCCTGCAGTGTTTCTAGGCTTTTCCTACTTCTATTTGTCACTGCTACAGGGAAGTTTCAATCAACATCAGGCATATTAAAATCCCCCATCAGTATTACTTCCCCTTGTTGGACATTTCCCTGGTTTTCTTCATCATTTCCCTGTTTACCTCTGTCTGTGCAGGTGGCCTGTAGAGTACCCCAACTCAAATTATAGCCTCTCCCTTGTTCTCCAGTGCCACCCACAGCATCTCTGCCTCCCCTCCTTCCCTTAGTATCTCAGTGGCCTTGATATTTTCCTTTACATAAAGTGCTACCCCTCCTCCTCTCTTGCCCACCTTGTCCCTCCTGAACAATGCATACCCCTTTATAGTAACATCCCAGTCCTGGTATTCACTGACCCAGATCTCTGTGATTGCCGCAATGTCAAAGTCCTTTTCTAGTATGGTGGCCTCCAGATCTGCAATTTTGTTGCATAGGCTCCGGGCGTTTGTGGACATGACCTTCCAGATCCTACTTCCCCCTCCCAACTTTTTGTGTTCCTTTGTCTCCGTTGTCTACTATGCATCTTTTCCCTACTTCTCTTCCTTGTTCTGTTTACTCAGTAGTTCCTGTGATACCTCTTCTTCCCATTCCTTATTGTTATAGAAACATAGAAACATAGAATTTGACAGCACATAAGGACCGCTTGGCCCACCCAGTCTGCCCATTTCCCTACCTATATAAGGTGTATTATTTTCTGAGTAGTGTAAACCCTGAAAGGATAACAAAACTAAATATGATAAGTTGGTTAATTAAAACTTTGAGGGGGACTTATTATAAAAGTAATTTTACTAGAATTATTAAGTCATTCTTAATAATGTGGTTAATGCTGTGTGGAGATATACATCCAAACCCAGGACCCCTGGATTTACAACAAGCCTCCTTACATACTATGAAACAGAACTTTGGGGAAATGGTAATGAAAGATTTGACTGCTAATCAAAATGATGCTTCTTATATTAAACAAGGTTTGGGACTAATACATTTAAATGCAAGGAGTATGATTATAAAAATGGACTTGATTGGTCCGTGGGTGCTTGATCATGACCCTGAGATCATGATAATTTCTGAAACTTGGTTAAATTATAAAATAGAGGATAGCCACTTAAAAATACAAGGATATAATATATGGCAAAATGATAGGAACAAAAAAGGGGGAGGACTTTTGATTTATGGGAAATCTAATTTAATTTTGACCCAATTGGAAGTGAAAATAGATATGGGGGGGGGGTTGGAGGTACTGGCTTTAGAGTTAAAAATGTCCTATTTAAAGAAAATGCTGATTGTAGGGATATATTGTCCCCCAAAGATAAAAGTCCAGGTTGTTAATTGTTTACAGGCTTGGTTGTTTAATTACAAAGATAGCCATGAAATAGTGATGGCAGGTGATTTTAACTTTAATTGGCAAAATATAAATGAATCACACCCTTTGATTGATTTGCAGAATAACTGGGGTTTAACTCAGTTAATTAAAGAACCTACAAGAATTAATATGGTATCAGTCTCTAATTCATCAATTCTGGATTTGATTTTCACTAATGTTGTTGATAATATTATTGATAGTGGGGTTCTACCAGATTCAATATCAGACCATCAATTTGTATTTTGTAATAAGGCTTATTCTACAAAATTAGTAGCGACAAGGAAAGTTAGCTGGCGTAGTTTTAGGGACTTTGACTATATTGAATTCATGTTGGATCTGGGTTCTATTGATTGGGAGCATATGTATTTAATTCCTTCGGTGGATGACCTATGGAATTATTTTTTGGGAGAGTTTATGAAAATTTGTAATAAACATGCCCCAATTAAACCCAGAATTATGAAGCAAAATTCTAAGTTATGGTACTCAAAAGAGCTTAGAAAGTTAAAATTATTAAGGGATAAGGCATGGTTTTTGCCTAAAAAAGGGGGAGTAAACAGGATTGGGATAGATTTAAAATGTTAAGGAATAAATATGTTAAAAAAGTCCGGAGGAAAAAACAATGTCATTACACTCATTGTTTGGATACAAATATTTTAAAAATCCTAAAGATTTTTGGAAAACAATAAATACTTTAGTCAAGGGTCATGGTTTTGATGATATAAAAGCATTAAATGTGGATGGTCAAGTGACATCGATATCACAGAATGTGTTGGATAAATTGAATGCAAATTTGATGGTAGCCCCAGTTTTGTCTAGACCATATTGTTCTTCTGGAGTTAGTAATCAAGCCTACTCAGAGGTCAAAGGACTTGATAATTTATTGGTATTTGAAGAAATAACAGTGGAATTAGTGAAAAATGAATTATTAAAGTTAAATACTGCCAAAGCTAGTGGTTTGGATAATGTTTCACCTAAATTATTAAAATATGCGGCTCCAATTATAGCTTATCCCCTAACGTATTTATTTAATACATCTTTAAATACAGGTGAATATCCACTGGCCTGGAAACAGTCTAAGGTTATACCTATCTTTAAGGGAGGAAGTAGAATATATATGAATAATTATAGACCCATCTTTCTTTTGTCTCATGTATCTAAAGTATTTGAAAGATTAGTGGCAGTACAACTGAAGAAGCATTTGGATTCCTCTAGGTTAATGAATGACGTGCAGTCTGGCTTTTGGAAATCATATAGTACAACCTCAGCACTTGCTAAAGTGGTGGGGGATGTGCAGGTAGCCCTGGACAGGAGGACACTAGTAGGGGCCATTTTTGTGGACTTGTCTAAGGCTTTTGATTCTTTGGACCACGGTGTCCTCCTGTCCAGGGCTGCATCTATGGGGGTGGTGAGTTTGAGTGGAAAATGGTTGGAATCATATTTGTTGAACAGGAGCCAAAAGGTGTCATTGGGGTGCCAGGATTCAGGTTTTTTGTCTGTTGGGTCGGGGGTTCCCCAGGGCTCCATCCTAGGGCCTTTGTTGTTCAATATGTATATAAATGGACTGTCTTTTTCAGATTCAGAAATAAAGTTTCATCTTTATGCTGATGATACTATTATTTATACCTCACACGAATCCATTAAGGTGATTCAAAAAAGGCTCCAGTTAGCCTTTGATGATCTGCAAACTTTTTTAAAAGACAGCAGGTTGACTCTGAATCTGAAGAAGACACAGTCCATGTTGATACATCAGAAAAGCGAACGGTTGGGAGACATGGCCCTGGGATTGGTTGCCCTTGGGGGGGGCCCCAATCCAGCAGACAAATATGTAGAAATATTTGGGTCTTTGGATAGATGGCTCTTTGTGTTGGAATATACATATTGAGAAATTAGTAGAGAACCTAAACAAAAAAATAGGGGCTCTTTATAGGGTTCGATCATTAATGAGTAAGGAGGTAAGGGAAAAAGTAGTAATCCGATGGTTATCCCATGATTGATTATGGGGATATATTTTATTCTTGTGGGAGAAAGCAGGATTTAAGGAAGCTGGAAGTAAGCTATAATAATCTGGCCAGATTTATATTGGGGGTTCCTAGATTAACACATAGTTGTGTGCTTTATGACCAATTGAAATGGTTGACACTCTATGAATGTAGTAATGAACATGTGCTAACCTTTATTTATAAAGGATTGCAGGGGAAATATCCACAGTATGTGGTAGAAAATTTGATAAATAGGGATAAACTGGCTTCTTTGAGAAATTGTAAAGCACCTAGTCTGGAATTGCCTAATTGTAATTTAGAGATAGGATGACAATCTTTGTATTATAGAGGAGCCATGAGTTGGAATGCAATTCCTAAATCTTTGTTTATGTTGGATGTGAACAATCATTGGTCTCTGATTCAACAATGGTATCATACCAGCTCTCAACAAAAAAGGCAATGTTGTGATTTACAAAGGATTTTTAAGTCCTAGGAGGATATTATTTATTATTGGTATTGTGTAACTTAAGATGTATGTATGTATCTGTGTGATGTATGGAAAAATTAGTATTGTATGTGTTGTAACATTTTCCTTTTTATTGTACATTAATGTTGGGACCTCGTTGAAAATGAGCCTTGCTCAATCGAGATTATCCTTTATTCATTTTTATTATGAATAAAAACATTTTACTACTACTACTACTACCTAATGGATAAGCTGCAGATCCTAGTTAACCAGCAGCCTACTTCTTCCTACACCACCCCTAGAATTGCCTTATGACTGTCCCATGCATGCTAGATTCCACCACTGTTTTTGACTCCACAACCTCCTCAGAGCCGTTTCATGCATCTACAACCCTCTCTGTGAAAAAATACTTCCTTAAATTACCTCTGAGCTGCCCCGTCTCATCTTCAAATTGTGCCCCTTGTTCTTGCACACCTCTTTTTGAAAGATGCTACCCTCTTGGACTTTGTTGATTCCCTTGAGGTACTTGAAGTTTCTATCATGTCCCCTCTCCCTCCTTTCCTCGAGGCTATACATATTAAGCTCCTTAAGTCTCTCTTCTATGTCTTCCGGGCAGACCCTGCACCATTTTAGTTGCCCTCTCTGGACAGCTTCCATCCTGTCTATGTCTTTGCAGAGATTGGGTCTCCAGAACTGCACACAGTACTCCAGATGGGGTCTCACCAGCTGTCTGTACAGAGGGATAATAACTTCCTGTTTTCTACCACTGATGCTCTCCCTATGCATCCCAGTATCCCCCAGTCCTCCTTGCTGCCCTCTCACATTGCTTGCCCACCTTTAGGTCATCTGATATGACTACCCCCAGGTCCCTTTCCATTTTTGTTGTTGTTAGTATCTCACCCCCCCATTGTGTACTCTTCCCTTGGTTTTGTTTCCCAGGTGCATTCCTTGCACTTCTTAGCATTGAATCTAAGCTGCCATACATTTGACCATTCCTCTAACCTTGCCAAGTCCCTTCTCATCCTTTCCACCCACCTTGTCATCAACTCTGTTGCAGATCTTTGTGTCATCTGCAAAGAGACATACTTTTCCTTCAGTCCCTCTGCAATGTGCTATAAAGATATTGAAGAGGACCGGTCTAATACTGAACCTTCGGTACCCCACTAGTAACCCCCTTTCTTCAGAGTGGACTCCATTTACTATTACTCTCTGTGTCCTATTCTCCAGCCAATTCTTTACCCAGGCTGTCATCTTGGGACCCACTCCCAGGCTGGCTAACTTGTATATTAATCTTTGTGTGGGACTGTGTCAAATGCCTTGCTAAAGTCTAGGTAGCCATGTCCCAGCCCTCCTGATCTACTACTTTGGTCACCCAGTCAAAGAAATCTATCAGATTCATCTGGCATGACCTTCCCACTGTGAATCCATGCTGCCTTGGGTCCTGTACCCCTCTGGCCTCTAGAAACTCAACAATTCTTTCCTTCAGAAGTGATTCCATTATTTTCCCTATCACTGAGGTTAAACTAACAGGTCTGTAGTTTCCCGCTTCTGCCTTGCTCCCACTTTTGTGAAGGGGAATCACATCTGTCCTCCTCCAGTCCTTGGGTACCACCCCATCCTCCCATGATTTGTTAAAGGGGTAGTAAGTGGTGTCACTAGTTCTACCTTAGTTCTTTTAAATTCTGGGATGAATCCCATCAGGCCCCATTGCTTTGTCCACCTTCAGTTTTAAGAGTTCTTTCAGAACCCTTTCTTCTGTAAATGGGCTGGTATCACTTCTGTATCCAGGTGTTTCTACTGTTTGTTTTAGGTACCTCCCCTCTTCATTTGTAAATACTGAGCAAAATATTTGTTTAGTATCTCTGCCTTTTCACAGTCACCCTCTGCCCACCCTCCCTCCCTTTATTAAGCCTCACTATCCCTCCTTGGTCTTCCTTCGGCTCCTGATGTACCTATAAAGGTTTATCCCCTTCTTAACTGATTGGCTATCTTTCCTCCAGTTTGGGCCTTTGCTGTTCTGACTGCCTTCCCAGCTTCCTTTTGCTTTAACTGATACAGTTCTCTGTCCTGCTCCTTCTGTGATTCCTTGTACTTCCTGAATGCTTTCTTTTTCTCTTGAACCTTCACTGCCACTTCCTTTGAGAACCATAGTGGTTTCTTACATTGTTTTGTTTGTTTATTTGCTTCACACAAAGGCTTGTTACCTCTGTGATGGCAGTTTTATTATTCCCATTGTTCATCACCCTCCTTCCTGCCCATCTGCTAGTGCATTCCTTAGGCACTCACCCATTTGTGAAGTCAGCCTCCTAAAGTCCAGTACTTTTGCCTTTGTATAAGCTTGACTCTATTGCTGTGTTATTGTGAACCATACTGTTCAATGGTCACTAGTTTCCAGATGGCTACCACTTCTACATATGTGATCCTCTCTCCATCTCCATTTGAGAGAACCAGGTCTAAGATTGCTCCTCTCGAGTGGGCTCCAATACTAGTTGTCTAAGGCATGCCCCTGTAGGGCATCTAGAATAACCCCACTCTTCGAAGTGCCTGCTGCAACTGCACTCCAGTTAACATCTGGCATATTCAGATCACCCATCAGCAATATCTCCCCTTTTTCTGCCGTTCTAAGTATACTTTCTATCATTTCCTTGTCCATTTCCTCCTCCTGAGAAGGAGGTCTGTATACAACCCCTGTGCGGATTGTGGTGCCATTGCCTGTCTCCAAATGTACCCACAGTGCTTCTTCTCCTCCTCCCTGTTTACCCTTTTGTTCTGTTGCTTTGATTCCTTCCCTTATGTAAAGAGCTACTCCTCCTCCTCTTTTACCCTCCCTATTCCTCCTGTAGAGAGTGTATCCTGGTATGTTTATGTCCCAGTCATGGTTTTGTGTGTACCATGTTTCTGTGACTGCCACGATATCCAGATGTTCCTCCTCCATCAAGGCCACTAATTCAGGAAGCTTGTTACCCAGACTATGGGCGTTGGTACTCATTGCTTTCCATTTTTTGATGGCTTTACCTTCTGTTGCAGCATCCCCCACTGACCTTTCTACCCCAGTCTTTTTCTCATTTAGTACCCTGTTTCATAGGGAGAGGCTAGGATTTTCCTGCTGCTTATTAGTGCCTCCCCCCTTGACTAGTTTAAAAGCTTGCCAATGAAGCATTTAAACCGATTGCTCAAAAGACTTGTTCCCTTCCTGGACAGATACAGACCATCCTGCCAGTATAGGCTGGTGTCCCTCCAAGTGGAACCCCAATCTCCAATGAAGCCAAACCCCTGTGCTCCACATCATTTTTTCAACCATTCATTAAACTTCATGGTGCAAAGTACCCTCGCCTCACCCATGCCATTGACAGGCAGCACCTCTGAGAAGGATACTGTGTGTGCTACTTGTCTTAGGCCCCTCCCCAACTATACAAAGTCCTGCTGCACTGCTCTAATCTCATGATGAGCCAAGTCATTTGTCCCTTCGTGGACCCCTCTATCCTGTGGGAGTGGACAGCCCTTCCGTCTGTTACCTGGTCTGCCCCCTCACACCCCAGTTAGTGTAAATGCCTGGCAATGTAGCATTTAAACTTTTCATTGAGGAGCTCAGTCCCCCTCCTGGATGGATGGAGGTTTCTGCCTTGAATAAGCCTCCATCCCTCCAGGTGGGCACCCAGTCCCTAATGAATCCAAAGCCTTCCTCATCGCACCATTTTTTCAACCAAGCACTGAAGTTCTTGGTATGGATGCTCCTGATCTCCCCCATGTCCTTTACAGGTAGCACCTCTGAGAAAGTGATGGTTGTAGCTACCTACTTCAGACTCCTCCCCAATCTCCAGAACTCCTCCTGTACTACTTCTGGTTCATCCCTGGCTAGATCATTTGTCATTAAATGGATAATGATGTCCAGCTCACCCTCCCTTCCTGCCCCCCAGTGATCCCTATGATCTTCTTTCCCTCCTTCCTAGCAGTGACTCCTGGAAGGCACCTTACCTCCCTGTCCTCCTCCTCCCCTCCCATTCCTAATTTTATGTTCCTGACAATTGAATCCCCCGCCAGGATTCGCTTTCTCCTCCTCCTCCTCTGGGGTCTCATGCACCCCCCCCATGAGGTCCCTGTCTTGATGGCCCTTCACATTCTTCCCTTTCATAATGCTGGGTGCCTCAGTTTTGCAGTCCCCTCCTGTCAGCATGGCATAGGCATAGGAATCAAATAGTCATATGGGTCCTGGGATGTGCTTGTGCCTAACCCTCCAAGCCCACTGTTGTCCATGTGTCCCTCCTTTCTGGCAACCTTTGAGGCATCGGAGTTGGACTGGGTGGTCTCTGGATGTGGTTGAAAGTCCTCCTGACCCAAGTTAACTCAGCACTGAGTCTGGCAACCTCTTCCCTCAGTCCAGAGAGGTGCATGCAGATAGGGCAGCACCTCGCGTCCAAAAGGTCTGCCCACAAATGGCTGCCCCATAACCACTGCATTGTACCACTCCCCACATTCTGCCTTTCCTTATCTTTATTAGTATTCCCTTGTGGTCTTAGCTGGGCCCTGTAACTAGAAGTCTGTTTTCACTTCCCATTAAGTTCCTGGTGTTTTCCCCAGGTGTATTCTTGACTTGCTGCTAAACTATCCCCCTAGGGTTTTTTTTTCTTCTTCTTTGTTTTCACACTTCCCATTTGACCTGACGCTTCCTGTGACTAGGAAGGAAGTAAGTCCGCAGATTACAGACAATAAACACAACGAGCCCGGGGAGGGCGGGTGCTTCAGCTATGCCCCACCTGCCAAAAAACAATCAGTGAAGCCACCTGATCTCCTCCTTTGAGCCCTGCCAACTGATCTCTGACTTGTAACTTTTTGTGCCTGATTCCCAATGTGTCACCAGCCTTGCAGGGTACTTTAGATGGTCCTTGATGCCCTTCCCCCAGAGCTGCTTGATTACAGACAGAATGTTCTTACATTAATGCACAGTCACAGTTGGGTAGTCCTGGTCCACACAAATTCACTTACCATCCAAATTCAGGTCCCTTTTTTTCCCAGACTTTCTTTAACATTATTTATTCCACTGGGTATTTTGAAAACTTTACTATTATGAACCTTGGAGGCCTTCCTTCTTCAGGCTTGGGCCCAAGAGCCAGTGGGCTCTCACAGTGTCCAGTGGCTCCTTTTCTGGTATTGAAAGCTCCTGCCTAAACCAATTAATGAGGTAGCTGCAATGTCTCCCTGCACTGCTGACTCTGGGAAACTAAAAATGGATAGGTTTTTATGCCGGGTGCTGGCCTCAGCATCTTCTGCCAGCTCATGTTCTCTCTCTGGCACAAGAATATGAGCATGTGGCACAGTGACCATGTCATCATGGAGGTTGTTAATCTGTTTTTTGAGTTCCATGGTGCAGCACTCTAGCCACTACATGTCCAGTTTAATATCTGTGATGTTTGCCTCTATATGCTGGAGCATTTTCATAATGCTCACTGCTGTGGCTCTACTTGTGACTGAGCTGCTATGTAACTCTGTCACCTTCAATGAAAATCAAATTAAACATCATGTGAAAAGGTTTTTGCATATTGTTAATAAAGCTTGAATTCAAGTCCCTGTGTCAAGATTAGTTTCCTGAAAATTTAATGCTGTTTGGTTCTGTGGTTTTCTTTAAATCAGCATTTGTTAACTTGGTCTACAGTGGCTGAAACCAGTGGAATTATTTTGGTCTCTCTCAGTCAGGCATGGAGAGTGATGACATCATCTTGGAATACAGTAGCTTGCTGCTTCAGATCCCCATTCACAGCAGGCTGTAGAGGTAATGGTTTGCTCACCAGGTTTCTTACAAACTCAGTCTGTGGTTTGTGTTTAGATAGATTAGCTTAAAATCTATCATTCTCTTCTGGAGGAGGAGGGGAGGATGGTGGGGCAAAGAAAAAATGCTTCACAGTGAGGCTTAGAGGAACTGCTTATATAGCTCAGGAAGTGGGAGTGGCTGGCTGCTTGGCCACCGAACTATAGGCAAGCCTTTCATTTCTTTCGTGGTTTCTGTGTGAAAATACATCATGTATGTGTATAAACAGAAACACCATATGGCATCGCGATGCCCCAACTGCAGAGGCAGGGGGAGCTGGGAGTCTAGGGCTTAGCAGAGCACAGCAGCCCTGACTGAGGAGACAGGAACAGGGGGCAACAGGTGCAGTGTCCCTGACTGTGGGGGGGCAGCAGGGTGCAGCAACCCCAACTGTTTGGGCAGGGGGCAGCAACCCTGATTCTTGAGGCAGGGGATGGAGGTAACAGGTGCACAATCCCTGACTTATGTGGGAGAAGACAGTGGGCAGCAGGGTGCAGCAGCACAGAATGTGGAACAGAAGGCAAGCGGCTTGTGGGGCAGGGGACAGGTGGGAGCAGAGTACAGCTACCTCAACTGTGGGGAAGAGACACGGTGAATTGAGATACCATATAGTGTCTCTATTTAAACACATACATGATGTATTTTCACAAAGAAACCATGAAAGAACTGAAATTTGTGAATTCAGATAGTACATGTGCTTGAAATAGTAGAGTGTGACAGGCACCTGTTTGTCAATCTGACATGAAAAGAAAGGTTCTTACATGAATGTATTTATGAAGGCTACATCAGAGACAAACTATTTCTATGAATGAACAAATTTAGATTCATTGTATATTCATTAAACAACCCTGTGCTATATAGTTAGAAAAAATCAGAGTTTTGATGAGAAAGAACTGAGAGCTGTGATACAGACAAGCTGATCTCTCACAGAGAACAATATCCATTACTTCAATTTAGCATTGAAACTCAAATGATCTATCTAGACACAAACCACAGAGTGAGTTTGTAAGAAACCTGGTGAGCAAACCATTTACTCTACAGCCTGCTGTGATTGGGAATCTGAAGCAGCAAGCTACAGTACTCCAAGATGATGTCATCGCTGTCCAAGCCTGACTGAGACAGAAATAACCAGTTTTCAGCCACTGTAGAGCAAGTTAACAAATGCTGATTTAAAGAAAACCACAAAACCAAAGAGCATGAAATTTTCAGGAGACTGTAATCATGACACACAGACCTGAATTCAAGTTTTATTAACAATATGCAAATACCTTTGCACATGATCTTTAAGGCTGCACTCTGGGTGTACATCTGCTCTAAATTAAATGCTCTCACTGCTCAGGAGTATATAAAATAACTGCATACAGGCTTGGGATCCACTGCAAAAACTGAATTTATTTAAGTAGAACATGGCAGTGAGCAAAAACAGAAAAAATGAGGAGACAAAGCCCCAGTGCTTCAGCCACGGGGGGAGGGGGTCCTCCTTTCCCACCAAGCCTATTCTATTGTGCAGTCAGAGGCCTTGGGGGGGAAGGCTCACACTTCATTTTGTGCTGATCCCCACTGCAGTTTTGGTTTGCTGCTCAAACTACCAGCAGGCTTTCACAGAGGACTCATCTTTGAGCAAGTATAAGTATTTATTTATGTATATCTGCACGCCAAACTAGCAGATTACAGCAGATTGAACCACCAGGGAAGCTGGAGCTCTAGCTTAAGCTGCCATCTTACTCAGTGATGTCACTGGAAGTCCTTCTCCATTTTATAAATCTCTACAATAATGTCTTGCCAAAGTGCAACAGATGGGATGATGTCTGTTAACCATTGCTTTGTGATGGCCTTTTTTGCTGATAATAGACACATATTCAGTAATTTATTTGGTGCTTTTCTCAGGCCTAAAGGGTGGAAATGAAAAAGTGTGACTTCTGCAGTGAGGGTCAAATTTAGGGTAAAGATTTCCATCAGTTCTGCCTGTATCTGGGAACAGGAATTTTGCAATTTCATATAGGTACAGAAAATGTGCATATGAGCTGCTGGGTGCATTTTGCTATTTCTCCAGCAGAAAGCCCATTCTGGTCCTGGAAACTTGGTTGTGATTGCCAGTGTATGGAAGTATCTAGTAATGTTTTCCCAGGTGAATTTAGGCCATGTGGGAGATGATGTAATGGAATATGGGATTTTAAATGTAAGAGTCCATACATATGTTGGAATAATAATGCCCAAGTTGTTTTCCCAAACTATCCTACTGTGGTCTACCGTGGGACCTGGTATCTGCTATAGGGCAGAATAAAGCTGAGAAATAGCATAAGCCAGCATTAATTGTGTGAGAGTCTGTCTGAACAATGAAAGAAAAAGTGAAAGGTCTCTGACATCTGCCAGTGAGGGATGTATGGTAAGAAAGGTTCTCACCTGGAAGTACCACAGAAAAAAATATATGTCGGGGGAGGAGTCCCCAACGCCCAGTTAACTACATACTTTATTAAGGGTCTAGCATGAGCTGCATCCCAGACAAAAGAGAACCCCCTTCCATCTTACTCTGCTTAATACCTGCTCATCCAAGGCCTCTATGCTCCCCTCTGTCATGAACCCACTCCTGGGGGTCAGGCCCACTGAGCTCATAGTGCACACCCTTAAGTGCAATCTGTGATGGGGGGCAGGGGTAGCCTCCTCATCCTTTTTGAATGCTCGTCAAGGTCACGACTGCTCCTCAGCCGTGAGGACCCAGGGCATCCTACTAACTCTGGATAAGGGCACAATACCAGTCTCAAGTCTTGTGGCCAAATATGAACCCTTTCCTTGGCTATTACACAAAGGAGGAAGACCCAGGTGTCACACTCTCTTCAGGGTTAGCAGCATAAGCCTGATTTGGCCTTCACCCTATAGTACATGCAACAGCCTAGTTCAAAATCTCTGCAGACCCATCCCTGAGACTCTGGTATTCTCCCTATCCTTCCAGATCCCTTACAGACCCTTTTCTCAATTTGGCTGCTATTAGTGAGACCCCTTTGGCAATAACAGTTTTCACAGATTATTAATAAACATTCTACAATCACACACACAATACAGAAATCTCATGCAGGCAGAATTTCTTTAGAAAAACAAATGCTTTTACTAAAATACTTAAATAAATACAGTTACAACTAAAAAGAAATTACATTAATTTGAGTTACAGTATGAAGAAACAAAATGGGACAAATGTATACATGTAAACACTGTAACACTGTTAGCTAAAAGTCTACCTTGAAATTACAGTGAACTGAAGACCAGAAAAGTGGATGAAAGTTTTTAGTTCCTTTAGTCCTTGTAGCCACACTGGGTTTCAGCAGTTTGGCTTCTGTGTGTCAGGTAGATTCCAGATGAGAAAATGAGTCTCAAAATGCCATGATTTGGGGCTATTTATACCTCTGGTTTCCCCTTGAAATAGTGAGTGAAAATTCCACAGCTTTTGAGGCCAGTAGATGGCACTCTTGCTCTTCCCCAAAATCTTATTTTCCTGATAGGCTTTGATGGGTTAGATTCCCATAGTTAACCCATGTTTTACAATCATAACTCCTGTAAGTGGAATTTCACATAGGTATGCTAAAAGGATGTGTTCTTTCCTATTACCTCACAAAATGAAGTAAACTATTAACAGTTTCCTGGGATCAAAGCATTCCATTTTTCTTGTAGTGAAAAGGGCTATCTCACAACATTTTATTACTTCTGTTTCCCTTGGGCAGTTAACGTAGATGAAGATTCTTTGGTCAGCTATCCACAAGCTTTTTGACAATAACTTGTCATTTTCCTGGCAAGCAAGGCTGGCCTGCAGGTTAAAAGAAGGTCAAACCTTTTAAAACAAAATCCAATCAATGTCCCCTTGAATTAATACTGGTATTTCTGTGGCATACACAGCATTACATCAAAAAAAATATATTTATATACAACAGAATTTAATTTTTTATTTTATTTTATAGAAGTCTTGGATTACAACCTTTGAGCTATAAGCTCATTTACAAAGGTTCCACGTCAGGTGGGAAACATACAGTTAAACAGTGGTACAAATAGTAAAGGCAATACAGAAGCAGATATTACAATAACAGATATTCAAACAGTCAGTGAACATATACATAAGTACGGTGCCTACATACTTTTGAGGAAACAAGATAAAACAAAAAAGACATGGGGTAGTTGGGATGTTGCCAATAAAGTATTGGGGGGGGGAGAGAAAAGGTGCAGTAACCATTAGATCTGGATTACCTTGTCAAGAAAGAAGACAGTGGGGGTAGGGGAAGTTGCATAGATTGGGAAGAGAATTGGGAGAGAGATAGGCAGGTGAGAGTAGCGAGGGAGAGCAGGGTACTGGAGGGGTGAGGGAGAGACAGGAGACTGGGAGAAGCGGGGAGTAGTAGTATTAAGTTGTTGGTTGGGGAGTAAATAAGTGCTAATTAGGAGGGCAAACGAGTACAGCCTCATGGAGAGCAGTTCATGGGAAGCAGGTGCATTTCATTTGACTAGTCAGAATTATATCTACAAGTAAGGGCTAGCAGTTGGGCAGCTCGCAACACTCCCCCCCCAAATGAAATCTTTGCTATGAACGTTAAAAGCTTTTAAGACAAAAATAGTAATAGTAAACATTTAATAAACAGATTGCACTATGTGAAGCAACTTGACTCAGTCCAAATAAAAAGTCTAATATTGCAACAAACATCTTTAAATGTGGCAGCATTAAATATAGAATAAAGGATGGGGACATGTGTGATATGAGAATTTAATGCACACCTGAGGTGTGGGATGCTACATAAACCCCAAGGGGTTTATTAAAGCATCCCACACCCAGTGTGTGCATTAAATTCCAGTTTGAGACACTTCCCCATCTTTTATTTTATATAATATCTGGTGACCATTTTTTTTCCTAGCCTGAGTCCTCAGAAAGCAGTTCAGAGAGAGAGAGAGAGAGAGAGAGAAAGAGACACTCACACACACAGTCTCTGTCTCCCTCCCTGCTTTTTAGATTTCCACTTTTGTTTTTTTATTAATACATATTTTTGGAGGGGATCGGGAGCATCCTTATTGCACAGACCCATTCCCACTCACAGTCTGCATCACTGGTGATGGGAACTACAGGATGAACCAGATGTGTGTTTTTTTGTTTTAATTTAAAGTCGGGATCAGCCAGATAGATAAAGAAAATTGTTTTCAGAAGGTGAGAAGTGTTGTTGTGGGAGCTCCTCGCTAATGAACATTTGGAGCCACCATGTTTGAAGATGTGTTCTGCCCGCCCACCCAGACAAGGAGAGCCAATGAGGGAGTGCTCAGTTTTGACAGATAGAGTGTGTGTTCACCATAATAACCCATGGGTTATTACAGCGAATATCAACTCACTATTGTTAAGAAAATAATTGGTCACCGGTTATTACAGTATATAAGCAAGGCACAACACAGCCTTGGTTGACAGGAGTCATTGCAGGCCCAGGTGCATAATGGAGCAAGAGGCGCTTGTGGCTTCAGACAGCCAATGACATAGAGTGTCTTATTGTACTTATAAAATGGGTAAAATAAGAAACTATTTAAAAAACAAAAAAATGCCATCTTATTAAATTAAAAACAGATCTTTTCTTTTGTTAAAAGTAACTAGTAGAAACTAGTACTCCCACATCTGTCAATCATTTGCCTTTGCACACATTCAATAAATGGAATGTCTGTCTGTGTATTATGGAACACAGGAATTCCAAACTGCTGCAGAATTCCTCTGGTGGGGTTGGGGGGCACATCTTGCAACCAGCAAGAACAGACATGCTTCTGTAGAGCTCATTATTTTCACACCTTCATAACGCCCATTTCATAATTCAAAGCAGAATTTTGAAAAACAAACCACAGTAAGTTGCAGATCTCGACAAGAGCCCCTTAGAGATACTAAATTTGTTGAAGTTAAAATGTGGTAAAACCTCATCAGCAGGCCGCTCAAGCTGGTGGCAAACCCACTGCCTAGAGCCATATGGAGCAGATCAGCAAGGGCAACAGGTGCTCCAAGTGTAGTGGCAGAGAACCAGAACCCATAAATGTGACCTTGTTGCAGGCTATCAGATTTGGATCAGAAAATGGGAACTTTTAACATCCAAATTATAGTGATGGAAACTCGTATGGACTCTATCAACTGAATCAAAGTTGGCACAAGAATCTGTCAACAGAAAGACTGTGGCACTTTCTGGTTTAACAAAAGAGAATAAACTACTTAGATCCCCAACTTGAGCAGTTGGAAAACTCAGCAAGAATGGCAAATATCAGAGTATTGGAGGTTCTAGAGGAAAAGGAAGAAGACAGCCCTCTAACATCCATGGCTACGATGATCCAACAACTGCTGAATTTGGACATTACTGAGCAAATTTATAAAGTTTACAGCATCACTCCTTGACAGAGACCAAGTGACACAAACCAGCCCAGGACACTGTTAACTGTTATGCATGGTCAGTATATTAGAGACCTTATTCTTCAAGCAGTAAAGAATGAGGGGCAACTGTCTATGGATGATGGATTGTTAATCTACTTCTCCTCAGATCTCAACTAGTCTAATAGGCAGTGCGCAAAAACCTTCAACGCGGTCTGAGCTGGATTCAGATAATTTAGCACAGCATACTCATTTCAACTGCCCACTAAACTTATGTCGGGAAAATGTTTGTCTTCAACAAGTCCATAGATGTCACAAAAAAACTGGAAACTATTAAAATGGACCTTTGCACTGGCACATCAGCTGGATTTCCATTTGCAGGGCCAGCGACCCAGGTTCAGGAACAGACCCGTGAGCTGGAGGGCAGCTGGAGAGAGAAGGCTCGAGCATCTGTAGACTCCTCGCCTTCTGTTGGGGGGGACGGTGGAGTATGGACCCAGCATTTGCTGACTTCTGGATGAGGCTGGTAGTATGGCAACGCGCTGGGTCCTGAAAACTTAGAAGGGTTGTGGTGAACATCAGCATATGCCTTGATGTTCATGGCACACCATGCCCCCAGGAGCAAACAGGAAAAATGCTCTATGGCCTGCTGGATGACAGCCGCCAGCCTCCACTGCCACTGAGCTCCTGATGCAGCCTAAGTTCCACTTCAGCAGTGCCTGGGGGGAAATGTAAAGGGTGCTGGCCATCCCCCACCAGTGCCTATCTCCCTCGGAGGAGGGGGACCCTTCCAGCAAAGGGACATGCTGGATTACCCCAAGGGGCAGCAATGTGGGATGGAGGTAGCTGGCATCGGGACAGGGGTGCCAGTGAGAGACCTAGGTGGCCTGAAGGAGTGGCCAACCAGGAGCAAGGGAAGGAGCCAAAAAAAAAAAGGACCTTTGCTACTTGTCAGAAAGAAACATTCGGATTGGGAGCTGAGGAATGAGGGACTAATATGTGTAGAGCGCTTGTTCTTTGATCAGTAATTTTCATAACTTGTACCTGCTCAGTAGCAGTCCATTACCATGTATATTTTGTCACATTTTGAAAATGTTCCTAAATCTTAAAGTTGCTGTAATAAGTTAGGCTACCTGCAGTAACAATATGGCTCTCCTGGAATGTCTTAATAAATATCCTTTTGATCATCAGGAGTACTGAAGATATGGCAATGTGTGGCCACTCACCATTAAAATTTCTTTAGAATCAGGCCTAATACTACAGGGGTGAGGCACGAACATCTGGTCTCCAAGGGGAGCCTAAGGGGACAAGATGGTGCTCATCCTCATTTGCTTCTTGTCGACACAGTTGCTAGATGAGGGGATCACACATAATGCAGCACCACAGACTTGAGGAGCACTGGGTACCAACTTGGTCAGCTTTGTAAAATAATCAATCTTTCCTTACAAGTTCATTGATCATATAAGGGCTAATTTGACAGTGTACTTTTTATAGTTATCCTAGTTGATTGTTTTTAGCACTGCCCAATTGTAGTTATTATTGCTGCACTAATAATTTAGTAAAAATACAGCTCTGTGTTTGTGTCGGATCTGAAGAATAACAACATTCTGAAATACAGGTGATTTATCCTGTTAAGATTTAATACCCTACTACCTTCAGAGTCATTTATTGAAGTGTCTTTGCTCTAATTTAATACACTGAAGGGTGGGGAGGGCACCTCAGAAGCATGTCGTTTAGTGTTTTTCAGAGACTGGTATTAGTACCTGTTCTTATTGATTTGATTGCCTAGACATATCACCACAAGATAGGTGGCATTTATAGTAGTGATGTATGCTACTTTGGACTTTTTACGGACATTAATCTATGGTTCTTAGTTTAATGCACTGTTCCAAACAGCTCATATTAAAATTAATTTCTAAAAGTTCATAGTACCTTGTAAAGTTTTAGAGACACCCACATAGGGTATCAAAAGGTATCGAGTTCCTTCTCCTATTGTAACGCTGTTCCAGGTATGTATGTATGTATGTATGTACTCTATGCCTAATGGTTTTAAAAAATGCATTGCTGTATTTTTTCAAACTGAATAAATATAATTGAGGGGAAAAAATAATTCCTCTGGCAGAATGTCTCCCCCCCACACACACACACACACACACAACAGAAGGCCTTATATGGAGCCAGTCTCAATTTTATCTGAAGCAGTGTAAGCAGCAGGAATTGTCCTGGCAAACTGGTTAGGCTAGAAGAAAAAATTACTCACCTTAGTAATGTTGTTTCTTCTAATGGAGTCTTGCTGTATTCTGACATATTGCAGTGATGTCCATTCTTTGAACTGCCCCGGAGATGAAGGAGTTAACTTTCCATGCCAGGCATGGAACGCTGAGCTCGAGCTCGGTTGAGACTCTGTCTGCTGCTGTTTGAACTCAAACCGTCAGATCTTTACGAGCTATGCTCACTGGGTGTCCTGTGTGGAAACTGTAAACTTACACTAGCCAACTGGCTACTAAATATAATAAAAAGATTTTTTTGGTCCCAAAACAAAGACTCAAGTCAGGAAACCCAAAAAATAAAACAAAACACAACACCACACCCAAACTAAAGGGGTGAGAAAAGAAGGGTGGGGCAATCTCCCGAGTGCCAACACTGCTACTGCCCACCCACATCCCAAAAACCAAGGTTCTGAGAGGGAAGGCAGGGGGGAGGTCAGAATACAGCAAGACTCCATTAGAAGAAACAACAACATTACTAAGGTGAGTAATTTTTTCTTCAAACAACATGAAGTCTTGCTGTATTCTGACATATTGCAGACTATCAAGCAGTACCTCCATGGAGGAGGGACAGAACCTACTTAGGAAATAGGCTCTGAAGCACTGCTGTGCCAAACCGAGCATCACTCCTAGCCTGGATATCCAGAGAGTAATGCTTGGTAAAAGTGTGTACTGTTTTCCAGGTGGCTGCTTGACAAATCTCTAAGATAGGAATATCCCTGGCAGCAGCCAGGGAAGCAGCTGTACCTCTGGTAGAGTGAGCCCTCAGGCCTGAGGGTGGGATCCTACCCAGTTTTTCGTAGCAAAATTGAATGCAAGAGACAATCCACCTGGCAATAGATCTCTTAGTGGCAGGTTTTCCCTTACCAACCTCACCATAAGTGAGGAACAGTTGGAGGGAGTCAAACCTGTGACCCTTGGTACGCTCTATGTAGTAACTAAGGGCCCTTTTCACATCCAAACTGTGCAGCCTCCTCTCCCCAGAGGAGGAATGGTCAGTGAAGAAAACAGGAAGAGACATAGACTGGTTAAGGTGGAAATCTGAAACCACCTTAGGCAAAAACTTCCTATTAGTCCTGAGGACCACCTTATCTCTATGGAAAGAGATAAAATCAGGTTCCACTGACAGGGCCTGTAACTCACTTATGCGTCTGGCAGAAGTGATGGCCACCAAGAAAACAGTTTTCCAAGTCAAGTACTTAAGCTCAGCTGAGGACAAAGGCTCAAAAGGGGGTTGCATAAGCTGAGCAATGCAAACATTAAGGTCCCAAGCAGGGGCAGGGTCCCTGAAGGGAGGATTGGTATGAAGCAATCCCTTGAAAAATTTAGAAAATACAGGATGAGCTGAAAGGGAAGAGTGCTTGCCTGCTGAGAGGAAGGCAGAGACAGCTGCCAGATGCACTTTTAGTGTAGCTGGTCTGAGTCCCAAGCTATTAAGGTGAACCATATAATCAAGGACTGTGGGCAGGCCAGCAAACTCTGGAGAAATATGCTTCCCAGAGCGCCATATAGAAAATCTTTTCCACTTGGAGTTGTAAGTGTTTCTGGTGGAAGGCTTCCGAGAAGCCTTTAAGATATCCAGAACACCTTGAGAGAGGTGCAAATCAGCAAACTCTAACTCTTCAAGAGCCAGGCCTTGAGATTGAGAGATTTGAGATTCAGATACCAAACCCTCCTGAGCACATGTTAACAGGTTGTAATTCCTGGGAAGAGAGACAGGGAAAGGTGGACTGCTAAGGACAACAAGAGAGGGTACCAGGGCTGTCTGGCCCAGTCTGGAGCAATCAGAATCACCTTGCAGGGTTGAGACCTGATTTTGACTAACACTTTGAACAGGATAGGGAAGGGGGGAAAGCATACAGAAACTTCCCTTCCCAATTGAGAACTAGGGCATCCAGGGGGACTGAGCCCAACACTGGGGGCCTGCAGCAAAAGAGAGGAAGTTGGTGATTGTCTGGGGCTGCAAAAATATCTATCTGTGGGGTGCCCCATCTGGAGAAGATCACCTTCAAAACCAGGGGATCCAGGGACCATTCGGGATGGCCCTGAGATATCCTGCTAAGAGCATCTGCCAGGACATTGTCCTTGCCTGGGAGGTGTACTGCTGCAAGAGAGGTGTTCAGGGAATAGGCCAGAGACCATAACTTCATTGCCTCTGTGCACAAGGCCGTAGACCGAGTGCCCCCCCTTGCTTGTTGATATACCACATTGTGGTGGTATTGTCTGTCCTGATCTGAACTACTTTGTTCTGAACAGACTTGGAAAAAGCTTGAAGTGCTAGAAACACTGCTCTGAGTTCTAATAGATTGATGTGAAGCAGAGATTCCTGAGGAGACCACAACCCTTGGGTGGTGAGGTCCCCCAAGTGGGCTCCCCACCCCAAGAGGGAGGCATCTGTAGTAAGGATTAAAGAATGAGACTGAGTGACAAAAGGAACTCCCTGTCTTAGATTGTCCTGATCCTGCCACCACTGTAACGCCTGGATCAGGGTTCGAGTCACTGGAATTAGTTTGGCCAGAGGGTCCTTTTTCTGAGACCAGAAGGCTCTCAAGTGGAACTGAATGTCCCTCATCTGAAATCTTGCTCCCCTGCACCACTGCTTTAGAGGCAGCCATGTGTCCCAGGAGCTGCAGAAAATGCCTTGCTGGTCGAGACACCTGGAGGGTGAATGAAGAGGCCAGTGAGATAAGGGTCCTTGCCCTGTCCAGGGGAAGGAAGGCTCTTGCCTTTACTGTATCCAGCTCTGCCCCTATGAAGGCGAGGAGCTGCACAGGCTCTAGAACTGACTTTGAAAGATTCAGAAGGAAACCAAGAGAAGTGAGCAGTTGCTGAGTTATATGTAGGTGTAACTTGACTTGGTCTGGAGACTGGCCTACTATGAGCCAGTCGTCAGGTATGGAAAGATGGAGATCCTTTTCTCCTTGGAGAAGCACTACTACTGCCAGGCATTTTGTGAACACCCTTGGAGCAGAAGTTAGGCCGAAGGGCATTGCTCTGAACTGGTAATGGCCTGAGGGCAGCTCG
Organism: Neoceratodus forsteri; assembly: GCA_016271365.2. Classification (NCBI taxonomy): domain Eukaryota; kingdom Metazoa; phylum Chordata; order Ceratodontiformes; family Ceratodontidae; genus Neoceratodus; species Neoceratodus forsteri. The sequence goes on from CM057456.1 coordinate 610,053,124, forward strand.
AACCTGAGGTACTTTCGGTGGGAGCTTCTGATGAGAATATGGAAATAGGCATCCTTGAGGTCCAGGGAGACTAGCCAGTCCCCTGGCCTTAGAGAGGGTAGAATTATTCCCAGAGTCACCATTTTGAACTTTGGCTTTAAAGGGTGCTTGTTTAAATATCTGAGATCCAGGATGGGCTGCCATTCTCCTGTCTTTTTGGGGGTTAGGAAGTACCTGGAGTAATCCTTTCCCTTTGTGTGAGGAGTGGAACCATCTCGATGGCTCTCAGAGCCAAGAGGAAAGAGACCTCTGCCTCTAGGGCAAGTGCCTCTGAAGGATTTGCAATGGAAAGGATCTGGTTCTAGATCTTTGGACATTTTTTGAAGCTGAGAACCAGTCCCTGGCTACTGCTTCCAGGACCCATTTGTCTGATGTTAAAGACATCCAGTCCTGGACAAAGTAAGCCAGCCTGCCCCCTACAGGTGGTGGAGAATCAGCCCTGGCAAACCCATCAGGGTGCCTATTTGGCAGGGGCTTTAGGCTGAGGGGTGGAAGCAGGCCTGCTTGTACCCCATCTGCCTATCCCTCTGAAGAACCCCCTATGAGCATAAGCAGAAGAGGAGGCCTGGGCTTGGTAGAAAGGCCTATGAAAAGGCCCGCCCTTGCCCCTGGAATGCTGCCTCTGGGGGGTGGCTTGCCTTTCCTTGGCCTGAGCACTCCTATAGGTGGTCCTATATTCATCCATTTTCTTCATGTAGTTCTCTGTTTGCTCCCCAAACAGAGAATTACCCACAACAGGAAAATCCATGGCCTTAGTCTGGGTATCCTGAAACAGGCTATTACATCTGAGCCAAGCCATCCTACGAAGGGCCACAGATGTAGCCATGACTCTAGATGAAACATCATTGGAGTCCACTGCAGCATGGAATTGCACCTTGGATGCCTCAATACCATCTGCAGCCACCTGCTCCAGCTCCTTGGCAAGCTGGTCAGGGACCTGTTTAGCTAAAGCCATTACAGTGTCCCATCTAGATTTCTGATATCTAGCTGTATAGGCCATATAATTAGCCTGCCTGAGTCCCAAGGATGCTGCCATGTACTGTTTCTTTGCCATGGCATCAGTCCTCCTGGAGTCCTTATCTGGGGTGTGAGCCAAGGGTATATTTGCTTTATCACAGGCAGCAGCCTGCACTACCCAACATGGCTGCATTGCTGGGTAAGGAACTCCATATCTGAGCCTGAGAGAGTATACCTCTTGTCCATTCTCTTGTCCACAGGAGGTATAGAATTAGGAGTCTTTAAAATTTTTATTGTCTGTTTCCCAAAGGACTTATGAAGGGGAATAGACAGCCTCCTGGACTCTGGGATATCCATCATTTCAACATAGTCAGGCTCCTCCTGGTCGTCCACAGCTTCTTCCATAGGAAGCTGAAGAGTTTCAGCCACTTTTTTGTAGAACATAAAATGGGAAGGGGACTCACAAAGCCTAGGAGGAAAAACCCCTGAAGGTCTGTTTGGGGAGATGACCGGGTCAATAGGCACATCCAGACATTCGTAATCACCATCACTATCCTCATACTCTCCTTCCTCCTCCTCCAGTTCACAAAAATCTTCTAAATTATAATCTGGAACCGGGGGAACCGACGGAACGCAGCCCCTTCCTGATGGTGCCGGTTTGGTCGGAACCGGGGTTAGCGACTGAACAATCCTTATCGCTTTGGCTATTTCATCAGCGGTCGGAGAAAGAATTTGTGGATCCGCTCCAGCTGATTTATCCCTTCTTTTCTTTTAACGGAACCGATCCGGAGTCGGCTCTTCTTGTTCAAGAAGTTTACCCCGGTCAGAGGGCACTCCTTCTGGTTCGGTTGGAACTAACCGGCTGGCCATCCGGGTCAGCGGACTTCTTGGCCTCCCTTTCCCTGAGCCTACCAACTCTCTTTTCCAGGGTAGCTGCAGGAAAATTCTTGCAAATCTGGCAGTCTGAATCGAGGTGGTCAAACCCCAGACAATAAACACAGGTGGTGTGGGGATCAGCCTTAGCAAAGGCTTCCCCACACACACTACAGTGTTGAAACCCAGTGGGCCCGGTTTTTCTTTTGGGTTTCTCAGACATGTCCAGTCCTAACAAAAACTTGCCCTTTTTTCGGCAATCGGCCAGGCAAGACACCCTTATCGGTTCCTGACAGTGTTACGGGTCATGGAAAAAAACGTAATGAAATCAGTTTTTTTTAGAACCGTTAAGGACCGGTTACCACACTCTAAAAGTAGAATAAACTTTTTTTGAACAACCTGATCGGTTCAAACCGAACCGATCCCACATTTACAAGTTCCACACAGAAGAACAAGAAAATAAACCTATCTAGTACTCACGATACCACAGACAGAGACTGAATCAACAGTTTAACGGATTAAATTTGGTCGAAAACCGAGAAAAACGGTACTTTAACTGACAAACTTGAACCGAGCAAAGGAGAAATCTCTGGAGCGACTGTTCAGTGAGGTGGAGTAAAGAATCTGACGGTTTGAGTTCAAACAGCAACACACAGAGTCTCAACCGAGCTCGAGCTCAGCGTTCCATGCCTGGCATGGAAAGTTAACTCTTTCATCTCCGGGGCAGTTCAAAGGTTGGACATCACTGCAATATGTCAGAATACAGCAAGACTTCATGTTGTTTGAAGGGGATTTCACATGGTCACCAAAGAAACACAAGGAATTAAAATTGTGAATAGCACTTCATTTTTTAAGTTTATTTCTATAAGCTTAGGGTATTATAAGAGGAAAGAATGTTTATTTATTTATTTATTTTTCAGATATAAGGGAGTTTTACTTTTTAGAGCCTTGTTGAAGGTTGTTCAGTGTTTGTTCTGACAATCAGGGATGAGTGAAGTGTCTCATGAATTCTGTATGTGACCAGCCCAAATTCCAAATTCTATTGCCTAAACTTGTTCCAACCTGTGCATTTTGGAGCATCAACATACGGGTCTTGGTTTAGCTAATCAGGATGCAGGACATTTCCAGCACATTTTATAAACACAAGTAATACATGCAGTTTAAAAACAAGAGAACACTGCATAGCTACCTCCTGGATCTCTGTGTAGAATACCTGGTAAGCTTGACAAGCAACAGCTTGAGGGTAAAATTCTTGTAACTAAGGTGCAGCTGCTAAAATATCCAAATAAAAATGACCTCTACTCATAAAAGTTATTTGCTGCAAATATTTTACCTATGTGTAGTCCAGGGCTGGACCAAAGGAGAGGACTTCCAGCACTCCCGACTCCTCCCCCCATCAGTACTGTGTGATCATCCAGGGCCAAGTAGCTGATCACCCCTCACCAAGCCACTTGAATTTAATTATGGCAAGGACACAGCTAAGGGACAGACCCCAGTAAGAACAGGTTACTCACCTGTAACAGTAGTTTTAGGAGTGGTATATGTTGTTCATCCACACACTCTGGCATGTCCTTTCCCTTTAAATCTGGCCGGAAGTCTTCAAGCTGGCTCCTCCCACCCACCGGGTGGTAAATACCGGCTGCACCCTATGACACCAGATCTTAGCCTGGAAGCAAGGTTGTGTACCTAAAGCCGGGAGGTCGGTGGAAGCGCCTGATGAACAACATATACCACTCCTAGAACTACTGTTACAGGTGAGTAACCTGTTCTTCTAGGAGCGTGGATATGTTGTTCATCCACACCTCTGGCAGACTCCAAGCAGTTCTCCGGGAGGAAGGAGGCAAGGCACACACCCCCTACTTGGGAAACAGAGATTGGAGAACCAAGGCCCCAAAACCAGCATCCCGGCGTGACTCAAGGTCGATGTGGTAGTGGGTAACAAAGGTGCTTGCTGACTTCCAGGTAGCAGCCTGACAGATTTCCTGGATAGGGATGTCCCTGGAAGCAGCCACCAAGGCAGCAGTATGGCGGGTAGAATGAGCTCTTATCCTCTGGGAGGCTCCTTGCCCGCCAACTCATAGCACAGACCTATGCATGATGTAATCCACCTTGCAATGACCCATTTTATTTATTTATTTATTTATTTTTTGAAAATGTTTCACCAGGAAAAGCACGCTGAGCAAAAAATGCTCGTCTCACGGTGCAACCGGGGGGGGGGTTACAAAGGAGGCAGGTATACATTCAATAGTTGAACTCACAGTAGCATAATATGGAAAATGTACATAGTTGGGAGGGATTACATTTGAACTTATACATAGGCAGTACAGTACAGTGCAGACACAGTAAGTACAGGTATACAATTCATGGATTCACAGCGAGGAAGAACAGTACAGGACATGATCATAAGGCAAGGTATAACAATACAAGGGTAAGCTGAGGCAAAAACATGAAATGCATAAGTGCAAGTTACAGAACAGAGGTAATAATAGCAGGAATTGAATGACTGTAGTGGAGTTTGAGCTTCAGAGAGATGCATCACATAGAGAGGAGGATTTGGAGTGAATATGGGGAAGAGATGGAGGAGGAACATGAGGTGAGAAGGGAGAAGTATAGGTGAGGAGGAGGGAGTGGGGATGGGGAGCTTAGGTTGAGTAGGACGAGGGAAGGGAGAGAGAGAGGGAGGGAGGAGAGAGGGAGTATAAGTGCTGGGGGTGGCATATAAGCCAGACACTAGGCAGGGCCAGGGCCGCTGGTCAGGCACAGGGGAGGAGCCAACCAGGAGGGTGGTCGGGCAGTCGCAACTAGGTGCCAGGAAGTTAGAGAGGGCATAGGAAAGGAGAGCTTGAATGAAGAATGACGGATCTGGGTGGGAGGCCATTCCAGAGTTTAGGAAGAGGTAGGAGAAGGCAGATTGGCGGTGGTGGTCCTAGCGTGGGATGAAAAGTAGTCTAGGGTCAGTGGATCTGAGGGCGTGTGAGGGGTGGGTGGGGGCTAGAGCAGATGCAAGATAAGAAGGGAGGGAACCGAGCCAGAAGTTTGAAGTGAATTTAGCGCAATGAATTAGGCGCCGGTTACACAGAGAAGGTAGGGATAGGGAATGATAAAGCGTGCAGTGATGTACGAAGGGGCCGAGGCAAAGCGGCAAAAAGCATTGAAGAGGGGTCTAATCTGGCGCAGGGTGGTCTGTGTCTGCGAACTGTAAACTACATCACAGTAGTCGAAGGAGGGTAGAATCATTTCTGAACAATTTCGCGTCTGACAGGAAGAGGAGACTGGTGCGGTTTCTATAGAGGGCACCAAGTTTAGGACGAGTTTGAAAATGATGGAATCGACGTGGGTAGAAAAGGAGAAGTGGCGGTCGAGCCAAACCCCGAGGTACCTGAAGGAGGGTACTTCTTTGAGGACCGTGTTATTCAGAGTGTGGAATCTCAGAGGGGAGGTGAGTTTGGAAAGGCGCTGTCTGGTGCTGAAAATCATAGACTTGGTTTTCTTAGCATTTAGGGAGAGTTGGTTGCAGTTGAACCAGAGCTGGATTTTGGTGAAATCAGTTTGAAGTTTGGAAGTGACTTCTTCGGGGGTCCGACCGGAGGAGAAGAGGACTGTGTCGTCTGCATACATATGAATGGCGGAAGAGGAGCAGGAGTTTGGCAAGTCATTTAGGAGGATGGAGAAGAGGATGGGGCCGAGAACTGAGCCTTGCGGAACGCCAGAGGTAATAGGGAGGTGGGGGGAGATGTGGTCAGCTATTTTAGTGGATTGGGATCTATTTAGAAGGTAGGCACTGAACCAGTATATGGCGGATTCAGCTAAATCAGCTCCGGAAAGGCAGGATAGTAGGAGAGAATGGGATACGGTGTTGAAGGCTTTTGCTAGGTCGATAAAAATAGCAGCGGTGATTAGCCCTTTGTCCATCCCAGTGAGGATGTGGTCAGTGAGTCTGAGTAGGGAGGAGGTGGTGAAGTGGTGCTTTCTGAACCCGGACTGGAAAGGGGTGAAGAAGTTAGTATCTGTGAGGAAGTGGGAGAGTTGGGAAAGCACAAGGTGTTCCTGGAGTTTAGCGAGGGTGGGGAGGAGGGAGATGGGGCGGTAGTTGGATGCAGAGGTAGGGTCACCACCTTTGGGGAAGGGTAGAACAGTGGCATGCTTCCATGCGGAGGGGAGTGACTCGGTACTGAAGGAAAGATTTAGTAGGGCTGCTAGGGGGGTAGCGATGGCGGGAGCAGATAAGAAGAGGAGCTTGTTGTCAAGACCGTCAGGGGATTTGCCTTTGGAAGGGTTTAGGGCACAGAGGGCATCTAAGGTTTCAGAGGGGGAAATGGGTCAAAAGGAGAAGGGGTTCTTGCCGGATAGGTGGGGGATAGGAGACTGAGGAGACGGAGTAATTGCAGGTGGAATGGTTTCAAGGAGGGCATGGGCGCAGGTAATGAAATATGAATTAAACTCTGTGGCGACTTCCAGGTGATCGGAGAGGAGAGAACCCTTGGCAAGGGGAAGAGGTGGAGGGTTAACTGTTTGGGGAAAAAGGGAGCCAATGACTTTCCAGAATTTGGAAGGTCTACCAGGATTAGCATTAAGTGTGTTATTAAATATTCAGACTTAGCTAGGCGGATGGCCTTGGTGTACCTATTGCGGAGTATGCAATAGGAGGTGAAGTCACTGGGGAGGAGTGAGGATTTGTAGTTTCGCCAGGTCTTGTCACGGGCTTGCTGGCAAGCAATCAGCTCGGGAGTGATCCAGGGTAGGTGGGAACCTCGGACTCTAGCACGGCGTAGGGGGGCGTGTTTGTCCCAGATGGAGAGGAAGGTGTTCTGGAAGTGCATAAGGGCTGAGTCCATATTAGAGCGGTTTGTGCTTGGGACCCAATTAGAGTGGTGAAGATCATCCAGAAGGGGGGAGAGGTTGAGGGATTTGTAGGAATGCTGGAGTATAAATTTGGGAGGGGATCTGACTCTGTGGATTTTGCGGACTAAGTAGATAAGGTGGTGGTCGCTAATGGAATCAGGGAGAAGACCAGAGCTGATGACACGGTGTGGGTGGGAAGTAAGCACCCAGTCGAGGAGAGTGAGTGATTACCGGACTTAAGGTTAGAGTGGGTGGGTTCGGTAATTGTTTGATAGAGGTTAAGAGCAGTTAACTCGGCTTGGGTTTTGTTGAAAGTGGGTGCTAGCCAGTTGTGGTTAAAGTCAGCCATAGCATAAAGTTCACCCGATTGGGCAAGGGAAGACAGCTGGCCCAGCAGGTCGGTGACTATAGTGGTTGGTGTGCCAGGGCAGCAGTAAATGCCAGCCACAAATATGGGTAGTGGGGGGGGGGGAGTTTTACCATCAAAATCTCGTAAGTTTTGGTATGGTTTTTGTAAAGGAAACAGTGAAGTGGAGGGCTGAACTGATGTAGATAGCCACCCCACCACCTCTGGAGGGCCGGTCTTGCCGTATGATATTGTACCCTGGAATAGCGAAATTATTATCAGGTAGGCTAGGTTTTAGCCAGGTCTCAGAAATGATGATTATATCAGGGGGAGTGGTGAACAGCTAGGACCTGGAGCTGATCGAGCTTAGGGGCTAGGCTACGGATATTTAGATGGAGAAGACGCAGGCCCCGGGGGAGGAAGCTAGGATGGGGGACGGAGTTTGCCCTGACTGAGGGGTTTGTTATGTGGTGGGCAGGGCCAGGGGTACAGGCTGGGCTGGGGTTAGGGTGTATATCCCCAGCAGCCAGGAGGAGTAGTACTATGGTAAGGTGGCAGCGTAGCGTGTGAAGGGGCCAGGATTTAGGCTTACGGTGGGTGGGGGCAGTAGCAGAGTGGGCAGGATGGAGGGGGTAGGTGCAGGAGAGGGAGAGAGAGGCAAGGAGGCAACCAAAGGAGTATGATGGGGAGGAGGGGGGTGGGGTAATGGGACCAGGAGATAGCTGGGAGGGAAGCAGTGGACTTAGAGGGGGCAGGAGAAGGGGGTAGCAGGAATGGCAGTGGAGGGGGTGGTGAAGGGTAGGGACATAGAGGGGGAGTGGGTGTCGGGAGGGATAGTAAAATGGAGGAGAACAGAAGTACTGCCAGGGTCATAGAAGGTGTCATTATGTCAGATGTGAGGCAGACGTGACCAGTCGTGATACCCTGTTGAAGCCAGGTAGGGAATTACAAGTGAATGAGTTGCCCTTCGGATAGCGTAGATACCACTTTGGAGTAGTGGTACTGTCATGGCCTCTGGTGGGCAGGGTGCAGGGTTCGAAACCCTGGTAGGGCAGTAGGGCTCGGACCTAGCTGGGAGCAGGGCACCAGGTACTAGGCGGCGCACCGTGGGCTATGATAGGGCCAGAAAAAGGGGTTGAAATAGCGACTCCTAGTGGTCACTAGGGAAGTAGCAGGCTAGGTGAGGGGCGAGCAGTAGGGCCAGGGAGGTGCGTAGGGTTAGCCAGAATGATGGGCACAAGGAGGGGAGTGGGCAGAGGCAGGTGTTTGGGGAAGGGAGAGAAGTGGCCTGAGCAGGAAGAGAGCTAAGCAGAAGTGAGAGGGAAGTACAGGTAGTGGAGGAGAGGACAGAGGGGCCCTCTAGTGGCTAGCAGGTATAACCTGAAAATGGAGAAATGGGGACTTAGTTAAAAGGGGTGGCAGGAAGTGATGTCACTAGGATAAGCCTATGTAGGAAATGCCGAGCCAGGGTGGGCAGGGCAAGTGCGTCGACGGGCTATCACCCTTCACAAGGGTGCTGCAATCTGGAGGTAGTTTATTACCTCCTAGCGCCCGCGTGATCCACGCTCCAGGAAGGAGCTCTCGAGGGGGGGTTCCACTGGTGGAGCAGCTGAAGGGCTAGGAGTCTTGAACGCAGGCTATATAGAGACAAACGAGATGATTATAATGCAGCAGGAAACTAAGGACTGCACTGCGCATGCGCAGGAAAATCAAGCCCAAAGGGGAGAAACAAGGCAAATCCAGGATACAGTCTGGTAAGCTGACTAAACACTTGTACAACATGCGTATATGCTAGCATTTGTAACAGTGACCAACCTGTGCTAATGGAGCTTGTACCCCCAAAAAAACAACGTTTAACAGTGTATACCGCTATGAGCAGTCAGGGACAGAGGCATGAAGCACGCCCGAGTGAAACAAATTGCAAGAATCCGAGTAAGCAACTATTTACCAGTGTTACCAGTTAAAACTAACAACAAATGTTCCCCTTCACAAGGGTGCTGCAATCTGGAGGTAGTTTATTACCTCCTAGCGCCCGCGTGATCCACGCTCCGGTAGGGAGCTCTCGAGCGGGGGTTCTGCCGGTGGAGCAGCTGAAGGTCTGGCGCTTCTTCAAAGGCCTGGTCTTTGCTCTACAGGTCTGCCAGAAGCGGCTTCAGCGTAGGTGACAAACAGCTGGTGAACCTTTCCCCAAATTTCCGCCATCCTCTCCTTGTAATAGGAGAGAGCACATCTCAGGTCCAAGGTATGGAGCCTGTACTCGGCATCTGAGGTGTAATTAGGGTAGTATACCAGCAGAGTCAACACCTAGTTAAGGTGAAACTCTGACACCACCTTCAGAAGGAATTTCGGGTGGGGGCGCAGGACAACTTTGTCCCTGTGAAAGAGCAGATAAGGGGAGTCCACTGAAAGCACCTGGAGCTCCCCTGTCCTTCTGGCTGATGTGATAGCCACCAGGAATCCATCTTCCATGACAAGTGTGAGAGATCACACTTGTGCATGGGTTCGAATGGCTTGCCCATGAGCTTTGCCAAAACCAGCAACAGATCCCACGGAGGTGGAGGTTCACGCACCGGAGGGGATATGTGATCCAGGCCTTTGAAGAAGCGCCCGACCACTGTCTCCTGTGCCAATGTCGGCTGACCGGCCTGCGCCTGGTAAGCAGAGATGGCTGCCAGGTGCACCCTAAGGGTCAATAACCATAGACCCCCTTTGGAGAGAGACCAAAGGTAGTCGAGAATGTTAGCCACAGAGAAGGATAAGGGGTCCAGACACTTACCCTGACACCAAATGGAAAATCTCTTCCATTTGAAGGCATAACATTTCCTGGTTGATTCCTTAAAAGATGCCTCCACCACGATGTAAACATCCTCGGAAAGACCCAGAGTCTGGAACTCTAGCCACTCAGGTACCAGGCTGTGAGGTGCAGGGATTGAAGGTCCGGATGGAATACCTTCCCCTGGTTCAGAGATATCAGGTCCGGAGCGTGTAGCCAGTCTGGGGCTACCAGAATCACCTTCACCTTGTCCCTCCTCACCTTGAATAACACCTTGTGGATCAAGGGAAATGGAGGGAAGGTGTACAGGAGGCCTGGGGTCCACGGCCTCGAGAAGACATCCCCCTGAAGCGAGCCCTGATGAGGGGGGCGGGCATGGTACAGTCTCAGCTTGGTGTTTTCCCTAGAGGCAAACAGGTCCACCAATGGTTTGCCCCAATGGGAGAACAGACTGTAAGCTACCTCTGGATGGAGAGACCACTCGTGGGACATCTGGTCTATGCGGCTGAGAGCATCCACCAGCTGGTTCGAGACTCCTGCCACATGGATGGCTAGGAGATCCACCTCCAACTGGCTTACAAGGGTCCAGATGTGGAGCGCCTCCTTGCACAGCAGATGGGAGTGCATGCTGCCCTGTTTTTTGAGGTAGTACATGGTCATGGTATTGTCCGTCTGGACTTGAACCATTTTACCCCGGAGCTGAGGAGCGAAAGCTGACAGTGCCAGTCTGACTGCTCTGAGCCCCAACAGGTTGATGTGTCATCAGGACTCCTCGAGGGTCCAGAACCCGTGGGCTCTGTTGTCCCCCATGTGGGCTCCCCAGCCTATGAGAGAGGCATCGGTCGTGAGAACAACTGTCGGCTCGGGGCGGACAAACGGGATCCCTTCCTGCAACCGGTCTGGGACGGTCCACCACTGCAGAGCATCCCACATCCTCTGGGTTATAGTGATCAGCTGGTCGAAATGACTGTGGCGCTGAGTCCACTGAGTGGCCAGCTCCCACTGGAGAAGGCGCGTGTGCCACCTGACCCAACGGACCACTGAGGTGCACGCCGTCATGTAATCCAGAAGATGCAGGAAGTCCTGAGCAGGGCGCAAGTGCCCAATCATGAGGAAAGAACCTCTGCCCTTTCTGCCGGGAGCCAGGCTCTGGCTTGACAAGAGTCAAGCTCTGCCCCGACAAAGCCCATCACCTGAGAGGGCACGAGTTCTGACTTGGCCTCATTGATGAGGAGGCCTAGTTTGGAGCAGGTTCAAAGAGCCACATCCCTGGATCTCTCCACCTCCTGGAGGCAGGAACCTGCCAAGAGCCAGTCATCGAGATAAGGGTAGATTCGAACTCCTCGATGCCGGAGATGGGCTGCCACCACTGTGATGCACTTGGTGAAGACCCTCGGGGCCGATGACAGACCAAATGGCATGGCTCGGTACTCGTACAGGGTCCCCTCAACTCTGAAGTGGAGAAACCGCTGATGGGACGGATGGATTGGGACATGAAAGAATGCATCCTGTAGATCCAGTGAACAGAAACACATGTTTCGCTCCAGGGATGGTATGATCTGGTTCAGAGTTACCATCCGGAAGGTGCGAGACCTGAGATACTGTTTCAGGTCATGGAGATCTAGGATGGGGCACCATCCCCCATCTGCTTGGGCACCAGGAAGTACCTGGACACAAAGCCTGGGTCTGCAGGAGGATCCGGCACTGGAGCTACCGCCTCCTTGTGGAGGAGCTGAGGTATGTCATCTCGAAGAGCTGACTGAGTGCAAGCTGAGATCCTTTCCTCCCGAGGGGCATGGGCTTGGTTGGGAGGGTACTACTCGAATTCCAGAGGCAGTCCCTGGCCAACCACTTCTAGAACCCACCTGTCCAAGGTGATATCGGACCAGGCGGAAAGAAAGTGGCTGAGTCGGCCCCTCATGAGAGGACCCAGAGCTGGCATGATGGGTTTAGGGGTGGCAACCCCCGACCCATCACTGAGCAGGCTTAGAGGAAGAGAAGAAGGCTCTTGGCCTCCTTTCCGGGGCTGTTGAGGACCCTGCTTGGGCCTGGGGCACCAAGCTTGAGCCTGCTGTTGCTGCTGTCCTCCTTGACAGGAGGGCTGCCTAACCGCAGGGGAAGAGTGCCGAAAGGGCTTATTCTTGCATTTCTGCTGGTTCTTGCCTGAAGAACCCTTCACAGAGGTAGCATCCAAGGTGTCATTGAACTGCTCTATGCGCTGAAGTTGACCACTCACTCCTGGACTGAAGAGGTCGTACCTAGGAAGGGCATGTCAGCTAACTTGTGCTGGGTATCCACCGGAAAGAGGATAACCTCAGCCAAGCCCTGTGGTGAGTGGCCACTGTGGCTGCCAAGGACCGGGCACATGAATCTCCAATGTCCAGGGCCGTCTGGAGCTGCTGTTTTGCAACAGCACGGCCCTGATCATGGACTTGCTTGACCGTAGTCTGCATATCCGCTGGGAGATGAGGGAGGACTTTGTCTAATGACCCGAGGAGGGCATGAGAGAAGTGTGCCATAATGACAGCCAAACTGGCCTAACGAAGGTCTAAGGAAGAGGCCACATAGACCTTGCGGGTAGAGTGGTCCATATTTTTTGACTCCTTGTCCGGAGGTGGGTCTGTGTTGGCTGAACTACCAGTACATCTGAACACAGAAGCAGTCACCAGGCTCTCGGCCGAGGGGTGCTCTGTGAACCCCGCCAGGGACCCCATGGGTACCGTGTACTTGCAGGCCATGCGGGCAGATGGAGCTGGGCAGGAAGCGGGGCACTGCCAAAGCTTAAGGGCCAGACCAGTGATGCTTCAGTAACTGGAAAGGCCTCTGTCTGGGTATCCCCCCTTTTGAGGATATCCGTGAGGGGGTACTTTGCCTTTTTCTGGATGGGCTCCAGGGGCATTCTGGTGGACTCGGAGATCAGGCAGAGAATGCCCTGGAAAGAGGAACGATCTTCCTCTAATCCGGCCACGGACTCATCATCTCCTGGATGAGAGTGTAACCCCATGTCATTGGAGTCTGAAGAGTTGGGGTACAATGGCCTACCACCTACGTCACCTTCGATCCACTGGGGGCGGTCGGGGGTGACCGTAATGGACAGACGTCGGGGGAGCCCAGTGTCTGTATGGTCCTCCTTAGAGGGAGCCCCTCTCTGAGGCTGCTTAGGTGGTGGCTCCACCAAAATCGGTGGAGAAACTGGAATAGGCTGAGCTGGAATACGTGCTGGCCCCACGGGAGGTGGAACCGAGGCCTTCGGTTCCGGAGGAGTCAGCATCGGCTTAGGAGGCTGAAGCCAAGTAATGGCCAGGGCAGCCGGCACAGCCGGCTTCTGCCCGGTCAGAATCAGCTGTTGCCACATCAAGTCCTCATAGTGTCGACGGAGTTTCTGTCGAAGCCTCTCCTCATCCGAGGAGGATGAGGACCGGCGGCTGCGCCTCTTCTTTGAATGTATGGCCCTTTTTCAGCCGTTCGACCGAAGGGGTCCTGGTCCTCGATCGAGACCAACGGGGTCAGTTCGTTTGATCGGGGGACACCAGAGTCAGTGAAAACCAAGGATCCGGTACCTTTTCCTCAATGGGAACACCCGAGGGCAGTGTCTCCTCATCGGGAAAGGAAAGGAAAGGATAGGTGTCCTTTCTAAGGAACTGTCGACCGGAGTCGGCGACAAAGAGTCGATTGGGTCGAGCGTAATCTCAGCCAGTTCAGCCATTTCCTCAGTCTCAGTGCCTTAGCCAGACGGAAGGTCCGTGAAGCCAGTGGCCAAGGAAGCGATCTCGACCAAAGTCGAGACCGCACGTTCCTGGGACATGGACCTCTCTCGGTCCCAGGAGCGTCTCCTTCGAGAAGAAGACTTGGGATCCTTATTCCTCTTCCGAGGGTGGAAGGAGTGCAAGCCCATGGGCGCCTCACCCCTGGTGGGGAGAGACTGGCACAACTCCCTAAAGGAGCCCGAAAAAGTAGAGCCAAGGTTAAGAGGAACGAAAAACCCACGACTGACCAAAGCCTGAGCCACTTCCTCCTCAAAAGCAGCCATCTACTCTAACTGCTCGGTGGATTCTGCAGCCACGGAAACCACCCACCTTGCCTCCTTAGATTTCACCGGCGGGTTTCTGAGCTCTGCTCTCCCCAATTTTAGGTGCACCTTGCGGTCGTCCAGAACATTGGGATGGAAGGCCAAACAGAAGGTGCAAGATGTGGTGTCATGACCGACACCTAAGCAATAGACACACGAGACGTGGGAATCGGTGCGCAACATTTTCTGGCTGCGGGGACACCGACGAAATCCGGGGGACGATTTGTCCTCCATGTCCGATGCGCTATGATCAGAATCGTGAACTCTAATTTCAGGGTAATTTGCGGTGAAGACCGACGTTGCGAATCCAGGGCCTGCAAATTGCTAAAGTAGCACTAGGGAACCTAAATATTTCAGCGGAAAGGAAGATCTGGCGTCATGGGGTGGAGCCGAGGTATTTACCATGTGGGTGGGTGGGAGGAGCCAGCTTGAAGACTTCCGGCCAGATTTAAAGGGGAAAGGGACATGCCAGAGAGTGTGGATGAACAACATATCCACGCTCCTAGAACCTGCTTTCTGATGGCCTGGTTAGTAACTGGGTAATGAAATGGAATGTATGTCACCAACCCTAAAAAGGAAAAGGGCAGTGGAGTTTACGCCGTGGCTCCACAGTGGTCAACTCCCCAAGTCTTGAATGTTACCATCTATTAGCCCAACACTGCTTCTAATATTAAACACATATGTCTGTGGATATACTGTACATACCCAGAGGCCCTAAAAATTAATACAGTATTGTGTACAGTGTAATTAATCATGCCTTGCTGTCCCATAATGTTGATCGGTTGTCATGGGGGATCACCCACCATCCTCCAAAACAGCCCCCTAGACTAGAAGGAGGCCCCTGAGCTGTTCAGTACCACTCCCTAAGCCATGGTATCTGAAACCTACAGAAACTATGTGATTCCTTTGCTGAGAGGCTGGCTCTTTCACTCAGTCACTGTGCCTGACAGATTTCTGTCAGTTTCCAAATTACCTCTTTTGTGGTCTCTGCCAGTAGAGCTGTCCTCCATGTAGTAAAAGACACAGTTCACTCTGCCGACATCCAAATCACGGGCCTCCATTTTCCATGCTGGTGTGACAGGGTGCAGCTCCACTTTGATGCCTTTTTTCTCCGTAAGGCTTCATCAGTTTCCTCAGTAGAGTGGTAAATGGTCAATCACTCAAGACAGAGGATAGTGAGAAAAGGAGGATATGGGTCACAAAATTTTAACTGCTGCATCCTCAAGGCTAGCAGAATTGGTGCACTGTCAAGTCAAGTCAAGTTTATTGTTCATCCAAGACATAAATGTTTTTGGATACTACAGTTTTTACAATATAAAAGGATATCGATTAGCAACATTTTAAAAGTCAGGCTAAAACATAAGTTTGTTGCCCGTTCATGTCTAAAAACCAGCAAAATACATATACATCAATACATCAGAGGCTTTCAATACTTTCAAAGTGCTATCTCCCTTAGGTTTGTTGTTTCTGTCTTTTATGCCTAACTACTGAAGCTAAAAATTTGGAAATCATCTCAACATCCTCCTTATACATAGGATGTAGCAAAATGAAAACCAGATCATAATTTACATTTGCATATCTGACCAAGAACTCTTTCAGTATAATGTCCCTAAGATAATTATATAAGGAGCAATGAGTAATTATGTGAGAAATAGGTTCAGAAAATCTGTTTTTTATATGTGTGTATTTGGAAGTAATTAATCCAAATCTCACCCATGTTATCCACTTCCTATATACTGGAGATATGGGAAGTAATAAGTAATCTTCAATAACATGGTGTATTTTATTATTTCTATACCACAGAGTCTGTCTTTGCTGTTTAACATCATCCATGTCTTTTTGGGGGCTACATGGAACAATTTATTTTTAACCAATTTCTTATACAATATTGAAATATTGATGCCCCTGAGATAATCCTCCCACAAATGAGAGGTCAATCTTTTTTAGTGTTTTAAGTAACTTCTTCAACCAAAGGAAGTCAAAACCATTCTTAGTCCAATTGTTTTTTTCTAACAAACAGACCAATGGCAGGGTATTTGAAGCATTGTTAATAATTCTTAGCCAGTACGATATCAATCTGTTCTCTATTAATGCTTATAAAATGGGCTAAAGAAATCCAGAATCCTGATTGGCTGAAAGCCTGTTTCAGCCGTGTCCTTATCAAGATGTATACTGCCAACTGGCACTAATTGTGCCAACCTGAGTCTCACGACAGTCAAGTATCAGTGTTCCCAACGTCCTCATCTTCACACAGCAAGCTGCTGCTCCATGACAAACTAACACCACGTCATGCAGCCCAGTTGTCCTGCATGTTGAAAATAATCAGTCCCCGGTGGGAGACCCCCCTTCCCCGAGACAAACAGTCTCTTTCTGCAATACACCAGCTCAATTTCCGATTTTTAAACTATATCTGACCTGTGCTGCTTCATAGCTGACTGCAACCACTTCAGTGAACCGCTACCCACGGCTTTCATATCCCGCCGACCGCAAAAAATAGAAGTCAGTCTTCAGTCCTCAGTGACTGTAAACATTGAAAAGCTGTTATCCATGTCTTTTCCTCAAACAGACCAGACAGCGAGCATACCAGATACAATCACATTATGAAAAGTAAAACAATGAATGCCGAACGCGATCACCAACCCCCTCACTGGAAAACCAGAAGACATCATTCACCGGTCGGCTCACTCAATGGTGCTTTCTAAATGTTTGGAGCTAAACTACCATCCAGCCTCTTTGCAAACAGGCAGCAGAGCACAAAACACGAAACTAGCTCAAACCACAGTAAATAAAACAAACTAAACAAAATTTTGAGTGCAGGAGGGTGAGGCTCTGAAGTCACTCTTCAGCATGCTAACATCAACACACCATAAAAACAAAGATGAATAACACAGAAAAACGCCATGAAAAACAACACCTAAGAGGAGATCCTAAAGTAATAAAATCAACAGTGATGCATAACCTCAGCAATGCCAATGAAACACTTATTACAGTGACTTCTTAGGGGAATTTTTTCTCTACTATCTGAGGAACTGAAACCTTTTTTATATATATAATTTTGACTGTTTTATTATTTATTTTTTTACCCATTAAATAATTACTTGGAAGCCCAATTTATAAGTGCAATAACACACTCCGAGGTGTGGGTTATGTCCTGATAAGAGCATGCCCAGGTGCATAAGGCACTTGGCACAAGCGCCTCATGCCTCATAACACACCTGGGCATGCTCTTATCAGGAGATAACCCACACCTCATGTGTTATTGTTTGCTGATACTGTAATTCTTCCTACCTCTGCCTGAGCTATTGGGGAAGATGTGGATACAGGGACTTGTAAAAGTGCTTTATAGTAATACAACAAAGGGGGTGGTCCATGTTAACTGTGTTTTGTGCTCCCCAGACTTCTGCCCCATATAGTAACATTGGATTCATTTTTGCTTCTCCAGCTTTAATGGCGAGTGCTACAGTTTTACCCCCGTATTTATAATTAAAATGTAGCAATGCTTTTGCCACATGTTTTGCCTTATTGAATTGCTCCTTGAGATGGGCTGTCTATTTACCATTAACTGTTAGTTTTATCCCCAAATAAATATAATGGCCCAGATATTCAAAAGGGTTGCGCCATGCGCAACAGGGTTGCGCGTGCGCAACTCCAAAAATGCGCCATTCTGCAATATTCAGAAGGGGCCAGTTGCGCCACCGAAAACATGCTGAGCAACAGCGCAATGGAAATGAAGGCATGCGCAACCGAAGGGGGCGGGTCCATGCATAAAGTGCGCAATGCGATATCCGAACACTTGCGCAATGCACAAGAGTGGCTGAGCCGGAAGTTGAGCAAGAGTACGGTTGGAGCCAAAATAAAAGGCTCAAGGACGGCGCAAGAACCCTAGCAGGCCGCAAACTGGGAGAGAGAGACAGAGAGAGAGAGAGACAGGAGCTGGAAGAGCAGAGAGGGACAGTGGGTCCAGGAGGACAGAGAGGCCAGTGGGGGGTGCCCGGTGCAGTGGAAGCAGCAGTGGGGGCAGCGGGGGTAACACAGGAACAGCAGCCGGGGCAGAAGCCAGGGAGATGGACAGTGTCAGCTTCCACATGGAAGCTGTAATGAGGGTGAGACACCATGCTGCAGGGGCGTGGCTGCGGAGGGGCCGTCGGCGGTATGCCCCGACAGGCGGTATCGTGCCGCATCAGCCCGAGCTGTACACAGGCCGTCGAGATGTGGCCGCTACCGCCTGAACAGGGTAATACTGAGACGGCTCAGCGAGCTGTGCAGTGATGTGATGCAGGCACCCTCACGGCGGGTCATCGCTCTGTCCGTGGAGACCAAGGTGACAGCCTGCATGTGCCTGCGCCACGGGCCTTCCAGAGGCCGACAGGGGACACCACAGGCATTACACAGTCGGCCATGTCATGCATCCTCACCCAATTCCTCAGCGACTGCTGCCTCATGCTGAGAGTACATCCATTCTCCCAGCACCACGGCCAGAGTGTACAACAAACATGCAGGAGTTCCACAGGGTAGCACATATGCCTGGCGTGCTAGGGGCCATAGACTGCACCCATGTGGCCATTCTCAGACGCCACCTGGCCCCAACCGGCCATGCATCGGAACCAAAGAGCTTTTCCAGTGTCAACTGCCAGGTGGTGTGTGATACCACTGGGCCATCATCAATGTCTGTGCCACACACCTGGTGAGCACATGATGCCTTCATATGGCACCAGTCTGCACTGTGCCATTGATTCGAGTGGAACATCCCCATGGGTCATCTAGTGGGTGAGTACACATGTATGGAATGCAAACTCTGTGCAAGGGTGGAATGACACAGGTGCCATGGTAGTGGCACACAAGGATATGGGCAATATGGACCTGACATGACACTGATCTCCACTATCTCCACACAGGTGACCACGGATACCACTCCGTCCCTGGCTGCTCACACCATACGGTGCCCCACGCACCCCAGCGCAGCTCGGTTTCAATGAGGCACATGCCGCAACACGTAACATCATAGGCGGGTGTTTGGGATGCTCCAAGGCACGCTCTGATGCCTGGACACCTCGGGCGGAGCCCTACAGTACAGCCCCAAAAGGCCTGTGGGATGTTCTGGCCTGTTGCATCCTGCACAACATGGCCAAAGACCATGGGATAGCCAGTACAGGTCCAAGAGGGGACAGCGATGGGGCGCCAGTGGCGCCCGGTGATGGGTGACAGCCCCTAGGGCGGAGGGACCCCGACTGACCAGCAGGCCCAGCTGCACCGGACACCATTGCAGAAGAAACTACGCCCAACACAGGTAAGTCAAGGGGACATGTGCAGGCAACACTGTCCATGCATGAAACCACAGGCACACAGGGGAACACACGTGCATGAAGGTCAGGGGAGTTGAAGGGTCCAGGCATACCAACACACCATCAGAGAGGTGAGCACTCATATGGACACACACACACACCAGGCAGCATACAGGGGCAGCAGCACAGCACTGCGGAAATGACATTGCCAACACACAGCACCACCAACCACCCACCACCTGGACTGTCACGTCGTGTGTCAGGACCTGGGCAACCTTGCACCTCCATTGTCAGTGCAATGCAGGCATCATCATGCTGCACGCACCTGTGGACCAGTTGGGAGAGTGTGCAGGTGGTCCGTGTCAGCAGTGAGCAGAGCACCCAGCAGTGCACTGCCCACCATGACACACATTGCACTAGGGCAGCACCAGACAGGGCCTGCATTGGGAGACAGCTCAGTCAGGTACTGTCCCATAGCCTACGGATGCCTGGGCGGCCGCGTAGCCCTGCCTAGCACCTGGCAGGCTGAGCAGGGCCACATCGGGTGGCGCTGGTGACTACCAGGGGTCCCAGTGCGACCGCAACCTTGCCCGCACAGGGGTCTGCATCCTGCCAAACAAACTTGCACCAGGGGTGCTCGGGATGCCCACAGCAGAACCCGGCGTCGACAGGCCTGGTGTCGCACGATGCCGGAATGGGGAGTGGAGTGCGCACTGTGTGGGTGTGTGGTACAGGGCACCTGACAGGTGTGCCAATCGTTCACCACAGAGACCACTGCCTGGGTCCAGCCTGTCAATGGCAGCGGTCACATCCGTCCACTCAGAGACCAGCCCGGCTCAGTCCGAGCACACTCCCTGCTATACCACTCCACGGACACAGACGGTGCCTCCCCGGACCTTGCAACCCCCCCCTGCAGCTGTACCGACTCCTGCAGCAGGCGGGTGTGTCAAATCAATGGGTACTGTGCCCCAATGGCATCGTCACCCCCAGGGTGTGGGCGGTCCTGGTGCACAGCACCCCTTGAGGGTGGGCGCTGTTAAGCCAGGACCAGGTATGGGCGGATCAAAGGCGGTGGACATATGCCACTGCTTGACACTATCCCCAGACCTGGTGTGCAACTGCTACTGCCGCCCTCCAACTGCTGAGCCCCAGGTCCACCTGTTCCACCTCCGTGCTGTCAACAGTGCCAGACACCTGCACAGCCACCGATGCTGCCCACGGTGCTGACAGGCACAGCCTGGGACTGTGCCAGCATGCTGGTACAGGTGTGAACCAGGAAGGCCCAGGGAACGTGCTGGCCTGCCATGTGTCCGTCGTGGGACACACACCTATCACTGGCCATTGCAGGCCTGCTATCATCAATGGTGCAGGTGCGCCACTGCCATAGGTGCACAGCATGCTGGCATACCTGCATGCCAGACTGCTGTGACACAGGCTAATGCACCCCTGCACCCGTATCCTGGCGGCGGAGTTGTTGGCCCAGCCTGCATGCTGCTGCAGTGCCTGCAGGCTGGTGGCGAGGTGGATGGGCCCTCCTCACGTCCAGCAGGTCTGCCTCTGTCTGGACCCACCACCACCACCGCCTCCTGCAGACGAACAGGATCTGTAACAGAAAGAGAGTACATGTGAGTGCATGTGAACAACAGCCCCAACAACATCACCATGTCATACCGTGCAGTGATGAAGCTTCCACCGTCTGTAATCCTCCGCCTGAACGCCCGCAATGGCACTTTCGGCTGCATGGCCGCGACCAGTGTCTCCTCTGTAGGGGTCAGCTGCCACCACTGGTGGGCCCCCACCAGTGCCAGCACGCGCTCACCCTGAAGGCTGCCACCTTCTCCTTCAGCCTCCTGCGGTCAGTCCCCATCTTCTTCCGGCATTCCTGCACGGAGGCGCTGGTGGCTTCACGTGCAGGTTGGCCAGAGCTACCCTCCCATGCAGCTGCACGGCTCTGAGGGTGCCCCTCCGTCCACTCAATACTGGCTCATCCTCCAGGTAGGCCTGGAAGGGGCCTCAGTCTCTGCCATGGTGAGTTCGGCCTCCTCCTCGCCCGCCGTCCACCCCTCAGCCTGGCTCTGGTCAGTCATGGTGATCTGTATGGGTGGAAGTGGACACCTGTCACTGTACAGTCTACAGCATTTCCCCATGAGCATAGCTGCCGGCCGGGGGGCAGCCCCCCGTTTCCTCTCCGCATGGCA
The DNA here is from genome assembly GCA_016271365.2 of Neoceratodus forsteri. Lineage (NCBI taxonomy): Eukaryota > Metazoa > Chordata > Ceratodontiformes > Ceratodontidae > Neoceratodus > Neoceratodus forsteri. The sequence continues at coordinate 610,074,503 of CM057456.1, forward strand.
GATACTGATAGAAAGGGTGCCCTTTGTCCCTTTCTAAGTGCCCTTTCATGCTCAGCTCCTCAACCTTTATCATCCTCCAGCACCCCTGCCCGCAGAGCAATGTCCTGAGCATCACACAGCATGTAACTCATCTCACCTGCAGCAACCAAATCTGGCGGCTAGCAACCACTGTCACAATTTTTATAGCGCCAACACATGCAAATGAGGTGTGGCGCACTTTAATGACATGCTAATCGCGCCACTAAGCACTTTGAATAGCTGATCGAATGATTTGCATATACAGCGTTGAATATCGCGTGTTGCGCTTAGCACATCGGAAGGTCGCGCTGAGCCGATGGCGCATGTTTGTGGCTGCGTGCTACACTGCATTGCGCATGCCCAGACAGGTTACACATACGTCGATCGCTGCCCAGACCTGCTGAAGCGCGATGAGCGATTCAGGCCATGGCCACCATTGTGCCAGTGGCGCTACAGCACTGGGCACTTAGCGCTGTGGCACTTCTGCGATAGTCCACTGGCACTGGTGCTCTGCTTGGCAGTCGCGTGGGATGCCTATACGTCCCTATGGCGCTGTGCGTATGCGTCATTGCCGTGACCTTGTGTATGCCCTCTGACCCCAGTGCTGTTGGCATGCCATGTATACGTCCCTATTGCGCTGTCTGGTGACAGCGCCATGTAAGTAACCGGCTGTTCGGTGGAACAGCCGATTGGAGCCTGTGCTGGTCATTGCGCAACAACCCACGCGGGGTTACGGCGCAGCAGGGCTACATTGCCTGCTGTAAAGTTGGTGCCATGCTGGAGAGGGAGGCGGTGTCCTGGAGCCAGCTTGAAGTGGCCAACCTGGTGGCCCTGGTGGAGTCCCACTGTGAGGCACTGTATGGTGAGGCCCCTCACCATGCCTAGACCCATGTGTGGCAGCAAGTGGCCACTGACCTGGTGGAGGTCACTGGCAGGGGCGGTCTGCTGAGCAGTGCCGGCACCGGTACAGTGACCTCCGCCCGGAGGGCGGGAACTGTTGGCAGCTGCGTTCACGTGCCAAGGCGGGCGTGGTGCCTAAGCCGGGTGAGTGTACCATCTATGCACCTATATTCTCTGTAGGGGTGTGTGTGTGCTTGGGTGGCTGTGCATAGGTGTGTCAGTGTGTGCAGCTGTGCGATGGATGGTTATGGCTGTGTGGGCAGGCACTCTCACTGGGGCAGGGGGCACTCTGCTTTTGAGTCACACTGATGTTTGTCTCAACATATGTCTCCCACAGGCCGGATTGTGAGGACACAGGACCAGGGTGATGTGGGCCATGCCAGGGCCCCAGTGCCAGGGGGTGTTGTGCCACAGCAGCAGCAGCAGCGTCAGACCCAGCTGCTGGAGGAGTGTGAGTATCATTACTTCATGGATGCTATTGCATGCTGGGGGGGCAAGACCACCAGCCATGCGGGACACAACCAAAGGGGAGGTCATAGTTCCACTATACAAAACACTAGTGAGTCCCACACTGGAGTACAGTGTACAGTTCGGAGACCATACCTGCGTATGGACATGGACTGGGTGGAGAGGGTTCAGAGGAGGCGACATGGATGGTGCATGGATTGCATCACAAGTCCTATGCAGACAGGTTGGACGGAACTGAACATGTACTCCTGGAGGGAGGAGGTGTGGGGATATGATGGGACATACAAGTATCCTACAGGGGGAACAGAGTGCAGGAAAACAATATTTGTAGCGTAAAGGATGTTCCAGGACTAGCGGGCATGGGATGCAGTTGGAGGGTCGTTTAAGAGGAAACATGAGAAAGTATTTCTTCACAGGATGGGTGGTGGACAAGTGGAACACCCTGCCAGAGGAAGTGGTGGGGGCTGACTTGGTCACGGGATTTATGAATGCATGGGTTAGCCATAAAGGAATTCTGGAGGTCAGGGGTGAGGGGGGAACGGACTTATAGGACAACAGAGTGAACGTACAAGGTCAAATAGACAGACTGGATGTCCCATAGGCCCTTATCTGCCGACACTGTCTATGTATCCATGTATGTAGGCATGACACAGGTGACCTGCATCACAGTGCAGCATCACGGCACGTCTGTGTATGCATCACAGGTGGTCAGGCATGCACTGGGCACATAGCTGTGTAACTGGCATCGCACCACATTGCCCATCACTTGCCAGCCTAGTTTGTACTGTGATTGACGTGGGCAGTGTGTGTGGGCGGTGGTGCGCATAGCTGGTGCCGCCTGTTTGTGATGCCATGTGCATGTTCACTGTAGGGGTGCATGCCATCACAGGTGCGGGACATGGGTTATATGGCTTGCAGGTTGGGTGGTGTTCAGGGTTGTGGTCAGTCTCAGCCATTGACTGTGTTCCCATTTTCCTAGGCCTCGAGGTACTCAGGAGGATTGAGAGGGTATTGCACCTCACCCAGGTGTCACAGGAGAACCAGGCGATACTGCAGGCCACACAGCGCCATGGTTCCAGGAGGCGGAGGCACAGGATGGGACACCAGCAGGGAAGACGGCAGCCAGCTGAGCCATAGGCCACATTCCCTTCCCACTTCTCCCATCCCTATCACCCTGCCTTCCCTCTCCAGGTTTTTATTCCCTCCCCCTTGAACACCCCTGCCTTTTACCCGTCCCCCCACTTGTACATAGTTTCACCTGTTTATGTTTATATGTTGATCTTTTAAATATACATTTCTATTTTGATACGACTGCTGTGTTGGTCTCTGATTTGCAACTGGCTATGGGTGCTCCGTTGCAGGGGTGTACATGCCATCTGGGCTGATATGGTCCTGGGTATATGTGTGTGTGTGTGTGTGTGTGTGTGTCCATGGGGAGGTATCACCAGCATGGCATTGACTTTCTGTTGGTCTTGCCGTCTGCTGCCACCCACTGCTGGGTGCACAGGGTGGGTCTGGCTGGTATGCTTCTCTGCAGCATGGGGTTGACGTGTGGCAGGGGGGATGCATGGTGTTTCCTGCAGTGCCAGTCACTGCACATGAGCGATGTCTTGGGGTCACGGTGCACGGTGTGCTGTGCGTACGACGGGGGGCTGATGTGCACTGTGGTTGTCAACCCCCTGTGTGTGGCACTCTCTGCCTGCCAGTGGTTGTGCTGGGGTGTCATGGCTCTGCTATGCATTGCTGGCTTGTCCCCATGGGCACGTGGATCATCCATCCCACCCCCAGTGATGCTGTGCTTGGGGTGTGCCGGTGTGGTGTGGGTTCTGAAGTGTGTTCCTGTGCCCATGTGTGGCATGGCTGGCGGTGGGCCCCAGCCTGCCTCCCTGGATGTGCAGTTCCATTGCTCTGGGGGGGGGCTGTGCTTGCGCTATGGCAGCTCTGGAATGCTCAGCTGAGCTTCCATGGTTGCGCCATAGCGCAGCATTTTGGCTCAACTTCTCCTTCCTGGTTGCGCGATGGCGCAGTATGTGCGATATTGAGACGTTGGTTGCTTGCGCAATTTGCTCTGCTCCATGTTTGAATATCGCACCTGTTGCGCATTTGCGCAACTGGTTTGTGCTTGCTCCTGCTGTTGCGCTACTTTTGAGCGCAGTTTGAATATCTGGGCCAATGTACCACTTCTATTAAATCATTATCTAGATAAAGTTTAACTTGAGGAAAATAATCCCTAAATATCATGTTTTTTTTTTTTTTATTTATTTTTAACTCAATGGAGTCACAGTTATATATAAGTTGATTTATTTTTCTCTGGAGACCTATAGTACAAAGAGAGAGAAGAGCACAAGATCATCTGCATATGCCAGTGAATAGCACGGAATATTATTTATTTTAGGAGAGTCCAGGGGCTCTTGAGTCTCAAAATATAATAGAGAATATATATATACAGTATATATATATGCCAAAACACAGCCTTATTTGACACCCTTAGTTGTGTTAAAGTATTCTGATAGAGTTCCCTTATTGTTGTATCTAATGGTGGTGCTGGTATTTCGGAAATCGGAAATGGGATGTCACATATAACAACATATGTCGCTATGCGTCCTCCTCACACTGACTGAAACACCACTGTCTCCTCTATTCTGACCTGGGATGTCTTCATCCTATTGAACTAAGGCTACTTGCTTATGGCTCTATCATTGACAATATGGTCCTTCTACAAATACCTAAATCCCTGGCAGGCCTCTTCCAAAACCTGATAGCTTGCTATGGATTGCGGTCTGCTGACCAGGCCCCTGTTTTCATCCCCAGACAGAGCACCACAAAAGGCGCTCGTGTTTTCACCTGCCATGCCCCCAAATACTGGAACTCCCTTCCACTAGCTTTGCACCAATCACCGTCTCATGCGTCTTTTAAGAAAGGGTTGCATAATTATCTTGATGTTTCCCACAAGTGCTCCTGTTTCAAACCTCCCTAGTTCTTTCCATCCCAGCCTCATCTCTCTTGACATTTTACTGAGCTGCCCTTCTATATGCAATGCACTTCTCCTCTACCTATCTGCCCCACCTCCGACCTTACTTCTCTCTCATCCCCTTCTCGTGTCTCTTACTACTATCACTTACTATGATCCCTCCCCTAAGTTAACTATTCAATCCCTTATTAGCACTAAAATGTTCAATGTCTCATGTTTCTTTTTTCTTCTCCCTCAAAGCAAATTGTGGTGTAATTTTAGTTATTGTACAGCTCCTGTTTTATCTTTTCCTACTCTGTTATTGCAACCTCCTTGTTTTTTAGCTACTTTTTTGCAACCTGCTTGTATGCTATGGTCAACGATTTGTTGTACTTGTATTGGAATGTCTTCCCTGTTATGCTATTGTCAACAATCTTTTGTACCTGTATTGGAATGTCTTCCCTGTAATGTTGTACTGTACCCTCCCGGGTCATGCCTGAAAATAGTCATTGCTATGGCTAGTGCACTTACCGGTAAACAAAAACGAAATAAAAATAACAAATTTGTATACAACAGGTACAGTATATTGGTATTCGAAGGTCAAGAGGAAGACCTTTTTTATCAGAATTCTCCAGATAGCTTCTCCATTCACCTAAACAAAAGCTGCCCTGAAGTCAACAAATAATGCGTATTTTCATTTTCCTGAGATCCCTATATTTTTCTATCAAATGTGCCAGGCAATAGATGTTATCAATGGTTGAGAAGCCTTTGTCTAAAGTCAGATTGGTAACTGGATATTGGGCTTGAAGAAACTATCAAGGCCTGCAGTTTCTCCAGTAGAATTCTTGTTAACATTTTAAAACTGATGTCTAGTAAATTGATCGGATGAAAATTTGTTGGATCGTGATAGGAACCTTTTTGTGTAAGGGTTCTATTATGTTTTTCGCCCAGGAGGATGGAATTCATTTTTGGGCTAGACAAGCATTAAAGAAACAGGTTAAATTCAAGATCCAATAGTTTTTATATTCTTTCTATACCTCAGGAGGTATGGCATCAGGTCCAGGCACCTTGTTATTAGCTAGTTTTAAGATGGCAGCTTCTACTTCTAAGGGTGTGATAACCAATGGATGATATTCATAGTTATTAGGTCACAGGGGTAGTTTCTGCAAGGTTTCATTAGAATCATCCCTAGTGAATAATATTTCAAAATGCTCCACCCACGTTTTCTTCGGGATATACACAACTAAGGATGGTTTAAATTGTTTCACCCCTGTTGCCACCATCTTCCAAAAAGTTTTAGAATCATTTCCCTGTATTGCCTGGAACATATATTCCCATTGTTTTTGTACAAAATCTGTTTTCGAATAAGAAAAAAAAAACATATTATTGTTTCTTGAGTTTATTTAAATAGTTAAAGTTGACTCTAGTGGGATTCCTCTTGGCCATTCTGTTTTCCTCAAGTTATGTTAGGCCCTTTTACGTGATGCGCTGAAACATGTTCTTTCTTTATGTTCCTCATTTCCATCCCTCTAAATTTCTTGACTAATTAGACCATATAGGTATTCCAATTGTCTGCATATCCTGTGCTGATTTATTTCCCTCTGTCCTAGTTACATCTCTAGGAATTTCTGTATTATTTATTTTTCAGCAACTGCATTCCACATTCTAGCTGTAAACACTAATCTACTTTTCCCACTGTTAATGAAGAGATGGGATTATTCAGGGGTTCCTGTTTGTTGGGATTCTTCTGTGTAGCAACCTCTGGACATAGTAGGGCATGATTGTTTTCCAGTCTCATATCAATAATTATTTTTTTGAACAAATCATAACTTTTGGCTGTACACAGTAAATAATCAATAACACTTTGATCAATAGGTGAGAAATAGGTAACATTTCCTACCTGATCCCCCTCAGTACTGCCATTTAAGATGAGAAGATTGTTACGCTCCATAAAATTCTGTAAATTCTTTCCAGATTCATTACACTGTTTATAAAGATTATTCCTCATGCCCAGGTTGCCCAAATATATCTGTGACTGAAGATCTGACAAGTTATCATGGTTAGCTATCTGAGAGTTGAAATCACCAGCAATCAATACTGTATGAGCCTTGATTTTTTTTTGTCATCAGGTCAAGGTCTGTTGAGAGGCTAGTCCATATATCATAGCGTATTGTAGTCTAATATTTAGGGGGAATATAGATGTTTACCAATATAAGAAGGAGAGAGTCCCATTAAAGAGCTACAGTTATAAAATTATGATTCGAAGTGTTCAGATCCAGAACCTTGATTCCCTCCCTTATTCTTACAAAGATAGCCAGCCCCCCTTCAGTCTACCCATTTTTCTTTTGTTTGTTTTGCTTTTTATTGCTGTTAAAGAACTGATTCATATCCCTTTATGTATACCAGATCCTGTGACCATGTTTCCTGGAAAGTTAAAACTTCAAAACCTTTTGAAAAGGATTCCCATGCGGGATCAGAAAGTTTGGATTTCAAGCCTGCTATATTCCATACTATTAGATCTGCATCATTTGTCTGAGCATCAGAGGTGGATAGCAAACTAGTTGAAATGTTTATGTCTGAACATGACTGTCTTCTTTAGTTGGAATTGCATTATCTCTGGTTATCAGGCCTGAGAAGATCTACCACCAGAATGGATGCCCTATCAAATTTGTGGGCCTTATCCAATATCTGTTGAAAGAGATTTGTTGAATTTACAATAAGGTTTATTTGGCTCCCATGTACACTTGACTCTATCAATTCAGTATACCCGCCATTAGTGCTGAGATATACAATGTCAACATTTTATCATTTTCATCATGAATCCTATCTATTCCAGAGATATAAATTATTTTATGAATCTCCTGTCCCCAAGTCCCATCTGAACCTCAATCAAAATTCCACCTTAACTCAGATAGAATATTACAAAAATCAAAGAAATTGGAGTGTCAGTGAAGATTCTGTGTAATTATGGACCTTTTTACTAATTGTTAACCAAGTGGTTGCAACAGAGATGCCTAAATCAAGGTAAGTAATCCTTTGTTACTTAGCCCATATTATTTTGGCAATGTCCATATTCTAAACCACAATGTAAACCAGTCGTGAGGTGTGCCGTGTCTCTCTATACTGTATATGGCTTTAATATTTTCTGCAGCTTAAGGGATTCCTAACTCTGCCCTGAACAAATGAATATGTTCTGCAAGTGTTTCCTGAGACTCATAGGATTTTAGGTATAGACCCTCCAATCTAAAAACTACCTCCTGTCCATTAAGTATAATAGAGTTCTGATTTTCTTCTTTTATTCTCACTTTTGGTTGCAAAGTATATAAATTGTTAATTGGTAATTTTGGGCTCACCATGGGGCCCTCCTTATTTATATTAATTATTCTATCAGCTCAAGCTTCTTTGTTATTCTGAGAGGATTTTCCCGGTTGTTTATTTTGATTGTTATGCTCTTCTGTTTCAGAATTCAAACATAATTGGGGTAAGGTCATGCACCTGAGAAAGCAAAACCCAGGGGTAAAGTACACTTGGATGGGCACCAATTGGAAGTGACAAAGACGGAAAGGCTCCTAGGTGTACTCATCACCAATTACTTCAAAGTCACAAAACGATGTGAAAAAGCTGCGAAGAGAGCAAGTGGCATCCTTGGAAGTATAGGTAGGGACATTACAAGCAGAAAGCAAGAGGTAATCATGCCACTGTACAGATCCTTGGTAAGGCCACACCTGGAGTACTGTGTCCAGTTCTAGAGGTCACACCTGAAAAAGGACATAGATTAGAGGTAGTGCAGAAAAGGGCTACTAAAATGGTGCAAGGGCTGCACCATGAGACATACGAAACTAGGCTCAAGGTACTAAAATTGTACTCACTAGAACAGAGAAGAAACTGAGGAGACATGATAGAAACGTTCAAATACATCAAGGGAATAAACAAGACGGAGAATCTCTTCCAAGTAAACAAAAGAACTCAGACACGGGGGCACAACTTGCATCTGGTGGGAGGCAAGTTCAGTAGCAACTATAGAAAGTATTTCTTCACAGAGAGGGTGATAGACCCATGGAACAGCCTGCCAGCACAGGTGGTGGCAGCTAAGACAGTAAGAGAATTTAAACTAGCGTGGGACAGATAGTCTGGACACCTTGGCTTGAACAATTAAAGGGAGGGGGGTAGCCACCTTGGGCAGACTAGGTGGATCAAATTGTCCCCATCTGCCGACACCATTCTTATGTTCTTACGTTTATCCACTTTATTGGCTATAGTTATTTCTGGTATAATAGGAATAGGTTGTACAAACTTATGTTTCAAACATATCTTAGTTGATTCTGTAAAGTGTGGCTTTCCCTTATTTTTCCTATTTTTCTCTTTCCTCTGTCCTTTTGTTTCCTTTCTTGTTGATATCCTTTGGGGTCTCTGGGATGTAAATGGAAGAAAAGGACAATTTATGAGCCTTCCGAGTGTGCTCTTTCCTTTCTAAGGACTCCAGTTTTATAGATAGGTCCCTTGTTTGTTCAATTATCATTTTAGCAATCCCATCTAAACAATGTTTTAAATCATTAAAAGCCTCACGGAGCACTATATTGGCCATGACTGGATGGGCCAAGACTTTAATAGTGTACTTGGACAAGATGTCCGGGCATCATGCTAGAAAATTTGGGTCTAGCTCAATGTTTTCTACTTCCCTATTTAGTTTTTCAAAAACTGTGTTAGGAGAACCTGCTAGGATAGCTTGTTCCTGGGCCTTAGAAGGGGGTGATCTAGAGGTAAAGGAATAGTCCAAAGGACTAAAAAAATCTGGTTAAGTTGCATGTTTCAAGGATTCCCCTAAAGCTGTAGCTTCATCGAGGGTATTCTTTTCTTGGGAATTACAGTCTTTCTCAATAGTTCCATCTCTATCCCCTTCCTCCCCTCATCCCCCTTTTAAGGAACCAGATTGAAGTCTTCATTTAATTGGGGAAAAATTATCTGTAATCATCTCTTTTTTGATAGACTATCTCTGACTTTTTTTTTTCTTTTTGGTTTTCCTTTTTTGATTTAGGATTTTTAAGGGGCACTTTGATTTTATTTCCTTTGTTACTGAGTCAGATACTGTACCAGCCCATTTTTTTTCTGTTCTACCTAGCCTTGGTGGATGGGGGAGAAGTTGGAGGTGGGATCACCCTTTTCCCATTTTTCCCTAAAAGGGGCATTTTTAACTTTAAACCATTAGATATATTAAGTTCTGATATCTTAACCCCCTTATGGGCACCATCACAGGAGGTAGATTTGGTTGTTTCAACCAGAGTAGAGGAGGTCGGTATTAAGTCGTCAGTGAATACACTGCCGTTCTTCTTAGGCCCATTTTTCACTATTATTTTCCCACTTGCGGTACACATTTTATCCAGAGTTATAAATAAATACATTCAAAACAGATAGTTTTCAACAATATTAAATTCCAGTAGGAAGAAACCCCAATGGAACCGGTTCTTTAACTGCTGAACTATATATAGATAGTGTAATAATGTAATAAACACTATATTGCTAATGTAAACTAAGAAGCTAAGAATAAGCAATAGTACAAACCATAACATTTTTAACAGTGAAGATGGCAATATGGAAAGCAATTATTTTTGTCCCAAGTAGGTTACCCCAAGAGCTTCTGTCCTGTTCCAGGGACTAGACTGTAATTGCTTGAAGGGCATACACTGTCATTATTTAGGTCTTCTTTTTCTGGAGATTCAATTATTACAGCCACTGTTAAGTTCTTGTATTCCTCTCCTACTGGAGTTTCAGGATAAGTTCTCAGGAATTTAAGGAAAAATCAGTTCCGGCCTCCAAATATTTCCTAAGGATTTCCCTTTTATGGTTCCCAGCTTTATAAGCACAAAGTCAGTGATAGCAAGTCCACAGTGTTTCCCCACAAAGGCGTCTGTCAGTATCTTAACTAAAGGGGTCAAAATGAGATCACGGGACCAATTTTCAAAGATCCCTTAGAGAGATGCAACTTGCATTGCTTTAAGGGTTGCGGCAAATCCCAGTTGCACCAGGTACTTTGTGCCAAATTTTATAATCTGCAGGGTCCCTACACCAAACTCCCAGGTTTGCCACAGACCGCAAGAAAGATACACCAAAGAGTTGGCCACATCTGAGGGATTTGCTGTAGGTATGCGGTCACCCCTACCCACCAACCGCAACACTAGAGGGGCCAGGATGGTGGTGGGGGTGAAGAAATACGGTGCCAGGAGGAGCCCTGGGGCACAGGGGCAAGTAAGAAGGTAGTGGGGGTGTCGGGGAACAGATAAGCAGGAGAGTCAGCCATGTGGCATGCAGCCATGTGCCATTGTAATTTGCCAAAATAAAATGTATATTACAGTGGTGCCCCTATTGTACCATAACTGTTCCGATGGTCTAGCGCCCCCCAGTCACACTATGCACAAATGTCCCCAGTCCCATAATGACCCCCAACGATCCCCGATCCTCCCCATATACGTAGTTAAAAGTGCCCCTGTGCTCTAGTGCCCCACAGTCCCCGATCACACAAGCATTACAAAACTAATCCCTGGTGGTCTACTGGCCCCCCCACCTCCCTCCCATCAGGCATTGCCAAACCACCTCTCCCATCATTCCCTGCTCTGATCATGTGACCCGGCACTGCCCTCTGCACACCATCATGGCCAGCGCAGAGATTCAATGACACTATGCGCATGTATACGATGCGCACATGCGCATTCTGCGGCTGGCGTAGTGGTGTGTGGAGGGCAGGTACCAATCTGGGATCGAGCAGGTGAACAGGGTGGTTTTGGCAATGCCTGACAGGGGTGGGTCGGGGTCCACTACACCACAGGGGCACTTATAACTATGTACATGGGGAGGATCTGGGATCATTGGGTGGCACTACAGGACTGGAGACATTTGTGCACAGTGTGACTAGGGGGTGCTTGACTATCAGGACAGTTACGGTACAGTAGGGGCACTAGTGTAATATACATTTTATTTTGGCAAATTACAACGGCACAAGGCTGCATACCACATGGCTGACTCTCCTGCCCATCTGCTCCCCTACACCCCCACTGCCTCCTCCCAAATGTCTTTGTGTGCCCCTACTGTTCCCTGCACTACTCCATCCCATGGGCACAACCACTTAGACCTCCTTCTGGCTGGTCTAAGTGGTGCCCCTTGCTGTGTCCATGGCAGGGTTTTGAAAATACTAAAAAAGGGGATATTGTAGCCCTGCCATGGCACAAGCCCCCTTGTGACCAGGTGCACCTGCTGGTTGGCACAATCTGTGGCACAAGGAGGCTTTGGCACAGCTGCATCTGGAGTGGCCGCAGGCTGCTTTTCAAAATTGTGTTTGATGTAAGCTGTGACACAAGTCACCTCTTGCATAAAACTCTTTGGACACAGATCCCTTGTGTCCTTAAACCCTTTGAAAATCGGGCCCCACATCTTCGTCTAAAATCAAAAAAAGACAAATTTGGGATCAAGTATATAATATTTACTGAATTAATAAAATAGCCTTAATTACCTCAGGTTTTCACTGAAAAAGTTTCATTTTAAACTGCTACTTATTGTGAATGTGTTATGTGATAACTGCAAAACATAAAATCAAATAAAATATCAGAGTTAAAAAGGCTGACACCAATTACTAAGGCAGCCCCCTTTCCCCATTACGTAGGAGTGGCCAGCCTATACAATAAGGATATACATGATTAATTTTCCTAAGCAGTGACATTTTAAAGTTGCTGATTAAATAGTGTTCAGTTACCAATTTTATTTTTTTTCCATATTTATAGTTTTCAGGTTTAAGCAGCTTCAGCTCTTCCGACGTCCTGTTTTGGTATCTATGAGGGTAATAAAAATGTCAGCCAACCCCAAAAAAGGATAACCCCTAAAAAGATCTCAATAGTAAAAAAGCATACATAAAAAAAACCCCACCAAGCTGTTTTAAAAATGTCCTAAAAGCGTACCTGCTGTTCTCTCTGAGCTCGTTCCCCACTGGAGTTCTTGCTGATCCTCAGAGAGACGCCAGCACCTTAAGTAACAAAAAAAATCACATGGCATGCATGGCGCAAAGTTTAAATCTTAAACTACAATAATATACTATTAATTTGTTATAAAAATGGGGTTAGAACCTTCAAATATTAGTGTGTATGCTCCGCAGATCAACCCTTTTTGAATGGAAACCGTGGGGAAAGAACATCCAAATGATCAACCACTGATAGTTTAAACTACCCCTTGTACTGTCAGCACTAATATCCTCTAGCTGCAAATAAAATTACAACTATCAAAATGACATATTTAAAAGTAGCAAACTACAAGCACACATTGGAAGGTAAGAGAGGTGAAAGAGGTTAAAAAGTAAACAGAAGTGGGGGGGGGGAGAGGAAGATGGAGCCCCGTCATCGGCACTGCACAGTCCGTAAGTTCTTCCACCCTCCGAGCCCTAATGAGCTGGCATTGAATTTCCTAGGCCGGCAAAGCAAATTTTCAGCAGAGATTCAGTGGACAGTGAATCAGCAGTCAGGGGTTCCTGCAGTTACCACTCCCAATAGTGAGACTTTGCTTCTTGAATTCTCCAGTGTCTCCTTCTCTCAGCTGATTCTAAACCCTCCTGATGCTGGTCCTCTTGGTTGTTTTGAGCCACTAAAAGGTTCAGAGTAGACCTGGACTGTAGCACCCCCCCGCCAAAAGAGCTCTCCACTTTCCCTCAGTCCACTTGAGGACTTCCAGTGGTAAAGAAATATGCCTCCTGTCGGAAAAAAGCTGAAAGGCCAGAGTGACTCTACACTCCAAGAAGTAAGACACAAGTCAGAAAGGCTATGTTATTGAGGCAAAGTACAGTTACGTAAGAACTTACCATAACAGTAGATCTTCAAGAGGAGCTCTTGCAGCAGGCTATAACCATTAGGACTAACACTGCAGGCCTTAGGACCCATTGGAAAAATCTTAGCTAGCAGTACCAGCAGGACCGCCCCCTGACGTCGGCTCCACCCTGAAGTCGGCCATGCTACATAAGGGGGTGGACCCCAGCTCCACCTCAGTTTCCCCACCAAGACCCGCAAATGGACCCCAGTGAGTGAACAAAGCAAAGCCTGTTGATGATGTGTGAAAAACCTCACCAGGGGATGGAGGGCGGGAAAGCAGCGCCTGCTTCAAGAGCTCCTCTCGAAGATCTACTGTTACAGTAAGTTCTTACGTAACTGTACTATCTTACTTCAAGTGGGAGCTCTTGCAGCAGGTTACAACCATTAGGACTGAATCCAAAGCAGTCCCGTGCCAAGGAGGTGCCTAACCCCGGGAGGAGGAAGGATGGAATAATGCTGATAACACAACAAATCAGGACAGGAGTCCCTGAAGGACTGCCAAGCCAAAACCGGCACGGCATTTGGAGGCAATGTCCAGGCTGTAGTCCTTCACAAATGTGTGCACTGAATTCCAGGTGGCTACCGCACAGATGTCTCTGATGGAGATATTTTTAAGGCAGAAAAGGAAGCCGAAATTCCCCTGCTGGACTGACCCCTAACTGGGCCCAGAAGAGGTTTGTTGTGCTTCTCATAACAAAACACAATATAGTGGACAAGCCACTTAGAAATAGACTGTTTAGAGACTGGTTTACCCAAGTGTTGTGGTGCGAAGGCCACAAACAGTTGCTCTGATTTACTGTGTGTAGCTGTGTGCTTGAGGTAGTACCTCAGCGCCCTGTGAACGTCCAGTGTGTGTAAGAGAGCTTCTCCCCCATTAGAAGGGGAAGAAAAATAAATTGGAAGGTCAACCGATTGGTTGAAGGTCAACTCCGAGACCACTTTAGGAAGGAACTTAGGATTTGTTCTAAGGGAGACCCTTTCCCTGTGAAAAAACAAATAAGGCTCTTTACACATCAGAGCTTGGAGCTTGGAAATTCTTCGAGCTGAAGTAACAGCAACTAAGAAACATACCTTCCAGGAAAGGTAACACAGCTCACAATCAGCTGCTGGTTCAAAGGGGGGGGGAGAGTGAGCTTCTCCAACACAAACAGGAGGTCCCAGGGAGAGATAGGATCCCTAATGGGAGGTCTCATATGCAGAATACCCCGTAAGAAGGTGTGGGCCACGTCCACTTGGGCTAAGGTTCTATCCCCCAAGAGGACATGATATGCAGAAATGGCCCACATGTGCACCTTTATGGAAGAGTAGCTCAATCAAGCCTTGTTGGTATAAGGAGAGGAGATACTGTAATGCTGAGTTCACCGGGCAGGTAAGGGCATCCAGATGGTGCGATGAAGCTCATAAACAAAAACGCTTCCACTTCATAGCATAAGTGGAGAAAGTAGAGGGCTTTCTCGCTGAGACGAGGACGTCCGCCACCTCTTGGGAGACCCCATACCTGGATTTGGCTACATCTGCAGGAGCCAAACATAAAGGTGCAGAGATCTGAGATCTGGATGGACCAGCTTGCCCTGATTCTGGGACAGCAACTGTGAGCATATTGGCAGCGGAATTGGAGGCTCCGAGGACAAATAGTAGGAACCAAATCTGCCGAGGCCACAATGGGGCGATTAGAATCATCCGAGCCCCCTCGGCCTGTACCTTCAATAGTACCCTCTGAATGAGATGGAAGGGAAGGAAGGTGTAAAGAAACCTCCCTGCCCAACAAAGGGACAACGTGTCTGGCCAGAAAGCACCAGACACGTGCTCTCACGAGCAGAAAATTGGCAGTTTAGCATTGCGTGGGGACACAAAGAGGTCCAGCTCTGGACGACCACATGTGTCAAAGAGCTGGTCCGCTACTGATTGTAGTAACTCCCACTCATGCGCCTTGCACTGAGACCTGCTTAGGCTGTCTGCCAAAGTTGTTTTGAATGCCTGGGACATGCTCTGTGGACAGATAAATGTGACGCTCCAGTGCCAGTACCAGACTCTTATCGTCTCCCTGCATAGGGGGTAGGAGCACATTCCCCCTTGCTTGTTGATGTAAAAGACCATTTTGTCCATCTGAACTAGGAGAGAGCCTGGGACAAGGTCCTCTTGGAAGGCATTCAGTGCATTGAGGACCTCTCGCATTTCCAGGACATTGATGTGGAGGTCGCGCTCCTCTGGGGTCCAGACCCCTTGTGTTTGGTGGGCCCCTAGGTGCACCCCCCCATCCCAAATCAGACACATCTGTCATTAGGGTCTGATTTGGGGGCTCCTGACGGAAGGGGACCTGTTTTTCTAGATTGAGAGGGTCCAGCCACCAAAGTAGAGTCCTCTTGACCAGCTCTGCGACCCTGACCGTGTGGTCTAGGTCGTCGGAGCATTGATCCCACTGCACCCTGAGCATCCACTGTGGGATCCTCATGTGGAGGCAGGCCAAGGGAGTGACAGGGATGGTCGCCGCCATGTGCCCCAGAAGTCTAAGGAAGGTCCTGGACTGGACCTGAGGGGTTACTAGGACCGATCCTGCTATCTCCCGCAGGTGATCTCCCTTCTCTTGAGGAAGAAAGGCCATGCCCTGGACTGAATCCAGTACCACCCCTATAAAGATGAGTCTTTGGCTGGGCTCCGGGGAAGACTTTGTAAGGTTCAGGTTGATCCCCACCTCTCAGAACAGAGTATAGGTGTCTCAGAGAGCCTGAAGAAGGCACATCCTTAACGGGGCCACAAGCAGCCAATTGTCGAGGTAAGGGAAGACGTAATGTCCCTGGTGACTTAGAGCCGCAGCTACTATTGCCAGACATTTGGTGAAGACTCGAGGAGCGGAGAAGAGGCCGAATGGAAGAACCCGAAACTGATAATGCTCCCCCCGGAAGTGGAACCTCAGGTACTTCCTGTGAGGGGGAAAGACCCCAATGTGCATGTACACATCTGCATGTCTAAGAAGCAGAGCCAGTCTCCCTGGTGCAGCAGAGGAATAAGACCTGGAAGGGTCACCATCCTGAATCTTCGGTACTCTATATAGTTGTTTAAGGAGCTGAGGTCCAGGATGGTCTGAAGATCTTGCGTCTTTTTTGGAACCAGGAAAAAGTGGGAGTAATACCCGTTTCCCCGCTGCTACAGAAAAACTGGTTCTATTACACTTTTTTGCAAGAGGGCCTGAATCTCTCATTCTAAAAGGAGTAGGTGAGAAGAAGGATATCTTGAGGACCTTGGTGGAGTGCCTGGGGGTAATTTCGGTGAACTCCAGCATTTGTCCCCTCCTTACAATGTCCAGGACCTACTGGTCCGCTGTAATGGAGCTCCTACCCTTCAGATGAAGGGAGAAGCAACCTGCTACTGCCTCCCCTGGTACCTCCGGAGGAGGAGGAGGGGTCAGGAGGAAGTCATTGGGCGGAGCCAGGAGTGGGCAGAGAGGCTTCGGAGGTCTTTGGGCCTCGAAAACGAGTGCCTCCAGGGTGCTGGTTTCTGGCTTTCCTTTTGAAGCCACCTCTCTGCCCCTGTTGACTGCCATGGGCTTTCTGGCCTGAGGGCTTATGAAAGGGCCGGCATCCAACATGCTTCTGGTCCACTCTGTACATTTCTTGGATGGACGAGATCGATTTGCCTGACTCCTGAAGACGGGAGATAAGAGCTTCCATCTCCTGCCCAAAAATGACAGAACCCTGGAATGGGAGGTCCCGTATTCCGGACTGCAGATCCTGCTGAAAACCTGAGACTTTCATTTATTTATTTAAGAGTTTTAACAGGAGAGCATACTGAGCGGGTTACCACTCGATTCCAGATACGTCCTGGGGGGAAGGAACAAGTGGAACATACAAATCATAAGCACAAAGTAGAGTGTACATGAATGCAATTGCATTTGCAATACAGTAGAGGAAGACTGTACATGTTACAGTTACACTATAGAGAGTTGTTAATGAGACCACAAGGGGAGTAACTGGAGCATACAAGTAATAAACACGAAGTGGAAGCACATGAATGCAGATACATATTACAAACATTAGGAGAAATAGTGCATGTGACTATTAACAATATGCAGTATTAGCTATGAATCAAGCAACGAGGAAAAATACAGAGTTTATTCACGGATCAGATAGAGGACTGCATCTGTAACCCCTACAATTTGCTCTACATAACATGAAAGCTATGCAGGGATGGTGTGCTATGAGTACAACAGGAGGGCCTAAATATGAGTAGGGGACTTGAGGTTTCAGCTCCTAGATGGCCCTATGTGCAAGCGCATATTGAGGAGAAGGGTGCCTTGAGGAGGTGATTTAGGTGCGACGTGTTAGCGAAGTCATGAATGCCTGCTGTGAGTGCATTCCAAAGTTTAGGCATGAGGTGTCTGAATGCTGCTTGGCCCCTTGAAGTGGCCATTCATGGAACATATAGGAGCCGGGAGCTACCACTCCTGAGGGAGTAGGTGGGCTGTGGTGGGACTGAGAGGGCAGATTTAGGGTAGGGGGGAAGGGACTGTGACCAGAATTTCACTGTGGATGTGTCTACGAACGTGGAGCGATGTTAGATCGAGGGAGCTGTAGAGGTTGCAGTGATGTGTCAAAATTGGGCAGTCAAGGGCAAAGTGACAGAAGGAGAGGTAGAGAGGGTCAAGGCTGGCTAGGGCTGACTTGGGAGCAGCGCTGTATACCGTATCCCCGTATTCTAGTATCGGGAGGATCATGTTTTGGACAATTACCTTGCGGGTTGACAGAGGTAAGCTACCCTTGTTCCGATATAAGGCTCCTAGTTTTGGGCACAGCTTTTTGTGGATCAAGTCGATGTGAGTGGAAAAGTCAAGGTGCTGATTGAGCCAGACTCCAAGGTATTTGAAGGAGGTGCAGGTCTCTAGAGGAGTTCCCTCAATGGTGAAGAAAGTGGGGGTAGAAAGGAGTCTGGAGAGCCTTTGCCTTGTCCCAAATGTTAGGGAGACAGTTTTCTTGGGGTTAAGAAAAAGTTGGTTTGAGCGAAACCAATGCTGTACCACATTAAAATCTTGTTGGAGAGTAGAGGCCACTTCATAGGGGGAGGGGTCTGTTGTGTATAGTACAGTATCATCAGCGTACAGGTGTATGAACGTGTGACTGCAGACTGAGGGAAGTTCACTTAGGAAAACTGAGAAGAGTAACGGGCCGAGGGGTTTCCCCTCTCAACCAGGCATGGTGCTGGAGACCGACACCTGATGCTGATGCTCCAGCCGCCATATCTGCATTATCGTGCGAGGCATGAAGGACATGCTTGCCTACGTCTGAGACTGATTTCAATATATCTAGAAGCTCCATTTTCTGCGTGGAGTCTAGCAAGGTATTGGCTAGCTCCTGTCCCCTTTCCCACAGTGCATTCTGGTACTGGACCATATGCATGAGGAAGTTCAGAGATCTGATGGAGCAAGTGGAGGCAGAACACACTTTCTTGCCAACCTGGTCCAAATAACTGGATTCCAGGTCAGGAGGCTGTGAGCTGAGGTGCTTGGGTGCTTGGACTTGTCGTGGGCAGTCATGATGACCGTGGAGTCCGCATGAGGGTGTTCCACCAGGAAAGACTCATCCCTCGGGGCCCTGTACAGCCTGTCCGATTTTTGTGGGAATGGCCAGGATGGACGCTGGATGCTTCCAAGTTATCCTGGTCAGGGCTTGAAAGGTGTCTACCAAAGGAGGAACCACCAGAGGCTTGGGCTCCTTTTGCCTCAGGTAACGGGCCAGTTGTCAGCATTCCGGATCCAAGTCCTCCGTCTCCCATTCATTGGAGGCCTGGATATGCCTCTTGACATCCATAAAAGTTGGATCATCAGGAGGTGAGCGGGGTTGGTCCTTCTCCCCAGGGGAATCCCCTACCCCTGAAAAGGATGAGGAGGATGAAGAGGACAACCTGCTACTAGGCTGCAAAGAGTCTGAGCTGCGTCTAGGACTTCCCCTACTCAAACGTCAGTGGCTATCTGACCAACGTCGGTCCAGAGACCAACGTCGGCTACGGGACCGACAACAGGGCAAAGGCCAATGCCTCTCTGGGGACTGGCATCGGGAATGGGAGCAAGCCTACCTAGAGGTAGATCTGTGGTGGCAGCAGGATCTGCTCCTGGGCTGAGACTGGAACCATCGACGGCTGTCCGCTCTAGAAGGGTGTCGACGGTGGTCCTCAGATCGGGATCAGAAACAAGCCTTTGAAGGAGGGTGAGGTAGCGGCCGCTCAGGGGTATTCTTCGGCAAAGGAGCAAGGAGGCCCTCGGGCTCACGGTTGTCCAGCCAATTGGGAACCGGTGTCGGGTCCGGCTTCCGTGGAGTGCCATCCTTTTTCAGTTGGCTCCACCAGAAGGAGAAGAGCTCCTGCAGCTCCTCCTTGTTGAATGTAGCCGCTGCCATCCTTAATAAGGGAATCAGCGAAGCCGGAGTACCTGGCAGGGCATGGATGGGGGAGTCCTCAGAGGAGCCCTGCGGGGTGGAAGACCTCGGGGTTGGTAGTGAAACTTTCGGTGCCCCTCCCAGGAGTGTCTTCCCCATTTCTACCAGCGTCAGTACTTTGGCGGCGTCGGTTTAACAGGAGGTGGCACGGGGCATCCTTGTTACCCGGTGGCTTGCCTGAACCAGGCAAAGCTAGGACCTTCTTCGGCAGGGCCAAGGCTTGTGCTGAAGAGGACTTGGTGGTCACCCGCAGCAGCGCCACCTTGGGTTTGGATTTCTCACCTGAAGCTCCCGCCTTGACCAGCGCCGGGTTTTTGGCAGGAGGGCTCAGCTTCTTGGGGTCCTTCTTGTAAGGACACTTCTGGTGATTTCCCAAGCCAGAGGAAGAAGAGGCTTTCTTGGGGGGAGAGCATGAGTCGAACTGATGGTGGGACCGGCTAAGGTCCTTGTCCCGAGACTGCTCACGGGCCTTGTCCCAGTGCTTTCCCTTATCCCCTGAGGTGTGCAGGACATCCATTTGCTGTTCTAAGAGGTGGGCTTTAAGGGCCTTCAGGCGTCTAATGCGAGTTCTGCTGGTGAAGCCTCTGCAAAGCTTGCATGCAGCATTGTCGTGGTCTGGTCCCAGGCAAAAGAAGCACTTTGCATGGCCGTCCTTCGAGAGGATCTGACTGCCACAATCACACTTGTTCCTCTTCGGCCCGGAGGAGGAGACCAACAACGGAGAAGGCATACACCAGGTGTGAACTTAAAATGAGAGAAGGGTGAGAAAAAAATGGTAGAATCCAAAGAAAAACTTCTTATTTTTGCTGGAACTGCTGGAAGAAAGCACCAAAACTTTCCCAACATGAGCGGGTCACGGCGGGAAAAGAACTGAGGTGGAGCCGGGGTCCACCCCCTTATGTAGCGTGGCCGATGTCGGGGTGGAGCCGACGTCAGGGGGTGGTCCCTGCTGGGTACTGCTAGCTAAGATTTTTCCGGTGGGTCCTAAGGCCTGCGGCATTAGTCTTAATGGTTATAGCCTGCTGCAAGAGCTCCCACTCAAAGTAAGAACGGTGGCTTACCTTTTCATTTTTACAATGAAAGCATTAACATAGCCCTGCTCCTCCAGCTCCTCCATAGCTTGCATAGTGTGCAGCCTCTATCTTGAATTCTGCCAGGAAACTGGTGCTCTGTCGATGTTTGTGTTGTAATGCAGGAAGGTAGTCATTCTCATACTACACCCTACTGTCCTGAAAGTAGAGCTGTAGTTTTAATACTTTTGTATTAATAATAGTTGTAATAATTGTTTTAATAATAGTTTTGGCTTTTAGTAACAAGTTTTATTTCACCATATATCAGAGAAAGTGGATTATAATGGACCAGTGTTGAGCACTGGGTCCAGAGGAGTTGGGCCCAAGTACTCTATAGGCACTTTCTATATCTAGCTGGTAGTCTATTGGTAAGAAAATGCTACAGTACCTTTAAGAAAGTCACTTCAAATAAAGCTGTAAATGTCCGCTCCTTCCCCAACCCTCTGCTAAGCCTTAAACAGAAAAGGCCCACAACTACTCTCCAAGAGTCTTTCCTGAACAGGCCTTATTTAGGCCCACAACTCCTCTCCAAGTGTTTATTTTCCTGAAACAAGCCTTACTCTAGGCCCACAAACATTCTCCAGGTGTTTATTTTCCTGAAACAAGCCTTATTCTAGGTCCACAAATACTCTCCAAGCATTTATTTTCTTGAAACGTGCTTTATTCTAGGCCCACAAGTACTAAGTATTTATTTTCCAGAAATATGCCATTTCTAGGCCCACAACTACTCTCCAAGGCCCAGATATTCAAAAGAGTTGAGCCATGCGCAACAGGGGTCAGCTCATGCAAGTCCCACCAGCCATTCTCATGAGCATTCAGCAGGAGGCAGTTGCGCCTCCAAATCATGCTGAGCAACAGCGCAATGATAATGAAGGCATGCGCAACTGAAGAGGGAGGAACCATGCACAAATGGCACAGTGCGATATTCAACAACTTGCGCCATGCACAATAGGGGAGCAAGCGGAAGTTGGGCCATAGCGGAAATGAGCCAAAATAAAAAGAAGCAAGGGAGAGGCACAAGAACTCTACAGGGAAGGCACATGAGGCAGAACTCTAGCCACACAGATAGGGCAGGAGAGACACACAGGGCAGGCCAGGGAAAGGGCACCCTGAACACAGAGGCACAGGGAAGGTGTGGGGAGCCACAGCCAGTGCAGAAGGGGGAAGTGCCACACAGCACAGAGGCCACCACAGGCAGGTGTTCCTGGTGCAGGGGAAGTAGCAGTGAGGACAGCGGCGGGAATACAGTAACAGCTGCCAGGGAGGGTGAACACAAGCCAGGGACATGGCCAGTGCCACCTTCCAGATGGAGGCCGTTATGAGGGGGGTGAGAGGCGGGCGGCAGGGGGCGTGGCCGTGGAAGAGACCCCATTCGGTATGCCCCAACAGGCAATACCGAGCCCGCACCAGCTTCGAGCTATACAGCGATACTGAGACTGTGGGCCAGTACCGCCTGAATAGGGCAATTCTGAGGCAGCTCTGTGAGCTGTGCAGTGATGTGATGCAGGCACCCATACGACAGAGCCACGCCCTGTCAGTGGAGACTAAAGTAACAGCTTACACGTGCTTGCTCGCCACGGGTACCTTCCAGAGACCAACCGGGGACACCACAGGTATAACCCAGTCGGCCACGTCACGCCACCTCACCCAATTCCTTAGCACACTGCTGCCACATGCTGCGGAGTACATCCATTTCCCCAGCACACCAGCGGAGCGCACAGCAAACACACAGGAGTTCCACAGGGTAGCACATATGCCTGGCGTGCTAGGGGCAATAGACTACACCCATGTGGCCATACGCACACCACCTGGCCCCAAGGGGGCCGCATACATAAATCGCAAGGGCTATGCCAGCATCAACTGCCAGGTGGTGTGCGATGCCAGGGCGCATAATCAATGTCTGTTCCACGCACCTGGGGAGCACACGATGCCTTCATCTGGCACCAGCCGCACTGTGCCACAGATTTGAGAGTGGGGATATTCCACTGGCCACCTAGTGGGTGAGTATCGCAAACCACATGGACAATCATAGGGCCTGGGGGCATGGCCAGAGGTGACATGAGTAGTGGCCTACATGGCCCGGGGCAGGGCGATGCTGATCACCAAACTAACATCCACCCTCTACACACAGGTGACAGTGGATACCCACTCCACCCCTGGCTGCTCACACCCTACTGGCGTCCCACGAGCCCATCGCAGCAACGCTACAATGAGGCACATGCCACCACATGTAATGTCATCGAGTGGGTGTTCGGGATGCTGAAGGCACGTTTCCATTGCCTGGATACCTCCAGCGGTGCCCTACAGTATAGCCCCTCAAAGGCCTGTGGGCTATTCCTGGCCTGTTGCATCCTGCACAACATGGCCAATGAATGTGGGATAGCCGTACAGGTCAAAGAGGGGGACAACGATGGGGGACGATGGGGACCATTGACGATTTTGATGGGCAGCCCCCCCCCTTGGGCGACGGGACCCCCGACTGATCCGGCTGGCACAGCTGCACCGGGACACCATCACGGAGGAGCACTTCAGCCAACCTAGGTAAGTCATGGGGCCATGTGCAGCCAACAGTGGCTAAGGCACAACCCACAAACATGCATGGACACACACCAGGGGTGCATGCCATCAAGGGAAGTGGCAGGGCACAGAAGCACACACACAACCAGGGATGGGTGAGGACTAACATGCCACGTGGATGGACACACGCACACACACACACACAACGCACCAAACTTGCACAGACGGCAGGAGGTACACCGATCCAGAACACCAACCCTAGCCTCACACATGTCCACAGACCACCACGCCCACTGCCTGTCCATGTGCATGTGTCAGATGCTGAGCACCATTGCACATTGGTGTACAGCGCAATGCAGGCATCATCTTTCACCTAACTGCGGACAGCAGTCGGGAGGGTGTGCAGGTGGACTGTGTGCCTCGCGGCAGGGCCGGTACCACCGCACCGCCCACTGAAAGACACAATGCACAGGGCAGCACCAGACAGTAGCCATGCTGGGAGACAGGTCAGTCACGTGACACAGTGCCCCGCCGCCACAGATGCATGGGCGCCCCGCCGGACCCACCAGCACTGACAGGCTGACCACTGGCCTCATGGGTGGCACGATGGTCCCTAGGGTTCCACTGCATGAACACGACCGTGCTCGCGCAGGGGTCTGCAGCACACCGAACATGCCTGCACCAGGAGTGCTCGGGATGCCCACAGCTGAACCCGGTGTCAACAGGGAGGGAGTCACACGACACCGGGAATGGGGGTGGACAGTGCACTGCATGGTGTCTGTGACGCATGGGCACCTGACTGTGTGCCCATTGTGGCCATGACAGCAGTGAATGCTTGTGCATGCCTGTCAATGGCAGCGGTCACATCCTCCCGCAACCGGTCCATCCCTGCCAGGATCAGAGCGATGTCCCTGCTGCGACGCTCCTCTGCCCACTCCAGAGCCATACGCAGTGCATCCACCGACGTCACAAGCTGCATCTGCTGCTGGACTGATGCTTGCAGTAGGTGGGTGTACTCGTCCAAGAGGTCACTGCCTCGTCAGCATCCTGTCCCTCTGGGTGTCCGTGGCCCTGATGCTCAGCACCCCTTGAGGGTGAGCGCTGCGCACCAGGACCAGGTCTGGGCATGTCCACAGGCAGTGTACAGACGCCGCCGCTGAACCCTGTACCCCCAAGCCCATTGGCCAACTGCTGATGCTGCCTCTCCGGCTGCCGCTCCCCAGGGCTCAGTGGTGCTGCCGCAGTGGCCGCAACAGTCCCACTGTCCTGAACAAACACCAGTGCTGCCCCACTGGTGCTGACAGGCACAGGCTGGGACTGTGATGACACGCGGGCCTCCACGACAGCACCACCCACAGCCATGGCCACGATGTGTCCTGCTGTGTGGCCATCCCGTGGCACACACATGTCACTGCCCATGACGTTAGCGACATCATCGATGATGGACTCGGCACCGGCCCCAGTCACAGCATGCTGGCATCCGTGGATGCCGGCACGCTGGGACACAGGCAGGGCTTCCTCCACACCTGTTACAACAACATCAGTGTGGACAGCCAGGCGGCCCCACTGTCGCACTGATCCACGTATACCTGTGGAAGTGGATGGGCCCTCCTCCATCTCCAGCTGACTGTCCTCAGTGGACAGGCCCACCACCGCTGACCCATGCAGACGCTCAGGATATGTAAAGGAAAGCAAAGTCGCGTTACTGCATGTGACCTACCCTGCACCCCCCCATAGACAGACCATGACTTACCATGCAGTGATGGGCCACCACCCGTCTGGAAGCCACCACCCGGAACACCCTCAATGGCACTATGCTGCATGCTTCCAGCAAGCCTCTCCTCCTGTGGGGTCAGCTGTACCACCTCCGGCTGTCCCCCACCTGTTGCAGCTCATGCTGCCCTGATGGCAGCCACCTTCTCCTTTATCCTCCTCCTGTCCATGCCCATCTTTTTCTTACACTCCTGCACGAAGCGCTGGTGGCTGCCATGCAGGTTCACAGCACGTGCCACCTCCTCCCATGCAGCAGCATGGGCTTGAGGTGTTCCCTGCCATCCGCTGAGAAGCGGCTCCTGATCCAGGTAGGTGTCAAACAGGGCTTTGGTCTCGGCCTTGGTAAAGTTAGGCCTCCTCCTCCTCCCACCACTGTGTTCCTCCTCTCCCACAACTTGCTCGGTCATTATTTAGCCTGTAAGAATGGCAGTTGTCACCTGTGACTGTGCAGTCCCATGCATGTCCCTAAATCTACAGTCCACACTCCCAAACAGCATGCAACTCACCAATAGACTGCAGTAACCGACTATGGCCACCGCAGCCCAATGTCGCACTTTTATAGCGCAACCCATGCAAATGAGGAGAGGTGCAACTTTAAGTGGATGCAAATTTCAGTGCTGCGCCATTGAATGGCTGATTAGATGATTTGCATATGATGGCTGAATATCGTGTTTCTGCGCTTTGGGCAATTGTGTTGAACGTGCTGAGCCAATGGCGCAGTTCTGTGACATGCGTAGTACACACCTCACTGCGCATGCCTGGGTTGCTGACACAGGCGTCTGCCGTGCTGCTGACGTGCTGTGCACGGTAGGCAATGCAGGGCATGGCCACCATTGTGCCAGTGGCACTATAGCGATGGTCACTACATGGCGCTGTGGCACTGGGCCATCATAGGTGCAGTGGGCTAACTGTGCAGTAGGCCACTAATGGCAGTAGCACACAGTCAGCCAATCGCGCTACACACATTGGGTTCCAATGGCACTGTGCGTGTCCGTGCGTCAGAGACCCTTGACCCTGTGCCCGACCTTTGCCCCCTAGGCACCATGTGACAGGCATGAGTGCAACTCTATCGCGCTGTTTGGTGACAGCGCGATAGGGAATGGCAGCGCTGTACCACGCAGCATCTGGAAGTGGGGAGCCGCGCTGCAGAGCGCCATATTGGCAAATTGAGCAGAGAGCATGGCACACAGGAGGGTAGCTCAGTGGTCGGCAATAGAGTTGGCCAACCTAGTGGCCATTGTGGAGCCACACCATGGGCCACTGTTCGAGGAGACACCCCTGGACAGGTCCAGGACCCAGGTGTGGGAGGAGGTGGCCACTGCATTTGAGGAGGCCACAGGACAGGGAAGGAGCGCTGAGCAGTGCTGCCACAGGTATGGGGACCTGCGGCGGAGGGAGATGGAGCTGCTAGCACGTCTGCGGGCACGTGCCAGGAGGTGCACGGTGCCACAGCCAGGTAGGTGTTACGTCAACACACTTTTATCTTCCATATGGGTAACACTGTTGTATGTGTCCAGCACATGGGGGAGGGACCATCCGGGGTTGGCTGTGATGGTATTATCAGGGTGTGGGGTGGGTGGGTCTGGCTGGGTGGGACGGCACACACCTGGGGGCAGGGGGACTTTGCTACGGGATTGTACTGATGTTCCTCTCTCCATGTTTGCACCACAGGCCCGGAGGAACGCCGCCGTGCCCGCGATCTTCGGTGGCAGGAGGAGCAGAGGGAAGCCAGGCAGGGTGAGGGCCCTCACCGCCCACTGGACCGGCCCGATGAAGGTGAGTGCCATACCTCCATGATTACTATTGCATGCTGTGTAACAGAGTGGGCAGCGGGGCATGGCCACCATCCATCGACACCACTGCCATGCACGTGACTTGTTACAGTCAACACTGTCCAGTGGCAATGCATGTCTGGGAGTGCGTCGATGGTGGTCCATGCGTGCACCAGGTACATGGTTGTGCCACTGCCTTTGCACCACATAGACATGTCACTAAACGGCCATGGTGGTGCTGTGTGTGACTTGGCCAGTGGGTGTGTGCAGCATTCCACATGGCTGTATGCGCCTGGGTGTGCAGGTCATGTGGACGTGATCACTGTGGGTGGTCACACACCATCACAGAGGTATGTCCCACTGCTGTATGCCATGCACAGTGGGCGGGCTGTATGGGGCTGTGCATTCACACCTATTGACTGTGCTCCCTTGTCCTAGGTACACGCCATCTCCGGGAGATAAGGGAGGTGCTGTGGGAGATACTCCAGGTGGCAAGGGCGTGCGCTGGACATCCTCCAGGGATTGCGACACCGGGGTCCTGCGGAGGCACCGCCAAGATGGAGTCAGAGTGGGGGCGGCGCTCCGCTAGAGATCCTCAGCCCTGTAATCCCCTACCCCTGGACCCACCTCACACCCCTCCTTTCCCATCCCATTTGTCCACCTGCCCCTTACCCACCCCCACCGTGTTTGTGGCCCTCCCCCCCACCTTGTATATATTTTGTAAATAGTCTTGTAAATAGTTAACTTTTCCATGTTTGTTCAATACAGTTATTTTGATATGAATACTGTGGTGGTCTCTGATTTGCAGCAGGCTATAGGTGCTCAGCTGCAGTGGTGTGCATGGCGTCAGGGGTGGTGCGGTCATGGGTATGAGTGTGTGTGTCCGTGTGGAGGTGACTATGGTGTGGGGGTAGCTATCAGTCAGTGTCTGTGGTTTGTGTGTTGTGCCCTGTGCACTGGATGACTGTGTGCAGTGGTCCATGGTGCGTGCTCTGCGTCCATGGCGCCCCTATCAGCCCATCCATGGCCTGTGCAGCTGAGATACATGCATGTCTGTGACCTGCACGGTCCACTGGCATGTCAGTGGTGGCAGTCCCTGCAGGGCAGCCACTGTACCTGTCACAATGCTGGGTTGCCTCCTGTCACTGGTGTGGTGCATGTCTGCCTCGGGTGACACTGTGGCCTCCACAGTTGTTGTCCCACCTCCATGCTGTGCCTTGTGTGTGTTGCAGGGGATGTGCACCACTGTCTGTGACTTGTGCTCCGGGCAAATGATGGTGGTGTACGGGTCCACAGTGCCTGCGCAGGGTGGCTGGCACTCCAGTGCCATGGAGGACTGCAGGTTGTGTGTACACAGCTTACATGGGCCCACGCTGGGGGCTTGGTTGCCCCACCACTGCATCCCTGTGTTGTTGTGCCCTTGGGTATGGGTGGGTATCTGTCCATGCACTGTGCGGCATCCAGTGTGGTGCATGCTTCCACGCACCACTGTGGGTGTCTGTGCTGGCTGTTGTGGCCAGTGGTGGGTCGGGGTGTGTCACTGAAATACTGTGCAGGGTGCTGTACCACTGGTGGTGGTGTCCGGGACAAGCCCTGTCCAGTGTGGGGTACCTCATGTGCCGAAGCATGGTTGGCCTCTCAGCAGTACCTCGGGGGGACTGTGCGTGGTGGCACTGTGTATGGCGTTGTTGCATTGTTGTGTGCTGCCACCTGCCGATGGGTGCTCGTGGTGGGGCTGCCTTGCATGGTTCTGTGGTGCAAAGGGTTGCAGTGTCACAGTGGGGGTGGTGGCATGCATGGGGTTTCCTGCAGTGGTGGTCGCTGCTCCTGGGGGGTGTTTGGGGGTCACGGTGCAGGGTGTGCTCTGCATTGGGGGGATGGTGTGGCACGGGGTGGTCAGCCCTCCTTGTGTGGCAGTCACAGCTTGCCGGGGGTGTGATGGGGCACCATGGCCTGGCTGTGGGTTGTTTGCTTGTCTCCATGGGCCGGTGGTTATTCCAGCCCTCCCCCAGTTCTGCAGAGCATGGGATGTGGGGGGATGATGTCTGTTCTGCTGTGTGTTCCTGTGCCCATCTGTGGCATGGGTGGTGGGCCCCTACCTCCCTGGTTGTGCAGTTGCATTGCCCTGCTGGTGGGGGGGGTGTCCCTGGTTGCACTATGGCGCCTCTGGACTGCTCAGCTGCACATCCCTTGTTGCGCTATGGCGCATCAGATCTACTCAGCTTCCCCTCCCTAGTTGCGCTATGGCGCAGGTGGTGCGATATTCAGTCGTCAGCTGTAGGTGCAGTTTGGCCTGCTCTGTTTTTGAATATCATGTCTCTTGAGCATGGGCGCAATGGACTTGCGCTTGCTCCTGCTATTGCGCACTTTTTGGGCACAGTTTGAATACTTGGGCCCAAGTGTTTACTTTCCTGAAATAAGCCATTTCTAGGCCCATGACTACTCTGCAAGTGTTTTTTTTCCTGAAACAGGCCTCATTCTAGGCCCACAGTTACTCTCCAAGTGTTCATTTTCCTGAAACAAGCCTTATTCTAGGCCCACAGCTACTCTCCAAATGTTTATTTTCCTGAAACAAGTCTTATTCTAGGCCCACAGATACTCTCCATGTGTTTGTGTTCCCTGAAACAGGCCTTTTTCTAGGTCCACAGCTAACTCTCCAAGTCTTTATTTTCCTCAAACAAGCATTTCACAGGGGAAGAGGCAAACAGCAAAATAGCCACTGAGAGGCAAAGGTTTAATTTTTCCTGTTTTATTATTGTTTATGTGCTTCATACCTCCTGTTTTTTTTTCCTGACCATATGGGTTTAAGGGTGGGGAAGGGAGGTAGGGGCCTTCTGGGAGGGTGAGGGGTGGTAGAACAGGCAGCCGATCACAAAGCCATTTTGGTGGGGGGCAGAATGTGTGACTGTAGCCAGCCAATTGCGCAGCTGCAGTCCTGGCATTAAACAGCAGAAGGCAGCAATTTTTTTTCATTTTACAGGACACAGAGGCTGAAGAGCAAAGCAGCCACCGAGCTGCAAAGGTTTAGTTATTTCCATAATTTTGCTATTGTTTGTGTGCTTCATTCCTGCTGATTTAGAACTGCTGCATTGCATGTTTTTTCCTAAGTGTGTGGGAGGCAATGCCTTGTGGGAGGGTAATGGGCGGTACAACAGACAGCCAATCTTGGCACCATTGTGGTGGGGGGGCAGACCAGGCGAATGCAGCCGACCAATCATATGGAAGTAGCCCCATATATTTATTTCCTTGCATTCCAAGTGACCCCGAAGCAGGAGTGTGACATCTTACCTAGGGACATTTGAAGGGTGCCGCAGGTCCACAGCGAACGATGTCCTATAGGAACAGGTAAGGTAGGGGAGTTATCCTGGGAAGCTGCAAAGGACAGGCAAACACTGGACAGTAGACTGTGTAAAGATGGATTAGGTACAAGGTAGGTCTGCAGAGGCTGGTAAACATGTGGTTATACTACTCCTTATCTGAGGTAGACGTGTGGAGGCAGGTACATTAGGTTCCTTCAAATACTCCCCATCTGGGGTAGGCCTGCAGAGGGAGGTAAATAGGTTGCTTCAAATGCTCCCTATTTGGTGTTGGCCTGTGGAGGCAGATGAATAGGTTGCTTTAAATGCTCCCTATCTGGGGTAGTCCCATGGAGGCAGGTAATTAGGTGGTTCCTACTACTCCTTATCTGGGACAGCAAATCAGGTTGCTTCAAATACTTCCAATGTGGAGTGGGCCTGTGGAGGCAGATAAATTAGGTTGCTTTAAATACAGTACTCCCTATCTGAGGTAGGCCTGTGAAGGCAGGTATATAAGTGGTTTCAGCTACACCCTATCTGGAGTAAGCCTGTGGAGCCAGGTAAATAGGTGGTTCAAATACTCCAGATGGAACAGTGAAGTACTGGTTAGGAGAATGTGGAACCAGGAGATGACGGAACAATGTGGCAGGCATGGAGTTGCAGAGTGTGTAGGCAGCTGGGTTTCCTGATGGACAAGGTAAGGATGCTTAGGGTAGAACTGGAAAAACTAGGAGGGTGGCAGGTAGGTAGGACAGAGCAGGGAACAAAGATGGGAGTCTGGGGAGGCAAACGGACTAGGGATGAACAGGGAAGGCTGGAAGAGAGACACGTGGACAGGGCTAGGAAGGGGGCAGTGACAAGAAATGGGGTTTAGACAGGGTGCGGGACAGGACTCCATGGGTCCCTCTACCCCAAAGGGTGAGGAGACTTCAGGAGGCAGGATGGAAGACAGCTTAAGTTAGGGGAAGGTTCAAGAGGAGGGAGGTGGGGGCAGGTCCACATGTGTTGGTATCAGTTTGGAACCATTATCAGCCACTGGTATGGTGGGAGACAGAGGTACCCAGGCTGGCATGCAGGGGGAGAAGAGGCAGAATCATAGTAAGGGCTCTGGAGTGGTTAAGATTGAGGAGAGGGGCAAGGTGAAAGGAGGAGGCAATAGACACGGTAGGGGCACTCAAGGTATGCAGAAATATAAAAAACAAAAGGCGGTAGGGAATGGAGGGGAGGACAACAGGAAAGTGGAAATATATCACCTCAGATAAAGCAGGACAGGCAATGGAAGGAGAGCACAGGAGTGGGAGAGACAAACTGGAATGGGAACTGCACCAGCCAGGAACTCTGGAAGGGAGAGTAAGGGTGGGGCTAAAAAAATGTTAGGGTCATGGTCATAGGGGATTCAATAGTGAGGGCCGCTGCTTGGGCCAAGGAGAGGGAGGGAACAACATGGAAGGAGAGTGGTGTGCCTTTCGTGTTTGATGGCAAAACAGGATATACCTGATACTGCACTCTCTTATGCAGGGTGTGGGAGGAAGCCATATGTGGTCATGCACCAGGGAGTCAACAACCTTGCTGGATTTAAAGTGGGGGTGGTGCAGGAATGACTGAAGGAAGTTGCAGAGAAGGAGCCAAAATGGTATCCTTCTCAGAAGTGTTACTGGTTCCTACAGCCAGTTCAGCAAGAAAGTGTAGAATAGAGGTTAACTGGCTGCGATACTGGTGCAGGGAGGAGGGTTTGGGGGTTACTGGGAATTTGGGGAGGGACTGGGATGATAAGACTCTCTGTTCTCTGTATACTGACATGATAGTCTGCATCTGTCTGGGAGGGGAATCAGGCTCCTAGGAAGAGGGACACCTGGGTATTGTGGCAGTCACAGAAACATGGTACATGGATAACCATGACCGGGATGTCAACATACCAGGGTACACAATCTACAGGACGGACAGGGAGGGTAAAAGAGGAGGAGGAGTAGCTCTCTATGTAAAGGGAAGGGATCAAAGCAATGGAACTAAAGGGTAAATGGGGAGGAGAGGAGGCACTGTGGGTAACCTTGGAGACAGGAAATGGCACAACAATCTGCACAGGGGTTGTATACAGACCCCCGTCTCAGGGGGAGGAAATGGATAAGAAAATGACAGAAGGCATCCTTAGAATGGCAGAAAAAGGGGAGATATTGTTCATGGGAGACCTGAAAATGCCAGATGTTAACTGGATCACATTTGCAGCAGCCACATCCAAGAGCAAGGTCATTCTCGATGCCCTACAGGAGACATGCCTCAGACAGCTAGTGTTGGAATCCACTCAGGAGGGAGCAACCTTAGACCTGGTACTCTCAAACGGGGATGGAGAGAGGATCACAGATTTAGAAGTGGGTAGCCATCTGGAAACAAGCGGCCACCAAACAGTGTGGTTCACGATAAGCACAGCTATAGAATCAAGCCATACAAAAGTGAGGGTACTGGACTTTAGGAGGGCTGACTGGCAAAATGGGTGAGTGCCTAAGGAATACACTTGCAAATGGGCAGGAAGGAGGGGTGGAAGAACAATGGGGAAAAATGAAAACTGCCATCACAGAGGCAACAAGCCTTTGTGTGAAGCAATTAACAAAACAAAACAAAGAAAAAAAAAACACTATGGTTGTCAAAAGAGGTGGCAGGGAAGGTTAGGGAGAAAAAGATAGCATTCAGGAAGTATAAGGAATCACAGAAGGAGCAGAACAGAGAACTATATCAGTTAAAGCAATAGGAAGTAGGGAAAGCAGTCAGAATAGCGAAGGCCCAAACCGAGGAAAAGATAGCCAGCTCAGTTAAGAAAGGGGATAAAACCTTTTATAGGTACATTAGTGAGTGAAGAAAGACCAAGGGAGGGATAGTGAGGCTTAATAAAGGGGAGAGGAGGTGGGCAGAGGGTGACAGTGAAAAAGCAGAGATACTGAACGAACACTTTTGCTCAGTATTCACAAAAGAAGAGGGGATGGTACCTAAACCAAACAACAGAAGCACTCTGGACAGGGGGGATTGATACCAGTCCATTCACAGAAGAAAGGGTCCTGAAAGAACTCCTAAAACTCAAGATGGACAAAGCAATGGGGCCTGACGGGATTCATCCCAGAATTCTAAAAGAACTAAGGGGAGACCTAATGACACCACTGACTACCCTTTTTAACAAATCATGGGAGGATGGTGTGGTACCTGAGGATTGGAGGAGGGCGGACATGATTCCCCTTCACAAAAGTAGGAACAAGGCAGAGGCAGGACACTACAGACCTTTTAGTTTGACCTCAGTGGTAGGGAAAATAATAGAATCACTTCTGAAAGACAGAATTATTGAGTACCTAGAGGCCAGCAGGGCACAGGACCCAAGGCAGCGTGGATTCATGGCAGGAAGGTCATGTTAGATTAATCTAAGATTTCTTTGACTGGGTGACCAAAGTAGTAGACCAGGGAGGGGTTGTGGATATGGCCTACCTAGACTTTAGCAAGGCAACTAACACAGTCCCACACAAAAGATTAATAAACAAGTTGGTGAGCCTGGGAGTGGATCCCAGGGTGGTAGCCTGGGTAACAAACTGGCTGGACAACAGGACGCAGAGAGTAATAGTAAACAGAGTACACACTGAAGAAAAGGGGGTTAATAGTGGGGTACCACAGGGTTCAGTACTGGGACCAGTCCTTTTTAATGTCTTTATAGGTGACATTGTGGAGGGGCTGGGAGGAAAAGTATGCCTCTTTGCAGACAACACAAAGATCTGCAACAGGGTTGATACACAAGGGGGGTGGAAAGGATGAGAAGGGACTTGGCAAGGTTGGAGGAATGGTCAAAAGTATGGCAGCTTAGAGTAAATGCAAAGAAGTGCAAAGTAATGCACCTGGGAAACAAAGACCCAGGGGAAGAGTACACAATGAGGGGAGGAGGTACTAATAACAATAATAATGGAAAGGGACCTGCAATGTGAGAAGGCAGTAACTAGGGCTGGGAGATACTGGGATGCACAGGGAGAGGCATCACCAGTAGAAAACAGGAAGTTGTTATCCCTCTGTACAGACAGTTGGTGAGATCCCATCTGGAGTACTGCGTGCAATTCTGGAGACCCCATATCTGCAAGGACACAGATAGGATGGAGACAGTCCAGAGGAGGGCAACTAAAATGGTGCAGGGTCTGCACCAGACGCCATATGAAGAGAGACTAAAAGAGCTTAACATGTATACCCTTGAGGAAAGCAGGGATGGGGGGACATGACAGAAACTTTCAAGTACCTCAAGGGAATCAACAAAGTCCAAGAGGGTAGCATCTTTCAGAAAAAGAGATGTGCAAGAACAAGG
Organism: Neoceratodus forsteri; assembly: GCA_016271365.2. Classification (NCBI taxonomy): domain Eukaryota; kingdom Metazoa; phylum Chordata; order Ceratodontiformes; family Ceratodontidae; genus Neoceratodus; species Neoceratodus forsteri. The sequence goes on from CM057456.1 coordinate 610,108,853, forward strand.
GGGCACAATCGGAAGATAGAAGGAGGACGGCTAAGGGGCAACATAAGTTTTTTTTCATGGAGAGGGTGGTGGACGCATGGAACAGCCTTCCTAAGGAGGTTGTGGGGTCAAAAAGTGGGGGAATTCAGAATGCATGGGACAGACATAGAGGCAGTACAGTGCAGTGGTTTGAGCTCTGAGCTGCAAACCTGGAGACCTGGGTTTGAATCCCACAGCCCCCACTTGCATACTATGTGACCCTGAGCAAGTCACTTAACTTCCTTGTGCACCCAGGTTGCACCCAAGCTTTCAGCTTAGTGTGTCTCACCTAGTAAAACAAAGGTAAAAAAAAAGGCACCAGCCCGGTGGCGCTGAGGGTTGAGGCACTGGATGCCACACCTCGCTCCACGCCGGCAACCCAGGTTCGGGAATCAGCCTGGGCCATCGGGGGTTTGCAGGGGAGGACTGGAATCGAGCGTCTGACGACTGCTCTCCCAGTCCTGGGGGAAAGGGTGGGATACACACCACTCTCGGGCGGTCCCTGGTGATGCCTGGTGGTACTGCGGACACGTGGGTGTCTGGAAAGGGGGGAGCATGGCGGATGTCTGCACATTGGTGCATGGACGTCATTGCACATCCGTGCTCCCATTGGGGAGAAAATGGAAAAAGGCTGGGCGCGACTGAGCAGCTTGATGGCCGCACCCTGCCATGTGGGGAGGACTGTCATGGAATCATGCTGTGGGGGGGTTTGGCGCCGGTCTGGCTGGCAGGAATGGGGAAGCCCTCCAGTGGATCCAGCTCTGGTGCTGGGCCCCATCATGCAGTGCCCGCTTCCCATGGGCAGGGCCAGTGGCTGGATGCCCCTGCGTACGGCGCTGCAGCAGTGGAGAAACAGAGCTGAGATTTAAAAAAAAAAGGCAATTATAGTAGGGGGTAGGAGGAAGTAGGCTGTTGGTAAACTAGGATCTGCAGCTTATCCAATAGGTAGGGAAATTAGCAGACTAGGTGTGCCAAGCTGTCCTTATCTGCCATCAAAGTCTGTGTTTCTGTATTTCTATGTTAAGCAGAGGGAACAAGGCTGCTAAGAGTATTGTGCCTAGTTCTGGAGGCCGCACCTCAGAAAATAAACAAACAGGGCGGACACAGTCCAGAGTAGAGGAACTAAAATGGTTTAGGGGTTGCATCAAAAGCTCTAAGATGAGACAGTGAGGGATATCAACATGTACACCGTAAAAGAGAAGACAGCAAGAGACACAATGAGAGACACTTACAAGTATCTCACAGAGGTGAACAAAGTGGAGAAGGGGAGTTTCTTTCAAATGAGAACGAGCCCCAGGATGAGAAGGCATGTGATGAAGCTAGAGGAGGAAAAGTTCAGGATGGATGCGACGAAATACTTCTTCACTGAGTGGTTGACACCAGGAAGAGATTGCCAGCAGAAGTGGTGGAGACAAAAACAGTGACGGGCCTCAAGCATGCATGGGAAAGACATTGGGGAATATTAGTAAATAAGCCGGGAGGGGGAAGGGTCACTAGAGGCCAGGTAGGGTCTGCAGAGACAGAGTAGGCAGGGATCATCTGGGCAGACTCGGTCTATCTGCCAAAAAATTCTATGTTTCTATGAATTAGGGGCTACATTACTAGTAGTCTAAACTGAAGGCGGGGAGGCATGTCACCCAGGGTCCCCCAGTAGAAGGGGTTGTCAGACCCCCCCAAGTAATAGCATGGGGGTGCAACAGAAAGGGATGGAGGGGAGCAGGAAGAGAGCCAAGGAAAGCGAGAACTTGGGAGATTGATGAGGAGAGGAAGGGGGAGGAAGAATCGAGTCATGCAGGAGAGGACGGCTGCTTGGGTTCAAGGAAATAAAAGGATTAAACAGGATGGGTTAAGGGTTGTGTCCTACAATGTTAGAGGCACTTCTTTACAGAGAGGATGGTGACAGGATGGAACAAACTGCCAGCAGAGGTGGTTAACTGTAAGACAACTGGCAGATTCAAGTTCAAAGGTGGGGGTCAGTGTTAAAAGGGAAGGGGTGGGACACAATGTAAACAATGGATCAGGGGGCCCATATCGAGCTGACTTGACGAACCATATTGCTTTCTTCTTGTGACAAATTCATGTTTGTATTATTCTATACCCACAACTACGCCAAGTGTTTATTTTCCTGAAACAAGCTTTAGTCTAGGCCACCAGCTACTGTCCAAGTGTTATTGTTTATTTTCCTGAAACAAGCCATCTGCTAGGTGTGTGAACCATCTCTATTTGTTTACTCTGAGAGCAGTCTTATTTGAGACCCCCCCCCCAACTACTCTCCATGTGTTTATGTTCCTGAAACAAACCAACTACTAGGTGTCAATGTAGCTCAGTCGATAGCACATCTATCTCTGGGCCAGACAATCATGAGTTCCAGTCACCCCGGGACTGGGTTCAAACCATAAAACGCTGGCACCCAAGTGCAATACTAAGGGATGCTATACTGTAGGGCTGTGCCATCCTTCAGATGACATATTAAACCGAGGTCATGTCTGCCTTTTCTGGTGGTTGTTCAGGTGGATATTATCTTGAAAAACAGAATTTGTCCAGTGTCCTTGCCAAATTCCTCCCATTCATTGAAATAACACCAAAAGCAGTCTGGTTGAGTTTTAGTTGGTTTGCATCTGTATCCCCCTACTCCCACCCTGGACGGGGCTGAAAATAGGCAGTATTGTCTAACCCTCCTTTCCTGGTTAACAAACAAAACAACAATAAATAGGTGTATACGTTGCTGCAACAAGCCAGCCACTAGGTGTGTGAACAGTACCCGTGTGTTTAGTCTCCTGAAGCAAGCCATATTCTAGGCCAACAACTATTCTCCAAGTGTTTATTCTCCTGCAACAAGCTAGCCACTAGGTGTGTGAACTGTTTCACAATTAAATTTTTATTGAAATACTCAATACAAATGTACCAAAAGATTAAAATGCACACTTCCAAGAATACAAAATCATGAGTAACCGAACAATTAATTTTATACTGAAAAATCTATCAAATCAAAAATGTAAACTGCTGGTAATAAAATATCCCATTTGTAGAATATTTGGACTAATGCATGTTAATGTATCATCATTCTGACCATGCTGAACAATAAAAATAACTAACTGGAGAAAGCTGCCATAGATATAGATATAGATAGAGAGAGAGAGATAGATAGAGAGAGAGAGAGAGAGAGAGAGAGAGAGAGAGAGAAATTAAGTATAACAAGCTCGTATTTTTGGGTATTTTGATTGAGCTGTGGGGGGGAAATCCACCCCATAGCAGCTGAGATCCCAGCACAATGTGGGATCCAGGCATCATTGGGCTCGCGCCGAGGGTTTTTTTTCCTTGCGCGTCCCCCCTCCCCACCTGTCCGAGGTGGGGCAAGTCATGCAATGAACTCGGCACACAATCAGACACGCTCCCACACCCAACATGAAGAGGTCTGCCGGTTCCCACCCCGACAGGTTCCCAGTATGGTCCTGGGCTGTCGCACCCCTCTGCCGACGCTAGGGGTCAGTAGGCACTGGGTACCAAGTTCCCTCCCGCCCCAGAGAAGGCAAGCAGTCCCTGGGACGCTCAGCCAACCCTCTGATGTCAGAGGTCCACTCCCAAACCCTGGTCATCAGCGCTGCAGACAGAAGCACTCCTGCTGCACTGGCGGGCCGGCCAAAGTATCAAACTTTCATTTTAGATTTGCTTAACAAAGACTTGGGGGACAGAGACTGTATAACTCCGGTAAGGAAAAGTTATTTGATTGTTTTAGAGAAAACACCATTGTACATAACCCTTACAGTTATATGGTTTCAAACATTTACATTAGGTTCTTCCTGTCCTTTTGATGCCAAATTATATTTAGTCCCCCATTTTAAATGAGTGTGTTTGTTTTTCCCTACAACAAGACAGTCACTAAAACTGTCTCTGAGCATTATTTCTAACAAAAGAAAAAACTACTCACCATAGTAATGTTTCTTCCAAAGGGAGCCCTCACTAAGTTTAACAAGTGCAATCGTTTCCCTGGAATGAGCAGCCCTGGAACTTTATGCAAATTATGGAATTTAGAATGAAATTCAAACCCTGCTGTGTGGTCTTGCTCACCCCTGTAGTCTAACATCAGATTTATTTCGAAAGCTAGAGTGAGCCGTGACCACTAAAATTAGCTAAATGGCTACCAAAAATGCTAAATTGTTAATCCAAAAATGTATAAAATTGGTTTAAATAAGCCAGTACAAATTAATTTATGAAAAATAGTCACTCAACCCACTAAGCAACAACTGTAAAGGCACTGTAACAAGCAATGCTCCACAAGTACAAAAAACTGATTCTTGACTAAGAAGATGCAGGGATTAGGGTTTGTTCAACTTAGTAAGGGATCCCTTTGGAAGAAACAACATTACTACAGTCATTTTTTCTTCAAACCCCAGGAATCCTTCACTTAAGTTAAACAAATGCAGACTCCATAGCAGTGCCAAGAGAGGCTACCTACAGAACCTATTTAGGGAAAAGGTTCTGCAAAACAGCAGTGCCAAAACTGACATCCCTTCTGGACTATGTCCAGACAGTAGAGTTTTGTGGAAGTGTGCACTGTTCTCCAGGTAGCTGCTTTACAAATTTCTTGCAGGGGGACACCCCTTGATGCTGCCACAAAGGCACAGGTGCCTCTTGTAGAATGTGCCCTGAGCCCTCTAGGTGGCAGTTTACCAGCTTTGTCACAATGGAAACTGTATGCAAGAGACTATCCAGTGAGAAATGGTTTTCTTGGTGCTGGTTTACCCTTCCATACTTCATTATAGGTAACAAAGAGCTGAGTACTAGTAGCCCTGACTTCCTTTGTGTGGTCCAAACAGTAACTTGGTGCCCTTTTCACATTCAGACTGTGGAGCTTTTGTTCACCTGAGCTGGAGTTTGCTGTGAAGAAAGAAGAAAAACTGATTGATTCAGATGAGATTCAGATGCCACTTTTCGGAGGAATTTCCTGTTTGTCCTTTAGACTACCATGTTCCTGTGGAAGATTATGTAATCAGGAGCTGTGTAGAAGGCTTGCAGCTCACTCACCCTTCTAGCAGATGTCACTGCCACCAGGAAGATTGTTTTCCAGGTGACATACTTCAGTGCAGCAGTGGCCATGGGCTTGAAAGGGACCTCCATCAACTGGGCAATGCATGCATTCAAATCCCTAGAAGGGACAAGATCCGTCACTGGAGGGTACAGGTGATCAACGACTTTTTTTTAAACTTTCTGAAAATGATTTGTGAGGCCACTGATCTGGCTTTGTCAGCTACTGGTGTGTTAAGCTGACACTGCTGTCAAATAAACCTTCAGGCCTGATGTTCTTAGGTACAAAGACTGGAGATGGACTAGTTAGTCCAGGATTGCAGACAGACGTGCTTGTAGGGGGTTGATCTGTCTAGAACACCTGAAAAAGAATATTTTCTGAAGGATAGAGTTTCCTTGTTGCTGCTTTCCTAGAAACCTTTAGCACTTCAATTACTTTTTCAGAAAGATTTAGCCCAGAGAGCTCTGGCTCTTCAAAAACCATGCTCTGAGGCATAAAGTTCTCAGATATGAGAAATGTATCCTGCTCTGAGACAGTGTCAATCACAGAGGCAGATTGAGTTTAATTTCATTCTTTGCTAACTGGGTAAGGAACACTACGCACAGGTGTCTGTTTCCAAGGATGACCCAGGAGCACTGGGGAGGTTAAGTGACTTGCTCAGAGTCACGCAATATGCAAGTGGAGGTTGTGGGAATCAAACCCAGGTCTGTCTGCTGGATGTACCAAGCTCATTCACAGCTTGTTCCTGTAACATCTAGCCTATACTACTGATGGTCTGTTAGAGAGGAAGAGGGACAGAAGCATGGAATACCAGGTCTGCCTGGCCCAATCTGGAGCTATGAGGCTCAATGTTGCTGACTCCCTTCTAAGTTTTCTCAGAACTCTAAGTAAGTGGGAATGGAGGGAAGGTATACAGAAACCTCCCTGGCCAGCAAAGGACTAGTGCACCCTCTGGGACTGAGCCTACAGCTGGGGTCTGCAACAAACGAATGCAGATGGTTGTTCTCCCAGGAAACAAATAGGTCCGTTTCTGGTGAACTCCACCATCTAAACACCGATGCCAGCACCTGCTGGTTCAGAGTCCATTTGTGACTGCCCTGGCTGAGCCTTCTCAGGGAGTCTGCTAGCACACTGTCTTTCCCTGGCAGGTGTACTTTGGATAGCTGAACTTCCAGGGAGTAGGCTAGGTTCCAGAACTTTTTTTTTTTATTTCTCATTTTTTGAGTTTTTCAGCACAAAGTAGGTGCAACAGGCTATGTTTTGATCAAATTAAAAACCACATTAGAAAGCTCATTATCCATATAGGTACAATATTGTTATCTAGAATAAGCCTTTTTTTTATAATTAGTGAGTCCCAGATCTGGAAACTCAAAATGGAGTAGGGAGAGTCCAAGATAAAAAGCAGATTCCCCGATAGGGGAGGTGCCCACTGTAGAGTGTACCTTTATGAGGCAACCTACAATTCCGACTGATGTATTCCTGCATTTAAGAGCACAATCAACCGTGACTATCATTTGGGTTGCGTCGCCATTAAAGTCTCGATGTTCTACTACTGCTAAATAGTACAGCTAATTGTATTTATAGTCTCAGACACTAAAGGAGCGTGAGAGTCGACTGAGCTCTGAAATATATATTTGTTCAGTAAGATGGGGAAAAAGAAGATGGCACCCAAAGATGGGATCACCCCATCATGCAATGCCACTTTTAAGGTATCCCACAATACCGCTGGTGATACCTCCGGTGCCGAGTTTTCAGACAAGATATGGGGGGCAGACTGCTGCACCAACTGTTGGAATTCTAGGTCTCCTAGGTGTATTAAATTAAACCACCAGTGGGATGATCTGACACCTGCCCCCAGGGCAAACCTGGTGTATAGCAGGGCATGGTCTGATAGAAATGTCATCCCATGCCAAACACTGCACAGGGAATCCAAACGTTCAGCTGTTGTGAAAAGGTAATCGAGTCTAGAAGCCACCCCCGTGCAGTCCATTCTATATGTATATTCCCTGGACATGGGTAAACAATGTCTCCATGCATCCACCAGGCCCAGGGAGGAAAAGATCTGTTGCAGATACCACTGCAGTGGGTTGGCCCGTTGTGGGAGTGACCTCGACATATCTAGCTTCGGATCTAGCACCACATTCGGGTCCCTAACCATAATTATTTGCCCCAGGTGGACTCTCAGAAGCTGTACAAAAAACCCTGTGCTGTTCTTTTTGAGGTTCCCAGGGACAGATAGACAGATACCACAGTGATGAGACGGGAGTATAGCTTTCCAGTCACTATGACATATCTCCCCTATCCACCTGTTCTTGTAACTCAAGGGGACAGTCCATGGCACTAAAATTGTCACCCTGTGCCTCCTTCCTGAGGCATGAGAGGCCGCCACCACGACTCCAAAACCAAACCACTTTAGTTTGGCATGTTCCTCAGATGACAAGTGTGTCTCCTGGAGCAGGATGATCTCTGGCCCATCCCTCTTTATGAATTGTAATAAACGTGAACGTTTTATGGGACTATGAATCCCATTAATGTTTAATGACAGCAATAATGATTGTTTAACCATGTTAAACAATTGGATTTACCCCTTTTTGGACATCCATCCTCGCCCATATATTATAATAAAGCTGACCCGCAATATGGCCCCTCCGTCAACTCTCCCTCTCCTGCTATACTGCAGTTGTTGCCAAAAGTGCAGATTCTGAGAACTTACATCCAGATTAGGTACATTCATTAAACGGTAGCATGTGACCTTCAAACATGACAGTTCGACATTAAGAACACCAAAAAATGCAAAATTCCAAATAACAACTTCTGTCAAACTTCTAACCATTAGTAACAAACTACAGCAGTTTACAAAGTAATGACAACATTTCTGATTGTGATTTTCAGGACCAAATCCCCCTGGTCCGATCGAAGTATAGTTAAAACTGTTAACTATAACCAGAATCTGATCCAGGAGAACTACATAACAAAAACAGCTGTCCTGTCTAACCAAGTTCCCCTTGAATGATACCTTCCCATTATAGATGTTTTGGGAAAGTGGAGCCTCAGGGAATTGTTCAAACAGGCAGAGACATTTAATCCATAACATGATAGTGCCTACAAGAAACAGTAACAAGAACCATCTTAACCTCCCCAGTACCCCACGACACCCAAGGCAGGGAGGGGTTACACATCCCTCCTCTCTGAGGGAAAGAGTTCCCACCATTAGCGGTAAGTCACAGTATGGCTGTGGCCCCTAACACCACTGTGCAACTATGCACTAGTGGTGTGATCGGCTAGGTGCAGGAGGTGGAGCAAGTTTGCGTAACCGCCAATTGGCGTTTCCAGTCCTCCGTTGTCTCTGAAGGCCTAGCCTGTAATTACATCACAGAGGATTGAGCAAATTATCTGCCTCCAAAGACACCCAATTAATCCCTGGGTTCCTCAATTATCCTCCAACCCCCCCCCCACCCCCCGGGCAACTCTGCAAGTATCAAACAATAAGTTCTATAACTGACAGAAGTATTTGGTAGGCTTAACATCTTGGTTGAAAAAGTGGAATGTAAAGAGGATTTAGCATAGGTGCGACTCCATGCAGAGTGTATATATACATACAGAAGAGGAGGTGCTAGCCAGATTCCCCCAAACTCTCAACTGCATGGGTAGAAACACCATCTTTTACAATAAAATCAGTACTAAGGGGGACTCAATTTTGGCTATAGCATTCTGTGCATGAATAAGCTCCCGTTTCTCTCCCCCCCAACCTCTTCTTTTACCCTCCTTCACATCAGTAAAAGCAGAAAGGTATTATCTTAATCACATAGGCCTCCTCCCCACACGTGTCAAAATCCACTGAGTCGAGTCCCTCGAGATTTGAACGGTGTCTGCTGCCCAGCTGTCCCCAGTCCAAACCCATTACCCTCAAGTGGAATCACAGTACATTCTTTGGAATTTCCGAAGGAGTTGCTTAATTTCTTTTAAAGCAGCGATGCCTGGTCTCTTCCTTGTTTGGAGTCTGCTGGCCTTGTCCCACGTCGTCTCCCACAGGATTTGCTAATCTTTGCAGCTCTCAGAGCAGCTTGGTACAGCAATTGTGATCCCCTTCTGATTCAGAGTTTTAAGTGCTTGTTCTGGGGATTCAGATGTCTGTGGACCCTCCGCAAACATTACCATGAGCCTAGCTGGGTAAGGATTGAGGAAGCAAAGCTGCCGTTGCTTTAAGGCATGGAGTATTGGAGCATAAGCTCTACTCTGAGCCGCCATGGCCGGTAAATAGTCATTATCAAAGTAGATCCTCCATCCCTTGTACTTCGTCTCCTTCATGCTCTGGTAAGCGATTGCTGCTTCACTGTATAATTAAGAAGTTGGAAGACTATTCAGCACGGTCGTTGTTCTGGAGACTTAGGCTTGGGTGAGAGAGCCCTATGGGCTCTCTCTATATCCAGGGTAAAGGCCGGTCCAGCTGCAGAGTCTCTCTCAAAAGAGAGTTGAGAAAAGCGATCATGTCCCCTCCTTCCTCCTCCTCGGGGATTCCATGAAATCGAATATTGTTTCTGCTGGACCTGTTCTCCAGGTCCTCGCATTTAGCTGCTAACTCCTTCTGGTCCTCCAGAAAGTGTACCACGAGCCTCTCGGTCCGCTCATCCAAGACAGTGTGATTCGCCTCTAGATCCCTGATTTTCTTGTTCAATTTGTAGAGTTCCTCTGACAGTTTCAAGCTAAATGAGCGGACCTCTTTCCGAAATTCTTGCAGCTCAGTAAGAAGTGCTGCATTACTTGGTTGTGAGTTGTGTTGGCCATGAAGGTCTGACATGGTCTCTGGGTCTCTGAATGCGGGGTGGTGGGCAGCAATCAATCCTTGGTCATTCGCGGTTTCAGGGCTGCTCTTTGTATTTCTTTTGCCTCCCAGTCAACTCCACAGCCTCTATTTTTAATGACTAGAGTGGTATGTTATATAGTTAAATGATTCTGGGGCCGTTTTAAATTGTGAGGTGCCAGAACCAGGAGATCAGTACTACTCACCCATCAGTGACGTCACCATATAAGTCCCAGGTCCCAGATCTTTATGGCTTCTGTGCACAATTTGGAAGATCTTGTTCTTCCCTGCTTGTTTATACAATACATTGTCCTAATCTGTCTGTTCTAATTTAAACACATTGACTCTGAATATGGGAGGAGAAAGCCTACACTGTCAAGTAAACTGCTTCAAGTCCCAGATTCTCCTGTGAGCTGCAAGTGCCACACACAGTAAGGTCCTTTAGGTGGGCACCCCATCCTAGGAGGAAGGCATCTGTTATGAGCATGACTGTGGGAGACAGCTGGAGAAAAGGAATTCTCTCTCTGAGACTTTCTCTTTCCACCATTCCAGTGTCCTTAAAGTTCTGGTAGCAGGCACCAACTTGGACAAAGGATCCCACCTTGGGGGCCGGAGGTCCCCTACATGATATTGAATGACCCTCATTTGGAACTTGGACCCTGGCACCACTGCAGTGGCTGAGGCCATGAGACACAATAACTAGGAACTCCCTTGCAGACCTTGACTGACCTGCCTTGAAGACTCTGCAGCTGGAATCAGATTTGCTACCCTTGCTTGAGGAAGGAATGCCTTCCCCTGCAGGGTATCTAGCCCTGTGCCAATAAAGACCAGAATAGGTCCTCTAATGTATCCTGTGTCAGCAGTATAGAGGAATTTGCTTCCTGCTTTGTTTTCCCTGAGATCAGCCAGTCATCCAGCAGGGAAAACACACCACCACGTTCCTTCTCAGATGTGCCAACACCACAGTTAGGCACTTTGTGAACACTCTTGGAGCTGAGGCGAAGCTGAAGGGAAGGGCTGTGAACAGGTACTGGCAGTTCCCGAACCTGTAGTACTTTCTACGACTTGGCCTGACTGGTATGTGAAAGTAGGCATCTTTCAGACAGACCAGCTACATACTTATTGTACCAGTACATCTTCAAGAGAATCTGTTTCGTCAGGCCACACCTATGGAACTATAGCCGCCAGGCACTAGGACCACATGGAAACTTTTTGCAAGCAGTCCACTAAGGGCAGCCCACAATGACGTCCTACGTTGGCACTTCCCATATAAATGTCAGTGGCCCCTTCCCCTCTTCAGTTTCCCACCTGAGATCATGCTCAGAGGACCTCCCTCTAGGGAACCAGGAGAGAGTTTATGGTTCTGCCTACCAGGCGAGGCTGGAAACAGCAGGTAGATTGTCCTGGAGAAAGAGACAGGAGTTACAAAACTCTATGTCCTGGGGGACGGAGGGGGGGACAGCATGGCCTGATGAAAGAGATACTCTTGAAGATCTACTGTTATGGTAAGTATGTAAATGAAAATTACATACCTACCGTAATTCTTGATCTTCTTGGATGAGTCTCCACCACTCATTCACACTATTGGAATCTGCGCCGGAGGCACTAGGACCTATCGGGAGCAAACTTTTTTCTGAAGGGTCGGTGCCAGAGATGGCACCGCGAGGAACGGTGCCGCGAGCCTTAGCTCGCGTGGTAATGACCATCTCGGCGTCGACCCTCCAACCGCCTCAGTACCTTTTTTACCAAGGAGGTGCAGCGTAGCTAACCTAGAAGGGTAGCCTAACCTAAAAAAAATGGACATAAGATAGTCCGGGCGACCCGTGTAAGAAGGGTCAACAAAGAAGTCTTCACGGCCTAAAGATCTGAGGGTGAGACCCACAAAAAAGGTGAGCTCGGGAGATGGAGGGTGGGCGTGTGAATGAGTGGTGGAGACTCGTCCAAGAAGATCAAGAATTACAGTAGGTACGTAATTTTCATATCTTCCTGGACATAAGTCTCCACCACTCATTCACACTATTGGGAGAGTACCGAGCTAATAATCCCCGAGAGGGTGGCAGGAGAGACCAAGAGCTCACGTTTCTAGGACAGAAGTCCATTGAGGATGGCTCTGCCAAAGGAAGAATGTCGTCTGGCATGGACATCTAGTGCATAATGTTTAACGAAAGTATGCACTGAGCTCCAGGTGGCTGCATTGCAGATGTCTGCAATGGGCACGTTGCGGATTTCCGCTAGGGATGCCGCGACCGCTCTGGTAGAGTGAGCGTAAACTCTACCCTCCAACTTAACCTGCGCCATGAAATAGCAGTGATGAAGGCACGCCACTAGCCATGATGAGATACATCTGATAGTGACAGGTTGACCCAGCCAGGTCTCACTGAAGGAAACGAACAGTTGCTGAGCTTTGCGAAAATCCTTGGTTCTATCTAGATAGAAACGCAAGGCCCTCTTAACATCCAAAGAATGAAGAGAACGTTCCCCTTCATTTTGGAAGTCCGCAAAATAAGAGGGAAGAACCAAAGGTTGGTTTAGATGAAATTCTGACACAACCTTAGGAAGAAATTTCGGATGAGTATGAAGAACTACTTTGTCCTTATGGAACACAGTATACGGAGGGTCTGTGACCAGGGCATGTATCTCAGAGACCCTGCGGGCTGAGGTAATGGCCACTAGGAAGGCAGTCTTCCAGGTGAGAAATTTTAGCTCACAGGTAGCCAGAGGTTCGAAAGGTTTCCAAGTGAGCATGTCTAGCACAAGATTAATGTCCCAGGCTGTGACTGGACGTCTTGTAGGGGGTCTGGTATGCAGAATCCCCTTGAGAAATCTCTTAACCATAGGTAACTGAGCCAGAATTAAGGAAATAACGGGTTCATGATATGCTGAAATAGCACTAAGATGAACTTTGACTGTAGAGTACTGCAGACCCGAATTTGAGAGGTCCAAAAGGTACTCCAACACCTTATCTGGTGGACAGGAAAAAGGATTCAAAGAGGACTTTGCACACCAGAGCGAAAAACGCTTCCACTTGGCTGCATAAGTTTTCCGAGTGGCTGGCTTCCGTGCAGCCAGAAGAATATCTGAAACTCTTCGAGAGGCATTGAACCAGTTTACTTCAACCTCTTCAGGAGCCAAGCATGAAGGTGAAGTGATCTCAGTTTGGGATGGACCACCGGTCCCTGAGTCAAAAGGTTCATCTGCAGGGGACGTGGTCTCGGAGACACTGCCAACATATTGTTGAGTAGTGGAAACCACAGCTGCCGAGGCCAAAAGGGAGCAATGAGAATCATTTTGTCCCCCTGGGATTCGAACTTGAGGAGTACCCTCTGAATTAGAGGAAGAGGCGTAAAGGCGTAAAGAAAGCGTTTTGTCCACCGCAGCCTGAACGCATCCTGACAGAAAATGCCAGGCCCTGGATTTCTGGAGCAGAAGAGAGGCAGTTTTGCATTGAGTGGGGATGCAAAAAGGTCCAGGTCTGGAGTTCCCCACTCTTCGAATAGTGACTGAACTATGGTTGAGTCGAGAGACCACTCGTGAGGGTCTGTCTCTGTTCTGCTGAGACGGTCTGCCAGTTCGTTCTGAACACTGGGCAGGTACACCGCTTGAATTAGAGCCTTGTGCTCCAAGCACCATTCCCATACCCTCATTGCTTCTCTGCATAAGGGGTAAGAGTGAGCACCGCCCTGCTTGTTGATGTAATACATCACTGCTTTGTTGTCCGTTTGAAGGAGAATGTTCTTGTGACACAGAATGTCCTTCAAAGCTCGGACCGCATAAAGAACGGCTCTCATTTCTAGGACGTTTATGTGGAGCTGGGACTCGACTTGAGTCCACGCACCTTGAGTGTGGAGAGCCTGACAGTGGGCTCCCCACCCCATTAGGGATGCGTCCGTGGTAATGGAGATCTGATGGTCCAGAGGAGCAAAGGGATACCCCTCCAGGAGATTGCTCTCTTGAGACCACCAGATGAGTGACCTCTTTAAAGGTTCTGTCACCCTGATGAGATAGGTGGTTGGGGACCACTGAGTACTGAGCATCCACTGGGTGGTTCTCATGTGCAGACGTGCTAGGGGTACAGTGAACACTGAGGATGCCATGAGGCCTAGCATCCGTTGCATCGAGACAGCTGTGACTGAGCTGCTTTCCCCGATGTGATGGACCATCTGAAGGATATCGTTCCTCTGTCTTCTGGAAGAAAAGCCTTCGCACAGGAGGTGTCCAGAAGAGTCCCTATAAAAAGGAGCCTCTGGGAGGGCTGCAGTTGTGATTTCTTGAGGTTGAGCAGAACTCCCATGGATGTAAGGAAGCGCGAGACCGTCTCCACAGCGTCCAGAGTCCCCTGCCTGGAAGGGCTTGCTAGAAGTCAATCGTCCAGATAAGGAAACACCTGAATTCCGACCTTTCTGAGGTGCGCTGCAAGAACTGCACAACATTTTGTAAAAACTCGCGGCGCCGAGGATAGCCCAAAGGGCAGGACTCTGAACTGATAGTGCTGTCCCAGAGCCACAAACCTCAGGAATTTGTGATACCTCGGGTGAACAGGAATGTGCTGGTAAGCGTCCTGCCTATCTAGGGAGGCTAGCCAGTCGTGCTGATGAAGCAGAGGTAACAGGGTTCCCAGAGAAATCATTTTGAATTTCTCCTTGGGGAGAAATTTGTTTAGCTTTCTGAGATCTAGAATGGGGCGCATTCCCCCGGACTTCTTTGGAACCAGAAAGTAATGGGAGCAGAACCCCGTGTTTCATTGGTGCAGAGGCACCACTTCTATTGCCCTGTTGTTCAGAAGGCCCTGAACCTCGGCAGCGAGAAGGTCTGACTGAAGGGTTGACAGCTTGGGCTGTCATTTGGGAGGACAATCCGGAGGGGTCTCCACAAGATTGAGTGAATACCCCTCGCGAATTATCTGAAGGACCCATTTGTCTGAGGTTATGAACTTCCACTGGTTGTAGAAGTGCATCAGACGACCTCCCACCAGAGAGGAAAAGTCCACCTCGGGCAGCTGAGATGGAACTTGGGCCGGCAATTCATAAGGTAGCGCTGAGCACTTTGGGCCCTTGTGCTTTCTGTTGCGCCTTCTTTTGAGGTTGGGTTGGAAACTACCTCTGCCTCGAAAGGACTGGCGGTTATGAAACTGCCGTTTACTGGCATGCCCTCGAGAGGGGGCAGGAGGGGGCCGAGCCAACTTAATGGCTGACCTAGTCTTTTGTGTAGCTTCTAGAGCTTGCTCTACCTGAGGACCAAAAAGATATGCACCATCAAAGGGCAAAGCCATCACCTGCTGCTGCGTGTCATTCGTAAAGCCCGAAGTGCGCAGCCAGGAATGACGGAGGGTGCAAATACTAGCAGCCGCTGAACGGGAGGCAGTGTCAAAAGCATCCATGGCTGCTTTAACCTGCTGATTGTTAGATTCAATACCTCTGGTAATGGTTTGAAGAAGCTCCGGCTTTGAATCCGACTCCGGTAGGGCTTCAACCATCTGTTTAATAGAATGCCACAGGATGTACTCATACTGAGAAAAATAGCCTTGGTAACTGGCAGTACGCATACTTAGAGTAGAAGCAGCAAAGACTCTCTTACCTAAGGTGTCTATCTTATGAGATTCTTTGTTAATAGGTCAAGCTGTAGTAGTCTGAGGAAGAACGACCTTATCATTCTCTGCCAGGACTACAATAGGATCTGCAAAGGCTTGAGATGCCAAAATGGGACGATCCTTGGGGGCTGAATACTTCCTATCAATGGATTTAGCCACCGAAGGGGTAAACAGGATTATTCCATACCATTTGAGACAGCGTCTCGAAGGAAGGCTGAATCGGAGGAGTCAAATCCGTAGGGATCTCCGAGGCATGAAGATATTGGAGTCTCAACAATTTCCCAGGATCGATGTCTGTAGTCTGGAGAGAAAGTGTGGAACTCAGATTCTTCAACAGAGACTTAAAGGATAGGTCTAGGTCCTCGACCACAGGCTCTGTAGCAGTAATAGAACCTGCTTCGTCCACTTCATCACCCAACCGAAGGTCTGGGTCAGGTTCAACGTCATCTCCTGACAGTCCAGGAGGGACTGCATGGACAGGAAAGGAATGAAATTCAGAAGAGGAGGAAGAAGGAAGGAAGAGAAAAGAGGTCCCGAGCCGCCTGGGCCGAGGAGGCATACGGCACCAAGACGACTACTGGCGCCAGCAGCACCAAGACGCCTGCAGCACCGAGATGGTGCCATGGCCGCCACCAGCCTGAGGACGGCGCCGGCGCAGCAGCGATGCTGAGGGCGGCACCGAAGGCCACATGATGCCGAGGTGCCAAAAACACTCCCAGACTCCGAAAACAGGTTTTGAAGGAAGAGGAGCAGGAGATAAGGGCATCGGTGTGGCCCCTGCACTGCAGCCATGTGAGGGGAACACCTAGCCCTGAGGTCGGCACGGTACTGGAGAAGGTGCCGCATACCAGGAAGGGTCCAACTGTCTCTACCTGGTCGCCCAGAGTCTGGCAATGAGCGAATGAAAACAGGCAGTAGCCAACCAACCTCAGAGCCCATTGCTCCATAAGAGCGGCCCACTGATGAAACTGCTCATCTGAAGACCTACCTGCGGGCGGGAAGGACTCCGATGTCGAAGCCGTCGGCTACCAGAAGCAGAGGTTGGCGACTCGAAGGAGAGCACAGCCCCAACAACCCGGCGTCCGCAGCAGACATATCAGAGGCGACCTCGGTGATGCCTTCTCTTTTTAGACCTGTGGGGTGAAGAAGAGCTCGAGGCCGAACGGAGCCGAGAGTGTGACCGTTTATTGTTATGCTTCCAGGGGGACCGCCCATCCCCCTGGGCATTGGACTGACCATTGTCAGACCCCCCCTCCGGAGAAGGCGGCGGACCGGACCCAGCTCGACTGACTGAACAGCTTTCATACGAAGTCTCCCTACCGTCACCTGACCTGCTCATGGTCAACTCCGTCAAGGTAGGCTGAGACTTCTTCATTGTATTTTATTTTAAAATTAAGAATAAAATTAAGCGATACTGTATCGAGATAATACTACAAAAAAATAAAAACTGAAAACTATGCTGCTAGTTTGAAGTTTGACTCCCGACAAACGACGGCGTCGTCACTGAAGTGCACTCAGCGGTGGGAAAAAAGGAACTGAGGCGGTTGGAGGGTCGGCCTGCAGATGGTCATTACGCGCGAGCTAAGGCTCACGGCGTCATCTCTGGCGCCGACCCTCCAGCAAAAAGTTTGCTCCCGATGGGTCCTGGTGCCTCCGGCGCAGATCCCAATAGTGTGAATGAGTGGTGGAGACTTACGTCCAGGAAGATCTGTTCTATCTTCTTCAAGAATATCTCTTTCATCAGGCCACACCAATGGAGCGAGTACCAAGCAGCACTGACACAATAATACAGTCTGGGCGGCTGGAGCCTACAGGAATAAAAAAGAAGGCCCTGAAGTACAGCTAGGCCAAAACCTGCCCTTTTTCGCGAGGCAATGTCCAGATTGTAGTGTTTAGTGAAGATGTGGACAGTACTCCAGGTGACAGCTGCACTGATTTCTGCTACAAAACTGGCCTGCCGCTGGGGGACTGACCAAGAACACCACCAGCAAGCTCCTTACCGTACTTCCTGTAACAAAAAGTAATATAGATGGACAACCATTTGGACAGGCACGGTTTAGAAACAGATGTGCCCTCTTTCCCAGGGGCGAAGAAAAACAAAAAGCTGCGAAGACTTCCTGTAGTCCTTCGTGCCGTGTATAGTACCTGAGTATTCTATACATGTCTAAAGTATGGAGCAATGCTTCCCTGGATTGGCATGCTCAGGAAAATAAACCTGCAGGTGGATAATTTGATAAACACAGATACCACCTTGGGAAGAAACTTAGGACTGGTACGTAAAGACACCTTGTCTTTATGAAAATAAATAAGGAGGCTCACACATTAGAGCCTGATGCTCTGAAATCCTAACAGAAGAGGTAGCAATTTAAAATAACGTTTTTCAAGAAAGAAAGCGTAGCTACAAGTCATATCCAGCTCAAAAGAAGCCAAAGTAAGCTTTTCTAATACAAAATTCAGGTCCCAAGCCAGAACTAAGATAGGAGGCTTCAAGTGCAGAATGCCTCTCAAAAATGTACGAGCCACCTCCAACTGAGCAACTGTACAACCATCAATAGGCACATGAAAGGATGAAATGGCCATTGCAGAAGAGCACTGTAAGCTTGCATCTGACAAGGACAGCAAATACTCCAGAACCTGAGTTACTGGACAGGTAAAAAGATCCAGTTGATGAGAAGCGGACCACAAAGCAAGCCACTTCCATTTCATGGAATAAGTGGCTCTGGTGGAAGATTTTCTGGCAGCCACCAGGACATCAGCCACCTTTTGAAACACACCAAACCTAGCAGTCACTACATCTTCAGGAGCCATGCATGGAGATGGAGTGAGTCGAGGTCCAGATGGACCAGGGTTCCCTGTTCCTGTGACAGTAGGCCCTTGAACAGAAGTAGAGGCACTGGTGATTCCACTGCCAACTGCTGAAGTAAAGGTAACCAGATCTGACGGGGCCAAAGGGGAGCAATGAGTATCAGTGTTGCCCCCTCCATTTATAGATTGATTAGCACCCTCTGGATTAGAGGGAAGAGAGAAAAGTCGAAAAGGAACCTCCCCTTCCAGGAGAGAGATAACGCATTTTGCCAGAAAATACCAGGCCCTGGAACAAGCCAGCAAAAAAGCAGCAGTTTTGCATTGTGTGGGGATGCAAAAAGATCCAACTCTGGATGACCCCATCTTCTAACTGGTCTTCTGCTACCTAGGTCAGCAGCTCCCATTTGTGCATCCTGGACTGCGACCTGCTTAGCCTGTCTGCCAAGATGTTTTGGTCACCTGGAACATGAACTGCTGACGGTTCTAGAGCCCAATACCAAACCCTCATTGCTTCCCTGCATAGGGGGTAGGACCTTTATCTTGGAGACGATTCTCTGCAACATATAACCAATATTTGTGAAACCTTTTTTTGTGGTTTTTTTTTTTGCATCCCCCCCCACCCCTTGTTTCCATTTTCCGTTGGCTAGCAAAGAAGCCACTTCCTTATTGATTGCTATTTCTGATGCCCATTTTTTGTATTCCAGTGTCCCCCAGCCCAATTTCTCCAAGCCATCCCTCTGCACCCTTTGGACTGTAGCCTCAGCAGCTACCCTTATCCTCCATGACTGTGATGGATATCTTTTTTTTTTTATTGTTACCCTTCTCCCTTCTGGGGATGAACCTCAACCCCGATGCCCTAGTGGCCTGAAATTCCCATCCTGCCTGAACTTTCTGCCCCTGCTGTCATCCTGTTTGTCATCCTCCTTGCTATTATTCTCCATGCTTCTGGCCCCACACTTGACCCTAGCGGCTTCCCCTCCCAAAATTGGGAAAACAACATCTCTGATCTCTGCAGATGTAGTGGAAGGAAGATTACAGTTCTGTTCTACACCCTGGCCCCCCCCAATGGCCATAGGCAAGTGGGTAAGCACAATATTCCCCCAGTCAGACGCAGCTTACGTCAGATCAGCAGCTTGAACAACCAGTCTGTTTGGTCTTTTGTTACTCCAAACCAGCTCACCTCCCTCCTCATTGAAGTGCTGCTAAGTGCTGCTGACCCATCTCTTGCCAGCTGGTACTCCGACCCTGCATGTTATCCTGAAGTGGAAGTAAAACTCTACTCAACTTCTGTCTCATGGTAATGATCAGTGTCAATGATCAGGGACCTCCATATGCCCCCCTCCAGATTTAAATTTCACAAACCCCCCTGCATCCACCCAACACTCCAGGTTGGTGCTGCTGTACTCCATACAGACAGCCATTGGAACTATAACCCCCCATAAAGCTTCTGTAGCCCGCTAGCGCCCGCATATGAGTGTCTCCACCCCCCCTCAAATTAGCCACCCAAAATCCAAGGTACTGCATCTTCCAATACACGTCCTGTATCCTTGTTCCCTTTCCAGCCCACATCAGCCCAAAGGGCCTTCCCAAGTACCTGGCAGCATTAGCAACTGACCTATGAATGGAGAGGGTACGTATCATCCTGTGCCTGGCTGATTGGTTATTAAAAGGACCGCTCCCCTAGCATCATTGTGACCAGCCACCCTTAAGAGCACCAGGCCCCCATCCCAGTACCGTGGGACTGTGGACAGGACCACAGCAACCCTAATATATTGTTAGGGCTGGTACACCAATAGCTGGTGTTGTATACGGTACCAGGAAAACCTATGGACCTCAAATTATTTGTTCCCATTTCAATCAGTGTTTGTATTATCTGCGTACCAAATTGTAATTGTGTCCACTGCTGGTTTTCTTGGATCACCACCTTGCGGCCCAGGTCGTGACTGAACTTCATCCCCAGGATTAGCGCCCGCCCCTGGTTAACCCCCAAAACATAAATAACTGAACAACCCTCACCTCCCTAGGTTAAATAGGCAGTGGCAACTAAAACCTATGCCGGAGACCATAAACCCACTGGTCTGTCATGCAGCTTGACTCATGGCCCCTAACTTGTGCCTGGCTGAATGGTTATTAACAGACCGCTCCCCAAGTGTCATTGTGACCAGCACCCCCTAAGCATACCAGAACCACATCACAGTATAGTGGGTCTGTGGACAGGACCACAGTAACCCTAATATATTGTTAGGGCTGATACACCAATGACTGGTGTTGGATACGGTACCAGGAAAACATATGTACCCCCCAAAAATTTGGTTTTATTTCAATGAGCGTTTGTATTACCTGTGTGCCAAATTGTAATTGTGTCCACTGCTGGCTTTTCTTGCATCGCCACCTTGTGGCCCAGGTCGGGGCTGAAAATGGTCCACTGGATTAGCGCACTTACCTGGTTACCCAAAAACATAAATAAATTATTAACCATCACCTCCCTAGGTTAAATAGGCAGTGGCAACTAAAAAACCTATGCTGGAGACCATAAGCCCTCTGGTCCCCTATCCCCCTCACCTCCCTAACACAGCTGCACTCCTGGCCTCCTTCATTGCCCTCTGCAGCAGGCCCAGTTGGCAACTCAGACCCTGAAATTGTCCTGCTTGTTTGGATCATGTTAAAACCCAACCCCTACTTATGAAAAATATTGCTCTCCCTAGCCAGCTAATACCTGATCTGGTTTACACCCCGCAACTGTAATCTTAGTTGGCTGCCCCCACAGCCCCACCCCCTCCCTAGATGACAAACCTGAGAACCCACCCTCCAGTCAGGGATAAAAACCAATCCACTGCAACAGCGCCATTAACATGAACTCCAAACAAATTGGACCTTCCCAACTCTCTACTGGAGCCAAAACAGGACCGTCCGGTTAGCCCTCATACCCATCCTGAACTTGGTCCTGTCAAGTTACCCGGCCCAAGGCCTGCCTGTGGCACTAGTAGTGGTATTGTGCCACTGGCACGCATGAGTACTATCCTACCCCTACGGTAGGTATAATATCAGAATGCTGCATACTGCAATACCAGTAAACTGTCAAATTGACATCGATTTTATATATATATATATATATATATATATATATATATATATATACACACACACATATATATATTTTTTTATTGGAATTTATTTATTGTTTTTGTTAACTGGGTAGGTGCACTAGCCATAAAATTACTATTTTCAGGCACAGCCCAGGAGAGTACAACAAAAAGAGAACAGTGGAACAACATCATGGGTACAGTACTACAAACAGAGGAACAATACAGCAGTGCTACAAAAATACAATGAGTAGAAACAACAAAAAATGATGGCAAGCATTATACAAATAATGGCAGTAAAATATATAATAAATGCAGAAACCATGGACCCGACCTGTGGAGTGAAAGGGTTAATAAGAGAGTAAGGTTATATAGAGAGAAAAGTGAGGAATGTTCAAACATAACAAGAAAGACTGACAGAAGGAAGGTCAGGGGTGGTAACTGGCAAAACAACAGTGGATGGTAAGAAACAAGGTTTGAGAAGGAAGAAAGCTAGTAGTCAAGAAGTTATTTACAAAGAGAAGGAAAAATATAGGGAGGGGAAGAGAAGCCAGTCTTGGAGTTGGATTAGAGCAGGGGTGACATTATTGGTAAGTCTCAGGCGCTTCAGGTTGGGTCAAAGCATGTACAAGCATCAGCTAAGGATAGATAATGACGATATTCACTTTTAAATCTAAAGTGAGACTGAGACAGCCAGAGGTTGAGTGGAAGAGCATTCCACAGCCTGGGAGCAGAGAATTGGGAAGGCCCCTGTGCCTTTTAGTCGTCTGACATCTCGGAACATAGAGCAAGGATCTGTCAGCTGATCACAGGCCATGGGAGGATGGTTGACAGACCAGCAACGCAGTCAGCTGGGATGTTTTTTTTTCCTGGATGATCAAGTTCATTAGTGATCCAAGGTAGTATTGTCTACTGGCAGAGGGCGAGAGCCAATTCAGAGCCTTATCAAAAAGGCAGTGATGTTTGAGTCGAGGCGGCGAAGAGGCAAATCGGCATATATTGTTATAAGTTACGTCCCATTTTAGTAGGGAGGTTTTATGGACAGAGGTAAAAATAGAGGCACCATAAGTAAGGGCTGGGAGCACAATACCTCGGGGCAATTGCTAATTTCACCGAGGGTGTAAGCATGTAGCTTGTTTTGTAAGCTACTCCCAGTTTCGAGTTTACAGCTTTGCACGAGGACTGAAAGCGAAGATTAAAAATCCAGGGATTGGTCCAGCAGGATCCCAAGGTACTTGAAGGAAGTAACATTTTCAAGTGGAATTCCTCCTGAAGAACCTCCAGCAAACTAGAACATGTCTTAATCTTCGGTGCGGAACCTAGGAGCATGGCTTTCCATTTTCTTTTCATTTAGTACAAGCTTACAGTCCAGTAGCCAGTCTAAGACCTTATTGAAGTCTGAGGTAAGTGATGTTTTTATGCAGGCAATACTAGCGGAACTAGTATAGATGATCAGGTCATCAGCGTAGAGAATAGCCGAGCAGGATTCCTGGACCTCAGCTGCATTGTTGATAAAAATTGAGAACAGAAGGGGCCCAAGGATAGAGCCCAGAGGGACCCCAAGGTTGATAGGAGACATGTTGGACAGGGAGGAGTTAAATTTGACAGCTTGAGACCTGTTTGACAGGTAGCTACAGAACCAGTCCACAACAGTGGTAGAGCAATTGAATTTATGCAGAGTAGCAGGGGATGGTCTACAAGGTCGAAAGCCTTAGTGAGGTCAATGAAGATGGCACCTGTGAGTTTTCCAGAATCCATGTTGGACAGAATATCAGTAGTTAGTTGAAGAAGAGCCATGGTGGTGCTATGTCCTTTTCTGAAACCATGCTGGGTGTCTGAGAGGAGATTGTAGTGTGTAAGGTAGTCAATGGTCTGTAATGCAACTATTTTTTCCAGGATCTTGCTAAGGACAGAGAGAATTGCCATAGGTCTGTAATTGGCCATGTCCTTTGTGTCACCATTTTTAAAGACAGGCGTTACTCTTACAGATTTCCATAGGTCCAGCACGGTGCTATGGATAAGGGATAAAGTGTAGATTCTGGCAATCGGAGAGGCAATGAGTGGAGCAGCCACCTTAAGGAGATGAGGTTCCAATGAGTCAGAACCAGAGCTGGTATTGGCAGACATGGATCTCAGTAATTTCAGAACTTCCGCTCTTGATATAGCCTTGAAATAGAATGGTGAAGCTGGAGGAGCATCATATGATAGGGCAATATGATTGTCTGATGGTAGCGTGGTAGGTAGATTGGAGTGCGATCCACTAGGTTGTAAAGCCAAGGTACAGTGTGACAGATCTGAGTAAAGATTGTTAAAACTGTTTGAGATGGTCCTAGGGTCATTAAAATGTGCCCCATTTATGATCATTTCATCAGGAGTGACCGACTGCAAGGTACCCAGAAATGTTTTGACATGGGCCCAGAATTTCCTCGGGTCGCAGGCTGAGCTTTGTAGAAGGTCCTTGCAGTAGTTGCTTTTAGCAGCTCTAACGTGTCTCTTACATCTGTTCCTTAGTTCACGATAGACAGTAAGGTCTGACTGTATGCCAGTTTGTTTGTAGCGAATCCAGAGCTTGTCCCTCTGGCGCAGATTAGCAAGGAGGTCTTTATGTAGCCACCTCATCTGTTTTCCTCTGACCCTCCTAGTAATCTTGGGGGCATGTTTACATTGAATGGCAAGAAATTTGTTCATGAATATCTGTAGAGCAACCTCCACATCCTTTGTTTGACAGATACCTGTCCGGTCGATATTGGAGACATCATAGAGAAACACATCCTGGTCAATATGAGCTAGATTTGTAAACGTGATTAGTCTTGATGGAGGAGATGGAGGCACAACCATAGAGAGGATACAAAAAGTGGGTGAGCGGTCTGTTAGTATCCGCAAGGATTCCTGCTTTCGACACGTTCCATATGGTTAACCATCACCCAGTCTAGGAGTGTACCCGTTTGATGGTATGATGTGGCTCTAGTTGCTTCAGAGATCAATTGGTGAAAATTATAACTAAGCGTGAGTGATTGCAAGGAGATTTGAGCTGACCCTAACCAGTTGAGGTTAAGATCACCTAGGATGACAGCCTCATTACAATTTATCGTTTGGGAGGTGATGTCAAGGAGTTCTTGAAGTCCTACTATGCTCCCAGCAGGGAGATTATAGGCACAGATAATATGAAGCTTCTTTTCTCCCCAATACAATAGCTGCCTGTATGAATTCGCACACTGTGGGAGAGGCAGATGCCAGGACAATAGAGATGTTGAGGTGGTTTTTGAAGAACAGGGCAACTCCACTTCCATGCTTGGATGAGGATCTATCCTGCTGGAACAGGGAATAGTTAGGCAAGGAGCATATGTCATCAGCTACAGTATACTGGGTTTTAGCCAAGTTTCTGTGAGGCAGAGTACATCAGGATTGTAGAATTTCACCCAGGCCTCGAGTTCCGCATGGTGACAGGTAAGACATCTGATATTGATATGGGCAATTAATAACCCTTTCTTGGACATGCCAGATAAGTCAGTTGGGGAAAAGAAACAGGTAGGTGGACCTGGATTTAGTTTGACGTCCCCAGATAGCAGAATAATGATCATGGCTAGGAACCAGAGCCTTGCACAGTGGCAGGTTAGGGTGAAAGCACATCTCCGTGGCAGCTTCCTCCTGGCATATGGAGGGTAATAGATGCTGCCTCTAACAAGGAGAACAGGGTTAGGTTCAAGATTAGGCTTCGTCCCCACAATCAAGTTAGAGAAATTATAGTTGCGGTAAGCCTCTGAGAAGTCTTTTGACATTTGGTTACATGGAAGAGCCCATGTGGCAGTATCCAGGCTGAGTAAAAGGAGAAACGACAGGAGTGCCCATAGCAGACTATACTTTGCCATAGTGTCACAATATGACTTGGGTAGGAAGGCTAGTGGTATATTGAGACAGAGGATTAGCTCTCTGGGATAAAGAGATAATGTGTGTAAAATTAAGACTGCCAAGGGTGACTGTGTTACACCGTTTTAACCCTTGGCCGAAATTAGAGATAGAGACAAAACAATGAAGTGTTTCCTGCTAGCATAGCAATTATTTAGAAGTGGATCAGAGAAGCAGAAAGTAAAGCCCTGCAAAGGTTAATTAGGAAAGCAGACCAGCCGGAGGCTCTACTTGTGATAAAGATTACAGTGAGGAAATGAAGACCTTTTCAAAATATGTTAGAAGGCACCCCTAGAGGCGGAATTTTATAAGGAACCAAAGGAAGACTAGACAGATAGCAGTAATGTTCGGCAAAAGTCAATGCAAGGCAGAGGGCGACGAAGCCCAGAGACTGATAATCTGACAGAGAAAAGGCAGGGCCAAACAGTGGCCGAGCAGATAGCAGCAGTCCAATTAGAGGAGGGTGGCAGCAGGTGGCAGCCTATCAAACCCGCACAGTGCTACCCCGGAGCAGCCAGGACACTTAACCAGATTTGAAGGTGTCCTGGTCGTCAGGAGGATGGAGGTGCGGGCGGCTGGCAGGATTAGCCTCGGCCGCTCACTAAGAGCCCGATCAGGGGCAGTGGATCTAGCTTAAGATATAAAACGTAGGTTAAAATAGGGTATTTTAGCTAGGGTAGGGGGTACCAAGGCAATTTGAAAATTATTGGGGCTATTTTGAGGGTATCAAGACAGGAAGCTCAGGTATGGAACTGTACAGTAGATAGCAGAGCAGGCACTAAGCAAAGCTGATGGGCAAGCAGATGGCGAAAATAGGAAGATGTCTTTAAAGGGAAGACAGGACAAGTGTTAGATCTAATTGCTGCACTCTGTATCTTTAAGAGGAGTTGCAATGTTACAATCTTCGCTCTACAGCTCGACAACTGTTCCTCATAGCACAGAGGGTGGGGAAATATTGAGTACATGGACATTGGGGCAAACAGAACCAGTTTTTCGGCATCATCCGCCCCCTTTTGGCCTTTAGGTTTAGTCCAGGTCTTCTATGTACCCTGGGAAATCCCAGCAATCCCAAGTCCAACATGCAGCCCGGGGTTTTATCACTACCAGCTTCACGGACAGGGTCCCTTTAGGATTACATAGTCTGCCACCCGCAAAACAGTAAATTTCTTCATGATCAGTTTTTACTGGAACAGACTTCCAACTCATCAATAGAGCCTGTTTTGGCAACCCGCTTCCGACCCCTATACGTTATAGCCATACAGGCCATTTTCCCTCCAGCATTCCAATACTATATCCCTAATGACTGCAACCTTAACTTTTTTTTTTGCACTATCTTACTCTCATGCAATCCCCTCTCATTAGAAATGTATATGCAAGCTAGAAACAAAGGCTGCTCGAGTCTAAGGGTTCGGCTGCCACATTTTCCCCACTCATCCCATCCCACAAAAAATTACGCCGCTAAAAACCAACTTCAATGGAAGCGTTCATCCCCATCATACCCGTTTAGTGTGAGAATGTTTTTTTTTTTTAGGATAAGCTTTGCTACTTACTGCTGCAAATTCCCTTTCTTAGGACTCCCTTTTTCTGTCGCCAAGGATCGTATCACAAGAACAGCTGCCCTGTATCTCCGCATTATTTTAAAGTTAAGCAGTTCTGTTACCACAAGTCCAGGATCAGATTCCTGGAATCTGCCTTCATTGCACATGCCCCTGTGGTGCCCATGGTCCTATTATCAAAGAAACCACGGGAAAAATGACAAAGGAAGGGGGAAGGAAATAACTACGATGTTTGTTCAGCCTTCTGCTACCCTTATCTTATATTTCTGTTCCCCTTTCCGTTTTTTTTTTTTTTTTTTAAACACTGTTGTGTTAATCCCCTTGTCTACATACCCATATCCCTTCCTTTTGGGGATCCCCCTGGTCTGTCAGGCAGGCTCACCAGCCCTTCCTTCCATTTTCAGCGTCTTATCCTAGGATATATATTATTTATGTGTGCCCCATGCAGTTAACCTCCATGGCTTCTCCTCAAAAATGAGCATCTGCTGCTCAGTAACCAACTTGGTGACCACCAGGCTCACCAGCCCTTCCTTCCCTTTACAGCATCTTATCACAGGATATATATTTATGTGTGCCCCATGCGGTTAACCTCCGAGGCTTCTCCTAAAAAACGAGCATCTGCTGCTCAACAACCAACATGGTGACATCCCCCTGGCTGTAAACAAGAATATGATGCGGTCACCTGCGTTCCAAAATGGTGTCTGCCACACGGTCGCCCGATTCCAAAATGGCAGGCCTCCACATGGCCCTGTTGTTTTAATGGCCATCGCCACACGGTTAATCCTATTCCCGTTCAGGCCTTCAGCTCTGCGCACACTATGCCAGTCTCTTCCCCCAGCCTGTCTGGCCTTGCAAATAGACCGCAGGTGTCACCGAAAACCCCGTCTTGCTATTCGCCCTTTACCAGGTGCTTCTGCCCTCCCATCTTCCCTTTCCTTCACTCGCGTGCACCGTGCCACTGATTCCTTTCTCTTGCTATGCTCCATCACCTCCCTCTTATCGCAACCATGCCGTTCCCGCCACCTTTCATGGAAAAAATGGCCGAAACGCTTAAAAGGACACAAAAACCCTGTTACAGGTCCCCTTGTTTCCCCTTGGGCTCACTTCCAGGATCTGCTCGACTGCTTCTGCTCTCCACCCATACTCAGCTCTCTCCCAATTTTCACAGTAAACCCTCTGCCCGCCAAAGCTTCCCGGGACCTCGTTCCTGTTCCCGATTACTCCCAAAAAGGTCTGCAGACTGCCATACTGAACTTCCTTAAGCAGAACCGTGTGCCCCCGAGGCCGAAATGATCCCTCTTTTGACTGCAGCACAGCCACGCTCCAGCCCATCTTACTGACCAAAACTAATGGTTTAACCAACGTGCATGGTATGTTGCACGACCTAGGTCTGTACTTCCTACTTCATAAGCTCCCAGCCTATGTTAAGGAAACAAACCAAAATTGCTCTCCCCCCAACTCCTATGTTTTTTGCTCACCTTTGTAACACTCTCCTGCCTTACGAGCCTTACCATTCTATGACCAAACTGTCTACCCAACAATTTTCTGTAACTGCACTCTCTTATGAGCGCCATTTTTTTTTTTAGGAAAATAACTGACCACACTGCCTAATTAAATAACTTCTCTTGCTAATCTCTAGATTTATTTCCTAACCAGCATGCTTTAGAAACAGAAACTCAAATCAGCTAATAAATTACCTTACCCCTGAAAACTGCAACAAACCTCAGGAACCCCTCCGACTGATGTGCTAAACAAAATCAAAATTTTTCTAGCAAAAGTGAGGGAGAGCTCATCTGTGTGGGCCCCTTATATCCCCACCCCTTCTGCTCTCTTTTTCCTCTCTCTCTCTCTCTCTCTCTCTTCCTTCGACCCATCTTTTGTGTTCTTTCCCCATCAGACTCGCCCCTTCTTGGTGAGGTCAACACCTCTGGAGCCGAGCCTCCTTTCCTGACTGTGCCCTCCCCCTTATGACACTTCTTCAAAATCCCCACCCCTTTCTTACCTGTCCTCCCTCCCCCCACCCTTGTCTGTCTGTTCTTCCTTTCTGGCCTATAACAAAAGGGCTTGTCCTTAACAGACAATCCTTCATAAATACTAGTGATGAATTCTGCTAATATTGGGAATAAAAGTGTACAGTGAACATCAATACTCCAGGTGGTGAATGAGACTACTCCTGAATGATGCAGTCAAGATGTAGAACAAAGTACAGATGCCATAATGTTGTTTCCAATATGATAAGCAAAAACTGCTCCAACCAATGACGACGACTCCTTATGTACCCTTTTATATAGCTGATCAGTGTTTCTTGCTATTCTCCAACTGTCCAGACCAGAGCAAGATGCCAACAATCTTAGAGTAACACACTGTATCCTACCTGGAGAGGCAAATGTGCAAAGGGATTTTTTTTCTATTTGGGGGGTATAGGTGGACTAGGATCTACTGTGGGTCAGATAGATTCATGAAGACTTTTTCTTGTCATTTCAGATGCAGCCATAGTTCTAGCTGGGATCAGTACAACCGATAATGTGAGGTATCTAAATAAGTGTAGCATATGGGGAAACAAACCCATCTTAGGGGTGTAATGTAATAATGCCAGTAGCCTGGAAGGTGAGGGGCATTCCAGCTTCATTATGCCCATGAGATTACGTATTTCCCCACAGGACATTTAACTGACATTTTATATGTATTTATCTGAAAATTGGTAACCAGGAAAGGCACACTGAGCCAAGGCTCATTTCCACGTGTGACCCAGGGGAAGGAAAACAGAAGCACAAAAAGCAATAATATTACATTGATGTAACTGTTACAAAAATAGCTACAAGAACTGGTACTAAAAGTGCAGTCACAGTCCATAAGGAACACCTATTCAATTGTGCCGACCCACCATCACAACAGCAAGGTGTCCGCTTGCAATGCCGACACTCCAGGTTTGGGAACGAACCTAGGATGTCAGAGGGCTTGCTGGGGGGAGCAGGATTGAGCATCCATGGAATGGCTCTCCTCCCGGGGAGAGTGCACAGCACGTGACTGGCCTCTGGCGGAGGCTGGGAGTCACACTGGGAGATGTGCCAGCAGTCTGTCATTGCATGCCACACCTCCCCTTGGGTTAGAAAAACAGAAAATGTTCACCAACAGGATGACATCTGCCCTCCAGATATTGGACCTCTCGCCGCAGACTGCAACACCTTGCGCCCTACTAGTACTGTTCCTCATCCGTCGGGGAACCAGTGGCTTTGCTCGGGGGGGGGGTAAGCCAGGGTGCTTGGGGTCCTAGCTCCCACTCCTGTGCCATTTCTCATCTATCAGGAAGCCAGCGGCTCTGCCATGGTGGGAAAGCCAGCGTGCTCGGAGGGGGGGTGAATCCCAGGATGTGGTGGCAGGGGCAGAGCCTTGGAGTCAGCAAGCCGGTAAGTGGTCAGTCAGACCAGTGAGCAAAAAAAAAAAAAAAAAGGGAATACCTATTCAAGTGCAACTAAACATTGGCAAGGTACAGCATGCAAAAGACAATACTGTATCAGATGAGAGACCTGTTAGGCTGGTGCATACTACCACCATGGAGCAGAGGAAGTGCATAATGTATAATACAATAGAGTAGTAATTTTTATCTTTTGATCACATTTGTAACCATTTTGTGGGTTTCTTTTTGTGTTTTTTAACCCCCGTTTTCTTTCCATTATGTAGTGGCCTTTTTGCTGGTTTCAGTTTCTAGTTTCTGAAGTGTAGAGTCCTCCTATAAACGGAGGTGTGGCTGTGGTGAGTCCATCCTTTAGTTCAACATAGTAGGTGTTTCAAAATGATGTGGCATCGTGCATGGTAGCAGCTGGAGTCTGTGGTCAGATGGTGCATATAAGCATCTTGTGCAGTCAGTAGTTTGCAATGGAGCTGCGAGCAGCGTTTGAACAGTGCGCTTTCTTCAGTCGCACAGGCATCAGTATGGACGGCCTGATGTTTAGGAGTCAATAACTTTACAGGTTACTAGGGTGTCCGAGGGGTGACTCTTATGGTATAAGAGACACTGGGCAGGAGGTTTGGGTGTGAGGATCGCAAAGCTCAGCAGTTCTGTCTGCCCAAACCTCACGAGAGGTTATATCATAAGAGGCACCCTGTTGAAGCCCCGTTCACATTATAAAACACTCAAGTTTGGCTTGAGTGATTTATAATAGGTTTGGAGACTCTTTTTTAATTTACTTATGCTGTCCTCTCCCTGGATGCTGAAGTGAAGCGCTCTCCCCTACTACTCCCACATGAGGGCCCACTGTACATAGGATAAAATGTACAGTGGCTCTGCGTGTGAACTGGCCGAAATCATGTTAGTGATTTATAATGAGGGACATAGTGGCAGCAGCACAGAGGGACTGGCATGTGAGAAGAGAAGTGGTGCTTTGAAGAATATGGCAGTTTGACAAGAGATGGAGAATTTTTAGGTTACTGTGAGGCTTATATTATTTTTGGTTTGTTTGAATAGGGTTTCTGTACGTCTGGGAGCCTTCTGAGTGTCCTGTGGAAAGTGTTTTAATTGATATAGGAACTGGTGAATTGTTTTGGTCGGTGTATTAATTAACTGTAATCAATATGGTACCATAAGGCTTTACGTACAGTACTGTGAATATATACAGTACTTTTAATTGGGGTTATATAATGCATAAGCCATATACTATATAAAATAAAACATATCCAAATTATAAATTTATTTGATTTGTTAACCGGGTAAGCACATTAGACAGCCAAGTGCCTATTTTCAGGTGCGACCCGGCAGATTACAAGGTACATTAATGAACATCAGACAAAACAAGTAATGTTACATTTAAATGCATCAAGCAACAAGGTCAATACAAGAAACAACAGGGGTTTACAAAGCCAGCAGCAGGTAGAATAACAGTATGGTACTCTTATGATAGACACTGATTGTCATGCCGGGCAGTAACGCTGTTAAGCTTGTAGGCAGACAGAGGAGAAACACACTGGGATAGAGGAGGCCCAGAGCAAAATACAGAAATAGAGCAGTAACTATGTACACACTGATTGAGCAGTTTGGTCCAAGTGGACTACTCTTACTAGTGAATAAGGTGCAGAGGTCCACTGCCTTTGACAGATAAGTTAGATGGCAACTCAGCCAGTCGGAGTGGCCTAGGTTGAGGAGGTTCGTCTAGAGCAGAGGCAGATGGAGGCCAATTTGAGAAAGCCCCAGAGGGAGGTTTTAAAGCCATGGTGGGAGGGGGGAGGAGCAAGTGATTGATGGAAAGGAGTTCCACAACCTGGGTGCGTACGCAGTGAAGGTTCCGTCGCCCATTTGGGTGCAGGTCTTGGGAACCAGGAAGGTATGAGAGTCGCTGGATCTCAGATGGTAGGAAGGGGTAGCCGGAACAAGGGATTCAGTGAGGACTAAGGGGGTGGCAGATCTGACAACATTGTCTATGAAGTTGCTCATGACATGGGAGCGGTGCATTTCCGGTGGGAGCCACTCAAGTCAGGAGTAGAGCTCACAGCGGTGGGTGAGGCGGGGAGCTGAGAACGCGAAATGCACTGTTGTACGCCATGTCCCATTTTGAGAGACTAGTTTTCACAACGTGGGTGAAGGTGACAAGTCCATAGCAGAGCGTGGGTAGAAGGACTCCCCTGGTTAGGGTCAGCATGGCAGCTGGGATGAGACAGTTCTTCGCCTTGTATTCAAGGCCCAACTTGCAGTCTGAGGCCTTACATGTATTGCGTATGTGCAGATTTAGATCCAGTTGTGTGTCAAGTGTCACCCCCAAGTATTTGACAGCATCTGCAATTTGTAGTGGGGACCCATCAGCACCTGAGATCTTTAGCGAGTCCGGGACAGCTTTTGTCTTGGCTGTTGAGCCAAAGAGCATTGCCTGCGTCTTCTGCAGGTTAATCGCAAGCTTGTGGTCCTTTAGCCAGGTTTGGATTTGGTAGAAGTCGGAGTTTGGCTTGGCATTGATAGTGATGTCCCGGGAGCTGGTCATGGTGACTAGGTCGTCTGCATACAGAGTTGAGCACCCATGTGCCAGGGCCCAGGGTAGCTCGTTTACGAAGAGGGAGAACAGGAGAGGCCCCAGGACAGAGCCCTGTGGGACCCCGCAGTTTACCTGAGCAGGCTCAGACAGGGCCTTGTTGAACTTGGTGTACTACTGCCTGCCTGAGAGGGAATTACTGACCCAGGCAAGGGCAGGGGAGAAGAAATTGCAGGGGTACAATTAAATCTCAGGGTTTTGAGGATAAACAAAAAATGAAAGTTACGTACCTACCATAATTCTTGAGCTTCTCTTGTATCTTCACCATTCATTATTGCTGGGTGTAAGCCGGATCACCTTTCCCTTCTGGTCTTAACTTTTTTTTTGGGAGGAGGTCGGCTCCAGCGGCACCGCCCATGACAGCGATGCACTGCATAGTGTGCGAGGGGTGGCCGTTAGGCGCTGCAGACTCCTCCTCCTCCTTCCCAGTTCTGAGAAGCCAGAGAGGCAGAAATAGGTTATAGGAGTAGAGCGAGGCAAGGGAGCCAAGGGATAGGAAAAGGAAAGGAAATAAACTGAAAAAGGAATAAGCCAAAGAGAGGACAGAAAAGAGAGAGAACCCTACCCTAAGTGACCACAGGGCCTCAATCCTCGGGTGGTTCTAAGGGAAGAGAAAGTAAGAATAAGGAAAAGGAAGGAAGAAGCAGAAAAGGGGGGGTAAATGGTGAGGAAGGAGGACTTCCGTCCAGGTAAAATGGAAGACCACTGGCTTCAATTTTTTCAAGCCCCAGCAGGGACTGATGACATGGGAGCAAGGATCCCACCAGTTGAGGGTTAAGAGTCTAAGGTTGGACCACAGGTCCTTACTGCTTTGAAAACGGACCTCTCTTCCTCTCCATTTATCCAAAATGTTAAGTAACCCAGAATCTAGGCACACAGCTGTCTCCAGAAGAGGAGCAGCTCCGCTCAGAAGAGGAGTGAGACCCGACTTAGGGGTAGATGACAAAAACTTTTACAGTACCCACATGGGGTACTGACATAGTTCCATTTCGAGAGAAATATGGAACAGCCAAAAGAGGAGAGAGCAAGAAGGAGAACTCCCATGATCTCTCTTAGAACTGTATTGAAAAAACAGTTGTAGGGTGAATCAAGAGGATGAGGATCCCCTAACTGGGGGACACCCGTACATAAGAGAATCAAAGGAAGTTCCTTCAGAGGGTAAGGGCGAAGGCCCTACTCGCCATCCCCTGAAGAGAGCACTCTGTGACTTCAGGGAAGGGACAGAGAGCTCTGAGGTTCTAGGGGGACTCCACCCCCAACTGGCCTCCGAGGGGAAGGCGAGCAGGGCAGGGGAGATGCCCAAGAATTGAGGCCCATGAGGGGAAGGTGGGCAGGATTCAGTAATGAATGGTGACGATACAAGAGAAGATCAAGAATTACGATAGGTACGTCATTTTCATATTTTCCCTTGTCAATCTTCACCATTCATTACTGCTGAGTACCAAGCCCCCCCCCCACCTCCCCCAGAGGGGGACTGATGTTCAGCCCTGAGGGAACAGATCCCTCAGCCTCCTACTGGTGAAAAGCAGGAGGGGGAGACCCTAGCCAATAGACTGAGGCAGTCTAAGGCTGCTGAGGATGGAGGATGCCCCTGAAGAATCCTCCTCGCCCTGCGGGAAAACACATGGGTCCCCCTACTCCAGGTAATGGGTGAACCCATGCCGTCCGCCTTATGCAGATCGCTGTCCCTGCCAGTCTAGAAGCCACCTCACTGGCATCATAAGACGCCCTTGCCTGGTGCCTTGCAAGCTCCAGACCCTGTGCAGAGAGGGCAATGGCTTGTCTGGACTGCTCCGTATCAGGCATAGATGCCAGAACCTGAGCCAGCATCGACCACAGATGCCTGCTGTAGGCAGCATGCTGTGCCTGATGTGAACCTACACACACATCAACACATGAGCCAAAGAGAGGACTCTTCATCCCCACCGGTCAAATTCTGCGGAATCCGGATCCGGGGATCGATCGTGCGCCAGGCACCGAGGCCCGGAAGGAGTGTCTAGGGAAGTCAAGCCCGAGGGCGGGTGAGGTAGAGAACCTAGAGACTTGTGGGGGGCACCATACCATCTCCTGCAGTCTGCCGGGGCTGGAGAAGGGGCAGCTGGAGACTGCCAGGTGAGGACAGACGCCTCCTGGAAAGGGACTGGCCAGGAAGGCACCAAAAGTGAGGCCTTGAATTCACTAAGGAATGCACGTATCTGCCACTCGGTATTGACCCTGTGAACAAAGGAAATATGGAGCTCTGTAACCAGCCTCGAAAGGAACCGCTGATATTCCGTGAAATCAGCGTCCCAGGACAGGTGGACAGGAAGTTCTTTTTCCTCAGAAAAGGAAGACGAGGAGGAAGTGGACCTTGAATGATCAGAAGACTCCTGCGGTGCGGGGTGAGGACAGGCGGAAAACCTGTTCGTCCATCACCCTAACATATGAAGGAAAGGCCACCGCAGTAGCTCTGAATGTCTCCCAAGTTAAGGGCTCTGTAGAACCCACATGGCCTGGAAGAGAGGGGGGTGTCTGCAGAGGGATGGGTGAAGGGCACCTGAGAGAATGTGTCTGGCCTCTGCTGGGGCTCTGAGATCCAGGTAGCGATGCCACCGTGACTGGGGACCCTGAGACCACACCGGGTTCTGAAGAAGAAAGCAAACTGAGGAAGAGCCCAAGAGGGGAATCTCCCCTGTGACGTGACTGGGGTTGCATGTGTCCAGAAGGGCAACCCTCTGCACTGCCACAAGAAGGCGCCCTTCAGCCTTCAAGGAAAAGGTGGGGTTCAGCACTGCGACTCCTCCTCACCCCCCACAGGGTGGTGGGGATGCGCCACCGCTCTTCACCTCGACCTCTCAACCCCTCAGACTCTGAGGCAGCCCTCTTCCTCAAAACCAAAGTAGGCGCTCCCCACTCTGCATGCCCCAGAGGGAGGCCACAGAAGCAGGGCTCTCCGCCCTCTCCCAGGGGTGTCCCAGCGGCACTAGAAATGGCAGCTGCCTGGACACCTGCAGAAGAGGGTACCCTCTCCCCCGAATCCTGGAGTCATCTCCTAGAGGGGATCCCAGGCCACCCCCAGCCGTGGGACACCCAGAGGCAACCTGCTCCAGGGACTCAGGAAGAGGAACGCTGGGCCGCCTGATGTCTCGGCCTACAGAGACCTCAGACTCCGAAAAATCAGGTTGCCAGTCCGGGTCCGCCTCAGAGTCATCCCCCTACAAGGAGGGGGAGAGCAGAACGACCTCCAGAGAGGCAACCCCGGGAACATCTCTCAACAGCACCGCGATTGGCGCCGCCACAGGCCACGACACCAATGGCACTGCCAGAGTCTCCGGTGCCACAGACGGCGCCAGAACCCACAGCGGCGTGACCGAGTCCCCAGCACTGCGTACGGCACCGGAACCCAGAACGGCGCCAACGTCCCCTGCGCCGCATACAGTGCCAGAACCCAGAATGGTGCCATCAACGTCCCCAGTGCCGCGGACACTGCCGGAACCCAAAATGCTGCGGACTGCACCAGGATCTAGAGCAGCACCACTCGGCGGCATCGAGGGTCCGCCAGTGCT
This sequence comes from Neoceratodus forsteri, assembly GCA_016271365.2. Taxonomy (NCBI): domain Eukaryota; kingdom Metazoa; phylum Chordata; order Ceratodontiformes; family Ceratodontidae; genus Neoceratodus; species Neoceratodus forsteri. Next base: position 610,145,197 of record CM057456.1, read on the forward strand.
GGGCCCCACAACTGAGGGCCGCGACACCGGGGGAACCTGCACCTCTGTGGAGGTGACTGCTGGGATGGCACCAGTGATGCAGCTCCGGGAGGAATCACGCTGCTCCTCCAGCGCCGAAGAAGAAACCTCCTCCTCGGCAAGACTGAAAGTGGAGGAAGCCTTCTCCTCACCGGGCCGTATAGACCTGGGAGGGAACCCAGAGGAAGAGTCTAGAGATCTGGCCTGGGAAGCCTGTGGGTGACATCGTCCTCCAAAAGTTGGCGGAGCCCTGCTGATCTTGAATGCATGGATTTCCAGTACCCGGTGGTCCATGGAAAAACAGGTATCACAGTGATCCATATCATGGTTGGGTCCCAGGCACTGAAGGCAAACATCATGTCGATCCGTGATAGAGAACTGCCGGCCGCAGGGGCACCGACGCATAGGGGTGTGGCCCGCCTTGGATTTATACTTGGCCCCCGAATTGGACATGATGCGAACAAATTATCAAAAAACAGCAAAGATTCTGGCACCATCGAAATACATACATATTAAAAAAAAAAAAACACTCTTACCAGGCTCAATGGCGTCAGGATGTAGAACTGGGATAAGGAGTGGCGTTGAGAAAACTCGGCGTCAAAGAAAGGCCTAATGATGTAGAAAAACTTTTTTCCGAACTCACACAGCAGGTGTGGCCTCAATGGTGGGAGAAACAGAACTGGGATGGAGGTCTCTGCAGCACCTAACAGCCTCACAAGACCATGCAGTGCGCCGCTGTGGGCGGCGCCATTACGCAGACTCCTCCTCCAAAAAGAGCTCCCATGGGAGGTGTGCGCATCCAGCTTACATCCAGCAGTAATGAATGGTGAAGATTGACAAAGGAAGATCATATGGCTTTGCTCTCGAGGTTTATAATGTCCCAGAACCCCTCAGTAGAATGATACCCTTGCAAGTCACACCTCGTTATCATTTATTCTATATGTGCCAACAAAGTATCGTCTGTATACATGTCCACATTCTACTATACCACACCCACCCTCACTCAATCCACTCTACACCATTCCTGACTTTCTGAAGTTACCATTCAAATACTTAAGCACATTATGGCCTGGAATCCATCTAGCATGCCAACTGGGTAACAGCACATGCTTCGCGTTAACTTGTCTGTACCTTTGCAGAACAATCTGTATCTACAATGGCCACTGCATCTTATACTGGAAAGCACTATCAACATTATTATTCAAGAAACCTGTGTTCCTGTATAATTCTCCCTCTAGTGGTCAACAGGCACTGGTGTAGTGCCATAATGGAAACGATTACCTGGCTGAAATAAACATCTTTCTATCTCCACTGTTTTATTTGTCCTGTAGCAATTGAGACAGGCTCATTTAAAACAATACATTCAGTACCTTTTTCATGGACCAAGCAACAAAAATATTTATAAATTAATTAAAAATGAAGATTTGATTAACTATTTGCAATGAAACTGTATAATCCTTTTATTTTATACAACCTAAATAAGCAGATACTAAATTACTATTTACAAATTTCACAATAGAAATACTGTATGTTAGAGTTTTTTTTTTAATGAATGAATGGCAATTGAGTGTGCAAATGCAGGACAGCAAAGTTAGTTGCTTCTGACAAAATTTATATCCACACTGAATTACAACAGTACGTATTAGATGCCCCCTACTTGTTCTCAGGATCCCAGGACTTGTCATTTTCACAAGGCAAACAAATCCTTAAAACTACTACACGAGAAACAAATGCTCTCAAAATGTGACCCAGAACAGAACAGGATGCCTTGTCCAAGGAAAGTAAATACTCAGACACATCCAGAACAGGTGGTCAGGCAGGACGCCTGTGTTCCTTTAAGGAAAGTCCCAACCAACAACAGAAAACCCAAATGACACCCCCACCCCCAGGTTCCCACCAGGTATCGGGTCACAGCTACACCACTGAGGAAGAGCAGTCAAGAGACTTCCTTTGCAGCTGACCAAAACGGGTCAGTCCATGATCTTCTGGCAGACTGCTTGCCACCTCTCCCATACCCCACCGCCCCCAGAAGAAGATCATGTTGCCTGTGCAGTATATTAAGGCCCCAGCTGGTCCCAGTGGGAGCATTCCAGGGCTCACATGCAAACTCTGGCTTACCACATGACAGCGTACTGTGTTGCCCTACACTATCTCCTGAAACTGCACAATGAACAAATTTTAGTTGCACCAATGGGCCAGCATTCCACGTGAACATTTTATGGACTTTCAACATCTAAACATTACAAGCAGCCTCTCTATAAACAGGATGCCATATGCGTACAAATTATTTTTATTTATTAATTTTGTTAACCGTGTAGGCCCTCTGAGCCCCGAAGGCCCCTTTCTCAGGGGCGACACGGGATTAGTTACATTGTAGGAAACATTTAGATAGTACAACACTTTTTTTTTTTTAAACAGGAAATCACAAGGATAGGGATACAGATTACAGAGTACAGCAGGGTTAGATACAGTAAGGTTATACAGCCAGCTACAGAGGTATCGTTTCAATTACAAGCATAACGTAAAAATAACAATTTGACAGAAAGGGGTTTGGTTGGTATAGTCATTGACACACACTGAGTGAGTCTAGGTTTCAGGCACTAGGAGGAGGGGTGGCAGAGAAGAGACAGTATTATGCTCTGGAAAATTTTATCTCCAGTGCAGGAGCAGTGGCTGAGGTCCAGCTGATATTCGCGCTGGCCCTTTTGGAAAATCCCAAGGGAGTTAGCTTCCTGTAGGTGACCAGAGAGTTTATTCCATAGAATTGGAGCAGCACGGAAAAAGGATTCGTCACCAGCTGTGGTTCAGACCCTGGGTTCCTCTAGGAGCAGTTGCCCAGTGGTACGCAGCTGCCTGCTGGTACATTTTAGGGATAGAAGTCCAGCTAGACTAGCTGGGAGATGGGCAGAGAGGTGCTTATAAGTGATGCAAAGTAGGGGGTACTGGAGTTTGTGGCCTAAGGAGGGCCAGTTAAGTGAGGCAAGTGCATCACAATGATGGCTCCTTGGTTGGGCTTTTGTGGCAAAGTGCACAATTTTATGGTAGAGAGTTTGTAAGCTGCTGTAACTGCTTTGCCATTCCATGCAGAATTGGGGCAGCATAGGTAAGGGTACGAAGGAGGATACTCTTAGCAATCGCTACCCTGGTCTCAGGTATCATCTGGGCACTAAGGCGGTAGAGCAGGCCAAGCTTTTGGTGGATACTTTTAGTTACAAGATCCACATGGGATTTTAGGGCGAGACCTTGGTCCAGCACTAGGCCAAGATATTTGAAGGACTGTACCACTTCTATGGAAGTACCTGACGCTGTGGTGAGTGGAAGTAAGGGGCTGCGATCTAGGCCTAGGGATCTTGGTCCAAACACGATAGCTTTTGTTTTTTTTGGCATTTAGTAACAGGCAATTTTCTAGTAGCCAGGTTTGAACCGAGGCAAAGTCTGCCTGGAGGTACAATCCCAGTTCATCCGTCTTATTCATGGATCTGTATAGGACCGCACCGTACACATACTGGACCACAGAGCAGCTCCCGCAATGGTTGCTGAGGTCACCGACAGTGAGTACAAAAGGGGGCCTAATATTGAGCCTTACGGGACCCCCATAGTTATCTGGAGTAATTCGGAGAAGGCCCCCCTCCACTTGACCTGCTGGAGGCGGTCAGTCAAGTAGCTGCTGAGCCAATTCAGCGAGTGTTGATAAAGACCGATCTTACTTAGTTTTGCTATCAGTAGGGTGTGATCGACTAAATCGAAGGCCTTGGTAAGGTCAATGAAGATTGCCCCCATTGGGGAGCCTTCGTCAAGTGCCAAGAGGACATCAGTGGCGAATCTGATGAGTGTCTGTGCCGTGGTTTTTTCAGAATTCATGCTGGTTGGGAACCAACAGCTAGTTCACTTCCAGGTAGTCTTGCAGTTGGCAGCAGACTAACCTCTCTTGGATTTTTGCCAGAGTGCAGAGGAGGGAGATAGGCAGATAGTTTTCTAATGGCTCCCTAGGGCCACCCTTGTGGATTGGCACCACAGTTGTCTGCTTCCAGATCTTGAGGATGGCTCCCTCCATTAGAGACCGATTTATGAGCCAAGGAATAGGTAGGGCAATGACTGGGGCTGCGGCCTTGAGCAACCTAGGGTCCAGGCCATCAGGACCCGCCGTCCCGTTAGGTTTTATGGACTGTAGTAGGGGAAGCACTTCTGAGGAGCGTACAATCCTTAGGTGGAAGCAAGGGAATGGAAGATCCTGGGCTTCGGTGACTACCCTATCCTGCTTGGGGGGGTAGGCTTGCTTGATAGATGCCCAGGTCTGTAAAAAACCTATTGAAGGCAGTAGCAGCCTCACCGCCTTCAGTTAGAGTCTGACCATCGTAGATAATCTGGACCTGGGGAGTTTTCTTTTTGCCTTTTATCAGGTCATTAATCCAAGACCAGAAGGACCTAGGGTCAGACAGATTGGTCTGCTGAAGGTTTTTAATGTAATCCCGCTTAGCTTTTTCGTGGCTTTCTTACATTGATTCCTCAGAGATCTGTAGGCAGCTAGGTCACCTGGAAGGGTCGAGTACCTGTGTTTTTTTCAGGACTTGTCTTGGCTTATCATTAAGGATTTTAAATCCCTTGTGATCCCCCTATAACAGTGACCTTTTGTGCGAATTCTCCTTAGTGGAGTGTGGAGGTTAGTGGCTGAGGAAAATGTGAGCTGGAAAAACTCAGCAGCTGCATCCAGGCTGGGCAGAAGCCTAATTGGTGACCAGTCTATCTGACTCAGGTAGTACTGGAAGGCGTCAGCTGAGAATTTTGAGAAATCGCTTGCTGCAATGAGTCGGGGGGTCTTGTCAGGCTTGTTCTTCCAAGTGCAGAAAGTTGGTGAATGGTCACTCAAGGCATCAGACACCACGCCTGCTGCTTGGATGTTTGCAGGATTGGTGGCAAGGATCCAGTCTAGGGTGGAATGGTTCCCTGTTCTTGGATTGTGACTTGTGACCTGTGCCAGGTTGGCATCTAGGACCAATGCTCTCAGCGCATGCTCACTGCCCGCTTCCCAGTTTAAGTTGAAGTCCCCCAGGAGCAGTAACTCCATGGGAGCTTTACTCCCAAGAGCTTTTGTAAGGTTCCCCAAAGCCTGTTGGGCAGTTTTTGGAGAGTTATATATGCATCCTATTGTTAGGTGCTTTGCATGTCCTAGGAGAAGCCCTATGAATATTGATTCACAGCCATGGGAATCAAGTTGGGGGTGTTGAGCAAGTGAGGCCTCAAATGAGGTTCTCACATATATGAGGACCCCACCGGCTTTTTTTTTTTACTCAGTCTCTTCTAAAAGAGTTGTAACCGGCTAATTCCACCCCATGGGCAAGGATATGTGGCTTGAGCCATGTTTCAGAGATGGCCAACACATCCAGAGTATACTGGGCAACCCAGGATTGAATCTTGTGCATCTTTGGGAGCAGACTACAGACATTCATATGGGCAAGTTTTAGGACCTTCGTGTTAACACAGTTTGGGCCCGGGGGGATCCTACGATGCAGTTAGATACTTGGGGTCCAGGATTTGGTTCAATGTCCCCAGAGCAGAGCAGCAGCTTTATGGCAATCCAGCTGAGAGCTCTGATTCCAATGTTGTTGGCAACTGTCGACCTATTGCCCCTAGTACTGGCAAACATGTGGTAGCAGGTTCCTTTGCGAGTTAGCCCATGCATAATTATCAGGGAGTCTAGAGATGAGACTGCAGGGCAATCTGTGAGGTGTGGGAGGGGATAATATAGCTTACCCCAGAGCGGATTCAGGGGGCAGCAGGCACCCATTAATGAGTCCACCCAGATAATTGCACCAATATACATGAAAGCCAGGGCGGGGCCCCAGTGGGGTAGAGCGGAGCAGTGCTTGACCTTATTAGGGTGAGGCTTCATCGTCTAGATGGATATCCAGCAGCTGCCGAAACAACTGAGGGGACAGCCCTTTTGAAGGGATGGGTGAGCTCTGTTTTTCTAGTGGACGTAGTTGGCAGTTATGAGTTTTGCTGGGGTACAGCGTTTCTCTTGTCTTTTTGTACATGGGGCACAGCATTTCACTTTTCTTTACGTACGTGGAGCTTAATTTAGCTGTTTTTGCATCCTCTGGTGGTAGGAGGAGATAAGCTGCTAATGTGGAAACAGCCTGATAGGTTTTATCTTAGCACGTGATCCTGGGTCCTATCTATAAGACGAAGAGTTCAGCAAGGGTGGTGGGGCAGCCGACACAAAGCATCGGCGGGGCCAACTCAGAGACTCTCGCGCCGGCTACAGTCCGTTTTGTGTACCTCTTCTCAGGGGGGAGGGGGGCAGGATTCACCCGCAGCTGAAGTTTCTCGCTCTGGGGAGGGCCCTCTCGACCACCCACAGAGGGGGAGCCAGCGTGATTCTGTGGAATTAAGATGATAAAGCTGGATTAATTCAGGTACTGAGGGAAGGGGGTGGCAAGCTGGGGAGGGGCGAAGCTAATTTCTGCACTTTTCTCTAAGGCTGCAAAATCAACAGGGCTAAAACAGCTTTTTTTTTTTTTTTTTGGCAAAGTTCTAAAGAGTGGATTCAATGGTTACAGTACTGTAAACATTAACAAATTCTTGTAAACCCGAAATCATCTCCTGAGAGCGAGCTATAGAGGCTACTTAGGTAATCAGGCAGGCTCTTCACTAGCAGAACTTCTGAATGCCTTTAATGCAGCTTGTTAAGTTTTAAATCTAATCCTCCTGCAGTGAGTTGTGTAAATTAAATCTTCTGTAGTGAGTAAAGAATGCTGTTGGTTTCCCGATGTTGCGGTCAACACCATCGAGGCAGTTTATGAAATCAATGCTGGAGGGACTACTTCTGTCCACTGTGACTACTTCTGAGGAACAGGAGCATTGTCTGACTGCCAGTTTAGCAGGTCAACAATTTGATACAAATTATTAAGTAGTCTATTAATACAGCTGAATTCAATACCAGAGGGATTACAATAAAGAACACAAGACCGTGTCTAAGTTTTATTTGTTTTCTTACTTTGAAAAGCCAAAGTATTTCTCATTATAGTCATGATTCCACTTCACAACCAGAACTTTACAAGGCATTTCCAAACAAAAAAAAAAAAAAAAGAATTAAGCTTAAGGGACTTGTGGTTTAAAACATAAACCAGTTCTTTCCAAATAAAAAATATTACAATATAATTCTTAAATAACTAAAGGTCTAGATACATTCCATACTGATTAAGTAAATCCATTTACATCTCTGGACCTTCTCCACCAGGAATAAGCTGTAAAGAAAAAGAAAGCATACTAAACAAAGGTGAAAAAATACAGTAAATTAACCATCATTAACAACTTGACTGGGAATGGGTAATAGCAATTATCAGAGCATGCAGAAACCAGCACTTTGGATGTAAGGAGTAACACCTGACAGGGTATGTAGTCATTCTGTACTATGTACACACCAAGAGGATGTTGTACCTTGGATTTAAGCACATCTGAGAAGTGCATAGGTTTCCCAATGAAGACACACCCTGGAGTGTGATATTACATGAATAAAATAGGGCAAGGAAAAGGGAAGTCATCTGGCACATCTCTCAAACCCAAGGCACCTCACACTGTTCAAGCAATATATTTAGTCACAATTAATGAAACCAGATAAATAAACCTGAAGAAATAATTACTCACCATAGTAATGTTGTTTCTTTCTAGCAGAAAGATTACTAGCAGAAAGAGGGAGGCAATAATGCCCCTTTACAAAGCCATGGCGAGGCCGCACCTTAAGAATGGGGGTTCAGTTCTGGAAGCCACATCTCCACAAGGACAAACATGCGTTGGAGAGGGTTCAAAGAAGGGCAACCAAGATGGTGCAGGGTACGCAGGGAAAGTCATATGAGCAGAGGTGTAAGGAGCTGGATCTGTGCACGCTGGAGACAAGGAGGGAAAGGGGAGGCATGACTGAAACTTTCAAATATGGGAAGGGGCTCAAAGTGGGAGAAGAGGGTTTACTTAAGAGGAAGGAGGGGGTCAAAACTAGAGGGCACAGCCTCCGACTGCAAGGAAAAGATACAGGGGCAATGTGAGAGGGCATTTCTTCACAGAGAGGGTGGTGGAGCCCTGGAACAGACTACCAGATGGAGTGGTGGGGGGCTAAATCGGTGGAAGAATTCAAGAGGGCATGGGACAAGCATATGGGGCTGAGTATCGGGGAGGGTGGGGGCTGGCAGGGAGGCGGAGAAGTGGGGGGCAGACTAGATGAGCCAGTATGGTCCTTTTCTGCCGTCAAGATTCTATGATTCCAAAGACATCCCTCACTTAAGTTTAAAAAGTGCAATCACTCCCCTGGAATGAATAGCCCCGAAGCTTTAGAATTTATGCAAATGATGGAATTTAAAACTAAATTCAATCTCTGATCTATGTGGACAGTCTCACCCCTGCACTTTAACAGGCGAGCTGTGATCACTGAAACTAGCTAAATAGCTACCAAAAATGTGAAAATAGTTCACAAGGCAGACCAAGCTCATTATGAAAAAATAAAGTCAGACCACTTAGCACTGTAACAAGAAATGCTCAAGCAAGTAGAAAAAGAACTGATTATCATCTGAAGAATTTTACCAGGTTCTGAAAAAGGAGGCAGGGATTCGGGGTTGTTAAACTTAGTGAGTGATCCCTTTGGAAGAACATGGGGTTACTCACCTGTAACTGTAGTTCTAGCAGTGGTATGGTGTACATCCACACATCTAGCAGAATCCTTTCCCTTTAAGAATGACTAAGATCTTCAAGCTGGCTCCTCCCACCCACCTGGGTGGTATCCTCCTCAGCACTGCCCCGTGATATCCGATCTTACACGCTGGAAGCAAGATACAGTGTGCCACTTGCCAGGGGGAGGTCGGGTGGGTTGTGTGGATGTACACCATATACAACTCCTAGAAGAAAAAATTACTCACCTTAGTAATTATATTTCTTCTAATGGAGTCTTGCTGTATTCTGACAATTGCAGTGATTCCCAACTTTTGAACTGCCCCGGAGAACTAAGGGTTAACTTTCCATGCAGGGCATGGAACGCTGAGCTCGAGCTCGGTTGAAGTCTCTGTCTGGAGTGTTTTGAACTCAAACCGTCAGATTCTTACCAGCCCAACTAAACTAAAAATTCTATGTGGAAATTGTAAAAATTCTACTAGCCAACTGGCTGAAAAGTTTTGGATTCCCAAGAAAGACTCAAGTCAGGAAACCCAATGTACTCAAAAATAATAATAAACAAGCACCCAAACAAAAAGGGAGGAAGGTGCAAGCAAATACACCCCTGGGGTACAACACTGCACCTGCCCACCCACTTCCCAAAAACAGGTTCTGAGAGGGGAGGCAGGGAGGGAGGTCAGAATACATCAAGACTCCATTAGAAGAAATATAATTACTATGGTGAGTAATTTTTTTCTTCAAACAACATGAAGTCTTGCTGTAGTCTGACAATTGCAGACTACCAAGCAGTACCTCCAAGGAGGAGGGACAGAACCTACTTTGGGAATAGACTCTGAAGTACTGCTGTGCCAAACCGAGCATCACTCCTAGCCTGGATATCCAGAGAGTAATGCTTGGTAAAGGTATGGACTGTTTTCCAGGTGGCTGCTTGACAAATTTCTAGGAGAGGGATATCCCTGGCCGCAGCCAGGGAAGCAGCTATACCTCTTGTGGAATGAGCCCTCAGGCCTGAGGGTGGAGTTTTTCCCAGTTTTTCATAGCAGAATTGTATACAAGACACAATCCACCTGGCAACAGATCTTTTGGTGGCAGGTCTGCCCATTCCCACTTCTCCATAAGTGAGGAACAGCTGGAGGGAGTCAAACCTGTGACTCTTGGTACACTCTATGTAGTAACCAAGGGCTCTTTTGAAATCTAAACTGTGTAGCCTCCTCTCTCCTGAGGAAGAATGATCAGTGAAGAAAACGGAGAGACACAGACTGGTTTAAATAGAAGTCTGAAACCACTTTGGGCAAGAACATTCTATTGGTTCTAGGGACCACTTTATCCCTATGAAAGGAGATGAAATCGGGTTCCACTGACGGGGCTTGCAATTCACTGATCGCCTGGCAGAGGTACGGCTACCACGAACACAGTTTTCCAAGTCAAGCACTTAAGCTCTGCTGAAGACATAGTTCAGCGGGTTGTATAAGCTGAGCAATGCAAACATTCAAATTCCAAGCAGGGCAGGGTCTCAAAAGGGGATTGGTGTGAAACAATACTTTAAAAATTTACAGAACACAGGATGGGAAGATAGTGAGGAAGGCTTCCCCACAGACAAAAATGCAGAAACAGCTGACGAGTGTACCTTGAGAGTAGCTGGTCTGAGGAATAGGCCATTAAGATGGACCATATAATCCAGAACCGTAGGCAATTCAGCAGTGTCTGGAGAAATATTCTTCTTAGAACACCAAATGCTGAAGCTCTTCCATTTGGAGTTATAAGTCTTTCTGGTGGAGGGCTTTTGAGAAGCCTTGAGGATGTCCAGAACCCCTTGGGAAAGATGCAGATCTGCAAACTCTAACTCTTCAAGAGCCATGCCTTGAGATTGAGAGACTGAAGATTGGGGTACCAAATCCTCCCCTGAGAGGATGTTAACAGGTTGTAATTCCTGGGAAGAGACAGAGGAAGATGGACTGCTAGGGACAGCAACAGGGGCTACCAGGGCTGTCTGGCCCAATCTGGAGCAACCAGAATCACCTTGCAAGGTTAAGACCTTATTTTGACTAAAACTTTGAACAGGAGTGGGAAGGGAAAAGGCATACAGAAACTTCCTTCCAATTCAGAATCAGGGCGTCCAGGGGACTGAGCCCAAGACTGGAGGTCTGCAACAAAGAGAGAGTTGGTGATTGTCTGGGGCTGCAAAGAGATCTATCTCTGAGTGCCCACCTTGAAAAAATCACTTTCAAACCCTGAGGTCCAGGGACCATTCGTGATGGCCCTGAGAAATCCTGCTCAGTGCATCTGCTAGCACATTGTCCTTGCCTGAAACGTGAACTGCTACAAGAGAGGCTTGCAGGGAATAAGCCAGGGACCACAACTTCATGGCTTCTGTGCACAAGGCCGTGGACAGAGTGCCTCCCTGCTTGTTGATGTACCACATGGTGGTAGTGTTGTCTGTTCTGACTTGAACCACCTTGTTCTGAACCGACTGTGAGAACGCTTTTAGAGCTACAAAAACTGCCCTGAGCTCTAGAAGATTGATGTGGAGAAGGGATTCTTGGGGGGACCACATGCCCTGGGCAGTAAGGGACCCCAGGTGGGCTCCCCAGCACAGAAGAGAAGCATCCGTGGTAAGGACCACTGAACAAGGCTGAGCAGCAAAAGGAACACCTTGCCTTAAATTGTCCTGATCCTGCCACCACTGGAGGGCCTGGATCAAGGTCAGAGTCACTGGAATCAGTTTGGTAAGGGAGTCCTTTCTCTCTGAGACCAAAAGCTCTCAGGTGGAACTGAATATCCCTCATCTGAATCTTGCCCTTGGACCACTGCTGCAAGCTGCCATGTGGCCCAAGAGCTGGAGAAATGCCTTGCTGGTTGAGATACCTGAAGACTGAAGGAAGAAGCTAGTTCCATAAGAGCCTTGCCCTTTCTAGAGGAAGAAACGTCTTGCTCCGTGTGTCCAGTTCTGCCCCTATAAAGGTAAGGAGCTGGACTGGTTCGAGAACCAACTTGGGAAGGTTGAGAAGAAATCCTAGGGAAGTGAATGATCACTTGCTGGGTCACTTGCAGGTGAGACTTGACTTGGTCTGGAGACTGACCCACTAATAGGCAATCGTCCAGATAAGGAAATATGGAAATCTTTTGCCTTCTTAGGAAGGCAACTACTACTGCCAGGCACTTTGTGAAAACCTTTGGGGCTGAGGTTAGGCCAAAGGGCATTGCTCTGAACTGATAGTGGCCTGAGGGCAATTCGAACCTGAGGTACTTTCTGTGGGAGCACCTGATGGGAATGTGAAAGTAGGCAACTTTGAGGTCCTTGGAGGCTAGCCAGTCCCCTGGCCTTAGAGAGGGAAGGATTATTCCCAGAGTTATCATCTTGAACTTTGGTTTTAAAAGATGTTTGTTCAGATATCTTAGGTCCAGGATGGGTCGCCACTCCCCTGTCTTTTTGGGGGCCAGGAAGTACCTGGAGTACAGTCCTTTGCCCCAGTGTAGGGCAGGTACTCTCTCTATAGCTCTTAAAGCTAGGACAGAAGAAACCTCTGCCTCTAGGGCAAGGGTTTCTGAAAGATTTGCAGGTGGAAAAGATCTGGCTCTCATCTTTGGAAATTTTTTGAAGCCGAGAACCAGTCCCTGGCTTACTACTTCCAGGACCCACTTGTCTGATGTAACAGACATCCAGTCCTGGACAAAGTAAGCCAGCCTGCTACTGGGATAGAAGAGTCGACCCGGGCAGACCCATCAGGGTGTCTGCTTGGCAGGGGCTTTAGGCTGAGGGTGGATGCAGGCCTGCTCATCCCCCTTCTGCCTCTCCCCCCTGAAGAACCCCCTCTGCGAAAAAGAAGAAGAGGCCTGTGCTTGGTAAAAAGGCCTTTGAAAAGCCCTGCCCCTAGACTGCTGCCTTTGAGGAGCTGCCTGTCTTTCCTTGGCCTGAGCACTCCTGTAAGTGATCCTGTACTCGTCCATTTTCTTCACGTAATTCTCTGTCTGCTCCCCAGAGAATTACCCACTACAAGAAAATCCATAGTCTTAGCCTGGGTGTCCTGCCAGAGGCTAGTACATCTGAGCCAAGCCATCTTCCGAAGAGCCACAGATGTAGCCATGACTCTTGATGAAACATCATTAGAGTCCACAGCAGCATAAAACTGAACCTTAGATGCCTCAATCCCATCTGCAGCCACCGCCTCCAGCTCCTTGGCTAGCTGGGGGGAGGCCTGTTTAGCCAGTGCCAGTACAGTGTCCCAATTGGACTTCTGGTACCTGGCTGTATAGGCCATGTAATTCGCCTGCCTGAGTCCCAAGAAGATGCCATGTACTGCTTCTTTGCCATGGCATCAATCTTCCTGGAGTCCATGTCAGGGGGGCGTGAAGCCAAGGGAATATTTGCCTTGTCACAGGCTGCAGCCTGCACTACCCCAACATGGCTGCATTGCTGATATAAGAACTCCGTGTCTGAGCATGAAAGTGTATACCTCTTGTCCATTCTTCTATCCACGGGAGGTACAGTGTTAGGAGACTAAGATTTTTTGTGTCTGTTTCCCAAAAGATTTATGGAGGGAAACAGTCTCCTGGACACTGGGATATCCATCATCTCTACATAATCAGGCTCTTCTTGATCTTCCACAGCCTCCTCCATAGGGAGCTGGAGGGTTTCAGCCACTTTTCTGTAAAACAAAGTGGGAAGGGGACTCAGAAAGCCTAGGAGGGGAAACACCTGATGGTCTGTCTGGGGAGATGTCCGGTTCCACAGACACATCCAGACCTTAACTTACATCATAACCCTCAAATTCCTCTTCCTCTTCAAACTCCGGTTCATAAAAATCTTCAAGGGTATACTCTTGAACCGAGGGAACCAACCGAACCGAACCCTGCCAGAAGGAGCCGGATCGGTCGGAACCGGATGGAGCGATTCCACAATCTGAATCGCCCTGGCCATCTCTTCGGCGGTCAGAACATGAACCTCTGGATCCGAACCGGTCGATTTATCTTTGTGCTTTCTTTTTGTCAGAACCTATCCCTGAGAATCAGCTCTCCTTTTGCCCGAAGAAGTATCGCCCTGGTCAGAGGGCACTCCTTCTGGTTTGGTCAAAACCGAACCAGGCTGGCCATCCGGGTCAGCGGACTTCTCAGCCTCCTTTTCCCTCAGTCTACCTAATATCTTCTCAAGGGTAGATTTGGGAACATTTTTACATATTTGGCAGTCTGAATCGAGGTGGTTAAACCCCAGACAATAAACACAGGTGGTGTGGGGATCGGCCTTGGCAAACCTCCCCACACTCACTGCAATGTTGAAACCCAGTGGGCCCATTTTTCTCTTGGGTTTTCTCAGACATGAGTCCAACCTAACCAAACTTACCCTTTTGGCAACCGCCAGAGCAAGACTCCCTATCGGTTCCTAATCATAAATCACGGGTATAGAAAAAAACGGTTAAAACACGTTTCTTTTTTGTTTGTTTTTTTCAGAACCGGTAACCACACACTAAATATAGCAAAATTCACAATCAAATGGTTGGTTCAGCCAAACCGACCGCACTTTTACAAGTTCCACACAGAAAAATAGAACAATTCCTATCTAGTACTCACGGCACCACAGACAGAGACTGAACCGACTATGCAGATACTTTTTTTCGGTTTAAACTGACGAAAAACTGAAAACTTTAACCGACTTCGAACCGAGCCGAAGGAGAAATCTCCGGAGCAACCGTTCAGTGAGGCGGAGTAAAGAATCTGACGGTTTGAGTTCAAAACACTCCAGACAGAGACTTCAACCGAGCTCGAGCTCAGCGTTCCATGCCCTGCATGGAAAGTTAACCCTTAGTTCTCCGGGGCAGTTCAAAGGTTGGGAATCACTGCAATTGTCAGAATACAGCAAGACTTCATGTTGTTTGAACTACGGTTACAGGTGAGTAACCCTCATTTCTATGAATGTGGATATGGAGTACGATTCACACTTCTGGCAGACTCCTAGCAGTTCTCCGGGAGGAGGGGACAAGGCGCACATCCCCTACTTAGGGAAAAGAGACTGGAGAACTGAGGCCCCAAAACTGAAAATTACGTACCTACCATAATTATGATCTTTCTGTGCATCTTCACCATTCATCACAGATGGGTATCTGCGGAGGTCAGGACCATGAGGAGCTTTTTTTTTTTAACTCTTCTAAGGGTGAGGCGGGGCCGACACCATCAACTCCGCCTCGGGACGGCCGCACTGCGTGGCGCGTGGGTTGGCCGTTAGGCTGTGTGACTCCGCCTGCCTGCCAGTTCTGAGTCACGGAGGTAAGAGGAAGGGTGGAGGTGGGACAAGAGAGTCAAGGGACAGAAAAAGGAAAAGATACATGAACTAAGCAGAAATAACGACTGAGAGGACAGAAAGAAAGAGGTTAGAAACTAAAGATTGGGAGGCGCCAATCTCTGGAAGCCGGAAGAAGGGGAGGGTGGGTAAGAATTTAGGAGAGAAGGCGAAGGATAAGATACCACGGACCCTGGTCCATCTCCAGATTGTATAGGAACTGCAAGGAGTAGCAAAGCTTTCTGCCAAAATTCAAGGCACAGAATAACTGGCAAACACTCCAGATAAGCAGAGTCGGCTATTCTGGAAGAAGGACAGGATACAGGGATTCAGCACCCTCCCAAGGAAAGATTTTTGGTGAAAAAAAGTTTTTTTGTTTTTTTTTTTGGAGAAATAGGTTGGATGGAAACAGGGAGCAGGAGAGAGGGAGGGCAACTACCAATTCCCACCCCAGAGGGGTGGAGCCAAGGTACTGGAGAAGGAGTGCCGCTCGAGCTATCCACTCTTCCTGGAAAAATACTCCCGTGTCCCTATTTTACCCCACTCCTAAGGAGGAGAGGGGGAGACACAGAGAGGAGGGGGACCCAGAGACTGAGGCCCCAGGGGGACAGAGGGTGGGGTTGTGATGAAAGGTGAAGCTACACAGAAAGATCATAATTACGGTAGGTACGTAATTTTCATATCTTATCTGTAGTCAGTCTTCCTCATTCATCCTGAATGTGATGATACCGAGCCCCCGAAGGATTTTCTTTTACACCCTAAGGGACAAGGTCCCTTAGCCCTCAGTAAGCGCTGACACAATAGGGGGACCTCCAGGGCCTGGAGAGGCCGAGTGGGGAGAGAGACAGAGTCCCTGAGAGGAAGGAAGTTGCCCGATAAGCACCATCTCACTCTTGAGGAGAAGAGTAGGTTCCCTGGTGGGTAGAGTTAATCACTCTACGCCGGGCCAAGGGTGACAACCAGGAAAGATGTAGCCATGCCATCCGCCTAGTGCAGATCGCTGTCCCTACGACTCTGGTAGCTACCTCATTGGTATCATAGGATGCCCTCGCTTGGTGCCTTGCAAGCTCCAGGCCATGCGCAGAGAGTGCAATGGCTTGTCTGGTTTGCGCCGTGTCAGGCAATGAGGCTAGGAGCTGACCTAGCCTGGACCACAAGAACCTGTCGTAGGCTGCACAGTGGGCCTGATGTGCAGAGATAGAGAGAAGTAACCGTGCAGAGTAGAAAGTCCTCCTACCCCAGAAATCAAAATCCAAGGAGTCTTGATCTGGGGGCCGGTCACAGTGAAGGGCACGAAGCCCATCAGGAGTATCCAACTGCGTTAATCCAGACTGTGGATGAGGCATGGAACCTGGAGACTCTGGGGGCGCGCAATACCTCTGGCTGAGATCCCTTGAGGCAGGAACTCCGGAGAAGGGCCTCTGCCAGGAACGCAACGATGCCTCCCGAGAGGGAGCCGGCCAGGGCGGCACCACAAAGGTAGCCTTGCCAAAATCGCCTAGAAAGGCGTGCGCCGAGTGTTCAGGATTGCTAATAGTGCAAGGAGTAAGGTGCAGATCCTCCAACATCCTCACGAGGAATCGCTGCTACTCAGAGAGATCAGCAGCTGGAGAGATGTGGACAGAAGGTTCCTCTCCCCCTGAAGAGGGGGATGAGGAGCTGGAGGTCACCGTCTGTTCAGTGGGTGGCTGCACGAGGGGAGGTTGAAAAACCTGGTTGTCCATTGCCCTAATGTAAGCAGGGAACCAAGCAGCCACCGCTCTGAACCGCTCCCAGGTGAGAGGCCCGCTAGGACCGAGGATGCCTGGAAGCGCAGGAGTGTGTGGCAGAGGGATGGGGACAGAGCCGAGAAGAGATGTCGGCTGACCTCCGCCTGGGCTAAGGAGCGGACCGTGGGCACCCGCGGAAGAAGGTGCCCCGGAAGACCCCACAGCAGACAGCTGAACAACCAGTCGGTCCTGCCTTGGCTGCGCGAAAGAATCCCCCTGTGGGCGACCAGGGCCGTATAGGTCAGAAGGGCCAGTCCTGCCTCAAAGAATGGGACTCTCTCAAAGAGACCGAGGATGAAGGCGAGATCCGCTACGGCTTCTCCCAGGGCCAGGTGGACCCCAGAAAAAGGCAGACAGCGCCGACCCCACCCCTCGGCCCTCGGGTCTGAAGGGCCCTCCTCCTCGAGAGGGCCAGCCTAGGTAGCTGGCATTTCTGGGCAGCCCCCGAAGGGGTTATCCAGGGTGCAGTACCCTCCCCCCCTGCAGGCGCTCCGATCGGCCCCAAAGTTGGGCGATCAAGGCACACCACTGGAGGGGGGTACCACAACTGAGGGGTCAGTGAAACCGCCAAGACCAGGCTGCAGAGCTGTGCTGGCCTGCACCACTGTCTGCGGGTCAGCACCCCTGACCCTAGTCTCGGTAGCCACCGACCTCACCTCAGAAGGGGGCTGACTCCGACTGGTCAAAGAGACTACCATGCTGCCCACCTCAACAGCCAACCCCAAGAGGTCAGACTGCACGTCCAACTCAGAGCTCGACTCCGTCTCCGAGGAGGTAAAGTCGGAGGCCCTGTGCCAAACCGTGGGAGGGCGGGCAGTGTCATCCTTACCACCAGGCCCAGAGACCACAGCTGTGCCCGAGTCGGTGCCAGCACCTCCCGCAGCCCCGCGAGCGGAATCCGAGGGAGGCGCGGCCCCAGCCCGAGCCAGAGATCCAGAGACGGGACCAGTCGCAACACCATCCGGTCCCACGGCACCACGAGCAGCGGCGAGGGACGAGACGGCGCCGGCAGCAGCCCAGCGGCACCCTCGGCGCTCGGCTCCCCAGCGCCACGAACAGCACACCGAGGCAAGGGCGGCACCAAGAACGGCACCCAAGGCAGATGTGGCGCCCAGCACGGCACCGCCCGGCTCCTAACGGCACCGAGGGCAGGGGCGACGCTGAAGACTGCGCCGACTGAGGAAAATGAAGGCCCCACAGCGCCAAGCCTCAAGGACATAGCACTGTGCTCAACCTCGGCACGCGAGACATGGAGAAGGACGGCATCGTAGTAGATCTCACGGTGCCGCTAGCAGTGTCAAAGCGCGCAAATGGCTCAGAGATCGCAGCGCCCGCCCGACAAGTCGCAGACCACGCTCTGTCAGGGGCCTATGGCGCCACGAGCGGCCCGAAGCCTCCGCGGCATCGAGGGCGGCGCCGACTCGGCCTGCGAGCCACGGAGCAACACCAGAGCCTTCACCCCGAAGGGCAACTGCCATGTAGCGCCTCCGCCTGCTCCGGGAAGGGGCGGGCGGGCCTCCTGCGCTTGTGAAGAAGCCTCGGCAGCTGGGCTACAAGTAGCTGAGGCTCCCTCCTCCTCGGTCCGTATAGAACGGGAGGGACCCAGAGAAGGCCGAGAAGGCGTGGCTGGCCCAACGAGTACGCACCCGACCCCCAAAAGTCAGCGGAGCTCGCCCCACTTTCCATGCGCGTTGTTCGAGGACCCGGCAGTCCATGGAGATGCAGGCGTCGCACAAATCCATGTCGTGAAGTGGGCCAAGACACTAGATACACTGGTCGTGCTGGTCGGTGATGGAGAAACTTTGGCCGCATGGGCACCGTCGCATGGGGGGCCAACCCGTCTTGGAAGATTTCTTGCCCTCCAACCGAGACATGACCTACGGGGGAAAAAAAACACCAAAAACAGACTTGATGTTGCAAAAAAGAATAATGGAAAGATCTTACCGGGCGACGTCCAGTAAAGCAACACAGAACCAACAGGAATCACCGATGGACTTGGGCACAAATACTGCAACACAGTAGAACACTGCGAAGCAGGCCTCAAATCTCTTCAGCTTCCACACGGGGTGACCTCTACAGCAGGAGACGAAGAACTGGCAGGCAGCGGTCGACATAGCTCAGCCAACCCACGAGGCGCCACACAGTGCGCCCGAGGGCGGCGCTTGATGGTGTCAGCCCTGCCTACCCAGGAAAAAAAGCTCCCGCGGGGTCCTGACCTCCGGCAGATACCCATCTGTGATGAACGGTGAAGACTGACACAGATAAGATCAAGCATTCTGACGTGACTAAAAGTCAATGTGGTAATGGGAGATAAAGGTGTGTGCAGACTTCCAGGTAGCAGCCCTGCAGATTTCCTGGATAGGGACGTCCCTGGAAGCACCAACCGAGGCAGTGGTATGTCTGGTGGAATGAGCCCTAAGCCCAACAGGAGGCTTCCCACCAGCCAACCTATGGCAGAGGTTGATGCAGGAGACTATCCAGCTCCCAATCGTCCACTTAGCTGCCGGTCTGTCAGGTGTGGCTTCAGCATAGGTGACAAACAGCTGGCTTACCTCTTTCGAAACTCCCACCATGCGCTCCTTACAGTAAGTGAGCACCCGTCTCAGGTCCAATGAATGGAGCCTGTGCTCAGCCTCCGAGGTTGGGTTGGTAAAGTATACTGTGAGATTTATCACTTGGTTAAGGTGAAACTCCAAACAACCTCTGGGAGGAAGTTTGGGTTAGGCTGGAGGACAACCTTGTCCTTGTGGAAGACCAGGTAAGGGGACTCCACTGAAAGTGCCTGGAGATCACTGATCCTTCTAGTGGAGGCAACAGTCACCAAGAAGGTGGTCTTCCACGACAGGCGTGATGTCTCACATCTGTGCATGGGTTTGAATGGCTTGCCATGAGCATCACCAAAACCAGCAACAAGTCCCAAGGTGGTGGTGGTGCATACACTGGCAGGGACAGGTGTTCCAGGCCTTTAAGCAGCACCTGATCACCTTTTCCTGTGCCACTGTCAGCATTCCAGCCCGAGCCCAGTAGGCAGAGATGACTGCCAGGTGCACCTTGAGGGTCATCAACCGGAGGCCCAACTGGGAGTGGGTCTACAAGTAATCCAGAATGCTAGCCACCAGGCAGGACAAGGGGTCCAGCTCCTTGCTCCAACACCAAATGGAAAACTACTTCCATCTGAAGGTGTAGCACTGGCGAGTTGACTCCTTCCAAGAGGCCTCAACAACATGGAGGGTCTCGTTGGACAGACCCAAAGTCTGGAATTCTAGCTGCTCAGGAACCAGGCTGTCAGGTGCAGGGACTGAAGGTCCAGGTGCAAGACCTTCCCCTAATGGCAAGAGAGCAGGTCCTGGCGGAGAGGTAGTCGCCACAGAGGCCTGCTGAGGAGATCAGGGTACCAGAACTGAGGCGGCCAGTTGGAAGCCACCATGATCACCTGTGCCATGTCCCCCTGAACCTTGAGCAGCACCTTATGGATCAAGGAGAAAGGAGGGAAGACGTACATAAGCCAGGGTCCAGGGCCTTGCAAGACATCCCTCAGCAGTGTTCCACACTGGGGGTACAGAAAAAGCCGCAGCTTCATGTTCTCCCGAGAGACAAACAAGTCAGCCTGGGGAATGCCCTAAAGGAAGAACAGGCGATCGACTACCTCCTGGTGAAGGGACCACTTGTGAGACACCTCGCCCACTCGGTTGAGGGAGTCCACAAGCTGGCTGGACACACCAGCCACATGAATTGCCAGAAGGTCAGCACCCAGACTGCATATGAGGGTCCAGATATGGACAGCTTCCCGGCACAGAGGCAGGGAATGTATCCCGCCCTGCTTGTTAAGGTAGTATATGGTCGTCGTGTTGTCCATCTGGACCTGGACGACCTGACCCTGAACAAGTGGAGCGAAGGCCGTCAGAGCTAGACAAACAGCCCAAGCTCCAATAGGTTGATGTGACATCGGGACTCCTTGGGGGTCCACAGGCCATGGACTCTGTGGTCCCCCAGGTGGGCTACCCATCCCATCAGAGGCGCATCGGTCATGACAGTGGCCACTGGCTCTGGGTGGACAAATGGGACTCCTTCCTGGAGATGTTCTAGGACCAGCCACCACTGGATGGCATCCTACATCAGTTGCGTCACTGTGAACAGCTGGTTGAGGTGACCGAGGCACTGAGACCACTGCCAGGCCAGCTCCCACAGCAGAAGGCACATTCTAGTGGGCCCACCAGATCATGTTGATACATGCCACCACATACCCTTGCAGGTGCAGGAAGTCCGGGGCAGGGCACAACTGCCCAATCCGAAATGATTGGGCAAAGGAGGTAATATCCTCCGCCCAGTCTGCAAAGAGTCGGGCCTTGGCCCAAAGGGAGTTGAGCTCTGCCCCGATGAACTGGATGGCATGCGACAGGTTGAGTTCCAACTTGGCCTCATTGACCAGGAGGCCTAGGGCCGAGCAGGTCTGGAGGGTCAGATCCCTGGAGGAACCGGTGATCAGCCAGCTGTCTGGGTAAGGGTACACCTGGACACCTTGGTGCCTCAGGAAGGCTGCCACCACAAGCAATGCACTTGGTGAAGACCCCGGGAGCCGAGGAGAGGCTGGACGGCATGGCCCGGAACTTGTACAGGATCCCTTCTGAGCGGAATCAGAGGAACCGCCAGTGGGACGGATGGATGGGGATGTGGAAGAAGGCGTCCTGGAGGTCCACAGAGCAAAACCACATGTGCTGCTCCAGGGACAGAATGATCTGATGCAGAGTGACCATCCGGAATTTGCTGAGGTTGTAAAGCTCCAGTATGGGGAGCCCCCTCCCCCCCCGGGACCAGAAAGTATCTGGAGACAAACCCTGAACCGGCCATGGTGTCCAGGACACAAACCACTGCCTCCTTCTGGAGGAGCTGGTCAATGTCCTCCCAAAGAGCAGAAATGTCCACTGACACCAAGTCCTCCCATGGGGCACAGGCTCAGCTGGGCGGTAGAGTCTTGAACTCCAGAGGCAGTCCCCAGCCGAACACCTTGAGAACCCCCTCTCTGAGGTACTAATGGACCAGGCAGAAGCGAAGTGGCGGAGACGGCCCCCCACGGGAGGTCCTGGGGTGGGCAGGACGGGCGGGAGGGATACACCTCCCAACCCGTCACTGGGCAGGCTTGGAAGCAGCAGCGGGGCTAGCTGAAGCAGCAGCTAGCCCTCACCCTCTGGACTTCTTGGTGGCAGAGGAGGCCTGCTTCAGCCGAGAGCACCAGGCCTGCTGTTGCCCCACTGGGGGCTGAGGTGGTCTGGCTGCAGGAGCAGAGTAGGGCCAAAATTGAAAGGACTTTTTCATTTGTTTCTGGCTCTCAGTGTCCATCTGGGTGGATGTGATGGAGTCCAATGTGGTGCTGGACTTCTCAATACACGTGAGATGGCCATCCGCACCGGGCACAAACAAGCCAGTGCCCAAAAAGGGAACATCTGTCAGCTTATGCTGGGCATAGGCTTTGAAAGTCGAAATCCTCAGCCACACCCTGCAGTGCATAGCCACCACTGAGGTCATACACTGACTTGGCACAGGAGTCTCCAATGTTCAGGGCCATTTGGCAACAGCGCAGCCTTGATCATGGACCAGCTTGACTGGCACCTGCAGATCTGCTGGAAGACGAGTGATAACCTGATCCAGGGTACCCAATAATGCATGGACAAAGCTGGCCATCATAATGGCTGAACTATCCTGTCAAAGGCCTAGGGACGAGGCCGCATAAACCTTTGGCTGTGTGGTCCAACTTCTTGGACTCCTTGGGGGGGTGGGGGGTTTGTCAACATCCCCGACATTGCCTGTGCACCGGAAAACCGAGTTGGTGACCAACCCCTTGGCCAAGTGGTGGTGGGTGAACCCGGACAAAGACCCAGTGGGCACCGTGTATTTGCGGACCATAGCGGCTAAAGGTGAAGGGCAGTTAGCAAGACGCTGCCACAGCTCCACAGTGGGGCCAAGAATGGCCTCTGCCACAGAGAAGGTGACCCCAGGGGAGTCATCCCTGTCGAGGATCACCATCAAGGGGTACTTAGCCCACTTCTGGACAGGCTTCAGCGGGATCCCCCGTGATTCTGAAATCAAGTGGTGCAAGGCCCCATAAGTGGTAGTCCCCTGCTCCATGAAGAATAAATACCCTATTGAAATAACATTAACAAAGCACTTCTCCTTCAAATCCTTTACTGTACAGGCGTGATTGTCACACCTGCACAGTAAAGGATTTGGAAGAGAAGAGCTTTGTTAACGTTACTTCAATAGTTTACTGCTAAGGTTCCCAAACTGACTGTATTATGGCTCCAGAGCACTGTCACTGCACTGACGTCATCACGTAAGCACATAGTGGCCATTTTAGTCTGCTACTGAAGCGCGGTGTTTGAATAGCAAGCACAGGTTTGTTTACATGTCACGGAAAAGCTGACAGTATAGTGACAACAGAGTAACAATCATTTAGTGGCAAACAGAGCACATCATTAACCTAATCTACAATGCTGTGTTTTTGATTGGCAGACTCTGAACCCCCTTGCATTCCAGTCCTCATGCACCACACCAGTATAGACAGACTCATGAAAGATGACTGCAAAAGGCCCTGCCAATTGTTCCTTTTGCTCCACTATGATCCTGGGGTGTATCCCCATCCACCCCTTGGGATGTGCATGGCTTTTTTCCCCCCTCAGATAGATGGCTGCCAGGGCAGGTCTGATGTCCGCAATTTGCATCATGTTTACCCTTGATTCCATGGGCCCTACTCACAACATGAGGAGTGTAAGGAGTACAACTTTTAGAACAGATGTGCATAATGGACTAGTTTACCCTTAATCACTCCTGAAGCCAACCAGTAAGTTTCTCTCTCATGGCAGTTCAGTCAACCCGTTACTAGATCTGCGGCTATAGCAGGAGAAACCCTAAAAGCAGGGCTACCCATAAGTTTTAAAAAGCATAACCTTACCATTGTTATGTTGTTTCCATTTAGCAAAATCTGATCAAGCTTTGTTATCCTCTTTCCTTCAGGTGTTGTCTCACTGGGTAGAGAAGAAATGTTTACAAAACTCAGACAAAATCGGGGGCAGTTACAAAATACGTAGAATACGCACAAGCCATTAGTGACACTGTGAGCATTCTTTAAAAATAAATCTGCCCATCTATAGAGACATATCCAAATTAGTCATATATTTAGGTTTCTTTCAAATAAATGCACATGAAGCTTAAGAGTGCACTAGGCAGGACAGAATTAGCACACCATACGAACTATCGGGGAGGGCCCCCGACCCCCATTGAATAAGCTTGACCTTTTTTAAATTGTAAATGGTGCATGTGGTAGCCTTAGAAATACAGATTCTAATTCTATGTTCCAAGTATAAATGCAATCTTTTATTTTTATATAAAACACAGTATTGCCATGAACCTGGGAGTGTGCTTGATAAACTGAGCAGAACACTGCGTTTTGGTGTGATCACACCAAAATAGCACCCAATTTATTTTTTAAATGTAGATAAATGTGAGAGACTGTTTTAATGTTTGAAACACAGAATTCGATTATTTTCTAATTCTTTCAACCCTGGAGACTGGGGAATGCTTTGTTTGCTAGGGATGTTAAGCATCTGAGCAGAGACGGCATCAGCCTGCTGGGGCAGAATTTAGATGCAAAAATTAGCAGGTTTTTAAACTTGGGGGGGGGATGTACAGGCAAGTATCAACCACACAGACATACACACACGCACGCACACTCTCCCCCTACACACATGAACAATGGCTGTCTTCCCTTGGGCAATGACAAACACTGACATCAGATTGAGAGGGTGCATAAAAATACAGTGATTGCAGCGAAGGGGAGGTAGGGAAGTGGTGAAAATTACAGGAAAAAGGACGAATCTGGCTTGTGAAAGGTGATTTTAGTTACTTGGTTAAACAAGACAAAAGAAGGCCGAGGCTAATCTAGATCCTAGTGAGCAAAATAAATCTGGTTATGATTTAGCAACAAATATTTGTCAAGCCCAGTTTTAAAACTGCTAATTGATGTTTTATTCACCAGTTATTGCTAGGTGTCTCAGGAACAAAATTGAGGACCTCATGGCAGTGGTGGCAGAAACCCATCCAAAGTTAACAGCAGTCATGGAAGCGTGGGCAACACAGAACCCTGACTGGGACGGTAATATACTGAAATATGCCCTATTCAGAAAGGATGGGGTAAAGGCCAGGAAAAGAGGTGGCATTTTACATTATTGATGATATAAAAGGGATAGAAGCCAAGAACCTAAGAGGGGATGAGGGGATTAAAAAAAAAGTGTAGGTGTAGTTGGTAGTGGAAAAAAGGGAAGAATCTACAAGTGGGAGTGGCCTGACTGGAAAACATCAACAGCAAAGAGTGCAAGGAAGATCTTAGATTTCAAGAGGGCACCAATGGGCAGGCCCAGTGTCAACCTTTCCAATGGCAGCCTCTCTAGTAGGATCTTGGTCCAGTGTTTTCTGTCTGAAGTTATGCAGCAAACCAATGTGTTAAGGCTGCAGTTTTTAGCGATCATCAATAGTATACATGTGATTCTTGGCAATCAAGAATTTGCTCCATCTTTATCTCTTTCAGTCCCTAACAGGATCACTGTAGGATGTAAGGCTAGGGTGATCCCAGTAATGTCTCGTATCAGGCACTGAATGTCCTTCCAAAAGGGGACCAGTTTGGAACAGGACCAGAAGCTATGTATGTAGATGCTTTTAGCTGTATGGCACAGAGTACAGGTTACAAAGATTTCTTTATGAAATTTACCTGCAATAACTAGGAGGGCAAAATAGCCTGTTAAAGAATTTATGCTAGGCTTCTTTAAATCTTTTGCATAGGAATAGGCCCATGCGGTCACCCATCTCCCCTGCCATGTCTCCTCGGCTAGGGTCTCCACTATGTCTCTTGGCCAGTCCTGTTGCCATTTTATGGGGGGATTCAGCACATCTGCCACCATAATCTGATATTGCTGGGTGATGATTCCTACAGATTCAAATGTTTTCCAAGTATTAACCCTTCTACATGACTCTGAGTTTGCTCCCCATCTCTGGCCTTGGAGGTCAGTGTCAAAATACTTGCATGCCTGTAAGTACTTCAAAAAATTACTGTAGAGGCCCGTCATCTCACTCCATTCTGCATACGATCATATCCCCTCTCTTGATGTCAGGTCACCCATACCTAGATACTGGCCTGTTCACACTGGAGGAATGCAAAGTGATGCAGGCCTGGCATGAATTGCAGATTCCTAGTCACAGGTGTCAGGTATGAAAACATGCCGGCCTCCTTCTCCCTTCCGAGTCCTGCACCAGGTTTCCAAGGCTGCTCGTTAGGGAAATGTGTTTTAGTACTGCCTTATAGCTTTGGAGGCCCCCTGGTCCCAACCACACTGACAAGGCCAATGAGGCACCCTCTCTTTCTCTCTGTATGCAGCCATGTCCCTTCACCTCTGCCCTTAATCCAATTCATCACATATCAGATCTGACACATGCTGTGGAAATAGTCCAGGTCCGGGGCACCCACTCCGTTATTTCTCAGTGCCCTCAGATGCCCGTGGCTAGCCCTTGGTCTTTTCTCAACATGTACATTTTGAAAATCCTTGATCCAGGCATTTTCTATCTCTGTTAGCGATCCCCACTTGTAGCAAGCAGAGCAGTAAAGGTAGAATGTTCATTTTATTTAGGCTGATTTTCTCCATCCAAGAACTAGGGAAAGCACCCATCTTTCTGAGTTTAACAATACCTTAGCCATCCGGGGGGTACAGTTTAATTTCCACAGATCATTAATGTTCTTAGCAACCTGAATACCCAGGTGTACAAAAGAAATAAGACACGATGGGGCATACATTGTGCTGAAATAACAGCACGCGCCCAGGTGCGGCCTCGTGCCTTCAGCCCCCTGGACGTGCAGTTATCACAGCACAATGCACACCCCAGGGTGTCTTATTGCACTCATGAAATGAGTTTCTTTCACTTAAATATGTTTAGGATTTTTAAAAATGTCAAAATATGTAAAAACTGAAAACTGTACTTGTGTTTTTGATTAAATAATTCTTCCATCTTCTAGAACTACATGACATTTTGACTTTGTTTTCGGAAGTTTGTCCAATGTGACACCCATATTTGTAGTTTTTCTGAATGTGTGTATTTGTGAATACAGAACCATAAAACAAAATGATTTTCCAGGACTGTGTTCTGTAATACAGTCATTCTTTGGGCTCTTAACATCTCTTCTTCAGCTACTGAAACGTTCAGGAGTTGTGCAATTTCTCCTCATATCCACTCCCACCCACTATAACAGAAAAACGAGGGGCACATTTTGACTGGTGAGAAGAAAGGAGCTTTTTGTATTATTTTAATTCAGTACCTGCTGTTGTCCTATTGTTGTGTACCATGGAAGATGGCGGACAGATCCGAGTGCTGTGAGTGAAAGTCTGAAAGACCAGTCATGCCGTTTCTCCTCGACCTCCCCACCACCACTACCTGCCCACTCACTGTTTCATTCCTTCACACAAACTGTGAAACAAATGAGGGGTAAACATGGAGTGGTTAAGTAGAAAGGACTATTCAGCACTGAGAGGTTCTAGTTATGCCGTTTGTCATCAGGAAGGCGGCTGACAGATCCGAGTGTGTGCTCTGCTTGTGCAGCCTGACGAGCGTTTCAATCTGTACACATGGCACTTTTTATAAAGATGACAAAAATGGACAAGTCCTGGGTACAAGTGAAGGATGCCGTTTTCTTTAGTACTCCATTATATTACCAATACTGTTTTTTATGTATTTCCAGAGTCACATGGGGATGTAGGGCTGAGTGTGTGGGCATGAGCCATGGCAGTGTTATGGACAGCATCAGCTAACTAATGTAATAGGAAAAAAAAATGCATTTCTATAAGAACATGTAGCAAAAGAGCATGCAAAAAGTTATTGATCACCCTGGTAATCAGCATATGGAGTGCTTTACCAAGCACAAAAAACGGCTGCCAGATGCGTTTTCAAAAATTCTATCTTGGTGAATTGATTTGTGAGTAGTCCAAGTACCAGGGTGACCATGCATTTTGCTCTGTTAATGCACAGCCATGTGACAGGCTTTCACCAATTACAGCTCTTATATTTTCCTTCCCATTTTATAATATGGCTTGATCTGCCATGTGAAAGAGTCGGTCTACCATTCTACCAGGGCTCTATGTGGATCACCTTTGCTGTAAAACAAAGTAGTTTACGGCTCACAGGAATGTGTTACTGAATGGTACTATGCAGGTCTGATGTGCTTCTATTCTGCAGATGCAGCCTTACGTGATGTCCAAGGACGGAATGACAACAGGAAGATACTAGCAAATATGTAAATCCTGAGATGGACAGAGATTGTTTGAGGTTTAACTCGTGCTCCCCATGGGGGAGGGGGAACCTTAAATTAATGCACAGTAAGAGTCATACTAAAATTAAAATAACCATTTTTACGGAAAACGAAAATGCAAAGAAAGGTGAAGTGCTGCTTGTGTATGATGTGTAAATACCTGCAAACACCAATGTAACTTTTCCGCAGTAAGGTTT
Organism: Neoceratodus forsteri; assembly: GCA_016271365.2. NCBI lineage: Eukaryota > Metazoa > Chordata > Ceratodontiformes > Ceratodontidae > Neoceratodus > Neoceratodus forsteri. Next base: position 610,173,451 of record CM057456.1, read on the forward strand.
ATGTTTATACCTGTTTTTATCGTCATAACTCTTTCTTCCTTCCCTGTGGGAACATAGAAGGTTAGTACCTAACCCTCGGACATACCCATTTCTTTACTTTTATGAAAAATTGTGTCCTACCTAAAACTAGCTGTATCTTCTGTTCCAAACATATACTACTGTCAAGGCTACCTGCTGATACTTTGTACATACCGTATTATTGTATCTCACTTTATTTGTATTATTACTATTTTCTTGTGTGTTGTATCCCATGTATATTGTCCCTTGTTAACAAACCCAGGTCCACCTCGAAAATTAGCTTACTCAACAGTGATCGCCTGGTTAAATAAAGACTGATTGATTGATTCCCCGGGAAGGCATGACTCTCTACAGGGACCCATAACATGATCATAAGGAGGGGGTAAACCCTGGGTGATGTGGTTGACTGCAACTCTCTGCTGGAGTGGGCAGAGGGCATTGAACAGACTGAAAGGTGTACCTGTGTGACAGTAAGTGCTACAGAAGGTAAAAACATTTGGTTTGGGGACATGCTGCATTCATGTTGGAAGCACAAGTTCTTAATGCACAGTGTACATGGAATAGAGTGCTGCAGAGCTCTGAGAAAACTCAGAGTTCAGATGGGACTGTCTGTGGCATGCCCCAGCAACTGGGCGAATGGATTTTTAGGAACGTCACGGATAGACTGGTTGGGTTGTTTTGTCATTTTACATTTTTTGGGGAAGTTTCTGTCGCTGGAAGAGAAGCATAACAGGCACTCACGCTGGTCACTGGATGAAGGGTGCAGTAGCTAACCCCCTTGTGTAGTGCGATAGGTGAGTGCATCGGATCACCTCTGCTATTTTGACAGATGAAAATTTCTCAGGGAAGGTCAGTGTAACCACCCCCTCCTACCAGCAGGGAGCGAGGGGTTGGTTACTAGAATGCCAGGCCCAAAGCATACCAACCGGTAGTGCCTCCAACTAGGGAGTCGAGTGGGAGAAGCTTAGACCCTCCCTGCCATGACACACTGCCGCACAGCAGCTTGCCCCGACTGGTTCTGCTCTCGAACTCTGGTTTCATGCACACGGGGGAATTGCTACCGCTGGGCCCCTGGGGCGGCTCTTGTGGTTCATCATTTGACCCAATACTTGAGTTCTTAAATATATTTTTCTAATAAACAATAGCTCCATGGTAACTATACCTCCTAAAAGTTTCCTACTGTTTCTGGACAAGCAGCATTACGTCCACTGAAAGATTCCAAATTATCCTTTCTTCATGTTCTTATCCCTGGAGGACAAGCATGGCGTCAGAAGCCATATTCAAAGGAGTTGGATGGGAACCATAAAATCCAGCGGAAAAAATGGGTAGGCACCAGGAAGATAATGGCACAATTTCTCAACTACCTAATGACCCACGCTGGCCCCAGATGTCTCCCCCCACCATCACCGATTTAGGGTTCCAGGGAGGTTAGAGGCCCATGGGAGTTAAGCTGCTCTGTTGGGACGATTGGGGCAGCAGACAGATGGCAAACCCAAGGTGCAGTGTTGAAGCAGGAAGTGGAGAAGTCGGGATCGATGTTATGATGGGCAGGGAGCCTCCTAGGATAAAAAGCATACTAAAAAAATGTAATCAATCAGCATCTGTCCTACTTATTAAACTACATCATTTTCATTTTTCAGAAGGGACAAACATTATCTCCTACAACACTTAAAACCTTAAGCAATACTTACAATTCTGTGACATCTTCAAGGACCATGTCTAAGGTTTAGTGTCAAGGAAAGCACACATAAAATTATTAGAGCTTACACTCCTTCTGTTCATGTCCATGTTATTATAGAGATTATCTAGGCTGTTAGTTACTTTAATTTACTGTTTTTGACCCCTTTGTCACCCACTGGCCCGCATCTGCCGATCCCTCCCAAACCTTGTCACCTACCGTCTCCTGAATTTCCCACACCTCAGTTCCTCCAGGGGATGCCTTCCCTGCTTGGGCTAAAAGCCCCCCAGCCCCAAGAGACCAAATTCAGGAAGAAAAGGGAGTCAGGTCAACAATGTACGGCCTGTGAAGGACTGTCTTTCATCCTGTAGCAGTCGGGCTTTTTCTTACTTTTTTCCCATAACCGCTCCCACAGGACACTGGCAGCCATGGGCACACAAGTGCACATGCAAACGTACTAGTGCAGCACCAGTTGACATCCTCCCTCCAATGCAGGAAAACTTGCAGCTCCTCCTATGGTCACATATGCAGCATTCGTATGGTGGCCACTGACACCAGCCCACCTCAGAGGATTGCATCTACTGGGGCACTCGCTACTATTTTCGCAAATAAGAGGCAGTGTTCTGGTTATGCCCCACGTCCCAATTTGTCGTCTACTGCAAACACAGGTACTGCACGAAAAAGCTTTTCCCCAGGGGCACCCCCCACCCCCAAATTCAAATTCTAGAGCAATTAAATGTTCATTATTGGAAGAAGTGATGATCATTTGCTAGGGTAGGCCACAACATACATTTACAAAGTTCACAGAAAACACCACCTACAACAGTAATATTCAAAGTTATACAGTTCTAAAGTGCTGCTTTCAGTGACCTGCTGAATGTAACAGAGTACGTGATGGTGGTGAGACTCAAACTTGGGTGTCCAGGTTCACAGCTGTGCTCTAACCGGCAAGTTACGCTACAACATGGAGGTCCCAAACAGAGAGGGTAAGGGTCACCTGGCATCCATGCAGGGGTGTTAGGACAGAAGGGGTTCTTCTGGTCTAAGAAAGAGTGGGATTTGCGTTTTAAGACAGTCTCTTACGTGACCATCTGGAGATGAAACTGTGGAGACCCCTAGCCCTCAGCATTGTTACTGACATGTGCGACACTATGTGGAAAAAATGGACAATATGCAGGACACCTTACTAGGGCTGTACTTTTGTCATAATAAAGTCTGGAGAAAATAATGGTGTTGTCATGGTGAAAATGACAGAAATCACAGAGAAAGTCATGGATCCATTGTGTGTTAAGTTACCTCAACAGCAAAGGTTTAATGTTGCAAAAATTACTTTGTTAGGCTGGCTCAGTGGCAGAAGGCAGAAGGCAAAACACACTGTGCTGCCATCTAGGAGACCAGAGCCTGCATGCAAGTCCCAGAATACTACACTGGGGCAGAGCGAGGACCAGTCACGTTGTGGTTGTGAGGCACAAAATTACAGGTCTGTCATTTCTAAACACCAAAATGTATGGTGTTTGCATGAAAATGCTAAAAATCAGGGAGGTTAAAATCAGAGGTTTCATACAAATGGGTAAAATTATGGTATCTATCAATTCCATAACTTCTGTGACAAAGTTACAACCCTACACATTACCATATCATGAAAATAGTGAACAGTGTGGACATACATCCTCATACGTTCATATAAGAGTTCACATGACTTACCAACAAGTAATCTGAATTTCTGGTTTGAAATCTTAAGTGTACAATGTGAAGCGGGACATACTTCATCTGGAAAGGGGCTTCTTTCCAAGGGGTAAAATGAGAGACATCCCTCCCAATATGTGGAAGACTTGAGCAGTATGCAACCCCAACGACTGGGCTGAAGGATGGGTGGTATGTCACCTACAAAAGGTGTGCTATGTGATCTTTATCTTCCTCCTGCACAACTCACACAAACGGACCAAGCAGGGATTTAACCTGTCATTTAAAGGATGGCAAAAAGGCAGGAGTTCAAGCCCTGATGTGAGTCGTCTTCTGGTGCACTGCCAGTGTAACCAGCCTGAAGGATTATGTACCTTTACTGCATAGCTGCAATGTTACCCTTTTCTTATGGACCCGAGATCATTGTTCAGAAATATGACAAATGTTTTAGTGTAAGGATACTGACAAAATCATCAAATCCTAGTAAGGTGCCAACAATTTCCTTGTCATTCTTCATCACAATGTGAATGCGTGATCCTATACACTTGTCCACAAGCTCTGTTAAATAAATAAAAAAAAGTATTAATGTACCATTTCATTTCAGAATACAGAACTGAAAGAATAATCGACTGCGCAAGAACCCCCCCCCCCAAACACACACACACACATTTACAGGCTAGCTACTGTATAAGAAGAACTAAATAAAGCGGACCTCAACAGGTAACAAACCTCAGCGAAATGCTAAACAAGGCTGGCCCAATAGTGCTGCCGCTCTCAACACTGGTGATCCAAGTTTGGGAGCAAACTCGAGTCGCGGAGGACAGCTGGGGAAAGGAGGATCATCCATCCGACAGACTGCTCTTCTTCTTCGGGGGGTAGCGTACTCTGCTGCTTGACTGCCGTCAGGTCTGACTGACCACTCGCCCAACCCTGAAGGTCCTTTTATATAGGATGGCCAACACCTTGCCTGGTGTGTCCAGGCAGGTAAGCTCCACCTTGGGGGGTGGGGCAAGCTATGGTGTCGGACAACTGTAAACGCTGCAAAAGGTCAGGGAAGGGGCTGGGTGGTAGACACTGGAAGGCGCCAAGGAGAAGGGGCCTTAACAATAAATTAATATTTTTTTGCATATTTTTTTTCCCCAGGAGAACCCAAACTGAATAATGTATTACTATAATGTTTATTAAAGGCTTTTTCAAGGTCTGCACAGTACAAATTACATTGCAATAAGAAACATATTACATCTGTGTCGAGTCAAGTTTTTCAATATTGGTACAAAAAAATCATATCAGGTATCAAAAAATTTGAGACACACCCCCACCTTAGGTACAGCATGAAGGGGGCATAAATAGTTTTCCTACTCGTATCCCATAAAGGCTGCCTGGGATTCCTGCAGGAAGCTGAAATAAGACCCTTAGTGGCGGGTGGGGAACAGGGTGACCGGACAGGGGGGGTACCCAGGTGAGGAGCAGAGCAGCACATCTTTTGTACAGTCTTGCCAATACAGGTGGGCTTACGTTTATTCCCAGAGTCCACACATGCAGGGATGAGGCCCTAGACCCTTGCTCCCATTTCAGTAGGAGTCTATGAGAGTGGGATCCTTGATCGTGGAATGCAGTAACCAGCCGTTCCATCCGGAGGCACAAATCTCTGTGCAGTCATTGAGAGAGTGTGTAATCTTTTCTAATCTTTTCCATTTAATAGAATTGTTGAACTGCTTGTCACCATGTGGGCAGGTCATGGATATGATGGATTTTTTAGCCACTGTTACAAGTATTCCCAGGTTCCCAGGAGATAGCATGTGTTGGGGTTCCTGAAGTCTCCTGGATATCAGAAGAAAAGATACACGTAAGGCATTAGAGGGAGCTGCCTACCAAGGAATTCCTCCAACTGTTTCAAGGGAGTCCCAAAATGGGCATAACTTGGGACGGGTCCACAGTATATGTGTATGAGTGGCTCTTGGCTACCCACAACCCCTCCAGCACTCTGAGGACTGTGATGGTTGTACTGTTGAAACATCCAGCCCACTTTCATATTTCTCTGGGTGAAGGCACGGTGCATTTATTTTTTTGTTGGATGCACCACCCCCACGCACTGCTGAGTAAGAAAATAATTCAGTAACTACCACAAACAACTACAGAACCCCGTGGTAGTGTAAGGTAGTGTCTCTTACCCCCATAGCAATTTTGCCCTCCACGCCCCCAGAGAGACCTTAGATAGAGAACAAATAACTTGTCACTGAAGAATGGCCCTATTCTACTAGCAAAGTTCTGGTGACATCACACATAGATACATAGATACATAGACAGTGTCGGCAGATAAGGGCCTATGGCCCACCTAGTCTGCCCATTTGAGCTTGTAAGGTCAGTTTGTTTTCCTAGAAGTCTATTTCCCCTTACCCCTGACCTCTAGAATTCCTTTATGTCTATCCCATGCATTCTTAAATCCCGTGATTGTTTCAGCCCCCACCACTTCCTCTGGCAGGGTGTTCCACTTGTCCACCACGGTTCTGTGAAGAAATTCTTTCTCATGTTTCCTCTGAATCGTCCTCCCTCCAACTTCATCCCATGCCCTCTAGTCCTGAAACATCTTTTTCGCTTAAAAATAGTGTTTTCCTGCACCCTGTTCCTCCCTGTAAGATACTTGTATGTCTCTAGCATATCCCCTCTCTCCCTCCTCTCCTCCAGGGAGTACATGTTCAGTTCCTTCAACCTGTTCCTTCAACCTTCACACTGCAGCACTGTGATGTCAACTGAACTCCAAAGTCATAGAATCTAGAACCAATCTTAAGAGTAGCCAGGTTTTTTAGTTTTATATAATAACTGGGGAGCAATTTCTCCCATGGGGAAACCCGGCTGTAATTCACCATTATAACGGCGAACACGTGCCAGGTTTCCAACGCTCCACGCATGCAACTGCCTCCGCTCTCTCCACTGACACAGTGCTGGACACTACGCCAGTCGACTGGACACTGCCAGTATCACTCGGCAATAAGTCAATAACAAGCATTTGTAAAAGCCGAATGTTTGCTTGCTGGCATTGTTAGCGTAGGAGTTAGATGCATAATAGGAATGGCAGTGAAGCATTAGAAACATAGAAACATAGACTGACGGCAAATAAGGACCACTTGGCCCACCTAGTCTGCCCATTTCCCTACCTAGAGGATAAGCTGCAGATCCTATTTAACCAACAGCCTATTTCTTCCTACCCACCACAAAAATTGCCTTATGTCTGTCCCTTGCATTCTTGAATTCTCCCACAGTTTTAGACCCCACAACCTCCTCAGGAAGGCTGTTCCATGTGTCCACCACCCTCTGTGAAAAAATACTTCCTCACATTGCCCCTGAGCCGTCCCCCTCTATCTTCATATTGTGTCCCCTTGTTCCTGCACATCTCTTTTTCTGAAAGATGCTACCCTCTTGGACTTTGTTGATTCCACTGAGGTACTTAAATGTTTCTATCATGTCCCTCCTTTCCTCAAGGGTATACATATTAAGCTCCTTTAGTCTCTCCTCGTATGGCTTCTCTTGCAGACCCTGCACCATTTAAGTTGCCCTCCTCTGAACTGCCTCCATCCTGTCTATGTCCTTGCGGATATGGGGTCTCCAGAACTGGACGTAATAGTCCAGATGGGGTCTCACCAACTGGCTGTACAGGGGGATAACAACTTCCTGTTTTCTGCTGGTGATGCCTCTCCCTATACATCCCAGTATCCCCCCAGCCCTCCCTGCCGCCTTCTCACATTGCTTGCCAACCTTAAGGTCATCTGATATGACTACCCCCAGGTCCCTTTCCATTTTTGTTGTTGCTACCTCCCCCCACATTGTGCAATCTTCCCCTGGGTTCTTGTTTCCCAGGTGCATTATTTTGCACTTCTTTGCATGGAATCCAAGCTGCCATACTTCTGACCATTCCTCCAACCTTGCCAAGTCCCTTCTCATCCTTTCCACGCCTCCTTGTGTATCAACCCTGTTGCATATCTGTCTCATCTGCAAAGAGGCATACTTTTCCTTCCAGTCCCTCTGCAATGTCACTTATAAAGACATTAAAAAGGACCGGACCCAGTACTGAACCCCGCGGTACCCCACTAGTATCCCCTCTTTCTTCAGAGTGGACTCCATTTACAATTACCCTCTGTATCCTGTTGTCCAGCCAATGTTTTACCCGGGCTACCACCCTGGAACCCACTCCCAGGCTGGTAATTTGACTATTAATCTTTGTGTGGGACTGTGTCAAATGCCTTGCTAAAGTCTAGGTAGGCCATGTCCACAGCCCCTCCCTGGTCTACTACTTTGGTCACCCAGTCAAAGAAATCAATTAGATTCGTCTGACATGACCTTCCCGCTGTGAACCCCTGCTGCCTTGGGTCCTCTGCCCCAATGGCCTCTAGGTAGTCAACAATTCTTTCCTTCAGAAGCGATTCCATCACTTTCCCTACCACAGAGATCAAACTGACAGGTCTGTAGTTTCCTGACTGTCTTGGTCCCACTTTTGTGAAGGGGAATCACATCAGTCTTCTTCCAGTCCTCGGGTACCACACCATCCTCCCATGATTTGTTAAAAAGGGTAGTCAGTGGTGTCACTAGTTCTCTGCTTAATTCTTGTAGAATTTTGGGGTGAATTCCATCTGGCCCCACTGCTCTGTCCACCTTCAGTTTTAGGAGTTCTTTCAGAACCCTTTCTTCTGTGAAAGGACTGGGATCGACCCCCCTCTCCAGAGTGCTTCTGTTAATTGGATTAGGCACCTCCCCCACTTCCTCTTTTGTGAATACTGAACAGAAGCATTAATTCAGTGTCCCTGCTTTTTCACTGTCACTCTCTGCCCACCCACCGTCCATTCTATTCAGCCTCACTATCCCTCCCTTTGTTTTTCTACGATCCCTGATATACCTATAAAAGGTTTTATCCCCCTTCTTAACCGAGTTGGCTATCTTTTCCTCAGTTTGGGCCTTTGCTATTCTGACTTCCCTCCCTGCTTCCTTCTGCCTTAACTGGTATAGTTCTCTGTCCTGCTCCTTCTGTGTTTCCTTATACTTCCTAAATGCTATCTTTTTCTCCTTAACCTTCACCGCCACCTCTTTTGAGAACCATAGTGGCTTTTTCTTTCATTTTGATTTGTTTATTTGCTTCACACAAAGGCTTGTTGCCTCTGTGGTGGCAGTTTTGATATTTCCCCATTGTTGCTCCACCCCTCCTTCTAGCCTGTTTGCTAGTCCTTTTCTAAAGCACTCTCCCATCTTGCCAAAGTCAGCCCTCCCAAAGTCCAGTACCCTCACTTTTGTATGGCTTGACTCTGTAGCTGAGTTTATCGTGAACCACACTGTTTGGTGGTCACTTGTTCCCAGATGGCTACACACTTCTAGATCCGAGATCCTCTCACTGTCCCCATTTCAGAGTATGAGGTCTAAGACTGCTCCCTCACGAGTAGGTTTCAAAACTAGCTGTCTGAGGCATGCCACCTGAAGGGCATCAAGAATGGCCCTGCTTTTGGATGTGGCTGCAGCAAGGGTGTTCCAATTAACATCTGGCATATTAAAGTCCCCCATCAACAGTATCTCCCCTTTCTCTGCCATCCTAAGTATGCCTTCTATCATATTCTTGTCCATTCCCTCCCCCTGACATGTGGGTCTGTATACAACCCCTGTGCGGATTGTGGTGCCATGTCCAGTCTCTAAGGTGACCCACAGTGCCTCCTCTTCTCCCTGTTTACTCTTTTGTTCAGTTGCTTTCATCCCTTCCCTTACAGAGAGCTACTCCCCGCCCCTCCCTGTTTCTCCTGTAGGTTGTGTACCCTGGTATGTTAACATCCCAGTCATGGTTCTCTGTGTACCATATTTCTGTGACTACTACGATATCCAGGCATCCCTCTTCCATAAAGGCCACCAGTTCATGGAGCTTGTTGCCCAGACTACGGGCGTTGGTACTCATTACCCTCCATTTCTTGATGGCCTTACCCATTTCTGCCCCATCCCTGTCCTTATTGAGTTTGTCACGTTCTCCATTTACCCCTGCGCTTCTTCCTATCGACATCTCTGTGTTGCTGCCTACCTCACTTGGTACCCTGATTTTTTTGCGGGGGCTAGGATTTCCCTGCTCCTTTCCAGTGCCTCCCCCCTTGGCTAGTTTAAATGCTTGCCAATGAAGTATTTATTTTATTTTTTATTTATTTATTTTATTTTTTTCTTTATTTATTAAGCATCAGTTTACAACCTTTGAGCCAGAGGCTCGTTTACAAAGGTACCTCGTCACAGAGAGGACAATACAGTGATAACTTGGTACAGAGAAACAGTGTACAGTTTTTTGAGGATACAGGTGGACAAATGAGATCAACAATTTACAACATACAGGATTGGTGAAGTTAACATTGTTCAGGGAAATAACATCAGAAAAACATAGTGTACAGTGTGTTTAGCGGAGTCAACAGGGAGGTAACAGGAACCAAGGGTAGAGAAGGTAAGGATTTGAGCAGCTAACGGGGGCTTTGTCAGAAAGTGAGCAAGATAGCTTAGAAACAGCAACAGCTGCGAGTAGTGAGAAGGTGGTTCTGGAGGGTAGTTTTAAAGCAAGAGATTGTGGGGGTGTCTGAGATACTGGCAGGGAGGGAATTGTACCAAGAAGGGGCACGGTAGAGGAAGGCCCGTTGTCCATGAAAGGTCCTTGCCCTAGGTACCTTCAACTTGGTTTTACAGGAGGACCGTGTTGAAGCTAGTGAGAGTTTACATGGTGGATAACAGCAGTCAAACCAGGAGGAGAGAGCCCAAGGAGAGTTTTTTTCGTAAGGATGCAGGTTTGATACCGAAGACGTTTGTCAAGATTTAGCAGATTTGCCTGGGAATAAAGATGGCAGGTATGTGTAAGTCTGGGAGCACCTAAGATTAGTCGACAGGCCTTATTTAGGGTGAGGCGGATTTTGTTTAGCGAGGTCTGGTCAGCAGCCCGTGAACTGGTAAGCCATAGTCAACAAGTGACAGAATGGAGGACATAACTGCGAGTCGGAGGACATCGGGGGGAGACAGTGTTTGTGGCGGTAAAGGATTCCCAACCGAATACTGGTGGTGGAGGCTAAGGTGGAGATATGGGAATGGAACGTGAGGGCAGGGTCAAAGGTTATCCCAAGGTATTTGTATGTGTAAACTTGTTCGAGTGGGAACATAGAGCTGGCGAAGACTTGAAGTTGGAAATTACTAGCTTTGTTTTGGGGGTGGGAGAAGATCACAGATTTGGTCTTTTTAAGATTGATAACCAGTCTATTTTCTTTAAACCAGGTTTCCACATCTTTATAGGATAACTGCAGGGAATCTTGGAGGGTGGTGGGGTTACTTTCAGAAGCGAAGATAACAGCATCATCAGCATAAAGGAGGAGTTTACCAGTACAGGCACCTGGCAGGGTGTTGAGATAAAGGGAAAAGAGCAGGGGCCCAAGAATAGAGCCCTGGGGAACACCAGATTGGATAGGGCAGAGGTCAGAGAGGGTGCCACTGATTTTTACATGCTGGGACCGGGCAGAGAGATAGCTGGAGCACCATGAGACAGGTCCTGCGGCAAAGCCAGCGTGGCTGAGTGCATCCAGCAGGAGAGGATGGGATACGGTGTCAAACACTGCACCAGCAAGAGAGCCCGAGTCCAGGGAGGAATGGAGGAAGTTAGAAAACTCGATGAGGGCGGTATTGGTGCTGTGCCCAGCACGGAAGCCGTGTTGTTCAGGGCAGAGGATACTGTATTTGGTAAGAAACTCAGATATTTGGGAGGATACTACTTTCTCTAAGGCTTTGGTGGTGAGAGGATTGAGATGGGACGATAATTACCGGAAAGGGCCCTATCTCCACCCTTATGTATGGGAGTGACAGTGGCAATTTTCCAGGCAGATGGAAATTGCCCTAGACAGAGCGATTTGTTGAAGAGGCTAGTGATTGGGGAGATGACCTGGTCCAATGCCAGGCGGAGGAGTCTGGGGTCCAAGGAGTCACTGCCAGTGGTGTTGCTTCTTAGGGCCTTGGTCGAATCGGTCCGAGTTCATTGACAGTAACCGGTGGAAGTGGAAAGATGCGTGTGAGGAGCAGGGTCAGGAGAGGGGGTCAAAAAGTTGCTAGGGAGTACAGAGCTAAGGTCAGTAAAGGATTTATTGAGATGCTTAGCAATGAGGGTAGGATCAGTAGAGATAATACCCTCAATATTGATTTGGGAAGGCAGAGAAGAGCGTGTACCACCATTTAGTTGTTTGATGTTATCCCAGAAGGTTCTAGCATTCCCCCAGGACGAGGTGAATGAGGCCCGATAATGATCAGCCTTTGCTTTGCGTATGGCCCAAATACATTTATTTCGGGCAGCAGCATATGCCTGTCTGTCGGCAGGGCGGCCAGTTTCCACGGCTAGGTGCCACAGGTTATCCCTGTGCCTAAGAAGTTGGAGTAGGGAAGAAGTGACCCAGGGAGTATGCCGTACCTTGGAACGAAGTTTGGTTAGGGGTGCGAAGATATCACAAGCTTTGTTAAACATTAAGGTGAAGAAGGCCAGGGCCAAATCAAGGTTAGGGGCAGTCTCAATGGGAGACCAGTCAACTTGGGCTAGAAGTTACTTCAGGCCTCTCAGCCCACCTGGTCGCAACTGCCGCCGTAGGGTGGCCTGTGCAGTGGGTTTGGTTAGGGACATAATCCAACGGAAAAGAATAGGGGAGTGGTCACTTATTCCATCCGGGAGGACTTGTAGATTGCAAACTTGGTTAGGTCGGTTGGTGAGGACTACATCCAGAAGAGTGCTCGACCCCATTGTGGGGTTCACTCTTGTTGGTTGGGTAACAAGTTGCGTTAGGTCAATAACAGTAAAGGAGTTGCAGGTGGAGGAGGATGCGGGGCTAAGCCAGTTGATGTTTAGATCACCCATAAGAATATGCTCAGGGGAATGTGGTAGAGAGGTGAGATACTCTATTAGAGGGACCAGGGCCTGAGTTTGATTTTTTGGGGGAATATAGGTGGAGGTTAGAAAGAGGGGGCCTTTAGAGGGGTCGGGGGTAAGTTGTAGGGTAAGGGCCTGTGCCTATCACCTAGGATCCTGGCACCCCTCCTGGACAGATGCAGACCATCACGCCAGTATAGGCCTGCATCCCTCCAGGTGGACCCCCAGTCCCCAATGAAGCCAAATCCCTGAGCTCTGCACCAGTTTTTCAACCACTGATTGAATCCCATGATGTGGAGCACCATAGCCTCACCTGCAAGTATAGAACAGGCTGCACCTCCGAGAAGGTTGCTGTGTGTAGCTTTTGTCTAAGGCCTCTCCCCCATCTCCACAAATGCTTCTTGCACTGCTCTGATCCTTTCTTAGCCAGGTCATTTGTCCCTAGGTGGACAATGACATCCACCTCCCTCCCGTGCAGTTGCTCCTGCGATCCTGAGGATTCGCTCCTGTACCTCAAGCCATGGCGCCAGGCAGGCACCTTACCTCCCTCCCCTCTCCCCCAGTTCTACCTTCCTAACAATGGAGTCCCCACCAGGAGTTGTTTCCTTCCTGTGGTGTCCCATGCCACCCTCCTGTGGGTCTCCTTTGTGAAGGTTCCCAGCATCCTCCTTGGTCTCCACTGTGGGTGCCTCCATAGAGGAACCACACTTTTCAGAACAGCATAGAAATTGTGGAGAGGTACAACTGGAGGGATTCGCCTCTGTTCCACCACCCTCACCCTCCCTGAGCCCACTGTGGTCCAACCACTCCTCTTTCTTGGCAACCTCTGAGGCAACGGCAGTGACCCTGGTGGTCCCTGGGTGGGAGAGGAGGTCCCACAAATCCTGACCAACTCAGCCTGGAGATCAGCAACCTCCTTCCTCAGCCCAGAGAGGTGCCTGCAGATGGGACAACACTGCATCCTCCAGAACGTCACCCGGAAGACTGCTGCTCCACAGCCACTGCACTGCACTGCACCACTCCCATGTCTTTTTTCTGGTCCCCTAACTGTTGTTTGGAATACTTTCTCTTTCATACTAACATACTAAAATGCCAGAATAGGCCTAACGGTCTTTCGTGTCTGCTCGTTTGGTCAGCCCCCACCCTGGGTGCTGACCTTGCTGCCCCCCTCGCCATCTCTGGCTTCTCCCTTCCCAGTTCCGGATATTCTTGCTGCATTGGATTTTGCTTCCAGAACCCTTCCCCTGTACCTGTCCCACCCCCTCTTGAACCCCTCCACTGTCTCTGCCTCCACCAGCCCCCTAGGCAGCGCATTCCATGGCTCCACCACCCTCTCAGTGAAGTAGCACCTCCTCCTTTCTCCCCTGAATCTTCCCCCCTCCAGCTTCCACCCATGCCCTCTAGTGGCCCCCTCCTCCTTCCTTCGAAGCACCCTGACTGTTCCTCCCCTATTTACCCTCTTCATGTACCTGAAGACCTCTATCATGTCCCCCGTCCCTTCTCTCTTCCAATGTGTACATATTTAGCTATTTGAGCCTCTCCTCATAGGTCCTGTCCCCAAGCCCCAAATTATTTTGATTGCCTCCTCTGACCCTCTCCAGGAGGTTAATGTACCTCTTTAAGTGTGGCTCCAAAACTGCACGAGTACTAAGGTGCGGCCTCACCAAGTTATCTACACAGAGGGAGTATCACTTCCCTCCTTCTGGAGGTGATCCCCTAGCGATGCATCCCAGCCTCCTGTTGGCCTTGGCTGCTGCCCTCCTACAAGTCTCAGAGCTGTTCATCTTGACATCCACCACCACCCCAGGTCCCTCTCAGCCATCGAGACTTGTAGCATCTCCGGTGTACATTTGGCCCGGTTTCTGGCCCCAGGTGGAGTACCTTGCATTTCCCTGCATTGAACCTCAGCTTCCACTTTCTAGACCATCTTCCAGAGCCTCAGGTCCCCTGTAGGGCCACCCTCCCCTCCTCCCCATCCACCACTGCCCCCAGTTTCGAGTCATCCTCTGTATTTTTTTTTTCTCTCTCCCTACTTACTTACTGCCTCTGTGCCCTTTTAGCTCCTGATCTTCCTGTTCTGAGACAAGAAGTTCCTATATTTCTCTGTAGTCTCCTTACTTGCTCAGAGTCAGACCTCCAGCAGCTGGGGGGACTGAGAGCTACTCTTGCCCTTCTAGGATGGTGAGTCTTTGGTGGCTCTGTGATCACTCACTTCCTGCTCCCAAACAGGAAGTTCCTGTTGTCAGTTAAATCCTGTGCCTATAAAAGTAGAACTGGTTTAGGGTGGAGGGAAGGAGGGCAATATAGTAGTCAGTGGTGGAGCCAGGTTTGGGAGCCGGGGAGGGGGAGACATTCAGTCAATCATGAGCTACACAATGGGCACTAGACATTGAATAAAGATGGTTGTGGGGCACCACTACTCACGCTGAGGCAGCCAGGAGGGGCGACCGAGCCCCAGCCCCCCCCAGCTCCGCCACTGAATATAGTCCCACTAGAGAAGCTTAGTTATACCAGTAGCTCCTTCCTCCTGGTGTTGTCTGTTCTCTGGCAGACGCTATCTAGGGCAGTGTTTAAATCTGGTTTTAACCTGGCTCCTTCTAGCTAAGCCACTCCCCCTACTTTACAAATCTTTCTTCACTTACCTAATTTCACAGATAATTCCCTTCTGACACCTGTGACAAGCACCTAGATAAGTACTCAGATAACACAGATAACAATTCACTTCAACGAACTCTGACAATTTTTTTTTTTTTTTTTACCCTAAATGGAAGGTCCCAGTACAAGAGTTCTAGTTCTTAGTCCCAGTAGAGAAGTTTAGTTATACCAGTAGCTCCTTCCTCCTGGTGTTCTGTCTGTTCTGTTGAACTGAAGCCAACCCCACCACCACCCTGCAGAGACTGACAGGCATTGGTGTGTGCCTTTGGGTCGTCGGGCATAACGCCCATGCCATTTCACCACACCCTACCCTGCAGACACTGACAAGTTTCACGGTGTGCCTTGGGGTCTTTGGGCCTTATGTTCACCCCAGTCCATAAGGAAATATGGTGAGATGGCTGCTGTATAGGAGAATGGGGTGAACTTTGGGGCCAAAGAGTCAAAGGCACACCTCAATGCCTGTCACTGGCTGCAGGGTGTGGGTGGGGGTGGTATGGCATGAGCATTACAGGCGACAATCCCAAGTCACACCCCTGATGCCTGTCAGTCTCTACAGGGTGGGGTGTTATGGTTGGAAACCCTAATGCCCTGGGCATTCATTGGTATTTTCATTCTAAATTTTCAACATGGGTTTTTTGTGACCCCCACCCTCATGAACAGTGGCAATATCAGTTCGTTAGTCGAAAGCTGATTTTGCACAGTGACTACGCCATTTCGCACCACAGGTGAGAACACACATTTCGAACAGGATGTGAAAAATGACAACTGTACTGTTCATGGGGAGGTGTAAAAAATGTCAATGTTGAAAATCTGGAGTAAAAATATAAAAAAAAATATGAAGCCATGAGTGTGTATAGAAACTGCGCAACGCACACCCATAATGTAATTAGTCTGGAGATGTTTTACAGCAGATTGTCAACATAGGCATTTTGGGACCTTCGCTCATGAACAGTGTCACTGTGATTTTCTTAATCTGTCCTGAACACTGATTTCCCAAAGCGACCGAGCATTTCTGCGCTGGAAGTGCAAACACACATTTCGGCCAGGGTGTGAAAAATGACAGCTGTACTGTTCATAAGGAGGTGTGGAAAAATGCCAGTGTTGAAAATCTGGACTGAAAATATTACAAATTCATGAACTTACGAGGGTGCATGGAAACTGCGCAATGCACACTCGTAACACAGTCATTTTATGGACTTATGTCACCAAATTTTCATTATACCCATTTTAAGATCTCTGCTCATGAACAGTGTCACTGTGATTTTCTTAATATGTCCCAAACATTGATTTCAAACACCGACTGCGCCATTGTGCGCTACATGCGCGAAAACACATTTTGGGCAAGATGTGAAAAATGACAGCTGTACTGTTCATAACGAGGTGTGGTAAAATGACAATGTTGAAAATCTGGAGTGAAAACAGTAAAAATTCTTGAAGTTACGAGCGTGCGTAGGAACTACACAATACCTCATAAAACAGTCATTTTGGGATTTTTTCACCAAATTTTCAACATAGGATTTTGGGGCTTACCCTGAATCTAGACACTGAATTCGCTGCTCGGTCCTAAAAGGTGGTTCCGCGTAGTGACCGCAAAATCACCTTTCCGGACCGAACAACAAAATGACAGTGGCTGAGTTCATGAGGTGGGGTCCCAAGAACCCCATGCTAAAAATGTGGTGAAACAATTCCCAAAAATGGCCGAGATATGCACCAAAGTTGAAAAAAAACTTATTTATGTCATTCTATAGCTTACCGGCATTTCATCAGTTCGCGGTCGGCTTTGAAGAGTGCAGACAGGTTCCCGAGCTACCGAAGATTGTCACGCCGGCCTCCGAAGGCAAGTATGGGGTGAGGGGGGAGGTGGGGTATGCAGAGGGTGGGCGCAGGTTGGGGGGGCAAGAGAGTCAACAAGGGACAGTTTTCCTTTGTTCTAGGTGTCTGTTTTTTTAAAGATGACATGGGACCTTTGCCATGCTGGGGTGGGCTCCTAGCATTGCACCTGCAAGTTTGTTTGGGGGCAACGGGCGGAGGAGGATTGGGCACCTCGTCATACAGTGTGCAAGGGTGGAGGGGGCGCATCCAGCACGCTGGGGTGGGCTCCCAGCTGCTACCCAGGCCACGCTAGTTGGCTCCCCAGCGTGGCACCAGGAAGTTTGCTTCGGGGCAGTGGAGCCGACGGGACTGGGCACCCCCGGCCATAGTGTACGGGGGTGGAGAGGAGTGCATGAGCACGCTGGGGTTGGCTCCCAGCATGCTACCTAGGTGTTCCGGGGGGGGTCAGAAACAAACTGTCTATGACAGTTCAGATGCAGTGCTCGGTCTGGTACAAAATATCGACTCTCATTATCTCGACACAGAAAAGATCGGCTCCTAAATACCGACGCACTCACAAGATCGCCGAAATAAATAATGAAAACCGAATGACCGACAGGCTGTACTCATAATCTTATACTTAGAACTTGTACAGCCCTTAGATGTGAGCCTTTAATCTATTCTAAGCACACAAACATTCTGGTACATGGCACTAGATAAAGGGATACTGACTGGAGGCCAATTAAAAGTAATATTACCCAGCCTTTACCGTACGAGCGTACAGGATAGTCACTCTGTTAATGGTGCTGCCAGAAATCTTCAGACTGAATGCAGAAACCTTTCAGAAAATGATCAAAATAAATGCTGCATGAAGAATAATAAAGACCTCTGCAAACAGAGTGTGTTAAAATGCTTACAATTTATGTACTCACTTTCAGTGGGGTCTTGCCTTTGCGAGCGTACAGGATAGTCACGCTGTTAATGATGCTGTTAATCAGAGCAATGCAGGGTGTGTTAAAATGCTGGTGCTATTTTCAGCTCAATAGTTTCTCGTTCTGGAGGCAGTATGTGATGTGGCCACAGAATACTGTATGAGGGAGGCACAGGTGGAATAGTCATAGTGTCACCGGTGGAGACGTTGGCTGTAGGAAACAGGGGGGACTGGGGTGAAGTGTCTATTCTGCATGGACCTGGGTGGTGTACAGTACAGTAGGTCACTGTTTTTCGTAGCTGATGCATGTGGCAGGACCATAACAACAGCTGTAGCGGCACTGAGAGCAATAACACTGGCCAGGACATGGCTACCTCAAGGGCCAGAGCTCCAAATAGTTTCTCGTTCTCTCCCTGTTGGTCTCCCAGTTTTCGTTATTTATGTTGTCAATCTTGCGAGCGCGGTCAATTTATTGTCGACCTTCTGGTAGTCGATATTTCGTACTGCTCCCGCAGTGCTGACGTAGGCAATTTGCATACTGCACGTTAATGGTTCTCTCAGAACTGTAAGTCACTGCATCTGAACGGCTGTCACAGACAGTTCGGACATTCATTGGTGCGGTGCAGCCGCGCCTGCAAAAAGGAGCAGGGCATTGAAGCGGAAGGCACACCAATAAAACTCAGATGAAGATTATGTTGTTGCAATACGCGCAAGCAAACACAAAAAAGAAAATGAACTTGCCTCTCAACTGTTTAACTCTTAATGTAATCCTTGCTCAGCTAAACCTTACAATAAGAAAAAAGGTTTCAGCAACCGCTCGGCTGCAGACCGCAGATTGCGCTTCCTCCACACCGGACAGCGGTTGTTTTATTTTATAATTACTGTGATAAGAAAAAGGCGCAGCAATTATATAAATAAAACACAAGGATTGATGTTTAACTTGAGATTTTACACATTTTCAGTGTTGGATGTTAAATCACTCGAGCTTCGCCTCGGGTTTATGTAGCATCCAACACCTCGGAGTGTGTAAAATCTTATTAAACACACCACCCCATGCATTACTGTATATATAAAATAGATGAGTGGCCTGTTTTGCCACCCCCTCTATGAAGTGTCTTGTAGACATTTATGTAAACAGCAAATATAAAATTTAAAACATAACTCTTATCTTCACTTAACCTACCCAGCTTCTGTCACATCATATTCTAAATAACTGAAATTACTCGAAGTAAATGACTTGGAAGTCACCATCAGTGACTACCTAAAACAAACCAGTCAGTGCAATAAATTATACAGTATGGCAAAAAGGATGCTTGGATACCACATGAGGAGATTTGACAGTAGAAGGAAGGAAGGAGGGGATTTTACCCCTGTACAGGTCTCTGGTGAAGCCTCACCTAGAGTACTGTGCCCAGTCCTGGATTACACAATCATGTCTGAGAACAGTGTCCTAACTGGTCAACTGATACTTTATGCTTCGGGGGGGGGCGGGGTTAATTTCTGCATAACCACAACATTAAGTACCAGCTAACTGCATACAGAAAGTAAATTACTATACCCTCCTCAGCGTTTCAAAACAAAACTGTAAACCTCACCATCTTTGTTCCCACTAACTGGCACTGCTAACAAAAAAAACACTACTTAAAAAAAAAAAAAATCACTTCAGCCTCTTACAGCCAAACAAACCCAAGACAAATTTTAAATAGCAATTAAAACCCCATACCTGACTTCCATACGCCTTGTTTTTGGCCAAAACTGTAGCCAGAGAAACCACTCACACTTGCTCCTTCTGCCCAAATTCTACCCACTCACAACCCTGCTCAGAATGCCACTTCTGCCAACCCTTTCGCTACCACTTTCACTCACACTCTCTCTGATGAACCTCGATCTCCAAACACCAGACGCTAGTCCATGGCGACTAAGATGTCCCGGTGTCCAAATACATGTCTATGTGTATGGGGGGGTAGACGGAGGGGATAACTTCAACCATAATCCCCCTAACAACATGACACTAATATAAGAAGGAACAATACTGCACAAAAAATAAATCAATAAAAAAAAACTTTAAAACAGTACATTTTACACTTTAAGTAACTTTTTTTTATTTTAGCTCATTGTATAATCGCAATAATCCACTCCAGAATGTGGGTTATGCTGGTATTTACCCACTGCTGGTGTGGGTTGGTCTGATCACTCAGCCACAGCCAAGCACTACTACACATGGGTAAATCCCAGCCCCATCCACACCGTCATGGATCAGTGCTCAAGTGTGCACCTGAAAAAGTACAGAGATAAGCTAGAGTTGGAGTGGCACAAGGCCATCAAAATGACATAAGGCCATTATGGCAGATCCTATGACCAATGGTTGGAGGCCCTTACTGTGCACTTCCTGGAGGCTGAAATGAAGGACAACATGACAGAGATGTACTTCCTCAAGGAAGTAACCCTTGTTGTGCTGCTGGCATGTATACACATCCTAAAAAGCTATACAATCTAAATCTTCTGGCAGCCCAAGTGTTAAGAGTGGACAGCGAGGTCCTTTTCAAGAGTTAACAGTAGTGCAGCCATGAGGGTACATGAAAGGAGGCTGGCTGTGAATACTTTCAGGAGGAACATAAGACAGTTCTACTTCACTGAGTGGTGGTGAAGCCATGGAACTGATTATCAGCAGAAGTGCTGGGGGCAGAGACTATAAATGGGTCCAAACACAGCTGGGCTAGGACTGGTTTAGGGGCCTGATAATTCAGCAAGGGGGCACCGGGGGGAGGGTTAGGTAAGCAATAATGCACAAGAGGGTGTGTGATTATGGGTCAATAAAACACACCTCTCAAGGGTGTAGGTAGGCATGAGATGCTTGTGCTGACCAAACACCCAAGAGGTGTGTGATTATTGACCATAATCACACACCCTCGGGAGTTTTATTGCCCTTATAACATGTGTAAGATAAATCTTACACGTTACGTTGCATGAATTTTTCTTGCTCATGTTATAAAATAAAAAGTCATCCAGACAGGGAGCCGTGAGTGAAAGAAAAAAAAGAGGTTCCTGTACCAGACCAAGACAGCTCCATTTCCTGTTCCCACAATGTTTGCATGGTCCTGCTCGGTTGCATGCTGCATGCATTTGTTTTCCCACCCTTTTGAAGTATTTTTTTTATATTATTAAATGGTTTGTGCTTCACAGAAACCCTTACTTCAATCAGAAAAACCTGTACTGAGACTCGCACCTCTTCACATACCTCAAAAAAGTGCTGTGGCAATCGTACAAGACACTAGCAATGTACTTGTGCAAAAGAATCTTGCCTAGGACCATTTTCAAGAGAGAAAAAAAATATCTTCCTGCCTAAGCTTTGCATTTATTTTGCTCCACATAGGATCAGAAATATTTTGAGTATGGTGTGTTGCCTACATAACCCCCCTTTGGGGAGTGTACAATATTTTGTGCACTGTAGGGCTTTGGGAGTTATTTTGGTCCAGTGAAAAAAATGATTAATCCCGCTGCAACACAGCGGGACCTGCTGCAGGTTGGGAAGTCATCGTGGGTGCGCTGGGGTATTTAACTGTGAGTTTCTGGTGAGAGACTAGAGGGGAGTCATCCCGGGGATGGGGGACGGTGAGAGAGAGAGAGAGAGAAACGGGGAGGAGAGCGAAAGGGCCAGTAGCTACGATAAACAAAGAGAGGCAGGAGCGTCTGAGGAACTAAGGGAAGGAGGAGGATGGCCATGAGTTAGTGCCAGCTGTGGAGGAAGACACCGGGGGGCGCTGAGAGAGGAGGTCTGCCAGCAAGTAAGTAAGGAGGCAGTGAAGGCCTCTTCAGAAGCCCTGCAGTCCCAGAGAGAATGGAGCCATGTCAGAGCCCAGCGACTCCAAAGGACATGTCGCCCACTGTTTTGGAGCACAGTCGCCACTGGAGCCAGAGGAGATTCACCAAGGAGGTCGAGGGGGAGCAAGTAGCGCCAAACTGTAAGGTCTGCCAGTTCCTGAGGGAGACTTGTGGGGCAGCCAGTGGGAGCCCAAGTTAAAGGGCAGAGCAGATGTGCCAGTGTCGTTCCGGGGAAACTGCCCCAATCACATCCCATAGCGTAGGCTGCCAGAAGGAGAGAGATATGGGGGAACGGTGATCTGTGCTGCCTAGAGACTAAGACCACAGCGGTCCAGAATTAATCTGCCTTAAGAGACTCAGACCATAGCGAAGCAAGGAAAGCTGCCTAAACTGCAAGTCCACATCGGTATAAAATACGCTGCTGAACACTCTCCCCCGATTGACTTTTGGTCCATGAAGTAGTGTTTTTATGGTTCAAAATTAAATGGACTCGCCGTTTGTTCAACCTTGTGTGGACTGTAGTTATTTAATTGGAATGCCAATGCAAGTTGGCCTGCTTTCTTACAGCCCAGCACCAGAGTGATACCAGCACCCCACAGGACATAATGAACTGCACCTAACATAAGCCATTTTGGTAAGGTTTCTGCTGTGGGCGCCCCACTCCCTCACAGACTGCATTCCACCTCAAACCCCTAGAGGATCACTGTCCTTCCCATCGCCACCGTGACTTGTTCCTCAGTTGCCACCTCCTTGTTACTTTACACTACTCGACACTCAACTGGGCATCTAACTTCCCCCAACCGATTACAACTGTAAGAGTCTCCGACTGCCCATAGGGATGGAGGTTCCAGCCGAGGTTGGCCCAGATACCTGCTGAGTTGCGATACCACTACTACGTATATGTGATGGGGTTTGAAATCTGGAAGTAGCTGGGGTGCGTAATTATGGAACAGTAATTACAAAGCTGTGAGCTACTTTCAGAAAATCAAATCACTACAGTTTTTCTACACATTGTAAGGTCAAATATACTGCACCACCTCAACAAATTACAGCAGGGGAATAGGTAGGAATCTCCTAATGGGTGGACTGGATGGACCCCAGGTCTTTATCTGCCCGCAGCACCTCTGCTTCTACCTGGACCATCAACTTCAACTAGATTGTTTCCAAACCCTGTGCCAGGATATAAAGACAATTAAGGCACATGCTGTTCTTGGACGCTGCAGCTTAGCAGTTTAAGAGCCCGACTACTACTTCCAAATTCATTGTGTCACTTAGAGAAACTATTAGTCCTCTCTAAAGCTGCCCAAATCACATTTGTAGTGCAGTATGATTGGATTTTACTTCCAAGTTCTGAACTCCATTCTTTACAGACACTAATTATCACCAGCTTTCTCACACTAAGACCAGGTATACACTGGCAATCTTAAACAGGGTTAGAGAGCTTAACAAGGTTTAAGATGCAGATAACATGGTTTGCAGACACACTGCAGCCCTACTGATACTGTTTTTAATAAGAGTTTAAACCCTGGTGACAAGGGGGGTCTGATAAAGGAGGGACTCTGTCTCCACCCCCTGGGGAGCTGGAGGAGTGCAGGAAAAGGCTGACTGGTAAGGTGCAGATCAGGG
This sequence comes from Neoceratodus forsteri, assembly GCA_016271365.2. Taxonomy (NCBI): domain Eukaryota; kingdom Metazoa; phylum Chordata; order Ceratodontiformes; family Ceratodontidae; genus Neoceratodus; species Neoceratodus forsteri. Next base: position 610,196,566 of record CM057456.1, read on the forward strand.
GAAGACAGAATCCCCATGGGAACGCAAGCAGGGGAAATGGAAGTATAGGGAAAGGGTGGAAGGTAGTCCTGCTAAATGCCAGGAGCTTGGGCAATAAAATGTTTGAGCACCAGGCGATGCTAACTGAGGGAGAGGTGGATGTGGCAGCGGTCACTGTGACCTGGTCCACCGCAGGGCACGACTGGGACCTGAACCTGGAGGGTTACACCATGTTCAGGAAGGACAGGGAGGAGGGGTAGCAATAATAGTCAAAAACTGCATTGCCATAGGAGGAGTGGATGAGGCGGAGGGAACTATGGAGGTGATTTGGTCACCCTGATAAAAAGGGGGGGGCAAGAGAGTAAAAATAGGAGTGGTGTATAGACCCCCTGCGCTGGCAGAGGAGCTGGAGGAGAGTCTGGTGGCAGGTGTTGGGAGACACTGCAGATTGGGCAAGGGAAGGGTGGTGGTGTTAGGGGACTTAAACATGCCAGGAACAGACTGGGAGACTATGACATCCTCGGTGGCCAGGGAACAGAGGTTGTTGGATGTCTTTCAGGACATGTTCCTAACTCAGCAGGTAGGGGAACCGACCAGGGAGGCGCAGATACTGGATGTGGTCCTGGCAGACAGTGAATAGATTGGGGGCCTGGAGGTAAGGGACCCGCTGGCAGGGAGCGACCATGCCACAGTCTGGTTCTGCCTGAACCTAGGAGGGGTTGAAGGCTGCACAAAGACGGAGGTAACTGACTTTAGGGGGGCGGATTTCAAGGAAATGGGAATAATCCTTAAGGAGCACTTGGATGGCACTGGGCCAGACGTGGACGCTGACAGTAGGTGGGAAATCATCAGGAGGGGGTGCAGGACGCTACCAGCACCTGCGCAAGAGTAAGATACGGTAGGGCCCGAATACCCTGCTGGTGGACCATGGAGGTTCAGGAGGTGGTGAGAGGAAAGAAGGTGGCCTATAGGCAATTCAAGTGCTCAAGGAGTGAAAAGGATTGAGGGGAGTACGAGCTGATGGCCAGAAGGGCCACTATGGAGGTGAGGGCGGCTAAGGCAAGGAAGGAGCAGAACCTGGCCAGGGAAATTAGGAGAGGGAGCAAGGGGTTCTATAGATAAACTGGGGAAAAACAAAGGGTGAAGGGGCAGATTAGCAGGATTAAACAGGGGAGGGACGGCACAAGACCCAGGGGAGCAGGCTGAGATACTAAATGAGTACTCGCCTCGGTTTTCTCACTCAAAATGGGGGGGGGCTGCATCATACATGGGAGGAGATGGCGAACTGGGGTGGGGGGCGCTACCGATCGGCAGGTGTGGGAAGGGGGCATCACTGGCAGGTGGGGGGGGAAGGAAAATCAGGGGATGAGGTAGCAGAGATGGAAATCACAGCAGAGAGTGAGGGAAGCCCTCAGGTCTCTTAAGATGAAGAAAGCACCGGGGCCGGATAAATTACATCCCAGAGTGCTGAAGGAACTGGCGGATGTCCTGGCGGAGCTCTTCAGCATCTCTATGAGGACAGGGTGGGTGCCCCAGGACTGGAAGGTGGCGCATATAGTGCCTATCCACAAAGGGGGATCAAGGGAGGTGGCAGAGAACTACAGGCCCGTCAGCCTGACATCAGTAGTGGGCAAGGTGATGGAGGGTATTGTCAAAGAGAGACATGGGGGGTACCTGGAAATGCCGGGGTGCCTGGACGATAGACAGCATGGATTCGTCCTGGGGAAATCACGTCAGACAAACTTTGTGGAGTTCTATGACTGGGTGACGAGTGCCTTGGACCGGGGTAGACCAGTGGATGTCCTCTTTCTTGACTTCAGCAAGGCATCTTGACTCTGTTCCTCATGAGGGCCTGTTGGATAAGCTGTGAGAAATGGGGGTGGGGAAACCAGATGATCAGATGGACAGGCAATTGGCTCCAGGACCGGACCCAGGCGGTTGTGGTTGGCGGGACAGTCTCATCCTCAAGGAGGGTCATTAGTGGGATCCCTCAGGGATCGGTCCTTGGGCCCCTCCTGTTCAACGCCTACATCTCTGACATAAGGAAGGGTATCAGGAGTGAGATGAGTCTCTTTGGATGACTCCAAAACTGGGGGTGGCTACGGGGACCTGGAGAATCTGGAAAGGTGGTCTAGAAAGTGGAAGCTGAGGTTCAATGCAGGGAAATGCAAGGTACTGCACCTGGGAGCCAGAAACCCGGGCCAAGTGTACACCCTGGGGGGTGGGGGTATGCTACAAGTCTCGAATGCTGAGAGGGACCTGGGGGTGGTGGTGGATGTCAAGATGAACAACTCAGAGACTTGTAGGATGGCACCGTCAAAGACCAACAGGATGCTTGGATGCGTCGCTAAGGGGATCACCTCCAGAAGGAGGGAAGTGATACTCCCACTGTATAACTGCTTGGTGAAGCCACACCTCAAGTACTGCGTGCAGTTTTGGAGGCCACATTTAAAGAGGGACACTAAACTCCTGGAGAGGGCCTAGAGGAGGGCAACCAAAATGATTTGGAGCTTGGGGGATAGGACCTATGGGGAAGAGGCTTGAAGAGCTAAATATGTACACATTGAAAAAGCGAAGGGACCAGGGGGACATGATAGAGGTCTTCAGGTACATGAAGGGAGTAAATGAGAGGAGCAGTCAGGGTGCTCCAAAGAAAGGAGGGGGGGGCAACTAGAGGGCATGGGTGGAAGCTGGAGGGAGGAGATTCAGGGGAGAAAGGAGGAGGTGCTACTTCACTGAGAGGGTGGTGGAGCCATGGAATGCACTGCCCAGGGGGCTGGTGGAGGCAGAGACAGTGGAGGGGTTCAAGAGGGGGTGGGACAGGTACAGAGGAAGGGTTCTGGAAGCAACATCCAGTGCAGCGAGATTATCCAGGACTGGGAAGGAAGAAGCCAGAGAGGGGGGCAGCAAGGTCAGCTCCTAGGATGGAGGCTGACCAAACGAGCAGACACGAAAGACTGTTAGGCCTATTCTGCTGGCATTTTAATATGTTAGTATGTTCGTATAACCCGGTTTTAAAAACGATTTAAGCTAACATGGTTTCCCTTACAAGTGGAAGAGGCCAGCTGGGGTGAGCACAATGGAAATCTGGGAAGGGATGTATGGAAGGGGGCAGGGTGGGGCAGCAACAGTGGTTAAACTGTGAGCTGCATCTCGAGCAGACAATAGACCATAAAGCCTAATCTGCTGGCAAGTTCATATGTTTCTATGTGTACAAGCTACTGTGTTCATCCCATTCTTTGCTGGTCCACCAGTATGCACAGCCTTTCGATGCACAGCACTGTAAGGTTCCAGAGTGTGTTCAGGATGCGGGTTTGAAAACGCTTCAAAGACTGGCTTAAGGCAGCAATGTGGCCACACTAACACGGTTAAACCATTTTAAAAAATGGTTTAGAACCCACCTCATAAGCAGGGGTGTTCAAATAAAAACGTTTAGGATTTGCCCATTCGTGACTGTAGCTGAATTTTCACTTGCCCCTATTCATTACAATGAAATTAGTTCTCCTTTTCTATTTGCCCTTCATGGAAATGTACTTGCCCCAGACAGGGGGCAATAGGATTTGCACACCCCTGTTCGTAAGTGTATACAGGGCCTACATGTTTTGCACTCCGTCCTATCAGTCCCCACCCCATTCTTCATCTGACTGGCTTATGACACTAACCTTCTTATGCACTGTAGTAATCTGACGTTTTTCTCTCTAAGATCAAAGTGTCATGTTTTGTACCTACTTTCTCCAAAACTGTATATTGCTCAAAAGTTGATGTTATATATGCTGCATTGTTTACTACTAATTTGAATGTTTCTGCTGTTGTACCATTGTTCTGTAACGTCCCGAGTCATGCCTGAAAATTTGCAGTGTTTTATCTAGTCTAGTGCAATACCCGGTCAACAAACACTGATAAAAAAAGAAATTGAGCAGTCTAAAGTTTTTGTGGCGAAAAGGAATGCAGCAACGGCAACCGGCTTCATTCAGAGCTACACCTAACCTATGAATTGCCATAACGCCGAAACCAGGGGAAATGTGGGAGCTAACAGAACCAGACTCCCTTTAGGAAATCGCTTTAGACAACCCCATGTGCATTCTCGGCTGCACGTTACATGGACTCTCAGCCGCCTTCTGCCGCCCCCCGCCAAAACAAACCAGCCAATGCTTCGTTCTTGGGTGAAGTCGGTAGGAGAATACTGGTCATCCTTAAGTTAAAGTTGAATAAAATTACCGAGTGGTAGAAGCTGTGACGGATTGGTATTCACAATCGCCGCCATTGTTACTGAAGCCAGACCCAACTAATCAACTTGCCCCTCCACCTTTTATACAGTTGTCTAGATTAGGCGGAATCAATCGAGCTCCGACTAATCCCCAGAACGCCGCAACCACAGAAAACGAAAAAAAAGTATAGAATCTAGTCTATGAAAGTAAGACTAGAATGGCAACGCCCCCTACTGAGGCACGTAAAAGCGGGTCGCCATCTTTCGGATGGCCAACATACGCTGCCTCTGGGGTTACCGATATGCTGAATGCGGTTTTGGTAGCTCAGGCAGCAAACGATGTCCTTCCCCAAATCCGCATGCAGCTAATATTTCTGCCCTTCTTGCCCTCTCCAGCTTCTTATATACTGGGGTGAAGAACCACTTGCAATACCGCAGCATTAACTTGGTACGGCAGAAATCTGCATGTTTTTTCGCTTGTCGGCCCTTTCCACAACTGCCGATCGATGTCGAAGAGCACAGTGAAAGTCTTTCTTTTGGGTGGTCAGCAGCAGGACGGATGGGTGGGGTCAGCAGCGGGGGTTCGGGGGGTGCTGGTCCCATATGCCTGAATTGACCCTTGTTACGAGAGATGTCCCATAACAGTATGGGTATGCTAATAAAGCAATATTTAACGGCGATTATTTATATTAGGGGACACAGAGTGCCCCAATTTTGGAATTCAGCGAATTATGGTACTTGATCCTCCAAACGGCGGCAGTTAGTCACGCCCCCATTCAAACGTCAGTTCTCCCCGCCCCCAAACACACCTCTTGCAATCAGCCAAATCGGATATCACCACGCCCATTAAATGTATTTATTTTTTATGGTTTGAACACGTTATTTAACTGACTTAATTGCAAAAGCAGTCATTAAAACACAGTTTTCTCCGTACAAACCAACTACAACCTCTGGGAAAGTAGTGGGACAGCGTCTCTGCCAAGGCTCTGATTTATTTTAGTTATTTAACCAGGCATAGCACACTAAGCTGAATGCTTTTTTACAGGAGCGACCTGGGAGCACAAGGAGGTTAAGTGACTTGCTCAGGGTCACACAGTATGCAAGTGGAAGCTGTGGGATTCAAACCCCGGTCTGATGCAAAGGAAAGGACTACATTAGTAGATATGGTTTGAAAGCGTTGTTGAACTGCACTGGTACCCCCCACATTTCGTTTTAGATGGCTTTAGTAGTTTGCGATAGCCTTATGTTTGTTCTGTGGGGGTGCTCTGCCCCCCACACCCCCCAGCTCCAGGAATATATTATTTTGAGCGCTGCAAATGATGCTGTCACTAATAAAATAAATTAATTACACATTTCGTTTTAGATGGTTTTAGTATTTTGCAATAGCCTTATGTTTGTTCTGTGGGCGCTCACTTCCCCACCGATCCAGGAATATATTGTTTTGGCGCGGCAAATGATGCTGTCACTAGTAAAATATTTTAATAATTACACTTTTCGTTTTAGATGGCATTAGTACTTTGCGATAGCCATATGTTTGTTCAATGGCACCACGAAGAAGTAAAACGTCCGTTTGCCTGGCGTTGGGCTTAAGAACCTCATCGTTTTATTATTTTAGCCCCCCAGTTGTTTATTAGTTTAATTTTCGGTCCCCCGTCAGCAGCCATGCCAGCTGCATCACGCCGCCCGAGTTCCTGTCGGCCGTCCTAGGCCCCTTGCCGTCCTCCCAACCACCTGCACACTCCCTCCCACTGCCAGCATCCCTCCCGCCTCCCGACAGCACAGCAACCTCCAGAAGATAGCGGAGCGGTGAGTCGGCGGCAGCACTAGAAGAGTGCTGACTGCCTGTTCAAAAGAGGCTGTGTTTTCTGTTAAAGAGCGCAGAAGGCGCTGGGGAAAAGCGGCTAAAAACCGAAAAACCATCAGGTCAGAAGGACCTTATTTAAATATTCAAAAGGGGGCGGGAATAGTGACGCCCACAGGGAGGGGTCAGGACAGTAAGGGCAGTATAGTGGCCTATGAATATTAATGTAGAGGCGGGATTTGGGGGGGTGATTTGACACTGAGTGACAATAGCTCTCATAGAGCTATATAGATTTAAAGGGGCCCTGCCACTTTTGGCCATATTGAAATTTAAAGGGGCAGTTCAGGCCCAGTTGAAGAGGGGCACCAGGCCCAATATAAAGTGGGGCACCAGACCCAATATAAAGTGGAGCACCAGGCACAAAGTAAAGAGGGGCACCAGGCCCAATAGAAAGTGTGGCAATTCAGGCCCAATTGAAGAGGGGCACCAGGCCCAATATAAAGAGGGGCACCAGGCCCAATATAAAGTGGGGCACCAGGCCCAATATAAAGAGGGGCAACCTCCAGAAGACGGCGGAGCGGTGAGTTGGCGGCAGCACTAGAAGAGTGCTGACCGCCTGTTCAAAAGAGGCTGTGTTTTCTGTTAAAAAGGCAGAAGCGTGGGGAAAGCGACTAAAAGGCGAAAAACCATCGGGTCAGAAGGACCTTGTATTTAAATATTCAAAAGGGGGCGGGAATAGTGATGCCCACAGGGAGGGGTCAGGACAGTAAGGCCAGTATAGTGGCCTATGAATATTAATGTGGAGGCGGGATTTGGGGGGGCAGTGATTTGACACTGAGTGACAATAGCTCTCATAGAGCTATATAGATTTAAAGGGGCCCTGCCACTTTTGGCCATATTGAAATTTAAAGGGGCAATTCAGGCCCAGTTGAAGAGGGGCACCAGGCCCAATATAAAGTGGGGCACCAGGCCCAAAGTAAAGAGGGGCACCAGGCCCAATAGAAAGTGTGGCAATTCGGGCCCAATTGAAGAGGGGCACCAGGCCCAATATAAAGAGGGGCACCAGGCCCAATATAAAGTGCGGCACCAGGCCCAATAGGAAGTGGGGCACCAGGCCGAATTCAAAGTCTTGGTAGGGCGTCAGGCCCGAGGTAAACGTAGGGCATTAGGCCCGAGGTAAATCTTGGTACTAAAGGGAGGCCCCGGCCTAGTGTAATAGGGCAAGCCAGCCTAGTGGTACTAAAGGGAGGCCCCGGCCTAGCGTAATAGGGCAAGCCAGCCTAGTGGTACTAGAGGGAGGCCCCGGCCTAGCGTAATAGGGCAAGCCAGCCTAGCGGTACTAAAGGGAGGCCCCGGCCTAGTGTAATAGGGCAAGCCAGTCTAAGCGGTACTAAAGGGGGGCCCCGGCCTAGCGTAATAGGGCAAGCCAGCCTAGTGGTACTAAAGGGAGGATTCCTTAGCCATGACGTCCAGGAAGAGATCCTATTCAAGAAGACCCAACATTTAGGAACAGGGGTTCGTCTAAGAGTGCTCGATTTGCCTATACTGTGAAACTACTGTAACTACTGTACTGCTTATGCTGAACTATTGCTCTAAGTACCTGAACTATTGCCCTAAGTACCTGATGCAAAGGAAAGGACTATATTAGTAGATATGGTTTGAAAGCGTTATTGAACTGCACTGGTACCCCCCCACACACATTTCGTTTTAGATGACTTTAGTAGTTTGCGATAGCATTATGTTCTGTGGGGGTGCTCCTTCCACCCCCAGGTCCAGGAATATATTATTTTAGGCGCTGCAAATGATGCTGTCACTAGTAAAATAAATTAATTACACATTTTGTTTTAGATGGCTTTAGTATTTGCGATAGCCTTATGTTTGTTCTGTGGGGGCGCACCACCACCTGCGGGTCCAGGAATATATTGTTTTGAGCGCAGCAAATGATGTTGTCACTAGTAAAATATTTTAACAATTACACATTTCGTTTTAGATGGCATTAGTACTTTGTGATAGCCATATGTTTGTTCTGTGGGGGCGTGACATATCAGTGACTGTAATACGCATGCGTCCATATTTCTCACTCGGCGTACTCGCTTCCAAGGTGTGTCCCCTAAAGTACATATATGCCTATTTAACTTGCAGAAGAAGGTGCGCGAGATTTCACAGTAACATAGAAACATAGACTTTAATGGCAGATAAGGACAGCTGGGCCCACCTAGTCTTCCCATTTCCCTACCTACTAAATAAGCTGCAGAGTAAGCTATAACCCATGACAGGCAGGCTGACTTGACCAACTGCTATATTTCTATGTTTCCATTTTCTTCTTTCACTCACTCTGTCAGCCTGATTCTCGTTCTGTGTCCGGGGAGGTGCAAGGCACGGGATGGCAATCACAACACTCCCTGCTGTCACAGAGCAAGATACACCAGGAGAGAGAAGCAGTATTCAGCGAGGGCACATGTTGTGGGATGGGATGGCAATCACAACCACTCCCTGCTGTCACAGAGTGAGAAACACCGGGTGCAAGAAGCGGTAGGCAGCGAGGGCACATGCTGTGGGACGGGATGACAATCACGACCACTCCCTGCTGTCATAGCGAGAGATGTCAAGTGAGAGAAGTGGCAGTCAGCGAGGGCACATGCTGTGGGACAGGATGACAATCACCAACACTCCCTGCTGTCACAGCGAGAGACACCGGGTGAGAGAAGCGGTAGTCCATGAGAGAACATGCTGTGGGACAGGATGGCAATCACCAACACTCCTTAATGTCACAGAGCGAGAGACACCAGGTGAGAGAAGCGGTAATCAGCGAGCGAACATGCTGTTGGACAGGAGCTTTCAGCCTTTGCTACAGATGCTGGTTTCGTTAGTTTCACTTTTAAGAGCTCCTCCAGTAAAGCGAGAGGCGAGTAAGTGGGTGTCTATGTAAAACTTCTCAAATGCTTCCCTGACTGCCACAAGGTAAGGAGTGCCGGCAGTGTGCGCTATGATACCAGTTTGTAGCCCTTGCACATCCAGTATGCGTATTCCGGGGATTAATCAGTGGCTACGCAGAGGGGCACAACCAATGGGAGCTGACGTTTTTACTATCCCATTTTATAATCCTAGTTAACCAACAGCCTACGTCTTCCTACCCCCCACTAGAATTGCCTTATGTCTGTCCCATGCATTCTTGAATTCCCCCTATGTTTTTGACCCCACTACCTCCTCAGGAAGGCCGTTCCATGCGTCCATCACTGTCTCTGTGACAAAATACTTCCTCACATTGCCCCTGTGCCATCCCTCCTCTGTCTTCAAATTGTGCCCCCTTGTTCTTGCACATCTCTTTTTGTAAAATATGCTACCCTCTTGGACTCTATTGATTCCCTTGAGGTTTTTGACAGTTTCTGTCATCTCCCTCCTTTCTTCAAGGGTATACATATTAAGCTTCTTTAGTCTCTCTTTATATGGCTTGTGGTGCAGACTCTGCACCATTCTAGTTGCCCTCCTCTGGACTGCCTCCATCCTGTTTACATCCTTGCGGAGATGGGGTCTCCAGAACTGCACACAGTACTCCAGATGGGGTTTCACCAACTGTCTGTACAGAGAGATAACAACTTCCTGTTTTCTACTGGTGATGCCTCTTCCTATGCATCCCAGTATCCTCCCAGCCCTTCTTACTGCCTTCTCACATTGCTTGCATACTTTTAGGTCATCTGATGTGACTACCCCTAGGTCTCTTTGTATTTTTGTTAGTTACCACACCCCCCCATTGTGTTCTCTTCCCCTGGGTTTTTGTTTCCCAGGTGCATTACTTTGCACTTCTTTGCATTGAATCTGAGCTGCCATACTTTTGACCATTCCTGTAGATTGTGTCCTCAGTGGTAGGGAAAATGATGGAATCACTCCTGAAAGAAATAATTGTTGAGTACCTGGAGGCCAGCAGGGCACAGGACCCAAGGCCGCATGGATTCACAGCAGGAAGGTCATGTCAGACAAATCTAATAGATTTATTCGACTGGGTGACCAAAGTAGTAGACCAGGGAAGGGCTGTGGATATGACCTACCTAGACTTTAGCAAGGCATTTGACACAGTCCCACACAAAAGATTAATAAACAAGTTAGTCAGCCTGGGAGTGGGTCCAGGGTGGTAGCCTGAGTAAAAAATTGGCTGGACAACAGGAGGCAGAGGTAATAAAGTACGCGAGTCCACCCAAGAAAGGGGTTACTAGCAGAGTGCAGGGTTCAGTATTGGGACCGGTCCTCCTTATTGTCTTTATAAGTGACATTGCAGAGGAGCTGGAAGGAAAAATATGCCTCTTTGCAGACGACACAAACATCTGCAACAGGGTTGATACACAAGGGGGGAAGGAAAGGATGAGTAACCACACTGTTTGGTGGTCGCTTGTTCCCAGATGGCTACCCACTTCTAAATCCGAGATCTTCTCTGTCTGTCCCCATTTGAGAGTACCAGGTCAAAGAGTTCTCCCTCCCGAGTGGGTTCCAACACTAGCTGTCTGAGGCATGCCCCCTGTAGAGCATCGAGAATGACCCTGCTCTTGGGTGTGGCTGCAGAAAATGTGCTTCAGTTAACATCTGGCATATTCAGATACCTCATCAACAATATCTCCCCCTTTTCTGCCATTCTAAGGATATCCTCTATCATTTCCTCCCCCTGAGAAGGTGGTCTGTATACAACCCCAGTGTAGACTGTGGTGCCATTTCCTGTCTCCAATTTGACCCATAATGCCTCCTCTCCTCCCTGTTTACCCTTAGTTCTGTTGCTTTGATCCCTTCCCTTACGTAGAGAGCTATACCTCCTCCTCTTTTACCCTCCCTGTCCCTCCTGTAGACACAGTATCGCGAGTGGGTCCCCAAATCTAATGATGTATGCCACCTTCAGAGGGCCAGTGACCCTCATTTACCCACATTTTGAATGTTAGTGTTTCACATTTCAGTTACATTTAGGTTGCAAAGTATGTGGTTGTGGGCAGAAAGGGTGGTTTGGGGAGGGGTCTGCTCGCAGAGAAATGAGGGGGGGGGTCTGGTGGAAGTGGGGGTCCAGTTCCCTAGAAGGTCGTCAGGGAGAAGGGTATGATCCGGCTCCAGAAAGGGAACTCAGCTTGGGCTGTTCTGTGTGTGGGAAGGGGAGTCCAGCTGCAGGGAGGGTAATGGACTGGGGCAGGTGCAAGTTACAGTAGAGTGGTAGAGGGAAGGTGCTTAGCTTGGGGGAAGCTGGTCCAGGAGCTCGAAGGGTGGTCCATGCTGCAGGAAGATTTGATGGGGGGGCTCCTTTCTGTTGGCGTGAATAGTGGTCCTGAGGATCCAGCCACAGAGAGGGTGATTGGGGTGAATTCAGGTATGGGGGCAGTGGAGTGGTCTAGGGAGGATACTCAGCTTGGAGAAGGCTTGTCCAGGGGCTGGAAGAGTTGTCCAGCTGCATCAAGGATGGTTAGCTGGGTAGAGGAGCCTGATACAGGGCCTGGATGAGTGGTCCAGCTGTATCGAGGGTGATGTGGTGTCCCAGCTGCAGAGACATTTATCAGAATGCTGGTCTGGAGCGGGGTCTAGCTATAGGGAGATTGGGATCAGTCAGAAGAGATGCAAGTCACAAGTGGGGTACCTCAGGGATCAGTCCTGGGGGGCCAGTCCTCTTCAGTATCTTCATTAGTGACATTGCAGATGGACTAGAGGGTAAGGCTTGTCTGTTTGCAGATGACACCAAGATCTGCAACAGAGTAGATGATCCAGATGGGGTGGGCAGAATGAGAAGAGATCCAGATAAACTAGCAAAATGGTCAGAAGAGTGGCAACTGGGATTTAATGCAGAGAAGTGCAAAATCATGCACATAGGGAAGAGAAACCCTGAAGGCACCTATAGGCTGGGAGGGGAGTTGCTGGCAGTCACAAAGGAAGAAAGAGACTTGGGCATCATCATCACCGATGACCTGAAATCATCCAAGCAGACCTCTAAAGCAGTAGGTAAGGCTAGGGGGATGTTAGGGTGTATTAGTAGGGGTATCACAAGTCGTAAGAGGGAGGTAATAATTCCCTCTTTACAAGACACTGGTTAGGCCCCATCTGGAGTACTGCGTGCAGTACTGGAGGCCACACCTTCACAAGGACATTAACCAAATTGAGGCAGTCCAGAGAAGGGCAACCAAAATGGTGCAGGGACTGCATCAGAAGACATATGAGGACAGATTAACGGAGCTCAATATGTATACCCTTGAGCAAAGGAGGAAGAGAGGTGATATGATCGAAACATTCAAACACCTTAAGGGCATTAGCAAGGTGAAAGCGTCTAACATGTTTAAATATAAGAAAAATAGCAGGACAAGAGGACACAGCATGAGACTAGAGGGAGGCCGATTAAGGGGGAATGTGAGGAAATTCTTTTTCACAGAAAGGGTGGTGGATGCATGGAACAGCCTACTTCAGGAAGTAGTGGCTATGAATACAGTGCAGGGCTTTAAACAGGCATGGGATAGGCATAAGGGAGCAATATAGCTGAGTATGACTAGATAGGCCACTGACAGAGCAAAGGCCGATGGCACATTTATAAGGCAGGAAAAGAAATGGGCAGACTGGATGAGCCTTGCGGTCCTTATCTATGTTTCTATCAGGGATGGTGCTGGTCCGTATAGTAGAACGGTGGACCTTTCTCAAGGGAGGGTGGTCATCTAAGGGCAGAGGATGGTCAGACAGGGGTGGGAGTGGAGGTCCAGCTGCAAGTGGGTAGTCTGCTAGGGGGAGGCTGTTCCAGCTGCTGGGACAGTGGTTGGTGGGTGGGGTGCTAAGGTTGGTCTGTATCCTTGAAGGGTGATCCAGCGACATGGAGGGTGATTGAATGTTGTGGCAGATTGGTATGGAGGCTGGAATGGTGATCCAGCTATAGGAAATCCTGGTCCACTGAAGGTGAAGCCTCTAGTTCCCTAGCCCTAGCCCTGGCCTCAAGCTCTGGCCCCCCATGGCGGCATGCTCCCTAGTTCACCCCCTGAAATAGATCTGGAACAGAAATGCATCCAAAACTGGAATGCTGGAACCAATCCCAAAATCATCTGAGTGCATTCATATCTAGTGTGGTTTGGGATCCATACTACTGCCCGACATGGATCTGCAAGACATCGATTTTCTCGACATCAATTTCCCGATTATACTTTGTTACCGACTTTGAAGCTACCGACAACCACAATCCCGACAATCGTATTTGAAAATAAACGAGTCCTGTTCCATTTTACTCCACATAAAATGTTACTATGTTCTCTCAAAAAAAAAGTAGCCCGATCGCTTTGCTTCCAGTGATGATTCCAGTGCTTGTAAAAGGATTTTCACACGGTGAGCAAGCTGCATGTCAGGCTCAGACTACAAGCTCAGCTCACTCCTCAAATTTGCACAGCACAGCCGTTAAACCAATTTCCTTTCTCCGACAAAGACAAGATGAGCACATGCACTCCGTTTGCCCCTTTCCACCTTCCGGTCCAGCGAACACTAACAGCTAATGAGTTATTGCACTGTTAGCAGACTACAAAATTTCAGTGCATCTAGAAAAGACAGTCTTACCTGTGCCATAGTCTGTCCTAGTCGTATGCAATTACTGCTTTCTAAATCTTTTTGAAACATTTACCATGTCACTCGTGCATTTGGATGTACAGTAGTATAGGACTAGGCGAGGTACACGTAAGCCACACTACCTGCTATTTGCAGAACTTTTGGGGGGGGTTTGGTTCCCAATATTGGCCAAATTTACAATAAACACTATTTTGTTGGTGTCTTTAAGTTTTGCTTCTGCTCATGGTTAGTGTCCAATGCTTTTGTCGGGCAGATGTTATTGTCTGCTTAATTTATCTGTTGGGCACAGAGTTTTCAGGCAAGAAACCCTGTGGTTTTTACCCTATCCCACTAAACCATACAAAAATGTAATTTGAGAAGTGGGCCTACAGTGCAACGGTTAAGGAACCACTAGTCGGACAGCGACCCTGGTTCACACTGGCAGAAGGCTGGTGAAGCATCTGCTCAGACACCCTAGCCTTTGGGAGGGAGAGATGTGATGCCTGCTATGTTACAGCTACCTTGTGTTTCTAGGAGGAGTACAACTAGGGCACAAGAGCACAGGAATAGAGGGTGGCAACTCCTAGGGAGGGAGAAAAAACATGTGGAAAATGGCATCTGCCAGGATGATGTGCACCTTGTACGAGTTTCATGCTGGACACACCATTTCTAGGCTTAGTGGTGTGCCAGTGGCTGCACTGGTCAAGCCACGGGGGGGGGCCGTGGAGGACCCTGGAGCGGTGTCGAAAAACAAAAGGGCTGGGGAGTCTCTATCAAGAGCCCAAGTGGGAATGTCCAACCATCAAGGATTAACAGTGGATGGAAAAAAATAGTCACTTGTGTGAATGTATTGATTTTCTGAAATGTTGAGAAATCATATATGGTAGACATTCTAAAACATTTTAGATTAGATGTTCAGGTACAAAAGTGGAGCACACAAACATCTTGAAAATTGCCCAAAAGTTAAAAAAACAATTACAGAAACCTATCAGAAATATCAACCACATACTTATTTTATTCATAGTTTCAATAATGTTGAACTGCAGGTACTTTAGTGATCCTCATCACTCTCTGGTATCACCAGTACCCATAAATTGTATAGGAGGTAAAAAAAGTGCACCAAGGGCTATGTAAATGACAGAGCCCCCAAGATGAATACAAATAATTTGTACAGGGCTGAAGAAACTTGTTTGATGGTAGCATTACACTAGAGCCTCATAGATGTTTTCAATTATGCAATCTTTGCCACACAATGTCCAAACTGAAAATGCAGAAAGAACGATAAAGCCTAAAATTGGCTTTCTATTCCGAAAACAAATGCCTTGACTACAGAGTTTGACTTACAGTGGGATCACATTTGCACCTGCCTCTTCTTTACTATGTGAATATGATACACAAATTGGCCCCAGCAACCTCCTTGAAAGCTCTTTTATTTATTTATTTGCTTTTGTTAACCAGGTAAGCACACTAGACAGCAACGTGCCTATTTTTAGGAGCGACCCGGGAGAGTTACAGGGTATCCATGTGACAACAATTTCATGGAGGAGCCACATGCTCCAACAATTGGTAATACAATAGGGTTTACATACAGGAGCCACATGCTCCAACAGTTGGTAATACAATAGGGTTTATATGCAGGAGCCACATGCTTCAATAGTTGGTAATACAATAGGGTTTACATACAGGAACCACATGCCCCAACAGTTGGTAATACAATAGAGTTAACATACAGGAGCAAGGAGCTCCGCCGTAGAGTGATACAGAGGTAAACAACAAACAACAGTTTAGGAATTTTCAGCAAGAGCAACAAGGCAGGTAACAAACGATAGAAGCCACACCACCGGGAGCAGTAAGTGCCTGGGGAGGGTAGTCAGCAGCAGAGATGTATGATGGGAGAGACTACACGCTGAATGGGGCAGGTGGGAGCTTAACACAGGCAGGTGGATTCAGTTTTTAGGTAGTTCCATAGGGAGGATTTGAAGCAGGGGTGGGAGGAGGAGGCACGGACACGAGCAGGGAGGGAGTTCCGTAGTTTTGGTGCATAAACGGTGAAGGCCCGATCGCCTGTGAGGGTGCGGGTTGTGGGAACCCGGCGGGGTTAGCACACTGTATTATGTAGCTGCCCATCTTGCTTTACAAAAGAAAGCAGATGCTCAACACAGTAATCAATTAACTACAGTCCAGACCAGTTATAACGGATGCCCACTCATAAAGGACATTTAGCTAAACCCAAAAAACATTTCCTATATGCAAAATACGAAAAAAATCACACTTACACCATTAATTATAGCCCCTGTATAGCGGACGCTTTAGCTGACATTACAGTTCTGCTGATAGTATAACGAGGTGCTAACCTGTTTTCACACTGCTAATTTAGCACCTGTTTAGCTATTTAAACTGAATGGCAGTTACAGCACTGTAGTTAGCTGTTAACAATTTGTTCAATTTATTTACCGCTCGCTGCTGTTCTTTCCCTGATGTTGTCCAAGCAGTCAGCTCTCACTTTAGCTCGCAAGATAGAGATCTTTCAAGAAAGTAACAGAATGCCAAAAATGAGTGTTCATGAGCTAGCGCTCCACTTCTCCCTGCCAAAGTCTACACAAGCACTAACAGTAAAGCACTAAGAGACTTTAAAATAAATAAAAGTTAAGTTTTAAAATCAGCACAAGCCACAAGTATCACCCCACATCACTTCCCTGCCACAACCTGCTCATCTTATAATTTTCAAACCTTACCAGTGCACACGTACCCAGTACAGTACTGCTAATGCGGAAAAAAAAAATAAATGCGATCCGCAGTAGCAAAGGAGTTTAAATTTGTACAGCAGCTTCAAGTGGTACAGTGCTGGCTCATGAAAAGCTGTGATTGCAAGTGCCTGCAGTCACATCTTGTACTGTGTCGGCATACAAGATCGCAGGTCGTGTTCAGTAGATACCGGATATGTAACACAGATAAATTGGACATTGGTTAGAACAGACAAAACCATGGTGCACAGACCTATCCGTTGTAAGTGGGTTCGAGCGTACTCTCAACTGGCCTCTCTTGGCAAATTAGAGATACCTGGGTTGACTTTTTTTTTCCATAGAGGTGTTTATACCTCCCTAAAGCCCTGGCAGGCAGCTATGTCCCTTCTAGTGGAGGGATGCTGTCTCTGGTCCCGCCGCTCCCGTGCTTTGCCGATCCCCGGTGATGTTCCCATGGATTGCCCCCCATGGTGGGGCCAGGGAAGGGGGTGCTGGCTTCTTCCCCATCCCAGATACCTAATCCAGAATCTGTGGATGGCTCCCAGAAGCTGCGGACCATCATTGAGCCTGCCAGGCTCGCGTTTTCCATTTTCTCTCCAACGCCTTCCCCTACCGACGTAAAGACGTCAGAGCAAGGATGGACTGCAATGGAGGAGGCATTAGGGATAGGTGAGCAAGCAGATGGTGGGCAGAGGTTAAATGAAGATGGTAATGGTGAGGGGGGCTGGAAAGGCAGACAAGAGGGGCAGGCATTGGGGATGACAGTGGGCCAGCTGGTGATACGACATAGGTGGGGCTTAGGAGTGCATCGGAACTTAAGAAGGCTTCAGGGGGTGAAGAAGGAATAGGTAGAGCAGGAGGAAGCAGGGGCATGGGGAACAAGGACCCACATGGGGACTGTGGCCTGCAAAGGGGAGGCCAGCCAGGAGGCAAGCATGATGGAGTGGAAAAGTTCATTGGATAGGGAGACCGGGATATAGGAGAGGGAGAGGAGCACACAGATCATGGGAGACAGGAGGGAGGGCAGAAACGCTATGCCAGTGAGAGAAAAGAGACTCTCCCTGGAGAGAGCACAATGGAGGAAGCAGAGACAACAGGACGATGACCACGCTGGAGGGGTGGGACAGCGAGGTAAGAGGCAGATTATAGGTGAGAAAACTGGGGGGGGCTGCAGGGATTAGAACAGAGGGTCATCATACTGGGTGACTCAATAATGAAATGTATCAGGTGGGGGGGGGGGCAAAGGAGCCAGGAAGAGTTCTATCTGAGGGGAATGCATGCCAGGTATGACAGCAGGTAGAGTAGGACAGCATGTCATTAAATGTGTGCGAAGACAGGGGTAAAGCCCCACATAAGTAGTGCACTTGGACACTAATGATCTGGAGGGCAGCAGAGTGGAGGAAGTGCAGGATAGTTTCAGATAGTTGGGCAGGTTGTGCAGCATTGAGGGGCAAACAGTCGCATTCTCTGAGATCCTACCAGTACCCAGGGCAAGCACAGCCAGGAAACAGAGGATCATGGATTTGAATGCCTGGCTGGCAGAGTGGTGTAGAACTATGGGGTTTGGATCAGTAGGGGGTTGGAGGGCAACATGAGATAACAAGAACCTCTAGTCACCAGATAGGCTTCACCTGAGCAAGGAGGGTTCCTGTGTCCTGAAACAGAAACTGGGGCAGTTCATTATAGCCAAGTATAATTTAAACTGACTAAGGGGGGAAGCTTAGCACTGGGCAGCAGCCAGAGCCAGAAGGGGAGGGAGGAAATGTGCCTCCCCCCAGCTGGCAAAGAGGGGAAGGGGGCAACCAAAAAGTTCAAGAGGAAGAAGGGAGGAGAGTATTAAGGTAAGCAGGGGATCCAGCTGGAGGGTGGTGTCACTAAATGTAAGGAGCTTGGGGAACAAAATACCTGAGTTCCAAGCATTAATGGCAGAAGGGGAGGTGGATATAGCTGACATGGGCCAACCAGCACCATGACTGGGACATCATGTTACCAGGATACAGACTGTATCACAGGGACAGGACAAAAGGGAAGGGTGGAGGGGTGGCTTTATTTGTGAGGGAAGGGATAGTGAGCAGTATGGAGGAGGGTGGTGAGGGGAGGCTGGAAGCCTTATGGGTTCAACTGCAGAACAATAAAGGTAAAAGGGTCAGAGTGGGGGTTGTGTACAGACCACCCTCACAGTCAGAGGGCATTGAAAGAGAACTGTCAGATCAGTTACGGAAACACTGTGGAAGGGGTAGCACTGTGGTGGTTGGGGATTTCAATCTACCAGGGGTGGATTGGAAAACCATGTCTAGCACAAGCGCTAGGGAGCAGGACATTCTGGAAGCCTTCCAGGATGTATTCCTGTCACAAAAGGTGGAGTAACCGACAAGGGAGGGGAACATCTTGGCTCTTCTGCTGACTGATGGAGACTAAGTGTGGGGCGTATGGACTGAGGACCCCCTAGCAGGTGGCACCCACCAAACAGTGTGGTTCTCCCTTGATATGGGTAGGGAAGGGACGTCTACAAAAACCAAGACAGTGGACTTCAAAAGGGCTGACTTCTGCAGGATGGCTGACGTCCTCAGGGGGCATTTGGCTAGTATCACTCCTGACATGGATACCATCCAGAAATGGGTCATCCTGAAGGAAGGCCTGTTAGTAGCCACAGACACCTGCACAAAGAAACGCAGTAAGAAGGCAGGGATCAAAGGAGGTGCAGATAAGGCTGAGGGAGAAAAAGACAGCCTTCAGAAGATGGATGGGGTCCAAAAGAGAGGAGGATCGGGAGGAGTACAGAAGGAAAACCAGGGAGGCAAGCAGTTTGTGAGGGCTGCCAAGGCTTTAAAGGAGCTAAAGCTAGCAGAGGGGATTAAGGAGGGTTACAGGCCTTCTTCAGGTACATAAGGGAGAAGGGGAACTGCAAGGAGCAAATCACCAGGATAAAGAAGGATGGAGGTTGGGTAGAGAAGGGGGCTGAACAAGCAGAGGTGCTCAATGAGTACTTCTGCTCATTTTTGACCAGGGGGAAAGAGATGGGCCAATACCGCAGGGGCAGGGCAACCCTGGCATGGGAGGAGATAGGATAATAAATGGGGGAGATCCCTGTGAGCAGAGTGCTTGAGGGCCTTAAGTCATTGTACACAGACAAGGCTCCAGGGCCAGATGGGCTGCACCCTAGAGTTCTGAGGGAGTTGGCTGAGGTCCTGGCAGCACCACTGGCAGACTTGTTCAATGCCTCCCTGCAGACGGGGTGTGTGCCTCAGGACTGGAGGATGGCACATGTTATACCCCTACACAAGCGTGGTCCCAAGGACAAGCCTGGTAACTATAGACCAGTCAGTCTGACATCCATTGTGGGTAAGCTCATGGAAACAATCCTAAAGGAAAGGTTGGTGAACTTCTTGGAGGTGAACTGTCTTATGGACGGCAAACAGCATGGCTTCATCTCCAGGAGATCACGTCAAACAAATCTGGTTCACTTTTTTGACTGGGTGACAAAAGAACTAGACACCGGTTGGGCCGTAGATGTCCTGTATCTGGATTTCAGCATGGCCTTTGACCCAGTACCGCATAGCAGATTAACTAGTAAATTGAGGAACCTGGGAGCAGGGGAGAAGATGGTTAAGTGGGTTGGTAACTGGTTGGGGGACAGACATCAAAGGGTGGCTGTGGAGGGGGAACTCTCGACTTATAGGGCAGTCACCAGTTGGGTCCCATAGGGTTCAGTGTTGGGGCGGTGCTGTTTAACATCTTCATAGCCAATGTAGTAGTTTCAATTAAGAGCAGAATTAGTCTATTCACAGATGTCACCAATATAGGGACAGTTGTGGATGGGGTAGAGGGAGGAAAAGGCCTCCAAGAAGATTTGAGAAGGCTTGAGCAGGGGTCAGACACTTGGCAGCTGGGTTTCAATGCTAAGAACTGCAAGTTCATGCACTTCGGAGCAAGGAATCCTGGGTACAGTTACCATTTGGGAGGGGCTCAGCTGTCTGTCTCTGAGGAGGAAAAGGATTTGAGGGTAATGGTCACAAAGAATATGAACCACTCGTATCAATGTAGGAAAGCAGTGGGAAAAGCCAATAGAATGCTGGGGTGCATGGCTAGAGGACTTACCTCTAGGTGGGAGGGAAGAAGTAATTCTGCTACTGTACAGGTCCCTGGTGAGGCCACACTTGGAGTACTGTGTACAGTTCTGGAACCCATACTTAAAGAAGGACATCAGGTTACTGGAGGGGGTACAGTGGAGGGTGACTAAAATGATCAGGTATGGAGGGGAAGCCTTACGAGGATAGGTTGAGGGACCTAAATATGTACTCATTGGAGGAGAGAAGAGAAAAAGGGTAATATGATTGAAACCTTTAAGTACTTAAAGGGCATCAACAGGGTTAGTACAGAGGGCATGTTTCAATTAAAGGGAGAAGGGATTACTAGGGGGCACAGCCTGAAGTTGGTGGGGGGAGGTAGAGTCAGGAGGGAGGTGAAGAAACATTACTTCACAGAGAGGGTGGTAGGGGAATGGACCGCATTTCCTGAAGAAGTGGTATTTCTTAAAGCAGTGGAGAGCTTTAAAAGGGGGTGGGATAAGGTTACAGGCAAGATACTAGTCAGTGGGAAAATGAGGGGGGCAAGGGATGGGAGGGCAGCGGGAGCCTAACCTCTGTGTTGCACAATCAAGTAGACACTATAGACCATTTGTCCTGTATTTGCTGGCAGTTTCATATGTTCATATGACCCATACTGCCATCCTGCTGAGGCGAGAGAGCAGTCAACGAGCGGGACATCTAGACTCCCTCCCCCGAGAGAGGATAGCAGTCCTCTGGATGCTCGATCCTCTCTCCCCCCTGCGACCCCCGGTGGCCTGGGCTCGCTCCCAAACCCAGGTCGCCGGCATGACATGAGTGTAGCAACCAGCACCTCAACCTCTAGCGCCACCAGGCTGGCCCAGGTTGACTTTTGTGCATTCAGCAATTGGTGGGAAGCTCCTCCAGTATTTAACAGTAGTTCTTATTTGGCTAAAGGCGGCAACAGGAACAATTCTGGAGCTCTGCCAAAACTTACTAAATAACACCACATGTAAAGTCAAGCTAACAAAACTGGTTAAGAAGTCCAAAACAAAACCTGGACAGGTTAAAATGCGTTATTCAATTATAATGAAAAAGCACCACGGCATGATAGCAGCAACTTACCTTAAACAGCCAACAGTTTTGTGGATGTATGTGTGCTTTTTCAAGGCTGCTTTCATGCTATGCTTCTTCATTCTAATTGAATAAAGCATTTTAATCTGTCCAAGTTTTGTTTTGGACTTTTTTAACTACTACTGTTATTCCAACGTTATATGTGGTACATGTCTAATTTATTTAGGTATTTATTGTCGCTAACAGGATAGGTACATGATGCTTAGTATTCTTTCATTAGAGTGCTTACATGGTTAAAACAAATTAAATAAATAAATTAATGTGAGTACTCTGGTCTTATGCATGCATATTGCTAACTGAACCCATTATCTTCTAGCACACTTAGTCCCCCACATGCACTGCCATCACTATGCAGTGCATCATGCAGTGCAAGGTGCACTGCCATCAGTGTGTGTGTTGCCACATGCACCAGCGCCACTGTGCCATGCCACTTGCCTCCACTATGTGGTGCTATGTGCACTGCCGATTATGTGCTGTGCCGTCTGCACTGCCAACCCCAGCCAGTGCCACTATCACCACCCAGTGCCATGTGCAGTGCCATCACTATGCATTGCCACATGCACTATTGCCACAGGCACTGTTATCACTGTGCAGTATATCATGCAATCCCACACCACGTGCACTGTGAACATCACAGTGCTAGGTGCATGGCCAGCATTATGGGTTGCCATGTTCACTGCCGTCACTGTGTGTTGCCACATGTACTGCCATCACTCTGCAGAGCCACATGCACTGTTGCCACAGCACCATACCATGCACTGTTCCACCCCTGTGCAGTGCCATGTGTACTACCTACTCTGCACTGTGCCATGCATACTGCCAACACCATACCTTGTGATGTGCACTGCCAACACTAGGCATTGCCAAGTGTATCCAAGGGGCTGTTGTTGCACTGCACCCCAGGTACTGCTGTCATGGCAGCACACCCCAAGTGCTACACACACTGCGCAGTGCCATGTGGACTGCTGCCACCTTGCTGTACCCATTTAATTCAACCACTGTGCTGTGCCACATGGACTGTCACTGAGCTGTGCCATGTGCACTGTCAGTGTGCTATGCTATGAACACTGCCATCACTATGATCTGCCACCATTGCACTGTGCCAGCTGTACTTTCACCACTGCACTCAACCATGTGTACTTCTGTTTCAAACAACATGAAGTCTTGCTATATTATGACAATTTCAGTGTGATCCAATCTTGGAACTGCCCCGGAGATGAAATAGTTAACTTTCCATGAAGCATGGAACTCTGAGCGTGAGCTCGGTTAGAAAGCTCTGTCTGCTGATCTTCAAACATAAACTGTCAGATTCTTTACTCCGCCTCACTGAACAGTCGCTCCGGAGATTTCTCCTTCTGCTCGGTTCATTTTGTCAGTTTAAAAGCATTATTTTATCGGTTTTCAATTGAAAATTAACCGAAATTAAACCGCAACCAGTCGGTTCAAGCTCTGTCTGTGGTAACGTAAGTAACAGATAGGTTTTACATTGAATTTTCTGTGTGGAACTTGTACACATTTATCGGTTCGGTTTGAACCGATCAGGTTGTTTGTAAAATTGCTAGTCCTTTTTTAGAGTGCGGTTCTCGGTTCTTATCGGTTCTAAAAAAAACGGATTTCATTACGGTTTTTTCCACGACCCGTGACACGGTTGGGAACCGATAAGGGTGTCTTGCTTGGCGGATTGCCAGAAATGGGCAAGTTTGGTTAGGCTGGCATTATGTCTGAGAAACCCAAAAGAAAAACCGGACCCACTGGGTTTCAGCACTGTAGTGTTTGTGGGGAAGCTTTTGCTAAGGCTGACCCACACACCACATGTGTCTATTGTCTGGAATTTGACCACCTCAATTCAGATTGCCAGATTTGTAAGAATTTCCCTGCTGCCACCATAGAAAAGAGAGTTGGTAGGCTCAGGGAAAGGGAGGCCAAAAGGTCTGCTGTTTGGGGAGCAAACAGAGAATTACATGAAGAAAATGGATGAATATAGGACCACCTATAGGAGTGCACAGGCCAAGGAAAGGCAGGCCACTCCTCAAAAGCAGCTTCCTAAAGGCAGGGGCAGGCTTTTTCATAGGCCTTTTTACCAAACCCAAGCTTCCTCTTCCGCCCTATGCCCAGAGGGGTTCTTTGGGGAGGGGCAGGCGGGGGTACAAGCAGGCCTGCTTCACCCCTCAGCCCAAAGCCCCTGCCAAGCAGGCACCCTGATGGGGTTGCCAGGCCGATTCTTCTCTACCTGTAGGGGGCAGGCTGGTTTACTTTGTCCAGGACTGGAAGTCTTTAACATCAGACAAGTGGGTCCTGGAAGTAGTAAGCCAGGGACTGGTTCTCAGCTTCAAAATTTCAAAGCTGAGAACCAGATCTCTTTCCACCTGCAACTCCATCAGAGGCACTCGCCCTAGAGGCAGAGGTCTCTACCCTCCTGGCTCTCAGAGCCGTGGAAAGGTTCCTCCCTACACCAGGGCAAAGGTTTGTACTCCAGGTACTTCCTTACCCCAAAAAAGACAGGAGAATGGCGGCCCATCCTGGATCTCAGATACTTAAACAAGCACCTTTTAAAACCAAAGTTCAAAATGGTGACTTAGGAATTATCCTACCTCTCTAAGGCCAAGGGACTGGCTAGCTTCCCTGGACCTCAAGGATGCCTACTTCCATATTCCCATCAGAAGCTCCCATCGAAGTACCTCAGGTTCGAGCTGCCCTCAGGCCACTACCAGTTCAGAGCAATGCCCTTCGGCCTCACTTCTGCTCAAGGGTATTCACCAAATGCCTGGCAGTAGCAGTTGCCTACCTAAGAAGGCAAAGATTGCCATCTTTCCTTACCTGGACGATTGGCTCATAGTAGGCCAGTCCCAGACCAGGTCAATTTACATCTTCAGATAACGCGCAACTGCTTACCTCTAGGTTTCCTTCTGAATCTCTGAAGTCAGTTCTAGAGCCTGTCCAGCTTCTTACCTTCATAGGCGCAGAACTGAACACGCAGGAGGCCAGGGCCTTCCTTCCTCTGGACAGGGCAAAGACCCTAGTCTCCCTGGCCTCCTCATTCACCCTGCAGGTCTCTCGACCTTCAAGGCATTTTCTGCAGCTCCTAGGACACATGGCTGCTTCCACAGCAGTTGTGCAGGGAGCAAGATTTCAGATGAGGGACATCCAGTTCCATTTGAGAGCTTTTTTGGTCTCAAAGAAAGGATCCTCTTACCAAGTTGATCCCAGTAACTCGAACCCTGATCCAAGCCCTACAGTGGTGGCAGGATCAGAGCAACATGAGACAAGGAGTTCCTTTTGTCACTCAGTCTCACTCCCTAATCCTTACTACAGATGCATCCCTCTTGGGTTGGGGAGCTCACATGGGCGACCTCACCACCCAGGGTCTGTGGTCTCCCCAAGAATCTCTGCTCCACATCAACCTGTTGGAGCTCAGAGATTTTTCTAGCACTTCAAGTTTTTCCAAATCTGTTCAGAACAAGATTGTACAGGTCAGAACAGACAACACCACTACAATGTGGTACATCAACAAGCAAGGGGCACTCGGTCTACAGCCTTGTGCACGAGGCAGATGAAGTTGTAGTCTCTGGCTTACTCCTGAACACCTCCCTTACGGCAGTCCACCTCCCAGGCAAGGACAATGTCCTGGCAGATGCTCTCCAGCAGGATTTCTCAGGGCCATACGAATGGTCACTGGATCCCCTGTTCTTGGGAGTAGTATTTGCCAGATGGGGCACCCGCAGATAGATCTTTGCAGCCCCAGACAATCACCAACTCCTCTTTTGCAGGCCCCAGTGTTGAGCTCACTCCCCCTGGATGCCTTAGCCCTCAGTTGGGAAGGGAAGTTCCTCTATGCCTTCCCTCCCTTCCCTCTCCTGTTCAAAGTGCTAGTCAAAATCAGATCCCAATCCTGTAAAGTCATTCTGATAGCTCCATATTGGGCCAGACAACCCTGGTATCCACTCCTACTGTCCTTAGCAGTCCATCCTCCCCTGTGCCTTCCCAGGAATCACAATCTGTTAACCTGTGCCCAGGGACGGTTTGGTATCCGAATCTCAAATCTCTCAATTCCAAGGCTTGGTTCTTGAAGAGTTAGAGTTTGCTGATTTACACCTTTCCCAAGGTGTAATGGATATATTGAAGGCCTCAAGGAAGCCTTCCACCAGGGCTACTTATAATTCCAAATGGAAAAGGTTTTCCATATGGTGCTCAGAAAAGCTTATTTCCCCAGACTCTGCTGATCTACCCACAGTCCTGGATTATATGGTCCATCTGAATTCTCTGGGGCTGAGACCAGCTACCCTGAAGGTGCGTTTGGCAGCTGTGTCTGCTTTTATTTCAGCAGGTAAATCCTTTTCTCTTTCAGCTCATCCTGTATTTTCCAAGTTTTTAAGGGGTTGTTTCACACCAACCCTCCATTCAGGGATCCTGCCCCTGTCTGGGATCTTAATGTTTGCATTGCTAAGCTTATGCAACCGCCCTTCGAGCCCTTGTCTTCAGCTGAGCTTAAGTACTTGACTTGGAAGACTGTGTTTCTGGTAGCCATCACCTCTGCCAGATGCATAAGTGAATTACAAGCGTTGTCAGTGGAGCTGGATTTTATCTCCTTTCACAGAGATAAAGTGGTCCTCCGGACTAACAGGAAGTTCCTACCTAAGGTGGTTTCAGATTTCCACCTTAATCAATCTATTTCTCTTCCAGTGTACTTCACTGACCACTCCTCCTCTGGTGAGAGGAGGCTGCACAGCCTAGATGTGAAGAGAGCCCTTAGTTACTACGTAGAGCGTACCAAGGGTCACAGGTTTGACTCCCTCCAACTGTTCCTCACTTATGGCGAGGTTGGTAAAGGGAAGCCAGCCACTAAAATATCCATTGCCAGGTGGATTGTCTCTTGTATCCAATTCTGCTACGAAAAATTGGGTAAAGTTCCCCCCTCAGGCCTGAGGGCTCACTCTACCAGAGGTACAGCTGCTTCTCTGGCTGCTGCCAGAGACATTCCTATTCTAGAAATATGTCAAGCAGCTACCTGGAAAACAGTTCACACTTTTACTAAGCATTACTCCTGGACATCCAGGCTAGGAGTGATGCTCAGTTTCTTTAACTGTTCTTCAGAGCCTATTCCTAAGTAGGTTCTGTCCCTCCTCCATGGAGGTACTGCTGTGTAGTCTGCAATTGTTATAATATAGCAAGACTTCATGTTGTTTGAAGAAAAAATTACTCACCTTAGTAATGTTGTTTCTTCTAATGGAGTCTTGCTATATTATGACCTCCCTCCCTGCCTGCCCCTCTCAGAACCTCTGTTTTGGGATGTGGCTGGGCTTTACAGGGTTGGCACTTCATTTATGCCCACCTTGTTGTTTTTACACCCTCTCTTTTGGGGTGAATTGGTGTTGTGTTTTTCATTTTCTGGGTCTCCTGACTTGAGTCTTTGTTTGAGACCAGGAAATGTGTGTTTAGGTTAGTAGCCAGTTGGCTAGTGTAGGTTTACAGCTTCCACACAGAACCTTAGTGAGTTTTAGCTTGTAAAGATCTGACAGTTTATGTTTGAAGCACAACAGACAGAGCTTCCTAACCAAGCTCACGCTCAGAGTTCCATGCTTCATGGAAAGTTAACTATTTCATCTCCGGGGCAGTTCCAAGATTGGATCATACTGCAATTGTCATAATATAGCAAGACTCCATTAGAAGAAACAACACTACTAAGGTGAGTAATTTTTTCTTCTGCACTATGTCATGTCCAGTGTCATCATCACTGCACTGTACCATGTGTATGGCTGTCATCGCAGTGTGAAATGTGCAGTGCCCACACTGCACCATGTTCAACACTGACACTGCACTATGCTACATGTACTGCTGTCACTGCACTGTGTCATGCTCAGTACCACCACTGAACTGTACCACATTTATGGCTGTCACTATACTGTGCCATGCGCACTGCTGATTCTGCACTGTGCCCTTTACACTGCCATCTCTACACACTGCTGCATCCTCACTTGCAATTTTACAGCTGGGAGGTCAGGTGATGAGCCCAAGGTCACATCCTGAGCCAGTGACTGTGATGGTATTTGAACCTGGGATCATCTCATTTCTGTACATAATATCTATGGTTGTCCTACAGTTCTTGTACCTCTCTGGAACTCTGTCACTATTTTTCCTTACACTAACCATTTTTTTTCCTTTTTTTGTTACTACAGGTCTGACAGGACACTGATCCCAATCTGACAGGACACAGACCCCCTACATATTAGATAGGTATTGTTGTGTGTTTAACTTTCCATATCGGTCCAATTTTGCTCCTAAGGAACTATAGATCCTTTGTGACCCCATGGCTGTTTTTCTTTTACAGGTACCACTGGTCACCACCTCAATACCCCAGTCCCAGGCTCTGAAAAACCCAGGTAAGAGATCTCTTATCATGCAAGATAGGTAAGCTGTAATGGTGCAGCTACAACTGTGCCTTGTCTGTCCCCTACACCCTTTGCATTGCTTATCTCCATGCAACCTTGCATGTACCTGTGCCTCCTCTGCATTGCCTGTCCCTAGATTGCCTCATTTGCATTGCCTGTCCATGTTGCCTTGTTTGCACTGCATTGCATGGCAGAGCTCATTGGCATTTGTCCCCAGTTCCACAGCTCAACTTGCACTGCCACCTGTGGTCACGCAGGTGGCAATAGCACAGCAAATGCTGACTTCTCCCCCTGACCCCCATAAGGTGGAGAGCGTCCTCTGGGATGCTCAGCTCACCTCCCCAGCCGGCCCTCAGATAACTTAGGCTCATTCCCAAACCCAAGTCGTTGGTGTCATGAGTAGTTGTGCTACCGCTACACCAGCAGGCCAGCCCCAGTCATGGGGTTGGTTGATGGATGTGGTAATGTGCATGGGGGTATAGGGTATTATGGTATGACAGCATGCATGGGGTATGTGGTAGGTGGGTATCACAGCATGCACAGGGTATGGGGTCGTGAGCACGTACATGAGGTACGAGGTTGGTCGGTCACCACAACACTTTCAGCTGAATAATGATCCACATTAGCCTTGGCATTCAGACATCCCAAACACACACACCCACACACCCACAGCTCTCAGGCCTGCACCCTCCAGCTATTATTATTATAACCACAGGCTACAACACTCCCCCAAAGAAATGGGAGGCATACTGAGGGACAGCACCTCACCCCGGGTCTCATTCCCGGACAGCCCCCCAGCTCGAATTAATGGGCACAATGCAGCAGGATAGACAGATAGATAAATTGGAAAGATGCAGCCACACAGAGAATGTGTGATCTAGTGCAGGAGGGGAATGTATAACTTCGGCGGGGAAGGAAGGTCTACAGGAAGGGTCAGTGGGTGTGACAGCATGCAAGGGGTGTGAGATCATGAGGTGTTACAATTTGCATGGGGCTATGGTGAAGGTGGGTATGACAGCGTGCATGTATGTATGTGGTTGGTTGGTGTGACAGTGTGCATGGGTATGATCGGTGGGTGTGACAGCATGCATGGGGTATGAGGTTGGTTGGTGTGACAGAGGGAATGGGGTCGGGTGTGATAGAGTTCAAGTGGTTATTTGGTCAGTGTGTGTGACAGAGTGCATCTGGTCGGTGGGTGTGACAGTGTGCATGGGGGTGTGCGGTAATGAGGTGTGATAGCCTTGCCATTCAGGCCCTCCCCTGCAGCTCTTAGGGCTACACCTTCCACCTACTATAGCCACAGGCTACCATTCCCCCTCCAAAGAAATGGGAGGCATACTGAGGGACAGACAGCCCCCCCCCCCCGTCTAATTAATGGGAATGATGCAGGAAGACAGACAGAAATATTATCTAGCTAGATATTTAGATAGATAGATATGGAAATATATATAAAAATAAGTATAGAATATAGGTGGGCTCCATCCTTGGCCCCCTGCTGTTTTCTGTCTTCCTAAACAACCTGCCATCTGCCTGCCCCAACACCTCTATCCATATGTATGCAGATGACACCATCTTGTATGCAGCTGGACCCTCCACAACTGAAGTGGCGACCACACTCCAGAGTGACTTTGATAATGTTCAGCGGTGGTTTTGCTCAAACCACCTTGTCCTAATTGCCAAGAAAACAGTCTCCATGACCTTTGGCACTAGGCAGAGACTTTCTCGGCTACCCTCCCTTTCTACCTTCCTTCCTTCCATACCCTGGATGGGACTCTGTTAGAGGACTGCTCCTCCATTAGATACCATGGGGTCTGGCTCGACCAGCACCTTAGTTCTTCTGTACGCATAGATGCCATCCACAAGAAACTGAGCCCTAAACTGGGTGCCCTGTTCCGCAACCATGACTGCATCCCATTGCTGGCCTTCCGGTCTACAGAAAATGATCCTTCCCATATTCGACTATGGGGATGTGATTTACAGTGCCTCTCCCTCCACTTCCTTAACCAGACTGGACACACTCTTCCACTCCTTCTGCCGCTTCACCCTTGACTGTCCCTCCCACACTCACCACTGTACCCTATATGACTCTCTGTCACTCCCCTCCTTAGAAGACAGATGGCGTTCCCATTGTGCCACCTTCATGGCAAAATACTGGGCCCAGTCCTTACCTACCTACCCTCCTCTCTCACCCTCCCCTTCCTATTCACTCAGAAACTCAGACCCTCTCATCTTGACTATCCCCCGTTGGACTTCCTCAGTGGGTGAGGCTGCCTTTTCCTATATTTCCCAACTCTTTGGAACTCCCTCCCATACAGCATCCACTCTGCTCCCTTCCCCCATGCTTGCTCAGCCATTATTAAAAACCATTTCACCACCCCTTACAGCTGTTTCTAACATCCCTTGCTTCCTCCCTCCCCCGTCCCCCTTAGCTCTATCCCGTTTGGTCTCACTGATCCTGTGTTTTCTCCCTGTAATTGAACCAAAATATTTCCAGAAATTAACTGTATTTATTTTGTATTATAATGTATAAATCTGTATCTGTATTTAATTAGTATTTAATGTATATATTTCTGCTGTATGTTTGCTGTATCTCTACTGTATTAATGCTCCTATTCTGTGTGCTACTTGTATACCCCGGACACATCTGGAAATGAGCACTTGCTGCTCAGTATTTTTCTTCCTGGTAAAATTTTCAATAAAAATAAAAATAAATATTGTTTATTTAGCTGTCGTCCCACCTATCCTTGAAGACTGATAACACACTGCAGCTCCCATAGCGAATCATAGCATAAATGTTTTTTTTTTTTTTTTTGCATTCCAAAAAGCTTTAATGCTGAAGTGCAGACTTGCCCTAGTAATGTTGGCTGCAGTCACGTTTGTACATAATCAGCAAATTGCATGCAATCCGTTTTTGGCCATAAAAGTACCGGTTTACTATTCGAAGAAACATCAGCATTACAGCATTGAGCGGGGCGCTTCCGCATGTTTTACCATCCACAGCATGGTGCCACATTCAACGTACTCACGCTAGGTACCCCTGAGGGGGTAGCCATTCTAGTCTTTCTTTCGAGTTCTGTGGCCGTAACCATGTAAATAGTAACATCTGGAATCCGCACAGAGTTGTATATCCAGTTTTGGAATTACGGGGGGGGAAGGTGCCAGGGCTCTCCCGTTCCCTCCCCCCCAACTCAGAAGTGAGCCCTGGTAGCTCATGCAGTACTGCCATTGACTTATAATGGGAAGGGGGTCCAATTTAAAGATTGCGCCCTTATGGGCCCTCCAGCTCCCAAAGCTAATAAAGTGTAATCCCAACCCTGTGTTTACATAGAATTAATTGCAAAATACTAAGTTAATGCAGAAATTAGGGTTGAAGATACAAAGCACGCAAAAATAGGGAAATTAAAAACATTAGGGTTTTGGGTCTCCGGAGTATTTGCGAATCAGTGGTGGGGTCTTCCTTGGGGTCGTCAACCCTAATGCCCACCCCCTCCCCCCAGCCCATAGCCTCCTGCCGGAAGCACAAGGTACAACCCCAACCCAGTGCCTCACAGTGATACACTGTTCAAAGGTAGAAAAGGATGGCTTGCCACATGTTGCCAACAAAATTCAGACATACAGCGGAAGCCACATAATCAGGATGCAGATAATAGGGATGTCCACTTTATTAGGATGTCCCACCAGGTACCGATTAAATGGCTATGTTATCCTATGGGGCTTATAGCTGCTTAAATGGGACACCCCAGCCACCTAAATGGGATCATTTCTGGCCAGCTGCTATACCACTAATCCCTTTTCACATGTAATTATGTATGAAAAGGGATTAGCAGCTTCTATTTCTCATGCCCTACTTGTCATTTCTTGACAACTTTATTGAAACCAGTGCTCTCTAATGTTTTTTTTTTAAATGCATGAGTATGGGAGAGAGAGAGAAAAAGTGTCTGAAGTGCCTGGATTTCCCTAAGAGTTCAACTGGAGCGAGAGTGAGAGAAAAATATAGTGCAGCTCCTTAGTACGTTCCTCCGTATGCTCTCTCTGTCTCTCTTGCACTGTCTCACATACAGTCGCAACCACGCTGCAACAGAGTGATTTCTGCACTTTGTTCCCCTAAGAGTTCCATGAGAGAGCGAGCGAGCAAGAAAGATAGAGACATTTTGTGCTGTTCCTTGGTGATTTCTGCACTTTGTTTCCCTAAGAGTTAAATTAATGAACTTACAGTCGGACCACCGGAACCTTTCTTTGCTGCCGCACAACACTGCCATGTGAATGGGGAACGGGGAACTACTGGGAGGAGCAGCCATGTGACCTAGGAAGTTGTGCTGTTCCTCGGTGATTTCTGGGCTTGTGTCCCAAAGTGTTAAATTAATGAACTTACAGCGGCATCACCGGAAACTTTCTTTGCTGCCGCATAACACTACCATGTGAATGGGGAACTGCTGGCAAAAAATATGTAGTGCTACTTACAGCTCTTAAAGTAGGCATTTTAGTTCTTATGCTCCTGACAAAGCAACTGCAGCGCTCTCTCTCTCTCTCACTCACTCTCTAAACACACCTAAACCTAAACACACAATTAATGGCACTTCTGTTAATTGGGATGGTCAGTTAATAGGGACGAATCACGCTCCACGGAGCCATCCCTATTAAGCGGATTCATCTGCTTTCATCATGCAGGGCCTGCATGAAAAAAAGACACTCAGGGTGGGGGGTGGGCATTAGGGTTGACAACCCCAAGAAACCCTCACCACTAATTCGCCAGTACTCTGGAGACCCAAAACCTGAATGTTTTTCATTTTCCTACTTTCTGCGCTTTGCCTCCTTCAACCCTAATGTCTGCATTGACGTAGTTTTTTGCAGTTGATTTGCTTTCTTTTTCTAATGGTGGAATCCTGTTCTCATTTGCGAAGGCAGGTCTCTTTGGGGTGAATAAGATGAAATAAATACAGTACTGGAGACAGTCCTGACCCAGTGCATGGGTCCATCAGGGCTCAGCATGAATGTCAATACCTTGTCTGGGAAGGCTTCCCGGCCCACCACAAGATGTCGTGTATGCCAAAACACTGCTCCTTCCCTCCCCAGGCTGGTGCTGGTGCTGCATGTTACAGCACCTTCCCTGTCAGCCTTGGCCAATAAACCAGCTCACTGAGCTCACACATAAACTGAGGTCACTGGCATCAGAAGGCAACATGGTCCCCACTGGGCCAATAGGCACCCCTGCAAACAACGTTACTTCATAATGTTTTGGGGGGGTGACATTCTGACCCCAAAATTTCAACAGTCTTTTTATGAACCCTCCATCTGAACATGACAGGTGTCATTTAAAGGGTAATGTCCACTTACAAATGTCCCACACCATAGTGTGAGAGCAGCCTCCGATTAGGCATTCTGTCTAAAATAAAAATGTTACCTTCTGGCATGTTGTAGTGTTTTAAGTTTATCTGGTTGATCCTGCCATCCCTCCCACCAGCATTTCATGACAAGCACCGCTGGGGACGCATCCCAGAACCTCCAACGGCTGACATCACAGCTGGGGATCAGCCGTGGGAGAGTGTATACAGTGTACCCTCTATTATCCGCATCTCTGTTATCCTCCGCCCTCCTTATCTGCTGGTCTAACCTTCTGTACAGTTCTCACTGTATGGAAATTCCCTCTGTTATCTGCCATCCGCCAGCACTTTCTGGTGTACAGGCTGCATCTTTCTCATGTTATTCTCCCTTTATTATCTGCCAAGTCACTAGCACTGATGCAGTGCATTATGGTCCCGATTTTTTCGTTATGGTAAATGTCTTAATATGAAATACTTTACAGTGCACTGCGAGGACTGTGTTACATATGAGAATGGAGTTGAGGTTTTCAACAACATTATTTATGAAGAGATTATTGAAACTGCCAGGGGTAAAGAAAAGGAATATTTCATATTAGAAGCAAGGGTGGATTTTAATATTGTTTTGCTTGTGTGGGGCCTGGACTAGTGCAGCTAACCCTCTACTCATACATTATGACTAGTACAGGTCTTCCATAGCTGCCAGTGAAGTTAAAAAGTCCCTACTTTAGCAGGCTCTAGTCCTCATACTAATCTCCTTCGTTGTTTTAGATGGCCAGGTATGATTAACAGCTCTTTAAGAGCTCAGTTACATGGCACCTGGCAGTGCAAGTCAGGGACCCCATACAAATCTCAATGTCAGTCATTGTCACCACATTGTCAGGGTTTCTAGCTAGTGTCCAAGCTGTGATCTCAGTTTCTATCATGGAATGCTGTTAAGTCACTAGCTTCCAGTGTTCTGAGTTTGCGTCTCCATGTATGTTGATATGCCCCACATTATTAAGGCCAGTGTCCCTCATTTTCTTACATTTTGAGTATCATTCTCCAATGTTTCAGTGACAAAATATTAGGAGATATATAGTGTCTGCCATGCGGCTGGTGGGCTTTATCTCAGCATCCCCATAGTCACTCCCTATCCCTCTCTTGTCCCACTCTCCCAGCTCTGTACATTCCCTGGACATCACTGCAGGCCACTGAGAGAGGAGGACTTGGATGCGTAAATAAAATTAATTATGAAAAATAAAGCTGAATAGATACCCGTCACTGATTACTTTAAAGTTGATTGATGACAAAGAAATGAACTAAGCTAGATTTTAATAGTCATACTGTGGCTTTAAAGTATTTATGTTACCAAACTGTACACAAATAAGCAAACTGAATTAATGTTGCTCAGATAGTATCCAAGAAATCAGGATACCAACAGACACCTCCAATTTTGCCA
Organism: Neoceratodus forsteri; assembly: GCA_016271365.2. Lineage (NCBI taxonomy): Eukaryota > Metazoa > Chordata > Ceratodontiformes > Ceratodontidae > Neoceratodus > Neoceratodus forsteri. The sequence goes on from CM057456.1 coordinate 610,231,152, forward strand.
GGTAGTTGCTGTGGTAGGATAGTAGTGCTATCTAACCATGGATCCTACCAACTAGGATACCTGGATCTTAACCAGGATCCATCACTATCTGGCCCTGGATCCTAACTATCTGCCCTAGGATCCATTGATCCTAACCAGGATCCATCACTATCTGGCCCCAGATCCTAACTATCTGCCCTAGGATCCGTTGATCCTAACCAGGATCCATCACTATCTGGCCCCAAATCCTAACTATCTGCCCTAGGATCCGTTGATCCTAAACAGGATCCATCACTGTCTGGCCCCAGATTCTAACTATCTGCCCTAGGATCCGTGGATCCTAACCAGGATACCCGGATCCTAACTAGAATCCATCACTATCTGACCCTGGATCCTGCATCTGTCTTTGGCAGGATATCTGGTAGGATCCAAGTCAGGACACCAGCACTATCTGACAGATAGTGGTAGAATCCACAAAAGCACTATCTGAGCAACACTAAACTGAATAGCTAATACCTAAATGTAGTTCTGTGCTAATTTTCCCATATTTTAGCAATACAACATAATACATCTGTATTATCCGACACCCTCTTTTTTTTTTTTTTTTTTAAACTTTCTTTATGCTCCCCTCGCTGGCCCCTTAGGTCTCGCTCTGGTGTGGTCTCTTGGACCAGCCAACTTCCACTCCACCTGAGGTCTCCCCAGACCTAGCCTCCATCCCGGGATCTTTCCTCACTCTACTACTGACCCCCCAACCCCCTGGCTCTAAGCCCCCTGAGGTGAGACCACCTGCTCCTCTGGCACTCTATCTAGAATCTAATAGGGTGGCCGGAGTTGGGAGGAGATTCAGAGGCTGGCTGGGTAGACCCGGCATTGAGCGTGGGAGCTGTCCACTGGACCCACCTTCGCCTTCCCGGGTACCAAGGCCTTTTTCCTTCTTTCGAGTTCCCGGAGGCGTGGATGTGCAATGATGCCCATTGCGCGACAGGCGCACTCCCGTGCCCATCCGTGGGGCATCCGCCACCAACTCCATACCCCATGTACATGCCCCGCTAGTTACATAGAAACATAGAATTTGATGGCAGATAAGGACTGCTTGGCCCACCTAGTCTGCCCATTTCCCTACCTAACGGATAAGCTGCTGATCCTAGTTAACCAGCAGCCTACTTCCTCCTGCCCCCCACTAGAATTGACTTATGTCTGTCCCATGCATTCTTGAATTCCCCCACTGTTTTTGACTCTACGACCACCTCAGGAAGGCTGTTCCATGTATCCACAACCCTCTCTGTGAAGAAATACTTCCTCACATTACCTCTGAGCCATCCCCCCCATCTTCAAATTGTGCCCCTTGTTTTGCACATCTCTTTTTCTGAAAGATGCTACCTTTTGGACTTTGTTGATTCCTTGAGGTATTTAGAAGTTTCTGTCCCCCCACTTTCTCGAGGCTATACATCTTTAGTCTTTTTATATGTCTTCTGATGCAGACCCTGCATCATTTTGGTTGCCCTCCTCTGGACAGCCTCCGCCCTGTCTATGTCTTTGAGGAGATGGGGTCTCCAGAACTGTACACAGGACTCCAGATGTGGTTTTACCAACTGTCTGTACAGACAACTTCCTGTTTTCTACTGGCGATGCCTCTCCCTATGTATCCCAGTATCCCCCCCAGCCCTCCTTACTGCCTTCTCACATTGCTGACCCACCTTTAGGTCATCTGATATGACTACCCCCAGGTCCCTTTCCATTTTTGTTGTTGTCAGTATCTCACCCCCTATTGTGTACTCTTTTCCTGGGTTTTTGTTTCCCAGGTGCATTACTTTGCACTTTTTTGTGTTGAATCTAAGCTGCCATACATTTGACCATTCCTCCAACCTTGCCAAGTCCCTTTTCATCCTTTCCCACCCCACCTTGTTTATCAACCCTGTTACAGATCTTTGTGTCATCTGCAAAGAGACATACTTTCCTTTCCAGTCCCTCTGCAATGTCACTTATAAAGACATTAAAAGAACCAGCCCAGTACTGAACCCTGAGGTACCTCACTAGTAACCCTCCTTTCTTCACTGTGGACTCTATTTACTATTACCTGCTGTGTCCTGTTATCCAACCAGTGTTTTACCAGGCTATCACTCTGGGACCCACTCCCAGGCTGGCTAACTTGTTTATTAATCTTTTGTGGGACTGTGCCAAATGCCTTGCTAAAGTCTAGGTAGGCCATGTCCACAGCCCCTCCCTGGTCTACTGCTTTGTTCACCCAGTCAAAGAAATCAATTAGATTTGTCTGACATGACCTTCCCGCTGTGAATCCATGCTGCCTTGGGTCCTGTGCCCCACTGGCCTCTAGGTACTCAACAATTCTTTCCTTCAGAAGTGATTCCATCATTTTCCCTACCACTGAGGTCAAACTGACAGGTCTGTAATTTCCTGCCTCTGTCTTGCTCCCACTTTTGTGAAGGGGAATCACATCCGCCTTCTCCAGTTCTCAGGTACCACACCATCCTCCCATGATTTATTAAAAAGGGTAGTCAGTGGTGCTACTAGTTCTTCCCTTAGTTCTTTTAGAATTCTGGGGTGAATCCCATCAGGCCCTATTGCTTTATCCACCTTCAGTTTTAAGAGTACTTTCAGAACCCTTTCTTCTGTGAAAGGACTAATATCAACCCCCCTATCCAGAGTGCTTCTATTGACCGGATTAGGTATTTCCCCCTGCTTTTCCATTGTGAATATTGAACAGAAGTATTTGTTCAGTATCCCTGCTTTTTCACTGTCGCTCTCTTCCCAACCACCTTCCTCTTTGTTCAGCCGCAGTACCCCTGCCTTAGTGTTTCTTTGCTCCCTAATGTACCTATAAAAGGTTTTATCCCCCTTCTTAACCGAGTTGGCTATCTTTTCCTTGGTTTGGGCCTTTGCTATTCTGACTGCCTTACCTGCATCCTTCTGTTTTAACTGGTACAGTTCTCTGTCCTGCTCCTTCTGTGTTTCCTTTTACTTCCTGAATGCTATCTTTTTCTCCCTTACCTTCTCCGCCACCTCTTTTGAGAGCCGTAGTGTTTTTTTCTTTCATGTTGATTTGTTTATTTGCTTCACACAAAGGCTTGTTGCCTCTGTGATGGCGGTTTTGATGTTTCCCCATTGTTGCTAGTGCTTTTCTGAGGCACTCTCCCATCTTGACAAAATCAGCCCTCCTGAAGTCCAGTACCTTCACTTTTGTATGGCTTAACTCTGCAGCTGAGTTTATCATGAACCACACTGTTTGGTGGTTGCTTGTTCCCAGATGGCTACCCACTTCAAGATCAGAGTTGCAGTGCAGCCAGTCTCCACTGGGAGCCGCCGGAACTGCGGGATGCACAACCCATCCTCCCCAGGAGAGGCGACCCAAGTCCGCTCCCGAACATGGGTCACCAGTGTGGCGTGAGATAAGGCCAGTGCCTCTACCTTCAGCACCACCAGGCCGGCTTTTGCCACCCTCTATTAACCACCAAAAAGTTGGTGCACTAAAGTTGGTGGATAATAGAGGGTGAACTGTAGTTTTTATCAATATGTGAAGCTATTATTAGCTCCCATTTGGTCATTAGCATTCCCCTTGTCACACCAAAACCAAGTATATACTGTCCAGCAGCACCATAAAAACAGGCTTACAATGTGTTATATATAGAATATCTAACCCCCCCTTCATTGGGCACAAGCTAATTCTCAACACCGTGTTAGATCTTTGACATCAGCGGCAGGAGAATCTCACAAGTTCTCAATGGGTAGGGGGTTATTTTATTTCATGTAGTACGGTGGAGACTGTTTTTCAGCACTGCTTTTAATAGTTTACAAGTGGTTTACTCAAATGCTCCTGGTCTTGCAAGTGTGCCCACGGTTCATCCCACAGTCAGCGAGCGACATCATAAAATCAGCATGTCTTCTCAGAGTTAAAAAAAAACAGTATGTAAGAGTCTGAAGCTCAATTTTTTTTTTAACTATTTCCAAGAATGATTTATGTTTTTTCGGTGGTTACTCAGACTCAGTGTCTAAGTAAGTGACTTGTTGTCTCTTGAGTGACTTTTATGGAGCGTTTTTATTTGTAAACGACTGTACTCTGTGGTTAAATTGCGCTACCATTGTTGCTGTAAAGGTAATGAGTGAGTGAGGTTCAAACAGCCAGTTTTTGACACGGTACACGCTGCTGTCTGTTGTCCATGACAGCTCTGCTCGTGCTTCTAAAAGGATTGTGATCACTGCCGTCATTGTCCCATTGAGCAAACCTTGTTCTTCACATTCCAAAATGTTAAGAATATCAAGTTCTGAATTCCGAAATGTGAAGAACAAGTTTTAGAAAACACCATAAAAACAGGCTTACAGTGTATTATGAGTACAGTAATTAACCCCCCTTCATTGAGAACAAGCAGATTCTCAATGCTGAGTTAGTTCAGTAACATCAGGGGCACAAGAGCAAAGCTCGAGTGCCTTCCTGACGTCACTGAACTAACAAGGTACTGAGAATCTGGTGAGTTCTCAATGAAGGGGGTTATGTTATTTTTTTATAATACAATTGGAGACTGTTTTTCAGAACCAGAGACCAGAAAAATAGGCTCAAAATGTATTATACCAAGACCTGGAAGTTTTACAGGAATGGGATAAAATGATCTCTCATTTTGTATGGGCAGGCCAGAAACTGTAGATAGCATAACGCAAATTGCTAATTTTGAAACCAAAAAGTGGCCAATTGCTGCCCAATTCTTACAATTATTATCACGCAGCTCAGTTACGACATGTATGTGCCTAGCTGGACTCCAATTATGTTGTCCATTGGAAAGATTTCGATTTGGCTTACCTAAATGGTCCATTAGCTAGACTCCAGTTTGCTACCCCACCTCCTATGTTAATGTAAACTTTGGATAATGTTTTCACTCGAGCAGTGCTGTTCCAATGGCAAACAATTTGTCAATGTAAAAACTACAGAGGCAAAAAATGGCCAGATTAAGGACCTAAGTGTATGAGAGAGACTTTGGACCCACTAGCTTTGACCCTAGTTTCATACAATGGGATAGAATTGATTTGTCCCATCTGTATCAATTGGTGGAGGGGTGTACTCCCTACTGCATTGCACAAATAAAATAAATATATGGTTTGCCCAATGAGGACCATTTTAGATTACTACAAGTCTGACACTTCTTAAAATCACAGTGTGCCCCAGAAAAATGGGCAAATTCTCCTCATCCGTTCCTGCTTTTGTTACAAACTTCTAAAACAAAGGGGTGCCACAGCACTTTATTTCACTAGCATATAAACCCTAACTCATGTGTGCCAACCGTGACTTATGCCACAATGGTACAAAAATGGTCAGCAGACTTGAATCTTCAATTTACCAAAAAGCAATGAAAGTGTGTCTTTAGACAACAACATAAGACCTCCTCATTGCTACGGTGGCGAGAATTTGCATGGAAAACTACAGTTAGATACTTTAGAACCCCAATAATAGTAGCGAAAATAGAAGCAGGTCTCGTGGTAACTTGCTGGAGGGAATGTGGAGAGGTAGCAGCAACATGTTCACACATATTTTGTCTTTGTCCAAGAGTGACACAATACTGGAAAGGGACTGACAGGGAGCAGCAGTACATATGCACTGATTTTCCCGGTTTGACACCAGCATTAGCTTTATTTTTATATTTCCCTAAGAGAAAATTTAATAAGCATCTGAAATATTTCTTAAGCATAGCAATTACAGCGGCCAAGAAGGCCATTACCAATCAGTGGTTGCAATCTCCCCACCAAGTTGACCAGTGGAGAATTTTGATGTGACAAATATATGAAATGGAAAAATTGACTCACAGAGTCTGACAACGAGCTGATTTATTTAATAATCACTGGGCTGGGATGGATTATGCACATGCTCAATACTAATCCAGATTTTGCTCCATAGGGGTGGCACAGTGGGATATTTGCTCGGTAAAACAAAAGCCAAAAAGGATATTATTAGATATAGAAGATTATTCATAATATTAAGGCAAGGCAAGGCAAATTTTATTTTTAAGGTGCTCAATCCCGGAGGCTCTGGGCACCGTACACAATATAACAAAATACATACAGATACACTTAAAAGCAGCAGGAGATAAAATCAGTACTCAAAAATAAAAATGTACTATAATAAAGACAGGGTTGGAGTATGTCATTCAGTAAATGCCTAGCTGAATGGGTGGGCCTTAAGCCTCTGCTTAAAAACACCAATCGAAGGGGCCTCCCGGACTGCAGGTACATTCCACAGGGTTGGCCCAGAGACACTGAAAGCTTGATCACCAGAGGTCCTGAGCTGAACCCTGAGAACATCCAGGAGGCCCTTCGAGGAGGAGTGGAGGGAGTGAACAGAGGTTGCAAGTGTCAGGAGATCTGACAGGTAGCCAGGACCCAGTCCATATAGGACCTTATAGGTGAGCAAGCCCACCTTGAAAAGGACCCTCCATCTGACTGGCAGCCAGTGCAGAGCACGTAGGACCAGGGTCGCATGACATGACCTGGGTAGGCCAGTTAATAACTGGGCCACCGCATTCTGCACCAGCTTCAGCCCACAGAGAGTTTCTCCCGTGACCCTGAAGTAATTAGCATTGCAGTAGTTGAGCCTGGAGGTAACAAAGGCATGTACTAGAGTTAGTAAATTCTCAGGCGGAACAAGGGGCTTAATCTTGGCAATGCTCTATAAGTGGTAAAAAAACACTCTTAACAACAGATGACACCTGATCTTCAAATGTCAGCTTGCTGTCCAGGATCACACCTAGATTACTCATCCTTGAGGAAGCAACCAACAGAGTAGACCCCAGAAAAAGTCCTGTGTCTGCTCCAGGCAGTAACCCATCACACCTGCAACCCGGCTCAACCACCAGCACCTCTGTCTTATCTGAGTTAAGTCAGTCTAAGCAAAGGTGCAGTCCTACAGAGACATTCCATTGGATATAGTGGAATAGTATATGAGAATTTTGTTAAACCACATGGATTTTCTAGACAGAAAAGTTATGTTAAATTTAAACAAGCATTTGCCAATGCCGAATGTTGGCTTGCTGGTATTGGCAGTGGTAGTGCAGGAGTTAGAAATGCAAGATAGGAATGGCAGTGAAGTGACTGAAAGGCATTGAGAGTGTGGCTTTTTGTCGGCCATAACGCTTACGCCATTCCACCTCACCCCACCCTGTAGAGAGTGACAGGTGTTGAGGTGTGCATTGGGGTCTTCGGCCCTTATGCTCATCCCATTCCATAAGGAAATAAGCTGAGATGAGTGCAATATGGGAGAATGGGGTGAACATTAGGGTAACAGAACCCAAGGCACACCTCAGTGGTGGTCAGTGGCTGTAGGTTGAGTGGGAGTAAAATTCTGCGAACATTATGCCTGATGAACCCAAGTTACGTCCCCGACGCCTGTCAGTCTCTACAGGGTGAGTGTATGGTTGGAAACCTTAACGCCCTGGGTGTTTGTTGGTATTTTCACTCCAAATTTTCAACAGTAGCTTTTTGGGATCCCACCTCATGAAAAGTGGCGCTATCATTTCGTTACTCAATCCTGAAAGGTGATTTCGCTCAGCAACTGTGCCACTGGGAGCTACAGGTGCGCAAACACATTTCGGGCAGGATGCAAAAAAAATCACAGCTGTATTGTTCATGAGGAGGTGTAAAAAAATGGCAATGTTGAAAATCTGGAGAGAAAATATTAAAAATTTGCAAACTTACAAGCATGCGCAGATACTACGCAATGCACGCCCTTAATGCGGTCATTTTGGGGATTTTTTTACCAGATTTTTAACATGGGCATTTTGGGACCTCTCCTCATGAACAGTGGCACTGTAGTTTTGTTACTCTGTCCTGAAAGTTGATTTCGTACAGCGATCACACCCATTGTGCACCACAGGTGCAAAAACATGTTTCGGGCAGGATGTGAAAAATGACAGCTGTACTGTTCATAAGGAGATGTGTAAAAATGGCAATGTTGAACATCTGAGTGAAAATATAAAAATTGGTGAGAAAAGAAGCAGCGCGAAGCTACGCAATGCACGCTGGTAACAGTCATTTTTTGGAATGTTTTCACCAAATTTGCAACATGGGCTTTTTGGGACCTCTCCTTATGAACACTGTCACTGTGATTTTCTTAATTTGTCCCTAACATTGATTTCCCACAGCAACCATGCCATTGTGCACCAGATGTGCGAAAACACATTTTGGGCAGGATGTGAAAAATGACAGCTGTACTGTTCATAAGGAGGCATGAAAAAATGGCAATGTTGAAAATCTGGAGTGAAAATATTAAAAATTCCAAGTTATGGCGTGCATGGAAACTGCATGCGTCACACTCGTGACAGTCATTTTTGGAATTTCCACCAAATTTGCAATATAGGGCTTTTGGGAGCCCACCTCATAAACAGTGGCTCTGTCATTTCATTACTCGGTCCAGAAAGGTGATTCTGCACAGTGACGGCAAAATCATCTTTCAGGACCGAATAACAAAATGACAGTGACTGATTTCAAAAGGTGGGGTCCCAAGAACCCCATGTTGAAAATTTGGAGCCAAAAGTAGAAAAAATGGCCGAGATAGCCACCTAAGTTGAACACCCCCCTCCATTGATGCCATTATACAGCTTACCGGCATTTCTTCAGTTCGCAGTCACCTTTTGAAGAGTTCAGACATCTCCCACTCCACCAGAGATCGCCGCGTCAGGCCTCCAGAGGTAAATATGGGTTGAGGAGGTGCTGGGAGGTGGGTGCTACAGAGGGTGGGTGCGGATTTGGGAGGGGCGTCGTGACCACGAAAGACCGTTTTCTGTCTTACGGGGGGGGAGACAGAACATCGAGGGAAGGTTTTTTGGTTTTTTTCACAGATTTCGCAAATACATTTGGGCACACTGGGGTGGGCTCACAGTGTATCACCTGTTTGTTTTTTTGGTGGGGGACTAAAGCCGATGGGGATTGGGCACCTCGTCGGCAAAGAAAGTGTGTCTGTGTTTGGGGAAGCATGATGCCAAGGGGGATTGGGCACCCCTGTTGGCAGACAAATGAAACTAGGGAGACATTATGCTGTTGGGGATTGGGCACCCCCATCGGCAGACAAATTGAACTGGGGAGGAGGCACGCCAACAGGAGTATTATGCACCCCCAAAGACAGCTTTCTAGGGATTGCGAGAGGCGGACGGCGGGAGCCACCGCCATGTTTATTGAACTGTTTCACCAGGAACGGCACGTAATGGAGGCGTGTCACATCTGCCACTGCAATGACAAGCCTGTCTCTCATTGCAGCAGCGGATTTCTTTCAAGTTGGAGGCACTCTCTGAAACTGCTTTCATTGTCTGCATGCTCACTGGTTGGCGGCTGAGGGACACACCAGCTAAATCATCCCCTGGATTTGCCACAACACTGACACACCTTTGAAAGTGCTAGTACAGTGCTACTACCACAAAATGTTGCTTGAGCCTGCATGCGAAAGCCAACATAAAAATGACAGGGTACAGGCATCATTAGTTAATGATATGGCGATAACTTGATATGTTAACTTGGGCTTCTGTATTAGTAGTATTTAACTGTAACAGTGATAAATACTATAAGTTTCTGTATATTATAAGTAACAGATGTGATCACCTTGTACATGTACTGTTTTTGTTGGTTGATATAATAAAAAGATCTTTTTAAAAAATATGTTATAACGAGATACTTTCAAGCTGTCACTGACCCTTCGGTATTTCTTTTTCTTTTTCTTTTTTTTTTTATTATTAGACACATGACCAGTGGACTCACTGTTTCACAGTAATTGGCATATTTTTTGAATATTGAGAATATGTTGAGAATATTGGCAGTCTCAATCAAAGTTGGTACCTACAAGATCGCCACTCCCACCCTGCTTGATTCTTTCTCAGCCCATCTGCTTCCCCATCTCTCTCTGTCTCTGTGCTTGTGTGTGTGTGTGTGTGTGTCTCTCGCTCTCTCCCTCTCCCTATTACCACAGTAAAACTTCCCATGTACCTTCAGTTTTCTGTTGTAACAGGAATGCTTTTAAAAGGTTCAAACTGCTGATTTTACATCAGCGCGCAATGCTGTCTGCAGCTGTGACAGCTCTTCTCCCACTTCCACAGCACTACTGGTGATCGCTGTTGTGACTGGTGTAGGGAGCAACCTTGTTCTTCACTTTCCAAAATGTTGAGAACAGCAGGTTCTGCCTTCCAAAATATGAAGAACAAGTTTTGGAAACACCAGAAACAAGAACAGCAGGTTCTACTTTTCGATATGTGAAGAACAAGGTTTTGAAGACATCAGAGAAACCGACTCAACTGAGCCTGTTACACCCCTGAAAATGATGTTGCCTATACTTCTCAACCTTTCATCACTCAAATATGTGACAGTACATGTGACAAATGGGCAAAATGTGTGACACATCATCAAAAATGACATTGCAAGCTAATACCACAGTCTAAATCTGTGCACTTATGTTATTCATGTTTGCTGATCACTGAGTATCATAGATTATTATAAATTTCTGCATTGAAGTTTCAGTGGGCAATGTGGAATATTACCTGTGCCATGTGAGACAGAGGGTTTCTGAGAGGTAAAATGAGTGACGTACCTCGTAATGTGTGACAGTTGAGAAGTATGATGTTGCCTATCTTCCAGTTCTCCAGGTCCAATCAAACTGCAGATTGGAGTCAGGAGCACTCAAAGCACTGTAGCAGTTCTCTGATGCTTAAAACTGCCTGTATGTTCTGCTCCCCCCAGCTCTCTCCTGAAATGCAGATCAGGTCTGGTGGAGCACAAAGCCTGTACAATCTTCATGTGTGTGTAGTGGGGTGGGGATGTATGCCAGTTGCATGCCATCCAAGTCTCGTTCATCTGGGGGGAGTCTCTTTCATTTCCAGGCAGTCACCCTCTTTCCCTCAAGTGACAACAAACTTGCATTAACAGGATCTCCCTCCAACGTCCCATGATATCTGTGATAAAATCTGATACTCTGCTGTCATTCCCAAAAGCCTCCCTAATAACAGTCCTCAGGTCCTGGCATGTATAGTGTTGGGTGGCTGGTCTGTGGACAGAAAGGGTGGTGGAGGAGAAGCTGAAGGGAGGGTGGTTGGCTGTGGGATACAGGTTTGGGGACTGTGGAGTGTGAAGGATGTGCAGCTTGGGGGAGGCTGATCTGGAGAAAGGAAGAATGGTCAAGTTACAGGAAGTATGGTGGCAGTGGTTTGTGCTCCAACTGTGTGTGTGTTGGGGGGGTTGTACAGCTAGTTTGTGTATGAGAAGAGTGGTGGTCAGATTGGAATCCAGCTGTAGGGAGGGTGGTCTCCTGGGGTGATGCAGGTTTGTGTGCTGTAGTTGTCCAGGGAGGGTGCTTAGTTTGGGTGGGCTGGGCCAGCCGCAGGTAAGGTGGTCAGCAGGGGGAAGGTTATAACTGCATGGAGAGCGGTCAGCATCATGTTGGCAGCTTATCTGTGGACAGACTGAGTGGTCTGGGGGGAGTCCAGTTGCAGGGATGATGCTAAGCTTGCTGAAGTCTGGTTCAGGGGCAGGAAGGGTGGTCCAGTTTAGGCAGGGTGGCCGAGGGGTGTTCCAGGTGCAGGAAGGGGGTTTAGCAGCTGCTCTGTGGGCAGGAAGAGTTCAGTAGTAAGGAGGGTGGTCAACTGGGGAAGGGTGATGCAGGTTCAGGGGCCATAGTGGTCAAGGAAGGGTGTTCAGTTTAGTGGAGAATGGTGGTAAGCTGGGAGAGTGTTCTAGCTGCAGAGATAGTGATGAGCATGGGATGGGTGGCTTGTCCATGGGCAGGCTGGGTGGTACAGCTGCAGAGAGGGTGGTCAACTGGGGGGGGAGGAATGAAGGTTTAGAAGCTGTGGTGTGGTCCATGGAGGGTGGTCAGCTTGGGAAGGGAAGGTGGTCGGGGGGGTCAAATAGCAGGGAGATTTGTCAGCAGGGGTAGAGTGAACCAATCCATTGGCATGAAGAGTGGTCCATTGGGGTGGGGTCATCTGGTGAAAGAGGATGGTCTGAGTGATACTTCGTCATGCTCAGCTTGATGGAGGATGGTACTCAGTTTGGGAGAGGGTCGTAATTTGAGAGTGATCTGGTTGCAGGGACAGTGGTGGGTTGTTTGCTTGTTTGTGGGCTGTGTGATCCAGGGATGGGCGTTCAACTACAGAATTAGTGGTTGGCTAGGGAGATACAGGCTCAGGGGCTGTGGTGTGGTCCAGGGAGGCTGATCAACTTGGGAGAGTTTGATCTGGTGCAGCAAGGTTGGTCCAGCTGCAGGGATGATGGTTGGGGTGGTTTCCACCTGTAGGGAGACTCATTGAGGTGACACAGCTGGTCCATGGGGGTAGTTTAGCTCCAGGTAGGGTGGTTAGCTTAGGGTGTTGATCTATAGATGTGATTGGAAAGTGTGGTCCTGTGACAGGTATAGGTAGACTGGTCTGTGGCTCTGATGGGATGAGTTTGGTTAGCAGGGGAGGAGAGGCAGGAGCAAACAAAAATGAACACTGGCACCAGGGAATTTGTTGTAATCAAGGGGACCAAGTTAATTGGGGGGGGGACATAACTCCGTCAAGCTCAAAACTATTGACAGCTGTCATTGACATACACAGAGTCCCCCCCACCGGAGGCTGTTGATACTTACCCTTCACTGCATCCACTGTCTCAGGCAATTAGCCGCTTGCTTTATACAAGTAACTTTGTTAATATTATATTAATGCAAGTCTAACAGGAGAGAATGTACTTGTGTGGGATGATGGCCGGCTGCACAGGTGAGTGGAGGGTAACTGCCTTGTGCACTGTTGCCACCATGCTATGCCAGGTGTACTGCTGATACCAGGTTCTGCAACATGCACTGCAAGCACCACATAGTGCCATGTGCACTGCCATCTCCATGCACTGCTAAATGCACAGCTATCAGTTACACAAGTTATTGTCATTGTCTTCATTGTACGGTAACATAAAATGTGTCTTGTTAGAAACTGTTTGTCTTTATTTCATTAGTCAGTATTGCTCGGGCACCTGGTGGGGTGGAGGGGGTGGTGGTCGGGCAAGAATTATTTTAGAATATAGTCGGAAGACTTTGACTACTCTCAGTACTCTGGATTAACTATTGATTACAGACAAGGCCCCTGGAATTCTGCGGTTCTGCGGTTGTGGAATTTGCCGCAGAATTTGCATCATGCCGCAGAATATATATAGTGTGCAGAATTAATTGTTTTTGGTGAATTTTCATATAAATATGCTGTTTTTCCATAGTGTCAGGCTTTCTTTCCTACCTTGTTTATCCTGAAGCCCCTCCTCTATGCTCAGCATATGATGTCATCGATGACATCACATCATATTTAGCCAATGACAGGACTGCATTCTGCCAGAGAAATGAATAAATCATGCCACAGAAATCAGAAAATGCTGCTGCAGAAGTCAAGGAGCCCTGCCGCAGAAATCAGAAAATTCTGCTGCAGAACACCAGGGGCCCTGATTACAGATAGTTATAACTATTGTCAGTCAAGAGTTCACTCATTATGGTCAATATTTTCCCACTATAGCCCTAAACTTGTGTCAAAATTTGTATTCGATTGTCCAGCTTTTTCTTTGCAGTGGGCAGTTGATCTTGATGGAAGGTCAATAGTTTAAAAAATTATTGCCAGCCATCATTGACATACACTTGCCTCCCCGAGACAGCAGCCAGCACTTACCCTCTGCTGCTGGCCACTGTCAAAGGCAAGTAGTCACATGTGCTTCACAAGTAACCTTTGTTGTTACTAAATGACACACATGACTGTACTTGCATAACATGGTGGCCAGCAGCAGAAGGTGTTGGCTGCCATCTCATGATGGCGGAATCTGAGGGACTGACAGCAGGATACCAGTGCACAACTGAGGATAAAAATAAAAAATTGACTGGCTCTGTCAGCATGCATCAAAATAAAATATTTATTGTTGAATTTATGGGATAAATAAAGTTTGCACACAAATGGAACTTGGAGACTGCCAGGGTAGTGCGGGTTGTAGGGGCTTAGGTCAGAAAGCATAGGCAAACCAGGAGAAGTTATAAAATTTGCAAATAGCTTTTTATAATTATTAACAAAAATAAAATAAATAATAAAAATTGTATGTGATAGTTCTTTATACAAGCAGCACAAACACAAACATTCTACATCTGAGAGTCTCTCTTTTTAATTTAAATCTCAGTCTCTCTATCTGTAAACAAACCATTGCTCTCTTTTTACAAGTATAAGATGTCTTTTCCTGGCAGGTTAAACTGTGCTTCCTGATTGTTGCAAGTTGCATCTCCTGTGTCTCACAGAATGTACCAGAATGTTGTCAATTTCTGTCCTGAGGCCAACCTGAAGAGTACATTTAATCTGTAACAGGTGCAACAAAATAAAACATTCTGTCCCAGAGATGGTTTCCTGTTGGCAATTCTGTTAAGCATGTGGAGGTCAAAATACATCTCAAGGTCAATCTCCTGTGTTACAGATTGTCACTTTTTTAAGAAACCCAAATAGCTTGCTGCAGTCATTTCAAACAACATACCTTTGCAAACCAAGGGATCCCTGTTTCACATAGAGAGTCACATATATTTTTTAACCACAGACAAGGGGAAAAAGAAAGAATAGAAACAGCAAATGAAGGAAGGGAAATAATGGGGGAAATTGTGGGACCATCGGAGTGGCCAATTCTTAGGTGCCCCAAGAAAATTTGATTGCACAGACAGGCAAGAGACAGACAAGTGGCAGAACAGGAGAGGACAAAAAGGATCCTTGCTTTTGACTCTTTCTACATAACACATGGTGCACACCACCCCACCACAACATAGCATAACATAGTTAAACTTTCATCTGCCAAAATTGGCTATATTTACTTTACTCTCCATGTGAGGAGTGGGTCCTCTTAGTTTCAGACTGGAATTCCAATTTGATGGGAGCACAGTATAGAAGAAGTCAATTGGTAGTCACTGAGGCACTGGAAAGTTAGGGACTAAATCGAAGGGTCCTAGCTTTATGTTGGTGATTTAGCTTACTCAAATTGGAATTCCAGTCTGAAACTAAGGGGACCCACTCCTCACATGGAGCTTGAAGTAAATATAGCCAATTTTGGCAAATGAAAGTTTAAATATGTTATGCTATGTGTGTGTGTGGGTGGGGGTGCGCTAGTATCTTTGGATTGTATGTTGTTTGCCACAACCTAGCAGCACCCCTTAGAAGAAATGTGAATTCCAGTGTGAAGTAACATAAAAGGTTTGAGCATGCTATTTTTGGATTTACATAACAAATGGGACAGGGTCTCACCCAACCCTGTCACAGTTCCCCAGCGCTTCGAACCACTGTTCTTCATCAGGCAGTACGCCAACAGTGTCCAAGTTCCATTTATGTTCAGACTTTGTTTATCCTGTCAATTTGATGTAAGCACCCCCCCCACTTCCCTGTCTAGGGGTATTTGAGATGTTAAAATTCGTGGGGGAAGGGGGAGCGCTGTACAGCCAAGAAAACGCAGTCCAGAAATGAGACAGGAAAAATAGTACCTGATTGTCCACGGGTGATGATGGTGATGGATGGACTCCATCGGGGTGCCCCGTACCCTCAGGACACTGAGCTGGTATGCAGGAGGGGCAACATAGTTCTTTACCTGCCTGGCCTTGCCCACTTCACCCAGAGGCTGTCATCGAGGCACAGGTCAGGAAGCATAGGAAAACTAGGAGCAGTTGTTGAATTCCCCAAAAATATTTACTGTATGTACAGTAGCAGTAACAAAAAAATAAACTTGTTCAGTATAACTATTTACAAAGGCAAAATAAAATAAGAGTTTTCCTTCAGTCTCTGTGTCCCTTTTTCTCCTCTCAGCAGTTGCAGCTCAGCTCACTTATAAGTCCTTCCACCCCCATTCTAAACAAACATTCTGTTCTTGTAAATATCAGGCAGGAGCTGCTAGAACACAGTGTGCTGGCAGAGGCCCCTTTTGCACAGCTTTTGCAAAAGGCTCAAAGATTTGCACCAAGGTAACGTCTAGTTTCTAACAGCTTTTTGCAGTCATCTCAAATTATAAATATATACATTTCAACAGTAACACTATATATTTTTTAAACAAAGGAGATCCCAACATCAGTTACATTTCCACATATTGATTTGCATATATTTTTGTATCAGCAAATATGCAAGGGAGGAAAAGACAGACAGCAAGAAAGGACTGAGAGACAGAGAGAGAGAGAGAGGCAAAGAATTGCGAGACTGTTCGAGTTGATCAAGTCTGAGGTCTCACAGGAAAATTTGGTTGTGTAACTAGGCAGAGAAGAGACAGAAAAGGAAAGAATAGATCCCTGCATTCAAACACTTTCACCATAACAACTGGGACAGGGTCCTATTCCACCCTGTCACAGAGGCCTTTGTAGACAGTTTTCACCAGGCAGGCCTCTTGACGTCTTCCTCAGTGGTTCTCTGGTCCCTGCTGTTCTGGATGCCACCCTGGAACACACTGGATGCAAGGCTGTGGAGGCAATTTCTTTTAGCAGCAGCAAACAGTTTCTTTAAAACATAAGAGGCAAACACAAAATTGCAAAACAGGATCCCATTTAATGAACAGTCAATAGAATAAACAGTCACTCCATGGAGCAGTAAAGCAGGACCAGAGGGTCACATTAGTAGCTGAACGGTAAAAAGTAAACTGTACTTTGGACCCAGGGGTCCCGATTTAGAACTTGCTGCAGTACTCCATAAAGTCACAGGCAGCTACCTCAGAATTTCTGGGCAGCTTACAGTCCAAGGCAGGTGTACACTTGATACCAAACCAGCCATCTTAACACAGGCTGCAGACACTTTCTGGTTCCCTCACAAAATACTGGCACGAGGAGCATGCACACTTGGAGGGAACAACTGCCTGACCCTCAGTTGCCCCAAAGCATGCTTCTTCTAGCTGCTGGGCACGAAGCCCAGAATTAGCAATTTAGGCACAGAGGCATGCTTAACTCTGGGGCTGCCCACCTCCAGATCCCACACATAACTCCGTACTTCATGACTCCATTGGCTGGATGGCAGACAATGTCCCCGGGAAAACAGTGCCGCGGAGGAGCTGGGGAACATGGAGCTCCAACAGGTAAGCCCACTTTTTTCTTTTCAAAGTATGTATATATTGTTGACTGATTTTCTGTAACATTGCATTACCCCTTGTTTGTTTGTTTGTTTGTTTGTTTGTTCTCCCTTCCCCACTGACATGGAACCTTTGCAAATGAGCCACCTTGTGCTCAAAGGTAATGTAATCTGAGATTGAATAAATAAAATAAAAATCTTCCCTCTCTGGATTCTCTGGCCGAGAATCCCAGGGCTCTACCAGTACGGCAGCCGCCACTCCTTCTCCTCCTCCTCAGGTGACAGTGCTATTTAAAATTAAAAAAAAAAATGCAGATGCAACAACATGGATGCATGGCCGAGTGGGTTAGCGCCCCACTCTGACCTCCTCCTCACTCTCTCCCTCTCGAATCTCTCGTTCTCTTCCTCTGCCCTCTCTTATATGGGCTCACTGGTTTGGTGCCTGAAAATAAAGGTCCAATCACGGATTGAATCTAATGGCACCAAAACTGCTGCCCATTCTGGTGCCCCGTGGGAATTGTAGTCCCAAATCCAATATTTATACTGTGCCCCGTGGTGCCAGTCGGCACTGAAAACTACATGCTGATAAAAGGAGCTACTGCTCCTTTAAATGTCTCCCTCCAGTGATAGCTGCATATGCGCATAGCATACGGAACCTCCATCTTATAAAATAAAATAATTTATTTACATTCAAGTGGTCGTAAGTCTGATCCACCTCCAAACCGGACCCGGGACCAAACACTCTGCACCTGATGGCACGGACCATCCTGGTACTCAGCCCAGCCCAGAATGGGCCGAGACTTCAGGAAAGGACACCTATAGCTGTCAGCAGCACACATCGGGGCTGCCAGGTGTGACTTCCGCCAATGCCCCCAGGAAAATGGCACCGTAGAGGAGCTGCGGAGCACGGAGCTTCAACAGGTAAGCCCACTTTGGGGGGCTTACATTGACAATAAATACTTTATTTTGATGCATACTAACAGAGTCAGTCATTTTTTTTATTTTTCTCCTCAGTTGTTGTGCGCTGGTGTCCTGTTGTCTGTGCTTTTATTTTAGGGTAAGCCATACCCTCAGCTGCACCATTGGCCTGCACCGGGAGAGCACGGACCTCTTCAGTTTGTTTTATGAAATCTGAGGCATACTGGCCCGGAGTACTGCCCTCACTATGGTGTGCCGCATGTACTAAAGCCAAACCTCTAGGTAAGCTGCCCTTCCAGCTGGGTGTGCACATGAAAAACTCCAAATGATTCTCACAATTCCAGTACCACCCACCACAAGTAAAGCCCACAGGCTTGTAAAATACAAAGAATTTATTAAGGCAAAATATGTAAAAGCCAGAAAAGAGTGCTAACCTCACAAAGTGCAAATGCACCAAATTCAGGAACAACAGGCATAGCCCTCACAACCTTTGTGAGGTTAGCACTCTTTTCTGCCTTTTACATATTTTGCCTTAATAAATTATTTGTATCTTACAAGCCTGTGGTCTTTACTCATGCCACTTGTACTGCCATACCTGTGCTGTGCCACATCTACTGCCACCACTGTGCTGTGCCAAATCTACTATCATTACACTGTGCCAGGTGCACTGACGACACTGCACTGTGCCACGTGATTGGCTGTTAGTACTGTGTGCCATGTGTACTGCTACTACTGCCCTGTACCACAAGAATTGCTGTCACTATGCTGTGCCATATGTACTGCCATCAGTACACTGTACTACATGTATGGCACTGTGCTACAGTTACTGCCAACTGCACTGCGCCACATGCCCTATGTCACATGCACTTACATCACTGTACTGCTGCCACCACTGTGCTGTGCCATGTGCACTGCCGTCGCTGCACTGTACCATATGCACAACTGTCAGCGCACTGTTCCACATGTCTAGACTGCTGTCTCTGCAGTGTGCCAAGTGTACTACTGTCACTGCATGGCACCCCATGCACTGCTATCACCGTGCTTTTCCATATGTACTGTCATCACTGCACTGTGCCACATGTACTGCTTCCACTGCTCTGTGCTACATGTATTGCTGTCACTATGCTGTGCCGAATATACTGCAGTCACTTCAGTGTACCACATCTACGTCTGTCAGTGCACTGTGCCACATGCACTTCCAGCTGTGCACTGTACAGCGTGCACTGCAGACACTGCACTGTGCCACATGTGCTGTAAACACCATTGTGCCACATGCACGTCAGATACTGTACTGCACCACTTGCACTGCTGACTCTACACTGCACCACATGCACTGACACTGCATGACACTACACTGTGCCATGTGCATTGCCAACACTGCTTTGTGCCATGTGCAGTGCCAGCACTGCACTGTACCATGTGCTCTGCAGACACTGCACTATGCCATGTGCACTGTACTCTGCAGTACCACATGCACTACCATCACTGTGCTATGTATACTGCCACCACTGCACTATGCCACGTGTACCGTCTATACAATGTTCCATGTGTACTGCTGGCTGTCATTGCACTGCACCCAATGCACTGCCATAACTGCTTTTCCATATGCACTGTTGACACTGCACTGTGCCACATGTACGGCTGTCGCTGCATTGTGCCACTTGCACTGCCAGTTCTGCAGTGCGTCACATGCACTGCCATCCCTGTGCACCCTACCTTCCGTGGATCTCCTTTCTTATACAAAAATGTCATCACTCCCTCTTGCATACTTGGAGTCAAACTCCCTCCATCTAGTATCTCCTGATACATCATGCTTAACTCAGCCACTAAATCAGTCTTAAATATTTTATAAAAATCATTAGAAATACCATCCAACCCTGGTGTGGTATGTGCTGATAGTTGATCAATAGCCAATCCAATCTCCTCCTCAGTAACAGGTTGCATCAATACTTCCTCCTTACATACAGGAATCTCAGGCACCACCCCAACACTCAACGGAGCAGACCTCTGAGCACCCATTTCTTTCTGATATGTATAACAAAGATGTTCAAATACTACATTTTGCATACCCTGCTGCATATCTTGCACTGTACCATCTTGCCGTATCAATGACCTCATCATCAACTTCTTTACCCCCTGTATTTCTACCTCATAAGGATTGACTATCTCCTTCTTCCCTTGTGTAGTAAATTATTATTTTGCAGTCTCCCCTCCTTTTTTTGTGATACTCACACATTTTTTCTTTTAATTCTCTAAGTTGAGCCCCATTCTCACTACCTTCCTCCCAGGCCTGTGTCAATATTTTTAAATATTGTGCCCTTAGGTGCAAATAACTGAGATATTTTGAAGTAGCCAGTGTCCTAGATACCTTCTTCAAGAAATCCCCAATATCCCTCTTTGTATAATCCCACCACTCTCCCCAAGAATCATATAAAAATCTAATATCCTCTCTGATGTCTAATAATTCCCTTACCTTCTGCTGCATTGTCTCCTCCTGCAAAATAGAAATATTTAGCTTCCAATAGCTTCTCCCATAGGTAATTTTATGCACCAACCCAACTTGTGCCTGCACAGCCATATGATCTGATGCTTCCAGGTGTACAATTTTAACTGCATTCCCTATCAGTTTTTCTGAAACAAACCAAAAATCTGTTTGCGTTGACAGTCTTCCTTTATAAAATGTATTTTCCGGAGTTTTGCCTATAGTATCATAAATGTCTTTTAACCCTGCATTTTTTAAGATGCCTGATAATACATTAGTGTCACTGTACACTTTCTCTGTCTTCCTTCCCCAGTCCCTAGGTAGCAATCCACAATTAAAATCTCCTCCCCACAAAATCAACATTGAGATTGCTAGAAAAGGTTCAATTTTATGAAACAAGGCTGCTCTATCCGCCTTTTTCTGGGGTGCATAAACATTAATCAGTCTATATGCCAAACCGCAAATAAACACATCCACCAGCAGTATTCTTCCAGGCGAAACATCTAAAACCTTCAATATTTGAATCTGTAAGTTAAAGAACAAGATACCTACACCTGAGCAAGGCTCCTCCCCTACTGAGCATAACGATGGCCCCCACCGCCAGTCTTTTTTTGGCCTGCTCTATTTCAGATATTGTGTGCAATCTGATATCCTGTATAAAATTTATGTGCCCTGATTCCTTGTATAAACTAGCAAAAGTAACTCTACGTTTCCCATCGTTTTTTATACTGTTAACATTTACTGTTGTTATACAAAGGGAAGAATGCATAAAAAAATTAAAAAATAAACCACTAAAGTTCACTTCATTTTCTTTTATTTTGCTTCTTTGGCTTCAGTTTCTCACTCTTCCCAGACCCTACAGGAGCCTCGAATTGGGACCATGCCACCTAGGATCCATCAGACTCACCACCCCTTCCTCATCTGGTACCTCCATCAAGACCTCGTATGAATTCTGTATTGAAGTTTCATACTCTTCAGGGGTACTCTTATGTGTTGCTTTTGATCTTGTAACATGTTGAAAAGATAGATCCACCACTGTTCCTGGAGGTGGCATCATTGTCTCCATCCCATCCTGTTTCCCATGGTCTTTAGGCCCAGTACTGATTCCCTGCAAAGCTATCCCATCTTGAATATCTTCATTTAGTTCCTGATCTGTATTCTGATTCTGTTCCACCTCCATGGGGGCTTTTGATCCCTCTTGTAAGATCATAGACTGAGTCTGACTATGACCTTCCACTACCACCTTCTCCAAATTCTTTGTATTTGGTGGCTGTGAACTAGAGCCATCCTTTGGGTCCTGCTCCCTCTCATTCAACTGAGCCATTAAGTTACTGGCTCTCATTTTTTCTTTTGGGGATGTAGCAACATACACATCATGTTCAGCTCTAACAGACTGATCAAGACTATTGTGAGACGCCCAAGAACAATTCCTGAAAGTATGACCCTTTTCTTCACACAAATTGTACTTCTGTGGTTGTTTGCAGTGTGCACCATGATGCCCCATCTCTCTGCACAGTCCACATTTTTGTTTCTCACATATATTACTGAGATGTCCAAGATCCCCACACTTATAGCATGCTCTGGGCTGACCTGGGTAGAATATCACCCCCTTATCTCTCCCCAAAAATTAGGCTGATGTTGTATTTCTCCTTTCTCCTATTTTAGCGTGATTTTATACTTCCACCCCCCTGTCCAGAAGTGCTCCTCATCCAGAATGGGGTCTGGATATCCATTCACCAGGCAGTGCTGTTTCAACCAATAAGTAATATCTGCCACATTTACTCCTTCATTACGAAATAGGACTGTGATGGTTTTATACATGGGTTTAGTTAATGGTATGGCCAAGAAGGGCCTCCACACAGGACCATTCTTCAGTAATTGATAATGCTTCCAGAAACGTTCCAATCCATGCTTAAAACTCACATCATAGATGGTATCCGCTGGCATATGTATGAGTGCATAAATCTCACGTGCATAAAACTTCATACTAGTTTTTAGCAATGCTCTCCCCACAAACAGTCTATTCGGTGCATCAGATACATCACCTCTGAATTTTAGTCTGACTGCATTTCTCATAATGGCTGGCTCAGACACATTCCTAGTACTATTAGGAAATAATTGCTCTCTCACTCTGGCATGCCATATGTTTTGTACTCCAACCTGTTGTTCTGTAATAGTACTACCTGGCTCAGGCCCTCTAGGCACTGATGACCCCTCCATTGTGTCCTGCGCTACTGCCTCAGGAGAAACTATGTGGGGATTTAGGGGGATGGGGAGGGGGTGCTGACCTTCAAAGCCTGCCTGTGATCTTCCCCTTCCAATTCCCTAATGTCAGCCATAATATTGTCTTGTTCTGTGCTTTTCTTAGAATCATCTCCCACAGTTTCCTGTCCTGGTGTTATGTGAGATGGGGAGTTCCCTAGGTCTGGTCTCAAACACTTCTCTTGGGATGCTTGTTTTAAATTAGTTTTCTCCACTTCTGGGATATTTGCATCCCAACCAGAACCATCTGCTTTCTTTACCCACCCAGCTGCTTCAAGGGATTTACCTACCCATTCAGCCGGTGTTTTAGTGGGCCTAATAATACTTTCATGAGAAACAGCACTTGTTGATGCTAAAGGGATTCTCAAGCCATCCCCACCAACCCCCTTTTTTTTTTCTTTCAGCGTTTGTTCTTCGGAGGAGAGCTTCTTCACTCCCCCACCTGTAGACATCCCAGTGTTAAAATGCACTTTATTGGGCTGCACTCCAGACAATATTTCCCCATCTTGTGCACTGTGATCATTTGCAGGCTAATGTTTCCCCTCAGCACTCCCTAAAAGAGAACTAACTTGCTGCACAATCCCTTGCTGCATGTGCTCTATCCCCCCGATCCCATCCGAATTTACACTTATGTTTACACATACCGGTACCTCCAAATTCAGAGAGCCATCCAGGGGTTCCGCTATCACCTCCGCGATTATTTCATTTGTCACAACAGCTTCTTGATCCATACGTAAATCCATTTGTGCATCTTCATTTCCTCCTTGGGTGCATCAGTCCGTCGCTCCACTTTTCCCTGCGTGCTCCACCAGCAATTCTTCTAGTTCCTGCTGTCTTGCAGAAAACCTCCTTTCTTCAGCAGCAATCAAGTCGCGGATCTCCACCGCACGTATACTTGCCGCTGCCTGTTTCCGTGCCATCTCCTCCTGTGCCAGGTCTGTAATTTGCTTCACACTCAATTGCTGTTCATTCTCAACATTTCCAGATCGTGTAGTGGCCTCACAGAGTTCCATGATCAGGTGGTAGGCCTGTTCCCCAGCCCCTAGCACATCCGTCTTCCGTGGCTTCCCAGGCTGACTGGCCATAGCAGCACCAATCAAAGCGCCACCTACCGATGAGCAGCGGAATTTCCCTGGTGTTCTGGCCAAATATCCTCCATTCACTAGAAATACCACCAACAGCTTAATCTGGTTCCATTTCAGTTGGTTACCATCTGTATCCCCACCCCCGGGTCGCCCCTAAAAAAGGGACTTCTAGTCTCAATGGGCTTACCCAGTCAACAAAATTCAATAAATAAATTACCACACTCTGTACATACTCTCTGCACTCACACATGCTGTTACAGCACAGTGCTTCTGGTTTCTTTCTGCCAACCGCAATAGTGCACAGCATTTGACATACTCACTTAGCATACCCAGTCCCATGACAATTCCAGCTTTTTTTAAATTGCCCCATCAACATTTTCTATACCATAACACTATCACTGTGATATAATCAAGTAGGAAACCACAAGATTGTTTTTAAACTATAAGGCTTGTAATGCCTGGGAGGTTGGTCAACTGTTTTGGAAGGCTGGCCTAGGAGCTGTGTGACAGCTACTGGGAGGGTGGTTAGCTAAGGGTGCACTCATCAAGGTGCTGGCAGGGGGGTCCTGGTGCAGGAGGAGTTGCCTGCAATGAAAGAGAGGCAGATCTGGGAGCTGGAAGGGTGTTCTTGCTCTGGGGAGGGGGAACTAGTCCAGTGGCTGCAGGGTTGATCAACCTGCAGGGAGAGCAGTTAGCTAGGGAACTGTGAGGTTCTATGTATGGTGGTTAGCTGGGGATATACTTTACAGGCAATTGTACCTGTTAAGGAGGTTGCATTACATATATGTACCACCCTTAACAGGTACAGTTGCCTGTAAAGTATACAAATAGTGTCTAAAGGCCACCATTGCCCTGCAGTCACATTTGTGGTGTACGTCCTATAGTATAACTGCAGTATGGTCTATACTGGTATGGTATAACTACAATATGGTCTATACTGGTATGGTATAACTGCAATATGGTCTATACTGGGAAAACTGTCCATAGTCTCAAAACACAGATGCAGAAACATATCAATTCTATTATAAAGCAAAGACTGGATACCCCTGTAGGGCAACATTTTATTGAATACCATGCCTCAAATCCTGAAGGGATGCACTTCATGGGATTGGAATGGGTACCTCCACCAAACAAAAATAGGGGGATAGACCTAGAATTCTGCTTTTAAAAGACAGCAGATGGGTCCTTTCACTTAAAAGCCTCAAACTACTGGGACTTAATCATCAGTGGGACTTAAACCCCTTCCTGTAGTTGCTATAAGTAGTTTTTCCTGAACAACTATTCCACACACGCACACACCCCATTTCCTATCAGCGTGTCTCATTAAAACTTGAGTAGAAGTCTCAAATACGGCAACTGACCTTTTCCTTTTTCTCTTATTTTCAGATCTCTATCTTTTACTACACATTTTCTGGTTTAGAATCTCCAGCCAGATCCCTTCAGTACAATTGGGACCTCTATGTGATTGAGATATGGGGTGATTGGAAAACTACTCCAGTGAGCTAGCTTTCTGTTCTTCCCTCTTCTATATATATTCTCTCTTTCAAACTTGCAGTGTAGCTTATGATGTATGAAATCTTGGTGTAACTGTTTTTAAATCAGTGTGATTTGAAGCAAGCACTTTTTTTCTTTTAGTCGAATTTGGTCTTTTAGAGTTTGGTGTAACAATGAAATTATTTGGGAACCCCATCTTCGGCTAGAAAACATGCACTGGCTGTTTGTCTGAAATACCTTGAACTCTTTTGATAAATGTGCATTTTAAAACTTTTTAGGAAATCATATCTTTTTATGTAACCTGCAGAATGAAAATGATTTCATGAATATTCAGTTAACTATGCACAAGAGTATGTTTCACATGCAAGGGCTGTTTAAGTTAGTATTAACACTTACATTCTCTCTTTGTCCTTTAATTGTCCATAATGTTGATTTAGTACATTATGTAGGAGAGTGACCGTCGACATTACGACTCTTTCACATGAAGTATGTTTGGACTTGAAATATCATTAGGTGCAATTGTAGCAGGCTGTGGTTCAGGAATATTCATGGATTGTGATACTGTTTCGTAGGCTGTAACTATATATGGGAATACTCCAGTGAAACTGCTTTAAGTCTCCTGTTATTTATGTACACTCTCCTCTTTTAACACAGTCTAGCTGATAATCTAAAAAGATTTGGTGAAGCTTCATAAAAACGAGTGCTATTGCATATGAGCGCTCTTCTTTATCAGTCATAATTGGATTCTAAATGTAAGTAGTAAACATTTTTTGTTCTAGAGATATTTAATAATTCCACATTTGGCTAAGAGACTTGCACCATTGATCATTGGTAGGACTTAATGTTTTTAGAGTGTCCACATTGTAATGTTTTAGTGATGTTTTCATACATACAAATTGCAGAATGTCAGCTGTTTAATGTTCATTTGATTACGTATAAGTGGCTTCATCAATCCTATACATATGAAGAATGCACACACCATACATCCTGTAATATCACTTATTGTTTGTGCGTTAGCTGACGTATGGGGAATTGGCTGTTGGCACTGCAACTTGCCTGTTAAAGAAAATGCCTGAGTTAAGAATCCTTTTTGTCTATTTTTTTCAACAAGAACCCATTTAGGATACAGGCTGGTATGTGCTTCTTCTCTTTACTTGGTGACAAGAGAAAGGCGTGTGTAACTTTGCATCTTCACAGATAGCCTCATGAGAGTTCTGCCTAAGAGTATGAATGTTCACTAGTTGACTAACTCTTGATATTCTTAATGAAAGGTGTCTTTTGTACAACATTGCTAAACTATATTAGTGCATAGATAATAAGGTTTGGGTGAGCAAATCAGTTTTTGGAGACTGTGTTTTTTGAGTTTAAAGCTGTAATTGTATGTATGTATGTATATACCTTTATGAATATTCAGTAGATGGCGTTTTTAAGAGGTTCTGGTTCTCTCGCAAGCCACGCCCCCTGCGGAAGACTTTTCATAGTCAAAGTGCTAGGGTGAGTGGCTAGCAACTCCCGTTGCATAGGACTACCGATGGATTTTTATGTGTGTGAGTCTTTTGTGGAAATTTGACCCTCAAGTGAGGAATAAAGCTGAACTTTTTGTGAGCCCCGTGGAGTCCTTACATTATTACACCCTTATCCTTAAGTGCTACGGAGCCTTTTTCCTGTTCATATATGTAAGGAGTAGGCAGCCCCCTTTCTGATAGCACCAACCTTTTTTTGGGTTGTTACCAGGAGAGACACACTAAGCTGAAAGCTTGTTTACAGGTGTAATCTTGCACAGTAGGTCATGGTTTATAGTCCTAGACTGATCACAATGTTATTAGCTTGCATCATGGTTAGTCTGACAATCATTGTACACCTAAACACCCTCCCTCTTGGGCCCTCTGGTGAACACAGAAACAAAGTATTCATTCACTATCCAAGCCCTCACCCCTTGGTGTTACATACATATGAATGTACAAAAGTGCCAGCAGATAAAGGTCTTACAGTCTATCTAGTCTGCTTGGGTATGACATGGCAAGGCAAATTTTATTTAAGAGCCGCCCATCTCAGAGGCTCTGGGCACTGAACATACCAAAGTTTCATCATACAAATCATAATAAATACATAAACAACATACTATAAGCATAAAATCCAGTATTCCAGCAATTTAAACAAGTTTTATCAACAACGGCAACTTGACTCAAAAGAGTCTGGGGTTGATTTAAATCTAAAATTCTGAGACCAGGTAAGGGCTATAAAACGCAGTCCGGGAAGGCCTGATTATACAGGAAGGCCTTGAGGTGGGCCTTGAATACCTCAACAGAAGGGGCCTCCCTAACCACTGGAGAAAGCAAATTCCACAGGACGGGGGCGGTGACACTAAATGCTCTGTCATCTGTTGTTTTTAACCTCGCCCTGGGAATCGCAAGGAGGCCCCTATAGGAGGAGCGGAGGGAGTGGAGGGAGCAGACCGAGACAGCAGATGTGAGAAGGTCCTTCAGGTAACCAGGGCCCAGACTGTGTAGTGCCTTAAAGGTGAGCAAAGCCACCTTAAATAGGACCCTCCACCTAACCGGCAGCCAGTGCAGTTGACGCAGCACCGGAGTGATGTGGCAATATTTAGGTTGTCCTGTCAACAGCCTAGCTGCTGCATTCTGCACCAGCTGCAGTCAGCACAGGGTACCCCCGGAGACCCCAAGATAGAGCACATTACAGAAGTCAAGCCTGGACGTCACAAAGGCATGCACCAAGGTGGGAAGGTCCAGCGGTGGAACTAGGTGCTTTATCCTGGTGATATTCCTCAGATGATAAAAACTGGTGCAGACAACAGATGCCACCTAAGACTCAAGTGTCAATCCACTGTCAAGAATAACGCCCAGATCACGCACCCTAGAGGAGGCCTTCAATGGTACAGAGCCAAGAAAAAGCCCTGTCTCTGCACCAGAGGCCAACCTATCATGCCCTCTGTTCGACTCTACCACTAGTACCTCCATCTTATTGGGGTTCAGATGCAACCAGCTGGAGGCCAT
Organism: Neoceratodus forsteri; assembly: GCA_016271365.2. Taxonomy (NCBI): domain Eukaryota; kingdom Metazoa; phylum Chordata; order Ceratodontiformes; family Ceratodontidae; genus Neoceratodus; species Neoceratodus forsteri. The sequence continues at coordinate 610,259,431 of CM057456.1, forward strand.
CCAGTCATTGATCTCAGCGAGGCAGGTGTTAAGCACTTGCACTCCGCAAGATGTTCCAAGGGCAAAGTAAAGATATAGCTGGGTATCATCAGCATAGCAATGAAAACCCAAGCTGTACTTCCTAATGAGCTCTCCCAGGGGCACCATATATACAGCAAACAACATCGGTGACAGGACCGAACCCTTGGGAACTCTGCATGACAGGAGACCAGAGGAGGAGGAGAAATTCCAGATCACTACTCTCTGCCTCCTGTTAAATAAAAACGACTCAAACCAGCAGATAACAGTGACAGCGACTCCGCAGAATTCCCTTAGGTGGTCCAGTAACACTCGTTTTTGCAGAGGGAACTGCTCCCACATATCCCCCTTGACTCCTGTTAGATACCCCTTCCCTCTCTACCTGCAACTTTCCCCCTCACCCTATCCCAACCTCTCTTGAAGCTGTCAACTATTTTTAGGGATACCACCTCTTCTGGGAACTCATTCCACTTTGCCACCACCCTCTCAATGAAAAAGTACCTCCTCATCTCCCTTCTGACCCTTCTCCCCACCAGCTTCAAGCTGTTACCCCAGTTGTCTTGTTTCCATTAAGGCTAAAGAGGCCCTTGGTGCTCACCCTGTATATGCCCTTAAAGTACTTCAAGGTCTCAGTCATGTCACCCATCTCCCTTCTGTCCTCTGGAGATACTTATGCCTAATGCACCCACCCAGTTACCAAAGTACGTGCTGAGCCCCCTGAGTCTCTTCGTATAGGTTTTGACCTGCTGGCTCTGGATCACCTTTGTTACCCTTCTCTGGTCTGTTGCCAGCAAGTTGATATCCTCCCTGAGGTACGGCACTAGTATTGCACACTGTACTCGGGGTGCGGTCTCACTAGAGACTTGTATGGTGGCAAAATGACCTCAGCCTTTCTACTGGTGATTCCCCTGGATATACAGCCAGGCATCTGATTTGCTTTGGCCACAGCCTTCCTGCATTGTGTCGAGTGTTTCAGGTCACTCTTGATGATTACACCCAGGTCCATTTCCTCCTTTGACCTGGTTACCTGCACACCACCCAACCAGTATTTTGGCCCTAAGTTTTTTGGCCCCAAGTGCATAACTTTGCATTTTTTACCATTGAACCACAGTTGCCAAATGGCAGCCCACTTCTCTAGCCTAGCCAGGTCTTCCTTGAGTTCCTGTTCCCCTTCCTCTGTGTAGGCCAGCCACATCCTCTGGCCCCCCATACCAAATATTACATCATATAACATCATGTGTTGGAATAACGAGGTATAGCTAACAATATGCTGTCATATAAGTTTGTTACTGCTTTGCCAGTACCAAATATAATATCATTAGGATATGTTAGAAAAGTATACAACAAGGTTTACTTACAAATATATATTGCTACATCTAAGTTTATTATGCTTTGCCAAGTATGGTCATGTTCTATTATATAATCATGTCTCACAATGCAATATTCATTTTCTCATGGTATGTATAATCGTGGTCTGAGGTGACATCTTATGTCCTTTGTAAGAATAACACTTTTAATATATCTTGTAAGTAAACTTTGTTATATACTGTACTTTCCTAACATATCCTAATGATATCATATTTGCTATTGGCAAAGCATTAGCAAACTTATATGATAGCATATAGTCAGTTATACCTTGTTATCCCAACACATGATGTTATATGATGTAATATTTGGTATGTGGGACCAGAGGGTGTGGCAGGCCTACGTATGTGTCCATCCTCCCACAGAGCTTTGTGTCGTCTGCAAACAAGTATGTCTTACCTCTAATCCTATCCACAATGTCACTTATGAATATGTTAAAGAACACCAGGCCAAGCACAGAGCCCTGTGGGACCCCACTGATCACAGGCCTAGTTTCTGAGAATCCCCCCCCCCCCAATTACCACCTCTTGGGTTCTGTCCTGTAGCCAACTTCTGACCCACCCAACCAGTTTAGCCCCCATACCAGGTCTTCTAGCATCTTGATCAGTCTCTTGTGAAGTACAGAGTTAAAGACCTTGCTGAAATCTAGGTACAAGATATCAACCGCTTGGCCCTTGTCCACTGCCCTGGTCGTGCAGTCGAAGAAGTCAATCAGGTTCATCTGGCAGGACCTTCCCAGTGCAAACCCATGCTGTCTCTCATCCTGGAGCCAACTATCCTCCGAAAAGCTCACCAGTCTGTTTTTCAGGATGAACTCCATCACCTTGCCCATTACAGAGACCAGGCTTACCAGCCGGTAGTTCTCTGGATCATCCTTCATCCCACTTTTGTGAAGAGGCACCACATGCACAGTTTCCAATCCCAGGGCACAATCCCTGACTCCAGAGAGATGTTAAACAGGTCTGACAGGGGACCCGACAGGGCTTCCGCCAGCTCCCTGAAGACCCTTGGGTGCACGCCATCTGGTCCTGGAGATTTTTTAAGAGCTGCTGATGCCTCAAAGAAAACATGTTTTTGACCACTCCCCGAGTTTCCAAAGAGCCTTACACATTCTTGCCACCCCTTCCTGATTGTCCACCCTTTTACACATTTTGGTATAATCTACAAAAAGGTATACCTTCTCTTTCAGTTCATCTCCAGTGTCACTTATGAAAACACTGAAGAGGACTGGTCCCAGTACTGAGCCCTGCAGCACCCCGCTGGTCACTCTTCCATCCTTAGAGTGAGTGCCATTAACCACCACCCTCTGTCACCTATCTGTTAACCAATTTCTCACCCAAATCACCACTTTGAGAAGGTTAACAATACATGGCCACTGCCACCCAGAGGTTCCTTGACTTTCACACTGTTGATGGCCTCATCCTCAGGGCTGAGAACAAGGTCAAGAGTTGCTTCAAACTTTAAACCTAGTCCCCTGGTTGGCATTCTGCTCCAGGAAGCAATCCCTGACAGTGGATAGGAGATGCCCATCTAGGCCTGGAGGATTGAAATCCCCCGGGATCATAACTGCATCCAATTTGGCTTCCCTAGTAATTTCCTGGCGCTGCTGGGCATCATGCTGCACTGAACTGTTGGAGGGCATGAAGCAACACTGAATGTTACTCTTTATCCCTCCTCTTCCCCTAACATGACTCAAGTGGACTCTTTTTGTGGACACTGTTTCCTCCCCCACAATGTTCTCATTGTCCTCCACAGTGTAGTGACTCCTTCTCTTGCAAACAGAGCCACTCCACCCATTTCAGGATAGCTTGCACAAATCCAAAATAGCATGCTCAAACCTTTTAAGTTGCTTCACACACTAGAATTCACATTTTTATGTTTGCTTGCATGCATGTGCAGGAAACATAGTGCCACCATATGAGTTTTCGAAGGTGTACCTCCCCCACATCCAGTGCCCTGCTCCCTTTTGCAGGCGCGGCTGCACCACGCCAATGAATGTCGGAGCTGTCTGTGACAGCCGTTCAGATGCAGTGGCGTACAGTTGAAAGCAAAAAACCACTGCAATCAGTGGTGGTAATGTGTAGGCAATTTGCATACTGCCATCAGCAGGTAATTTACATACTACCGTCAGTAGTATGTAAAGTGCCTACACTCTGCACTGCATCTGTATAGCTGTCATAGACAGCTCCATTTTGTCTACTCTCTCTCTCTCTCTCTCTCTCTCCCCCAAGTAGCACATGGGAGCCCTCCCCAGCATGCTCAATGCTACCCTGCACACTGTGGCCCGGCCAGGGGTGCCCAATCCCGTCAGCTTCACTGCCCCCCTAGCAGACTTCTGGTGCCATGCTGGGAGTCCACCCCAGTGTGGAAAAAGTATGTACTGCTGACTGGGGGTGCCCAGTCCCCTGTCGGCTCCACTGACCAGTTAGTACCCCCCCAAAACCAGAGTTCCACATGCCACGCTGGGAGCCCACCCAAGCATGGCAGAAGTCCAAACGGCTGACAGGGGTGCCCAATCCCCCATCAGCTCCACTGGCTCCCCCCCAAAAAGACTTCCAGCTGCCACGCTGGGAGCCCACCCCAGCGTGGCAAAAGTTCCACGTAGTCTAAAGACAAAACACCTAAAAAAAAAAAGGTCCCTCATTGACTGTCTCACCCCTCCCCAACCCGCACCCACCCTCTGCGCACCCACCTCCCAACACCCCCACCCCATACTTACCTCTGAGGCCGGGCGCGATGATCTTTGGTGGACCAGGAATACATCTGCACTCTTCAAAGCCAACCCGTGAACTGAAGAAATGTCAGTAAACTGTATAATGCAATAAATGTTTTTTTCAACTTTGGTGCATATATTTGGCCATTTTGAAATTTGTTCACAAAATTTCAACATGGGGTTTTGGGGACCCACCTCATGAATTCAGTCACTGTCATTTTGTTATTCAGTCCTGAAAGGTGATTTTGCAGTCACTGCGTGGAACCACCTTTCGGGACCAAGTAATGGAAACAACAGTGTCACAGTTCATGAGGTAGGCCCCCAAAACCCTATGTTGAAAATTTGGTGAAAATTCCAAAATGACTGTTTCTGAGGGTGCATTGCGCAGTTCCTACGCACGCTCGTAACTTTGAAAATTTTTAATATTTTCAGTCCAGATATTCAACATTGCCATTTTACCACACCTCCTTATGAACAGTATAGCTGTCATTTTTCATATCATGCCCAAAATGTGTTTTTGCACATGTAGCGCACATTAGCGTGGTCGGTGTGCGAAATCAATGTTTGGGACACATTAAGAAAATCACAGTGACACTGGTCATGAGCAGAGGTGGTAAAATGGCTATTTCGAAAATTTGGTGGCAAAAGTCCATAAAATGACTCTGTCACAAGCGTGCATTGTGCAATTTCCAAGCACCCTCGTAAGTTCACAAATTTTTAATATTTTCAGTCCAGATTTTCAACATTGACATTTTTCCACACCTCCTTATGAATAGTACAGCTGTCATTTTTTACACACAGGCCGAAATGTGTTTTTGCACTTCCAGCGCTAAATAGCACGGTCACTGTGGGAATTTAGTGTCCGGGATAGATTACAAAAATCACAGTTACACTGTTCATGAGCGGAGGTGCAAAAATGCCTATGTTGAAAATCTGCTGTAAAAAATACCAAGCTACTTACATTACGGGTGTACGTTGCGCAGCTCCTACGCACGCTCGTGACTTCACCAGTTTTTGTATATTTTCACCCCAGATTTTCAACAATGCCATTTTTTCACCTCCTCATGAACAGTACACCTGTCACTTTTCACATCCTGTTCGAAATGTGTTTTTGCACCTGTAGCGCCAAATGGCGCAGTCGCTCTGCAAAATCACCTTTCACGTAATGAACTGATAGTGTCACTGTTCATGCGGTGGGGTCACAAAAACCCATGTGGAAAACTTGGAGTAAAAATACAAGAACTCCCAGGGCGTTGGGGTTTTAGAGCGCAACGCCCTACCTTGTAGGGACTGCTGACAGGCCAGGGTGTGACTTGGCATTGTTGACAGTAATGCTCATGCCATTTTACCCCCACCCCCACCCTGCAGCCAGTGACAGGCATCAAGGTGTGCCTTGGACCCTTTGCCCCCAGAGTTCACCCCATTTTCCTACACTACTCCCATTTCAGTGTATTTCCTAATGGAATGAGGTGAATGTAAAGGCGAAACATCCCAAGGCACACCTCAACACTTGTCAGTGTCTGAAGGGTAGGATGAAGTGAAATGTCATGACTGTCATGGGTGACGACCCAAAGGTACACCCCAATGCCTGTCCATCTCTGCAGAGTGAGGGTGGAGTTGGCGTCAGTTCAATACTTCAATGCCATTCCTATACTGCATCTGTCTAATTCCTGCACTTCCATTGCTAATGCCAGCAAGCAAACATTCGGCATTGACAAATGCTTGTTTCTCTAAGGGGTGCTACCGGGTTGTGGTATACAACAGACAATCCAAAGATACCAGTGCAGCCCCAACACACACACATGCACACAACATAGCATATTTCAACTTTCCACTGCCAAAAATGGCTATATTTACTTTAAGCTCCATGTGAGGAGTGGGTCCTCTTGGTTTCAGACTGGAATTCCAGTGTGAGTAAGCTAAATCACCATCGTCAAGGTGGGCATGCTTCCTTTGAAACACCTGTGTAAAATCCTTGATGGGAGCACAGTGTATAAAAGGAGCCAATTAGTCACATTAGCCTTTGAGGCATTCAAAAGTTAGGGACTAAATCAAGGGTCCCCCATCTCAGGGGGAGGGAATGGACAAGGAAATGATAGAAGGCATCCTTAGAATGGCAGAAAAAGGGGAGATATTGTTGATGGGGGACCTGAATATGCCAGATGTTAACTGGAGCACCTTTGCTGCAGGCACATCCAAGAGCAGGGTCATTCTTGATGCCCTACAAGGGGCATGCCTCAGACAGCTAGTATTGGAACCCACTCGGGAGGGAGCAATCTTAGATCTGGTACTCTCAAATGGGAACGGAGAAAGAATCTCAGATTTAGAAGTGGGTAGCCATCTGGGAACAAGCAACCACCAAACAGTGTGGTTCACGATAAACACAGCCATACAATCAAGCCATACAAAAGCAAGAGTATTGGACTTTAGGAGGGCTGACTTTGGGAAAATGAGAGAGTGCCTCAGAAAAGCACTAGCAAACAGTCAAGAAGGAGGGGTGGAGAAACAATGGGGAGTAATCAAAACAGCCATCACAGAGGCAACAAGCCTTTGTGTAAAGCAAATCAACAAAAACAACGAAGGAAAAACACTATGGTTCTCAAAAGAGGTGGCAGGGAAGGTTAAGAAGAAAAGGATAGCATTCAGGAAATATAAGGAAACACAGAAGGAGCAGGACAGAGAACTTTATCAGTTAAAGCAGAAAGAGGCTGGGAAGGCAGTCAGAATAGCAAAGCAGAAACCGAGGAAAGGATAGCCAACTCTGTTAAGAAGGGGGATAAGACCTTTTATAGGTAAATTAGGAAGTGAAGAAAGACCAAAGGAGGGATACTGAGGCTTAATAAAGGGGAGGGAATGTGGGTAGAGGGTGACAGTGAAAAAGCAGGGATACTGAACGAATATTTCTGCTCAGTATTCACAAAGGAAGAGGAGGGTGAGGTACCTAAACCAAACAAGAGAAACACTCTGAAGACGGGGGTCAATACCAGTCCATTTACAGAAGAAAGGGTTCTGAAAGCACTAATAAAATTGAAGGTGGACAAAGCAATGGGGCCTGATGGGATTCACCCAAGAATTCTAAAAGAACTAAGGGTAGAACTAGTGACACCGCTGACTACTCTCTTTAACAAATCATGGGAGGATGGGGTGGTACCTGAGGACTGGAGGAGGGCAGATGTGATTACTCTTCGCAAAAGTGGGAGCAGGACAGAGGCAGGAAACTACAGACCAGTTAGTTTGACCACAGTGGTAGGGAAAATTGTGGAATCACTTCTGAAGGAAAGGATTGTTGAGTACCTAGAGGCCAGTGGGGCACAGGACCCAAGGCAGTATGGATTCATGATGGGAAGGTTGTGTCAGACAAATCTAATAGATTTCTTTGACTGGGTGACCAAAGTAGTAGACCAGGGAGGGGCTGTGGACATGGCCCACCTAGATTTTAGCAAGGCATTTGATACAGTTCCACACAAAAGATTAATACACAAGTTAGCCAGCCTTGGCGTGAGTCCCAAGGTGGTAGCCTGGATAAAAATTGGCTAGACAACAGGACACAAAGGGTAGTAGTAAATGGAGTCCACAGTGAAGAAAGGAGGGTTACTAGCGGGGTACCACAGGATTCAGTACTGGGACCAGTCCTTTTTAATGTCTTTATAAGTGACATTGCAGAGGAACTGGAAGGAAAAGTATGTCTCTTTGCAGACGACACAAAGATCTGCAACAGAGTTGATACACAAAATGGAGTGGAAAGGATGAGAAGGGACTTGGCAAGGTTGGAGGAATCGTCAGATGTATGGCAGCTCAGATTCAATGCAAAGAAGTGCAAGGTAATGCACCTGGGAAACAAAAACCCAGGGGAAGAGTACACAATGGGGGGTAGAGATACTGACAACAGTAAAAATGGAAAGGGACCTGGGGGTAATTATATCAGATGACCTAAAGGTGGGCAAGCAATGTTAGAAGGCAGTAAGGAAGGCTGGGGGGATACTGGGATGCATAGGGAGAGGCATCAATAGTAGAAAACAGGAAGTTGTTATCCCTCTGTACAGACAGTTGGTGAGACCCCATCTGGAGTACTGTGTGCAGTTCTGGAGACCCCATCTCCGCAAAGACATAGACAGAGTGGAGGCTGTCCAGAGGAGGGCAACCAAAATGGTGTAGGATCTGCACCAGAAGACATACGAAGAAAGACTAAAGGAGCTTAATATGTATACCTTTGAGGAAAGGAGGGAGAGGGGGGACATAATAGAAACTTTCAAGTACCTCAAGGGAATCAACAAAGTCCAAGAGTGTAGCATCTTTCAGAAAAAGAGATGTGCAAGAACAAGGGGCACAATTTGAAGATACAGGGGGGACGGCTCAGAGGTAATGTGAGGAAGTATTTTTTCATGGAGAGGGTTGTGGATGCATGGAACAGCCTCCCTGAGGAGGTTGTGGAGTCAAGAACAGTGGGGGAATTCAAGAATGCATGGGACAGACATAAGGCAGTCCTAGTGGAGGGTAGGCGGAAGTTAGCTGTTGGTTAACTAGGATCTGCAGCTTATCTGTTAGGTAGGAAAATGGGCAGACTAGGTGGGCCAAGTGGTATTCTATGTTTCTATGTCCCACCTTGACGATGATGATTTAGCTTACTCACACTGGAATTCCAGTCTGAAACCAAGAGGACCCACTCCTCACATGGAACTTAAAGTAAATATAGCCATTTTTGGCAGTGAAAAGTTTAAATATGCTATTTTGTGTATGGGGGGGGGTGAACTGATATCTTTGGATTGTCTGTTGTATACCACAACCTGGTAGCACCCCTTAGAAAAAAATGTGAATTCTAGTGTCTGAAGCAACTTAAAAGGTTTGATCATGCTATTTTGGATTTGTTTGCGTTTTAGGAGTTTGTGGTGCTCCTTCTTAGCATGCTCCCTTTGAAACACCTGTGTAAAATCCTTGATGGGAGCACAGTGTATGAAAGGAGCCAATTAGTCACATTAGCCATTGAGGCATTGGAAATTAGGGTCTAAATCAAGGGTCCCACCTTGACGATGGTGATTTAGCTTACTCACACTGGAATTCCAGTCTGAAACCAAGAGGACCCACTCCTCACATGGAGCTTAAAGGAAATATAGCCATTTTTGGCAGTGGAAAGTTTAAATATTCCAGGATAGCTTGCAGCCTTCTGTCCTGGTGTCTCAGTCATTTTCTTTCCTCCAGCAGGTCTCTGTGATTGCTGCTAAGTCCTGGCTTCTAAAGTGCATCAGGCCCTCGAGCTTGACCATGTTTATGGGTGTAGGCCTCATATTGTCCTGCATGCAAGTGAGAATATTTGCTTCCTTACTTCTCTCATGGGGGTCTGCTTACTTGTTGCTCCTGGCTGCTGTCCTTCTCTTGGTGATCCCCAGCATCTACCGTCTGCCACTGGTGAACCCTTACCCTATCCCCCTTCCCCTTCCTCTAGTTTAAAATCTCTGATGTCCCTACCCATCCTTCTGGCCAGTACGTCCACTTAGGGATGGCTTTAGGTCCTGGAGTGCTCCTGGGCAAACTTAGGATCATCATCCCCACACCCAGTTCCACCCCTTTAGGAGGACTCTGACAGCCAAAAACACAAGGATTTATTTGATTTGGCACTCTTAGGTGGCTGCCTAGTTGTCTTTGCCCTTAAAAGCTAATGGGGCCCCCAAAAAACAGACAAGACTGCCTTTTGTTATTTTTCATTTTTAAATGGAGGCTTACATATCTAGTTCCAGTTCTGTTCACACATCATCAGCAGTGTGACCTCACTCACTGTGACATTACAGGTGAACAATCTGGTAGCAATGAACTGGCTCTGCTTGGACAGCTGTGATGGCATGGTCAGTGAGATTACAATACTCATGAGGCATGAAGGGGAATAGATATGGCAGCCTTTAGGTACAGTACTGTTCCACACAAAAAAAATTCTATTTAGCACACAGAAAGAAAATTAAGAAATAAGAAGAAATAGTTGACTACATTTAAAAATTAATATTAATTTTAGTCAGTTTATTAACTCTTTAAGGCTAGACCAGCCACCATGCCCTCCTGGCATCATTGCAGCCCAGCCTGCACACACAGTTGCCTTTTGCCTCAAAAGGCCCTCCAGTCGGACAGAAAAAGAAAACCCTCCCTCTCACACTTGCACCTGACCCCTAATGGTCCACTGCCTCTCCTCTTTTGCACCGAGGGCTGAGAGGATCTTGAAAAGACCAAACTGGATACTTGTATTTCTCGTCAGGAACATCCCAAAGTTGGAGTCCTTCTCATGTGCTTATGCAATGCTTCCTACAAGCGGCAGAGCAACCGACATACATACTGCCATGGATGGGAGTGGGCATGGCCACAAGACCTCCTGTGTCTTGAAGTTTATGGTGTTACTGCTCACCTGGCACCCCATACATTCAACAGTTTGGGTTGCTTGACTGCCTGTTGGAGTTGATGAATGTGGCACTTACATAGCAGAACACATTGCACTAAACCACTCGACTTCAAGCATGTTAATTTACTGGAGTACTGTACTTCATGCCAAAGTTCTTTTAGTAATCATGGGCCCAAGGACCCCCATTCATTAGTTTATACACACGTCATTACAATCATTCAGTTTCCACAGGCAGCCATTCCAGTCCTTGTCTCAGATGATAAGGCATGTTAGTTGAATAAAACAAGATGAAGCTAAAAATGGATGAAGAAAACATTTAAGATTATATGTGATAGCAGAAAACTGGGAAGAACAAAAAACTCTAAGGGCTATTATAAAATAAATATTGACAGAACTCTTAAGTGAAGTTTCCAGCAAACTAGACATTAACAGAATTCATAGATTAGGCCCAAAGAAGCAAGAAAGAGAAAAAAGCAGACGAGTCATGCTTAAACTATTAAAAGTGAGGATAAAGAGTTAATTTTACAATGTGTGATAAAAAAGGGGTTGTATACAAAGAACAGCAGATAAGTTTTGAACAGGACTTCTCCTTTGAACTAGGGCAAAAATGGAAACATTTCAGCAAGATTCGACCAATCCTGTGGTCAGCAAAAATTAAAGCAACTGTTGTGTTCCCCACTGGATTTAAAGTTAATTTGAATGACCAGCTTTTGTATTACACCACAACAGAAGAAGGAAGTACAGACCTAAAAAGAAGATTACCAATGTTTTTTCCAGTTCAATAGGCTGACTGGGTGGACATAAATATTAGAAAAGAAATGCATACCATAAAAAATATTAGAAAAGAAATGCATAAAATAATGTAATATTTTCTTTTCCTTTTTTCCGGATGAACAGTGTATTACATATGTTTTTTGGAATGCAAAAATGGCAACAATTAAAATCACTGAAACTCTTTTTACAGGCTGAAAAGACAATATAAAGGCTCTTTTTTTCCTTCACCAGGAATTTATGATGTGCTGAGTCCTATTCTGAGGATACACCGAATATAGAAATGCTAACAGTTTATTTGAGATGGGGGGCAAACTAAGGCCCGTGGTCAAGTATGAGATTTACAGTACAGGAACGGGTCTTATACACCAGGGGGTGTGGAGGGCAGGAAATAGGTACCTTCATTAATGGTGTGGTTACAAAAATGTCAATAAGTAATAAAGGAAATGGGACTGATGAAATTTATTACATATTTATAATCTGGGTAACAGAACTGAATATGTCAATACACCTACAGCACTTTTAAAAAGTACAATATGAATAAGCCACTTCATATAGTGCCATGGAAAATTAATGGACTTAACTCCCCAGTGAAAAAGCACAGAATATTAGATTATTTGAAAAAGAAACAGACTGATGTAGTGTTACTTCAGGAAACTGCTTTGCATGAAAAAGGAGTTCAGAAAATGAAGGGGGAGGTGGGCAAAGTTATAACATCTCATGGACCAAGTTAAAGTCAAGGAGTAATAATCTTGATACCTAAAAAAAAATTCCAAGGCAAACTTTTTGATTCAATCAAAGACCAAGAGGGTAGAATTTGCTTAATAAAAATAAGACTAGAAGGCTTTACTATAGCAATAGGCAACTTATATTCTCCTGAAAAAGGCTTTTCAATTTTTTTTTTTTATGCCCATCTCAATAAATTACTCACAGAAGGGGAAATGTATCTCATATTACTGGCTGGGGAAAGGCATTGTCTTCAGAATTCCAAAATGGATAAAACAGAAAACAGTACCCCTTGGGACAAATACAGATGAATCATTTTTAATAACTGTATAATGGCAAATAACTTATTTGATGTATGGAGGGAGTTACACTCTTTAAATAGGAGTATATCCACCATTCTGCGAATATAAAGGGTCACCACACCTACTCTGTTTTCTAATGTGCAAGGACATGGGAAAGCAAGAAAAAATTACTCACCTTAGTAATTGCTTTTCTTCTCATGGAGTCTTGCTATATTAGGACCTTTGCAGTATGCCCCTGGCTTTTGGCTGCCCCGGAGATGAAATAGTTAACTCCAGAGAAATCTGGAGTTCCACAGCGCAAGAGCGCTATTGAAAGCTCTATCTGGGTTGTTTGAACCCAAACTGTCAGGTTCTTTACGAGGCTAAACTAACATAGCAAGTCTGTGTGGAAAAGCCTACACTAGCCATTGGCTACCTACTAACAGTAGAACCACAAAACACAACAATAAAGAAAACAGTATCACGATTATTGTTAGGATAACCCTTGACCACCACTACTAAGGCCCCTCTGCCCAAAGACTGAAGTCCAGAGAGGGGCCCAGCTACCAATTAACAAAAAATAGAAACTATCTAGTTCCTAACCCAAGAAAGAAAAAGGGGGAAACTAGAGCTAAACAGGCATGACACAGTGATTGCACCAACTTGCCAACCCCATACCCAAATAGGGATTCTGAGAGGGGTAGGAGGAGGGTTGTCCTAATATAGCAAGACTCCATGAGAAGAAAAGCAATTACTAAGGTGAGTAATTTTTCTTCAAACACCATGAAGTCTTGCTTATATTAGGACCTTTGCAGAGTACACAGCAGTACCCCATGGAGGAGGGTCAGAACCTACTTGGAAATAGGCTCTGCAGGACAGCTGTGCCAGCGAGCATCTCTCCTGGACTGGACGTCCAGGGAATAATGCTAGTGAAAGTGGGACTGTCTTCCAGGTAGCAGCTTGACAGATTTCAAAATGGGAATATCTCTAGCAGCCACTAGAGATGCAGCTGTACCCCTGGTGGAATGAGCCCTCAGGCCTGAGGGCAGCTCCTTGCACAGTTTTTGATAACAGAACTGGATACAAGAGACAATCCACCCAGCAATCGACCTCCTAGTAGCAGGCCTCCCTTACCCACATCTCCATAGGTAAGGAAGAGCTGGAGGATTTGAACCTGTGACCCTTGGTACGATCCAAATAATAGCTAAGGGCTCTTTTACGTCCAAACTGTGCAAGCTTCTCTCACCAGAAGAGGAGTGCTCAGTAAAAATACTGGAAGAGAGATGGATTGGTTAAGATGAAAATCTGAAACCACCTTAGGTAAAAACTTTCTGTTAGTCCTGAGGGATCACTTTATCTCTGTGGAAAGAAATGAAATCCTCTTCCACTGACAAGGCTTGCAATTCACATACGCTAGCAGAAGTGATAGCCGCTAGAAAACAGTTTTCCAAGTTAAGAACTTGAGATCTGCCGAATCCAGAGGCTCAAAGGGAGGTTGCATTAGCTGGGCAATGCAAATATTCAAGTCCCATGCAGGGTTGGTTCCCGAAAGGGAGGATTAGTATGAAGTAACCCTTTGAAAAATTTTGCAAACACAGGGTGAGAAGAAAGAGAAACTGGTTTTCCTGCAGAAATAAAAACCGAAACAGCTGCCAAATGAACCTTTAAGGTAGCTGGTTTGAGGCCTAAGGAATTTAAGTGGACCAGGTAGTCCAACAAAATAGGCAGGTCAGCTGATTCTGGGGTGATTTGCCTCTCAGAACACCAAAATGAGAATCTCTTCCATTTAGAATTATAAGTGGCTCTAGTGGAAGGCTTTCTGGAGGCCTTCAAAATATCAAGACACCTTGAGAAGGTGTAAATGAGCAAACTCTAACTCCTCAGAACCAAGCCTTGAGGTGGAGGGAGTTGAGATCCGGATACCACACTCTCCCCTGTGCACAGGTCAGCAGGTCGTGAGCCCTGGGCAAGGTCAGGGAGGGTGGAATGATAGGGACAGAAGAAGAGGGTACCAAGGCTGCCTGGCCCAGTTCTGAGCAATCAGAATCACCCTGCAAGGCTGAGTTCTGATTTTTACTAAAACCCTGAAGAGGAGAGGAACGGAGGGAAAGCATAGAGGAACTTTCCTCCCAATCCAGCTGAAAGGCATCCAGGGGACTGACCCCAGAACTGGGGCCTGCAGCAAAACAGGGAAGTTTGTGGTTGTCTGGGGCTGCAAAAGATCTATCTGAGGTGCCCCAGCGCATAAGATGACCCCAGCACTTGAGGGTTCAGAGCCCATTCGTGGTGGCCCTGAGAAATCCTGCTGAGGGCGTCCGCTAGGACATTGTCCTTCCCTGGGAGGTGAACCGCTATCAGAGAGGTGTTCAGGGAATAGGCCAGAGACCACAACTTCATTGCTTCGGTGCACAGGGCTGAAGAGCGAGTGCCCCCTTGCTTGTTGATGTACCACATTGTTGTGGTATTGTCTGTCCTGACTTGAACAACTTTGTTCTGGACAGTTTCTGAAAAAACCTGGAGAGCAAGGAAGACAGCTCCTGAGCTCCAGCAGATTGATGTGAAGCAGAGATTCCTGGGGGACCAAACTCCCTGAGTTGAAAGGTCGCCCAGGTGAGCTCCCAACCCAACAGGGACGCATCCGTGGTGAGGATGAGGAGTGAGGACAGGAAGGAATGGGACCCCTGAGGACAGGTTGCTCGATCCAGCCACCACTGGAGAGCTAGGATCAGAGTCTTGGTCACTGGGACCAATTTGGTAAGGGTCCCTCCTTTGAGACCAATAGGATCTCAAGTGGAACTGAATGTCCTCATCTGAAATCTTGCCCCGGCACAACAGCTGTAGAGGCAGCCATGTGCCCCAGGAGTTGCAGAAAGTGCCTTGCTGGTCGAGAGACCTGCATGGAGAAAGAAGATGCCAGGGCAATGAGTTTGTCCACTCTTTCGGAGGGAGGAATGCCCTGGCTAACTTTGTGTTCAGCTCTGCACCTATAAAAGTTAGTACCTGAACTGGTTCGAGAACTGACTTTGAACATTCAGCAGGAACCCCAGAAAGATGAGGAGTTCCTGGGTGATTTGCAAGTGGGATTTTACCTGCTCTGATGACTGACCCACAATAAGCCAGTCGTCCAAGTAGGGAAACACAGCTATCCCTTGTCTTCTTAAGTGGGCCACTACTACAGCTAGACATTTTGTGAAAACTCTTGGAGCAGAAGTGAGTCCGAAGGGCATTGCCCTGAACTGGTAGTGGCCCGAGGGCAGTTCGAACCTGAGGTACTTTCGGTGAGAGGCCCTGATTAGAATATGGAAGTAGGCATCCTTGAGGTCCAGGGAAGCTAGCCAGTCCCCTGGCCTCAAGGATGGCAAAATCATTGCTAAAGTCAGCATTTTGAACTTTGGTTTTACAAGATGCTTGTTCAGAAATCTTAAATCCAAGATGGGCTGCCAGTCTCCTGTCTTTTGGGGTCAGGAAGTACCTTGAGTAAAGACCCTTGCTCTGGTGGCAGGGGGACCCTTTCCACTGCTTTGCAGTCAAAAGAGAAACCTCTGCTTCTAGTGTGAGGGTTTCTAAAAGACTTGAGGGGAAAGTGCCTGGCTCTCATCTTGGGAAACTGTTTGAAACTGAGAACCAAGCCTTGCACCACCTCCAGAACCCATTTGTCCGAGGTTAGGGACAACCAGTTCTGCAGAAATAAGCCAGTCTGCCCCCACGGTACAGACACCCCGTCAGGGTGCCTGCTAGCAGGAGCAGCTTTAGGTTGGGAGAGGGCCTGCCTGTGCCCGTCTGCCTCTGCCTCTGAAAAATCCTCTCTGCAAAAGCAGAAGAAGCCTGGAATTGGTAAAAAGGCCTATTGTAAGGCCTGCCCCTACCCCTGGGGGCATGCCTATGTTGAGTGGCATGCCTCTCCTTAGCTTGGGCACTTTTGTAAGTAGTCCTGTATTCATCCATCTTTTTCATGTAATTTTCTGTTTGTTCTCCAAACAGAGAATTTCCTATAACAGGAAAATCTATAGCCTTTGACTGGGTATCTTGGGACAGATTAGTGCATCTGAGCCATGCCAACCTACGGAGAGCTACAGAAGTGGCCATGACCCTAGAGGAAACATCATTAACATCAACAGCAGCATGAAATTGAACTTCAGAGGCTTCAATGCCAAGAGCAGCCACCTGTTCCAACTCACTAGCCAGCTGGCCATGGGCCTGCTTGGCCAACTGCAATATAGTGTCCCATCTAGATTTCTGATATCTAGCCACATAAGCCATATAATTAGCCTGTCTGAGTCCCAAAGAAGCTGCCACATACTGTTTTTTCGCCATGGCATCAATCTTCCTGGAATCCTTATCAGGAGGATGTGAAGCCAGGGGAATACTTGCACCACACCTACATGACTACACTGTTCAGTAAGGAAGTCTGTATTAGGGCCTGACAACGTATACCTTCTGTCCATTTTTTTATCTACAGGAGGGACAGAAAAAGGATTTTTTTAAATCTTAGTGGTTTGCCTCCTAAATGACTTATGTAAAGGAACAGAAAACCTTCTAGCCTCTGGAATATCCATCATTTCCACATAGTCAGGCTCCTCTTGCTCATCCACAGCCTCTTCTAAGGGCAGCTGGAGAGTTTCTGCTACTTTCTTATAAAATCTGAAATGAGATGGGGACTCAGACAATAAAGGGGAGACTCAAAGGTCTGTCTGGAGAAATGTCCAGTTCTATTGGCACTTCCAGACCTTCCCAATCACAATTACAATCATCAAAATCTTCCTCCCCTCCTGTGGTTCATAAAAATCCCCAACATAATCCTGAACCACTGGACCTGAACAGACCCCTTTTTCCAACCAGAGGGTTTAACAAGTCCCTGAGACAAAGACTGGACAATCTGTATGGCTTTAGCTATTTCTACAGCAGAAGGAGAGACAAAACTGGACTCCACACTAGCTGATTTCTTTGTCCTTTTGCTTTGACTGGTTCCTCAGGACCAGCCTTTCTTTGCCCGAGGAAGTATCGCCTGGTCAGAGGGCACTCCTCTGGTCCAGCCGTAGCTGGGCCGGGCTGGCCATCCGGTCAGCTGATCTTTTTGTCTTCTCGCCCCTGAGCCTGCCCAATCTCTTCCAGGGTGGCTGCAGGAAATTCTTACATATCTGGCAGTCTGACAGGAGGTGGTCAGCCCCAGACAATAGACACAAGTGGTGTGTGGGGTCAGCCTTGGCAAAGGCTTCCCCACAGACATCACAGTGTTGAAACCCAGTGGGCCAGTTTTTCTTTTGGGTTTCTCAGACATAGTGCCAGCCTAACCAAACTTGTCCTTTGTTTCAGGCCTTGCCAGGACAAGACACCCTTATCGGTCCCTAACCGTGTCACGGTATTTGAAAAAACACTTTTAATTGCAGGTTTTTTAGGACCGATAAGAACCGAGTACCTCACTCTAAATGCAAGAAACAATTTTTAAACAAACTGATCGGTTCAGAGCGAACCGATATGAGTTCCACACAGTCTAAAATTATTTTACTACGGTTACCAGATAGAGCTTTAAACTGAAAACGCGGTAATTTTAAACACTTTCTCGGTTAAATGAACCGATAAAAATACTTTAAACCCAAAACGAACTGAAATGAAGGAGCTGGTCTCCGGAGCGCCTGTTCAGTGAAAGCGAGTAAAGAATCTGACAGTTTGGGTTCAAACAACCCAGATAGAGTTAATAGCGCAGGTTGTGGAACCCAGATTTCTCTGGAGTTAACTATTTCATCTCCGGGGCAGTCAAAAGCCAGGGGCATACTGCAAAGGTCCTAATATAAGCAAGACTTCATGGTGTTTGAAACAAATGTTTTGAATTGTTCTATTCTTCCCTCTTATTTATCAGATCATAATCCTGTTTCACTCACTTTTATGTTAGACAGAGGATATAAATAATGTAAATGTTTAGAGAATGAAGAACGCAGTGTTATCAAATGAAGATTTATGTGTTAAAATCAAGGGAGCGGTCAAATAATTTTGGGAGAATAATCTTAAACAAGGTTACAGCGTTCTACAAGCATGGGATGCTTTCAAAGCTACCATGAGGGAAATAATTATATCAAAAGCTTAATGGTATCATAAAAAACCTAAAGAGAAATTTAACAAACTAGAGGAAACCTTAAAAAAATTGGAATCAGACTTAAGGAATGGTAAAAAACGTGAAAGTATAATACCATAAAAATTTTATTGATTAATATTTCAGAAATCACATATATTGAAAAGTTATTTAATGGTAAAATCAAAAAGGAGTCCATAGATTATCTGGGTGTAAGACTAGCCCTAACCTCAGAATCTATATTTCTTCACAATTACAAACCAGTTTTAAATAAAGTAAAAGATTAAATACAAGGTTAGAGCAAAATATCATTATCTTTATGGGGAAAAATCCAGCTTCTTAAAATGGTGTCGATTAAGCTGGCCTGCCGGTGCAGCGGTTGGATTTCCGCTTGTGACGCTGGCAACCCGGGTTCGGGAACGGACCCAGGGAGTCGGAGGGCCGGCCGGAGGAGAAGCATTGAGTGTCCCATGGACTGCTCTCTTTTTCTGGGGAGAGGGTGGGGTGAGTGTCCGGTACTTGATGGACTCCTGGCAGAGGCCGGAGGTACCACAAGCAATCAGCACCAGAATGGTGAGTGGCGGGATGGACACTGGACGTCATTGCACATCCCAACCCTGGGGTAGACCAGAAAAACACTCGCTGACCACTTCGGATAATGCTTCCCCGGTACCTGACCTCTATAGCTGTCCGCCGCTCTGCCGACCAATTACGGCTCCACATCGCCACTGAGGCCCCGAACCCTGCCCTGGGGAGGAACCAGGGAGGCAATGTTGGTTACTGCTGGCACCTTCCTCCATCGTAGATGGGCATGAAGTGGTGCCATGGCCCCGCCCTGGGGGGTAAGCCAGGGGGATATCGGCAGAGGCGGCCATTGGAGAGCGAGGTAGGTGCCTGGAGAGAAGCCGAGGAGTAGAGCAGCCGACAGACAAAAAAAAAAAAGATGGTGTTGATTCCACAATTGTCATACATTATACCAGCTGTAATAACTGAAATTCCTGAAACATTGTTTCAATCTATCAAACGTATATTTTGCAGCTTTGTTTGGAATAACAAAAACCTAGGGTGACTTGGAATAAGTTATGTCTGCCTAAACATAAAGGGGGGTTAGCGTGTCCAGATGTTAAACAGAGAATAATGGATAGGTAAGTGTGTGTTATGGATTTTTTTCACACACCTGAGGTGTGTGATGACCCTTAAACCTTGAGAGCAAAGCTCAAGAGGTTTATGTGGTCATCACACACCGAGGGTGTGTGAAAAAAAATCCATAACATCAAGCTTACCTATCCTTTATTTTTTATAATTGCTGGTGTGGAAGTTTAGACTGTATTTGTAGCAGCTTGAAAGAAAAATACTCTTTTTAGCTAGAGTGCAGTTTTATATTTGAAGAAATTGAACTGTACATGAATAAAAACAGTTGAAAATACTGCAGTTGAAATACTTTTTGTAAAACAATGGAATGCAATAGTTTTAAAGTCTTTTCTTTGGGGAATGTTATATCAACCGGATTTCAGGTTATTATGAATTGTCATATCAACCAGATTTCAGGTTATTATTGACTGGGGCATAATAACCTGAAATCCGGTTGATATGCATTTTTAGCAAAACAGTAATCCGGTTGCTATTTATGGTCACCAGTAATTATAGCAAATTATAAAGCATACTGATTAAAAACTGTTCTGAACTGGGCTTATAAAACTGAGCCATCAGATTTTGAAGAAGAAATTAACAGAATGGAATCTAAAGCAGGATTACATTTATGCAATATATGGTTTTCTCCTCAATCTTATAATAAATTCAAAAACAACAAAATTAAACAGTTAAGTAAGACTATAAAAGAATTTCAACTATCAAACCAATTGAAACCAGAACGTTACAGTGACAGTTTTATCTGGGAACATCCCAGACACAAAATGGACAATAAGTATTTTTTGGGGGGATTCACAAAAAAGATGCGCATGGCGCATCTCAGAAGCGCTACGGCAAATGAGATGTGCCGTGCCCAAACATTGGTATTCGCGGAAGATGTGCCACAAGATGCACATGGCACATCCCCACTGTGAATGCCAGTGACGCACCATGGTGCAACCTGAGTTGCCCTGATGCATCCCGGATGCGCTGGAGCACCAGGAATCACAAAACAATGAATCAGGAGCAACTCAGCGAGGGACACAGGAGTAACAGGGGAAGACTGCAGTGGTATATGGGTGCTAGTGAACAGCCCAGCAGGGACTGCACCCAAGGCCAAAGGGCTGGAGAATGGCCCGTCAAAGCAGGCAAGGTGCATAGACAGAGCACACATGGTGACAGCTGGAAGCACCACACAAACACCCCCAAACCAGGGGACCAACAGGCACAGTTGTCATGCACAGGGGCGACTGTCAAGGTGCTGCACAGCAGCAGAGGTGCAAGAGGGCAGCATGGCAGAGGCAACCATGCAAGTACCACTGCACATGAACACAGCAGGGCGGACATGGGAGGTGCAGCACAGGCACACACAAGAGGACAGGCACAATGGCACACTGGCCGAATGCCATAGCCTGCACAGGAGGAACATGCCCACAGGCACTGTGGACCTCAAGAAGAGCATCACAGCACCAGGGTGACCACCACAACAAAACAACCCATACCACACACAGAACAGTGGCATTGTGCAAGTGAGCACATAAGAAGGCCACCCAACAGTCCAGACACAACACAGAGGACACACACTGTGGTGGGCATGAAAGGCGGACAAAGTGCATGGATGTGCAGTGCCACAGAGGCAAATGTGCAAATGGAAACAAGGGTAGTGGAGCTCCCCCTTTCTACAAGTACTTAACTTAGTACAAAGCTTCACACTGGCTAGTAAGGAAAATCTATCACTTTATATTGACATAACATGTTACCAAACCATAATAATGTTGACAGAATACAGGGGATTCATAAGATACAAATGGTGTACAGGAAAAAAGAATTTGTTAGTCATAAACAGTTCAGTTCAGTATTTCATTTAGTCCATATCTTGGCAAATGGGTTTTCGAGGTAAAAATCACCACGCTTCCCGTTTGAGTAGAATTCCTTCTCTGTCACCACCTCTTAATAATTCTGGTATTCTCTCGATGCCAAAACATTTCAAGCTTGATACTTGATGATGTCTCTCAACATAATGCCTTGCTAATGGAGAACGCAAATCTTGTCTTCGAATGGTGCTTTTATGCTCTGTAATTCTAATAAGAGGGGGAGGTACCTAAAACAAACAGTAGAAACACTCTGGATACAGAAGTTGATACCAGCCCATTTACAGAAGAAAGGGTTCTGAAAGAACTCTTAAAACTGAAGGTGGACAAAGCAATGGGGCCTGATGGGATTCATCCCAGAATTCTAAAAGAACTAAGGGTAGAACTAGTGACACCACGGACTACCCTTTTTAATAAATCATGGGAGGATGGGGTGGTACCTGAGGACTGGAGGAGGGCAGATGTGATTCCCCTTCACAAAAGTGGGAGCAAGGCAGAAGCAGGAAACTACAGACCTGTTAGTTTAACCTCAGTGATAGGGAAAATGATGGAATCACTTCTGAAGGAAAGAATTGTCCAGTATCTAGAGGCCAGAGGGCACAGGACCCTAGGCAGCATGGATTCACAGCGGGAAGGTCATGCCAGATGAATCTGATAGATTTCTTTGACTGGGTGACCAAAGTAGTAGATCAGGGAGGGGCTGTGGACATGGCCTACCTAGACTTTAACAAGGCATTTGACAGTCCACCAAAAATTAATATCTGAGTTAGCCAGCCTGGGAGTGGGTCCCAAGATGACAGCCTGGGTAAAGAATTGGCTGGAGAATAGGACACAGAATAATAGTAAATGGAGTCCCTCGGAAGAAAGGGGTTACTAATTGGGGTGCCGCTTGGGAGTTAGAATTATTAGGACCAGTCCTCTTCAATGTCTTTATAGCGACATTGCAGAGGGACTGGAAGGAAAAGTATGCCTCTTGCAGATGACACAAAGATCTGCAACAGAGTTGATGCACAGGGTGGGGTGGAAAGGATGAGAAGGACTTGGCAAGGTTAGAGGAATGGTCAAATGTATGGCAGCTTAGATTCAATGCTAAGAAGTGCAAGGTAATGCACCTGGGAAACAAAAACCCAAGGGAAGAGTACACAATGGGGGGTGAGATACTAACAACAACAAAAATGGAAAGGGACCTGGGGGTAGTCATATCAGATGACCTAAAGGTGGGCAAGCAATGTGAGAGGGCAGCAAGGAGGGCTGGGGGGATACTGGGATGCATAGGGAGAGGCATCACCAGTAGAAAACAGGAAGTTACTATCCCTCTGTACAGACAGCTGGTGAGACCCCATCTGGAGTACTGTGTGCAGTTCTGGAGACCCAATCTCCACAAAGACATAGACAGGATGGAAGCTGTCCAGAGGAGGGCAACTAAAATGGTGCAGGGTCTGCACCGGAAGACATATGAAGAGAGAATAAAGGAGCTTAATATGTATAGCCTTGAGGAAAGGAGGGAGAGGGGGACATGATAGAAACGTTCAAGTACCTCAAGGAATCAACAAAGTCAAGAGGGTAGCATCTTTAAAAAAAGGTGTGCAAGAACAAGAGGGCACAATTTGAAGATAGAGGGGGCGGCTCAGAGGTAATTTAAGGAAGTATTTTTCTAGAGAGGGTTGTGGATGCATGGAGCGGCCTTCGGAGGAAGGTTGTGGAGTCAAAATCAGTGGTGGAATTCAAGCATGCATGGGACAGTCATAAGGCCATTCTAGGGGGTGGGAGTAGGTAGAAGTAGGCTGCTGGTTAACTAGGATCTACAGCTTATCCAGTAGGTAGGGAAATGGGCAGACTGGGTGGGCCAAGCGGTCCTTATCTGCCGTCAAATTCTATGTTTCTATGTTTATGTAATTTTTAACGGTCTGGTGGTTTCACCAATATAATACAGAGAACATTTGTATGACCGGACCGCCCAGGGTATCATCACATTTGTGACGTGTACACGCTCATGTAGTGATAGTATAATATGTTGATTATTGTCACTCCATTTTGTATGCTATTTCATGTAATGTATGTCATTTTATACTCCATTTTGTATTGTGTGACTCCATTTTACATGCTGCTTCATTTAACTGGTGTTTTGCTCTTTAGATAGCCTCATTATTATGTTTTGCTTCAGACAGTGTATTTTGCTGACTTGAAGGTCGCATATTATCAGGCAACCTGTTTTTGTAGTTTTGTTTAAACTTCTGCTTAGCTCATAGTGTTCTAGGCACCCGCCAGTGTTTGGAGCACAGTGACCTAGCAGGTGTAGGAATTTGAGCAGTCCTTATCGTGAATTTGCAACATCCTGAAGCCCGCCAGCTTCTAGAATGTGGAAAATAACACAATGAAGGCTGCACGTTATTTTAGCATAGAATAAGATATAAATGTAGCTTTCTCAATGCCTGGTTGGAAGCCTCATCTGCAGGGTGGACGTCGCTGTGGAACTTTCTCCTGGTTCAAAACTCCTGGCCAGGCTGTGAGATGATTTAGGGCTTCCCAGCTACTGGGAAAAGGCTTGGATGATGCTTTATTGAATCGGTGATGTATCATGTTTTGCTTAATTGAAGTATATATTAATGCTGATAGTAATATTGCTAATGAATGAATGCTAAAGTGTAATCATTAATACTGATAGTGACATTGCTGTTACATGAAGTGTAATTATCTTTTGCTTGCAATAAATTGTGCTGATGTGTGAATGCCAAGTGTGATTATTCCTTTGTGACTCTTCGATTAGGCAAGACAGCTCAGCATATATACCTGTGGGTTCCGGCCCCTTTCTTCTTTATTGAGCACCTGTGTAGGTAGTTGTTTGGTGCAAGGAAAAGCACGGCGTGGTTGGTTAATGGCAGCGGCTTTAAACTTGGTTTTCTTTTGAAAAACTTCTTATGAGAGTGCTTGGAGGTAGAAATAAAATCTTAAACTGGTAAGGACTCTGAGTATTCTCTAAAACTTAAATTGCATTGATTTATAATAAGCAATATTGTGATGCAAACATTTTACATTGATTTCAGTATTCAACGGTCGCAGTAGAGACACATCGAGTCTGGCCTTCACTTTCAGAATATTTATTTCATTTTGAGGTAATATTCCTACTTAATGATCAAATTATTATTGAAATTGGTAAAAGATTTATATCGCTTTTATAATGGCATTTTGTTTCTCTCAAGCAGAGAGTTATTCAAGCAGTCCTTACGCTCTACATAGTAAGCGCACTCAGCAAAGACTATTTACTTAGTAAGCACTTCTTTAGTGGACTAATATTATTGAATTTATTAAGAAAAGTGCTAAAATTCATTGAGATTTTTGTTTTATTTACTTTAATTACAGAGAAAGAATACGAGGAATTGTTTGGTATACAAAGGTTACCGAGGCGAGCGTATAGCGCTCCACCCCCAAATTAAAGGTAGAAGCCGCACACATTAACGCAACCATCTTTGAGTTTTTTGCGATTAGTAGGTTAGTTTCACCTATTAATGATTGCATTATTATTATTATTACTGAAAGGAAACAAATAAATTTATTAGCTCTGTCTTCTTTTTTTGATTTTTTTTTTACAGAACAACATAAGCTCCGTTGTCTGACAAAGGAACTAAAGTTCTGAAACATTACATAAAGTTCTCTTGGAGTATTGCTATAATATTAAAGAGATTATGAAGTATTTTTACTAATAAATAAAATGTATAATGATTATTTAAAGAGCTGTATTGATTTGTACTTTATCATAAGGGTTGAGAGGGAAAATGATGGAATCACTTCTGAAGGAAATAATTGTTGAGTACCTAGAGGCCAGTGGGGCACAGGACCCAAGGCAGCATGGATTCACAGCGGGGAGATCATGTCAGACAAATCTCATCAATTTCTTTGACTGGGTGACCAAAGTAGTAGACCAGGGAGGGGCTGTGGACATGGCCTACCTAGACTTTAGCAAGGTATTTGACACAGTCCCACACAAAAGATTAATAAACAAGTTAGCCTCCCTGGGAGTGGATCTCAGGGTTGTAGCCTGGGTAAAACATTGGCTGGACAACAGGAACAGAGGGTAATAGTAAACGGAGTCCACTTCGAAGAAAGGGGGGTTACAAGTTGAGTACCGCAGGGTTCAGTACTGGGACCGGTCCTCTTTACTGTCTTTATTGGTGACATTGCAGAGGGACTGGAAGGGAAAGTATGCCTCTTTACAGATGACACAAAGATCTGCAACAGGGTTGATACACAAGGGGGTGGAAAGGATGAGAAGGGATTTGGCAAGGTTAGAGGAATGGTCAAAAGTATGGCAGCTTAGATTCAATGCAAAGAAGTACAAAGTAATACACTTGGGAAACAAAAACCCAGGGGAAGAGTACACAATGTTGAGGGAGGTACTAACAACAACAAAAATGGAAAGGGACCTGGGGTAGTCATATCAGATGACTTAAAGGTAGGCAAGCAATGTGAGAAGGCAGTAAGGAGGGCTGGGGGGGGTACTGGGACACATAGGGAGAGGCATCACCAGTAGAAAACAGGAAGTTGTTATCCCTCTGTACAGACAGTTGGTGAGACCCCATCTGGAATACTGCATGCAGTTCTGGAAACCCCATCTCCGCAAGGACTTAGGATGGAGGCAGTCCAAATGAAGAGAGACTAAAGGAGCTTAATAGGTATACACTTGAGGACGAGAGGGAGGACATGATAGAAACATTTAAGTACCTCAAGGGAATTAACAAAGTCCAAGAGGGCAGCATATTTCAGAAAAAGAGATGTGCAAGAACAAGGGGGCACAATTTGAAGATGGGGGGGACGGCTCAGGGGCAATGTGAGGAAGTATTTTTTCATGGAGAGGGTGGTGGACACATGGAATGGCCTTCCTGAGGAGAAAGTGGGCTCAGAAACAGTGAGGGAATTCAAAGAATGCATGGGACAGACGTAAAGCAATTCTAGTGGGAGGTAGGAGGAAGTAGGCTGCTGGGTAACTAGGATCTACAGCTTATACAATAGATAGGGAAATGGGCCAACTGGGTGGACCAAGCGGTCCTTATCTGCCGTCAAAGTCTATGTTTCTATATTTCACACCTGTGACCTCTATATAAATACAGGTTGGCTACCTCTTGAGCTATGTATAAAGTACCAAAAGAGCCTACTTGCAAAAAAGACCACCCCTTGTTCTCTCCTTCCCCTCTCTTAACTCACTTATCTGCCCAGCTCATCACAAACACTCCACCCAGAGTGCCCTCAGGACAACCCTCCAAGTACCTTTTTGTAGGACCAACCTGGGTAAGCGTTCCTTCCCTGTTAGATCACCAGTGTGGTTAAATGAGCTTCCACCTGCTATACTGGACCTCTCCACCCATGCTCATTTTAAATCTGCCTTGAGAAGGTACTTTACATCGAAAATAATCTGCAACTGCACTAAATACCCATCCACCTCCCCTGCGGGAGCACCTCCCTCCCCCCACTCCTGCCCTCCCTCATTCTCTCTATGTTATATTCCTGACTACCCTGACAATGCTACCTGTAGTGGCTGTTTATTTGTTTCTAGACCAAATGAAGGCCATTTTGGTAAAATGCTTGCCCAAGTCAATGTATTATTTGAATTTCATCTAATTAATGCTCTGTAATGTATGGTGTGGAACCTTTGTAAAGGCATCCCAGCTCAAAGGTGTATCTCTGAATCACTAATAAATAAATAAAAAGACCTGGGAACAGAAGTAGGAGGTTGTTCAGGAAAGATGTTTGGTTTTATCTTCTGTTTTAACTGAAATATTTGAATAGTTTTGTACTTGTAATTAGTTCTGTGTGTTAAAAATTACTGCTTTGAGTTAGAACTGTTACTTGAGCTGTGATATTGTAACTATTGGGGCTTGTGTGCTGGGTGTGGGAACACTTGTTTGGCAGTGATAATTAGAGTGAAATTTAAATGTAATGTTTGTCTGGTGGTGGTAGAGCCCTCCCACCCACACTGTTTTGTAGGCTTTCTTAAATACTGAAAAGCCACTGGGGGTTGGGATTGAAGGGCTGTGCATTTCTGTTTGCGACTGAAATTTGAAGCAACAGGAACTGGTGGGCCTGTGACATCATACGGTACCTGATGTCTGCATACACACACTGTTAGTGGGACTGGACTCACACTGGACTGTATGTGTTTGTGAGACTTGGGAACTTTATTGGTAGGGTTGAAATTGGGTTCGTAAATAACTGCAGTCAGTATAGAGAGAGAGACTGTATTCCAGAGGGAAGGGACTGAGAAAAGGGGTGTGTGCCATTATGAACAGAGAGGGACAAACAGGGTGGCCACATTCCACCATGACAGGCATCTTCGGAAGGGCTGTAGGCTGCACAGGCTGTGGGATGTCAATAATTCTCAATTGGGCCTGGAGAGAGGGAGGCTGCCCACTCTGTAGACAGCTGTCTTGTATCAGGAGTGAAGTATATTGGTTAAGGAGTAAGCTGGGGGAGTTGGGGGGTGTCCAAAGATAAGGAGTGTGGATATGGGTGGCAGAAGGGTGGGGCTGAGGGGAGGCTGGGACAACGCTCAGAAATTACAGGACGTTATGTTACAGCAAGCAGGAGGAGGATATTAGGACAGAGGACCCTTAGATAGGGATGTTGACACTAAGGGAAAGCGTCGAAATTAAGCATTCCGAATATAAAGAGGTGGAGGGAAGAGTCAGGAGGGGCTGTTGTGGGGAAGCCTAGAAGAGCAGACAGTGAGAAGGGAGGGGCTGTTGTGGGGAAGCCTAAAAGAGCAGACTGTGGGAAGGGAGCTCCTAAGGAGAACAGGGCAAGAGGGGAGGAAGGGGGCAGTTTAGAGGGGCAGTCGGGGGAAACTCAGCTTACTTGATGGAGGCTGGCATAGAGTGTTACAATAAATTTGAGCTACTAAGCAACCTAGAGGGGGAGGAAGGGGTTGGTGGAAATGAGGAAACTGATACAGAGGCCGGGGGGAGGGAGTTGGATACCCATAGGGCATCACAGACCGGCAATGGAAAGGATAGAAATAGTCCCAGAGGGAGAAGGGGAAACATAAATGTTAAGCAGATGGGGGAGATGCAACATATTGCAGACATGAGGGAGGACAGCACGACTGGAGAGACACTGGGAGACAAGGAGGTGGGGGAGGGGCCTCCCTTCAGCAGGGGGGTCTGTACCAAGTATGGGGCCCTAGGTAAAGGGCACCCACAGAGGGCCTCTGGAGGTAGGGATACTATTACAAGGGGGAAGGATGGCGGTGTGGGGGAAGGGGAACCCATTACAGCCAGGATAAATGGTTCAGATAAGAGAGGGTTAATGGGGACATCTATTTGGGGGGGTCTGAGTTAAGTGGGCAAAATAACAAGGGAGGCAGAAAGGGAGGGTGACAAGGGAGTCTCTAATAAGGCAGGAAGACTCCCATGGAATTGAGATCATGAATAAAGGGGGATGGGGGGTTGAGGCGCATAGTGGGTAACCATAAGGATGATGGCGGTGTTAAGGTTCTGTTGGGGAGACTCGATGATTAGAGGTATCCAGTGGGAGGGCAGGGGTGGATGCCATAGCCAGGTGAAGGTAGTGAGTATCTCTGGGCTGACAGCGCACAGAGCAAAGTTCATGGTGTACGAACTGGTTAGGGATTGTGGAGGGAAACCGGATTTCCTGGTGCATTTGGGAACTAACGATCTAGAGGGAAATAGCCTTTTGGAAATCCAAGCATGGTTCCAAGAACTTGCCAGAGTCTGTCGGGATAATGGATGCAACATTTCCCTTTCGGAGATATTGCCAGTACCAAAGGCCTCAGTGGCGAAAAAAATGAAGATCACAGAAGTTAATGACTGGCTCAGGAAGTGGGGTGAAGAGAGTGGGTTGGGGGTGTTAGGGAACTGAAAAGGAGTTTGGGAGGATAAGGAACTGTATGCCAAGGACAGGCTTCATCTTGCCCTGTTAAGGAAGGAAGTCCTTAAACAGGGGGTGGCTGACTACATTCAGGAAAGGTGGGGTTTAAACTTGTGAGAGGGAGGATAAGGAGGGGCTGACTGAAGCCCTCTCTCCAGATGAGGGAGTAGCCTTCAAACCCGGGGAGGGAAACAGACTGGGGTGAAGGTTTCAGGAATAGCAGAGGAGGATGGAAGAATAAGGAACCTGGGTGGGGTTCGACAAAGGGGATCAGGAATAAGGGGTTGGGGGGGTGGTGTTAGTAAATGCCAGGAGCTTGGGAAACAAGTTGCCAGAGTTCCAGGCCATGCTGTTCAGGGGAGGAGGGGGTGGATGTGGCGGCGGTCACGAAAACGTGGGCCAACAAACACCGTGACTGGGACCTAAACATGCAGGGGTATACTATGCTTAGGAAGGATAGAAAGGAGGGCAGAGGGGGTGGAGTGACTATGTTCATTAGAGATGACATAGAAATTGCTAGGGTAGAAGAGGCAGAGGGAAACGTGGAGGCCTTATGGATCACCTTACGAACCCCAGCAGGAGGTAAGGTCAAGCTAGGTGTAGTATAAGGCCCCGGGATGGGTGATGTTCTGGAGGATGGTTTGCTGGACAACATCATTGCCCAGTGTGGACCAAAAGTGGAAGGAGTGGTGTTGATGGGGGACTTTATTATGCCAGGTACAAACTGGGGAACCATGTCCTCTAAGGTGGCCAAGGAGCAGAGGCTGCTGGATGGCTTCCAGGATGTGTTCTTAACACAGCATGTGATGGAGCCCACAAGGGAGGGGCATGTCCTGGACGTGGTTCTGGCAGATGGGGATCTGGTAAGGGACCTGGCTGTAGAGGATTCCCTGACTGGGAGGCGACCACAACACTGTCTGGTTTCAAATAAGCATGGGGGAGATCTAGGACACTGGCAGTGGACTTGGGAGGTGAACTTGTGGGCATGGGAAATATTCTCATGGATCACTTGAAGGGATTACATCAATGACAAATGTGGAAAAGAGATGGGAGGTCATAAACGGGGACTTCATGAGGCAGTCAGGACCTGCGCTTAAGCATGAAACGTAAGGGAGCAAGGTCACATAAACCATGCTGGTGATCCAGTGAGGTACAGGTAGCAGTCAGAGAAAAGAAGGCGCCTACAAAAATATGAAACAACAAGAGGGATAGGGAAAAAATGTACCATCTTGCATCTAGAAAAGTCACCCAGATGGTGAAGGGGCAAAGTCCAGTAAGAGCAGCGCTGGCACACAGGGATATGGAGAGAAAAGGGTTCTTCCGGTACATTGGGGAGTGGAGAAAAACTAAGGGCCATCTCGGCAGATTGAGATCAGAAGGAGGGTGGGTGGAAGAGACGAGGGACCAGGCAGAGGTATTAAACGAGTGCTTCACCTCTGTGTTCACTAGGGAGGGGGATGGGATATCTACAAAGCAAGGCACGATGGGGATAGAAGCGGTAGTGAGTGGGACCAGGGGAGCAACAGAAATGGAGCAAGAGGGAGGGAGAGGTACCCCAGGGGTGTCATATCAGGATAAGGATAAAAAGGCCAGTAAGGTGGAGGGGAAGGATGATGCTATCTCCACCAAAAGGGTGTGGTTAGCCCTCAAGGCCCTAAAGAAAGATAAATCTCCTGGGCCGGATGGCATTCATCCGAGAGTACTGTGGGAATTGGCGGACATACTGGCTGCACCCCTGGTGGAGCTCTTCAACAGGTCGCTTGAGGCAGGGAGGGTACCTAGGGATTGGCGAGAGGCACATGTGGTGCCAATCCATAAAGAGGGGTTGAGGGAAGTACCAGGTAACTATAGACCCATCAGTTTGACCTCAGTGGTGGGAAAATTAATGGAGAGTATACTAAAGAAACAATTGGGGGTGTACTTGGAGGAGGTGGGAGGTCTGGATTGTCGGCAACATGGGTTTGTGCCAGATAGATCATGTCAAACCAATCTTGTGGAGTTCTACGAATGGGTAACATCAGAACTGGACAGGGGAAAGCCTGTGGATGTATTATTCTTGGACTTCAGCAAGGCGTTTGACTCTGTCCCCCACAATGGTCTGGTGGAGAAACTGACAGGGTTGGGAGTAGGCCCTTTGATGGTCAGATGAATTGAAAACTGGCTAGCTGGACGCACCCAGAGAATAGTGGTCGGTAAGGAGCTCTTGAACCCTAGAGAGGTCAGTAGTGGGGTACCGCAGAGCTCGGTCCTGGGTCCAGTCCTGTTTAATGCATACATATCGGACATCAGGGAGGGTATAGGGTGTGAAATGAGTCTCTTCACTGATGACTCCAAGATGGGAGCAGTAGGAAGAGGGGAGGTTGGCCCTGCAAGGGGACCTGGATACCCTGGAAAGCTGGGCTCACACATGGAAATTAAATTTCAATATCACCAAATGCAAGGTGTTACATCTTAGGCGGGGAAACCCTAAACACAGGTACACCCTGGGAGGGGAAGCGCTGGAGGCCTCAGCAGGGGAAAAAGACCTAGGGATCATGGTGGATGCATGTATGAATAACTCTGAGCAGTGCAGGAGAGCGGCTAGCAAAGCAAACAGGATGTTGGGATGCATCGTAAGGGGGATCACCTCTAGGAGCAGGGAAGTGATTCTGCCACTGTACAATGGACTGGTTAGACCACACCTTTAGTACTGTGTACAGTACTGGAGACCACACGTGAAGAGGGACATACAGCTCCTGGAGAGGGTACAGAGAAGGGCAACTAAGATATGATACGAGGACTAGGGGATTTGACATATGAGGACAGACTTGAGGAGCTCTGCCTGTTTTCATTGGAGGAGAGGAGAGATGTGGGGAAATGATTGAGGTCTTCAAGTACCTCAAGGGAATAAATAGGGTAAACAGGGAGGGGATCTTTAGACTAAAGCAGGGAGGTATCACCAGAGGGCATGGTTTGAAGTTGGAAGGTGGAAGGGTGAGGGGGAAAAGAGGACGAGGTTTTTCACTGAGAGGGTGGTGGACCCTTGGAATGTGCTGCCTGGCGAGCTGGTTCAGAGATCTACAGTGGAGGGCTTCAAGAGAGGGTGGGACAGACACAGAAAGTGGATGTATCAGATGATGGCCTGGCCCAGGGGGTGGGGATGGATGATAGGGGTTTCTGGAACACAAGGGGGGGCAGGGCCTTGGCACCCAACTAGGGATCTGAGGTTTGAGCAGTCTGCAGACTCGATAGACCGTAAAGCCTAATCTGCTGCCAATTAGTATGTTAGTACTTGTGATGCAGAGACAGAAGGGCTGTTTTGCCTGGATTCTGGAAGAAAACAACACCACAAAAAGAAATGTTTAAAAGGATATGGGTAATGATAGTATAAGCATTAAATGGGAAAAGGCTGTACCTTCCAACTCATGTTATAAAGCCACAAGAAACAAAACTATACAATATAAACTAGTTAATAGAGCATACTTTACACCTACAAAGTTATAAAAAATGAAACTAAGTCAAGATTCATTTTGTTGGCATTGTAAAGCACCTAATACTTATTGAACATATGTTCTGGTCTTGCAAATTCATCTGAGAATGGTGGATGATAACTACAAAAATAAATACCAGTATAATACCAGACTATAGCAACTGTAATACAGGCATGACCCTTCTGTTTTTGCAACATAATCGTGAAGGTTTAAGCAAGAAGGACCAGGCTGTCTATCATATTGCTTCTGTTACTACTAACAGCTGATATTGAGCCATTGGAAATTCCATGCTCTTTCGAAACCATTTTCTTACAGTATATGGAAATACAGCTTTTTAAATACTTCACTTGATGAAAACTTCTTAGAAGATAGGACATTTTACTGTCAGCTATCAGAACAGGACATTACTTGGTGTGACAGGTCATTATATTTTCCAGATTCAACATGAACCGAATTCTAAATGTTCTTTATTTGTTCCTACAACTCCTTGTATTATATGAACTGTAATAGTAAAAGTAGGTATAGTCAGTACTGTTTTTCACATTGTTATAAAACATCAATAAAATATTGATTAAAAGAAGGTATGATAGTTGCCTATCAGCCACTGTTTTGACGCATTCTGTCATTCATTTGCTCCCAGCAGCTCTCCCTCAAGACACGGTATTAGACACTCTCTAGCCTTGTTTCATGTTATAAAAGGCTTTTATGGACAGCCTATCTGTACTTCTCAGGCAACCTGGTACATGGGCATTTCCTATCCCTAGCTGGCACTACATTCTAGCTTCTCTCTGCCCTGTTGTCTAGTACCTCTACCTGTGCACCTGGACCATTACTGGTCATAGAATATGGTACACCATAAAAGCACCCAGTATTGTCATGATGAATTCTTGGCCCAAAGAATCTGCCAGGCTTGCACTCCCTTTGGTAGCCCTCCAGTATTTGTTACTTTTATGGTTACGATGGCTTGCTAGGCATCGCCAGCTCCACTCTCTTGGTGCGCAGTCCCCAGTGACCTGACATTTTGGTATGGCACTCTGGTGGCTCAGGCTGTGGGCATCCCTAACTTTGTTTAGGGCATCCAGGGTCCTATTTCTTGTTGCACCAATACCCTCACCTCAGTGAGTTGTCTAGGACCTCATGACACACTCAAGGGCTCTGAGCATGACTGGCACCCTCGCTTCCAGGTGGGATCATATCTCAGCGGTCTTCTGTGCCTGTGGCCCAAGTCCTGCAGTCAGCCACTTGAGGAGCATAGCATGTGCCATCCCCTGTTGAGCAGGCAGGAGTATCCCTGACACTGCAATGCCCTGATGGTGATGCCTGGTCACCTTTCTGCCAGCACCCAAACCTTGAATGTCCCATCCGATCCTTTGCCTGCTCCTTGGTGTGCTTACCCAACAAAGGCACCTTGAGCTTCTGCACTTCCTGTCAGCTTCCTAGCTCTTAGCTGCCTCTAACTTTCAGAACTTGTGCCTGGCAAATAAAACTCTTGCACCTCAAGGGCACCCTACCTATATACTTTCTGAAGCCCCTTCCCCACCAGCATTGGCTACATATGATATCAACCCTTTCCTCCTACTGTAAAGAGGGGATTGTTACATGTTGCCTCCAGAAAATACATTTCTGTCCCTGGAAATGCCAGCAGTGGGCAGATTATTGCGCCCAGCATGCCACACAAGAGGGTTAGCGACTGCATACAATGAACAGACTCCGCATAAGGTCCACCAGCCAAATCAGGAACAAAAGGCTCACAAGCACAAAACTGAATTCCAAACTTTGCTAAATTACATACTAATTAAGAAAAAAAATATTGAGAGGTAAGGTATCAACACTAGTAGTGCACCCCAATGGCTGCTCTAATGTTTCAGGCAAGTGTGCAGTTTATCAAAGCATGATTGCAGCCTGTTACGATCTCCCTTATATGCACAAAAGTAAAGCGTGAGTCCCCAGTCAATAGCATACAATTTATCACATGAGGACAAAAATCAAAGACTTCTGCTGTGAATCATACAAAATATCCTATTAAAAGCATTTGTCAATGCCAAATGTTGGCTTGCTGGCATTGGCATTGGTAGTGCTGGAGTTAGAAATGCAAAGAGAAATGGCAGTGAAGTATTGAAGATGCCAACCCCCTCCCCCACGAGGAGTGAAAGGCATTGGGAGTGTGGCTTGGTCGGGCCATAATGCTGACGCTATTCCAGCTCACCACACTCTGCAGAGGACAGGTTCGGGGTGTGCATTGAGGTCTTCAGCCTTTATGCTCATCCCATTATACTGTAGGCTGCATGGTGTCAAGTGGTAGGGGGATTGCTCTGGCATATTGGTGACCAGGGTTCAAGGCCTGAGCTCAGGGCATCAGGATCAGAAAAGAGGATGGAGTTTTTATTTATTTTTATTATTTAATCTCAGATTACAAGTACCTTTGAGCTAAACATAGCTCATTTACAAAGGTTCCATGTCAATGGGAAGGGGAAACAAACAGACAAAGGGGGCTAACTAAGTAATAAACAGGCAATTGATTGACAAAAACATAAATCATTATAAAAAGTAGTAGGTGGAGATTAGCAACTAAATGGTATCCAAATCAACATATAAAAACAGCATACATCATGGAAAAGCAGTTTGGTAGGAGGGGGCTACCAGCTGATAGGCAAAAAGAGAGAGAGAGAGAGAGGAGGGAGAGAGAGGAGAGATAGAGAGGGAGGGAGGAGAGAGAGAGGGTTAGAGAGAGAGAGAGAGAGAGAGGAGAGAGAGGGAGGAGAAAGAGAGAGAGATAGGAGGGAGGAGAGAAGAGAGAGAGAGAGAGGGAGAGTGGAGAGAGAGAGGGAGGGATGGAGAGGGGAGAGAGAGGAGGAGAGAGAGAGAGAGAGATCGCGATAGGGAGGGAGGGAGAGAGAGAGGAGAGGGGAGGAGAGAGAGAGAGGAGAGAGAGAGAGGAGGGAGAAACAGAGATAGAGGAGGACATAGAAAGAGTTATGTTAATGTCCTAGGGGAATAGAGTGGAAGTGCAGTATGAAGCTCCAGGGCAGGAAGGTAGCAGCCAGGCTTTGTCAGTGCAGGGTGTGGGCCTGGTTGTTTAGGTAGGGATTGGGGGAGATGGAGAGGAAAGGTCGGGTAGGGAGGAGTGCAGGCAGGTACCCTCAAAATCAGGGTGTACAGTTACAGTGGCGTTCAGTTGTGAGCTGCTGTCGAAGCATCTGCTAGTAGGGCCCCAGTTTCAGAAGGTTAGTGAATTCATGGTGTAGTCCATTGTACCAGAGCAGAGCCCAGTACAAAAAGGTCCGTTGACACTGGGTAGTCCAACACTTGGGAACTAGGAGGTATTCAGCTGTGGATGAGCAGGTGTGTTGTGTCTTTGGAGATTTATTCAGAAGGCTAAGGACCCCCTTAGGAAGGAGTCCAAGGAGTGCTTTTTTTGTAAGCAAGCATGTGTCCTTTGGATGCTCCCCACCCAAAGGGAGAGTTGAGTTTCATGCTCCTCTGGAGCAGCTCCTGGTGGAGGCTTGGTGGTAGTAGAATTGGTGGCATGGGCAACCATGCTCTGTCACCCCCCTCCTACACCCAGGATGCATCCAAAGAAAGAGTAAGATAAAAGTGAGGCAATCAGATGCACAGGATAAAGGGAAGAAAAAAATAATTGCACTGTGACTTATGATGCTGGCACAGAACCCATGTCATTGTGCCCTATGTCCATCTGTACTCAGGTGAGTGATCATCCGTGTGCTCCAAACCCTTACTCACCAGAGGCTCTGCAACAAAAGGGGTTGCCTGTGTATCTGGCTCCAGGTGGAAGCAACAACAAATAAAAAATAATAATAATAAACCACACTGCACCATTCAAGGGACATCACTAACACACTGTCTCAATCTAACAGGGTTCCACCATGAGTTGGAACTGGCAGTAAAGATCAGGCTTGAATCGGAAATCCTACTGCGATAGTCTGGCTAAAGAAGTATTTTCTGCTGAGTCCTATGACCCAGGTTCCCCAGTCCCTACCCCTACCCCCAGCCAAAGTAATACATTTCTCACATGGAGTATTTCTGTTTTTTTTAATGTATGAATTGTAGGTGGAAGTCTCACTTTCTATGCAAATTGGTTTCACATTAATAGTAATGAGGTAAAAAGTGTGGCCCTGAGTCACATTATGATAGTACCTTGTAACTAGGTCATTCTGCTGCCAGAGTTGATGTTGTAGGATTTAATGTGGTTCAGGTTTGCTCTGCATGTAGATGCTCTCTAGTGGGAAAATGGTATAAGTGTATAGATTACATACAAAGGGATTATACTGTTTTCAATCAGCAGAGCTCTATAACAAATCAACCACATGAAATTGTGGCCAGCACGAAATGACAATAAGGTAGTATTACTCGATCTGACTCAGAACTGCACTCACCTGGGTCAAACTAGAGTGAGTGTGACTTAAAAGGGGTATGGTCGAAAACCAGATGGACGAAACATGACTGGACCAGACTGATAAAAGCTGGACTGGCTGGTCCAGCTGGACCATGTACAAGTTGTGCACAGTTTTTCCTTCTGGCTAAGTTGCCCAGACAGGCTGGTCTAGCTTTTACTGATCTGGACCATTTCAGTTTCAACAATCTGAGTTTCATCCATGCTTGGGACTACCAGAACCGGATTGGACTAGAACTTGAAAAGCCAGATCGGCCTGTCTAGCCAGACTGGGCAGACAGGCAAAATTCCTTACAACCTGTGCTCAGTCTGATTTTGTCCAGCCAAGCGGCCAGTCCAGCTTTTCACAATCTGATCCTGTCTGGTTCTGGTGGTCTTGTTTTCACCAAGTCCTCTTCAAAATGTTAATACCGTGTTTTAAAATACAGCATTGCTACAGTGTAAAACAGTATACTGTAAGTTGCACTGGGCCAACAGCAAAGCTATACCTTCGAGTTATTTTCTGAATCTATCTTCACTGTTTGCTCTTTACTGCTCCAAGGCATCTTGCGAGTTCTGTAGCCTTCAATTTGTACTGAGTGAGGGAAAAAAGGAAGCAAATTTCAGTTACTGCAGGTTCTTGTTTACACAAGAGTTATTTAAATAGCCTCTGTAGATCCAGGTTTGACTCTAATTTGAAGATACAAGAGAAATGAAATGGGGGACTCCAGTTTAATATCCCCCCCCCAAATACATGTAGCACTGTGGTCTGTCATTGCAAAAATCTCACCATGTAGTAGTTTGACTTTTTCTTTATATTACACATAGCAGAATGATAAAGATGAGTGCATGTTTGTTACCTGTATTTATACCTAGTAACAAAAGGGAGGAAAGGAAAAGAGTTTCATTTTTTATAGTGCCTTTCATATATATACTGTATCCCAAAGAGCTTTACAAGCCATGATTGACTGGCAGCAGCCTTTAGGCGCACTGAAAGGTCAAATAAAGATAAAGGTTAAAGAAAGCTACAGGAATTGAAGTGAACCGCATCACTATTCCTCTTGCCTCAGTCCTGTCTGTAGACAATATAGTCTGCAGGGAAATAATTTTGGCTGAACTATTTTGCCTATGGTGTGGACTACTGGGATTGATGAGGATGGAGAGGAAGGGGCGGGAGTAGCCTACAAAGGTCTTTATGTTGAAGCCTCACATTTCAGTAGCCTCCAGGACCTGTCAGCCCACCCAGACCTGTGGCATGGCAGTTTCCTTTCCAGGCTGTACTGTATATTATAAATCACTTACATGGTTTCAGCCAATCAGTGCACAGAGCCAGTGTACCTCTTATGTACAGGGCTCTCTCGTGCAGAAACATTGGGAATGGTGCTTACACTCACACTAGAGAGAGGGCAGCTTCATTTAACTTTTGATATATAAAAAAATACTTAAAACTTATTAAAAATAATTCTGGCTAGCTCAAGTGTTTTATAATTAGTTACTATGACCTCCATGGGATGTCTCTTATGGTATAAAAGACTCTTCTCATAAGATTTTGGCAACCAGAACCACGCAGCTTCAGGGTTTGTAGCCCTCTCTTCCAAAGCTCATGCTCAGAGTCTCTTGTACCATAAGAGACACCCCTGAAGACCCTATTAAGTTATACAGACAGGGCTCAGGAAAGAGGAGTTCTATTGTGGCTGTGTATGTTACCCTCAGTCATCAGTGTTAGTTTATACATTGCTCCTCCATCCCCTCATAGCATGAGTTCCTGGTAAACAATTTCCCCTTACTCTGTCCCTTCCTGCATTTATTGCTGGCATTGATTTATGCCTTGAATCCAAATCTTTCTAGACCTTCTCTCCTTAATCTCCACTCTTACAGCCTCAGGTGAAGTCCTTGCATTGGTTGACTTCAACACCAACTGGCCTGTCCTGATACCAAAAAAAATTAGCTCAGAACATCCAGTCCCTTCTCCTCATACTCTACATCTTAGAGCCAAGCCACTTGAGCCCCTTTACTTCCAAACACTTCCTAATTGACTGGGTTCTCATCTCCACCACATTGTAGAAGCTGGCATCCTGCCTGACACACTCAGTGACTATCATATGGTCTATTTTGAGGGTGCAGTTCACTCCCTCAGAGTCTCCCCAAGGTCACCCAGCTCCAGTTCTTCAGCTCACTAGATGTATATGCCCTGCTGGTTGACTTCAATGCCACCGATTGGTCCTTCACCTCTATATCCGCGTGTATAAACAATGTCCTTAATAAATTTCAAGTTAAATTCCTTGCCACCAAGGACAAACATGCCCCTCTTTGGAGGGCCTGTGTTAAAGGCTCTTCTCAGCTGAGCTTATAATGTGTCTCAAGGCTCACGACTCTGCTTGACACCTTCAGAAGAGCTTGGATCACCAGAGGACTTAACAAGGTAGAAATAGCTTTACAATGCCTGCATGAAAGCTACCAAGCTGTGCAAGTCAAAATATTTTGCTTCCAACCAACAGAATAACCTAACCCCTCATAATTCTGGAATGCTTCCCATTTCTTTTTCAATCACCCCACACAGTTTCTATCCCAGTCCTCAGACTTTGCAGTTCCCCTATTCCTGACCCACAGAAGGTGCTTCCTACTTCACTAGTTTTCTCCATCTCCACCCCTTATACAGCTCCCTTTCCCAACTGCAGCATAATACCCTTATGGCACTCAAAGTGCCACCATTACGGCGCCGGGCAATCAGGGAGCCAAATGTGGAATGTGCCCCCCCTCCCCAAGGTCTACCCACCCCCGGAGTAGGACTCTATTAGTAGTGAGGTGAGGGGGGCACAGCCCACCACAGGGGGTACAGGGTGCAGCCCTCCACAAGAAACGTGATCATCAGCATTGCCTATTGGCGCCCTAATTGCCCAGCGCTGGATTATGGGTGCATTCTG
Organism: Neoceratodus forsteri; assembly: GCA_016271365.2. NCBI lineage: Eukaryota > Metazoa > Chordata > Ceratodontiformes > Ceratodontidae > Neoceratodus > Neoceratodus forsteri. The sequence goes on from CM057456.1 coordinate 610,299,412, forward strand.
ATGGTGGAACCTGCATAATAGCACCCCCTGTGGCAAACGTTTGCTGCACTGCAATGCGTTACAGAGACATATGCATGTCTGTTAGCAGGGAAGTCAAGAGGTCATGGTATGGCATGGCTGCTCACAGCAACACGGAAAGGGAAATGTACAAAACCAGCGCTCATCAAGGAGGTGTGTGGGGAACCTGACACCCCAGTAAAGGTCTCCTATACTAGAAAGATCTTCCCCTGTGTATCTCTCAGCTAAAGTGGAAAGCTGTAGAAGAAGAAGGTGCCCTGGAAGAAACAGTAAAAGAAAAAAAAATTGAAATAGTAAAAATCTACTAGTAAACTTATGTCACTTCTAAGTCAGGTCCAGAATTTAAAGCTTATATGGAAAGGCAAGAGAACAGTATTATATATCACACTGTAACTTTCATACATACTGAGTTGCAAAATACTTTACAAACCATGGGCAGTTGTTTCAGCCAATTAGCACACACAGAGCAGGAATGAGAGACAGTGGGAGGGCAAAGAAAGCTAAGGAAGGTCAAGCAGCCAGAGAGAGAGAGAGAGAAAGTTAAGCATAAGAAGGTTAAACAATTTGCGTAGGGTCACAAACTGAGGACGTGAATGTTGTGGGATTCAGTTCTAGGTTCCCAGATCCACAGCTCTATGTTCTAACTAGGCCAAACTTGCCTGTGCCTTTCATATCTTAAGTGCTGTGCTGTCTAAATTTTCTGACAGTAACTGTTATCTGTAGGAGCAACACAGGAAACCTCAACGGAGTCCCTGAAACAGGGAAACGGCACAGTTTGGGCCAGGGGTACACACATTTTGTTATCTATCACTCAGCAGACTCAGACTATAAATGGTACTGCTGTCCTGGCTGAATAAATTCCTAGATACAGAAGTGACTTAAAATAATACATAGCAGGAAGGAACTGACGCAGGAAAGCAAATAAACATGTTTTAATATATGGATTTATGATTTAATATATTTACAAAGCATACAAAAAACCCCCAGTAATACCCTTGCACCTCCAGTGTTAATAGTATTGTCAATCAATGTTAATACTATCGTTCCACTTTTGAACAATAGTATTACCACTGGTACCAAACAGCAAAGCACCCCAAAAATGTGTTCTGCTCCCCACAGCGTCCTAAGCATGCCTTCTGATTGGCCGCTTTTCATGTGTGGGCGGGCAGAACATTGTAAGAAACATGGGGGCTCGCTTTCTTGCTTAGCAAGACCATACTTCTTCTCAGCATTTCTTTATTTTTTTCCCCCCCTCCTCTCACAAAACAAGAAATGGGAGAGCAGCCCAAAGAAGAAAAAAGGTAGGACTACCTTCCAGTTGTTCTTATACAGTGAGACGAGGAGTGGAGGCGGGCGGGGTGGAGTGCAGCGAGCTGGGGCGAGAGCAGCAGCAACACAACATGACAGTCAGCCAGGACAGAGCGTCCTTCACTGAAACTGCTGAATGCCACTTCCAAAATAAGAAAAAACTAAATCGCATCCATATATTAAAAAAATAGCGAATAGGTGCGGTGCATTGCAGTGGTGATACTCATCTAGGTTCTGGTTACGAGAACTTCTCGAGCTTCACTCTCGAGGTTTCTATGTGTCCAGAACCTCTTGATGGTGTTACTAGGCAGTAATACACTTGCACGTATTCATTATTTTATTTTTAGCTACATAAAGTTAATTACGACAGGAAAGCGACAAAAGGAAGACAGTGCGAGGGGCAATCAAATGAATCAAACCTGAGTATCTGATCGTAATGACACTGCTGACAAAAAGCTGGGCTGCATATGCACCATGGTCTCCTTGTTAGGGACTCTAATGACAGCCATATTATTGCAGGGAAACACATGGCAGACAGCAATGCAAAAGTTACAAGGAAGGGGGAAAAAAGTTTTAAATCACACTGTCAGCTCGCCAATTCAGCACCATGGTCCCGAATCGGCAACAGGCATGTGGTTTAAACAGACATGGAAAAATCAGTATGGCTGAGGGAATGAAAATAAAAAAAATCTCTGAATCCCCTGCAGTTTTACCCACATTCTCAAACGTGCAGTCATCGCATGTTTTTCTTTCATAAAGAATTTAGAAATACAGCCGTCAATAAGCATGATTCATCACGAAGCACGGCATAATCAAACACAACCCATTGGACTATAATACACATTTTACTTCAGAAGTTTGAAATTAATTTCTTAAATAAACTAGCGGTTGTCTTTACCTCGTAAGCCACTACACATTTCCACATAAAAATCTACCAAACAAAAATACAGTCATTTTTCATTTACTTGAAATGTGCAGGCACCACTCAAGTTAGGAAATTATCTGTAACTTGCCTATTTCTGTTTGCCCAGTGTTTCTCAAAGTGGGGAACTGCCGGCTCAAGCCCATAAATGTTTTGTCAGGAAAGGCACATCGGGAAGTATGTCATCTGTGCTGCTGTATGACAAGCTTGACTTTGACTGCAGCATCACTTTCCTTACAAGTTTTGTCCACTTTGCATAATGCTGTTGTCAGCGCTGGCATGCTGGCTTATTGGGGAACGAGGGACGCACCTATTAAAGCGTGCTCTGCATTCGCCAACACTGACACACCTCTGAAATGTGCTACTAGCATAAGATATTGCTTGTGCTAGTGCAAGCCAACATAAAAAGAAGATTCCAAAAGACTAAAAATTAAAACCCAAAATGAATATTTACACATGCTGCAAATCTACACTTTTTTGCAATATGAACATACAAAGTTGCCAACAGAAATAGGCCACCTGGTCTATCAAGTCTGCTTGAGTGTGCAGCTAGCACCCTCACCTTGCAGCTGCCCCACCCCTCCCCTTCCCAATCCCCTCCCACCCTGTCCCATCCACTTTTGAAACTACCCACTGTCTTACAGAATACCACCTCCTGGTGAGAGCATTCCATTCTGCCACAACCCTCTCCATGAAAAAGTGTCTCCTCATTTCTGTCCTAAATCTTCCCCTCCAATCTAAGGCCATGCCCTCTCATGCCCCCCCAGCCTGAATTTCCCTTCAGTGCCTGCCTTGTTTATCCCTTTTAAATACTTACTTACTTTTACGTACTTAAAGGTCTCAGTCATATCTCCCCAATACCTTCTCACGTACATGTTCAACTGTCTCAGCTTCACCTCATATGGCCTGTCCTCCAATCCCTGGATCATCTCTGTTGCCCTGCATTGTACTCCTTCCAGTAATCTCACATCTTTCTTCAGATATGGCTGCCAGAATTGCACACATTACTCCAGGTGCAGCCAGACCAGTGCCCTGTAGAGAAGCAGGATCACCTTCCTGCTCCTGGAGGAGATCCCTCTCGCGTTACAACCCAGCATCCTGTTGGTCTTTGCTACAGCCCTCCTGCACTGTTCTGTATTGTTCATCTTCACCATTACAACTACCTCTAGATCCTTTTCCTCCTTGGTGGTACCTAGCTGCACCCCTCCCAGCTGGTAACTCCTCCCTGGGTTCTTTGCTCCAAAGTGCAGGACTTTGCACTTTTTTGCATTGAACCCCAACTGCCATGGCTCTGACCACTCCACCAGCTTAATCAGGTCATTCTGCAGCCCCTGCCAGCCTGCTATGTCATCCACCACTGCCCCCAACTTAGTATCTTCAACGAATAAACTGATCCTACTCCTGCCGCCATGTGAGATGCCCGCTATGAATATCTCAAACAGCACTGGCCCCAGTACCGATCCCTGCCGCACCCCACTCATCATAGCCATTGGAGATGAGAGTTCCCCACCACCACCGCCCCCACTACCCTCTACTGTCTTCCCTGTAGCCAATTCTCAATCCATGTAACCATCTTAGTCTCCACCCCCACATATCTCAACTTTCCTCCCAACCTCCCATGTGGCACTGAATCGAAGGCCTTACTGAAATCCAATTACATGACATCCACAGCATGGCCCTTGTCCAATTCCCTCGTAACTCAGTCACAATATTCAACTAGGTAAGTCTGACAGAATTTTCTGGAGACAAACCCATGCTGATGAGTGTCCTGGAGCCCATTGTCTTCCAGAAAGGAAACCAGCCTTTGCTTGAGTATTGTCTCCATCAGTTTCCCCACAATGGAAGTTAGGCTTACCAGTCTGTAATTGCCCAGTTCATCCTTTGGCCCACTTTTATGGATGGGTACCATGTGGGCCATCCTCCAGTCATGTGGCACACACCCTGTGTCCAGGGAGGTATTGAATAGGACCCCTAGTGGTCAAGCCAGGATCTCCACCATTTCTCACAACAACCTGGGATGTATGCCGTCCATCCTGATGCCTTATCCACCCTCAGAACCCTTAGTCCATCCAATACCCTACCCTCAGTGATCACCCCATGCATTATTTCCCTCCTCACCCCCTGTGGTAGTTGCCCTCCCTTCTCACTAGTGAATACAGAACAGAAGTACTCATTCAGTGCTTCTGCCTGTTCCACCCCATTCTCTGTCCACCCTTGTCCTTCCTGATCCTCACTATCTGGTCCTTACAGCTCCTTCTTTCCTGTATGTATCTGAAGAAGTCCTTTTTCCCCATCCTTGATGCCCTGTGCCAGCCTCAGTTCCCTGGAGGTCTTAGCTGCCCTGACTCCGCTGGTAACTTTTTTGGACCTCTTCACATACTCCTCCCTTTCCTCACCATTCACAGATTTCTTGTATTTCTTGAATGCTGCTTTTTTAATCCTCACCATTTCCAAGACCTCTCTGCTTAACAAGCTCATTTTTTTAGCCCTTCCCTTTTTGCTCTGCGATTTGGTACATGTCTCAGTAGCCTACACTATCTCCAACTTGATTTTTTTCCCATTTCTGGTTCTCATCCCATTGTGTCTGGATTCCATCCAGGTGTTTCCTTAAGATGTCACCCATTCTACCAAAATCAGTCTCTCTGAAGTCCTGCTACCCTGGTCCCTGTACCTACCACTTCCCTGCTCATGTTTAGTGTGAACGACACCAAGTGGTGGCCACTCCCAGCCAGTGGGTCTGCCACCCCCACCTCCCTTACAGCCTCCCCATTGGTCAGTACTAGACTGAGTGTATTCCCCACTCTAGTTGGCTCAGTGACCATCTGTGCCAGGAAGCAGTCCTGGAAGGCATCCAGAAGTATTTGCTCCCTAGCACTTGCGGTGGCTGGGGCACCCCAATCCACTCCTGGTAGATAGAAGCCCCCCATGATCACTGTGTTATCTTTCCCACACACCTTCCTAAATTGCTCCACCAGCTCCCTGTCCAGGTCTTCCCCTTGAGTCGGTGGCCTATATACCACCCCCATCCTGAGAATCCTGTTCTTCATGTCCTGGAATTGCATCCACAAGTCCTCCGTCCTACCCTGCTCCCCCTCTTCCCTTGCACACTTTATCCCTTCCTTCATGTACATCGCTACCCCTCCCCCTTCCCTTTGCCCCTATCCTTCCTGTAAGTCCAAAACCCTATGATCATCAGGTCCCAGCCCTGGTTTTGGCTGGCCCATGTTTCTGTGATGGCAGTTATGTCCACAATCCCTTCTGCCAATACAGCCTGTAGTTCTGCTGTTTTATTCCCTAGGATCCTTGCGTTCAAGGATACAGCCCTCCAAGATGTGCCCTTACTCTCCTTACCCCATTTCCCACCCTTCTCAACCCCACCCTTCGATCCCCTTCCTGCTTCCAACCCTGTTTGTACGGGGGTAAGCTCATTTGACTCCCCTCTCCAGAGACCCTTCCCTCCAGCTTCCTACTCGCCACCCCGCCTAGTTTAAATTGACCTTTGTTGCTATGTATTCTTCTAACCTCTGTTTAACACCCCTGCTCAAATGTAATCTGTCCCCTGCATACAGATCCTTATTGTCCCAGACACTGTCCCAGCCTCCCACTAACCCATACCCCTTGGATCAACTCCAATCTCCCAGCCAACTGTTGAATTCATCTATCCTACTCTTCCTTACCGTACTTGCCTGGGCACTGGGAGTTCCTCAGAGAAGGCCACTGATCTTCTACCTCCACACACAACTTACCCAGTTCTTTGAACCTCTCCCTTACCACCTCTACCATTTCTCCTGCCATGTTATTCATAGCCACATGCACCACCGCATGTCATTTGTGCCTTCCCTTCTTTGCGCACTTGAGAATAGCCTGACCTGCTTTATCCACCATCAACCCAGGTACAGACACTACCCATACTGTATGTGACTATGTCTTTGCCCTTTAATCCCCTATCTGACCCCTTTTAGTATAAATCACCCAGCACTAGTACTCTCCCTCCTCATTTTTCTTCCCTCACCCAATCTATCCTTCCTTGTACCTGTTCCAAGAGTCCACCTTGCCCTGCACATTTGCATCCCTAACTATATCCTCTACTCCACCCCAGCCTCCTCCCCAGTCCTGCCCCTTCCCCTAATGCTCTCTTTGCCTGACTTGTCCCCCTCCCTACCTAGAGCTCTCTCATCACCAGTACCATCCCTCCTCTTCGCACCAGGCCTCCTCCTCTCATCCCCCTCCTGTACTGTAAACCCCATGTCCACCCTTTCAGCTGGACCCTTTGTTCTCTTAATCTTGCCCCCTTACTCTGGCTGAGAGCAGTCCCCTGGGCCTTCACTACCCCCTCTCCCTACTGCCCACTCTCGAAGATCTCCCCCCACCTCACCCACCATTGTAGTCAGCACCTCAAACCTATTTCCTGTTGACACTGTACCTCTGTGTATTGCTTCCTTCTTACTGCCCCAAGATCTCCCCTTGCTGCCGGCCTCCCTGTACTCCTTAGCCCCATATCCCCACCTCCTCCCTGCCCCTGGGTCAGCACTTATGCTACTCCATGGTCCAGAATTCTTGCTACTCTTAAGAGATAGCCATTCTGCTCTTGAATTCTTCCCCCTTCCATAGCCATTCTGCTCTTGAATTCTTCCCCCTTCCCCTGCCTTCACCACCTACCTTCAAAGCCACTGTACTGCTGCCTCCTACCTCCTCAGCCTGTGGTAAATTTGGCATCCCCCCAGCTTCCATAGTATGTTCATCCAGACAGCCACCATGCATCCATTACAACCCACTGTCCTTCCCAACTTTGTCACCCTGTCGTCCTGCTGACCCCTGTACCATCCTCTCATCCCCTGCCACCAATCCTCCCCCATGATGGCCAGTTCCCCCTCCTGTAACCTTCACCAGCATGTCCCAGTCTCATGCTTCCAACTGTCACCTGCCTGCTCCTAAACTTCCACAATATAGTGTTAGGGATCCCTCTTGAATTTCTTTAGGACTCCAATACTCTCCGTAGACGTGAGTAATGCAAGAAAGTACCCCCTTAACTGTATCGCAGTACAACATTTTGGAATAGCTTTACTATATCCAACACACTGTTTGGCACTTAGCGTATCCCCAGTCCTTCTCCATGTAGTCCTCCAATACTTACTGGTCCTGCATATGTACTCCCTGCCTATCACCTATCTCCTGCCCCCACACACCCCCTTGCACTGTTGGCTATTCCATGGAATACCCTTAGCAGAATTCACACAATAATAGAAAAACAGTTCCTCCCTCCCTAAGACACTACAAGATTCATGCCCGCTATTACCTCAGAGCTACCTGACCCTCCCCACAATTAAAAAATAACAATCTCCAACATTAGACACTGTAAGATATTAATGGAAAAACTCATATCAGTATAAAAGTCAGAGTGAAATCCCCTCCATAAGACACTATTATCCCAGAGCTACCCCACCCCCTCCAACATTAAAAATATCAATCCTCACCATTGGACACTGTAGGATACATTGCAAAAACAAGCACACAACAGTATAAAGGTGAAAAGTAAGAATAGCCTACAATACATTATAAATCTGCCATGAAATTATTAATATGCCCAAAAATTTGTTTAATTTTGTGTAAAAAGCACAAATTCTTGATACTGCTTCCAGTCTGATCTTTTAGTGGTGGATCTTTAAACAGCCCATTCATGGCACGCATCGTCAGTAGTTTTCTCATCCTGCAAGCAGCCAGTATAGCAGAACATTGCGTCACACGTCATACAGGAATTAAATAGTGATTCTTTCTAAAATAAAACAGCATAGAATGACAGATGTTTACAAAAGTGTAATGTCTTTCACATCAAATGGGTTATCATCACAATGTCTTATTTAGCCTCTTCTCCTTTTTTATGTGCTCCTAATTTAAAAATCGAGGAGGACTCTCTTTGTAGCAATCTTCCTTCCAGGTCTTCTCCCCTTGGTCCTAGACTGATTTTTTTCTGAGCCCATGAACTTGAAACTGTGGCCTTCCCCCCACTTTACCTATATGAGTTGTGTGGTTGTTCCATTCAGTCCTAGCTTGCCATACCTGGAGTGGCTGTTTGAGTTCTCTATCAGGTAGGGTCCCAGTGGCAAAGTCCAGCAGGTTGTGGCAACCATGGCCATGCACCTAACAAACAATGCAACTGCATGGTGTGCCACAAGCTGTTGGGATGCCGTGCGCCAGTCCCTGGTGATCTAGCAGACCTCCCCAAGCCCAATCCCCTGTTATGTACAGTTAACACAACCCTGGTGGTCTAGTGGACCCCCACCACAGCAGGCAGTGTATCCTGCTCCCCCATCCTGAACACAAGCCAGCAACTGGCACCGCCCACTGCTCACCACCACAGCCAGCAGCCGACTGAGCTGTCAGTGATCACATACAGTATTCAGTATGTGCTCATTAATTGACAGCTGTCAATCAATGAGCATGTACTGAATACAGTACACACTCATTGAGAGTTCAGTCAGCAGCTGGTCGCAATGGTCAGTGATGGGCTGCTCATTTTCAGGATGGAGGAGTGGAGTGGTGGGACACTGCCTGCCAGGATGGGGGGGTGTGGGGCTCCACTAGACCACCAGAGTCGTGTTAATTGTACATAACAGGGGATCAGGGCTTGGGGGGGGTCCACTAGATCATCTGGGAATGTCTAAACTGACATAATGGAAGTTTGGGACTGGAAGAGTCCACTAGATCACCAGGGAATGTCTAAATTGACATAATGGGGGATCGGAGCTGGGGGTCCACTCAACCACCAGGGTTGTGTTAATTGTACATAACTGGGGGATTGGGGCTGGGGAGGGGGGACTGCGGCACATTGCCGCAAATAGCTCAACTCTCCCAGAGGGGGGAGATCACATGATGTCAGCAGTGCCCTAGCAGCCTGGCTCAGGAGCTCCTACCACCCCACTTCACTTATCCTTTTAATTTACTAGTCAAAACTTGACTTTGCTCTCAATATTGGCTGATATCAATTGGCTATTGCTTACTGTCGCTGGTAGAATCCTTTTCACATCATCAGCAGAGGGACTGGAAGGAAAGGTATGCCTCTTTGCAGATGACACAAAGATCTGCAACAGGGTTGATACACAAGGAGGCGTGGAAAGGATGAGAAGGGACTTGGCAAGGTTGGAGGAATGGTCAGAAGTATGGCAGCTAGGATTCAATGCAAAGAAGTGCAAAATAATGCACCTGGGAAACAAGAACCCAGGGGAAGATTACACAATGTTGGGAGGTAGTAACAACAACAAAAAAGGAAAGGGACCTGGGGGTAATCATATCAGATGACCTTAAGGTTAGCAAGCAATGTGAGAAGGCAGTAGGGAGGGCTGGGGGGTGTACTGGGATGCATAGGGAGAGGCATCAGCAGCAGAAAACAGGAAGTTGTTATCCCTCTGTACAGACAGTTGGTGAGACCCCATCTGGAGTACTGCGTCCAGTTCTGGAGACCCCATCTCTGCAAGGACATAGACAGGATAGAGGCAGTCCAGAGGAGGACAACTAAAATGGTGCAGGGTCAGCAAGAGAAGCCGTACGAGAAGAGACTAAAGGAGCTTAATATGTATACCCTTGAGGAAAGAAGGGGGGGACATGATAGAAACTTTTAAGTATCTCAGTGGAATCAACAAGGTCCAAGAGGGTGGCATCTTTCAGAAAAAGAGACATGCAAGAACAAGGGGACACAGTTTAAAGATGGGGGGCGGTTCCGGGGGAATGTGAGGAAGTATTTTTTCACAGAGAGGGTAGTGGATGCATGGAACAGCCTTCCTGAGGAGGTTGTGGGGTCTAATACTGTGGGAGAATTCAAGAATGCATGGGTCAGACATAAGACAATTCTTGTGGGGGGTAGAAAGAAATAGGCTGTTGGTTAACTAGGATCTGCGGCCTATACTGTAGGTAGGGAACTGGGCAGACTAGGTGGGCCAAGCAGTCCTTATCTGCCATCAAAGTCTATGTTTCTATTGGCATCTCAGCCGCCACGATGGAGACAGACATGAAGCAGGCCCCACTCTGCCATACTTCTCCAGCCACACCGGAGAAGTCAGTGAAAAAATCAAAAGCGCAAAGGCAACAATCCTCCAAGCAAACCGGACCTCTGCCATCCGCCGTGCCCTTAACTGAGGATCGACTTCTTCAGGAACTGGTCCCCTTCAAAGAGAATTTAGCCGATATCTCTACCAAACTGAAGTCACTCAGAGAAGATATGGGGGACTTGGGATGTAGGCTCGGGGACTCCGAAGCTCCCATTGCTTCATTAGAGGGCTGGCAGGATAAAACAGACCCAGAGATCATCAAATTGCTACAACGGATCAACAAATTGCAGTTCAAGACTGAAGATTTGGAGGGCCGGAGCTGCAGGAATAACTTCCTGATTTTTTGGCTACTGGACTCTGAAGAAGGCCCTTCTCCCATCATCTTCCTGCAAAAGTTGCTAACCAAAGTGGTAGGCCCCTCACCACATAACACTACCTACATGCTTGAGAGGGGTCCACCGCTCCCTTCGTCCCTGACCTCCAGACAATGCCCCCCCCCCCAGCCTATCATTATCAAATTCCTTAATTACCTAGAAAAGCAACATGTATTGATGAAAACAAGAGAGCGTCAAGCGATTTTATGGGAGGGGAAACACCTTTGCATCACCCAGGTTGAAACCTGACCAAAAAAACAGCTGCCTTCCACCTGATGATGAATAAATTAATCACTGCTGGCATTAAATTCAGAATGGCCTGTCTGGCACGTCTACAAGTTTTAGTGGCTGGCTCCTGGCTCTCATTCAATACACCAGATCAAGTTAATAAAGATCTGACCTCCCAGCTACCTGACCTCTTCAGGACCATATGAATAACACAGGACATTCCCTACCTTTTCACCCTTACAAGTCAGAAAAAGGGTACCTTTGTATGATTTCTCAGCTTTTTTTGGGGAATTTTATGGTCTTGGCTCTTTTGATACACTGCTGGCCTCTCCTTGTGGTGGGGTTTCTTTCACCCACTCTCCACCATGGACAGACGCTACCCTGGCTGCCAATTTTCTGCAGGACTGACCTGGATCCCTGGGAGACTCTGCTAGTTACAGGCTCCGATTCAAGGAGTAGTATGGAGCAGCTAATCTAATTCATGTCCCTGGGGAACAGATATTCTGAACCGGTGTTTCAGGAGGGGAGAGACTAGTCCTGTTTTGTTTATGACCCTACCTGATCCACTTCGGACCAGACCACAAGCCTGACTCTCTGGGGGGGATCTGAGCCATCCTGCTCCCATTATCCTCCTCATGTAGGGTCTATTAGAACACATTGGGGGCAGGAACCTGGTCTCAGACGATTAATAACTCTGGAACTCACTGCTGTTTGCTCGTTTATGAGATAGCTGGTTGCTAGCGTGGTCAGCTTTCCAGTTGACCCACCGGGTACTCCCCTCCAGGCGGAGAAGTAGCTAGATTGACCAGCTTACCCATGGTTAATCGCCTCTCGACAGTCTGACTCTCCCTATCCCAGGCAGCTTCTCCTTATCCTCAATAGCTTTTTCCTTACTCCAGAATCGATTCCCCTTCTCCCTCTTTCCTTGGCCTTCTCGGCTCTTCTCGCATAGGGTGAACAGCAGCTCGGCCAGACGCTACTTTCATCTGCAGGTCAGCTCCTTCTGGTAGGCCTACTTGCTCACTGTTGCTGATTATGTTTTATTCTGTGAAATTTGGGTTCTGTTTTTAATGTTAGTTGGGTGGGGGGGGCTCGGGCAGGAGTTGGTGCCTGAGAGCTAGTGTGCATCATGTACCGGTTGGTTGGGGGGTTGGCCCTGATCCTTCTCCATATGAACTTGCCCTCTCTCAGCATTTTCCTCTAAGTTCATGGCCTGAGGCAGTACGGGAGGAGTGACCTTTTTCAATTCGACTAAGTCTCTCCCATCCCCCCCCCCGAGATTCCCCTTAATATTTTGGCTTCCATACCCTTTTTAAGTGTGGCCCTACAGTTTAAGCTACTCCTGATCCACCTTATGATTTGTTTATTAGGGTACTGGGTACTCAGGAGAGCCACTGTATGTAGTTCTGGGGATAGAAACATAGAAACATAGACTTTGACAGCAAATAAGGACCACTTGGCCCACCCAGTCTGCCCATTTCCCTACCTACTGGATAAGCTGCAATTTCTAGTTAACCAACAGCCTACTTTCTGCAACCCCCCACTATAATTGCCTTATGTCTATCCCATGCATGTTTGAATTCCCACACTGGTTTAGACCCAACGACCTCCCCAGGAAGGCGGTTCCATGTATCCACCACTCTCTCCGTGAAAAAAAATTCCTCACATTACCCCCGAGCCGTCCCCCCTCTATCTTTAAATTGTGGCCCCTTGTTCTTACACATCTCTTTTTCGGAAAGATGCTACCCTCTTGGACTTTGTTGATTCCCTTGAGGTACTTGAAAGTTTCTATCATGTCCCCCATCCCTCCTTTCATCAAGGGTATACATATTAAGCTCTCTCAGTCTCTCTTCATATGGTTTCTGATGCAGACCCTGCACCATTTTAGTTGCCCTCCTCTGGACTGCTTCCATCCTGTCTATGTCCTTGCGTAGATGAGGTCTCCAAAATTGCACACAGTACTCCAGATAGGGTCTCACCAACTGTCTGTACAGAGGGATAACCACTTCCCTTTTTCTACTTGTGGTGCCCCTTCCTATGCATCCCAGTATCCCCCTGGCTCTCCTTACTGACTTCTCACATTGCTTACCCACCTTTTGATCATCTGATATGTCTACCCCCAGATCCCTTTCCATTTTTGTTGTTGTTAGTACCTCCCCTGCTATTGTGTACTCTTCTCCTGGGTTTTTGTTTCCCAGGTGCATTACTTTGCACTTCTTTGCATTGAATCTAAGTTGCCATATGTCTGACCACTCCTCCAACCATGCCAAGTCCCTTCTCATCCTTTCTAACCCCCCTCGTGTATCAACTCTGTTACAGATCTTTGTGTCATCTGCAAAGAGGCATACCTTGGGGATAGGGGTTTGGGGATTAGGGTTGGGTGGGATGCATTACAACATCCTTATGGCACTGATATCTTAACACAGGGGATCGGGCTGGGGGATTTTATGGTGACTATAACTGAGTGTTTAAGATTCTGGTTTTCAGGGTGGGGGGTGGTGACATAAGCGGGAGGATGCTCCATCAGCACAATTTAGTCAAAGGTTTAACCCATAAATATTGTTATATTTCATCATGGCAATTGCCTCTGCACTGGCTGTTTCAAAGTTTTATTGTTCTCACTGCCAGTGTTAACTGGTGGATGGTGGCAGGAGGAGTTGGGGTGGAGGAAGGGGGAATGGATTGTGTCCTGTTAATGTTATTTACTGCACTATTTTTACTGCTTACTATGACTATGGCTAACAATATAATTAAATTCCTAACTTGGGATGTTCGGGGAGTCAGAGAATGGCTCAGAAGGTACCAGATGCTCAAGCACCTTTCCTTATTTCAAGCCCGTATTACGCTTCTTCAAGAAACACATCTTCTCCCTCAAGAGGCTAATTGGCCATGCAGGCAAGGTGTCAGCCAGGTGTTCGCCTCCGGCGAATCAACTTTGAGCAAAGGGGTAGCCATTCTAATAAACCATAATGTCTCCTTTCAAATGGACCAAGTCATCTCTGATCCATTGGGAAGGTATGTCTTTTTTAAGAGCCTGTTAGATCGCCAAGAGGTGACTCTGGGTAGCGTTTATGGCCCAGTGGGAGGAGACCCTGTTTTCTTCATGGAGCTGGCAGACAAGCTTGCCCCTTTCCTTTCATCCCCTTTAATTGTGGGTAGTGACTGGAATATTCTACCCACACAGGATCTCGATTGATCCACTCAAACTACTAAACCTCTCTCGTCAGCGCAACAAGCCCTAGGAGATTTCATAGAGTCACTGGGTCTCTGTGACCCCTGGCGGGTTCTTAATCCATCTAGCCGTACCTATTCCTTCTATTCCATGGTACACCATACGTCATCTAGGTTGGACTACATCCTTACTAGCCTATCTCTTCTACCTGGGCTGTGTAATGCAGGCCTTGAGTCCACTGTGCTCTCAGACCATGCTGTGGCCTGGCTACTACTTACCCCTTCTATGGATTTACAATGTGACACTACTTGGAAACTAAACAACCAACTTCTCAAAGACGACTTTGTCATTTCCAGAATAAAAACCCTTATTCAGTCCTATACCGAATCCAATCAGAATTCAGTTCCTAGAGGCAGTCATGAATGGTGTGCCTTGAAATGCTTCTTACGGGGTGAATTTGTTCATCTTGCTTCTAAGCGGTAGAGACACCAGGAGTCAGAAGCCCTGTCTTTACTAGCTCAAATACGATCCCTTTGACAGTCTCTCTCTCTCTCTCTTCTTCTCCCTCTCCTCTTCCCCAGATTCTTTAACTCCCTACTGTCCCTTCGGGACAAATACTTTGCTCTTTTATGGGAAATGGCAGAATATGCCATCTTAAAGACCCGGTCCAAATATATTAAACAAGGCAAAAAAGAAGGATGGCTGCTTGCACATCGCTTAAGGAAACTAGAAAGCTTGAGCGTTATTACTTCCATCTCAGCCTCGGATGGTTCTATTAAAATGCTTCCCAGGGTTGTCGTTTTGGTATTTGAAAATTTTTACAGCACACTTCATGGCCAGCGTTCCTCTCCTCCAGGTACCGAAGAGATGATGGCATACCCGGATGCCATTTTACTTCCCCAGCTCTTGGACCAACATCAGGCCCTCCTTTCCTCTCCTATCTCTCTGGCAGAGGTGGAATCTGCCATCAACAGTTTAGCACTAGATAAGGCGCCTGGACCGGATGGCTTCCCCTCGAATTTCAACAAACTTTTTCTCAAGGAAGTGTCCCCTCTCTTACTTCATCTTTACCAATTTATGTTTTCGGCCAATGATCTGGATCCTTCACTTCTAGAGGCCACTATAGTTCTTCTTTTTAAGCCAGGTAAGCCCTCTTCTCAACCAGCTAGCTACCATCCTATTTGTTTACAAAACTGTGATATCAAAATTCTTACTAACATTCTTGCTACAAGAATTAGGAAAGAGAGAATACTGGATGGGCAACTATGCACAACCAGTGTGTTCTGCCACAGAGGGTTTCTGATTCCCTTTGACCTCGAGAGCAAAGCTCGAGAGGTCCATGGGAATCAGAACCTCGAAGTAGAAAAACACACTGGTTGTGCATAAAGTTGCTCATCCTGTATTTTTTATAGTGTATAGTATTGTGTGATATACTTTTCAGCCGGTCCTGCCCTCGAGCACCCAGTGACCGCAGGGGCTCCGAGCCGCCAGCGGGTGGATGGCGACCACCAAGCCGAAAAGGGAACCAGGAGGCCGGGAGAGACAGCCAGAAAGCTGGTCCTGCCCTCGAGCACCCAGTGACCGTAGGGGCTCCACGCCGCCAGCAGGCGGGCGGCAACCGCCAAGCCGAAAAGGGAACCAGGAGGCCGGGAGAGACAGCCAGAAAGCCGGTCCTGCCCTCGAGCACCCAGTGACCGAGGGGCTCCGAGCCGGCAGCGGTGGGCGGTGACTGCCAAGCTGAAAAGGGAACCAGGAGGCGGGAGAGACAGCCAGAAAGTCGGTCCTGTCTCGAGGCACCCAGTGACCGTGAGGGGGCTCCGAGCCGCCAGCGGGCGGGCGGCCACCACCAAGCCGAAAAGGGAACCAGGAGGCCGGGAGAGACAGCCAGAAAGCCGGTCCTGCCCTCGAGCACCCAGTGACCGTAGGGGCTCCGAGCCGCCAGCGGGCGGGTGGCGACCGCCAAGCCGAAAAGGGAACCAGGAGGCCGGGAGAGACAGCCAGAAATCCGGTCCTGCCCTCGAGCACCCAGTGACCGTAGGGGCTCCGAGCCGCCAGCGGGCGGGCGGCGACCGCCAAGCCGAAAAGGGAACCAGGAGGCCGGGAGAGACAGCCAGAAAGGTACGGGACAGCCGCAGCCAATCGGAAGGTGACCGCCAGCTGAGCCTTGCTTCTGATTGGTGCGCCTTCCCCATAGACTTTTGCTTTGCTTGCACCTCCAAAACTGGCCGGGATTTCTGCTCTTTCTTAGCTAATTTCTACAAAAAAGAGCTGTTTTTGCCTTTATTTCTGTAAAATTGTAAAATTTTTGCTGATTACTGTTTTTCTGTGATTACAGTCCTTTGGTGGGACTTGTGCTGGGCTGGACGATAGGCGCCTAACTCCCCCAGTCTTTGTTGTGCAATCTTTTAGCACCAGTTGCAGAATCTTTGATTGCTGCAATCCAAGTGCTTTTCTGACTGCCTCTCCTCTGTCTCCTCCTTTTCAGCTGGTCCTGCATTCGAGCACCCAGTGACCGTAGGGGCTCCGAGCAGCCAGCGGGCGGGCGGCGACCGCCAAGCCGAAAAGGGAACCAGGAGGCCGAGAGAGACAGCCAGAAAGGTACGGGAAAGCCGCAAAATTTTTGCCCACCCCCCCTCTTGGGTGTTTCTTTTATACACTCCTTCCCGCCTAAACTCCGATCTCCGCCCATTACTAATTCCGAGCCAATACCGTGCGCCACTCCTCACACCACCATTAGTATTTTAACCCTTACCTATCCTCCACCATGCTGCTGTTACTCCTAATGCTGCTCTGCCCTCACTTTCCTCCTATCCTGAGAAGGAGACGAAAAGCCCATGCCCTGGTGCCCAAAGCGCTATTCAAGCTGGCCCCTCTTTTCCAAAGTGGATGTCTTCAATTTCCTCAAGTATACACTACCGCTTCTACACAATAATCCTTGGGGCATCCCACAAAAGGCTCATATCCAGTTCCATATTTCATAAGCCCCCAACTCCACTCTTGGCAGTACAGAGCCCCTATGCCTGTCCATTAAGCTGGTTTTATTTGGCAAGTTATCTAACCACACAGCAGGCTCAAGACCCTCTAAACACTGGACCCCAAGCAAGAAGAGAAAATCCTCTGGCTATTCCTTCCCTCTATCACTTGAAGCCCTCATTAAATTAATTCTCTTCCTGCTGATCTGTGCTGGCACTGTTGAAACCAATCCTGGACCCACAGAAAGCTCTATCTCCCCAGCCGACTTGACCTCCATAAAAGGCCTGAGTTTTCTTCATATCAACATCTGCAGCCTCCTCAAAAAGTTCTCATTAATACAGGCCTGGGTTGCACACATCTTACCTGACTTTCTGGTAATCTCCGAAACATGGCTCAAATCTGCAACAAATGACAGAGAAATAAATCTTCCCAACTATCAGCTCTTCAGATCTGATCGTCCATCCAGGGGCGGTGGAGTGGCCATTTATGTTAAAGCAAATATCTCTGCATCCAGCCTCAATATTACATCACAGCCAAAGGAATTCGAATGCTTATCCCTTAAAATATCTCTTCCCAATATGTCAGCTTTTCAATTGATTGGTTGCTATAGGCCCCCCCCTCAGCAGGCCT
Organism: Neoceratodus forsteri; assembly: GCA_016271365.2. NCBI lineage: Eukaryota > Metazoa > Chordata > Ceratodontiformes > Ceratodontidae > Neoceratodus > Neoceratodus forsteri. The sequence goes on from CM057456.1 coordinate 610,317,079, forward strand.
AAAACTCCTATCCCACCTGGACACTATAATTAAATTAGGCCCAGAAGACACCATCATTTTAGGCGACCTGAATTTAAATTGGCTAGCCAATGCATCCGCACCCCTAGTATCCTTTTGTGACACTCATGGCTTCACTCAATTAATTAAAGAACCAACAAGGATTAACCCAAAAAACAAAAATAACAGCACACTTCTGGACATTATGCTGGTCAATAAGCCTCACCTGTATTCTCATGCTGGAGTGCTATTTAGTGACATAAGCGATCACTGTTCCATAGCTGGTATAAGATCTTCATTCAAGCCATCCAACCCAGCAAAATTTCTCCCAAAAAAGGTCTAAAAAGAACCTTAATATCACAGGATACCTCCATGATTTGTGTCACACCATGCGCTGGCAAGATTTCTATCTCACAGCTTCAGTAGAGATAGCTCTACAAGTCTGAAATGACATTATCACTAGTGCCCTCAACATACATGCACCTCTCTCCAGTGTCAGAACCAAGCTCAAAACCTGTCGATGGTTCTCTGCTGACCTTAAATCCGCATTGCTTGCTAGGGACAAGCTCTGGAAAAGGGCAAGAAAGACCAAAGACCCAAATGATTGGCTTCAATTCAGAAAAGCCAGAAACTCCTGCACAAAAAAAGTGAGAAATGCCAAGGCTGCCTTCTATACAACAGAACTGGATGCCTCCTACCATAACCCTGCCAGATTCTGGGGGACCATAAAGGGGATCTTAGAACAAGATTCTACCCCTGTCTTACCACCCAAAGTGCACCTAAACAATGTGGATATGACTAACAAGCAAGAAATCTTAAATGCCTTCAACAACCATTTCACTACAGCCGGCCTAGCATTCGACTCCTCTCCAGCAAATCTATTGCGGTCACAATTAAACTTCCAGACTACTGAGGCACATAAGGCTACTTCCACATTTTCCTTTAAGCCTATTCTTTTAAAACAAGTAGAAGACCTACTACTCCATTTGGATACAACTAAAAGCGCAGGTGCAGACTCTCTGGACCCCTATTTTCTAAAAATTGCTCTGCACGCCTTAGCAGCCCCCCTAACTCACCTTTTCAATTTGTCACTAGCCACTGGATCTATTGCTGCAATTTGGAAAACAGCTCAAGTGTTTCCTCTACTCAAGGCAGGTGACCTCATGGACCTCAATAACTATAGGCCCATATCCATCTTACCAGTATTGTCCAAAATGCTTGAAAAACTAGTGAACAGCCAATTAAGTGCCTATCTTGACACAATAATCTGCTTAATCCAGCTCAATCTGGTTTTAGATCCATGCACAGCACCATCTCTGCCTTAGCAAAAGTCACTAATGATTGGCAGACTGAATTAGACAAAAAGAATAATATCTGTGCTGTATTTCTGGATTTAAGCAAAGCCTTTGATACTGTGGACCATGAACTACTAATCTCCTCTCTACACTCCATAGGCCTCGACTCAGTCTCTCTTCAATGGTTCAGATGCTACCTCTCTGGTAGACTACAGCATGTAAAAAATGAAGGTGACCTATCTACCTCAAAACCACTCCTAAGAGGTGTACCACAAGGTTCCATCCTGGGCCCTATCCTCTTTGCCATTTATATCAATAATATTGATTCCAACCTCACCAAATCTAATATTCACCTTTTTGCAGATGATACTGTCCTATACGTCAGTAGTCCCACACCATCAAAAGCCTGTGAACTTTTACAATATGAGTTCTCTCTGCTGCAGCACAAACTACTAGAAAAGAAACTCCTACTGAATGCTAAGAAAATGAAAGCCATGTTCTTCTCCTCCAAGAGCTTCTCTTCCACTCTCACACCAAACACCCTTCCCCAATTATCTACCATCCTTGGTGAAAGTCTGGACTATGTGGATAAATTTAAATATCTTGGGGTTTGGATTGACAATAGACTTGACTACACTAGCCACACTGAAGAACTCCTGAAGAAGCTCAGGCAGAGACTTGGCCTATTCTACAGAATAAAACATTACCTAACCAGAGATTCTAAACAAAGATTAATCCTGGCATCATTCCTATCCCTCATTGATTATGCTGATTTCCTGTATAGTCATTGCTCCTTTTCCCACTTAAACAAGCTGGATACCTTGTATCATAGAGCTCTTAGATTCATTACAGACCTTCCTTTCAGCACCCACCATTGCTCTCTCTATACTGCAGTCGGCTGGACATCCCTACATCATAGAAGAAACAATAATGCTGCTCTATGGATCTACAAAGCTCTAACAAACAAATTACCATCCTACATTTCAGATTGTTTTACCCAGGTCATATCCAGACCATATGACCTAAGGAACAACAAACTCATCATGCTGAAGATACCTGTTACCTGTACCCGGCATGGGAGGGCAGCAATCAGCTACTCTCTAGCACTTATTTGGAACCTCTTCAAAAGATCCTGAAGTTGAATACCCTCATTCCATTAACATCCTTCAAAAGCTATACACTAGTCTCTTTCCAGAGCCATGCAACTGTTTTCACAAGGCCTAGTCCTACCACAACCCACTTTTTCTCCCACACCCTCTTTTTCCTCACACTTCCACCCTTAATTTGTTTTGTAGCCTTCACCCACTTAACTCATACCTGACCTTATTCCCAAAATCCCACCTCCATCGCTTTAATCTTTCATTACTGTCTTATTTTGCTCCTTTTATTATAACCCAGTTTCTTTGGCTCATTGCCTTGTATATATGTGAATATTCTTGCTTTTTGTTCATTTATAATGTCCTTGTTTTTGTATTCAATCTATATCTTGTATTTGTGTAAAAAATTGTACCTTTGTATTGTTATGACCAATCAGGTCCATCTTGTAAATGAGCTATGCTCAATGATGCTCGCCTGAATAAATAAAGATTTTGATTGATTGATTGATTGATTGAAACATGCGTTTGTGAGTTCTTTTGTTTCAAAATGAAACTGACCCATGCAGTCTCTAGAGGTTCTAGAATGCTGTTCTACCACAGCAGGGTAGAATCACATTCCATGACCTTTGAACTGTGGTACAACAGCATTTTGAAAGGGATGGAATTCTATGCAGAACAACACTCCACTATACACTATAGTCTGGGCTTGCTTACTTAGTCCACAGCAAGTTGGATTTTTTCCGGGTAGATCTTCTGCAGACCACCTATGTAAGTTAAGTCACATCTTTCAAGTTGCTAAATCTTCTCCTCCTCCTCTTCCTATGGCCCTAATTTCTCTTGATGCCAAGAAGGCTTTTGATAGAGTCGACTGGGCCTTCCTTTGTTTAACCCAGCAGAAAATGGGATTCCTTCCCACATTCTTTCAATGGCTTCAAGTAATTTACTCTTCCCCGTCTGCCAAAATATACTGCAATGGGGTCTTTTCTTCCTCTTTTCCCCTACACACAGGTACCCTCCAAGGCTGCCCTCTCTCTCTCTCTCTCTCTCCCTCCTTTCCTTTTTAATTTATACCGCAAACCTCTTATTAGACAGCTCAAAGCCTCTCCTAACATACACGGCATCCTGGTTGGGGATTCAGTGCTGTCTCTTTCAGTATATGTTGACGATGTCCTACTGCATCTCTCTCACTCTGCCGCCTCACTCACTGAAACTTTGAAAGTGATTGACCAGTTTAGTCGTTATTCCAACTACAAACTGAATTGCAACAAAACCAAGATTTTTCCCCTTCATCATTTGGTTTATAGATACGATATCACTGGTTTTGGCATGCAATGGGCCCCAGGTCTATCAAATATCTGGGAGTATCTTTAGCTACTGATCCCTTTCTCATGAAGAAGTTGAATCTTGAGGACCTAATTGTTGTCATACCACAAGATTTACTAAGATGGAAATCTCTTCCTATTTCACTCTGGGGTACAATTAACATTATTAAAATGAATATTCTCCCTACACTCTTCTATCCCTTAAACATGCTTAATGTCTGGCTTCCTCTCTTCTTTTTCAAACACATCCACTCACTAGTCACAACTTTTATCTGGCTAGATAAGTTCCCCAGGCACTCATATCTCAAGTTAGGGCTCCATAAAGAGTCGGGAGGACTTAAATTGCCCAACATTCTACTTTATTACTGGGCCAGCCATCTTCATAAGTGTGGTGAAAGGCGTTCTACTTCTCAAGCTTCGGCCAAGGACAACTATATCCCTATCTGGTTGCAGATAGACTCCCTCTTACTTTCTGCCCATAATCTCCCTCTCTCCCTCCACTATTCTTTTCTCTCCTTGGAAATCCCTGCCAGTGCCCCTGCGTTCTTCCCCAATCGGTACGTCTATTAAAGTTTTCTCACAAATATGTGCTTCCCTAAAGATTCTTCCTTCTAAAGATTTCTCCCAATCTGTCTTCTCTAACCTAAACATTAAGATTGGGGACAGTATGCTGTCTCTCCCAGTTAGCTTCCCCAACTTCGCGAGGCCAGGGTGTCTGATTTCTACGCCCAGAACTCGCTTCTCTTTTCTCCGGAGATACTAGCAAACTTTCAGTTGGGCCCAACTTGTATTTTCAAAATCTGTCAGTTACGACATCTGATATTACAGCAGTTCGGTCCCACTCCAAAGGCTTCTGACCTTGGCAACCTACTGATTCAGATACAAGATCTAGCAATCAGACCCCATGGGACTTCTCTTATATATTCGTTTTTACTCTCCACCCTCCACCCTTCCCCACCGGTTGGCTCCAGGGTCTGGGAGGCCTTGATGCCAGACTCTACACTCAGTCGGACCCGTATCTGGAAATACCTATATAAATATCTAACTCAGGACCGGCTACAGCTTACTCAATATCATATTCTAAACAACATGTACTACACCCCTGTCAAACTAGTTAAGATGGGTCACCTTCTCTCATCCACTTGTTCCAGATGTGGCAAAACAGATGGTACACTCTTGCATGTTCTGTGATCCTGCGAAAAGTTCTTGCCTTTATGGGAGCTAATTGAAGAATGGACTGACCCCCTATTGGGGCTGGAAGGCATTTTCACTCCAGAAATATATGTTGTTGGAGATTACACTCAGATTATGGTCAAAGAAAGGAGACACCACATGGCTCTCATTTCCCCTGGATGTCAAAAAATTGGTCCTTAAACACTGGTTGGACCAAACATCAGTCTCATACCGTGAATGGCTACGTGAGCTCTCCTGTCTCCAGACCATGTGCCTGATTGCCAGTACTCATCATCGAATACCACATTTCAAAAAGAAATGGGGCAATCTTTATGCCCTTTATTTGCATTAAGGCTTCCTTCTGGGTTCTCTCTGGTTCCCTGCTGCATGTATATGCTTACCTTGTGGCATTGTTACTTTTTAGTTTCTTCTTCTGGACCATATAACACACTCCATGGGGGGTGAAGAGGGGAGGTGTTAGGGGGGTGGGGGAGGGGGATACCAGTTGGTCATGTTCAATGTCTTGTATAATTACATTGTTGGTGGTTGTATATTAAAAACTCAATAAAGTTGATTTAATTAAAAAAAAAAACTCTCCCAGAGGGCAGATTTCTAGAACCTTTAGATGGTACTTAGAATTTTGCCCTTTGGGGGAGTTTTTGAGAATCTCACTTTAGGGGATGTGGTGGCTTGTGTCTGCCACATGTCCCCTAGCACCATGCTGCAGCCCATTTTGTGGCACATTAGGGGTAGCTGCCTTTGGCACACACAGCCTGCGGTGGATTGCTCCCGGCGCAGCATTTGGTGCAAGCGGCACTTTGCGCCATTCATTATGGCACAAGCCCCTTGCACCATGCTGGGAGCTTTGTGACTCAAGCCCTCTTTGGATAAGATCGAGACTGCAGGCCATGTAGTACAGTGAGGCCAAAACCCACATGTCTGTGAGAGATAATGTCCAGACTATAGTAACTAGTGAACATACGGACAGTACTCCAGGTGGCCACGGTGCAAATGTCAGCAATAGGGACCTCACAAAAGCAAGCCACAGAGGTGGCAGTACTTCTTATGGAATGCCCCTTGATAGTTCCCAGAAACATAGAAACATAGACTTTGACAGCAGATAAGGACCGCTTGGCCCACCCAGTCTGCCCATTTCCTACCTATTGGATAAGCTGCAGATCCTAGTTTTACCAACAGCCTACTTCCTCCTACTCCCCACTAGGACTGCCTTATGTCTGTCCCATACATTCTTAAATTCCCCACTGTTTTTGACCCCATGACCTCCTCAGAAAGGCCATTCCATGTGTCACTAGTTCTCCCCTTAGTTCTTTTAGAATTTTGGGGTGAATCCCGTCAGGCCCCATTGCTTTGTCCACCTTCAGTTTTAGGAGTTCTTTCAGGACCCTTTCTTTTGTGAATGGACTGGAATCGACCCCCCATCCAGTGTGCTTCTATTATTTGGTTTAGGTACCTCCCTCCTCTTCTTTTGTGAATACTGTGCTGAAGTATTCGTTCAGCATCTCTGCTTTGTCACTGTCGCCCGCTGCCCACCCCCCCCTTTATTAAGCCTCACTATCCCTTCCCTGGTCTTTCTTCACTCCCTAATGTACCTGTAAAAGGTTTTATCCCACTTCTTAACTGAATTGGCTATCTTTTCCTTGGTTTGGGCCTTTGCTATTCTGACTGCCTTCCCTGCTTCCTTCTGCTTTAACTGGTACAGTTCTCTGTCCTGCTTCTTCAGTGTTTCCTTATACTTCCTCTAGTTCAGCCCTAGAACTCTCCTCTTCACCTCTCACTGACCTAAGCACTGCACCTCTCTATTTCTAGTACACCCCCCCTCCTTTACCTCGCCTCCCCATTTCTCCTTCCTCCCTTTTCTCCTCCCCTCGCCTATGTCTATCCGAGCACTTTTTCTAATCTCAGTAAATTATTATATTACTTTTCAATCCCCTAACACTAAAACTGTATCCTTGTCTACGAACTGTGGGCATTCACAAAGAAAAAAGTGCTCCTCCTGCTCCTCCTCCTCTGCTCAAGCAATGTGGAGCTGAATCCTGGCCCTCTGATACTACTTGCTTCACCTTCTGAATTCCGCAGCTGCCTTCCTAAGACTCAGCCATCTTTACTTGACCGCCCCCATCACCCACTTATTCAACATTTCATTGAAACAAGGAGATCTTCCTCAGCTATGGAAAACTGCCAACATTTTGCCATTATTCAAATCCAGAGATCCGTGCGATCTGAATAACTATCGGCCTATATCTATATTATCTGTCCTGTCAAAATTCCTTGAAAAAATCGTCAATGTCCAAATCAGAGAGCACTTGGATTCATACGATCTATTAAACCCGGCACAATCTGGTTTCAGAGCCAAACACAGCACTGTAACTGCACTTGCGAAGGTAACTACAGATTGGCAAATTGCACTGGATTCTAAGTGTAACCCCTAGATGGCGCTATCCCAGGGGCTACTACCCCTGCCTGATTTGCCACTAACAGGTTGAGGGGCCTGGATCCAATGGCGGGTGCCTCCACCCAGAGGTCAGGGTTTGCAATAGTTAAACTAACTTGGTCACAGCCCTCTGGGACACTGCAACCCCCCTTTCTTCCCACTAGTGGCCCACACAATATATCAAATTACCTTCACAGTATACTTACCCCCAGGTCTGGTTCCGGCACTGGGACCTCCTGTGAAATGAGATACAGTGCAACAATCACAGTACAGTACTTTAACATAGACAAATACCTCAGGCAGTATAACTTTGCTGAAACAAGCAGCTCTGATTTATTTAGGGGATATAACAAGGACAGGGGAAATCAGGTTAATTAGCTTATCACTCTAATAATCTACCTATGGCTCTGTGCAGGCCTATCCCTATCAGTTACTGTCCCTGGGTCACCAAGCCCTAGTGGCTAGTCCAAACCGTGGCAGCTGGTAGGGCCCTTCACACAGAGAAAAGGAGAATTAAACAGTCAGCAGTACAGTAATTCCATTTGGATTTAATGTGGCAATTCAACAGGAGCGACCCTGAATTAGTACTCACGACCTCCAAATAAGATAGGGTCCTTCAATGTCAGCAGGGCTCACTTGAGGTACACAAACCTCTTCACACATCCATATAAAAGAAAGCACTATACCAGGCAGGCTGCATCTGTATCCCGATCGCAATTACTGCACAATACCCGAGCACACAGCAGATTCAGTTCCTGACAGACAGAGTGCAATTTTCAGCAATTCCTCCAGTCTTCTGCAGGGTGAGCCTGGTTTCACTCTTCAGAGATCCTTTGATTCTTTTCACAGGACGGATTCAGTCCTAACAAGCTGTTACACAAGCTGCAGACGGAACTCTGGGCCTTACACACGTTTTTGACTAAAACTGCACACTGAAAAGCACAGGGCTCCTTCCTTCTTCACTGCTAAGCTCAACTGAAACTCCAACCGACAAAACCGGCACTTCCTTTGAGTTCTCCCAGTTCTTGACTGGATTGGCTGTCACTCACAATAGACTGCTGCTGTTGGTCCAAAAGGCACTGAAGTCTAAACTACATCTCCCAGAGTCACTGCCCATACAATCCTCTTGTGGCTGGCTCAGATTATGAGTCCAAGTTCTGATTCGTCCAAGGCACCATTTTAGAGCTAGCTTACCCCACACTGATTGGTCCAGTTCAGCAGTTCAAAACTAGAATGGGAACTAGCAGACACAGTTCTGACTGCAAAGAAAGCAGGTTAGACAAACTGTAATTTCATTATTACTCTAAATAATTTCTGGCAAACAGTTACATCTTTCAGATAGGTTCCCTTTGCACTCCTAGTGACTGCAAAAATTAAGTGAATTGGCAGCAGCTCGAGTGGTACTCAGAGAAGCACACAGTCCCCCCATACAAACTAATTATGTCTGCAAGCAGACAGCTCTTAAAGAGACAGTGCCAGAGGCTCTAAAAACACTCACTGATAAATGGCTTAAATGCCAAACACCATTCAGGCTTGGAGCATTCAAGCAAGCTCCTGGAAGTCTTTTGGGAACCCCCATTTGCAGGGGGGTTACATAAGAAATATGTGTTTGCCCTTTTTTTTGATCTTAGTAAGGCCTTCGACACTGTGGACCATAACGTTTTGCTCTTAGCCTTGAGCAATATCGGGCTCGATAGTTCAGCAATCAAACGTTTCTCCAATTACCTCACCAACAGATTACAACAGGTCAAAGCTGCAGGCGCTCTGTCTCCACAAAAAACCCTTTTAAGAAGTGTTCCCCAAGGTTCCATACTAGGCCCAATCCTCTTTGCAATCTGCATCAATAACCTGGATTCACATGTCCACTCAGCTAATGCCCATCTATTTGCAGATGATACCGTACTATATACCATAAATTCCTCTTTGGACATGGCTTATGAGAGCTTACAGCAAGATTTTATCACCCTCCAACATAATCTTATCAGACACAAACTTCTCCTCAATGCCAAAAAGACTAAAGCTATGATTCTCTCTCCAAAGCTAGCCCCTGGACCATCGCACACACCCCAGATCCTAACACTTCTAGAAGAACCTCTCAAAATAGTTGAAACCTTTAAATATCTTGGGTTCTGGCTGGATAATGAGCTTAACTTTCTATACCATCTGAATGACGTCTCAAAGAAATTAAGACAGCGGCTAGGCTTATTCTATCGTATTAAACACCTGCTCACCCCAGAAGCCAGAAAGAGACTAGTACAATCCACATTCTTACCCTTATTGAACTACGGCAACTTTCTTTACATGCATTGTCCCGCAGCAGTGCTCAACAAAGTTGACACACTCTGCCACAGGGCCCTAAGATTTATCTTCAACCTACCTCTTTGCACTCACCACTGCCTACTGTACCAGGAATCAGGGTGGCCCTCACTTCCAGCTAGGATGAAAAGAAATGCTCTACTTTGGCTTTATAGAGCACTATCCAGTAAGCTGCCTACTTACATTTTGAGCCTCTTCACATGGGCCAAGGGATCGTATGGCTTGAGACGTTTCTCCTTACTCTGCTTCCAGATTCCTAGAGTGAACAGGACATATGGCGCAGCTGCCATCAATTTCTCACTCCCATGGCTATGGAATACCATGCAAAACTCCTTAAAACTTGCCTTACTCCCAGTCATATTCACATTTAAAGATTCACTAACCATACTGTTGAAGGAAGCCTGCAACTGTTTTCGTAGACACTGAACAACCTACATCATGCTCCTTACACAAAACCTACGGCTAAAATGTCAATTAACATACCTCCCTGTTAGGGTTATCTAGCTCTCTTAATTCACTCCCCTTCACTCTGGTCTTCTTCTTCCTCCTTTCATCTACCTCTAACATGCCTATTTTCTTCTCACTTACCTCCCTCCATTCTTACCTATACTACTGTCTGTAGAGTGTCTTGGATTTTTGCTCCTCTACTTTTACATAATTTTTGCTCTGAATTGTATGTGTTCACCCTTATGACAGGTATTTAGATACTGGCCTTCTGTGGTTCACCAGTATATGTTTTTTAATTTTTTTTTATTACCCTATTTGTGTTATGTTTGTTCTGAACTGCAATGCACTATTGTACAATGTTTCCTAATTTTTTGTTACTACCTTAACTTATCTGTATTTTCCTTGTACTGAACTGCAATGTACTATTGCCCAGGACCATCTTGAAAATGAGCTTGCTCAATGGTGTATATGCCAGGTTAAATAAAGTGATTGATTGATTGATTGATGCTAGTCAACATCTTAAGCTTGACTTAGAAATTTGACCACTTGCAAGCATGGGCCACTTACACTGAACCAGATCTCATCATTATTACAGAGTCATGGCTTAAAAAGATCAATACTGACCAACATATTTTGTTGCCGGACTATGAGCTGTTCAGGGCGGACAGGGATACCGTGGGGGGGGGGGCTGTCTATTCTAAAAGTAAGTACACATTTAGTGACATCTGCTGTAAATCCAAACCGAAGGAATATGAAATTGTATCTTTGAAGCGTCACCTTCCTCCACGGAATGTATCACTATTATTGGCAGTTATAGGCTCCCTGCTGGTGGCACGGATATCCTCAATATCCTAAAATCTCTAACCACTGCTGCCAGCAATGAAACCATAATCCTTGGGGATCTCAATATGGACTGGCTTACCCCTAAATCGCGCTGCCTGAAATCTCTCTGTGATGAGTTTGGCCTCTCTCAGATAGTCAACGAACCCACTAGGATCAATGCTTCAAATAACGCCAATAGTTCCCTCCTCAGTGTTATATTAACCACTCACCCTCATAAAATTCTGCACTCTGCTGTTTTCCACAATGACATGAGTGACCATGGGTTGTAGTATGCATAAGATCTCAAGCTAAGGGTCGTTTCCAACCCAAGCTTATAACTAAACAGTCTTACCATAAGTTCAACGCAGCAAATTATTTGTCTAACCTAGGTAACGTTAGCTGGCAAGATCTCTATCTTACTAAAATGGCTGATGAGGGCATCACTATCCTCAATAAAAATCTTACCGCTCTGGCTAACAAGCATGTCCCCTTTATTAAATCTCGTGTGCGTAAAACCTCTCATCCCTGGTTTACACCAAACCTCAAGGTTGCACTCACAAACTTTGATAAACAGGCCCAGGCTAGGCATTCCAAGTGTCCTTCTGACTGGCAGGCTTTTTGAGCTGCCAGGAATGTCTATATTAAACGCATTCGTACTGCCAAACCAAATTTCTATATCACCACCTTAGAACAGGCAAATGGGAATTTTTATAAAATCTGGATGACCTAGTGTAAATGGCTCCATCACCACCAATCCGAAGTGTACAGCAGACAGCCTCAATACTAGTTTTACTGACCTAAGCTCGGTGCTTGCCAAAATTTCTTTGACCAGTACCAACCCTACAACCACCCCCCTCTCACCCCCTTTGTACCTTGGGACAATCTCTCCAAAGCCAAGCCTTACCTTGCCAAAGCCCTCAACGGGTCCAGCCCCCAAAATGACCCCTTGAATATAAGGGCTCCTCCACCTGGCACTTGATGAGCTACTCCTTCCCCTGACTGACCTACTAAATCGCTCCCTCTGCCTTGAGCAGTTCCCCAGTGCCTGGAAGACTGCAGTAATAACTCCCATCCTCAAAGGTGGGGATAACATCCCCTGGGAACTACCTACCAATCTCCATCTTCCCCCCTCTCCAAAGCCCTTGAAAAGGTAGTGGCGGACCAACTTGCTGACTACCTCAGAACCCATGACCTGCTCTGCAAGGAACAGCACGGTTTCCACTCAGGCCGTAGCACCACCACAGCACGCCTAGAATTCTCTAGCTTCCTTCACACCGCACTCGACAAGGGCCAGCTGGCTGCAGCTGTGTTCATCGACTTCTCCAAGGCCTTTGATGTGGTCAGTCACCCCCTCCTGCTTGACTCCCTCCTGCAACTGGGTTTCTCCTATGGCCCCTTAGCTTGGTTCACAAGCTACCTAGCCTCCAGGGTGCAATGCGTTAAGATCAACACAATGCTCTCCAGTACCCACCCCGTCCACTCAGGACTCCTACAGGGCTCCATCCTGGGGCTAATAGTCTTCAGTCTGTTCATCAGTGCACTACCTAACTCGTGTACCAGCAAGGTCCTACTCTTTGCAGGCAACACCATCCTCTGTGCCTCCCACGCCAACCCCACCAGTCTACAGGCCTCCCTCTAGCTCTCCTTTAGTCAGACTAAATGCTGGTTCTTGGACCACAAACTGGTCATTAACCTGAAAAAAAACATGATCTTTGCCACCATCAAAATAAACTTAAAAGCTGCCCCCTTCAGATCCTCTCCAGCACCCTTCATCCCCTTGATCAGGTCACCTCCTACAAATACTTGGGCATAACCTTTGACCAAGCTCTCACCTTCCACACCCACATAAATGCACTCACATCCACAGCCAATGCACGTATCGGCCTCCTCTACCACCACAAAGACTGCCTGCCACCAGAAGCTCTCCGGCTAGCCATCACCTCCTCAATCCTGTCCTTAATTGACTATGGCCTGTTGATCTATGCAGCTACTGACGCTACCGCACTAGGCAAGATAAAAGTATCCCTCAATAAAGCATACATACTCCTATCAGGTGCCAACCAGCTCACTCACTCCTGCACCCTCTACTCCCTCATCCAGATGCTCAACCTCAAGGAAAAGCTCCAATACCAGTCATGCCTCATGGTAGCAAGTACCCTCCTTGGGCTAATGCCACCTGGAGTCTCGTCATCTCTCCACCACTCAGCCCCTTCCATTGGCACATGCAGCACTAATAAATCCTCTCTAGCAGTCCCCAGGGTGAGAACCTCCCTAGCCCAGAGGTCTTTTGCCTATAGTGCCCCATCCTGGTTCAGCTCCCTCCCTGCGGCTGTCACCAGTCTACCCAAATTTGGTGCTTTCAAAGTTGCCCTCAGGAACCAAATTTTCACAGCCCACACCTGTCTGCAGGTGCCCTCAGCAGTCCACATAGTCACCTCACCAGTGAGCTGCTAACCTGAACTGTACTTATGACCTAGTTAAATCCAGTGACAAAGTCTTACTATCTAGACTGCCTCTATTAAGTATCCTTTTGGTACTATGGCTGTAGCAATGTGACCCTATGATTAGCTACACCACTGTATAGGCTTCTTTTCTGGCTCACTGCCTCCCCTGTATATACTGTTTTCATGCACCTACAATATTGTGATGTATATGCTGTTATAACAGTTGTAACTCAGGAACTTCGCTTTGTAACCGTGCCAATTCTTATGCTATACCCTGAATGTATGTACTTATAATTAATGTATTCCCTTATGTGTACTCATAAACTGTGGTATATAACATTGCCAATTTCTTATGATATATCTTGAATGTACGTACTTGTAATTATTGTGTTCCCTTATGTGTACTATGACGTGGAGCCTTTGGAGATGAGTTCATGACTCAAAGGATTGTAATTCCGATCTCTGACAGATAAATAAATCCATTGAAGGACGGCTGGCTGCTCCCTCCATTCCAGCCAAGATCCACGCCAATGACATGGTCATCAAAAGTAACAGTCAAATCCTTGAAGAGCAGCTGGCCCGGTGGTGCTGAGGATTGAGTCGCTGGACGCCACACCTCGCGCTGTGCCGGCGACCCAGGTTTGGGAACGAGCCCAGACCGCTGGGGGTCGGCAGGGGAGAGAAAGGATTGAGCGTCTAATGGACTGTTCTCCTCTCTCGGGGTGAGATCCAGGGCAGCCTGGTGCAACAGTGACCTCCGGTGGAGACCGATGGCACTGCAATTAACTCGGGCATGTGCAAGTAGGGGACGACGTCGGGCAGCCGCCTCCGGACATAGATGGGAGCACCTACATCATGGGCTGATGGCATTGCACGCCTTACGTCGGGGGGGGGGTACCAGAACAAGGAAATACCCGGCACCGAGGATCAGGCGACGGCACCAGTCCCCCATGTTCAGCGTCAGGCTCTCCTCGACTGGCCTTCGATCTCCGTAGCTGCTCCCTGTCCGTTGCTGCAGCCTGACTTGATGAGAGGCACCCAGGTAGGAGGAGGGCAACCCACCCCGGATAAGGTTAGCTGGGGGTACTGGCACTGGAGGGGAGAAGAGAGGAGGCACAGTTCGGGGACCTCAGATGGGCAGGAAAAAGGGTTGGATGCCTGAGAGAAGGACCTCAGGGCTGTGACCAGAGGGAAAAAGAGTTGACAAGCTCAACTCACATTTTGTTAGTGCTGACCTAGCCTTCGACTCCTCACCATATGCAGGTCTTGCAAATTGTCAGGTCAGTACTACCCCTGAACCCCTAAACTCACCCTTCCAGCTGTACATGCTCAACTACAAAGAAGCTGAAGACTCACTTCTCAACTTAGACATCAAGAAAGGCACTGGGGACGACAGACTTGAACCTTCTTCTTAAAATTAGGCTACTTCCATCACACAGCCCCCATTCTTCATATATTCAATATTTCTATCGTCACTGCCACAGTTCCATCCTGCAGGAAATCCGCCCATATCTTCCCCTTGTTCAAATCAGGTGACCCATGCGATTTAAATAATTATAGGCCTGTCTCTATCCTGCCCATTCTCTCCAAAGTCTTTGAAAAATTAATCTACTCCCATCTAAAACGTCACATCAAAACCTTCTGACTTCTTAACCCAGCTCAATCTGGTTTCTGGCCTAATCATAGTACCATCACAGCTCTGGCTAAAGTTACTAATGGCTGGGTTTCAGCTCTGGACTCGAAGAAGATCACTGGTGCAGTCTTTCTAGACCTTAGTAAGGCATTCAACACCATTGACCACAACCTAGTAGTCAGTAGCCTTATTAACCTCCTCCACTGCTCAGTGGTTTACCAGTTATTTAACAGGGAGAACACAGAAAGTCAAGGCTGATGGCCTATTTTCAGCCACCCTCCCGATCGTCAGGGAAGTCCCTCAAGGCTCCATTCTAGGTCCTATCCTTTTTTCTCTTTACACTAGTAATCTTGACTTTAACATAACCAATTCTAATTTGCATTTCTTTCTGGATGACACATGTCTGTACACCTCGGGTTTAACCCTGTCTGATGTTAATAACGTATTACAAGCTGACGTTGCTCAGCTTGAACACAACTGTATTAACGCAAAGCTCCTCCTCAATGCCAAGAAAACCAAGGCTATGGTCTTCACTCTCAATATGTCCTCCACCACCTCCCTTGACTCCCTTGACCTGCTTAATGATTTTATTGTCACCTCCCTATGTGAATCTCTTGAAGTCGTCTCCAAATTCAAATATCTAGGCATTTGGTTAGATAATAAGCTTACCTTTAACGACCATCTTGATAACTTGACCAGCAAGTTAAAAGCCAGACTAGTTTTTTTCTTTGGAAACAGGTCCCTCTTCCCTTTTGAGATTAGAACCAGGTTTGTTCAGGCCACATTCCTCCCCTTACTAGACTATGGAGACTTAATCTACAATTCTACTGCAGCCCCAAACCTATGCAAATTGGACGTCCTCTGCCATCGTGCTCTGCGGTTTTTTAACAACTCCCCTTACCATACCCACCATTGTGATCTGTATGCAGCTGTCGGTTGGACATCACTTACTAAAGACGTTTGCTCCATGCTGGCACTTGGACTATTAAAATTCTCCTGAACAAACTACCGAGCTATGTAACATCTCTCATCCACATCTCCCACAGTTCATATTCCCTTAGGAAGTCTGACGTTATCTTCCTCAATGTGCCTAGGACTCGTACCTCCTTTGGCAAACATGCCATTTCTTTTTTTTTTTATTCTATTTATCCCAGTCCGCCGGCACCCATCCACTGGTCCCTCCAGCCCCATCATCCCAGCATCTTTTGGGACTCACCTCTCATGCTTCCTCCCTCCTCCGAGGTGCCCAACTAGCCAGGTGTGGAGCCTGTGGGGGACCGGTGTCATCCTGCCGACTGGCCACCTTTTTCACTGATTTTCTTCCCTCCCCCCAGTGCTGCGCAAGAGCATGCAATGACGCCAATGGCCAAGCTGCACAAGCTTCCGCACTCTGCACTGCATCTGCCCCCTGTCTGTGGGTCCACTGTGTAAGCCCCCCGCTGCCACTAGGGGTCAGGCAAGCAGCAGACTCCATCCCACCCCTTCCCAAGAGAGGCGAGCTGTCCTCCGGATGCTTGACCCTCTCCCTCCCTAGCTGGCGACCCACTCACACCGCAAACACAAGTCACCGGCCTGGCAGGGGCAAACATGCCATTTCACATGCACTTCCAACTACATGGAAACAGCTCCAGTCTATACTGAAACTCTCTAGCATTGTCTCTGTCAAGTTCTTTAAAACCTTTGCTGCGACCAAACTAGAAGATACTTGCAATTGTTTCTAGTTTCTCCTTGACCTTTGACCCTTTTATCAATAACTCACTCCCCTCCTAGACTCCCTCTATGTCCCTACTTCCAGTTATCTCTCCCTTCCCTATCCTGCCCTCCCTTGTCCTTCATTTCCGTCATCCTTGCTTTCTTTCTTTTCCTCCTTCCCCTTCCCCCTCCTAATAAGATCCTTTCCCTCTCCTCCTCCTTCTTTCTCTTGCACCAATCTTATACACTCCCTCCACCTTATGCATCCTCTCACTCCAGCTCTAAGCACTTTTGGCTGTACTTTTACTACTTACAATGTTTTCCCCAAGCTATATTTATAATTATTACCTTTTTACATTTTAGTTAAGCACTATGTATCATGTTTACCATATATTGTATGTACTATGATTTTATGTATGTAATTTCCTTTATCTGTGTACATGCTTCAGGACCTCCTTGTGCATGAGCTTGCTCAATGGAGTTTTCCTGCAATAAACTTGAACTTCCTGAATGCCATCTTTTTCTCCCAAACCTTCCCTGCCACCTCTTTTGAGAACCATAGTGTTTTTTTCCTTCATTTTGTTTTATTTATTTGCTTCAAACAAAGGCTTGTTGCCTCTGTGATGGATGGCAGCTTTGATTTTTCCCCATTGTTCCTCAACCCCACCTTCTTGCCTGTTTGCTAGTGCTTTTCTGAGGCACTCCCCCATTTTGCCAAAGTCAGCCCTCCTAAAGTCCAATACCCTCACCTTTGTGTGACTTGACTGTACGGCTGTGTTTATCATGAACCACACTGTTTGGTGGTCACTTGTTCCCAGATGGCTACCGACTTCTAAATCTGAGATCCTCGCTCCATCCCCGTGTAACCCCTAGGTGGCGCTATTCTGAGAGTTACTACCCCTGCCTGCACAGTAGCCTGCAGGTTGAGGGGCCTGGGCTCTCGAAACGGGTGCCTCCTCCTGGAGGACAGGGTTGTTGGCAACGTGACTGCCCTGGGTACAGCCCTCTGGGACACTTATACCCCCCTCTTTACCCCTAGTGGCATGGCTAAACTTGCAGGTACCCCACACCAACACACTTTTGCAATACACAGTGAGTATTTCTTTGTAACCACTTACCACCAGGGCTATGATCAGCTGGAATGCTCTGGATGACCCCCTGGAAAACAAGACCTGTGACAATTAAACAACGTTGATGCAGTACTTTTTATGCAGAGGTACACCACACCCAGTTTAACTGCAAAAAGATCCAAATCTGACTTATTGGGGGATGTGAACAAGGGAGGGGCAGTAATCTGGTGATTGATTTTAGTTCTGATTGATTCAGGCTATAATGCATGCACTCAAAGGTCCCTGGAACATAGTCACACACACTCTAGGTACCCAGTTGGAACTACAGGCTAGCCTGAAGCATTGCCTGGGATAGGCTGGCATTGCAACTGGCTGAGTCCCTGTGATAGAAAGAAACATGCATGCACTGTAACCCCCAATTTGTAATCCGGGGCTGGATGGCTCAGTTCACAAAAGCTTAACAACAATTAAATCAGATGACACACTGTGATTGTTAGCTGGGTTGCAGGGAGCTACCTGGTTTTACTCACACTACCCAAAATTGGATGCAGGAAGGATGAAATGGAGACCTCAAGATGAAGAGCTGGATGGCCAGGAGAAGCAGGGCCCACACGATGTGACGTGGTGCTCGATCCTGTTCGGTGTTGTTCATCAGGGAGCCAAATCTCTGGGCAGGTCTCTCATTGGAACTTTCTCTGCAGCATGAGTGAGTGTCTGGGCTAGGATGGCAGGGCCCAGACTGGGAGAACAGCTCGGATGCAGTCCGGTAAGGTTGCTGGACGCAGCTTCCAGCAAGCGTGACACATTCAGCAAAGTGGGGAACCAAATCGCGACCCACTGTCCACATTCAGCACACTTATAGTAAAGGCAGACAAATACTGCAGTTTGGATGACAGTCCATTTGCAATTCACAGTGTCCCTGTGCAAACTGTATGCTCTGAGGTCGTGGTGAAATTCCTGATAGGCCAATCGCACAAAAGCAAGTCTTCGGTCCTCTTCAGGTGAAATTAGTCACAATTCAGAATGAAGGTCACAAATTCGGATAAAGTCCAGTGGTCGGATTAAGTCTCTTCACTTTAGGAAGGTGGTATCAAGCAGGCCAGACACAGCCTTCTCACCGATTTTCCCTGCGCACTACGCAGGAGCAGCTGCTCAAATTGCTCAAGCTCCTCACTCTCTCAGCTCTTACTCCACTCTGACTTCTGCTGTAGGCAGCACCGGGGCTTCCTAGTGATCCAAAAGATTTGTTTCATTGATCCATCTGTCTGTCACAGCTTGGGTTCCCCCTCCTGGTCCATTTAGGCGCCAAAGGGTGAAAACTACAATTCCTTCAGAAATTGACTCCCACAAGACCCCTGGGGGCAGGCTCCATTTTAGAGCCCCCAAAGGTACTGATTGGTGCAGATTGGCAGTCCAGAACCAAGATGGTGGTACATAACAGAAATGTCCGTGCTGCAACAGAAGGCAGGTTAGGCAAACTACATTATCCTTATTATTAAAACAGATAATCAACAAACAATCACAGAGTCCAGCAGGGCTCCCTCTGCGCAACTGGCGATGGCAGAATGGAGTGGCTGTACTGCAGACCAGACGGGACTCGCACCTAGAAACACTCGGCCCCCACCCAGATTAATTATAAACTACGAGATAGGCAGCCCTTAAAGAGACAGGCATGGAGGCTAACTGGGCGCTCATTTGCAAACACCTTTAAACCTAAACAGACACAGAACACCAGCCTGGCAGTGGGCATTTAGACACACCCAAGGAAGACTTTTGGGGAACCCCATTTGTAGGGGGGATACACTCATTTGAGAGTACCAGGTCTAAGATTTCTCCCTCCCGAGTGGGTTCCAACACTAGCTGTCTGAAGCATGTCCCCTGTAGGGCATTGAGAATTACCCTGCTCTTGGATGTGGCTGCAGCAAAGGTACTCTAGTTAACATCTGGCATAGTCATACATACGAACATATGAAGAAGCCAGCAGAGGAAGGCCATTTGATCTATCAAGTCTGCTCGTATTGCAGGGTCCACAGCTTGAGCTATAGTCTCTGCCCTCCCTCCCCACTCCTCCCATCCTCCCTACCCATGATCCTTACTTTCCCACTATGCCTATCCCAGCCTCTCTTAAAGCTGCCCACTGTCTTCAACAAGATGACCTCTTCTGGCAGCGCATTCCAAGTGTCCACCACCCTTTCTTTGAAGAAGTGCTTCCTGACCTCCCTCCTAAACCTCCCACCCTCCAGTTTAAGATTGTGCCCCCTCGTGTTATGGTTGCCATTCAGCTTAAAGGGACTCTCCTTATCAACCTTAATTATCCCTTTCAAGTACTTGAAGGCCTCAATCATGTCCCCTTTCTCTCTACCGTCATCCAGGGAGTACATGTTCAGTGCCCTCAACCTCTCCTTGTATGCCTTGCCCTGCTGACCGGCTATCATCTTTGTAGCCCTCCTCTGGACCTTCTCCAGCAGGTTAATGTCCTTTTTGAGGTGTGGGCACCAGTACTGAACTCCATACTCTAGATGTGGCCTTACCAGTAACCTGTACAAGGGCAGTATAATTTCCTCTCTCCTACTACTGATCCCCCTAGCTATGTATTCCAGCAACTTGTTTGCCTTTGCTGCTGCTTTCTTGCACTGCGTGGAGTGCTCCAGGTCACTAATGATCATCACTTCCTGGTCCTTCTCCTCCTCTGATGCAGATACTCGGCAGGGATTTATTTAACTCCAAAAATTGATTAGTGTTTTGCTCATAAAAGTGCTAAAACATTGTAAAAAAGCATAGCACTTGCCTCACTATGTTTAACAAACATAACACTTCTAGAAAACCTATATAAATACTTTCTGTACAATTAGCATTGTCCCAAGAAAAAAACTGCTAATCAATTATTTAAAACCCTGCTCGGACTTCACCCAGGTAGTACTCTGTTCTGGGATTCTTGGCTCCAGTATGCATAACTTTGCATTTCTTGGCATTGAAGCCAAGCTGCCAGATACTTGACCACCTCCCCAGCTTTTCCAGATCTTCCTGTAGGTCCTGTATCCCTTCAGCTGTGTCCACTCTCCTACAGAGCTTGGTGTCATCCATGAATAGGCACATTTTGCCCTTAATGCCATCCCCAATGTCATTCATGAAGACATTGAACACCACCGGCCCCAGCACCAACCCCTGTGGGACCCCACTGGTTACCTCTCTGGTGCCAGATAACTCTCCCCCTACAACCATCCTCTGGGTTCTGTCCCTCAGCCAGTTTTCCACCCATCTGGCCATCTTTTCCCCAACTCCAAGATCCACCAACGTCTTGATCAACCTTTTGTGAGGCACAGAGTCAAACGCCTTGCTGAAATCAAGATAGAGGATATCTACCGCTTGGCCCCTGCCTACTGTCTTAGTGACATAGTCAAAGAAGGCAATCAGATTTGTTTGACACGCTCTCCCCCCATGAACCCATGCTGCCTCTCATCCTGGAGACCTTGCTCCTCTGGATATTCCACCGACCTTTCCTTTAGTATGGTCTCCATGAGCTTGCCCACAATGGAGGTCAGACTGACTGCTCTGTAATTCCCTGGATCATCCTTGGGACCATTTTTGTGGAGGGGCACTACACGTGCAGTTCTCCAGTCCTGTGGTACCACACCTGACTTTAGTGAACTATTAAATATGTCTGCCAGTGGCCTTGCCAGCTCCTCAGCCAGTTCCTTTAGTACCCTTGGGTGTAGTCTGTCCAGGCCTGGTGATTTGCCCACCTTCAATGCTAGCCGACCCTCCCTCACTCTGTCCTCCTCTATCACTACATCTGTGTTCCCCTCCTCCCCGCTCCTCTTTTCCCTCCTGAAGGCACTGGTCCATCCTTCTCCCTGGTGAAGACAGAACAGAAGTATTCATTTAGTATCTCTGCTTTTGCCTCAATATCCTCCATCCACTCCACCCCTTTGTTAAGCCTAATAATCATTTCCTTCTTGTCCCTTTTCTCACTTACATAGTGAAAGAAAGCCTTCTCGCCCTTCTTATTTCCTTCAGCTATCTGCAGCTCCTTCTGCGCCTTTGCTTGCCGGACTTCCTTACTTGCCTCACTAGCCAATCTTAGGTAATTTTCCCTATCCACTTCTCTCTTGGTCTTCCTGAATTTTCTATAAGCCAACCTCTTTTCCCTTACTGCCTTGGCAACCCCAGAACTGAACCAGCTGGGCGCTTTGGACCTTGTGTTCTTCCCCCTGAGCCTAACACACTCATCTGTGGCAACCAGTATTCCTTCCTTCATGATGGACCACCTTTGGTCCACACCCATATCTGCTCTGATGCCCACCAAATGGCTCTTTAGCACCTTGAGCATTTTCCTGAAGTCCGCCCTCCTGAAATCCAAGATTTTGGTCTTAGTCAGGATGCTTTCCCTGCCCATATCCAACTGGAACCACACTATACAATGGTCACTTCTACCCAGTGGTTCCCTGACCATTATTTCCTGTACATGCCCTCCATTTGTGAGCACCAGATCAAAAATTGCCTCAGCTGTTGTTGGTTCAGTGACGCCCTGAGTCAGGAACCCACTCTGCAGTCCTTCCAGGATCACCTAACTCTTAGCAGATGTTGTGGATGGTATGCTCCAGTCCACCTTGGGCAGGTTGAAGTCCCCCACAATTACCACCTCTCCTTTCCTCGTAGCTTCCAATATTTTGTGAGATCAGCTCCCTGTCCCTCTCTTCGTCTTGACTGGGTGGTCTGTAAACCACCCCTAACCTCACCTTTCTCCCTCTATTGGACCTTAACTGAACCCATAATGCCTCCACCTCCCCTTCCAATGACTCTTCCCTCATGCAAGTTATTCCCTTCCCCATATAAACTGCCACCCCTCCCCCTTCCTGACTACCCTGTCCCACCTGTATAGTTTATATCCAGGGATTGCAAGGTTCCAGTCATTGTGTGATGTTGCCCAAGTCTCGGTTACTGCAGCTATGTCCACCCTCCTGTCTGCTAATAGTACCTGCAGGTCATCCATCTTGTTTCCGAGCATTCAGAGACACCACCCTCCACCTAGAGTCTGACCTTCCTTCTCTTCTCTCTTTTTCTTCTATTCACATTTATCCCCTCTGTGTGAACCCCCTCCATTTACCCTTGTTATGTGTTCCTCACCCCCCTCCACCCTTTGCTAACTGTGTTTTTGGCCCTTCCACCTCCTCCCTCCAGACTTCTTCCATCACTGTGGGGGGAGGTTCACTGACCATCTCCTCTTGGAGTATGTGGGCCTGCACGCCTACTGCCCCCCCCCAGTAGTTTAAATTAAGTGTAGTGGTTATGTATTCAGGTCCCCCATCAACAGTATCTCCCCTTTTTCTGCCATTCTAAGGATGCCTTCTGTCATTTCCTTGTCCAATTCCTCCGCCTGAGACAGGGGTCTGTATACAACCCCCGTATGAATTGTGGTGCCATTTCCTGTCTCCAGGGTAACCCACAGTGCCTCCTCTCCTCCCTGTTTACCCTTTACTTCCATTACTTTGATCCCTTCCCTTACGTAGAGAGCTATTCCTCCTCCTCTTTTACCCTCCCTGTCCCTCCTGTAGATTGTGTACCCTGGTATGTTGACATCCCAGTCATGGTTCTCTGCGTACCATGTTTCTGTGACTACCACAATATCCAGGTGTCCCTCTTCCATCAAGACCACTAGTTCAGGGAGCTTGTTACCCAGACTACATGCATTGGTACTCATCACCCTCCATTTTTTGATAGCCTTACCCTTTTTAGCCCCATCCCTGTCCTTACTGTCTTTCCATGCTTACCGTGCTTCCAGTAACAAAACATAACACAAGGTGCCAGCCAATTGTAAAGGTATTACAGTACTTAGAAACAGAGTTTCCTTCCCTACCAGAGGCAAAGAAAAGACACAAATTGGAGGACTTTTTGTAGTCTCTAGTGTGCTCCAAGCTGAACTGCAAGGTCCTATGCACATCCAAAGTAGGCAGCAAGGCTTCCCCCTTATTACAAAGGGATGCAAAATACACTGGCAAGTGAATCACCTGATTTATTGTGAAGTCAGAGACTACCTTAGGCAGAAAACAAGTACTGGTCTTCATTGAGGCCCTGTATGGGTGACAAATCAAGAATGGGGCTCCACAACCAGAGCCTGCAACTCAGAAATCCTTTGTGCTGAAGTAATATCCACAAGGAAGAGGGTTTTCCAAGAAAGTAAATGTAACTCTCATGTAGCAGCAGACTCAAACAGAGACCCTGACAGTTTTTCAGACACTGAGTAATGTAAAATAAAAGTAAATAGTGTACTTATGGCACTGAAATTCAGGGGCAGAGAACAAAAATGGGTGTGTTGGTACTGACAATCACCGAGCAGGAAAGAGACCTGAGGGTGATCATATCAGATGACCTATAAGGTGGCCAGGCAGTGTGAAAAGGTAGTTGGGTGGGCTAGTGAGATGCCGGGGTGCATAGGGAGGGGTATCACCAGCAGAAAGAGGGAGATATGTTGCCTCTGTATAGATTTCTAGTAAGACCCCATCTAGAGTATTGCATCGATTTCTGAAGATCACATCTCCAGAAGGATATAGACAGAGAGGAGGTGGTCCAGAGGAGGGCAACTAAAATGGTGCAGGGTCTGTATCAGAAGCCCTATGAAGAGAGACTTAAGTACCTAAATAGCACCCTGGAAGAGAGGAGTGAGGGGGCATAGGATAGAGACTTTTAAATACCTTACGTGGGTAAGTAAGGTAAAGGAAGGACATATTTCTCAGAAAAAAAAGGTGCTCAAGAACAAGAGGACATGCTGTGAAGCTGGAGGGGGTGGATTCAAGAGAGAGATGTAAGGAAGTAGTTCTTCACAGAAACAGTGATGGATTCCTGGAACAGCCTTCCAGCAGAGGCGATGGTGTCGGCAAAAACAGTGGTGGGGTTCAAGAATGCATGAGATAGGCATAAGGGAATCTTTGGGGAATGGGGGGTGGAGAATGGGCTGGAGATCAAGTAGGATCTGTGGTAATACTCTAGGTAGGGAAAAATGAGCAGACTGGGTGGGCGTAGTGGTCCTTAACTACTGGCATATTCTATTTTTCTATGACGTGTAAAGCCTCACAGTGGAACTGGCTTAAAATACATAGAAGAATCTCCCTTTCCAGCAGAGGGACAAACCATTTCCAAGCCCTGGAGTAAGTGAGCCAAAAAACAGCAATTTGTTTTTGTGTTGGGACATAAAACGATCCAACTCTGGATGACCCCATTATTTGAAAAGGGTATTCACTACTAAGTCCAGTAGTTCCCATTCATGTGTCAGGATTTAAGACTGACTTAACCTGTCTGCTAAGACATTTTGGATGCCTGGGAAATAAACAGCAGACAGTATCAGCTCACAATCTATGTGATCCAGTGCCACACTCTCATTGCTTCCCTGCACAGGGGATACGAGTGGGTACCCCATTATTTGTTGATGTAATGCATGACACTGACATTGTTCATTTGGATTACTAACGGACCATCACAGAGATGATCCAAAAGTGCTCATAGGACAAGCAGTACAGCTTCATCTCCAGAATGTTTATTTGGAGAGAGGCTTCTGTCTGAGGTCAAGGGCCCTGCATCCTGTGGGGAGCCACGTGGGCACCCCACCTGAAACCAGGTTTGTCTGCTATCAGAATTTGCAGAGGCATAGGATTGGAGAATAGAGTACCTTTTAACAGATGGAGGCATTCCATCCACCAAACTTATTGGGGATGTGATTAGAACAGGATGATTCAGCTTGTGTGATAACCAGTTCCATTGTACCCACAGTGTCCACTGTGGAATGCACATGTGCAGATGGACCAGAGGAACTGAGATGATGGCAATAGCCATCATTCTTAGCAGCCGTAGCATGGACCATGCCAGGATATGAGTTTTTCTGGAAATGAAACAAGCTTGAGCTATCAAGGCATCCACCCTGTTTGTCAGCAGGAAGGCACATGCTACAGAGGTGTCCAACACCACCCCTGTGTACTGAAGGTGCTGACATGGGATTTGTTTAGATTTTGGAAACCGTTGCTGGGTTCGGGAATGGGTATATGCCACTTCTTCACTGGATGGTTCTTTAAAGATCCAATCCGTGAGGCAGAGGACAAGCCAGAGGGAAAAACATGAAATTGGTAGTGCTTGCCCCCCCCCCCAAATCTGAAGTGCTTTCTGTGATGATGCCTGATCTTGACGTGCAGGCACGCATCCTTGATGTCCAAGATGCACATTCAATCCCCCATGCTACAGTAGGGGGATGAGAGTTTGAATTGAGACAATACAAAACGTTTTGTATTCTAAGAATTCTTTCAGGCCTCTGAGGTTCAGAATAGGAAATACTTGGAGTAAAATCCTAGGTTCTGTTCTTGCCCAGGAATGAATTTCATCACCCTTTCTGAATAAGGTAATCCACTTCTGAACAAAGATGCAGTAAGTAGTCTGGAGGATGGTGACACAATCGATGTTGATGTACTGAACGTGTGGACAGAAACACCAGTACATGGCCCTTTTCTATGATTTCCAGGACCCATTCACCTGTTGTGATAATCTTCCTTTCTTGACAATGGAGGGAGATTCCTTTCCCCTCCGCACCTGTACCTCCTACACCAGGGTGGAGGGGAAGGCAGCTGAGAATCAGAAGGAATGAGGGGCAGGATGCTGGCCACCAGAGCTGGATCTCTTTTTATTATAACCACTTGAAGAAGAAGGTCCACAGAGGGGTGTTTGACCTCTGCCTCTTCCATGGGCAGGCCTCCCAAAGAGCTTAAAACTGGCCTCTCCCTCTGCCCCTCAGGGAAGTTGGACTGAGGATCTTTGGTGATCTCAATGTCATATCTGAGGACTGTAATTCACTTAGTGTGCATTCCACATCTGTCCTGAAGGGCTTCTGCCCCTTAAAGAAGGCATGAAGCACAGCTTGTTGCACATCAGAGGCAAATCCCACCACTCACAGCCAGGAGTATTGGCAGAGACAAATACTAGAGGCAGCAGTCCCAGCAGAGTCATCTGAGGTGGCATAACAGATCTTAGCAGGTGCTTACCAGTTTCCAGACCCGCAGTAAGAGACTTGGAGAAATCAGTTTTGACTGTTCCTTCAGGCAACTTATTTATGGCAGACAGCATAGACTTCAAGTGGCTGTTCTGATATTTAATCACATGCCTAATAATTAACAATCCTGAGCCACAAGGAAACAGAGGCATAGGTCATTTTGCACACACATAGCTCTTGACCTGTTATGTGCAACCATTCTCACAACTGAGTCTGTTTCAGGTTGTGATGCATAGAAAGTCTTTGAGCTAGTAGCAGAATATTGGTTATCTGCTTTCTGGGGCACTGCTGGTAGAGAGTTAGGCACATACCAGGTATCCATTGTGGCATCCTGTAAAGCAGGGAAAATCAGAGGAATCACAATAGTAGGAAGTGCTGGCATCTCCAAAAAATCACAAAGATTACTTTTAGTAGAATCTTCCTCCTCAGCCTCTAATCCCATAGAGTCCAGCATGGACATGAGGCAGGCTTGACATGAGGCATCCTCATGAAGGGACCTGGGGTTGCAGACTACAGTATCATCACTGTAGGATGAAACAGTGGATGAGGACCCTATGCCTTCCTGGTAGATGAAATCTTCCTCTTTACCCCAAAAAATCTTCCTCAGTGTCTAAGAGGTCAGAATTATATTCCCCAGGGCTGGATGGATGGCCCAGTGGCAGTGCATTGTGCTCCCATGCAGGCAAACCAGATTTGGAGGAAGACTCAGTTCACTACATCAGGAGGCAGACCAAATGGTAGGCAGTTGCCAGAGGGCAGCACACCTCAACTGTGGAGGGCTGATGCTGGTTGCCAGCACACAGTGACCCCTGCAGGTGACCTAGGGATTTTGCTCCCACTGCAGAGGACACGATATGTCACTGAGGTTGATCAGGCATGGCTGACATCAAAGGGGAGGAGGGTGGCTTGAGGGAGAATAACATAGATGTAAATCCCCCTGCCATCACAAGGAAGGCATAAATCACCTGAACAGGGTATATCCCTGGTAACGGTATATCCCTGAAGATGATGGCAGGGAAAAGGCAATAAAAAAATATATGAAAAGTATTATAATTCTTCTCATCCATAGAGTTACGTGCAGAAGGCTCAGGAGGCAACACAGACATCAGCAACTGATAGGGGATAGTTCAGCACTGATATACATCAACGTAGGCAGCCCCAGGTAGGCAAACCTTTCTGAATGGTCCTGACACTGACAAGTTACAGTTCCATTGGTGTGGTTCATTTGGAGAAGATACTGTCTTTACCCATTGTCCAGCATGGGCACCTGTGGCACTGCTTCTTCCCGAGATAAAAATACTGACCTCCCCAAAAAATAATAACAAAACAACCCACTGTCCTACACTGTAGGGACTATTCCCCACAAGTTGCCTACTCCACTGGCCATGGTGCCACAGCACGACTCCCCATTAACACAGAGGCTGCCGCTCTCTCTTGTGGCATCTCACTGCCAGGCGAACTGGAGGCCTAAACACTCCTTCCAGCCAATCAGAGCCAATGTGATGGACCACCCTGAGTACCACCAGTCTTCAACTGATCTAGGCCGCCCTTACCTTTTTGCGGTAGGTAGGCACAGTCAAGCTTCCCCACAGGGTTGTACCCTCCCAGCCAATATACATATATATTCATTGCAAAAACTATGTTAACACATCAGTTAGGGTTTATTAAAGCATCAAAAGCTGGGAAATTCAACATTAGGGTTACCAATCCTACCACCTCACCCACCCACCCCCACCCTCCACACACCAGCAGGTGTCAGAGTGTGCCTTGGGGTCATCGGCTACTCCCACCCCATTCCATGTGTTAACAAGATGAGATGGTACAGTATAGTAGAAAGTGTGAGAGTTAGGCCCAGTGACCCCAAGGCACACCCTGATGCCTGTTGGTGTGTGGAGGGGAATGGGGGTGGGGTGGTAAGGTTGGTAATCCTAACGTCAAATTTCCCAGATTTTGATGCTTTAATAAAAACCTTAACTGATGCATAAACATAGTTTTTTGCAATGAATTTCCCTTCTTTCTGAGATAGTATAATAATATTCCTATTTTACTGTTGGAGCACGGGGTCCTTCGGACCCTCGCTCCATTCCCACAAAGTTATGCCGTGCGAAGAATAAATTCAATGAACACACATAACTTGGGCATTTTCAGGATATTTTGCACTAAATTTTCAACGTGGCCTTTTGGGGACCCCACATCATGAACAGTGGCACTGTCATATCGTTAATCTGTCCTGAAAGTGCAACCGTGCCATTCTGCGTCACAGGTGCGAAAACATGTTTAAGGCAAGATGTGAGAAATGACAGCTGTATACGGTTTATGAGGAGGTGTGAAAAATTGCAATGTTGAAAATCTGGAGTGAAAATATGCAAAATTGTCAAAGTTACGAGCATGTGTAGAACCTGTTCAATGCACAGTTGTAACACAGTCATTTTTTAAATTGTTTCACCAAATTTTCAACATGGGCTTTTGGACCTCCACTCATGAACACTGGCACTGTGATTTCGTTAATCTATCCTGAAAGTTGATTTTGCACAGTGACCGTGATATTCTGCCTGGAGGCGAAAACACATTTTGGGCAGGATGTGAATAATGACAGCTGTACTGTTCATGAGGTAGAGTGAAAAATCTCAATGTTGAAAATCTGGATTGAAAATATAAAAATGGTGCCGATATGAGCGCAAGTAGAACTGTGCAATGCATGCTTGTAACTCAGTCATTTTGGAATTTTTCACTAGATTTTTAACATGGTTTTTGGATCTTCACTTCATGAACACTGGCACTTTTATTTCATTAATCGGTCCAAAAGGTGATTCCGCACAGCAACCGCAAAATCATCTTATGGGTCTGATTAATGTAACGACAGTGACAGTGTTCATGAGGTGGGGCCCCAAGAACTCCATGTTGAAAATTTGGTGCAAAAATCTTACAAACTGGCTGAGATATCAACATAAGTTGAAAACCCCTTTGACAGTTATTATACATGCTTACCCTCGATTCTTCAGTTTGTAGTTCAACTTTGAAGAGTGCAGACATGTCCCAGTCCAGAGAAGATCACAATCGCCGACCTCTGGAAGTAAGTATGGGCTAAGGGGAGATGCGGGGAGGTGGGTGCACAGAGGGAGGGTAGGGATGAGGAGGGGGATAGGGTGAGACAATGAGGAACCATTTCTTTTGTTTCAGGATAAAAAAAGACATTCGGGTTCAGTTTTCTTTTTTTCAGGTACTTTTAATTGTTTATGGACTCTGGGAGTGGACTCCTCAGTGTCCAAAAATACTAGTGGGCTGAAGGACAACTGGGGACACTGGGAGTGGGCTACCCAGTGTCCCACACTTGTGGGGAGGGTAGGCTACTGCCGACACGGGGATTGGGCACTGCGCTGTCGGCAAAGGTTAAAACAAGAGGGCACACTGCTGGGTGGGGAGGGGGAACCATACTGGGATGAAGGACAACTGGGGGCACAGGGAGTGGGCTACCCAGTGCCCCACACTGTCAGGGGGAGGGAGGCTACTGCCGACACAGGGATTGGGCACTGCGCTGTCGGCAAACTTACAAAGGAGGGGAACACTGCTGGGGGGTAATATACTGGGGACACTTGGAGTGGGCTATCCAGTGTCCCACACTGAGAAGGATGGGGAGAAGCTACTGCCAACATGGGGAATGGGCACCCCCATGTCGGGGAAATACACCGATGCAGAATCCTGCATCAAACTACCATACAGTTCAGTAAAGAGTGGTAGTTCGATGCAGGATGGTGCATCACACCTGTGCCACATCGGGGGACTGTTTTCTTTTTTTAAAGGTTAAGTGGGGTACCACTGGCATTGGGACTCTGGGAGTGGGCTACCCAGTGTCCCACACTGTTGAGGTGAGGGGGGGCTTCTGCTAACACGGGGATTGGGCACCCTGCTGTTGGCAGTGATTAAAATAAGCAGTCTTATTCCTCAGCCCCCTTCCCCTTAGGAGAGGTAAAAGAGGGGAAATTATTAGGTAAACACTTTGTGTTTACCTAATCTGGGTGCCGAGGTATCCGATTCTGCGGTCTGTTTGTCCCTAAAGTAAGCAGGGGCTATTCAAGCCAAATCCCCCCCTTCCCCCACCCCAATACTGTTACGTGCAAGGCATTGTCAGGATTCTGCCACAATTTGTGGCAGACACTACTACCCGAAAACATATTTGGGACCACACAAAACAAAACAAACAAAACAAAACAATGCCAGGAGCGTGTTCCTCAAGCCCTCATAAGGTAAACACAACTGTTAGAAAATGTCATTTACCATTCAAACAACCTGTCCTGCATCTATCACAAAAATCTTTATAATTCAAAACTGACAATATATTTTTACACCAAACTATCTAAAGGCACACCCTTGGCACACACTCCATCATCCCTGTAAATATCACAGGCAACCTTAATTCTGTGTGTGCTGTACAAGAGAGAAAAAAATTCCATGTTATCCTATGGGGGGGGGAATGTTCTTTTTTGCATTTATGACCATTTTATATCTCAAAAGCCATAAAAGCTGCCATCATGAGGCTGTCCACGTCTTGTGATACTGGCAACATGGCAGCACATACCAATTTTTGGGTTATCTGGTTGTAAAATGACAAAGTTATTAAGGTGCAAACATTGTGATTTAACATTGAAAGGCTGTACCAACCCAATTATAAGGGCAATTGCTTCCTTATAATATATATATATATATATATATATATATATACATACACACACACACACACACACACACACACACAGAGTCAGGGTGTAGCCACGCATTTCAGATTTATACACCAATCTGCCACACTGCTACCCCCGTCCCCACTGCTTTCCATGCCTCCCCCCTCCCAATGACTGGAGTCCAAGGTTCCTGGCTCCAATCAGATGATTCCCACACTAGACTTGCTGTCTGTCTGCACTGCTAGTGTGATGTTCGGTGCCCGCTGCCCACTGGTAAATGTCACTGACTGCACCACAAGTTCACAACTATGGTAGAAATTTCTTCTCTCTCTCCCCCTCCCCCCACAGGTAGGCAGACTCGCTCCACTGGCAACTTCAGCATGAATTCTTCTTTCTTTTAGCTGGCTCTCAGTCTGTTCTTCCGTCTGCTGCTCCTCAGTTCTTCTACTGCTTCTTTTACTCCCAGTCCAACTGAACTAATAGTATGGCTTCTAACTTTGCTGGCTCGTTTAAACTCACTGCCCCAGACTTGCCACACCTCCCTACCAGATGTCGCAGCCAATCACTACGCAGGTGGACCATGCAGACCTAATTGAGACCTTCAACTTTAACGTCTGTGGTCCACTCAGCTAGCCCCCCCCCCACCAAAACAAAGCTGAAAGAGAAAAGAAAAAGGCTGCGAAGCCAAATAAAGGAATTTAAAAGCAATGGACTAGAGAGGGCAGAGCAATGCTGGCCAGTTGTTTGCTACCCCGCTTACTAAACTTAGTATCACTGTGGCTACTTGGTGACTCAGTAGCTACACCTTGCACACAGTATATATTATACTGGCAACGGGAAGTGCCAGTATCTTTAGGGTGAAAGGTAACTTCTATGTTAAACCCAAATGTTTGAATGTTAATAACTTTGGAACCGTTCAACGGATTTGCATGAAATGTGGCATGCATAATGTCAAGGGGTAGGTCTCTTGATCTACCAACCTTTGTCGGAATCCGTTGTGTGGTTTCTGAAATATAGAGTGTTGAAAAAACAGTGTTTTTTGACATTTCTTTGTCCACCTGGATCTCAGAAACAGCTTTGGGTTGTGGTCTGAACTTTTCAGGGCAGAAAGCCTTTGCCTCACAGATGTGCCTTTTGAAGGTTTGGTGAAAAAATATTAATCCACTCAAAATTTATTAAACTGTAAAGTTTTCCATTATAGCCTATGGGGGAAAAATATATGGTCTGGAAGTGAAAGCAGGTAAACAGCCCCAAAACCCACTGTCTTTGTCAATTCATAGCAAGAAAACGGTTAGGATTTTTGGGCTGTGATTAGCAGAGTGGCAAGCCCTTACCCCACAGATGTGCCCTTTACTGGTCTGATGAAGAAATGGACACTAGTTCCATAGTTACAGCACTCTGAAGTTGCAAATTTTCCCATGGGATAACATTGTGGCAGTCGTGGCGCCTTTCAGCAGCTATATCTCGAAAACAGTTCAAGATACAGATTTTTTGCTAAGGGCAGCTTAGTACACCTTAAGCATGCATGGAGGTGGCCAGGCCATGAATACAACTGTGAAGGAATTTTTTCCAGAGATCCTACGGTTCCTGAGATATTGCAACTATTGCAGCACAAGGGTTACCTGGAATGGCTTTAGGCGTGCTCTATGTCTGTATACTTATGGGTACATATGGGCCCTGCGCTCCCACATTTGGATCCCATTAAGCAGTAATGGGAGCACAGGGCCCTATTTTATGCAGTAGTGGGAGCGCAGGGTCATTAAAATATCAGTACACTTGTATATAGATGGGAGCATGAACATCAAAGACAATTACAAAATGTATGCATGATTGCTGCCACAACCACATTACACTTTCTCAAAAAGAAGGGAAATTCATTGCAAAAAACTTCATTAATGTCTCAGTTAGGGTTGTCATTACAGTGACAAAAGTTGGAAATTCAATATAATTAATGGTCTTCTCTTTTTCCCATAGGGAAACCGTGGCATAATTTGCCATTATAAAGGAGCGTTTATAACAGCAAACACACGCACGGTTTTCCCCACATTGCGCATGCTCGAACTCCTCGCTTGCTGTATCCTTCCTGAACAGGAAACTGCAAACCCACGGTAGAGAGAAACTGCCACTGTCACTCAGCAGTAAGTAATTTTTACAATTAGTTGAAATGTTCCACACAGCTACGGATTGACCACCTTAAAAATATTTTAAATAAAGTTAAAGCGGACCTCATGCTGAGGTAATCTGACTGCACTGGCACAGCAGTCTTTTTATTTTACATAATTGCTGAGGTGAAAAGAAGCAACAATTATATAAAACTAAAATATGGGTCTCTCAATGTGTAAACTCGAGATTTACACACACCCTCGGGGTTTGATGCTATGCATAAACCCCTTGAGCGTCGCTCTTAGGGTTTATGTAGCATCAAACCCCTCAGGTGTGTGTAAATTCTCGTTACACACCAAGACCCATTCTTTATACTATATGTTAGGGTTACCAACCCTACCTTCAACACCCCCACTCTTCTCACACCAACAGGTGTCGGGGTGTGCCTTGGGGTCATCAGGCCTAACTCTCACCCCATTATCCTATACTGTACCACTCAGCTTCCTTACAAATGGAATGGGGTGAGAGTTAGGGCCAACAACCCCAAGGCACACTAGGCAAGTGTGATGTCATTCCATTATGAAAGCTGCACTCTGATCGGTTCACTATTTAATCGTGTTGATACTAATCTTCAAGATATCCATTGTAATAACAGTAACAGTAACACACTTTTGATAGTTTGCTGTTACTGTGGTCATCAACCAAGATATCACTTTTATCTTGTTATTTTTAACCCCACTCCTGTTGTGTAAATAAGGGATAATGTATGCTATGGCCCTAATGGGAATATCGCTGCCAGTTTTCCTGCGTGCAGTTTGGCCTTATAGCTTCATTAGTGGCAAAGTCACGAGTGATGTCAAAAGGTCAAACTGCATGAGGGAAAATATCTGTGATATTTTCATTAGGGCCATGGTGTGGTTGAGTTAGGCTACACTCTCGGCTGTGAGTGACGGACCACTTTCCTATCTCCTTATTTCCTAGCTACCAAAACTTCTGTTGCGCAACAGTTAACGTTTTTCTCTTTGCTTTTCTTCTTTATCCCCCCTACCCTAGGTTGGCCACCTAGCACAGCTTTTTGCTATCCCTGCTAAACTTCCTACTAGTTCTCTCTTTTCATTCTTTTTCCACTTCCATCCACCCAGTCCCAGGAATGATGCCAAACACCCAGAGAGGTCTTGTGTAAAGTGCATAAGTGCATTCTGTGTACAAAAAAAAAACATGAAGGCTATTTTAAATAAGAATACATAAGTTAATAAAGCCTTTTTTTTAAAAAAAGGATTCAGAAGCCACATAAAACAATAATTTCATGATTAGTACAGTTATACAAAATCCTTAAGGTAGTTTCATAAATTCACATTATAAACCTGTTACTGTATGAAGCTAAACAAAAAAACTGTGGTATGCTCTATAAAAATGCTTAGTCATTATGAATCAGAGATACAGAGTCAATATCTGTGGAGAGATACATTGTACCTTTAATTGAACCAGGAAGTCCCCTGGAACAAATAAACTCCCTTGATTTTAAAACAGCATGCCCAGACATGTAATAGCATGTTCAAACATGAAAATAGAAAGGGCTTAGTCAGTTGACCCCACCAAAAAGATGTAAAGCCTCTTCACTGAGTTCACTTTAGTTGAAGCAGTCCAGTCGGGCTCAGCCCTGAGAGAGGAGTGGAGGTTCTACTGTTTGCGCAGACAAGCTGTTGAATGCAGATGAGAAGGGTCTTATGACCTCGAAGATCCAGGACTGTATTATGTGAGAAACTACTGATCTTAAGTAGTGATTTTCTTTGCAAATTTTTTTTTGTTTTCGTTTATTACTTTTCTAACTTTTGAAAAATAAATATCACACCGCAGTGTGTTTTCAACCTGTAAATTTGCCTCGTCTAAAGTTTATTCCCACATGCTGTGACACATGGCATATGTCATTTATGCCATACCTTTTATTATACAATGGCAAGAAAAAATCCTGTACCCTGATTGTTCAGTTGCCACTTTCAGCAGTAATGTTGTCCCCACACAACCTCACTGTATGAAAGTGATCAATGGTAATGGCTCCTTACTTTCCTCTATTGCCACTATCGACATACCATGTGGAAATCCTCATGGGTATAATATAAATTTCTTTACTGTGCATATTTATCATAGGAATGGGTTTGCTTACACACAGATTTAGTACAAAAATATATGGCATACATTCCAAGACTGTGCATTACTGAAACTTTGAGTGGGTGGTCCCTGCTTAGTTACTGTAGGGGTAAACCTCCCCATGAGGGTCTATTATTTCTGCATAGGCCATTTACATTTCTCCAGCAGTTCCTTGCTGGTGGTTCCGAGGGTTGATCTTAGCTGATAAAACATGGTGGTCATCGAGCCAGTAACTGAGATAACATTTCTTACCCACAGAGAATTATGGCGGTCTGCTGGGAAATGGTGTGTTTTTTTTGTTGTTGTTTGTTTTATTCTTTTCCATAGTGATTTTTCTGCCCCAGTCATATCCATCATCAAGGGATATACCCTGGTCCCGAATGGTGGCAGGAAAACAGGCTGGTCTTAAACAGTAAGAAGACCAAAGCCATGCTCTTTGGTCCAAAAAAACTTGGCCCAAAGAGATCAAACCTTCTATCTCTCTCCACCTTAAATGGTACAAGGATAGAAGTAGTGGGCAGTATTAAGTACCTAGGAATGTACCTGGACCAGGAGATCTCCTTCAGGACACTCATAGACCACCTTACAAAAGTGGTTAACCAAAAACTGGACCTCCTTTATAGGCTGAATCCCTACCTGACCAAAGAAACCAGAAAAGCAGTCGGCAACGGGACAGTCCTACCCATTCTGTTTTATGGAGCGACTATACTCCAGACACTGAGGTCAACGGAAAGGCTGCATCTGTGCACTCTGAACCATAGGGTCAGCCGGTATACCATCAGGGTGCAATGGATGGAGCACCACTGCAATGTGCTACATGCCCTAAACTGGCCTTCACTCAAAGCCAAACTAGCATATCCCTCCCTGTGCCTGGCATATAAGCTACAACAACCTGATGCCCCCCCAGGTCTTAGGGAACTGCTTCCCTCCAAAATTAATAGAAGAGAGCTCAGGTCTGCTGATCGGAAACTACTTGAAATCCCAAGAGCCAAATCATCCCTAGGTCAGTGGTCAGCCAGGGTAGCTGTACCCAAACCCTGGAACAATCTCCCAAGAGAGTTACAGGATAGCACCTCTCTTGCGGGTTTCAAGAAAGGGCTAAAGTTATACCTAAGCCCTGGGTCTCAGTGCCGCTGCCCTGACTAAGGCCTACCAAAGGGATTCTGCTAAGGGTGTCATTATTTAGAGAACAGAGTCAAAAGAGATGTAGGGACTACAAGATTAAAAATTAAGTACCGGTTCTTGCACTTATCTATGTGGTTTGATTAATGTGAATGTCCGTTCCTAACAAAAAAAGTGTACACTTTGTTGTAAATGTTATAATATACTCTATACTGTTGTTGTATATACCTATACACTATGTACTATTTGCTGTATTGTATATGTCAAAGCATTGGTTTTCTTTTTCCCTAGGTACATGTAACTAACCCCAGGTCACCCCCGAAAAGGACCATCAGGTCTCCAGGCCCACCCGGTTAGCAAAATTTAAATAAACAAAATAAATAAATGTACCTGTTCAAGCCTGTGTCCCTTATCTCTACCGACCTTGGCAACCTGCCAAATACCCCATGGTTCTTCTCTCCATGGCAGAGGCTCTGGGGGTGTCTGTCCCCCTCACAAAGCTGTCCACTATGAGGAATAGGATCCCCTGCTGGCAGACACTAGTACCTAGGCGAATAAAGGCCAGACCATCCTTCAGGTGGATATGGGTGTTTTCCTGAGTTTATTTGGTCCCTCCCACCTTCCCATCATGAACACAGCATATGCTGGCCTCACATGGATGCAGCAAATTCCCTGACCTAGCTGTGGAACTGCTGCAGCGCCAAAGCTCGCCATCATCCCTCTCCAGCAGGGGCACACCGCTGCACAGCGGCTACTTCAGCCCAGCCTGCCTTCCAACATGATGACTCCGGTTTGCTCCTGAACTCAGGTCATCTGCACTGGGCCATCTGGGCAGCCAGGAAAATGGTTTTTGGTATATAAAATTATATCGTCTGTGGCAGTGTAAAATACAGTACCCTCCCAAGTCACAAGACTAGCTACAATTGAGCACCACAACTCTCTCTCCTCCTCTGGACTCCCTCACCCAACCCTTCTCAACCAACAATTAATTCTGTACAACAAAAAGCCCCACCAACTAGCCACTTGTCACAACAGCCCAATGGTCACGTGATGTCTATTCTGACATGACTTGCCCTCTTCAAACTTTGCTGTTTACCAGTCAGTCTTGGGATATCAGGAGCAGCCCAATCAAGGCTTTAGATGCAGTTGACTTTGACGTCCATGGATGATGCACACAGCTCTGACTTCAGTATGTGCACTGACTTCCATGTACAAAACATGACACCTGCTACTGCTACTGTCCCATCTGTGCCTATTTACTGGCTTTACAGGATTCTGGCCCATGGAGCAACCAGCTGGTAAAGATGATCCATGTGGTTTGGTTCTCCACTGCTCCGCTTGGCCTAGGGAGGGAAAAAACATAACATGCACAACAATAAAGTTTTTTATTGTCATTAATTTTCCTTTCTTCCATGCCTAATGAACATGGGAAGTCACATTCTTTGTGTTTCAGTGACATTGTTCCTCACAGAAATTGGTAGCATGAGTCTGTCAAACCCAACACAAACTGCGCCAAGGGGGAAACAATTCGGCATCTTGACCCCTCACCCAATGAGCTAGGCAGACTATCTCGATTTCAGAATGTCCTTATTTCATCCACTTATTCTCCAAGCTGCAGTAATGCATTGGGTGTGGCTTAACAATGGACTTGCTGTCCTGCCAATAGCTGAATTGCTTCTGCAATGTCTGTAAATCCCCTGGTGCGGTATATGATACTGTACATCCATATGCATCATCCCATGTTCCAGTTATCAATCATGTATTGCAACTTCTCCTCATAGTCAGCTTCTGAGTTGAAATGCTCATGTCATAGGTGCTCCACTGCTGCTTCTCAGAGCCATCTACTGCACTTCAGCTCTATAGTGCACCAGTGCCACTCAGGGAGGTACAACGGAACACCCAGAAGGCAATCTTCCTATCCACGGCACAGCTTGACTAGAGTGACTGATCCCCAGCCTGGTTCCAACTAGCAATCCACATCACTCTCATGTTGGGGGGGAAGCACATGGTAACAAGTCATTCTTGACAAAGTTCATACTGAAACCCTTCTGACCAGTGGGTCATGCTTGGTGTCAGGAAGACTTTCATCTTTGGACTGTGGACTACAGCTGTCTCCCCAAAGGATGTCAGGCTTAATATCCTCTGGCAGGGCTTCTTGTGGCTCGCTGTCCATCTTGTCAGCTG
Organism: Neoceratodus forsteri; assembly: GCA_016271365.2. Taxonomy (NCBI): domain Eukaryota; kingdom Metazoa; phylum Chordata; order Ceratodontiformes; family Ceratodontidae; genus Neoceratodus; species Neoceratodus forsteri. The sequence continues at coordinate 610,356,100 of CM057456.1, forward strand.
GCAGAAGAACAACCGATTCTGAGTGGATGGTGGTCCATTGCCATCTGAGTATGTGGTATCCTTTTGAAGCGCCCAGGTGTCAGCTTGGGTGAGCGCAGGTACCAGAAACCATGCCCTCCTCCCAGCCTTGAGATTGATGGCTGCTTGGCCTAAGTTTCAATTAAGCAGTAAGACATGAAAGGGTGTGCGTTGTGGTGAGAGAACAGCGCACCTCGAGTATGCAGTGAGGCATAAGGCATCGCCATGTGTTTTTCAGCCACCCAAAAAGTGACGTTATCCCACCAGAAAGCACACCCTTGAGCGTCTTATTGCAATTATGAAATGGATCCAAGATTTTTTTTTGAAGAGGGTAAAAAAATGCACACAAATAAAAAAAGAGACATTTGTATGACTTTTCTTAAAAAACATTCCACCATCCCAGCAAAATAGTACCAGCACATCCAGGCATTGAGAAAAGAAGCTCTGCATACAGTTTACCATAAAGGAATAAACTCTCACACTAGAGGTACAGTGAGTAAATCCAGTTTATTGTGGCCAAGGTGCCTAGGTTAATACCCTCTGTCTCCAGCGCTTCAGCCAAAAACAAGGCTTTCCTCAAGAGGCGGGTCTGAGGTTACCAATACAACACCCATTTTTAAAGAAATCATTTAAAGACATATAACATCCATAGTGATAATTAATTCAGTTTCCAAAGAAAAAACATACAAAAAATATAAAAAAGACGGTTACTATCTTAATTTTAACAAGGCGTTACATGATTCTTGCTAAACCAACACTGATCAATTATACCATATATATTAATTTCATGGCTTTTTACCAAAAACATTTTATTGGTCTATATGTATGGTTTAAAGCAAAAAAATCAGGTTCTCATTTATATTCTTTTTACTTCCAAAAGGGAGGAATTTCAAACCTGGGAAGCCTACCTCCTCAAATTCACTTATTTTAGTACATTTATAATGGTGATTGTTAGGAAAAGGGTGTTAAAAAAAAACAGACATAGAGGGGTTGTGTGTCCTTATTTCAAAGTATAACATGAACCAAGAAAGGGGGAGACTGCCACTTTCTGGCTGCGACGGAGAAGTGCACGTCTGCACTTTTTGAACCCTGAGTTTTACCGGAGGAGAGTTATGACTGTTCATGGTTAAGGTTTGCACTTATCTGACATCTATTGAGCCAAACTGTGAATGTTTAGACATTTCAGCACTAGGAGTTACTGTATTCAAACCTCCAGGCTCTCAGGTTGTTAGAATGACTAACCTGAGTGCCGCTCCAGTGCTCCCTATTGAGGAGAGTTTGTCAAGTAGCTCAGAAGAAGAAGAAGGTGAATTATAATTTGTCTACTGTCTAGAAGATCTGGAGGAGGTTGACCGATGCTGGTAGCAGAGGAGAAACATTATTTTCAGTGAGAGAGGTTCAGAAGAGCAGGAATTGGCTGACTCCACACAGAAGGAACTTTTCATTAAACTGGAAAGGCTCAAAATAAAAGAGCTTAATCACTATTACAACCAAATCAGATTGGAGAAGTATTTGGAACTCAAAATCTGGCCAAGGGGTTTACGTATTGGCAAAACCCCGTCATCAGGTTTTGATGACTAGGATGAAGATTTTAGGAAAGAGTGGAATCAAGCAGCCACAGAGTGCACAGGCAGATTCATTCAAGCACTTATAGAGAGACATAAAAATAAGAGAAAAAACTAAGCAAGAAATCAAAGAGCTACAAACCTGATTATCTGAGCACAGAAGCAAGCAGGATTTAAATTTTCTAAACAAATCATTGTCTAAAAAGATTAATAAGCATGAAACAGATTTAAAAAGAGAACGAAGCTTACCAGGGATATAAGGGACTTGATTAAAAAGAGGTTTTGTTTGGGAAAGGAAGACACGCTCTGCAAGCAGAGGGAGACTGCGATCTAGAAAGAGGCACAATAACTACTGGAACAAAAATAAGAACAGGGAGGCCAGCAAACAGAAGAAAACTGTTTCCTTTCGGGAGAGTAGTGCACAAGCTGAAAGAGCACAGACAGCCAGTAATGGTAACAGCCAGTCGGAAGCAAGCACCTCCATATCAAGGCTTTTTAGACAAGCCCCAAGGGGAGCAACAACTAGCACCCCAAACAAAAACACAAAAAGAAAGCAAGGAGGGGGAAAAAGAGGGAAACAAAAAAAACAGCAGCATATTCTCAGCCACGGAGGAACAAATAAAAGATATTGTGAATCTTACAGATTTAACTCTCACAAAAGGCCAAAAAACAGTGTTATTAAAAGGACTTACATTTGTCCCAACAAAAAACCAGACTTATTCAAGTTTCGAGCTGACATTTTCAAGTTAATTCACAAACTAAAATTGAAGTACTTTTTTTGGAAAACAAAAACCTAGTGCTGATTGTGATATTACCATGGGAGATCAAAGTGAGGAACAGAGGTCACAGAGTGATAACATGGACATTACAGACCTTGTCAGCTTAATGGATAACAGTAAAGCATTTCCAGAGGAGGATGGACAAACTGAATGGGCACCAGAACACTGCAACTACAATATTATTGATCAAATAGACGTAGCAACATTACTGGAAGAAATGGAAACTGGGACAGAAACATTTCAAGCCTGTGAAATTAACAGGCAGAAATTCAAGCCCAAATCTCTCTTCTGCCCACAGGTTGTTTGCCCAGCTATTTCAGCTTTTGAATACATGTCAATTAATGAGACTGAAAAACCTTTTTCCAACTCAAAAAGTTACCAGAATAATTTAGGTAAAAAAGAAATGTTGACTCTGAAAGAACTTGTCTATTAAAACTATAGTAATAAAAAAATCAGATAAAGGTGGTAACTTGGTAATCATGTCAGAGGAAATGTATGTGGCCAAATGTTTCAAACTTATAAATGACAACTACTGTAAACTTAAAGGGGACCCTACAGTGAAATATCAAATGGAATTATTTGAATTTATTGATTTATCAGTTAAATGTGGCTGGATTAATCAAGGGAAATGGAATTTATTAAGATGGGCTACCCAATAGTGCCTACATGTTACATCCTGCCTAAAACACACACAAGCACAACGGATCCACGTGGCAGAGCTATAATTGCAGGTATAGGCTCTATAACACAAAAACTGAGCATTTTTGCAGACAGTTTTTTACAACCCGATGTGTTTACCCTACCTTCTTATATAAGGGACAGTATGGATCTCATGAATAAATTTAGAGGTAAAATATGGGATCCAAACTGGAGCTAGGTTACAATAGATGTGAGTAGCCTGTATACCGCTATAGAACATCACATTGGACTTGGGGCAGTATCCCACTATTTGAATAAGAATCCAGAAAACCCAGCAGGTTTTCTACTTTGTGCTATAAAATTTGCTCTTATACATAACTATTTTGTGTTTGATGAAAGCTTTTATTTACAGTGTGTGGGACAGCTATGGGGGCATCATTTGCCCCATCATATGCCAATCTAGTTATGGGCCTCCTGGAAGAAAATTGGGGTTTCACTGAAAATAAAAATCAATACCTGAATCACATCATCAGCTGGTACAGATTCACTGATGATGTAATAATTACTTGGGCAGGAGACATGCAATTAATTATGAAATTCATGGAATTTTTGACCTGTAACACTATGGAGCTATAGTTCACTCATGAAAGTAATAAAAACAAATCACTTTCTTAGCTTTGCAGCTGATTGGGATGCTGGGTGAGCCCATTAAAACAGCAGGGCACAGAGAGGAAACTGCAGGGGCACTATTCTCCATGCAGGGAGTGCACACCCCAGGAAACTTATCAACTCTATACCATATGGAGAAATTATAAGACTCAGATGAAATTGCTCAGATGGGGTGGGTTCTTGAAACAGATAAGAGTTATTGATCCCTAGAAAAATCAGGGAACATAAAGACAATGAGGAAACTGAGAACAAAAACACAGTGACATTTGTCACTGAGTTTACCCTTTGGCAGAACAAGTAGGTGGTATAGTCCACATATAGTGGCCCATCCTGCTGAGTGACCCCATACTTAAGGAACAAGTATACCCTAAACCAAGAGTTACTTTTAACAAGGGAAGAAGTATTGGGGACAGGACTGTGAGAAGCCATTTTTCAGCAAGCACACAAACAGAAGGAAGATGGTTAGGAGTTAAACCAAAGGCCATTTTAAGTGAGGCAGGTGCAAATGTGTGCTAATATGCAAATACAGGGAATAAATTCATAAAAGGAGAAGAAATATTTGATTTAAACATGTTTACTACCTGTACTACACCTCTTGTGGTGTACATTTGCTGGTGCTCATGTAAGATATACTACGTGGGTAAAACCACTCGACCAGCAAAACTAAGGATCCAAGAGCATGTGAGGGCCATTATTAACTGTAATACCCTATATGCTATTGGTGCACATTTTGGATTATCACATAACAGCAAACTGGGCTATTTAAGGTATACCATCTTGGAACATGCTAAAAGGAATCCAAGGGGAGGGAATAGAAATCAAATTCTGTCCCAAAGAGAAACCAAATAGATCCTTACATTGAAAACTGCTGTACCTATGGGTTTAAATGAAGAGGTTGATTTTTCACCTTACTTGTAAATACTATCAAAAATTTCTCTGTTTTGTTCTTTTCTAGTTTCTGGATATTTCACCTTGAAAGCTAGCTGGGTACCCTCCAAATCTGAATATGCTCCATACAGTATGACATTTGCATACCCAGGGGAAACTTCATAAATGTGGCCATACTTATGGTATAGGGACTTAACCACTTGCTGGATATCACATACAAAAATTTGCAGTGTTTGGTGGACATATGGCATTCACTTTATTTTATCCCCCAATTATCCGGTTAATCCATGGAATAAAAATTAGTCCATCCATGGTTATCCATTTCCACATACTGTTTAATTTAGGCTAAGGTCCTACCCCCATTTTATTATCCTGTTATTTCTTAAGTGACCAAGCAATCCCCGTCTTCCCCCTTCTTGGTTCATGTTATACTATGAACTAAGGACACACAGACCCTCTGTTTCTGTTTTGTTTTAACACCCCTTTCCTAAAACACATCATTATAAATGTACTAAAATAAGTGAATTTGAGGAGGTAGTCTTCCCAGGTTTGATTTTCTCCCTTTTGGAAGTAAACAGAATATAAATGAGAACCTTATTTTTTGCTTTAAACCATGCATATAGACCAATAAAATGTTTTTGGTAAAAATCCATGAAATTAATATATATGGTATAATTGATCAGTGTTGGTTTAGCAAGAATCATGTAATGTTTTGTTAAAATTTAGATAGTAACTGTCTTTTTTATATTTTTTGTGTGTTTTTTTCTTTGGAAACTGAATTAATTTTCACTATGTGGGTTATCCGTCTTTCGGATGAGATGTTAAACCGAGGTCCCATCTGCCTGGATTGGTGGTAGTTCAGGTGGATGTTAAAGATCCCATGGCACTTATCGAAAAGAGTAGGGGAATTTCCCCAGTGTCCCGGCCAAATTTCCCTCATTCACTAGAAATACCACCGACAACTTTATCTGGTGCAAGGTCAGTTGGCATTCATCTGTATCCCCCTCCCCCGGGTCGTACCTGAAAATAGGCAGGATTTGTCTAGTGCACTTACCCGGTCAACAAAAACTAAATAAATAAATAAAGTAAATAAATATGTCTTTAAATTACTTCTTTAAAAAATGGGCGTTGTATGGGTAACCTCAGACCCGCCCCCTGAAGAAGGCCTTGTTTTTGGCCCGAAGCACTGGGGACAGAGAGTGCTAACTTAGGCACAAAACTGGATTTACTCACCATGCCTCTAGTGTGAGAGTTTATTCCTTCATGGTAAACTGCGTGCAGAGCTCCTTTTCTCTGTGTTGTTTGTGTGGGCCCTTTCTCTGTACCTAAGGGGTTTCCTGGAGCACACCTGAAGCACCTGAAACATCCAAGCATTGACCTGCCATCTCAGGTTCAAACATCAGCACAGCAAAATACATTTATTTTAGTTAGTTCTTAAACCCTCTATTTTCCCAACCCCCATTTACCTGTTTCTCATCTTTCTTTCTTCTTCTTTATATCATCCTTTCCTTTTCCCCACCTTGTTTCTTCTCTGTCTTTCCTACATTCAAAAAGTGGAATGTTTGCTATGGATGATATACAAGATATAGACTAACCCCCCCCTTCGCTGATTACAAGCAGATTCTCAGTGCCAAGTTAGATCGGTGACATCAGGGGCATGAGAGCAAACCTGAGTGCCTTCCTGATGTCACCAGACTAAACAAGTTTTGAGAAGCTGTGAGTACTCGACAAAGGGACCCGACCCATTTTGTTTTGGTGAGGTGCTGTTTATGATTGACGTTGCTGCTATGCTCTCTGAGCTTGTGGAGTAAGCCAAAGACGAAGGATGCCAAAGCTAAACATTTATTTATAGCAGGTAAGACACTGCTGCCTGAATTGCTTGGCATCTTTCCAGTAAAGCCTACGCAGACCTTGGTTGCCCTGTTCTCCCTGCTGTTCCCTTTATTTCCCTAGGTTGTGGCCAGCTGCAAATGTTTCCCAGGGGCTTTTCCTGGAGGCTGCCCCGCAGTGGGATTGAAACTTGGCTGAATTGATAGAAGGACCATTCAGACAGGCAGTGGCACCAGAATTGTACAGAACCTTGTGGTGGAAATTTTTCAGCACCTCACTTCTACAAGACATCACTGGACACTGTTATATGTCTATATAACAAAGGAGTGTGTTCTTCTTTAGTTCTATTAATGTTCATAGGTTCATAGGAAGATACGAACTCAGGAGGCAAAAAATGCCCTTAATGAGCTTGCCACCAACTAGGTGGAGTAGTTCTAACATAGATATGATGTTTTTTTTTTTATTTTCCATATAGTTATCTAACTGTTTTTTTTAAAGATTCAATATTGACACCCTCCACTACTTTCCTTGGTAAAGCATTCCATTGTGTAACAACCCTTTGTGAAAACCATTTAATCCTTTTTTGTGTTTTACAGTTCACCCCTTTAAGTTTGTGGCTATGTGATCTTGTTTGTGTCTCAGAGTTATTCTTTATTAAACCTAAAGTTTCAAACAGACATTGGTCATGAATTGGTTTATATATTGTACATACATCTCCTCGTATTTGTCTATATTGTAAAGAAAAGAGACCCACATGTTGTAACCTTGATTTATATTGAAGGGATCCCAGGTCTCTAATTTTTTTAGTTATTTTCCTTTGTACCCCCTCAACTAATTTTTTTCCTTTTTTTGAGATTGGTCCACAAAAGGAAGAACAGTATTCAAGTTGAGTCCTAACCATACTTGTATAGAGTGGTAGTATTACTTTTTGGTCTCTGCTTTTAATATGTTTAAGAATACATCCTATAATTTTATGACACTTTTTAACTTTAACCAAAGTATGATTATCAAAGGTCAGATTGTTGTCAACAAAAACCCCTAAATCTTTCTCAGTTGTAGTTACTGCAAGTAGAACATTATTGATTTTGTAATTAAAATTTTGATTATTGTGTCCAAAGTGCATGACCTTACATTTGTGTTCATTAAAACACATCTTATTTTCTAGTGCCCATGTACAGATTTCGTTTAGTTCTTCCTGGAACTGGATTGCATCTTGTATGTTGTTAACTATACAGCCAAGTTTGCAGTCGTCTGCGTACTTGGCCATCCAGACCTTATTGGATGGTTGCATTATTGATATTAATAAATTGAACAGAACAAGGCCCAAAGCTGATCCCTGCGGGACTCCACTACCAACCTTTACCCATGGTGATAAATGCCCTCTGACAGTGACTCTCTGATACCTATTCTGTAACCAAGATTTTACCCAATTAATTATGTTAGGGTGAAAGCCAAACATACACATATAATTTATTATAACTTGATGTGAAACTTTATCAAAAGCCTTGGAAAAATCCTGCAGGACAACATCCACTGGTAACCCTAAGTCAAGGGATGCACTTACATTCTCATAAAAGTTTAACAAGTTGGTCATACATGATCTACCCTGAGTAAATCCATGTTGAGTTAAATCCTGTAAGTTGTTTTTTGAAATATGTGCTTCAATTCTGGTTAATAAAGTTCTTTCAAATAGTTTACCAATAACCAAAGTGAGACTAATTGGTCTGTAGTTGGATACTAATTGTTTATTTCCGGCTTTATGTATGGGGGTAACTATAGCTCCGGTCCATAATTGAATTGTCTTGCCTTGATTAAGTAATGCATTGAACAAAATGGTCAAGGGTCCACATATAACATTAACTGTTTCTTTTAGAAATCTAAGATGTATTTTGTCAGGTCCTAGTGAAGATTGAATTTTGAGTTTTTGGAGTAAAGTTCTAACCTCAGTCTCAGTAATAAGTGGTATATACTCTTTGTTATCCTGCTCCAGAATTATTGGTAAGATATTATCTGAAATAAATATACTGGCAAAATAATTGTTAAATTCGGTCTCCATTTCCAATTCTTTATTAATAGGACCCTTATTGTTGACAAGTAGTCCAACTGTAGAACTATTTTTCCTAAGAGAACCAATGTAGTTGTACAAGGATTTACGGTTGTCCATGGTTTTAGATGCTAAATTTAATTCAAAATTACTTTTTGCTTTTCTAATGTAATATTTGACTTTTTTTGTTTTTTCTTTATATGCACTCCATGTAATTGGGGACAGATTTTTTTTATATATATATTTCTTATAATAGGTCTTTTTTTGTTGATAGCCTTGTTTATGTTCTTGTTCCACCATAGAGGAATTCTATTTCCCTTATTATATTTAGGTCTATTAGGCACCCATGTTTTCAAGCAATAATTAATTTTATCCCTTATATAGTCCCATATTTGACATAGGTATAAATCTTTAAGATTATTTTCCCCATCCCAAGAGCTTAAGTATCTAAGTAGTTCTCCACAATCTGCCTTATGAAAATCTTTTGTTACTGTCACACCGTTATTGATGTTATTACATAAATTTAAATTCACTGATACCATATTATGGTCACTGTCTCCAAGTGGTGTTTTAATAGTTGGTGTAGTCATTCTGTCTTCTACATTAGTTAATATAATATCAAGTATGTTGTTCTGTCTAGTCGGTTTAGTAACAATTTGAGTTAGATTTTGTTGAATGGTAAATTCAATGAAAGCAGTTTCTACAAGTCCATGGCCCTCCAAATTAGACCAGTTTGTTTTTGGAAAGTTTAAAAGTCTCCCATTAATATATAATTATGTAGTGTTTCCATGTTGTTTAAGGTTGACAGAAGTTCCATATCTTCAGTTTGAGATAAACTGGGGGGTCTGTAACAAAGGGCCACCATCAGTGAATCACTCTATAAATTTAATTGAACCCAAATTACTTCTGTTTTACTTTCTAGTACCTCATTTGGGGTTATACTATGGGCCATATATTTATTTGAGATGTATAATGTGACTCCACCACCTCTGGAGTTACTTCTATTTTTGTAAAACTTATTATAACCCTGAATTTCTGTGTTCCATTCCTGGTCAGAAAACCATGTTTCTGTGACTCCACATATGGCTACATTTTCTTTTGCTAGAATATGTTCTAGTTCCTCAATTTTTTTTATCAGACTATGTGCATTAACTAATAATATAATGATAAATCCTATATCTTTATTCTTTTGGTTTTTTTTGGGGGGGGATTTTGATTTATTAGAGTTTATATTATTACTTTTGGTGCCTCTAACTAATTTTCCAGGTGATATACCAGTTTCAGGAGGACATAGAATAAATTGCCCTTCCCCCAAGGAAGTTAGTTTAAAATGTTGGTAATAAAATCTGTTATATGTTTTGCCAGTAAGAGATTTCCTCTCCTACTTAGGTGTAGTCCATCCCAGGAATAGAATTCTTCATGATGGGTGAATTCCTCCCAGTGTGTAATACACGGTATTTCCTGTCTCAGTGTCCATCTTCTCATCCAGTTATTTATATTTCTAATCTTCAATGTATGGAAATAAGATGCTTTGGGAATTGGTAGGATCTCAGAAAGTACAGGAACATAGCCTGACTCTAAAAGTTTATTTATAAGTACTACAAAGTCCTTTTTTATGCTATCTTCTGAATCTCTAAAGATGTTATTCGCTCCAAGGTGTATAATAACAATAGGGTTTGGCCCAACATTACTTAATATATTTTCTAACATAATGACTATGTCCATTATTTTTGCTCCACCAAAGCTTGATAAAACTCTAGAGGTCTTGTCAGGATTACACACTGCTCTATCGAGGTACTTAATTATTGTATCACCCAAAACTACTATATTTTGTTTTACAAATTTCAGTGGTTTGGGGTATAGTAGGAGGAATATTAACTTCAGTGGCTATAGAGGCAGTAAATGTAGTTGGTCTGTTTACTGCAGAATCAGGGGTGTCAGTGGATAAAGCATCATAAGCATTATATAGAGGAAGATTAAAAGTATCAGCTTTTCTTCCTTGTTTAGAGGCCTGAGAGTTTTGCACTGTAAACCATTCCTCATTTAAGAATGGTGTACACTCTTGTGTATTTTATGTGCTTTTTTAATTTTGTAAGGATAGCTTTTCGAGATGTTTTAGTTAGCGACTAGTAATTTATGCTGTGGAAGGTGTAACCGAGTGATTATAGATATATTTTAAACATTAAACATTTTAAGTATATTTTCTGTAGATAAAACTTTATTTTTATATACATATTTAAAATGCTTATATTTTTTAGTTTACAAATTTCATGCCAGTAGCGATAACCTTAGCACATGACCCTGAGATCTTGAGATCCTCATAAGGCGCATGCACCAATTCATTCTGCTGAGCTGCATGGATCCAAGTGGGTGTGGAGTGTCTTAGAGCAGAATTTGTCTATGACTGCTCACGCTCCCCTCAGACATTGTATTTTTACTCTGTGCTGTCTTTGCCTGAGGCCAGAACTCTTTGCAGATTTAAACTAACAGGCTGACACGCTGACCAGCTTTATCCACAGCCGAGTAGCTCAAAAGTTTTCTTGGATACGCACTGGCGTTCTGGTGTGTTGCATTGTACCCATGGCTGTGATACTTAAATGGTACTGCACAGCTTGTAATTGGGTGAAAGAGTGTACTTACCTGAAAGCCTGTTCTCCTAGAAGTAAGCTGCAAAACTTATGTTTTGATGTGTTTGTTTAAAATATTTAATTATTAGTTATTAGATTATACATCAGTTAGCCTGGTAAATTTGATATCAACTATCGAGGCCTCCTTTGTTTTACTGGGGGTAGTTTGGTTAAATTATTGGCAGCAGTATTATCAAGCTAGAACCCTAGCAGCTTGGAAATACTTGATAACGTCAGTCAAGGGGTGCTATTTACAAATGCTTCAATTTTTTGTTTCTTTAGTGGACTGCTTCAAGAACTGGCAGGTCTTGTTATGCTACGCCACAATTACCCCGACTGGCTGGATTTAAAAGGCCCTTTATCCAAACTGACCTACTGCTCATACTGCGCTGACAACCCAGAGGAATTTAGATGGTCTTAATTCGAGAATTTAAGGAACTTAAGAACACAGATCTTTAGTCTGGCTGATCCTCATCCAGGTCGACTAGCTTGAAATAAATCTACAGCAAAGTGTTGGTAAACTATAACTACATCAATAGTGAAGAGTCCAGTGGATGCCTCCACCTAAGACCTGGACCATCGGATTTATACATACATAGATACATAGACAGTGTCGGCAGATAAGGGCCTATGGCCCACCCAGTCTGCCCATTTAAGTTTGTAAGTTCAGTTTATGTTTTTCCAGGAAGTCTGTTGCCCCTTACCCCTGACCTCCAGAATTAAACTTTTTGATCTGAGGCATTGTATTCTACTTTTGCACATTTTTACACAGAATTATATATTGTGATACACTGCAATTATTGCACATTTCTGTCTTTTGCTCTACTGTTGTTTTGTTTAGATTTTGTATTTTTAAACTGCTAAAAACAGATCATTTATATTCATATTTTATATAAGGTTCTAATATATTCAAGCACTTAGCAGCTAGCACTTAGGCCAAATTGAATTGATTTATTATTTGTCTGCATAATTTGCATAACATTAATTGGGAGGAATTACGGTACTTACAGAAAAAAACAGGTTTTGACTATGGAGTCTGAAATAGCTGACTCCGATTCAGCACATGTTCTCCTGGAGCTGACCAAGCACTCAGCTTTAGACTGCGAAGTGTTGTTAGATGGTGGCTGCTCTGCTGTTCCTTTATCAGCCACTGATTTACATTCTGCCCCATTCAGTCTTTACAAATAGTGGGAAATGCCGTACCCAATATAAAGAAGAGGGGTATCAAAACAAAAACTAAGCAAAATAGTATCAAAGCTAAAACTCTTTCTGAAACAAAGGCAACAAAAGTTGACAAACAGTTATCTATTAAGCAATTAACTCAGAAACAAACAAAGATCACAGACCACTTTAAGCCAGTCGGCACTATACCACCTTGTATATCTTGTAACTCAGGCAATACAGTAAGTACCACTGCTGAGGATGTACCCAGTTCTAATCTAGTGAACTCAGCTCCCTCTGTCTCATTGATACTTCCAAGATATCAATTAATTCATGGAGTAGCTTTTCAAGTACTAGTACGTCTTCTTGTAAATTAGTATAACTCCTAGGTGGCGCTATCCCAAGGGCTACTACCCCTGCCTGCTTGGTTAGTAGCAGGTTAAGGGGCTTGGGTACTGAAACGGGTGCCTCCACCTGGAGGACATGGTTGTTAGTAGCAAGGCTAACCTGGGTACAGCCCTCCGGGACACTGTAAACCCCCTCTTTCCCCTCTAGTGGCCTAGACAATATGCAACAAACACTTTCACAATAGCCCCTATTCAGCATACAAATCCCCACACTGTTTGCACTTACCACCAGGGCTGGCCCCATCAGTTCGACCCTGGAGATCCCCTGTAAAACAAGGTTAGGCACAGCAAATAACAACAGTACAGTGCTTTTGGTACAAACTGGAACCACAGTCAAATTAGATGCAAAAAGAGTTAGATCTGATTGATTCAGGGGACTTGAACAAGGGAGGGGTATAATCAGGTTGATTGATTCTATAACTGATCTAGTCAGGCAATTATGCATGCACTTTTTAGTCCCTCAACACAGTCATGCACACACTGGGTACCCAGTTGGTGAGATAGGCTAACCCGATGCATTGCCCAGGGTAGGCCAGCATCGCAGCTGGTTGGGGCCCTGTGATGAAAAGAAAAGGCACGCACAACCACACACAATTTGTAATCCAGAGCCAGGAGGTTCAGTTTGTGATGATTAGACAAAACAACTAAATCAGATGACACACTTTGATTGAATTGTTGTTGCAGGGAGCTACCCTGGTGTTTACTCACACTACCCAGTGCAGGACACAGGATAGATGAAATGGAGACTGCAGGATGACTTGCTGGTTTGCCAGGAGAAGCAGGGCCCACACGATTCACTGTGGTGTCATTCCTGTTCATGATGTTGAGCTGGGGGCTGATCCCCAGGCAGGTCTCTCGTCAGTGGTCTTCTCTGTGGCATGAGTAGCTGGCTGGGCCAAAGTGTGAAGGCCCAGACCAACTGGAGATGAATGCGGTTTCAGTCTGGTAGGTTCTGGATGCAGCTTCCATCAAACAAGGCACAATTAAACAGTGGGGAACCAAATCGCGACCCACTAGTAGCAAACAGCACATTTATAGTAAAGCAATCACCATACCACCAAACGGATAGCAGTCCGGTCGCAATATCAGTGTCTCTGAGCAAAACCGGGAGTTCTATGGTGAATGGATGTCCTGACAGGCCGATCGCATACAGCAAATCTTCGGTCTTCTTCAGGTTTAAATCTGGTCACTCTTCAGTGGCTTTGTCACACTCCAGTTCAGATACAGTCCAATTACTAAGCTTTTCAAAGGATTCCATCTTGAGGGACAGCAGGCAGACAAGCCAAACTCACCCTTTCCACCAATCTCCTGCATGAACTATACAGAAGCAGCTGCTCAAATCACTCGAGCTGTTCACTCTCCAAACTCTACTTCCAGACTGACTCACTGTAGCAGGCAGCTTGGGAATTTCCCCTTCGGTCAAAAAGGTTGGATTCATTGATTCAACTGTCTGTCAAAGCAAGGGTTCCCCCTCCAGGTGCATTTAGGTGCCAAAGTCTCAAAACTACAATTCCTACAGAAATTCACTCCCACAAGACCCCTGGGGACATACTCCATTTTAGGGTCCCCAAAGGTACTCACTGGCCCATTCTGGCAGTCCAGGACCAAGATGGTGGTGATAAACAGAACTGTCCATGATGCAAAGAAGGCAGGTTAGACAAATTACAATATCATTACTATTACAATAGATAATCAGCAAATAAGTGCAGCTTCTAATAGAGCTCCCTCTGCACAAATAGTGATGGCAGAACGGAGCGATTATCTGGCAGCCCAGGCAGGACTCAAGCATAGAAACACTCAGCCCTCTCCCAGATTAAATAAGCACCATGTTATAGGCAGCTCTTAAAGAGACAGAGCACAGAGGCATTAAGGCAGTCTCATACAAACACTTTTAAAACATTAAGACACAGGATACCAGCCTGGCAGTGGGCATTTAGGCAAGCCCAAGGAAGACTTTCAGGAACCCCAATTTGTAGGGGGTTACATTAGAAAACCCGAAGCAAGAATCTAAGTAAGAATTTAAGGAAGCAGATCCTATACAGGATAATTTTATATCTACAGATGCTTTCCTTGCTGTAACCTATGATTCCATTAATGGCTACTCTGATTCAGTGGATTTTTCACCTGAATATTTTTCTGAATCAAATCCTAAGACTACTTTGAACAATGACTTGAGGCATTGTTAACGATCTCCAGGAGACTATTAATGGCTTGAAGCAATTTAATACTCCTGGCATAGCTGGAGCAAACTCTCTGAATCAGAGAGACCCTGAGAATGTTAAACAACGTATCTCTGATTCAATCATAAATTACCCCTCTAGTCATAGTGAGGACTTTAAAAAGTTTATATAAAATCCTTATGTAGCAAATCTCTTGATTATTGAATATCTGATCAATTTTCAGCATGCAGTTGACACTCTGAAAGGGAACACTGCCATTAATGGCTGCAGGTAAGATGACATCCTACTTAAGTTAACTAAATCAGTTCCAGAAGTTGTCTCTCCATCAGTTATAGAGGAACCTGAACCATTGTTATGTACCGAGTTTTCTATTGTTCTTATTCCAGATTTTCCCAGTATTAATAAAAAATCATAGAAGAAGTTGGTAAAAGAAAGAAGAAAGTAATCCGTAAGAATATTGAGGCCTCCTTGACTTCTGATAGCTTACAGGAGGACCAGGTAAATAAGTCCAAAAATCCTGTCTTTGAATCTGAAATTGTCAAAATGCCACCCTTAGTGGCTCGAGAGGGAGAGACTTTTACTTCTCCTCCAGTTATTGAGCCTACCACCCCTTAGTTACCCCCTTTCATTGACAAATAAGCTATGTAGTTGAATAATCTTGAGTCAGAATTGTCTTTCTTTAGGAAAGAATGGAAGGACTGTTCTCCCTCTTGCCCTAATAAAATAAAGCCCACAACTGTTTCACAAGAAAATCAGTTAAATGAAGCTTCTGATGGAAAGACAATGGATACATCTAACAATAACCTTACTAATATCTCTGATTGTGCTATTTTGTGTCTGTATGGTATAACACATCATAAAGACATGTGCTATAACTCTGTAAGGGATCAGATTGTGCACCTATTTAGGGCAGCAACCAGTGCAGATATTATTCCTGCTGATATTGTTCAACTCTGGAGAGACAAAGATTACTTAGGGAATAATTGTCAATTTATATTTTGTTCTGATCCTTGAATAGCCAACCAGATATGGTTGAACAATGGCTGTCTAATTAATTTGGGTTACCCGTTTGATTACATAGACAGGAAGACTTTAAATTCAACCAGACACAATAGGCTCACTTTTCCCAAACAATTGAGTATTTTTGGTTTAAAGCCTATACTGAATGAGACCCCAAGTAAGCTTAGACATGTCATCCTGAATTTACTTACACATGTCTTAAAGATCTCAATTACAGAGTTTAGAATTCATAATGTTACTGGACATAAAGCTGTTAGTGAAGCAGGCAGAATAGATCTCTTGATTGATAATTTGGCTCTTGCAGATGAGATACTGATCAAGGCCACCATATTGGATAATGCCGGTGTGTATATAATAGTGAAATTCTTTCTAAGCAACAAAATCAAGTTCTGATTACTATGAAGCCAAATATCTGAAGATAAATCTACATTTACCTTGCACCTGTATGGATTGGGTTGTATAAAAAATGAGAACTCTAACAAATTGCAAAGTACTGTCTTAGACTTACTTGAACAACTTTTAAATATCTCCATCGATGACCCAAATGCCTTATTGGCTAAGAGACAGGGTTCAGACCTGGACTGTGACTTTATTTATATAAAAACAGTGTATAAGAGCCTCTATAATAATACATTGGATAGTGCCGCCCTGTTAGACACCCTTGGCCTGCATGTAATGCCATCTGACAATAACCCTGAACCGGTCTTTCATGAGAAAAAGAATATAAACTGGTAAAAAGTTGACTTAATCCAAAAGAAATCTGTTGTGTACAATCTTCCAGTTACGAACAGATTTGAAACTCTGTCTAATACACAGGAATGACTAAATCAGAAATAGCTGATTCAGTCTTTATTAAATTAATTTCATGGAACATAGCAGGTCTTAGTAAAAAATGGGCCAATATAGAATGGTTGGATTTAATCAGAAGTTGTAATTTGGTTTGTTTACAAAAGACTTGGCATAGTCAGACACAAGATCTTACATTAAATTGTTACATCACATTTTATGTTCCATGTATTAGAAATGCTAAGATGGGCAGACATGCTGGGGGGGTCTTGTGACATGGATCAAAATTAACAAAGCTATTAGGGCTGATGTTATATTGGCAAACTCTAACTTTCAAGTTTTTGTTATTCAATTTATTAAGAGAACCTTTTGTCTAATTAATGTTTATATCCCCCTTCAAATCAAAAAATTATTCTCCTGAAATTTGGAAATCCTTAGAGGAGGCTATTCATCTGGCCTGGGCTGGTACAGAATGTAAGGAAATTCTGCTGTGTGGTGACTTTAATGCCAGGGTAGACCAATTTGATGGTTATGTGGATTGCAATTTCCATCTGTTATACCACCAGCAGACATACAATTTTCCTAGATAATCGAGAGATTCTAAAATCAATAACACGGGCAATAAACTTGTTGAACTTCTTACGAGACATTACTTAGCTCCAATTAATGGTCAACTTAAGGATGACTCTCAGGGTGATTATACACATTATTCTATTAGAGGTCCATCCACCATTGATTACCTTTTCTGGAATGGGAACATGTCTTTATGGGATTCATGCCAGGTGCTCACGAGAGCCGAAAGTGATCATTTTCCCTTGGTGTTGAAATCAAAAAAATGTTTGTGATACAACTATGCAACACACACCTCTTCCAGTAATGGAAATACACAATCAAGTAAGGAGTAGGTGGCATACTGTTAAGGGACCTTTGATTAAACCCATTCTTCAAAATATTATCTCTGCATTTAATAGTCCTGATCAGCAATACTCAACTATTCATAGCCATTTAGAGTCAGGTTTTAAGCAAATAAGAACTATATTGTCTAGTGAGAATTCTCAAGCATCCACAATTTCCTTAAACCAGAATTGGTTTGATTCAGATTGCAGGGCAGCTAAGAATCAACTGAATCAACGTATCAGAAAATGCAGAAATAATGTACATAAAAATAATTACAGGATACTAAATAAGGCCAGAGAAAGTTATAAATGTCTTTTGAAAACAAAGCGAGTTCAATTTTAACAAAAACAGTGGAAAAAGATGTTGGACATTATTTATAGAAATGACTCCCAATCTTATTGGCTTATGGTGGCTAAAGGTACAAACAACCTTAAATGTGAGATAGTCACATATTTCATTAGATACTTGGGTGAATTATTATAGTGGAAAATTCTACTCGGCCACTATGGATCTTTGTTTGGTCCTAGATGTTGATATGGCTAGATTTCCTTCTTTTTCTAGATCTGAAGTATATTTTTCTATAGCTTTATTAAAACGTAACAAGGCCTCTGGCCCAGATCTTATTCTGGATTAAGTTTTTTTACTGAAGTTTCAGACTGGACTACTATTCTGGTGATTTTTTTCAACAAGTGCTGCCATAAATTGGAATTTCCTAAATACTGGAAGGGGGCCCTAATTATCTCTATTTATAAAAAGGGGGCACGTCAGATCCATCAATGTACCATCCCATATCCCTTTTAGGCAATCTTGGTAAAATTTTTGCAAAACTAGTATTAAAGAGACTGATGGAACAATTACACATTTTCGGTGGTTTATCAGAATTGCAAGCAGGTTTTAGGCCAGGGTTTATTACAGTTGATAACTGTTATATTATTTTGCACCTCTATGAGAAATACATACATCTTAGGAAACAAAAATTATTTGCAGCTTTTATAAATTTTAGTTCAGTATTCAGTACAATAGCTAGAACCCAACTATGGCTTTGTTTGAAAGAAAAAGGTTTTTCTCATGAATAATCAGAGAATTATATAGTCAGACATGGGCCCAAGTGAAACTAGGTAGTAGTGGTCAGCTTTCTTCTAATTTTGAAAGGTATACTGGGATCAGACAAGGTTGTGGCCTTGCGCTGGTTTTGTTTTGTCTGTATATAGACAGATTACTAAGTCAGCTCCAGTTTTCAAGAATTGACTTGCCTAAAATTCTTAATAAGCATATTGCTGTTTTGGCATATGCTGACGACTTAGTTTTATTTTTACTTACACAGTCTGGTCTGCTCCAGAAGCTTAATATTTTGGTTAATTATGCTAACAGCTATAATTTGAAGATAAATGAGGGCAAAAGTCAGGTACTGGGTTTTGGTTCAAATCACATTCAAAAAACATGGAAGCCTTGTTCAAAGTCCCTTAAAACTGTTAAACATTATACCTATCTAGGCCTAATGCTTTCTTGAAATGGTAAATGAGCTAAACATGTTAACGATTTAAAGATTAGGCTTAAACAGACTGATGCTTCACTCAATTCTTTTAATAGGAAGTTTGGTGGAAACTCAATAAGACCATTAATAACAGCTATTAAAGCCAAATACAGTGCTCAGGCAGCATATAATAGTAAAATCTGGTTTGTTCAAAATGACAATTCATTAGGAATTCCTTTAAATAGATTGCTGAGGTCCAGTATGGGCCTTGGCAACTCAGTTCCCTCAGCTATTATTATAGCAGAGCTAGGTTTAACCAATCTTCAGGCTATTTGGGCAGCTACAGTAGGAAAATAAATTAATGGATTAAACTGCTATGATATGATCAGAAGAGGATTTCTTATCTCAATTAATTTAGGCCACTTACAATCAAGTTGGCTCACTTGTATTTTTCATATTCTTCATTATGCTGATCTAGAATATTTAAAAACGTATCAAACTAGAGGAATAAAAATTAGTCTTAAATATCAGAAATATGTGTCTAACAGAATTTCTATTAAATATAAAAATCAAGAACTTCATCTTATTTCAACTCTTCATGTCTCTCCTTGGTTAAGAGCAAATTATATCTTTCATTATTATCAACCTTACCTTGATATGATTACGGATAACAAGGTGAGAGTACTGTATACTAAATATAGGCTAGAATTTTTTCCAAGTAATATATTAACTGCAAGATATCAAAAGAGTACTAACATTTCAGATAGTTATCATCACTGTTCTTCCCAATTTCCAGAGAATCTGTTCCATGTCTTCTTTGTTTTTACTTGGTACAACAAGCTTAGGAAAAAATGGCTAAAACCTATTTGTGATTTAATACAAACTAATGATCAGTACTTATTGATGAATATATTTTTCACAACAAGTGATGAAGTAATTGTTTATGCAGTTGTCGGGTATATCGATGCAATCTGTAGATTACGTACTAAGGTCCACAAGTCAAATTGATTGTCTGTAACTTCCATGATTTTTGTTATGATAAAACAACTTGCATTATTTACATCTGAATGTTCATGGAGATAGAACTGGTATATTGCCCATACTTAAAAAGAATCTTACTCTTAAATTATCTATTGCAGATTACTTAAGTATTTGCTAGGTTCTGCTTGATAATTTATGCTATATATATGTTTACTACTTGATCGCTAATTTGTTTATCTGATACATTGAAATGTGCTATATATCTCATATTTATATTATGTCTGTTTTTAAAGTGTATATATGTGTATGTTCAAACTTGTAATAGTCTTTAGACTGATCAATAAAAGATTACTACTACTCAACGGGGGGGTCTTTTACGATTTATACTACAATTTGAGTCTTGTTTCTCAATATGGAAACTCTAATGCCTCTGTCCCTAATCAAGTGACAGTTTCAGTGTTAAACAACTGATTTTGAATTGGTGCAAGTTACTGTATGCGTCCCATGAAACCCAATCTCGACTTTTGTTCTTTAAATGAGGAAAGTGCTTTCTTATTGGCAGGGAAATCAGACCTTGTTTTTCACATTCGTTAATGTTAAGAACAACAATTTCTATGTTCCAAAATGTGAAGAACAAGGTTTGAAAACTTCACGAAAACAAGCTCACAGTGTATTATAATTTAAATCTCTGCTCAGTTCTACCATCAAATGTTAACCCCCAGGATAACACAACAGAAGGCTTCAGAAAGAGCCAGACATTTTGCTTTATCTGTAGCAGGTTACACAGCAGATATTTCCCTGGTAAGCAGGTGAGGACAGGAGAAAGATTTGTCATGGTCAGCAAAGAATCACCAGGAATTAAAATTGTAAGTACTGTAGTACAGTACTTCATTTTTTAAATTTATGTATATGTGTGTGGCCCCGGGTTAGAGCATCAAGTTGTGTACTGGGACGTACACTGGTAGGAAGTTACGGGGGTTAGCACAGCCCCTGGCCCCAAAAGGGTTAACATTTCATCACCTGTGGGGGGGGGGTCTTGGGATTGGAGTACCCTGGGTGGTGGGCCTTGAAGTTGGCACAGGAGCTTGCAGGTGAGAAGGTGAGAGATGGTGGAGAAAGCAGGGCCAATTGCCCATTTCGGAGAGATGATTTCTTTTCCCCATTTCCAGAGAGCAGGGAAGATAAGAAGATTTTGTTCCTGACATGGCAGTGGACATGTAGTGTGGTTCCCAGGTGGGAAATATGTGTCCTGTGTCTCATCCATGGAAAGGAAAGAGCAGCTGCCTGTGGGACTCGAACCTGTGATGGAGTAAGTGAGAGAGGGGAGAGAATCTGATAGGACTTCATGTCCATGTGGGGCATATGCAGGGAGAACCCCAAGGATCAGAGGGGGCCCCTGTCTGAAGGGAATATGCAGGATCTGGGGCCTAAAGACTGATTACCATTGAGAAGCAGCAAGTAGAGGTACTAGTGGGGAATTGGCAGCCATATTTCAGTAGTGCTGTAGCCCAGGAGTGTGCCAGTGAGGAAGATGACTCTGGAAAGGGTTATGGCCCCAATGTGTGAGGTCAGTGAGCCCTGTGGGATACAAAGACCTGAGCCACTGTTGCCTGCAGATGGCCAGTGTAACCAGCAGGGATGATAACGCTGCCTATGAATTGAGGTTGCCTGATGTTTGAGGTGGTCATCGGATTGACACCCTGTATTTATGGACACTGTATTCCCAGATCAAGGACATCCTCAGACTCTAAAATAATGTGACCCCCGTGATCTGTTTGAAAGTATGTTTGGACCCTGAATAGTAATCAAGTTCATTGTTGGCTCATTGGGGTTATCAATTTTTATTATTAAAATGGGGTCCCATGGTTCCTTGAATTACAGTTGGTCTCCAGTTATTTAATGTTGTTGAGCTTCGTTACTAACTGCTATTGTCTTCTAGCCCAGTGCCCTGGAAAATTGGATGGCACCCCATTCCAGAAGTACAGATAAACGCAGCCAGGTCAAGTGTTTTCCCTGTGGTTGCCCCCCTTCCCCACAGACAGTTACCCTCATGCATATCCCTAAACACTGGGGAAGGGGAGGGCTACAAGTGGGGGCTTGTGGCAGTATCATAGATCTGTGGATGCTGGGTGAAGTTGTGAACTAGGGTGGACTTAGCGCTGTGGATGGGACTGATCAGTATGGTGATGGAAGGCCAAGACAATTCATGCCTTTTCATTGCAGTACTGGCACCTGGGGTCATTGAGGAACTGGTGTCTAGCCCATGTGAGTGCTATGCAAATGGACTGGGATCCGGTGTTTAGATTGGGCTTCTTGGACTCTCCTGGATGGGATGTTTTTTTTCTGGCATGCCGTGCCTGTATTGTTCTCAAGTGGATCATTGAGAGTACCGGTGTCAGCAGATACACTCTGTTCCATTGGGCATACTTTGTGTTTTGGTTTGTTTTAGGCACAATTCTTGCCAAAGATGGCACAAGCCCCCTCAGTCGATGATGTTACAGTGCCAGTTCAGATGTTAAGATAGATATGAGAGATAGTGGCCAAGTCGAAGGTCATCAAGGAGTGTGCCCTGTGTCAATCCAAGGGCCCTGGCGTAGAGCTTCTCCCCGTGTACAACTGATGTGGTGGTCGATTGAAGGGGTGTGGATATCAGTCAGCTCTGCCACCTCATGGGTGGGCAAGCTAGTCAACAACTTCTCTGGAATCTGAGGAATGGGAAGATGTGATGGTGAATGTTGGTACCAAAACTGAAGCTGAAGCCACTATTTCTAACAAGCCACCAGAGATCGCCCCTTTGGCAAGTGCTTTGTCACTGGCAATAGCAGAACAAGTTCAGGCCTGCAGCTCAATGGCCCCTCAATTGGAGTCAGTGCCATGGCTTCTGACCCCGGAGGACTTTAGTGCACCTTGTCAGGCCAATGAAGCGATTGTCTAGTGATGGCTGAGGTGGCGAAGACCCTATTGCCTGCAGATTTTAAGCCAGCTGTGCCAGTAACACCGGTAAGAGTGCCACCATATCAGAGCCAGCAGATAAAGTCCCTGGTGGAGCAGTCGGAGGTGAGACCCTCCCAGTGAGCAAGAAATTAGAGGTCAACCCGGTCAGTCAGACCTCGTATTGGTGGACAGTTGGGAGGAGGAGGAGGAGGAGGATGTGATGACTGATCGTCTGATGGACTATAATTCAGTGGTGCTGTCACTTGGTCATGGTCCTGTATCAGGTGCAGTCTTACCAGTGCCTATTGATACCATTCGTCAGATAAGGGAACAAGAACAACATGAATAGGAGTATAAGGAAGGTATGTGACTCCTGGAGGGACAGGCTCCTTGAATGACAATATGAAGTTTGTCAGAATGGTCTTAAGCTGAATGCATTGTTCGCAGGTATATTCGCCAGGAGTACCCATGCTATGAATATCCTTATGTGCCAGAACACATATGGGATGTGATAGAAGAAAAGCAGAAGGGCTGGGACTACAGAGCTATCCTCGGAAATCTTTACCACAAGCATGGCCTGCATAGGAATAATTCTGATGTGTCACTGCAGGAAGCTCAGTGAGTTGCAAAGAGAATTTGTGAGAGGAGTGCCTATGAGAGACTGACACTGACTAAACATTATGCTAAGTTGCAAGATTTGGACAGAGGCTGTGTTCATTACTTTGTGGAGGCCCATAACTCCTATCGTCGTTCCTGCACCAAGGACAGTACTGGGCGTGTTCCTTTTCCAGTTTTTCAAAAAAAATGTAGTTTAGGGCTGGTAAGCGGAAATAGCCTAGAAAAAAAGATATGAAACCAGCCACACTTGAAAAAGTCATCAAATGTAATCCATTTTTTTTATTTTCCAATTAGATCCTCATATACCCAACGTCCCTACACCAAGTCAGTCTCACCCCCCCCATCACTACGTTGCCAGGTAGAATGAGCTGTGATGTTTAGAGGCTCTGCAGTGTATTTGAATATCCCAATCCCACCAAAAGACTACTAAATGGGTAAGACTAACTCTTTTTGATTTCCCTTTTTTTCTCTGGACTGCCATTTGGGACTTGTTTTCATTGTTTTAAATGATATCTTGGGACAGTCTATGATACATTTGTGAAAGAAAAAAAGAGATAATCATGTGGGATGGGATTACCTGTGTTATGATAATTTAGTTTGTTTACTCAATCAGATGATCATGTTCTTAAGGAACTAGCATGATTATTAAATTACTGAAGGTTTACTGTATTTTCCAGTGAACACTGTTGTTGTATAAGAATCATTGTTTCAAGTTTGCTTACTGTTTCATTGCACTGTACCATGTATTATGATGTTGGGGGATGCCGCACTGGGAGAGTGTCCAAGTTCAGCAGGCAGCAGCTATTTTGAGTAAGAGGTGAGAACAGGCCTGGGACACCACTCCCTTGGGACTTAGGCAATCCGCCCTGAGGGTCCAGGTGGGTGGGTGGCCATGGTGTAAGAGCTTGCATGTTGGAGAGAGTCAAGCTGATTTGAGACCCCTTTTTTTGTAGGATTAGTAGGTCAACCTTCGCAGTGGGGCAGCCTGAGCCCTCTCAGGGTTTGGCAGGGGGAAGTGCATATATCTCTCTGTCTGAGCCTTGGTGGGGAAGCTGGTGGCACTCTGGAGCTCACCTAGGGCATTGAACTTTTTTTTTGAGTGACCTAATTTTCTCCCCTCCATTCCCTGAATCTGCCGCTCCTTCGGGCATCCAAGGTCACCAGCACCCCTTCTAACCCCCCCCCCGAGCCCCTTTGACTCACACTGCAGCCTACCTTGAGGTAGCTCTGCATTACCCTTCGCAGAGTGGGTCCCTCTCCTCCGAGGGGGAAGGCACCAGTTGGGGCAGCCCAGTACGCTATATTTTTCCTTGGCCTCGGGTGCTGCTGTGATGGCTGGCCCACAGGAAGTCTTCCGGGTGTGCTGGAAGACTGGATGCCGTCATCCGTCCAATCCAGAGCATTATTTCTGTGTTCTTGTACTTCCCACATTGCAACGCTTTTGTGCAGTGCTCCCAGTCTCCCCCAAGGGCTGCTGCAGAGCAAAGTGACCCTGGAACCCACCCCTGGAGAGGAGAGCATTCCTGTGGACGCTCAATCCTCTCCTTCCCCTGCTGACCCCCAATGACCCAAGTCTGTTCCCGAACTTGGGTTGCCAGTGTGGTGTGATGTAAGGTACCAGTGCTACAACACTCTGTGCCACTGGGCCGGTGGCATTGAACTTTTAAAGGGGAGAAGAGTTGTAAAACTCCCCCCTTGGGCTTAGAGCATCAAGAATTGTGTACTACTACGGGACTTCCGGTTGGGGCATGGACCTAATGGCTGCCTAAGCAAAGCGCTGAATGACTGACCAGAAACAAGCCATGCTAATCTATAAAAAAAAAGTCAATCCTGTTGACCAAAAGATCAATAAAGGACTATCTAATGGGACCCAAACATCATTTGAAAGAAATTGAGATGAATGGAGCTGTAAAACAAAAGATCGCTGAGCAAGTACAGAACGTCCGAACAGAGGCCTATGCAGAGCGCGAGTCCACAGCACAAAGTGTGGAAAAGGCCACGAGTATGGCACAAGAAACAAAATGCATGATTACCTCTTGGCAGCTTTGCCAAACCCTACAACAAATAAATTACACTTTGCAGGGACTGGAGGCTAAAGCACTAGATCAATGCCAAGATATTGCAAAATTACACCAGAAAACACAAGAAGTTGAAACGGTAATGACAGAATGTACTCAGACCACAGATGTGCACAATTCGGCCCTTCTAGAGCTGCATCATCGCACTACGCTGTTGGAACAGAAGCTTGAGGAACTAGAGAATCAGAACCGGCGAAATAATATTTGGATCCACGGAGTGCCAGAAGGAACGGAATCGGGGAGCATGATTGACTTTATCGACTCGTTTTTAAGAGAGGTCCTCAACCTACCTACTGAAAAATGGCTTGACATTATCAGGGCTCATAGATCTCTGGTACCACGACCTTGAGACCAGAAGGCCAGACCTAGATCGATAGTGCTTGTGTTTCTTGATTACAGGATCAAAGAGAAGGTGTTAGCTCTAGCCTGGTCGAGGAAAACCATATACTTTGGAGATGTCAGACTATTTTTTGACCATGACTTTACCCCACAGCTGCTTGCCAGGAGGAGGAAGGTGCTACAGGTAGTTAAATTGCTACAACAAAAAGGAGTAAGGGCCTTTGTGGAATACCCAGCTAGGCTGAAAGTTCAAACAGAAAAAGGTCTCCTGTGATTTCAAGAGCTGGCAGAAGCTAAGGAGTTCGTGAAGAGACTGGGGTTGCACTTACCTGAGGAACAAGGTTGGCGGATTCAACAGCAGCTGGGGGAACAGAACTGGTTCAAAAGAGGTCCAAAAAGAGTGAATGGCGGTTCAAGTAGGGACATGTTTGGGGTATGGGACAAGGTCCTTGCTAAAAGAAAACCCCCAGGCACAGAACCAGAGCGAGGAGAACAGAAACAAGGCGACCCTCCGAGAGAACAGGACATCGTGCTGAATAACAACTTAACAGCTGAAGGATGAAGGAGTGAAATGGGAATGCACTGCAAGTACTTATTTAAGAGAGACTCTGATGTGGACTGGAGGGAGTAAAGCATACTCATAGTTGTTGAAGGGAAATTAAAATGACTTTAATAATTTGGGACTATGCCTGCTTAATCAGATTACATGGCGGATGAATAATAACTAAATTATCTTAATGGGGAATGGTGTGGGGGGGTAACTTCTCCCGACTTCCCGCAGCAGTTATAATGCTATGCAGGTACAGGATGTCTCAGGGGAGCGGGATTCAATGTGGATGGGTCTGTGAGCAGATGTAAACGTGGTTGTAGTGGAAGGAGGGCAAAGGGAAACGAAACAGAAGTGCAAGAATCATATCTCCATCAGGGATTGTGTTACTTTCTACTTGACCGGGGGTTGGTGAAGGCAGAAGTGGGAGAGGGGGAACATAAAGGGCTTAATTATTGGTTTGACACTGGATAAGGGGCCACTGAATTGGATTTGTGGTAAGAGTAAACAAGGGCTCCAATATTGGAGCTGGACTAGAGGAAGGGGCAGGCCCCAAGAGGGAAATATATAAAGTGTGGGCTACTATTTTAGGAATGGTACAAGGATAAAGTTGTAAGATATTAGGATCACAAGAATGGGCATCAATAATGCAAAAGATGGGGATGATACAATAAGTAGTTCTCAGGGTATGGAAAGAGGGGGATACTACGGAGGGATTATTGAATAAAATAAACAAAATTAGCTGGGTTAGTGAACTATTGGGGAAGGAGAGGGGGATTGGGGAATGGGGAAATGATTCTTGGTTGGTTGCTGAGGGGTCTGCTTCCCTCCCATGTGAGGAGGGATTGCCGTCTCCCCCAAGGGGGGTACCCCATTTGGGGAAGTGGTGGAGGAATATTTTTCTGGCCCTACAGAAGACATGAAATTGTGAATAGGTCAGGAGTTAAATGTTTATATGAAAGACGGTTAGATGAGCGCAGAACATCATTTTCTTTCAGATGGTGCTTGGGCACGTAGTGCTCCAATTCTAAAGCTTTTCTGATCAAGAGAGTAATTGGTCACATAGAAAAGCGAAGAGCTCCAAGTTACGAACAAGAGCTCTCTAGAGGGGGTCTCCCATTGTAGAGACACTGGTAACCCCTCTGAACTTGCCCCCCACTTGTATAAGGTGGAGGTAGGACTAGAGCCCCAAAAAGTGGGACTTCTTCCTTGGAGGTCAAGGATAATGCATTGGTTACTAGCCCAGTTGGCTGTAAAGTTAAACTACTGTTATCAAGTAATGGTTGTTATGTTATTTCATACCTGGGATGTGTTCCGTTGCGAGAGAGAGTTAAATGAAATAAAGAAGGGAGATGTGTGGGAGGGCTCTCGAGAAGGAGTCCGGGGAGGCCCTGAGAATATATTTCTAAGTATAGACCCTTTCGATGGCAGGTAAGGGTACGATTATCTGTTCCTATAGTGTTAGCCTTACAAACCCTGTTAAAAGATCTAAAATATTGAGCCAGGTAAGGAAAGCCGCAGCAGATTTTTTATTTCTCCAGGACACCCATCTGTCGATGAAGGAGCACAGTAAGTTCCTAAAATTAAGGTTTTGGGGAGATGGTGGCATCTTCCTATAAGAATGGTAGAAGGAGGGATACGGTGGTGTTGGTACCGTCTAACTCCCCATTTGAAAAAATGGAGGCCAAGACAGATAAGGAAGGACGATATGCGATGTTAAAAGGCAAATGTAGGGGCAATGTTGTGACACTTACATCCCTGTACTTTCCCCCTGGCTCAACATTACCTGAGTACCGTTCCTTTCTGGCTGCTCTATTAGAGTGGGGGGAGGGAGTCATAATTTGTGGGGGGGATCTTAATCTACCTTTGAACCCAGATATGGACTCCTCCTCGAGGGTAAGAGAGAAACCACACAGAACAGCTAGGAAAATCCAGAACCTGATAGGAGAAATGGGACTATTAGACACTTGGAGACACCATCATAATAGACAGAGAGACTACACCTTTTTCTCTGTGGTCCACAACACATATTCGAGGCTAGACTACATATTAGTCATGAAGACTGAGGTACAGAGAATTGAGGATACTTGGATAGGGGATTTACTTCTGTCTGACCATGCGCCCATATACATAAAAATAGATCTAGGGGAGATACGCCGGAATACCATATGGCGGCTGAACACCTGTCTACTGAAAGATAAAGAAATTAAGGACCAAATAGTAGAAACTTATAGGGCATACCTTCTAGATAATACAGAGCAGGATACCATACAGGCCATCCTTTGGGACGCCACAAAAGCTGTCTTGCGAGGTAAATTTATTCAACTAGCCTCGAGGAAAAAGAAGGAGCAGGAGGCCAGAAGACTTAATCTAATTGGGCTGATAGCAGATTTGGAGGGGCAGCAGAAACAAAAGTATGACAAGGAACGGAGGAGACAGTTGCTGGACTATAAGAGGGAGTTGACGGGAATTTTGGATTATCAGGTGGAGCAGAGATTGCTCTTTTTGAGACAACAACATTATGGGGGGGACCTCAATCATTGCGTTACTTGGCTAGCAGGCTGAGGGCAAAACGGGCAAGAGCAACAATAACGAAGGTGTGGCATCCAAGGATAGGCAAAATGGTCCAAGGGGTCCATGAGATAGCAGACGCCTTCAGGATATACTATACTAAGTTATATGCAGAAGATAAAAAAGTGGGAGAAGATGACATAAAGAGATTCCTGAGTTCACTTAAACTACCGGGCCTAACTAGGGAGCAAGGGGAAAGATTAATGGGACCTGTGAGACCAGAGGAAATAAAGGAGGAGATTAAAAGGCTTAAGGTGGGTAAATGTCCGGGTTTGGACGGACTCCCTGCGGAGTTCTATAAATGCTTTGAGAACCAGATACAGTCACTTCTGGGGAAGGTTTTTGAAGAGGTCATGAGGGACGAGGCTGTGACCCCTCCTTCTTGGACCCAGGTGGTGATTTTAGTGATACCCAAACCGGGAAAGGACCCAACAAAATGCCCTTTGTATAGACCGATTTTCCTATTGAACACTGATTATAAAATACTCACATCTCTTCTGGCAAGATGTATTCAGGAATACCTCCCCTCTTTAATACATATTGACCAATCCAGTCTTATACCGGGCAGGCAAGCACAGGATAATTTACCTAGAACAACACATATAATTGATGAAATTTCTATGCAAAAATTACTGTCGCTGATAGTAAGTCTTGACGCTGAAAAAGCGTTTGATAGAGTATCTTGGTTGTTTCTGAAGGAGGTCCTTTACCAGTTTGGGTTCCCGAAGCAGCTGATAATGGCCATATTCAAATTATATGAGTCTCTGAGAGCACGGATTAGAGTGAATGGCCATATTTCTGAGACTTTTAATTTGGAAAGGGGAACACGACAGGGGTGCCCTCTCTCTCCATTACTGTTTGCCCTGTTCATTGAACCTCTTGCTCAGAGCATCCGTCAGTGCCCAGAGATAAAAGGGATTAATATGGGGGGACAAAACCTCAATCTGGCTTTGTATGCTGATGATATTCTTTTGTACGTGGCAGACCTCGTGGTGTCTTTGTCAGCAGTATTCAGATGGCTGGATAAGTTTTCCGGGCTATCCGGCTACAAATTGAACAATAATAAAATGGAAATTCTTTGTTTTAATTTTACCCCAACTGAGGAGCTTAAAAGTAAATACCCCATGTTGTGGGATCAGACAGAGATAAAATACTTAGGGGTAAAGTTGGGTAGGAACAATGCACACTTGAAAGAGCTAAACTATCCTCCTATAATAGCGCAGCTTAAAAGTGACTTTCAAAGATGGTCTCTTCTGCCCATCTCACTTAGTGCTAGGGCTCAAGCCCTCAAGAAGAATGCATTACCACGCCTTCTCTTCTTATTCCAATGTGTCCCATGTCTGTTGACTCCGGCGGATCTGGAGACTTGGCAGAGTATGTTTTTTTCCTATTTATGGAAGGGTAAAAAACCCAGACTAAGAAGATCTCTGCTTTATCTTCCTAAAGAAGAGGGGGGTCTTGCATTCCCATGCCTACAGGGCTACTGGGTGGTAGCCCAGATGAGGGTTGCATTACTGTGGGGCAACCTGGGATATGACACCCATTGGAAGCAAATAGATGTCTGGAAACAAAGGGATCCCCCATTGCGGGTGGTGTTGTTTGGGTCTCTGGACACGGAGGAAATGTTTGGTTTCTCCGGCACAATGGCAGTGTTGGAAGGATGGAGGAGGGGAATAAGCAAGGGTGCCACACTTGGGAACCTCTGGAGGTATAGATGGTGGGCATATGATTGTCAGTTTATACCAGCAGCGCTGATAAGTGGTACCAGAAACAAGCTAGAAGGGGTCCAGCGCCTTTATCAAATAATGACGGGGAATACCCTGCTCTCCTTTGAAGCAATTCAGGAAAAATATGGCCTGAAGCAGACTGATAAAATTAGGTATTACCAATTAAGAGACTACTTGAATATACAAATTAACAAAACATTGCTGGAGGAGCCGATATTGGAAGAGAGAGGGCTGTTCCAAAGAGTGTGGGGTGCAAGGGGGGCAGACCATGCCATCTCACTGCTGTATAATAACTATGTGGCAGATATGGCAAACACGTCCCAGCATATAAAGAAAAAATGGGAGCAGGACTTAGCAATTCTTATAACAGATACACATTGGTCTCTGATGTGGAGAAGTACGCGGTCAACTTCTAGCTCCTTAGTGTGGAGGGACTTCTGCTGGAAGTTGAGAACCAGATATTTTTTAGTACCAACACAGATGGTGCATTTGAAGGGAGGGACCATGGCTGTGTGCTGGAGGGTTTGTGTAGAACAACATGCCTCACAGGCACATATATTTTGGTTATGTCCAGGTTATCACCTTATATTGGAGGGAGGTTAGGAAACATCTAGAACAGATATTCTCAATTCAGACGCAGTTAGGGCCCGAACACTTAGTTTTAGGATTAATCCCAGGGGAGGTTAGAGATAAGGACGCCAGATACCTATGGAAGATCCTGGTTGCGGCTGCCTAAAAATTTATCACAAAGAACTGGTTGCAGCTGAGAATCCCAGGGGTAGGGGAATGGAAGGATATGGTTGAATCCATACATTTGATGGAGAGGTTAATGATTGATCTCAAACAAAAGTCACAGATATATCAACAGAAATGGAACAGATGGTTACTCCATGACAGTGGTTAAGAGAGAGATACCTGAACTGAACTAAAAGAGATATTTACTCCTTCCACTGGAGTCAGAGAATGCCCCCCGATTAACTCCTGTTATAGGTATTTTCTGGATATGAGATAACTAGTTGTAGATAGTGGAGTGACGGAGCACATCTCAGGCAGTTGCACCTACTGTTACTGTTATAGCTAGACTGTAGTAAGGTTGACTACTGAGAACTAAAAGTACTGTAATATTTCTGTGATGTTGTCAGTGCTAGGGGCTTTTATCCCAAAGAACAATATGTGAATGATGTAACAAATGCTGGCAAATGAATGATAATAAATTAAATATAAAAAAAAAAGAATTGTATACTACGATGTACACTGGTAGGAATTTAGAGGGGTTTGCACAGCCACAGGCCCCGAAAAGGTTAACATTTGTTGCCTCTGGGGGTCTTTTGGAATTAGAGTACCCGGGGGGGGGACCTTGAAGTCAGTGCAGAAGCATGCAGGCAAGAAGGTGAGAGATAGTGGAAGAAGCGGGGCTGATTGACTGCTTTGGAGGCAATATATTTTCCCCATTTCTGCAGAGCAGGGAAGATAAAAAGATTTAGG
This sequence comes from Neoceratodus forsteri, assembly GCA_016271365.2. Lineage (NCBI taxonomy): Eukaryota > Metazoa > Chordata > Ceratodontiformes > Ceratodontidae > Neoceratodus > Neoceratodus forsteri. Next base: position 610,388,364 of record CM057456.1, read on the forward strand.
TCCTGACATGGCGGTGGCCATGTAGTGGCAGTTCCATGGCAGGGAATATGCATCCCATATAAGGAAAGAGCAGCTGCCAGTGGGATTTGTACCTGTGATGGAGCAAGTGCAAGAGGGGAGAGAATCTGACAGGACTTCATGTCCATGTGGGGCATAGGCAGGGAGAGCCCCAAGGGTCCAGAAGAGCTGCTGACAGGATTAGAGGGGGCCCCTGCCTGAAGGGAATATGCAGGGTCTGGGGCCCAAGGACTGATTGCCGGTGAGAAACAGCAAGTAGAGGTACTAGTGGGGAATTGGCACCCTTATTTCAGTGGTGCTGCAGCCCAGGAGTGTGAAAGTTTGGAAGATGACTCTGGACTCTGCAGATGGACAGTGTAGCCAGTGGAGATGATAAAGCTGCCTATGAAGTGAGATTGCCTGATGTTTGAGAGGGTCATCGGATTAATGCCCCATATTTATGGACACTGTATTCCCTGATCAAGGGCATTCTCTAAATCTAAAATAACGTGACCCCCGTGATCTGTTTGAAACCATGTTTGGACCCTGAATAGTAATCAAGTTCATTGTTGGCTCAATGGGGTTATCAATTTTTATTATTAAAATGGGGTCCCATGGTTTCTTGAAATACAATTGGTCTCCAGTTATTTACTGTTGTTGAGCTTCATTACTAACTGCTATTGCCTTCTAGCCCAGCACCCCAGATAGGTGGATGGCACCACATTCCGGAAGAACAGGTAAATGCAGCCAGGTCAAGTGTTTTCACTGTGCCCCCCCCCCCCCACAGACAGTTACCATTGGCATACCCCTAGACACTGGGGGGGGGGCTGCATGTGTAAGAAAAGGTTTATGAGGGCAAATAGCATTGAATTCTGGCTTTTTAAATTCAAGACTCTTTTAAGTCCCTAGTTGAGGGTTTTTAGTGAGTAAGGGTGAAAGCCAGTTTTGCCAATTAGGGATGTGTGGTTAGTATTTATTCTAGTGTGAAGAAGCTGCTGTATCTTTATCTAGTGCTGTTGTGCTGAGATAACAGCACTGGTAAAGACGACCCTCAGCCAATCAGGTTTCATGATTTCTAAACCCCATTTTATAATGACCATTTTCTCTATGAACCCAAGGTTCCCTTCAGCTGGCATTTATGGAGATTACCCCCAGGCCAACAGATGGATCGGCCAGTTCCTCCTGTTCCATAGTCAGATGGTCAAGCCTCCCAGTGTCATTACTGCCTGACAAACAATGACCTCCCTTGGACCACTACACTGTCTCCTCAACTGGGGTCCCTCTACGACAAGGAGACTATCAGCCGTTTGCTCAATGGCTAGAGTGGCTGCATCCTGGTAACTGTAACTGCCATCCATGATGTCTGTGTAGGAAGCTTGGCATAACAATATCTGCTGCATTACTCTCCTCTCACAGCACTCACAGCTCAATGCCCAAATACATGCAGGGTGTCTGCATCATTTCAATACTTCTCGCATCACTCTTGGTAGAGTTGACATTGTTGTTTGCTCACACACAGGTAAATATATTGGGTATTGGCTGGCATACTGCTCAACTGCATTTGGGGTGATGGTTCACACCTCATGTTCCCAGGAGTTCATTGTCGTGCTATGAATGTGATCTGCCCTTTGATGGGCAGCGGAGGAAACCAGACCTACTTCTGCTTGTGCCCTGTACCTAAGGGCAGTTTGCACTGCTCCTGTACAATGATGCATAGAGACCATTGTGGCTGCTGAATGCCCAAACCTTAGAAAACTGGGCCTTAAAGAGCCCCTGACAGCATTAGGAAAACACTGAAGAAAAATGAGATTTATATTCAACACCATCTCATTTTCCTTTTTACTTCATATATTTTGAGTAATTAATTCCTCATTTTCTTAATTACTGAAAACAGTTGCATGAAAACAAGATCCATGTCCCCTAGATTGTATTTACTCTGGCTGCTTCTCTACACATGACATCACAATCTCCTGTTTATGACATCATAATTATCCCCACTGCAACATATTTTGATGTCATAAACAGAATTATGATGTCAGATGTAGGCATGCAGCCAGATCTAAAAGGACATAGATACTATATTCATGTAAATACCCTTAGTAATAAGGAAATAAGGGTGTGAATTACAGAATGAAATGCAAAACATAAGCTACATTTATGCCTGAATGTTACATTTTTTCAAAGTTGTCACAACTGTGTCAGGAGCTCTTTAAATGCACAAATGTTCTCACTTTCATGCATATGTTCTTGATAGCACAAAGTGCACCAGTGGATGCTCCTCTTCAGAGTTAAGACATTCCCCCCAGAAATCCCAAAGCACTGATTCATGCCTCAGCAAATGACCGGTGGGCTGGCTGTCAGTCACGTTGTATGTGTCCTGTTTGCACACCTTTGTAGCACTGTCCTGCTTTTGGCACCATCCAAGCAACTCTCACATCCATAAAACGTTCACTATGCCTGTTCTCATGCATAGGCGTCAAGATCAGTCTCTCTCATAAAAATCCTTGACTCTAGCCCATTCAACCAACTCCAGACCAATTTTGCTGCACTATGCCAATTGCTTTCTAAGTCCACAACTTTCAACATCCTTTTTTTCTCAGTTCTTTTCTAATTCCATTCTTTTCCGAATCTTCTGCAAACCTTCTACAGACCTTCTATTCCCCATCCACGAAATCACAGATGGGCCCCCATGATTTAACCCCCCCCCCCCAAGGAGTATGGCGACCAACCTGTATACTGCCCTGTATGGGAGCGGGTAGGGCCCAGGAAACTCCCATATCTAGTACAGATATTGTTACTACTTACCTGGAGCCCCTTACAATCAGCAGTTTGGGTTGATTGACTGCCTGCTGGAGTTGGTAGATGTGAACATCATAAATAGTGAAACAAGAACTGAGCATCCATTCCAGGTAGTGGTTCTCCTCCTCCAGGAAAGGAGGGAGGAACATGCATCCCACTGCATTACTGCCACCTGGGTGACCACAGTTTGCAGTGCAGTTTGGGGAGCATGCAGACTGAATAGGAAAGGGAGAGCGTGGGTTAGTGCATCAGGTTTGCAGACACCAAGACACATACACTCTCAGTAGGAAGGGCATAACACAAAGAAAAAACGGGGCTGCTTGGCAGATGAAGCCCCGACTACCCTAAGACAAGTTTGGGTGTTACCTCCTTAGGACTCCAGAAACAGCTCCAGGAAGTGTTTCTGCTGTTCTGACTAGATGATGAAGGGGACCGCTGCCACAGAATCTGTAAGGCAGGACTCTACCTCAGGGGCCAATCTATAGGAAGCATGCCATGGTGAGATGTGGGCACCTTGGAAGTCCTGAACTACTGTGGGGAGTGCAGATCCGAGGTCGGATAGGTGGCAGTGGTGGTGATGGAAAGATAGTGAGGAAGAATTATAAAAATATTTCCATTACTTAAATAATTGCACAGAATATTTATCATTCACTATGGAGCACAAAAAAGAAAAAAAATATCCTGCCTTCACCTGCTAATTTTATGGGATGGGAACAAACTAACCACTAATCATTATTATAAACCACAAGACAGGGGCACTGTACTTCAAGCTAGCCCATCCGCACTGCAGTAGCGTTACCACTTGCGAAGCTGGTGACCCAAGTTCAGAAGTAAGCCTGGGTCATCGGGAGCTGGCGGGGGGAGGAGGATGCATTCTTCCCCTTGGGAGGGAGGACTGTGGACTCCACTATGACACTACCATCTAGGTTACTATGCATGGCAGAGCAGACAGTTTCTAACCCAGTTAACCACCCCGGATCCAACTCCCAGGCTGCTCAATTTGTTTGTTAGCCTTTTATGTGGGACAGTATCAAAGGCCTTGCCAAAATCCAGGTAGGCTACATCTACCGCCCCTTCCTGATCAATCTCCCTTGTCACCTAGTCAAAAACATCTATCAGGTTTGTTCGGCAAGACCTGCCTGCCATAAAATGAGGTTAGGCTGACTGGCCTATAGTTACCTGCCTTCTCTTTGCTCCTGCTCTTATGGAGAGGGACAACATTCGCCCTCTTCCAGTCTGCCAAAACCACACTAATTTCTAAAGATTTGTTGAACAAGACTGTCAGTGGTCCTGCAGCTCCTTTCTTAATTCCTTTAGAATTCTGGGATGTATTCTGTCTGGCCCCATTGCTTTGTCTATTTTCAGTTTTTCTAATTCCTTTAAGATTCCCTCTACTGTGAACAGAATGATATCTACACTACTCCCCTTGGTACTTCTTACACCTAGCTGTGGTCCCTCCTCGTCCCCTTCTACCATGAATGCTGAACAAAAATATTTTTTCAGGATTTCTGCTTTTTCTCTGGTCCCCTTCTGCTGACCCCCTCCCTTCCCTTTTTAGTCTCAGAATCCCACCTCTGGTTTTTCTCTTCTCTCTAATGTATCTAAAAAAGGTTTTGTCTCTTTTTTCACTGCCTTGGCTATTCTTCCCAGCTCTCTGTGTCTTGACTTTTCTGACTGCTTTCCCCACCTCCTTTAGCTTTTCCAGATATGTTCCTCTATCTTCTTCCCTCTGTGTTTCTTTGTATTTTCTGAATGCTGTCTTTTTTTTCCCTTACCCTCCCTGCCACCTCCTGTAAGAACCAGAGTGGCTTTTTGTTCCTCTTTGTTTTACTTATTTGCCTAATGCAAAGGCTTGTGGCTTCCATTATGGCTCCCTTAAGATGTGCCCATTGTTCCTCTACATCCCCTTTTCCCACTCTACCCCATAGAGGGCTTTCTTCAGACATGCCTTCATCTTTGCAAAATCGACCCTTCTGAAATCCATGACCCTTGCCTTTGTGTGGCTGGATTTCTCTGCTGTCCTCATGTTAAACCATACCACACTGTGATCGCTGGACGCCAGGTGACTCCCCACTTCTACATCCATTTCTCTTTCTCATTGGTAAGCACCAGGCCCAATATTGCCCCCTTATGGGTGTGTTCTACCACTAGCTGTCTGAGTCCCACCCCTGAAGTGCTTCCAGGAAGTTTCTGCTCCTTGCTGTGGCTGCAGTATAGGTGCTCCAACTGACATCTGGCAAACTGAAGTCTCCCATCAACAATATCTCCCCTTTTGCTGCCATTTCATGGATTATTTCCACTAGCGCATTGTCCAACTTCTCCCCCTGTGCTGGAGATCTGTTGATCACACCTACTCGAATGTCAGTACCTTTCCCAGTTTCCAGCGTAACCCACAGTGTCTTCCCTACCTGCATTATGTCCTGTACTCCCATAGTTTTTATATCCTCCCTAACGTAGCTAGCCACCCCTCCCCCCTTTTTCCTACCCTATCTTTTCCGAACAGAATATACCCTGGCACAGCTATATACCAGTCATGATTCCCTGTATACCATGTCTTGGTCACAACAACAATGTCCAGGTCAGCCTCTGACATCAAGGCCATTAGGTCTGAGATTTTATTTGCCAGGCTGCAAGCGTTTGTGCACATGGCTTTACACGGTCTCGCAACCCTCTTTTTAATTTTTCTTCCCTTGACTTTTTGTTTTACCTTTAGTTTCTTTCCAGTAGGCATACTACTGAGTCCCACTTCCATTTGCATTTGTTTACCTCCCTTTGTGTTCGTGCTAGACCCTGTTTGCATTCCGTGATTAATTCCTGTTTTGGGGGAGTTATGGCTAAGTTCCTGTCTTCTAGGGTGTCTTTGATAGGGTCCTTTGCCTCCAGCTCCCCCTTCCCTAGTTTAAATGCCCAATGCACACATCATATTTTTGGCCCAGTGCTTTTACTCCTTTCCGCATTAGGTGCAGTCAATTGTACCTGAAGAATCTCCTCTCCTGGAAGTCTCCCCATGCACCAATGAAGTGGTAGCCTCTTTCTTGACACCAGCTCCATGACCACTGATTGAACGCTTCGATTTCTTTACTCCTGATCTTCTCTGTGCTACTGCCCTTGCCCCACACAGGAAGGACCTTGGAGAAGGCCAGGAAGGTCATTTGAGTGGCCAATAGGTCTCCTAGTTTAACTAGGTTTTGTTTGACTTCCTCTACCGACTGCCCTGCCAGGTCGTTTGTCCACAGGTGTACCAGGATCTCCAGGTCCTCACAGAAACCAGGGTTTGTCGCACTCAGAAGCACAATCTTCAGGTCCTCCTCTTCTTTCTCCACTATCCTACCAATGTGATCAGTGTCACCTGAGGCCCCCAGAAGGCATCTGACTAGCACCCTTGTACATCTGTAGTCGCTCAGTTGGGTCTCTACCTCCCTGATAATGGAGTCCCCCACGATGATTAATTTCCTATTTCTTTCCTTCTTGTTCTTTATGTTGCCTCTGCCGTTCTTCTTGTCTAGTTGCAGTCCTTGCCCTTTGACAGGTTTGTTGTCCTCTTCCATTTGGCTGAGATCCTTTTCCTCCATCAGTGGTGAAAATGGTTTGTAGTTGGGATGGTCATGGCATGGAGAGGGTTTAGCTGATCCATCCTGTCGAGTTTACTTCCTCCCTTCTGTGCCACCTTCCACCCCCTAGACTGGATCTTCTCTGTGGAAGTGGACTTCTGGGGGTGAATTGATGTTGCAGAATATGAGGGCGTGGATTCCAATTTCTATCCCAACATAGCAAGTCCCGCAGCTGAGATTTCTCCTTCCATGCTGCATTCAGCTGTGCCTTTAGTCTGTGTAGATTCCTGCAGATAGGACAATGGTCCACTCTCCAAAGAAGTCCTCTGGGTGTGAGAGCTCTGCACCCATGGCAACTGTAGATATCCATGCTGCCTGTGTTTTTGGTTTTCTTTTCTTTGTTTTCCCGTCTCTCTTTCTCTTTTCCCTCTTCTTTGGGAATGCTCACCCCATAATGCTATACCCATCTCAGCTTACTTACTCATGGAATGGAGTGAGTGTTAGGGTTCATAACCCCAAGCTACCCCCCAAGTGTGTTCCTGCATGCAGGATGGGGTGGGGTATTAGGGTTGGAAACCCAGGGTGGGGTAGGGTGTTGGGTCTGGGAACCCTAAAACTGCATTTCCCAACTTTTGTTGCTAGAATCTTAATGATGCATTAACGTAGTTTTTTTCAGAGAATATGTATATATCTGTATACACACTCCCTGACCCTGAAGCTCATCCCTGACTAGCTTTACCCACAGATGATGGTGTGAGGGCACCAATTCCATGCTGCCACCTATGGTCACAACCACCTCCCCCTACTGTAAGGAGGGGGGTTGTTACACATGCAACTTGTGCAGCCTATGCCATTGGTGTCACCATGGATGATGATAACAGTCTGTTCCTCTTCCCAGCTGTGTTGCTTTGCACTGGATAGCACTCAATACCTGGCTTCAGGCAGGCAATTCAAGACCCTCTGAGCTACATAAAAAAATGTCCCTTTCCCTTAAACATTGATCTTTCTGCCACCGAAGAGTAAGAATTTAAAACATAAAATAATACCAGACTTTAGTGTCACAGTTAATTTCTTTATCAGAAAATGCATTCTAGGAGATCTCTTGAAATTATATTAAATTTTTTTTAAGATTTCTCATTGATTTTGGTTACTGGTTGGTATGTGTCCCTGATTTTTTCATGTTTTGCTTGCTTTGCTAGCAAACATATTGTGATTGGTTGAGCTGTGAGAGGGCTCTGTTTTTTTTCCCCCGTCCTCCACCTATGACATCTTCAGAATGCCCAATCTCCTCCCCAGTCCTGCCCACTCTCTACCTTCCTCTTCCTCTTCCTTTTTCCTTTAAATATTTGGCCAATCATAAGGCTGGAAAATGCATGTGGAAGTGATATTTTCTTCTGCAGCTTGTACTGCCTACCACCAATGTTTCCTGAGCAGTGTGATCCTCTTCACTGGTGCTGCTAGTGCTTTGTTTCTGTGGGGACAGCAGAGATGTTGCACTATGGCCAAAGTTTCTTTGTAGTTGTGGCTCCTATGCCATATGTATTGCTCACCACAGAAATCATTCTTTATTGTTCTGTGCCACCTGTGGCACTTATTATGTCGTGTCCCTGCCCCCAATACCGGCAGTGCTGATTTGCTTCAGGTTGCCATGCAGCATAATTTTTTCTCCTCTTTAACTTGCTGCCCTAAGCAGAGTGGAAAGAATGCAGTTTAATGCTTTGCTGTCCTTAGTTCCTCAGAGCACAACAGTTCCACCAACCCTCTCCCTCACACAAAGTCTGACACCTGGGTATCCAAACCCTGGTGCCGACAAATAACACCCCCCCACACAGTCTGCAACACTGCAGTGCCTCACCCCAGGTGGCACAAAACAACACTCCCATCGACAAATTCTGACACCAAGGTTCCCAGTGGAGCAACTGTCCACATGAGTAGCTCCCACTGGAGTGGCAGGAGACTCAGGCAAAAGGCTGAGGGCAGACTCTTTAAAAACAATTTATGTTTCTTTCTTGGTTACCTGTTTTTAGAACTTTCTTAAGCTTAATACTGCAATCTAGCTACTCTTTCCTCCATCACGCTCGTTCTTCCTCCCGCCGTGGTGGTGGTGGTGTGCTTCTGTACTATGGGAGACATTACTCTGCCACGCTTTTTGGTCATTCTAGTAAGGACCTTACTGCTGAGTGGTTTGCAACTGAGCAAACAGTAGCCCCTAATAATCAGCTGCTTATTGTGGGCTGCTACAATCTGCCAAGGTCTGGTGCCCCTGGACTCATTGCCCTCATCAACATCCTTAACCCTTTCTCTCTCTCAACAGACACCATCTGAGTAGGGGACTTTAACATTGACTGGGATACAAACCCCCTCTCTGACTGCAACTCCATTACTCAACAGTGTAACCTCTCAACTAATTACTTCCCATACCCGCCTCAACAATTGGACTGACAAACACACAACCCTTGATTGGATCCTGACAACTCAAGCTGACAAAGTGGCCCATGCTGGCACTCTGTCCAACACCATTAATGACCACTCCCCAATCTACTGCATCTGGTGCACCCACCTTCCTGTCTTTCCATGACTTCTCAAACTGTGAAACTCTCAGGCTGCAAGATGACCTCAGACCCCTTGACTGGACTGACCTCTATAATGCCTCCAATGCTGACCTTGCCATTGGCATCTTTGTCACATCCCTCTCATCTATCCAAGATAAGCACTTCCTGCTCACTACTCGTAGAGTGTGAGGGGGTAACACTCGGTGGCTGTCATCTGACCTTTTCAAAATGATGAAGGACTGTCACTCATTATGAGCTGCCTTTAAAGCCGCCCCATCTCCTACCCTCTGGAATTGATTTATTTATTTAACACTTCGGAATTAACCTTTGAGCTATGAGTTCTTTCACAGAGGTTCTACGTCAAGAGACAATACAACAGTTACACCAGTTACAATGGTACAATTCACATAGACAGAAATACAGGTATCTAACATAGGAATACTAGCTGGACAAGACAGTAGATTTGTAGTTGATTACAAGCAGAAACAATTAACAAGTCTGAGAGGTATAACCAGCTGCTTTGGGAACAGGCATTGTCACAAGTTTCAGGTCCTAAATTCTTCAAAATTGTTACAGGTAAAGGGAGAAGAAGAGGGGTGCAGGAGCAAGGGATCAACAGGCACAGTCCCAGAGATGAGCTTGAAAAATTAGAGCTAGGAAAGCAACAGGTGATAGGTGAAGTAAAGTGGAGGTGAGTATGAGGTAAGGGCAGGATTAGGTGGCAAGACAGTAGTGAGTGGGAGAGAAAATGAAGGGGTAGGAGCAGGTTGAGAGTCACAGGGATGGGATTGAATTAATGGAGCTCAGGTATGCAGGAAGAGGGATTGGGAGGAACAAGGTGGAAGTAACGGCTAATCTGCGGTGGATTAAAATCCTGTCAGGTGAAGTTAGGGAGTCTGATTTCCCACAGTGGAGTACTTATGTGGACGGTGAGTGCCTTATTGTGTCACTTAGCAGTGTCAGTGGCTCAGCAAGTTGCACACTCACCTCTGAGGCCAGAAGAGAAGAAGGCTGTGGTTCTATCCCCACACCAGACACTTCAGTTAAATTCCAATACCGACACTGTAGTACAGCATGAGGGGGATGCTGCATTCCTGAGGTGCCGTCTTTCGGATGAGACATTAAACCGAGGTCCCATCTGCCTGTTCTGGTGGTTGTTCAGGTGGACATTACAGATCTCATGGCACTTCTCGAAAAGAGCAGGGGAATTTCCACGGTGTACTGGCCAAATTTCCCCATTCACTAAAAATACCACCAACAGCTTAATCTGCTTCAATTTCTGTTGGTTACCATCTGTATCCCCAGTCATCCCTGAAGAGGACTTCTAGTCTCAGTGGGCCTATCGTGTCAACAAAAGTAAGTAAAATAATAAAACATACTGAGGGGTGTAAGTGCCTTATGTATGTCTGCATTCACAGGTTCTAGTGTTCATTAGGAATTGCTTTAGCTCATGCTTAAAGGTAGAGAAGCTCTTTGTATTGTTTACTCCTGACACATACAAAATTTCTGCAAACGCCGCATTAAATCTAGTAAGTCGGCTTACTTCAATCCCTGCAATCTAAACACCTAGGTAACCCTAAACATTTCTGGTCCACTATTAACACCTTGCTCTCCCCTTCTTCTAAGCAGTCACCTTCACGCCTCAATACTCAACAAGGCCCCCTAACTGACCCCAGCTGAAATTGTGAATGCACTTAATACCCACTTCTCCAACTTTAGTAACTATATTGCTAAACTTCCCCCCTCTCCTCCACCCCACCCCCACCACCACCCTCCATGTCCAACAACCCCCTTTCTATTTTAAGACAATCTTTCCCCCCCCGGTACCCTCAAGATCCTCCTCAGCCTTCCATCTAGAGGGAGTGCTGGTAGTGATGGGCTGTCCCCCCATTTCTTGAAACTTGTGGCCTGGGACATTGCCTACCCACTCACCTTCATCTTCAACCTTTCACTCACTATGGCCTCTGTTCCTACTGCCTGGAAGCAGGACAATATCATCCCCATACATTAATCAGGTGACCCTAGCATCATGGACAACTACCATCCCATCTCGAAACTGCCTCACCTAGGTAGACTCCTAGAGAAGGCCGTAAACCTCCAAATCACTGAGCATATCTCAAAATATAATCTCCTTTGCAACATGGTTTTAGGAAGGGGTTTTAGGAAGGGGCATAGCACTACCACAGCACTTGCCCTCTTCACTGACCATGTTCTAAGGCAGATAAATGACGGGAAGCTAACCGGCGCAGTGTTCATCGATCTGTCCAAGGCATCTGACCTTATCAATCACAGCTTGCTGACAGCGAAACTCGATGCCCTTTATTTCTCCCCTACCTCCAAAGCTTGGCTTGCTAACTCAAATGGTTTGCCTTGGTGATGCCTACTCCCCCCCCCCGCCTGTCACGGTGGGTGTCCTCCGGGGTTCTGTCCTTGGCCCACTCCTCTTTTCCCTCTTCATTAACTCTTTCCTGTCAGAAGGACCCACCTGCAATGTCCTTCTCTATGCAGACAACCTAATACTATTCCTTAGTGACACATCCCCCGCCTCTCTGTCCAACTCCCTTGCCGCTGATTGTTGTAAGACCCATTGTTGGTTCTCTGATAACAAGCTACTAGTCAGTGCTACCAAAATGAAGGTCATGCTCTTTGGCTCCAAACTAAGACTCTCTGCCCTTGCCTACTCTAGCTGGTCTCTCTGTGTCCTTCCCCCAGACGGTTCCCCACTCAAAACTGTTCCTGCCTTCAGATACCTGGGGGTCATCCTTGACCCTTCCCTTACTTACACTGGACATATAGCCTCTCTAATAAAGTGCATAAACAGAAGATTGGGCTTTGCTATCACCTCATTGATCACCTCACTCCTGAAGCCCACCTAGCCATGGCCCATGGCAACCTACTCCCTCTCCTAGACTATGGGTGCCCAGTCTACTCACTTACCTCAGCTACCAACCTAAACTGGCTTGACACTGCCTACAACCGAATATGTCACTTTGCCCTCCGTATCCCACTCGCTACTCACCACTGTTCACTCTACAAGTCCCTTAACTGGCTCCCCCCTCAAGTCCAACACTCCTACCTCCTGGCCCGGACAGTCAAGGATGCTCTACACAATCCCTCCTACTCCCCACTATCTACTCAGATCCAGCCCAGAACCTTCAGATGCAATCTGCACCAGTCATCCCTCCTCCAACTTGTACACCCACGCGTTACCACAAATAATGGCCAAAGAACCATTTCAGCAGCTGGCCCTTCACTTTGGAATGACCTCCCCACCCTTGCATTCCCCGACCCCCCCCCAAACCTAAATGCCCTGATAAGAGCACACTTTCTGTCCTCCTCAGCCCAGGTCGCTCCTCTGGCAAGTACCCTGTTGTTCCTCTGCGTTACCCCACCTCCTCCATCCATCAGAGCCCCCACTGCCCCATGTATATACCCCTAAACTACCTTCCATTCTGGCTAGCAGTAGATCAGCTACCTGTACCTAATTCTCTCATGGACTCTGTTGTGCACCTGAGGTTTGCCATCAGTCAGTGCAATATTGCCTGTTATTGCTTCCTTTGCCCTGTTCTGTGTATGTTAAATTACATCCCAATGTGTGCCAGATTTATGCACTTGGCATTGTCTGCTGTACTTTCCCACACCACTGTAAGATCAGCCTACCTGTTGTTATGCTCCCTGTTTTGATTTCTGTATTCTCCTACATCACCGCAGGATCAGCCTACCTGTTGTTATGCTCCCTGTTTTGATTTCTGTATTCTCCTACATCACCGCAGGATCAGCCTACCTGTTGTTATGCTCCCTGTTTTGATTTCTGTATTCTCCTACATCACCGCAGGATCAGCCTACCTGTTGTTATGCTCCCTGTTGTGATTTCTGTACTCTCCTACATCACCGCAGGATCAGCCTACCTGTTATTATGCTCCCTGTTTTGATTTCTGTATTCTCCTACATCACCGCAGGATCAGCCTACCTGTTGTTATGCTCCCTGTTTTGATTTCTGTACTCTCCTACATCACCGCAGGATCAGCCTACCTGTTGTTATGCTCCCTGTTTTGAGTTCTGTACTCTCCTACATCACCGCAGGATCAGCCTACCTGTTGTTATGCTCCCTGTTTTGATTTCTGTATTCTCCTACATCACCGCAGGATCAGCCTACCTGTTTTTATGCTCCCTGTTTTGATTTCTGTATTCTCCTACATCACTGCGGGATCAGCCTATTTGATGTTTTGCCTGTTATCCCTGTTTGGGGTTTTCCCCACACCACTGTATGAACAGCCTTCTTGTCGTCTTTCCCATTATGATGCATGTTCTGATTTTTATGTCTGTACTAAATTTTGTACTAAAATTGTTCTCTTCCTTTGTATTTGCCAGAACCTGGCCCAGGCCATACCTGAAAAAGTTATTCGGATCAGTGCACCAACCCGGTTAACAAATGAATAAATAAATAAAATCTGTATTTACTACATGATCAAAGCTGTTACTGAGTAGGATAGGATCATCAGAGAAAACATCTGGTAATTAACTCAGAGCAAGAGATTTCATATAAAAATCCTTACTTGGTACTTAAAATGTTACTTGTATTAATTATTTTATTTTCCACTGTCACAGGAGTAAAGTTGTTATTGTGTAAGTCAAGTAATTAATTAAAAAAATAGGAGGGAGTAGGCAACTCAGTTGAAAGTTCTTATTTGATGCTTCTTAAACTTTATAATAGTTAAGTAATTTTTGTTATAGGAAATAGGATTGGTTGTGATCATCTCACAATTGGATAAAGTCATTTAAAAACAGATGGTTTATTTTTTATGTGTGTTGGCAGTTTTATTAGGATGTCTTGCTATAGATAATACACAGTTGGATGATCCATTACCCCAGCAACTTAAAACTCTTAGCTTGTGGGATTCAGTTACGGTGCCCTTTTCAGTTTGTGCTAGACCAAGTCATAGAAATGTATCCACAAACAACTGGTATAACTATGTAAGACCTAAAACTGTAGTTGGAATTACATATAGAATAATACATGGGGGGAGTGCATAATGAGAATTTAATGAACACTTGAGGTGTGGGATGCTACCTAAACCCTGAGGGTGAAGTCTGAGGGGTTTATTAAAGTATCCCACACCGAGGATGTGCATTAAGTCTGAGTTTTGCACTCCCTCAAGTGTTATTTTATGTAATTGTTAGGGACTTTTTTTTTGTCAGCTTCCTCAAGAGAAATAAAGCAGTGTAAAATCAAACGTGTGTGTGTGTGATTTATTGTTACATTTTTTTGTTCAAAGGCAACCATGGAAGCATATAAACTGTGCAAAGTAGGACTTGAATAATGTTAATTTATACTAACACTGTTTATTTTTTTTATTCTTCAGTATTAAAAAATTGACTGACCTGAACCCTGAAACTGAATGTCAGTATCAAGAAAACAGCATAAAACTGATAACAGCCACAGGCCCGGTGGTGCTGAGGGTTGAGGTGCTGGACGCCACATCTCGCGCCATGCTGGCGGCCCGGGTTCAGACGTGAGCCCAGGGCATCAGGGATAGGCAGGGGAAGGATGGGATTGAGCATCTGGAGGACTGCTGTCTCATCCCATGGAGGAATCCAGGGAACCACTGCTCTGTAGCAGCCCCTGGTGATGACCAGGGGCACTACTAGAGTGCTACAGTAAGGGGTGGAGTGCGGCAGACATCGCAGCACTCGCAACGCCATTGCACGCTCGCACTTCAAGGGACCAAAAACAGGGAGGAAAATGGCAGCACAAAGCCTGTGACAGTTTGATAGCCGCAGCCTCACCAGCCAGCAAATGTCTGGACAGAGGTGTGTGCTGGTAGTTGATCTTGGCTTGGCATGGGGGCATCGGAGGAGACCCCTTTCGACAGTACAGATGCGTATGCCAGCTGGGCATGCACAACTCTGGTGTCGGCAGCAAGGAGAAGCGGTGACTGGAGGTAAACAGGGACTGTGGCTGCAGGAGGATAAACATAGGGGAGATTAAAAAAACTGATAACAGCAGTCGCTTCTAATGGTGTGCTGAATTAAGCAAACTTAGTTTTATGTTATTAAATATTTTAAACTGTTCATTATGCATTGTCCAAAATCTTCTAAAAAAACACTTGCGTGCAAGGCTGAGCTCTAAAAATCGCTTAACATGGAAACATGCCAAAGGAGCGGAGTTGACCTGTTGCAAAGTTTCCATGCTGAGGGTAGAGACAGAAAAATGCAAGGAGTGTTAGGACATTAGAGAGTAGGGAAAAGAACTGTCTTGTGATATAGCTGGTGACTTTCTGAGGTGAGTTTACTCACAAAAAGGCGAGTTTGTCAGAGCACTGTTTTACAATGTTGTTTTTTTTTCTTTTCTGTGCTCACTTGTGGTATTACCACACTGTTCAGTGAGCGTGAGCTGTTAGTTTCATTTTCCATTGGAGAAGCTGGCACGTGTGTTCGCCCTTATAACCCGTGGGTTATAATGATGAATTATAACCTGCTTTTCCTATGGAAATAAAAAAGTCCCCAGTTACTACATATGCATAATTGCACATCCTTTAAACCTGAAAAAAGATCTAGTAATTAGTGTCATATTTCTAAGTGGAGATGTAGAACAAAACCCAGGCCCTGGGCACATTAACCAACAACTTAAAATGGCACACAACAATGCTGGGAGCTAACAAAATAAGAAGGATCTGTTAAAAGTGTGGACCAACCAAGAGGAATTCAGTGCTATTAGCTTATCAGAGCTGTAGCTAATAAAAAAGAATGATGCTAGGGTGATACAACCTGATGGGTACAGTCATGTTCAATTTGATAGATCCAAAGTGAAAGGAGGAGTACTAATGTATGTAAGTTGTAAATTAGGACGCGTAGAATTAATTTTTGCTGGTAGCATAGGGGAATTGAGTGTGTACTGGTTACTTTACCCACATATCGAACTTCTATCGGTGTCATTAACCCCCCCCCCAAAAAAAAACATAAAATTATTTGACAGTCTGACCAATACACTTCAAAATCTAGCTCATAATAGGGATCTAATTCCACTGGGCAATTTTAATGTTGTTTGGGGCAGACATGGGGGAAACAAGCTTGCTACAAGTCTCTCCCTTTGAGCCTGAACCAAGTGACAGCACTTCCCACTATAAAATGGACCCCAATAGTACAGGTAATATCAGTATTTTGGACTTGATTTTTGTGCCTAAAACTATAGTTACGATGGGATATGAGACACTACCACTACACTTAGGGGATCACAAGTAAGCATTAATCACCAACGAAGGTGGCATCTAATGGGGAGTTAATGCATGGTTGGCACCATTTTGGCACAAGGCCAGAGGCCGAGTACGTACAACGGTCCAACCATGCATTAACTCCCCATTAGATGCCACATTCGGAGGGGATTAATGCGCTTGTACCATGGTGTGCGCATTATTGGGACTGTAGTAGGTGAATGTGTATAGGTATCATGAATGACACAGTCACACAATTTTATACAGGACGTAAACTTTACTGCACTTTTGACAACACTGGGTAACGTTCTGTCACATACAGATATGTTTTTTTACTACTTTAGCACGAAAAACACAGAATACATGCATTAAGTGTTGAACTTATTTTGTGTCCATTCCTGATGGCAGTTTCTCTCCCAGCACACTCAGGAGGACCGCAGTTTTTTAGTTTTCTTCACTCAGAATCCCCGTCTGAAGCTGATTTGCCTACCGCTTCCTGTGACTTATACCTGACATGCTCATCTCTGACTGAACCCTATTGCCTACTCTGCTGCTTAGCTTCTCTCCCTCTACATACAAATACCTACTTGTTCCTATCGCTGTCAGTCGCTGCTCCGTGGTAGCACAAATTGCCTGTTCCGTGCACAGTGACCGACTGTGGCTGAAACGGATCTCTGCCTCCTTCCTCAGTTACACTGTGTGCCCCTCCAACATCCCATGTGGCTCTCTCATTTCCTCTGCTTCATTCCTATGTTTTGCCGGCTTCATGTGGTATCCCACTGTCTCGAGCTGCTTTGCTGCTGTCCCGAGTGCACCTCTGACCTGCTTGTTCTGCTGTGCTGTCCTCTACCCCTGCAATTCTATTCTTCATGTCTTCCTCCTTTATCTCCCCAATACAGTTTCTCTGTCTCTCTCTCTCTGTGTTTCCCTTGCACTGCTCCTACTGCCCCTCCTGTCTACCTACTTGGTGTCCCGAAACTTGATCGCTCCCGTCTTTTCCCTGTTGTCTTTGTCTACACTGCTCTTTCCTCGCCTGTGGCTACTTTATGGATTACACAAGCAACACGGCATTATCGTGCCATGATGCTGTGTTGCTCGTGTACCACCTGATGCATTCTACCCAATTGTTTTGCTACTTTTTCCTACTGTTTCTTTTGCCATGTTACAACCCAATTCAATGCACTATTAGGTGGGAAAGGACCTCAACTGATGATAACAATTATAGAACTAGCAGATGTTTTAAGAACTTTAACCCCTTAGACTTTCAAATGGCAATCCAAACTAAAAAATGGGATAGACTGGATTTAATCCCAGGGATAGACTTAGATATTACTGAATTTATGGATACTTTTTAGCTGTATGTAATAAACACACCCCTTTAAGAACTAAAAACTGGTATAATTAAGGCAACCAACCTCCGTGTGAAGGGAATGAGTAAAAGCAGGAGGCTATAGGTACTATTATGGTTCTCTAGGAAAGTAGCCAAGGTGGTGAATGAAAAAGGTTGGCATTCAGGAGGTATAAGGAAGCGCACTGGGGGGAGAAGGAAAGGGAGGTATACCTCGTAAAGCAGATGGAAGTAGGCAAGGCAGTGAGGAGAGCAAAAGGCACAAACAGAGGAAAGAATTGCCAAAGGGGTCACTAAGGAGGGATAAGTCCTTCTTCAGACACATAAGTGAGAAGACAAAGCAAGTGGAGGGATAATGAAGATCAGAAGGGCGGGGGAAGGTGGACTGCACAGAAGGGGACCAAGAAAAAGCACACATCTAAACAGGTAGGTCTGCTCAGTCCTCACAGTGGATGGGAGACAGACCACCAGGGAGCATAGGTGTCAGCAGGCATACTCAGTGTACTTTGCTGAGTACAGTAAAATCTGAAACATCTAGGGGCAACATGAGCCTCAGACCAGGGCAACAAACACAAAAAGAGCCTGATGTACCCAAAGAACTGTCCCCCGGATGCTTTAGTGTGCATTTGTAAATGATCTTTGGAAGAGTGTGGGTGCTAAACTTAGAGGCTGTGATTGTGTGAGTGACCCAATCGAGTATGTATGCATGAGTGCTGTTGTGACTGGACTTCTGTAAGTCTGGCTCCCTGAATGTTGTACAGAGGCTTATCTCAATGTATCCTAAACATTGTAACTAAAAGCCAGACAATTTCTATCTGATTGGGATCATTGGCTTACTACATATTGTTAACTGTAATGGGGGTGGTGCAATGTTCGTGTGACAGGGCAGCACATATTTTGGTTTGTGTTTATGGGAGGAGGGGGCAACAGTTCCATCAACTCTTGAGTACAAGTTTAAAATTTCTGGCTACCCCCCTGCCAGGGAGTATGAGGAACAAGCAAAGGGAGAGGTGGACACAGGTCCATTTTCAAAGGAAAGAGTCTAGAAGGGACTTGCTGCTCTAAAGGTGGGCAAAGCGATGGGACTGGATAGCATACACACAAGGGTTCTAAAAGAACTCATTGAGGTACTAGCTGCTCCACTGACAGCCTTATTCAACAGCTCACTGGAAACAGGCCTGGTTCCAGAGGACTGGAGAAGAGCTGATGTGGTCTTTCTACACAAGAATGGCTAGTATCTTGAATCCAGTGGGATACAATACCACAGGCTGCAAGGATTTACAGGCAGGGACATACCAAACAAATCTGGTCAATTTCTTTGACTGGATTACTAAGGAATTGGATTAGGGAAGGGCAGTAGTCATGGCCTAGCTGGACTTCAGCAAGGTCTTTGACATTGTGCCACACAGGAGGCTGATAAAGAAACTAAGCAGCCTGGGAGGGGGATCCAAAGTGGTGAACTGGGTTAGAAACTGGTTAATAGGCAAAGTCTAGCAGCCCAGCAGACTAGATGCTTTTAGAGCTCTCTCAAACTGGGACTGAAAATAGTTTTTAAAAGTGTTTTATTGTTTCAACTAATGTTCGACATTACAAATAGATTATCAAACACCGCTTCAAATTACCTGCTTTGCAGACATGGAGAGACCAAAGGGAGCAACAAAACCGGCCCCTTTGACTCCAGGGCCTTCCAAGAGACTGGAAACCCTAATCAGCAGTTCCCCACTGATAGTGAAGCACTGGCCACCTCATGAGCCTACAATGGGTGATCTTAAATGTAGTTCAGTTCAGCCAGTGAATCAAGAAAAAGTTGGATGCCTACACAGAAAGACTTGTTCCTATAGAAAATAAAGTGCAAGCCTTGGTGTGAGTGGTGGCGGAATTGATGGCGGTGGCTGGGAAAGCCTTGGTGACTGCAGCAGGGATCCTTTCACACCCGCCTTGAACAACTTGAAAATACTATCCAGCTGCAAATGTTTGCATCCTGGGGGTCCTGAAAGGTACATCAGGGGAAGATGCTGTCATGTTTTTAGAGAAAAACAAAACAAGATGCGGCTGCACTCAAACCAAAAAACCAGTAACCAAGAATATTTCAACTTAATGGTTGGTTTTTATTCCACCATTCATGCCAGTCCCTAGCGCCTCGGCTCAGCGTGCTTTCAAATTCCATTTAAATGTTGTCACAGAGAAATAACATCATCCAAATGTGCAATATCATTGACCACAAATTAAATCATTACTTTAAAGTATATATGTATATACACAATGCATATAAATTCATTCGTGTGAATAATTTCCCTGCAATTAGCTAATCATTTAATGCAGTGAAGATTTCCAAAAACCGAAAACATTTACCTGGTTAGTATCAATAGTGATGGAATTCTGGCTCCATGACTTACAGGGAGCTTTTACTGAAAGCCCAATATGAGGGTAGAACTGCAACTACATAATCAGTGACATTTTGGTAGGTTTGAGAAAGTGTAAGTAATATATTTTTTTTTGTAATTTTCAACAAGCATTTACTGCATTATGGCTCTGTGCAGTTATGTTGTACATGTCCATTCTTTAGTGGTAGCCCTCTGAAAGGAAGGCACAAGTAGGAATGTGTAACTATACTCCTATATTGATCTGTCATGACTATTGATATCAATTGAGCATTGCCATTCGCTGTACTGATGGATGGTTGTGTGCAATTTTGAACACAATAAAATTACGTAAAAAAAGGAAATTGGTTAACTGGCAGGAGTCAGAGGGTGGTGAAAACAGCACTCACTCTAATGATGGAAGAGTGACCAGTGGGGTGCCACAGGGCTCATTACTGGGACTGGTCCTCTTCAATGTCTTCATAAGTGATATTGCTGAGGAACAGGAAGGGGATGTATGCCATTTTGCAGATGATACCAAATCTGCATTAGGGTGGACATTCAGGAGGGGGTGTAGAGAATGCGCAGGGATCCTGGGAAATGCAAAGGGTGATCAAGAGCATGGCAGTTGGGGTTCAACGCCAAAAACTGCAAGATCATGCACCTAGGGCATAGGAACCCAGGTGATGACAAAAAAATGTGGGGGAAGGTACTGACAATCACTAAACAGAAACGGAAGCTTGGGGTTGTCATATCTGACATCAAAGTGGAAGAGCAGTGTGACAAAGCAGTGGATAGGGCTAGTGGGATGCTGGGGTACATAGGGAGGGGTATCTCTAGCGGGAGGAGGGAGATGGTGTTGCCAGTGTTGTACTCGCTGGTGAAACCCAACCTGAAGTACTGTGTCCAATTTTGGAGGCTACACCTCAGAAAGGACATAGACAGGATGGAGGCAGTCCAGAGGAGGGCAGCTAAAATGGTTTAGGGGTTGTACGAGAATCCCTACTAGGGGAGATTGATGGATCTCAACATGTACACCCTGGAAGAGTGGAAAGTGAGAAGTAAGTAAGTAAAATTTTTTCATAATCATCGTGACATGATATGAACATTATCAGACCCCAATTGAGCCGAGGCTCATTTTCAATGGGTACCATATGTGCGATACACAATTACTAATACAAAAGCATATCTATGTTACAATGCAGTTACAATTTTAAGATATGGATTATACAATTAACATAGCAGAAGGCACAACCTAAGATAGGCTCTTAGCATGATAGAGACCTACAAGTACCTCACAGGGGTAAACAGGGTGCAGGCGGGTAGTTCTTTTAAATGAAAAGGAGCACCAGGACCAGGGGGCATCCAATGAAGTTGGGGGGGGAATTTATGAGAGATGTGAGGAAATGTTTTTTCACCGAAAGGGTGGTAGATGCCTGGAACAACCTGCCATCAGAAGTGGTGGAAGCAAAAACAATGGGGGGGGCTTCAGGCATTTTTGGGATGGGTTGTGAGAGACCAGTTAGAGCAGTTAGAGTCTGAGGAGACAGATTAGGCAGGGAACATTTGAGCAGACTATATGGGCCAGGTTGTCCTTTTGTGCCGACAAATTCTATGTTTCTATTTTTTTTAAAACTAAGAAAACATTCAGCAAAATGGATCTGAACTATAAGCTGAGAAAATTGCAAATCTGTTAAAAAATTACTTCTGTATGCTCTGAGAGATACACATGCAGGACAAAAAGCTGGTCTGGGTAATGGAGAACTTGAGGAACAAACTTAAGGCACAAGATCAGGGTATCCCATAGTTTAGGTTAAGAGATCCTGGCTGAAATAAATTTGACCCTAACAGTCTCCAGAAGTAGATCATATAAAACATAACTTTCTAAAACTAGTGGCAGTAAACCTTGCCCCAGTATTTATTAACTAACTTATTCAATAGATTTTTAACAGAAAGAATGTTTCCCAAACAATGGAAAACAGCAAAAGTGGCGCCTATCTATAAGGGTGGGGATAAAAGTGAGCCCCTAATTATCACCCCATGGCACTTATTTCCATCATTTCAGAGCTTTTATAAAATGTAGTTCCCAGTGTCTGAAAGTTTGTCTTTAGAATTTGTCGTCATATGAAAGTACTTGTTCTTAGTGGCGGTCATCATATAAGGACCTCAGCGGAGGGGGGGGACCCTCTCCAGCAGGTGAAAAAAAACTGTTCAAGGAATAGTTAAGATGTCTGTCTGTCTTGTCAAGCATACTACTAAACAATTGTATTTCAGAAATATACGGGGCTGATGCAAGAGACTTTTGTATTCTGGGTGCTTCACTGTTTCTCTCACAGCATCCCACTAATTTGCATAACCACAGCTATGAGAGGAGTCTTGTCTGCAACTCGCTATGGCAGCTGTTCGGGCAAATAGAGATACTTAGCCAAAAATTTGTTAAAAAGACTCCGTACTAAGGCACATGGGGTTTTGTATGTGTACACACACAAAAGAGGCTCCCATTTCACACACTCCTCACAAAGATGTACTCCCCTATTAGCCTCCTCACCTCCCCTCATCATGAGAACAGAACTCTGGGAGGTGTGGCATTGTGAGTAAACATGGCATGAGGAGGAGAAAAAAAATGGTAGGATCATTATTACAGTTTATGGGTCTGATTCCAGAAGGCATGGCACAAGTTGCCGACAACTGTGACTTGTGCCAAATGCTGATGCACTCGGGACCCTGCACCCAATTCCAGAACAGCCAGGTCCCCAGCGGCTACATCCTGCGACTTCCGGTACCCCAAGCATTGCACCAAAGGGAGGGCACATCTGAACAGGGTGTCACAGTAAATGCCTACTGACATAGCGCAAGCCCCCCCCCAAGCCCCAATCCCCGACGTAAAAGCCCTGCAGGACTATTCATGCACCCCCCCCAAGCCCTGATTCCTGATCGCCAGCTCGCCAGTAATCATAAAATGAATGGATAGAAGCACAGCCATTATTCCTGGTAGTCTAGTGGCCCCCACCTTGCAGTGCCAGCCCACTCCATGCCCATTCCCAGTTGGCGACTGGCACATCCCACCTCTCACCTCCACGGCCAGCCACCGACTGAGCTCCTTCTGAGCTCATACTACTATATACAGTATGCACTGTCATTCATTGGTTGTGTACTGTATACAGTATTACGTGCTCAGAGGGAGCTCAGTCGGTGACTGGCCATGGAGGTAAGAGGTGGAATGTCCTCCAGGGGTTCTCTTGGAACAGTAAATGTGCTATTCCAGCAGCCACCCTCTCAGAACGGGGTGCAACTGCTGCCATAAACCCCCTTCTGCCATGTCGCAGGGGGTTTATGGTATACATGTGAAGCATGGGACCACTATCGATTGTAAGTAACTCATGGTGCAAAGTTCTACTTGCACATTTTTATAGCGCATGTCACTCTATGACATGTGAATTCATTCTTGGAATTGGGGCCCCATGTCTTTACTGAGCATGGCACAATTATAGCAGAATGAAGAGGTTTTACTTGGTGAGACATAATACAGGGGCACTGGAACCTCCAGAGATGGCACCCACAGGGATGGCACATTTGTCTGTGGACCAGCGCTGCCACCCTGACCACCATTGTATGAAATAGACTGTGTCTTAGGTGGGGAGGGAAGATGGCCCTTTCTCCCCTGACCCCACCATGGGGGGAATCCATGGTGGTGCCCCTCTGTGAGTTAGGCCACAGGGGAGGCAGGCGCCAGTCCACAGAGAGAGGGACAGGACTGAGAAGCCCCCCCCCCAATTTTACCGCTGAGGAGATAAATCAACATGGAAAAAACAATCATGCAGAACCTAATGAGCTGCAAAGTGCAATGTTTATAAATTTTTCGGGGTGTTGTTGGCTGGCCACCATCTGTCCAACCTCACTGCCCAATCTCTCGGGACTTACCCACCCCACCGGAGTGCACCCTGGCTTACTCCCCAGGGTAAGTCATCGGGGAAGGGCCTTTCCACGAATGGAGACTGGTTCATGATCTGGAGAGAGTGCCTCAGTTGCCTGCATGTGGTCCGGTGGAGGGCGGATGTCCTCCTGCATAGGGAGATGCTTTTTTTTCTGTCCCCCAGGAAAGCATGGCATGCATTGATGTAGTGGCATGCAGAATGCCAAACATCTGGCATGCATCCTAAAGATATCAATCAATCGCTGTCAGACCCCCGGACTCCACCACGGGTCAGTCAAATGCTGGAAGCTTCCCGATGCCCCCCCCCCCCGGAGGAGAGCAGTCCTCGATCTCCCTTCCCTCAGCTGGTTTTCTGACATCAGTGGCACACTTCCAAATCAGGAATGTCGGCATCACAAGTGGAAGCTGTACTGCTGTGCCCCCAGGATGGTAAAGTTCAATTCTGAAGTGCTTGGCTGTGCTCTTCATTAATTTTACCTGCCAATATGTGGCAAAAACAAAATAACAAATGAAGACAAATGACATAAATGAATTTTTGGTAGCATTTACATTTGTACCCCTTACCATATTTTGTTATTTGTTTGCAACAAAATTTGGTTTTACTCACCTCCGTTAAAAAATGAGTACAGTACTCACTCTGAAAAAAATCTTATCTGGAGCCCTGCGTGGCACAGCACAATGTTGGCATCGCACATGACACAGTACAGTGTCTGCATTGCATGTGGTAAAGTGTGGTGGCGGCATCACCATGGCACAGCACAGTGTCAGTAGGCCACATGGCAGTGTTGTATTGGCATTGCACGTGGCATAGTGAAGTGGCAGCCCGCCACCTGGCACAGTGCTGTCAGCACTGCATGTGACATATTGCGGTGTCTGTACTGCACATGGCACTGCGCAGTGTTATCAGAGCACACAGCACAGTGCGGCAACACCACTGTGTATAACACAATGCAGTGCCAACACAGCATAGTGCAACATGTACTACTGCCACAGTGCAGTACCATGTGCACAGTGGACACCGCAGCGTGCCACGTGGTCTGCCATCACTGTTCTGTAACACATGGCTTCTCATTACTGAACTGCACCGTGGGCACAGCCATCACTACACTATGCCAGTTGCACTGCTGTTACTGCACTGTGCCATGAGTTGTTTCATATGTATGGCTGTCACTACACTGCACATTATGTGCTTCCAACACTGCACTGTGCCATGTGCACTGCCATTACTGTGCCACATTAACTGTTGTCACTGCACTGTGCCACATGCACAGCTGTAACTGCACTGCACCACATGCACTGCCACCACTGGTGCCCAGAAGGTTGGCGCAAGCCCTGCATAGGGAGGTGTAGGCCCTGCGTCAGGAAGGGGGGGTGCAGGCCTTTGCATAGGAAGTGGGGTTGCAGCCTCCCGCGTGGGAAGTGAGGTGTAGTCCCATGAGTGGGGAGGATTAGGAGGTTGCAGGCCCCCTGCGTGAAGAGCCACATGGGATGCCAGCACTGCACTGTGCCATGTGCAATGCCAACAGTGCACAGTGACACACAAACACTGCTCCAAGTGAAATCCACTATACTGTTCCAGGTGCACTGCTGACACTGTACTGTGCCATGTGCAGTGCTAACACTGCATTGTGCCGTGTGCACTGCCGACACTGCATAGGCCACATGCAGTGCTGACACTGCAATGTGCCAAACACACTGCTGACATTGCACAGTGCCATGTGCAGTTCCAACACTGTACTGACTCATGTACTAACGGCACTGCACTGTGCCATGTGCACTCCCTACGCTGCACTGTGTCATGTGCACTGCCAACACTGCTGTACCCTATGCAATGCCGACATTGCGCTGTGCCATGTGCAATACCAGCAGTGCACTCTGCCACACATACAGTAAGCGCATGAGGCAGTGGGACAAATCAGATGCCAGGGCTGGGTGTGGGGACCTAGGTTCTAACAACCAGTGCTGAGTGAGATTTTGAATCCAGCTGCAAGTGTTGTGAAAAGGGGATGGTATGGAACCTACCACCATGGCGTGGGGGGCAGTGAGCATGCTGCTGAGGCAGTGTGGGCTTCAGGAGCCTGTTCCAATGCTGGGGGGGGGAGCTCAGTAGCTAGAGGTCAGCGATAAGTGGTGGAATCAAAAGGTGAAGTTGCAGCAGCTCCATGAGTGGGGATGTACAGTGTTCTAGGGGCCAGAAGGGAGGATGTGTTCAGGGGGCCAAAGGAGTGCGGTGGGTTTTGAGATGGCACATGAGGGAGGGGGTGTCCAGGTGCCAGGGAGTAAGATGTCTGGGGGCCTGGAAGGGAGGGGAGTACAGGTGGCTGGGTAGTGAGCTCTTTGGTAGGTAGGGTCAGAGGTATCTGTGGGACCCAGGAGGGAGGGAGGGAGGAATGTCTTCTGAAGGAGGTGTGTCCAGTGGGTCAGAGAGGGAGGTTCTGATCGGCCAGGAAGAGAGAGAGAGAGGCATCCAAGAGGCTGGCAGGAGTGAGAGTCGAGGTGGTGGGGGACTGTGGAAAGAGCATGGGTCTTGGAGGGGACTGCAGAGGGAGCAAGGGTGTTAGGGGAACATGCTGCCAGGGCTTTTGGATGCCTGTGTGTGCCTGGGCAGCATATCTCTCCTATGGATGACCAGAGGTGGTGGGAGTGTGGGGGGGGGCCCTGCCTATGGGAGAGGGGTTCCTACCATGGGGTTGAGATTGGATACAGTATGCAGTGCCCCCAAATAGCAGTGTCCACGGCTCTACAGAAACAAAAAAAAAGGCTTGCCAGGGATCACAGACAGGGCATGATAGGGTGCTTGGGGATCCCATTAGGGCCCAATTTAGCTGGCACAGGGGAAAGAAATTTGTGTAGGAGCCCAATGGTGCAGTAATAAGTGTCATTAGGGAAAACATATGTTTATTTGAGTCATTCTGCCAGTACCAGTTGACAGTATTTCTTAGCAGTCCCCACCTGCAGCCTGGCCCCAGTAAATCAGTAAATACCCTTACATCCATCACAGAAACCCCTAGTACAGCCCATTGCTCCTTTTAGCATCCCTGTGGCCAGTAGCCACACCACAAATCCCCTACAGAATAAACTGAATTCCCTCCCCTGCAACCTGTTCCCTTCCACAGCCCAAGCCAGGGCAGATTTAAAACAAGATTATTAGCGCCATACTGTACTTTCACCTACTAAAACCACAGTCAATAAATAAAACAAAGTCCAATCCACAGAAGAATGCCCAAATTGAGCATGTTTTCTTTGTAAAATGTTTAAAAAGTAAAGTTCAACTAAGTGTTCTGCCAGACAGATGTGGATGTCAATGAGCTCGCAATATGACGGCACACTTTATGTGTCCCGTGATGACGCGCTGCCATTCTAATCTTTTCTTCTGTTTCTTTGTTTGTGCCCTTACAGCTCCTGCCCTTCCTGTTCTGGGACAGGAAGTTCCTGTATTCTTCAGTAGTCTCCTTCCTTGCTTAGAGTCAGACCTCCAGCAGCTGGGGGGGGGCACTCTTTTCCTTCAAGGATGGTGAGTCTTATGTGTCTCGGTGATCCCTCCCTTCCTGATCCCAAGCAGGCAGTTGCTATTGTCAGTCAGCTCCACTGCCTATAAAAGTGGAAATGGCTAATGGTGGAGGAGAGAGGGTGGGAGGGTGATAGCATCTAGTAGTAAGGTTCTAGCTCCTTTGTCAGCTGCCTTCATAGCGTTGCTCTGATAGCAAGATTCCTCTCTGCCAAAAGCTAACAAGGGAAGTTTAAATGCAGACACATGGGGCTGGATATTCAAACTGCGCTATTCTGATGCGCAAGCCCTTGCGCTGCACAAAATAGTTGCGCAGGGGTGTGGCAGAGGCGATATTCAACAGAGTTGCGCTATTGAGCAACTCCTTTGAATATCACCCCCTGGCCACAGCCACTGTGCATGGCGCAGTGGAACTTGCGCCACCACAAGTGGTCAGAGTGGAGCATTCAAGATGCGGTGGCGCAAGTACCATTGCGCCATGCGCAAAGTTCCCATATTCAAAAGGTGACATGCAAATGGGGCCATAATTCATGCAAGGCATGGGGGGGGCCATTTGCATCTATTTATGGCCCTATTTGCATGCCATTAGCGTGCAGGTGCACCGATCCCCGAGGACTTGCACCTGGCGCCCTGCCAGGCAGCAGCTGTAAGGGACTAACGCCACCTGCAGCCTGATCATGGGCATAAGTGTAAAAATCCCCCCTCCCCCCAACTGGCCCAATCGCGAGCATATGTTTAAATAAACCCCCACCCCACTAGCCCGATCGCGGGCAAGGTGTAAAATCAAACCCACCCCCCACCAGCCCGATCGCAGGCAAAAGTGTAAAATCAAACCCACCCCTCACCAGCCCAATCGCGGGCAAAAGTGTAAAATAAAACCCACCCTACCAATTCATTCACATATCTGGACTGCCTTGTACGGTATGGGCTGCATGCCCATTGGCTCTTGCTCTACACCAATGGGCGTGCAGCCCTACTGGGCAGTCAGTCAGCGGGCGGCGGGGTGGCAGGTGGGTGGGATGCTGCCGCCCGCCAGCTGACGGGAGGGGAGCGGGGTGGTGGGGCTTCGTGGGTGGGTGGAGTGAGAGGCCACTAGATCACCAGGGTAGGTGGTCCTTGGGGGGTTTGAACACTTTGCAGCCTGCAATCGGGCTTCAAGTCCACTGGACCACCAGGGATATGTTCTTGGGGGTTGGACTCTTTGCTGCCCCTGATTGGGCTGTTGGGGGTGGGTTTGATTTACACTTTTGCCCGCGATCGGGCTGGTGGGGGTGGGTTTGATTTTACACTTATGCCCGCGATCGGGCTAGTGGGGAGTGGGGGTTTATTTATGACTTATACCACTTGTCGGGCCAGTCAGGTGGAGGGGAGTTGCTGTACCCTTGATTGGGCTGCAGAGAGGGTACAGGGGGAGTAGTTGAGGCCACCCACAGGTAGCAGCTGCTGTGTTGCACCCTGCAATGCGGCAGCTCACCTGTCGGTTCCTCATTTCTCCTTTTTTGGCTCAAAGTTGTGCAGGCGCAGGTTGGGGTTGCACCTGCTGACTCTTCACAGCCCGCTGATTATCGGGTTGTGCAGTTTATGCATGGGTCCTCCCCCTCCAGTTCAGCATGCCTTCATTAGCATTGCGCTGTTGCTCAGCTTGACTTGGGGGGCGCAACTGCCTCCTGCTGAATATGGCAGAATGGTGCAATTTCAGACTTGCACAGGCGCAACCCTATTGAGCATGGCGCAACCCTTTTGAATATCCAGCCCATGGTTTACTTCTGCCTAAGCCACACACCACAATTTACAGTTCTCCTCCTCACCTAGCTAACTGCAAATATGATGAGTTCCCTCCCCCCAACTCAGACAAGCACACTAACTCTTGGCTTTTTTTTTCACTCTAATTGAAGGTTCCAATTTACCTTGCAGATCCTCTTCTCCAGTAGTGAGATTCTAGCTCCTTAGTCAACTGCCTTCTTGGCCTTGCTCTGATAGCAAGATTCCGGAGATACGAATTGTCAAAAAATTTGAAAATTACCACTTATGGAGAAATTCTTTGTTACGCCACTGCATATAATTGGCTTGGAATTTTGGTCTGAAATATTTTTATTATATAGGTCTTGGGTCACAGGTGTGCGGTTTGATGAAAAAATATGAATCCATTCAACAGTTATTAAATTTCAAAGTTTCCCATTATTTCCTATGGGAAAAGTTAGATGTCCCGTACGAAAAAGGATTCTTAATCGCAAATGCGGAATCCTTTGCTGCAGAATCCTTTGCCGCAAATGCAGAATCTTTTTCCATGCTGCTGCTATCTTGTTTTCAGTTAGTGAAGGAAACAAAGTTAAATTACTTAAAAAATACAGTGCTTTGGTAAACGCCAACAGTTGTGTTTACCTAATCGGGGCCTGTAGAATCTGATTCTGGGGTCCTTTTTTTGATAAGTTGTTTAGAAATGTATTTTATTTATCCATGGAAATCTTTTGCCACAAATCACAGAAAACTTTTGCTGTGAAACAGAATCTTTTTCCACAGTTTGCAATAAAGGATTTTCTTTTGGCGGAAATTGCGAAAAAGGATGTTCTTTTACCACAAATTACAGAAAAAGAAACTGCAGCAAAGGATTCTGTTCTGCTATTGCCTCTCCTTTATTTTCCCTACTAAATCTCTCCTTCTCACTGGCCTCTGTTCCATCATCTTGGAAGCATGCTACTGTCATCCCCCTCCACAAAAGGTGGTGACTCCTCCTCTCACGGTAACTTCTGACCTATATCCCTTCTCCCTACCCTCTCCAAGCTCCAAGAACACATAATGCTATCTCAACTCTCTCCTTTCCTTGACTCCTCTTCCATTTTCATCCCTTTCCAGCCTGGCTTTCATAAACTCCATTCCACCACCTCCTCCGTCTAACAGACTCCATCCATACAGCTATGGATCAGGGGCTTCTCACTGCCACAATTTTCATCAATTTAGCTAAAACATTTGACACCATCTCTCACTCCCTTCTTATCTGTAAACTCAGTTCAGCTGATCTTTCGGCCCCCACCACCCGCTGGTTCAGCTCCTACCTCACAGGTAGATCTCAATCTGTGAGGCTAGGAGGAGCCATATCCATCCCCCCCCTCCCCATTACCACCGGAATCCCCCAAGGCTTCGTATTTGGTTCCACTTTTATTATTTTTAAATGCCCTTCCCTCTGCCTGCTCAACTGTGTCCATACACATGTACGTAGACAACACTGCCATATTTATCTCTGGTTCTTCACCAGTCAAACTAGTATTCAGACTCCAACCTGATTTCAACTCAATCCAGAGATGGTTTCAGTCAAATCAGTTATCTCTAAATGCCAAAAAGACGATCTCTATGTGCTTTGGCACTAGATCCAGGCTTTTCTAAATTAATACCACTCCCTTCCTTCCACACCCTAGGTGGCATCACAATAGAAGACATCCTGACCTTCAAATACCTTGGCGTCTGGCTTGACCGTCACCTCCATTTTTCCCACCATATAGACTCCATTCATAAAAAGCTCCATCCTAAACTTGGTGCTCTCTATAGACATAAGAACAGTATCCCCCTCCCTGCCCATCATGTCATCATTACCAAGATGATTCTCCCCATCTTTGACTACAGCGATATTGTCTATGGAGCTGTCCCCAAATCCATACTGGCCAGACTGGACCCCCTTTTCCACTCCTTCTGCCGCTTTGCTCTTAACTGCTCTACCCACACCCACCACTGTTCTCTCTACGCTGCTCTTTCCATCCCTTCCCTGCAGTATCGTCATCTGTCCCACTGTACCTCCTTCACTTCCAAACTCTTGCTATCCTCCTTACCCCCCTATCTCGACTCCCTACTCTATCCATCAATCTCCTCCTCCTACTCCCTCCAAAACAGTGGGTTTCGCTCCCTCACGCTCCTATTCCATAAAACTCTAGCTGGTCAATCAGCCTTCTCTTTCCGCTTCCTTAAACTTTGGAATTCTCTCCCCTTAAACATTTGTTCTACCTTTTCTAAACCCTCACTAATCTCTTTTCTCCACTCCCACACCTCTCCCTCCTGCCACTGTCCTTAGCATATGCTGCCCCCCCTTCCCCAGAGTCCAAATCACTGACTGTATTTTGTACTTATTGTATTCACCTACCTGTACATTGTATGAAACCTGATACGTAATTGCTGCCACTGTATCTTGCACTTATTGTAATTCTACCTACATATTTCTGTAGTATTCTGTCTATTCTATTCTAGCTGTGTACACATTAATTCTCTGTATTTCAGCCTGTGCAATTGTATATATCTGTTAAATATGTTCTTAGTCTTATCCCTCTCCCCTTCCCCCCAGGACACATCTAAAAATTAGCAATTTTGTGCTCAGTATGTTTTTTCCTGGTGAAACACTTTAATAAATAAAACACTCTTTTTCGCAGTTTGAGAAATTGGATTTTTAAGACCGCTGTTTCTTTGTCACTGCACAGTTACAAAACTGCTTGTTCTTTTGGGCTTAAATATTAGGGTACAATGGGCTTGCCCCACAGATGTACCTTTTGCTGGTTTGGTGAAACTTTATTACTTTGCTGTGGAGTTCTGCAGGGTTAAATTTTGCTTAATTTCCCATAGGATAACATTGTAATGGGAGGTGTACAGAGTCATTTCTTTGTTACTCCGCTGTGAAGAAATGGTTTGCAATTTTCTTCTGAAATTTTCAGGATAAAGATGGCTTGCCCCACCGATGTGCCTTTTGCTGGTTTTGTGAAAATATATTCATTTGGTGTGCAGTTCTGCGGGGTTACATTTTGCTTTGTTTCCCATAGGATGACATTGTAATGGGAGGTGTACAGAGTCATTTCTTTGTCACTCTGCTGTAAAGAAAAGGTTTGCAATTCTCTTCTGAAATTTGCAGGGTACAGACGGCTTGCCACACCAATGTGCTTTTTGCTGGTTTCGTGAAAATATATTAATTTGGTGTTGAGTTACACAGGTTTCACATTTTTCTGCTTTCTATAGGGGAACATTGCAATGTCAGATGTTTCTTTGGTTCTGCACACCATATCATTGGAGCGCAGGTCTCTACAGTATCTTAAAAATGATGCATGGATGGGAGTGCAGGACCTTCCACACAGAAATAAGGATGAGATTACAATATCTCAAACACTGTTAATGGATGGCACTGTGGATTCCCAGATGCAAATATGAATACCATTTTGGAGTGATGAGAGTGCAGGACTTATCCATACTTGGCAGTGCAGGGCCCTCTGGGCCCTGCGTTCCCACACACAATAATGCAGAGGGAAATAAGGATACAATTACAATCTCTCAAAAATTATGGATGATTGGGAGTGCTGGGCCTGGATGACCCTGAGCTCCTACAAGCAAATAAGCCTTCCATTATACTTTCTCAAAATGTAAGGAAATTCTCTGCAAAAAAACTTCATTAATGCACCATTAGGGTTCCCTACACATATACTTTCTTAAAAAGCAAGGAAATGCTCTGCAGAAAACTATGTTAATGCATCATTAGGGTTCCAGCAACAAAAGTTGGGAACAGCAGTCTAAGGGTTCTCAACCTTAAGGCTTCCCTAACCTAAGACCCCACCCTCACCATGGGTTTCCAATCCTAACAACCCACCCCCACTCTGCATGCAGGAACAGGTGTGGGGGTGTGCCTTGGGGTTGTGAACCCCTTGCTTACCCCATTCTTCTATACTGTACCCATCTCAGCTTATTTACTCATGGAATGGGGTGCATGTTAAGGTTCACAGCTCAGGCACCCCCATGCCTGCTCCTCAGCGGTGGGTGGGGTAGGGAAAAGAAGCTATAACCCAGGGGTGGGGGTCTTGGGGGCTGAGAACCCAAAGACTGCATTTTCCAACATATGTGTGTGTATATTTATATAATAAATAAATATATATATATATATATATATATATATATATATACATATATATATATATACACACATATATATATAATATATTTATAAAATGGGTTTGAAAAAAGAAGCTCATCAATTGGTGAAAGACCATCAGGTGACCATGCGTATATCAGAGCGCAACCGCACACCTGCACTTTTACCCCCCTCCAAAACTATTTTGGCATTTTATAAGATAGATAAACCACTCTGAGGTGTGTGGTCATGCTCTGATATATGCACGCCTTGGGTGGCTGATGCACTTGACCTACGGCCTCATACGTAACAACGCACACCAAGGCATGCGTATATCAGAGCACGACCGCACACCCAGAGTGGTTTATCTATTACATATGTGTGTGTGTGTGTGTGTGTGTGTGTTATATATATATATATATATATATATTTACACTCCCTGACCTCGAAGTTCATCGATCAGCTTTACCCACAGATGATGGTGTGGAGGCACCAATTCCGTGCTGCCACCTATGGTTATAACCACCTCTCCCTACCGTAAGGAGAGGGGTTGTTACACTTGCAACTTGTGCAGCCTATGCCATTGGTGCCACCATGGATGATGACAACATCAGTTTGTCCCTTTTCCCAGCTGCGTTGCTTTGCACTGGATAGCACTCAATGCCTGGCTTCAGGCAGGCAATTCAACCCCCTCTGAGCTATATCAAAAATGTCCTTTTCCCCCAAAAGATTTATGTCACTGAAGAGTAAGACTTTAAAACCATCCATCATGATCAAAAACTGCCTTGGTGCAACCCTTGAACAGGTTCAATCCTTTAAATATCTAGGAGTTACCATCGATTGTAACCTATCATATGCTACCCACATTGAAAACATTGCCAAGGTTGCCAATACTCGCATTGGTCTACTCTTCAGGCACAGGTAATGCCTTACCTCAGATGCCTTAAGGATTGCAGTACAGAGCTCAGTAATCTCAATAATCGACTATGGCCTGATCATCTATGGCTCTGCCTCTGCCACCACCCTCAGGTGCATATCCATTGCACTAAACAAAGCTTGCCATCTCATAACCGGCGCCTATCGTCTCACCCACATGTGTGATCTCTACACGCAGACTGGATAGCTTCAATTCTCAAACCGGATCAAGTACCAAACCTGCCTTATGGCAAAGAAAATAACACTAGGCCTTGCTCCCTCAGGTGTCCAAGCTCTCCTCTGCCCAGCACGGACTACTCACATCAGTAGACCAGTTAGAAAGCAACCTTATCAATGCCAAGCTTCTCTTAAATGCCAAAAAAACCAAGACAATGATTTTCTCGAGACTTGTCTTGTCTGGTGCCCTACCTACCCCACCTAAAAACTTCATAGTTACCTCCCTAGGTGAACCCTTGGAAGTCGTACCTAAATTTAAATATCTAGGTATGTGGATAGACAACAAGCTTTCCTTCAATGACTACATCGAGGATCTATCAAAGAGGCTTAAAGCACGCTTGGGTTTCTTCTTTAGAAATAGGACCCTCTTTTCTCTCACGACCCACAAAAGACTTGTCCAAGCAACATTCCTTCCCTTGCTTGACTACAGAGACATTATCTTTATCTCCTCCCCAACCTTGAGCCTATCTAAACTGGACGTACTCTATCACCGTGCTCTTCGCTTCATTACTAACTCTGCGTACAGGACCCATGACTGTGATCTTCATGCAGCAGTTGGGTGGACCTCTCTTGCCACCAGACGCCTCCTGCATGCTGGCATTTTGACCCTCAAATTACTACTCCACAAACTGTCTGTCTATTTAACGTCTCTCATACACATCTCACATAGCGCCTACTCCCTAAGGAAATCTGACCTTATCCTACTAGATGTTCCCAGGACACGTACCACAGCTGGCCAAAGAGCTGTCTCATACCTCCCAAACATTTGCAACAAACTACAAGCCATGCTGAAGCTAACCAGCATCGTATCAATTAACTCCTATACAACACTAGCTTATCTCTAGAATAAAGACATATGTAGGTGCTACTAGGCCCCAATGCCAAGTCAACTTCCTAGGTACCAACTGGCCCTCTACTTATTAAGCTGAAATTTGTTGCATAATTTAGGGCAAGGTTAAAGCTGGAATGTACTGCATATATAGCATAAGGACTTCTATTGTGTATACCTCTTGTATTATATATATTTTTTTCTTTGTTGTTCTATATTTTATACCTCCTGTCTATGTAATTGCGTACTGTATGTGTATGTGCCTCAAGACCTCCTTGTGAATCAGCTTGTTCAACGGAGTCTTTCCTGCAATAACTTGAATTTGAACATCACCAGGGGCTCTGAATCCCAACTATTGCATAGCCCGCCTTTCCGCACCATACAAGGGCAAAGATCCTTTGCGCACAGAGCTCCCAGCTGGTTCAAAGGTCCCAACATTGACATCGCCTCAGTGCCAAAGCTTGGTCCATTCAAATGCAGTCTCCATCACATCCTGTCTGCATCTAGCTCCTGTGACTGTCCTTCCTAATTGTTCTCCCCTCTTCTCTTTGCTCTTTCCACCTAGCACTTAACCCTCTCCCCACCAACTCCCTCTCCCATACATCCACTCATCCTCCCCTCCTCCCACCCACCTTCCCACCCCCTTGTAGCACTTTAATTGATATTTGACAAGTGCCTATGGCCACACCTCACTAGTGTGTCTCTCTTCCACACTGTGTTAACCCTGTTACCAGACCTCCTTCTGGCATTTTTGCCACTGTATTGAATGTATAAAACTGTATGTAACTGCCTGTAACCCACTGTTATACTGTTATTAAATGTCTTGTTTGAATTGTACCTCATCCGATGTGGAACCTTTGTAAAAGAGCCTTTGCTCAAAGGTACTTGTAATCCTAGATTCAAATAATAAAAAAAAAACATAAAATAATGCCAGATTTTAGTGTTACAGTTCATTTCTTTATCAGAAAATGCATTGTAGGAGACCTCTTGACATGATATGATTTCTCCTTTATTTTGGTTACTGGTATTTATCCCTGATTTTGTTTTGTGTGTGTGTTTGCTTACTTTGCTAGCAAACATATTGTGATTAGTCTGAGCTGTGAGAGGGCTCGGGGGGGGGGGGTTGCCCCTCCTCCATCTGTGACATCTTCAGAATACCTGATCTCCTGCCCACTCTGCCTTTCTCTTCCCTTTTCCTTTGAATATTTGACCAATCATAAGGCTGGAAAAAGCAAGGTGGAAGTGATATTTTCTTGTGCGGCTTGTACTGCCAACCACTAATGTTTCCTGAGCAGTTTAATTCTCTTCACTGGTGCTGCCAGTGCTTTGTTTCTGTGGGAACAGCAGAGATGTTGCACTATGGCCAAAGTTTCTTTGCTGCTGTGGCCCCTATGTCAGATGTGTTGCTCACCACAGAAATCATTCTTTATAGTTCTGTGCTATCTGTGTCACTTATTGTGTCTTGTCCCTGCCCCACCCCCCCAGACCGGCAGTGCTGGTTTGCTTCCTACTGCTACTCAGCATCATTTTTGCTCCTTTTTCATTTGCTGCCCTAAGCAGAGTGGAAAGAGTGTGATTTCATGCTTTGCTGTCCTCAGCTCCTCAGAGCACAACAGTTCCACCAACCCTCTCCCCCACACAAAGTCTGACACATGGGCGTCCAAACCCGGATGCCGACAAATAACACCCGCCACACAGTCTGCATCAAAGCAACACTCCACTCCAGGCGGCACAAAACAACACCCCCATCGACAAATTCTGACGCCAAGGTTCCCAGTGGAGCAGCTGTCCACATCAATGACTCCCGTTGGAGTGGCAGGAGACTCAGGCAGGAGGCTAAGGGGAGGCTCTTAAAAAAATGTTATGTTCCTTTCTTGGTTTGCTGTTTTTAAAACTTTCTTTAGTTTACTATTGTAATCTATATTTACTACATGATCAAAGCTGTTTCTGAGTAGGATAGGATCATCAGAGAAAACGTCTGGTAATCAACTCAGAACACCCTCCTACAAACTATTAAATGGTTCCCCTCCACTAACTAAGCCTACAATCTGTTCCACCTTCCTTCTCCCTTCTCCTTCCCCACCCCCCTTGGTCCTAGGCTACACTATTCTGCCACCCCCTTCAGTCCCAGTATCACACTACTGTGCCCTCCTCCTGCTTCCCCCAACTGAATCACTTCTTCCATTCTTGTACCCCTATCTCTCCTACCTCCTTCTCTCCCTCCTCTCCTACATCTTTCTCTCCCCAATCCTCCTTTATTCCACCCCTTAATTTTATCTCCCACTTCCCTCCTTCTCCATCCCTCCATTTCCTCCTCTCTATTCCCCCCCCCGCTCCCTTCTTTTCCACCTGGTTCCATCCCCCTAGCTGGGTCACTAGCATCCTGGTGGATCAAGTTTTTCTTGGCCCCCTACCCCCCCCACTCCCTCTCTTACTGCCTGAGTCCTCATTTCTCTTGCCGGACTCTTAACATCCAGAAGAGGCACAGATTTGTGGTTAATCTCTCCTATATTCCCTCGGTCGCTGATTCTCTTCTTACTTCCTCTTCATCTTACTACTCTACTTCACTGACCCATACTAGCCCCCTTGGGCTCGTACTGCACTTATCATCTGTGTGCACCCCCAACCTCTAGCAAATCATTAGTATTTCCAGTGTTAATCATACTATGTACTATCTAGCTATGCCATTGAGCTCTTGTAGGATTTTCAGTTACTGTACTTTTATTACCGTGCTTACGATTGCTGTCTGTTCTTCCAACTTCTGTAACCCCCTCCCCCAGGACGTTTCTGGAAACAAGCTGTTTTCTCAGCTCATGTTGTCTTTCCTGGTAAAATATTTTGCAAAATAAAAATAAATAAAATGAAAAACAGAATTTTTCAAATAAAAATTCTAACTTGGTGCTTAAAAAGTTACTTCTGTTACTTATTTTATTTTCCACAATCACAGGAGTAAAGTTGTTATTGTGTAAGTCAAGTAATTAATTAAAAAAATAGGAAGGAGTAGGCAACTCAGTTGAATGTGCTTATTTGATGCTTCTTAAACTTTATAATAGTTAAGTAATTTTTGTTATAGGAAATAGGATTGGTTGTGATCATCTCACAATTGGATAAAGTAATTTAAAAACGAATGGTTTATGTTTTATGTGTGTTGGGTGGGAGTTTTATTAGGATATCTTGTTATAGATAATACGCAGTTGGATGATCCATTACCCCAGCAACTTAAAACTCTTAGCTTGTGGGATTCAGTTACGGTACCCTTTTCAGTTTGTGCTAGACCAAGTTATAGAAATGTATTCACAAACAACTGGTATAACTATGTAAGACCTAAAACCGTAGTTGGAATTACATATAGAATAATACATGGGGAGAGTGCATAATAAGAGTTTAATGCATACTCAAGGTATGGGATGAACTTCCCACACCGAGGATGTGCATTAAATCTGAGTTTTGCATTTCCCCCCATGTGTTATTTTATGTAATTGCTGGGGACTTTTTTTGACAGCTACCACAAGGGAAAAAAAGCAGTGTAAAATCAAACATGTGTGAGTGTGTGTGTGTGTGTGTTTGTGTGTCTGTGTGTGTCTGCGTGCGTGAGTGACTGAGTGATTTAGGGTAAAAAATGTTTGTTCAAAGGCAACTATAGAAGCATATAAATTGTGCAAAGTAGTACTTGAATAATGTTAATTTTCACTAACACAGTTTATTTTATATTCTTCATTATTAAAAAATTGACTGACCTGAACCCTGGAGCTGAACATCAGTATCACGAAAATGGCATAAAACTGATAATAGCAATCGCTTCTGATCGTGTGCTGAATTATTATTATTTTTTTTTTTATTTCCTATTTTTCCTGGGAGATCCTCCATCGTTCATCTGCCTAGTCACAGCCCAGACTTCCACCACCTGCCTGTGTACCGCCACTCCCTGTCACCCGGCTTGCCCCCGAGGGGAGCGGGCTGGGCGGCACGGTCTCTAATTCCAGTGCCACGGGACCAGAAACTAGTTGGGAGTGCGGGCGGCAGAGGTGAATTGAAGCCCGGGAGGCTTTCACCCAGGGCGGGAGGATCTCCTCCTCTTTCTTGTGTTTTCTTCTCCTGAGACGGAACATGCAATGACACCCAGCATCCGCCCCGCCTCCCAGGGACTAACACGGCAGCCGAGAGCTCCCGCCCCACCAGGAGTCCCTCAGCCCAGATGCTGCCCCCAACCTCCCCCCCGAGAAGGAGAGCAGTCCATAGGACGCTCCATCCCTCTCCCCCCTGGCCAGCCCTCCGATGACTCGGGTCCATTCCCAAACCCGGGTCGCTGGCGTCATAAGTGGAAATCCCACCACTGCGCCAACAGGCCGGCATGGTGTGCTGAATTAAGCAAACTTAGCTTTACGTTATTAAATATTTTAAACTGTTCATTGTGTATTGTCCAAAATCTTCTAAAAAGAAACACGTGTGTGTAAGGCTGAGCTCCGAAAATCACTTAACATGGAGACATGCTAAAGGAGCAGAGTTGACCTGTCACGTTTCTATGGTGAGGGCAGAGACAGAAAAATACAGGGAGTGTTAGAAGGCATTAGAGAGTGGGGGAAGAACTGTCTTGTTTCATAGCTGGTGACTTTCTAGGTGAGTTTGCACACAAAACGTTGAGTGTGTCATAGCACTGTTTTACTATGTTTTTTTTTTTGTGTGTGTGCCCACTTGTGGTATTACCATGCCGTTCAGTGAGTGTGAGCTGTTAGTTTCATTTTCCATTGGAGAAGCTGGCGCGTGTTCACCGTTAATAACCTGTGGGTTATAACGGAAAATTATAACTTGCTTTTACTAGGGGAAAAAAAACCAATCCCCAGTTATTACATGTAGAATAATACATGGGGAGGTGTGTTTAATGAGATTTTACACACACCATGAGGTGCTAGATGCTACATAAACCCCGTGACCAAAGCACGCGGGGTTTATCTAAGCATCTAACACTGAGGAGTGTGTGTAATATCTCAAGTTAAACACACCACCCCATGTTTTATTTTATATAATTGATGGGAATCGATTTTTCACCAGCAATGGTATAAAATAAAAACACCTTTCTCTGCTGCTACTGTCCACTACGGTTTCAGCGCTGTCTGTGGTGGGAAGTGGCTGCTGGAGAAAGGATAAGTTTACTATTTTTTTTCTTTTATTTTTTTAAACACAGCCATTTAAAAGTGCCCCCCCAAGTTATTTATTTATGTAAACTTACCGCCGACTCCAAGT
Source organism: Neoceratodus forsteri (assembly GCA_016271365.2). Lineage (NCBI taxonomy): Eukaryota > Metazoa > Chordata > Ceratodontiformes > Ceratodontidae > Neoceratodus > Neoceratodus forsteri. The sequence continues at coordinate 610,428,715 of CM057456.1, forward strand.
AGCAGTGTGATGAGTATCCGGGAATGCTGCTGGTGGTGAAGCAGGACTGAGCTGCATCTAACACATACGCACGTGTTCGCTGTTATAACCCGTGGGCTATAACTGAGAATTACAATCCGGTTTCCCTTAGGGAAAAAATGATCCCCAGTTATTATATATACATAATTGCACACCCTTTAAACCAGAAAAATGATCTAGTAATTAGTGTCATATTTCTAAGTGCAGATACGGAACAAAACCCAGGCCCTGGGCACATTAACCAACAACTCAAACTAGCACACAGTAATGCTGGGAGCTTACAAAATAAGATGGACCTGTTAAAAGTGTGGGTCAACCAAGAGGAATTCAGTGCTATTAGCTTATCAGAGCTGTAGCTAATAAAAAAGAACCATGCTAGGGAGATACAACCTGATGGGTACAGTCATGTTCAATTTGATAGATCCAAAGTGGAAGGAGGAGTACTAATGTATGTAAGTTGTAAATTAAGATGCATAGAATTAATTTTTGCTGGTAGTATAGGGGAATTGAGTGTGTACTGGTTACTTTACCCACATATTGAACTTCTATCAGTGTCATTAACCCCCCCCCCCCCAAAAAAAAATAAAAACATAAATTTAAATTATTTGACAGTCTGGCTAACACACTTCAAAATCTAGCTCATAATAGGGATCTAATTCCACTGGGCAATTTTAATGTTGTTTGGGGTGGACATGGGGGAAACAAGCTTGCTACAAGTCTCTCCCCTTGGGCCTGAACCAAGACAGCACTGCCTACTAGAAAATGGACCCCAATAGTGCAGGTAATATCAGTATTTTGGACTTGATTTTTGTGCCTAAAACTATAGTTACGATGGGATATGAGGTACTACCACTACACTTAGGGTATCACAACCCAATTCAATGCACTATTAGGTGGGAAAGGACCTCAACTGATGATAACAATTATAGAACTAGCAGATGTTTTAAGAACTTTAACCCTCTAAACTTTCAAATAGCAATCCAAACTAAAAAATGGGATAGACTGAATTTAACCCCAGGGATAGACTTAGATATTACTGAATTTATGGATACTTTTTTAGCTGTATGTAATAAACCTGCCCCTTTAAGAAACTGGTATGATTAAGGCAACCAACCTCCGTGTGAAGGAAATGAGTAAAAGCAGGAGGCAATAGGTGCCATTATGGTTCTCTAGGAAAGTAGCCAAGGTGGTGAATGAAAAAGGGTGACATTCAGGAGGTATAAGGAAACACAGTGGGGGGAGGAGGAAAGGGAGGTATACCTAGTAAAGCAGAGGGAAGTAGTCAAGGCAGTGAGGAGAGCAAAGGCACAAACAAAAGAAAGAATTTCCAAAGGGGTCACTAAGGGGGGGATAAGAACTTCTTCAGATACATAAGTGAGAAGACAAAGCAAGTGGAGGGATAATGAAGATTAGAAGGGCAGGGGGAAGGGGACTGCACAGAAGGGGACCAAGAAAAAGCAAACATCCTAAACAGGTAGGTCTGCTCGGTACTCACAATGGGTGGGAGACAGGCCACCAGGGAGTAGGAGGAACAAGCAAAGGGAGAGGTGGACACAAATCCATTTTCAAAGGAAAGAGTCCGGAAGAGACTTGTAGCTCTAAAAGTGGACACTGTGATGGGACTGGACAGCATACACCCAGGGGTTCTAAAGGAACTCAGGGAGGTGCTAGCTGCTCAACTGACAGCGTTATTCAACAGCTCACTGGAAACAGGCATGGTTCCGGAGGACTGGAGAGGAGCTGATGTGGTCTCTGCACAAGAACTGCTAGTATCTTGAATCCAGTGGGATGCAATATCCCCGGCTGCAAGGATTTGCAGGCAGGGACATGCCAAACAAATCTGATTGATTTCTTTGACTGGATGACTAAAGAAATAGATTAAGGAAGGGCAGTATTCATGGCCTATCTGAACTTCAACAAATTCTTTGACACTGTGCCACACAGGAGGCTGATAAACATAGAAACATAGAATGTGTCAGCAGAAAAGGACCACCAGGCCCACCCAGTCTGCCCAATTTCATGATCTGAAAACCAGACCTAAGATGCTAGCTTCCTTGGCTAGCATTCCCCCTTCCTAGGTCGATAATAAATAAAGAAACTGAGCAGCCTTGGAGGGGGATCCAAAGTAGTGAACTGGGTTAGAAACTGGTTAATGGGCAGAGCCTAGCAGCCCAGCAAACTAGACACTTTTAAAACTCTCTCAAACTGGGACTGAAAATAGTTTTAAGAGTATGGCAGTTGGGGTTCAATGCCAAAAACTGCAAAATCATGCACCTAGGGCATAGGAGCCCAGGCAATGACTATAGAATGGGGGGGTACTGACAATCTCTAAACAGGAACAGGACCTTGGGGTTGTCATATTTGACAACATCAAAGTGGAAGAGCAGTGTGACAAAGCAGTGGGTAAGGCTAATGGGGTGATGGGGTACATAGGGAAGGGTATCTCTAGCGAGAGGATGGAGATGGTGCTGCCAGTGTTGTGCTCACTGGTGAGATCCAACCTGGGGTACTGTGTCCAGTTTTGGAGGCTACACCTCTGAAAGGATATAGACAGGGTGGAGACAGTCCAGAGGAGGGCAGCTAAAATGGTGTAGGGGTTGTACGAGAATCCCTACTAGGGGAGATTGAGGGATCTCAACATGTACACCCTGGAAGAGAGGAAAGTGAGAAGTAAGTAAAATTTTTTTCATAATCATCGTGACATGATATGAACATGGTCAGACCCCAATTGTGCCGAGGCTCATTTTCAATGGGTACCATATGTGCCATACACAGTTACTAATACAAAAGCATATCTATGTTACAATGCAGTAACAATTTTAAGATATGGATTATACAATTAACATAGCAGAAGGTACAACGTAAGATAGGCTTTTAGTGTGATAGAGACCAACAAGTACCTCATAGGGGTAAACAGGGTGCAGTCGGGTAGTTCTTTTAAATGAAAAGAAGCACCAGGACTAGGGGGCATATGAAGAAGTTTTTTTGAAGGGGGGGAATTTATGAGAGATGTGAGGAAATATTTCTTCACTGAAAGGGTGGTAGATGTCATGATCCCACTCCTGGGGGTCAGACCCACTGAGCTTACAGTGCCCACCCTTAAGTGCAATCCATGATGGGGGGACAGGGGTACCCTCCTGGTGCTTTTAGAATGCTCACAGAGGTCATGACTGCACCTCTGCCACTAGGATCCAGGGTGTCCCTCTAACTCTGGATAAGGGCACAATACCAGTCTTGTGGCCAAATATGAACCTTTATTTATTTATTTATTTGCACATCGGTTTACAACCTTTGAGCCAGAGACTCATTTCCAAAGGTACCTCATCACATAGAGGACAAATACAAATACAAGCATTTTCTTGGCTATTACATGAAGGAGGAAGACCCAGGCATCACACTGTCTTCGGGGTAGCAGCATATCACCTGATTTGGCCTTCTCCCTACAGGACATGCAACAGCCTGGTTCAAAATTTTTGTAGACTCTGGTAGTCTCCCTATCCTTCCAGATGTTTCTTCCAGACCCCTTTCTCAATTTGGTTGCTTATGGTGTCCCCTCTGAGCAAGTAACAGTTGTCACAAAGTATTAATAAACCTTCTACAGTCACACCTACAATATAAGAACTCTCATGCAGGCAGAATTTCTTTAGAAAAGCAAAGTTTTTACTAAAATAGTTAAATAAATACAGTTACAGCTAAAAGAGAATACTAATTTGGGTTACAGTATGCAGAAACAAATGGGAAAAATATATACGGAAAAAAAGAACTAAAACTTGTTAGCTAAGTCTCTACCTTAGGTATGAAGATTTCAAAGTCCAGAGAATGGCTGGTTTTCAAAAATATTTTGGGCTTTCAGTAGCAGCCTTTGGTTCTTAAGCAGTCTCTGTGCTTGCAGCTGTTCCGTTGTGGTCAGGAAAGTCCAAACAAAATGTGTGCGTGTGTGTGTGCGCAAAATGTCCTGAGCTGGGTTATTTATACCTGTCTGAAATCTTGTAGTGTCATCACGTTCCAGCTCAGAACAACTACTGCATTTGGCCAGGAGATGGCACTGTTGCGCTGTTTCCAACATTTCCAAGAATATTAAAAATCAGATTTTGAGACCTATAATTAGCATGGATGTGACATTTCAGAGTTAAGCCCATTGAAGTCTCCTGTAGACCATTGGCACCCGTAAGATAAAATTTACACAGGTTCTCAAGGAAGCATGTTCATCTCCTGTTACTGCATAACATGTAGCATTTTATAACAGCTTCCATAGATCAAAGAATTCCTCTCCTGAGTGCATGGTTTTATTTAATTATTTATTTAAATTTTTGGTGACATGCAAATGGATTTTGGCATATCTCTGTTAAAAAAACTGGGAATGTAATTTCAGTTCCTGGCAAACAGCTGACTTCAGGTCAAAATAAGGTCAAGCATTTTTTACATTTTTTTTTTAATCTAGTCTTTTCCCTAGGTGCCTTTGTGCTGACACTGGCATGTCTTTTGGTCTGTACATATACACAGGATTACATTAAAAAAATATATACACAGAATTATATCTACAAATAAGGGCTAGCAGCCGGGCAGCTCACCACAGTAGATGCCTGTAACAAACTGTCATTAGAATTAGTGGAAGCAAAAACAATAGGGGTGCTTCAGGCTTATGCGGGATGGGTCACGAGTGACCAGTTAGGGTCTGAAGAGACAGAATAGGCAAGGAACATTTGGGCAGACCATGTGGGCCAAGTTGTCCTTTTGTGCTGACAAATTCTATGTTTTAAAAGCTAAGAAAATATTATTTTACCATGGCGATAGAAAGAATTAGAAAGTTAATATGAATCAAAAATAGGGCCTGGAGGAAGGGAAATACTGTACATTAGATCCAGTGGACTGGGATTCCTTTAAGATGAAATGACTGTAAGTATCAAGTCAGGAAGGCAAAAAGGGACTGTTAAAAAGACAGAATAAAAAATGCTACAAACCTATCCCAGTACCGGAAACTAGTTAAAGAATTGGAGGGTTCAGGAAACTCTAAAGCAAAATGGATCTGAACTATCAGCTGAGAAAACTGCACATCTGTTAAAAAATTACTTCTTTATGCTCCCAGAGATACACATGCAGGACAAAAATCTGGTACCAGTAATGGAGAACTTGAGGAACAAACTTAAGGCACAAGATCAAGATATCCCACAGTTTAGGTTGAAGAGGTCATGTCTGAAATAAATTTTACCCTAACAGTCTCCAGGCAGTAAACATTGCCCCAGTATTTATTAACTAATTTATTCAATAGATTTTTAACAGAAAGAATTTTTCCTGAATCACAGAAAACCACAAAAGTGGCCCCTATCTATAAGGGTGGGGATAAAAAAAGAGTCCCTAATTATCACCCTGTGGCACTTATTTCTATCATTTCCAAACATTTAAAAAGCATAGCTCCCACTGTCTGAAAGTCTGTCTTTAGAGGCTGGCGTCATATAGAAGTACTCATTCATGGTGGTGGACATCATATAAGGACCTGGGCGGGGGCATCTCCAGCAGGAGAAAAACCCCATTTGAGGAATAGTTAAGATGTCTGTCTGTGAGGAAAAGTGTACCAGAGAGTGCTGTGGGCTGAAGTTCTGAGGTAACAATTAATCTTTCTTGAATGTACTGTGTTGTGGGTGGCACACAACTGTGCCCACCCCCCTTCAAGATGAGGTGGAGAATCTGACAGGAGTACAATTCCAGTCAGTCAGTTGAGTTTGCCTCAGAAAATGTGTGGAGTGAGCCATTCTACCCAAAGTGAAAGTGTGCTGTGCCCAGTAGGCACCTCAGCTATGCCCAGATTGGCTCAGAGTCTGTGACTGTGAGGTCACAGTGAAGAATGAAGAGAAAAAATAGTGAAAGGATGTGCTCTGTGGAGGACAGAATGGATCCCTGAGAAATCCTCATAGGATCAAGTGGCATCGAAATACTGCCAGCCAAGAGACTGTGACATTAGCCAGGTGACCAGGAAAATTGGCTACCAAAAGTCCATGTACGCTTACATTTGGGTTCCAGAGTGAAGGACACCCCTGAAGCAAATGTGCTTCCTTTCATGGCCAGAAAGGTAGTAAAAAAAATACCTCACCAGGATTGTTTCTAACCCCTAAGTGTTCAGGAAATATACCCTCTTACAGTAATTGGAAAATGAACTGTGCCAGCTGGTAAATTACCACCATCATCTGAGCTCAAGAAAATAAAGGATCCTGTTGTGTTTTAAAGTTAATCCCTGTTTGGACATTCTGTTTATTTTACTTCCATGTTGTGCTAACCCCCCTTGAATCCGCAGCCTTGCCAGCCCTGCCGTGTGCCAGCGGATGCCCGGAGGTGACCCCAGTGCTCAGGAGGTTTAGTAAATGGACTTTGTGTTTCTTGGAAGGACCCCTCCCAGGTGAGTGTAACACCTTTAAAGCCCTAGACATGGTGGGAGGGTCACCCCTACATAAATTAGACCCTCAGATCTTACACAGGTTAGGTGTAAGTACTGTAGCATCACAGCCACACCAGGTGCTCGACTGGATGTTTGGGTGTGCATCCCATCAGCAGCTTTGGTGACAGCCACCAGCTTAGTAAAATGTTTATTTTAAGAAAATATGTGTGTCGGGGTGTTTGGGGAGGTCAGGAAAGTCTTTTGGCTCTCATGGTGGCACATCAAAGGCACTTCATGCCTAATTTTAAAATCTAACTGCCGTTGCATTCCCGCATGCTGGGGAAGGAGCTCAAGGGCTGAGTAACAGCTCTCAGTGCTGATTGGTTGTGCAGTCAAGTCCTTGAGTTTCATAGCCAATCAGCATCGCACCTTTAAAAGTCCAGCCAGTCAGGGAGCCCCCTCCAGGGTAGCCACACTCCCTCCCAGGAGCATAAAAGAAGGCTGCCAGGAGGGTTCAAGGGCAGTTCAAGGAGAGTTTGAGGAGTTTGCAGGAGGGTCAGAAGAGCTCCAGTCTGGAGCGACCCTGAAGAGAAGACCCAGGGAGAAGCCTTGTGGGGCCTGCAGGGGCAGCTGGTAAAGCACTGCCAGTCTGGTGACCTTTTAAGGACTTGAGAACTGTATAGCCAGGCAAGGCAGTTGACTCAGGCATCCAGCGGGAGGGGGTGGGCTGGTGATGCCAGGCACCCTTCCCCAAAGCCTTGCAGGTGTCCCTGGGATCGACTAGCAAGTCGACTAGTGGCAGAAGGGCTGCAGCCTGTTACAAGGGGCCCTCAAGGTGAATGATAGATCACAACGTGTATTGGTCAATGGTTTTCTGTCTTCTAACGGGGTGGTAACATGTGGGGTGCCACAGGGGTCTGTGTTGAGCCCCATTTTGTTTAATATTTTTATTGCAGACCTGGATAAAGAACTAACCAATTGGTGTTCCCAGTATGCAGATGACACCAAACTGGAAGGTGTATGTAGCAACGATGAGCAACTATTATCAATCCAACAAGAGCTTATTAAAGGGAATTCGTATGTTTCCTTATGAATTTATTGGAAAAGTTACTATACTATGTAAATTGCTAGGTTGTATTTAGAAAATGTTTTCAGTAAGACAGACAAATACATTTAAAACTGTGATGTGGAGGCATCCATTTTGTTGACAGAAAGGGTGCTGTGATGATGTCACTGCCTCACCAGCTCTAACAGTATGCAATTAAGCAGGTAAAACAAACTGCTCCTACAGACTGGGATCCTGTTCTATCATGAAGAGAAGCACTGGATTATTTTCTTGCACTCTGCAAAACATAAAATCCTGTGTGTTTCTCAGAATATAATAGAATCCCTAACAACACAGTCACACTGTTCTCACCTGCTGCACTGCACACTGTTAACGCTGGTGACTGAGGCAGTGACACCATCACAACACCCTTCCTGTCCACAAAATGGATGCCTCCACATCCCTATGTAAAAAGCATTTTCTGCCTTACTGAAAACATTTTCTAAATATAACCCAACAATTTACATACTGGATCCTCAAAGTAACCATTTACAATAATTCCATAAGGAAACGTACAGACTCCCTTTAAAATATGCAAGTGGGCTAACACTTGGGGTATGTCATTTAATGTGGACAAGTGTGCAGTTGTTCACTTTGGGAAAAACAAACCCAATCACTGTTACTCTTTCAGTGGCACACCATTGCAATCTACAGATATTCAAAAAGACCTAGGTATTCTGAATGCCAATAAATTTAATTTTGAGGCACAATGCAATAATGTAATAGCTACAGCTAATCGTTGTTGGTGGAATATTAGAAAATCTATAAAATCCAGGAGTTGTAATGTTCTGCTCCCACTCCATAGAGCATATATCCTCCCAATCATTGACTATGGTTCTCTAATCTTTGCCTCTTATAAAACCTCTTAGATAAATGTAGCCCCCCTTTGGGGGCTTATCTACAGTATCCCATTTCTTTTTTTTTTCTTCTTTCTCTGCTGGCGTTCCCTGTCTGTCTCAGTTTCCCCCAATTGTTCCTGGTGCCTGCAATAATCCCCTGTTGTGGCACCCTACCCTATTTCAGCCATACCTCTCAACTGTACCACATTATGAGGAATGTTCCTCATTTTACTTCACAAAAGCTCCTTGTTCCACATTGTGAGGACTTGTTTCACATTCAGTATTAATGTTTTAAAGCAAAAATCTATAGTAAATGATGTAAAAAATATATTATTCAATTAATAACAGACTTTCTGAACATAAATGCAAACATTTTGACAGCCTAAGTCATAACCTGTAGAGTAATCTTGTAAGTAACGTAGAGCTTGACTTACCTGCCTATAGTGTGTTACAGCCCCTTTCTCTCACTGTTTCCTTGGATCCCCTTCCTAATCTCACCTCCCGCCTTTTCTTTGTCCTCTGACCGCTGCTGTCGTTCAGCTTCTCTTATAAGTCTCTCCTTGCTGCTCTCCATGGGTCCTCTCCTAGCCAGCGGGGCAAGGAACCCACCATCGAGACCCCCCAGTGCCGCCGAGGACCCTCCGCTTGCCTGCCCAGGTACCTCCGAAGAGCCACCAGCCCTGCCGCAACTGCCAAAGTCCTGCGCCCAGCCCTTTCAAGAAGCCTGTTGACAGGGGCCGTCCGCTGATACGCACGCCCAGAAGGAGAACTGTGAGCTCAGCCGCACCCTGGTCCTTTGACCCGCTAAAGGCATAAAAGCCGCCAGGTACGTTTTCACCACTTTCCAGCTGCCGGTTGCCTCCAGCTCAGTCTGTAGTGCTTCCTGGCTGTACTCCCTCAGGAAAAGCGGCTGTTTTCAGCTGAACTGCTGGCCTTGGGGAACTTTCTTGGACTGGGACTACTGAGCACCGCTCGAAAGCGCCTCCCTACCCGCTTCAGGTTAACTCCAAGCGGAATCAAGACTCAAGTGCTACAGCCCCTTCGGTGGCAGTTTGTCCCCGGCGCTTCGTGCCGGCTCCACCCACCCCACCTCACCCACCCTGGTCGACCCTTTAGATTTATAGCTCTCCAAGCGTCATATGACTAAGTGCCCACTTTCCCATTGGTCCCTTATACTCTCTCACCGCTGGGGGAGATCTACCCTTAACGTCTGTCTAAATTTTTCATAATCCTCCACGAGCCAAAAGTTGTAACCTCCCCCGAGCCAAATCATCCTCCTCCTATCCTTTTCCTCCTGTGTACACCGAACGGTTTCGTTTATATATACTCACTCCTAAACTCTCCCTCTCACTAGCGCCACTGGTTTCCCTTTCCATCTCTTTCTCCCTACCTGCTCTAACTCAATTTCTCGGAACCTTGCTCCAATACTACCACTCCCCCAGCTCACCCCTGTAAAAACCTCTCAGCTGCCCATTCAAAAGTGTTGGCACCTAAGTGTGAATCATGTCCTCCTCGCCTACACTAGCATCATGTCCCCACGGCAGACTGAATGGGATTATCTTCCTGATCTTCCTCTCCCTCCCCTGGTGCATAAACGAAGTCTCTCTGTCGGTACGCTCCGACACCCTCAGAACTCCCACTCAGCCACTGACTTCAGTTTCTCCAACCTCATGACTGCAGACCTTAGACCGAAACCCTCCTGGGAACACCTTCTCCTCCACAAAGGCTGCACTTATCGAGCTCTGTCCTCCCTCAGAAATAAATGGAGGAGTTGCAAGAACGTTCCAGACCTCCTTAGCACACTGCTTTTGTACCTAGCATCACTCCTGATAATACTCTCTGGGGATATTGAACTGAATCCTGGCCCGCCCAGCAGTGGGGCTCCCCCGAATGGATCTTTCAACAAATCCAAGGGATTTTTCGTATCACATATGAACATCAGAAGTCTCTTAAATCACCTGCCTGAAGTAGAAGCATGGCTTAATGTACACGATCCCGACATACTGTGCCTGTCAGAGACCTGGCTGAAACCTGGAACACCTGATACCTTGTGCACCATACCTGGCTACTCATTTATTCGGAAGGACAGACCGGGGTCAAAGAGGGGTGGAGGAGTTGCCCTCTACCTCAAATCTCACCTGGATGTTAGTATCATCACTGACTCAAACCCCCAAACCATAAGCGAATCAATGCAAGCACTCCTGTCTCTTGGCTCTAAAAAAGTAACATAATCTATATTTATAATCCACCCTCTGGGGGAGTAAATGGGCTTCAGGAAACACTCCAGCTCACCCTAAAACGCATCAACAAAAATGAAGCTATCGTCCTTGGTGATGTCAACTTGAACTGGCTAGGTCCTTCTCACAATTCCCTGGCTTCACTAGTGCAAGGCCTAAACTTTCATCAACAAATAACGGAAAACACTAGACTGTCTGGGCCGCAGTCTGGCACACTTATTGACTGGATCCTGACAAACAGACTTGAACACATGACCTGCTCTGGGATCCTGGCATATACCATCACTGATCACTCCGCTATCTACTGCCAGTGGTGGGCCGGGCAGCCCCCCCCACCTTGGCAGGTCACCTTTACGAATTTTGAAAACATGGATACAGACTCCTTCCTCCGGGACATCTCAAACATTGACTGGTCGGGTATATACCGTGCAGAGAATGTAGAGGATGCCCTGAACACATTTCTACAGCATTATCTCCCTGTACAAAACAAGCATGCTCCAAAAACCACGTGTAGAGTCAGGGGAAAACAAACTAGATGGCTACATAAAGATCTCCTAAAACAACTAAGATACAGGGACAAGCTCTGGAAAACCTTCAAAAACTCTAAATCGACCAGGGATTATGCTAACTACAGGCAAGAAAGAAATTATTGCAGGAAGAACATAAGGCTGGCAAAAAGTGTGTACTATCAGAACCTGCTAAGGAACTCAGCCCATGACTCCCGTAAATTTTGGGGCCACATAAAAACCTTCCTGGGGACACCCCAATCAGTTACACCCTCTGACATGGTAATAAGTGGCTCCCATTGCAATAACCCCATCACCATAGCAAACGCCTTCAATAGCATGTTCTCTGATCTCTCCCCTATACCAGCGCTCTGCCACCAGCAGCCTCCACTGCTGACACTGTGCCTCTTACTGACCCTGCCACCTTCGCCAGCGATTCAAAACCTATACCACACCTCCTCTATTTCAAAGCCATTACCAGCTCTCAGGTCCTGTACCATCTAAAAAAATTATCGGAATACACCAGTCCTGGCTCTGACCAACTTGAACCTCACCCTTTAAAACCAGCTGCGCATTTTATCTCCAGACCTCTAGCTAGAATTTTCACCTTGTCCCTCACCAGCGGTGCAGTCCCAGAACAATGGAAAATGGCCAGGATTTTCCCTATCTTTAACAAGCATTTGTCAATGCCGAATGTTTGCTTGCTGGCATTGGCAGTGGTAATGTAGAAGTTACAGAGCTGCGTAATAGGAATGGCAGTGAAGTCCTGAACTGAAGCCAACCCCACCACCACCCTGCAGAGAGTGACAGGCATTGGGGCGTGCATTTGGGTCATCAGGCATAACGGCCTCGCCATTTCACCACACCCCACCCAGCAGACACTGACAAGTGTCACGGTGTTCCTTGGGGTCTTTGGCCTTATCACTCCCATTTCATTAGGAAATGCGGTGAGATGGATCTGATATAGGAGAATGGGGTGAACTTTGGGGCTGAAGAGTCCAAGGCATACCTCAATGCCTCTCACTGGCTGCAGGTGTGGAATGGTACGAGCATTACAGGCAGGAATCCCAAGTCACACCCCTGATGCCTGTCATTCTCTACAGTGTTGGCGTTATGGTTTGGAAACCCTAATACCTCAGGCATTAGTTGGTATTTTCTCCAAATTTTCAACATGTTTTTGTGACCCCACCTCATGAACAGGGGAATATCAGTTTGTATGAAAGCTGCTTATGCACAGCGAGACGGCATTTAGCACAACAGGTGCAAAAACATTCGAACAGGATGTAAAAATGACAGCTGTACTGTTCATGGGAGGTGTAAAAATGGCAATGTTGCAAATCTGCAGTAAAATATTTTAAAAATGGTGAAGTCATGAGCGTACATAGAAACTGTGCAACGCACACCGTAATATAATTAGGTTGGGATATTTACAGCAGATTGTCAACTCAGGCATTTTGGTGCCTCCGATCATGAACAGTGTCACTGTGATTTTCTCTATCTGTGCGAACAACGATTTCCCACAGCGACCATGCATCTCAGGCGCTGAAGTGTGAAAACACACTTCAGCCATGTTGTGAAAAATGACAGCTGTACTGTTCATAAGGAAGTGTGAAAAATGCCACTGGTGAAAATCTGGACTGAAAATATTACAAAGTCATGAACTTCACGGTGCGTGGAAACTCTGTTGCTCACTCGTAACACAGTCATTTATGGATTTTTGTCACCAAATTTTCAACATAGCCATTTTAAGACCTCTGCTCATGAACAGTTTAACTTGATTTTCTTAATCTGTCCTAAACGCTTTTTACACCAACAGCACCATTATGCTACATGTCTGAAAACACATTTAGCGACATATGAAAAATGGCAGCTGTACTGTTCTATAAGGAAGTGTAATAAAATGGCAATGTTGAAAATCTGGAGTGAAAATATTAAATTTGCAAACTCACGAGCATGCATAGGAACTGCATAATGCACACTCATAAAACAGTCATTTTAGAATTTTTCACCAAATTTTCAACATAGCCATTTTAAGACCTCTGCTCATGAACAGTGTCACTGTGATTTTCTTAATGTGTCCCATACATTGATTTTGCACATACTGCGCCATTGTGCGCTACATGGGTGGAAACACATTTTGGGCAAGATGTGAAAAATGACAGCTATACTGCTCATAAGGAGGTGTGGTAAAATGGCAATGTTGAAAATCTGGAGTGAAAATATTGAAAATTCGTGAACTTACGAGTGTGCGTAGGAACTACACAATGCACCCTCGTAAAACAGTCATTTTTAGGAATTTTTTCACCAAATTTTCAACATAGCCATTTTAAGACCTTTGCTCATGAACAGTGTCACTGTGACTTTCTTAATTTGTCCCGTACATTGATTTCGCACACCGACTGTGGCATTGTGCACTACATGGGCGGAAACATGTTTTGGGTGAGATGTGAAAAATGACAGCTATACTACTCATATGAAGGTGTGGTAAAATGGCAATGTTGGAAATCTGGAGTGAAAATATTGAAAATTCGTGAACTTACGAGCGTGCATAGGAACTGTGCAACGCACGCTCGTAAAACAGTCATTTTAGGAATTTTTCACCAAATTTTCAACATAGCCATTTTAACACCTGAGCTCATGAACAGTGTCACTGTGATTTTCTTAATTTGTCCCATACATTGATCTACATTGACTTAGCCATTGTGTGCTACATGGGCAGAAACACGTTTTGGGTGACATGTGAAAAATGACAGCTGTACTGCTCATAAGAAGGTGTGGTAAAATGGCAATGTTGGAAATCTGGAGTGAAAATATTGAAAATTCGAGACCTTACGAGTGTGCGTAGGAACTGCGCAATGCACCCTCGTAAAACAGTCATTTTTAGGAACTTTTTCACCAAATTTTCAACATAGCCATTTTAAGACCTCTGCTCATGAACAGTGTCACTGTGATTTTCTTAATTTGTCCCGTACATTGATTTCACACACCGACTGCGCCATTCTGCGCTACATGGGTGGAAACACATTTTGGGTGAGATGTGAAAAATGACAGCTGTACTACTCATAAGAAGGTGTGGTAAAATGGCAATGTTGAAAATCTGGAGTGAAAATATTGAAATTTCGCGAACTTACGAGCCTGCGTAGGAACTGCGCAACGCACCCTCGTAAAACAGTCATTTTTTGGAATTTTGGCACCAAATTTTCAACATGGGGTTTTTGGGACCCCTTCTCATGAATGATGTCACTGTCATGGCGGTATTCAGGCCCAAAGGGTGATTTCGCAGTCACTGTGAAATCACCATGAACGTCAATACGTCATGACATGACATAATTCATGAAGGAATCCAAAACCATATTGAAAACTAATGAAAAATCTCAAAATGTCCAGATATGCAATAAAGTTGAAACCCCTATGTAACCATTATACAGCTTACTGGCATTTCCTCAGTTCAGCGGTCGGCTTAGAAAGTGCAGACCTGTTCCCGGTCCACCAAAGATCGTCGCGCGGAGTCGGAGGTAAGTATGGGGTGGGGGTGTGGGGAGCTAGTGCGCAGTGGGTGGAGTGCGGGTTGTGGGAGGGGTTGGGAGGCACCGCGTGAGACAGTTTTATTTTACAAGGAAAAAAACAAAAAAGGCGTTGTGGGATGTTTGCCACGCTGGGGTGGGCTCCCAGTGTGGCACAAGGACTTCAGAGGCGTTCAGCCGACGGGAGATTAGGCACCCGTCGGCAAAATACTAAAAAAATCATGGCACCGTTTGCCATGCTGGGGTGGGCTCCAGCGTGGCACAAGAGACTGAGGCGTTCAGCCGACAGGGGATTGGGCACCCCGCCCGGCCAAAGGAGCACAGTGATTGCCACGCTGGGGTGGGCTCCCAGCGTGGCACCTACAACTGGGGGTGGGGATGCAGCTCAGCCGGCGGGGATTGGGCACCCGTGGCTATACATCACGAGACACGCCGCGTCTGTCTGTGCGTGGGAGGGTTGTGAGCAGCGATATCTTATCGGTGCTCACTCAAGCGTAGCTCCCCTTTCAACTGTATTACCTGCATTTGGGCGTGTCATACATGGCTCCAAAATGCATTGCTACAGAAACTCGCCTGCCAGCCCACTGACTGAATTGGAGGAGGAGGTGACACACCTTCGAAATCTCCGATGAAGGCACTATGTTTCTTGCACATGCATGCAAGCAAACATAAAAAAGGGAACAAGAAAGATATCTCTAATTACAGGCCTATTGCAATACTATCCCCACTCAGCAAAATCCTTGAAAAACTTGTTGCCACACAGATCCAGGAATTCCTCAAAACCACTAAACAGCTCAATGATGCACAACATGGGTTCAGGAAAAACCACAGTACTGTGACGGCTCTTGCTAAGTTCACCACTGACATCCTCACTGGCATGGATCAAGGAAAGCTCACAGGGCTGTTTTATAGACCTAACCAAGGCATTTGACCTTGTTGACCACCCCCTGCTCCTATCCTCCCTAAGTGAAATAGGCTGCTCCTTCCTGTGCTTGAGTGGTTCAGGAGCTACCTGACCAACAGGTCCCAGGCTGTTAAATTCAACTCAGCCATCTCCTCCGCTGTGGAAACGAACATTGGAGTGCCCCAAGGCTCCATTCTGGGTCCTCTTCTATTCACTCTATTCATCAATAACCTACCAGACGAAATACCTGCCTGTTCCTCGCTCCTCTACACAGATGACTTAGTTATGTATGCCAGCTCACCCAATGTAGAGCACATTAACACCTCGCTAAATAGAGCCTACTCCAGTGTCCAGAATTGGTTAAACTCCCACCGCCTCATTCTGAATTCCTCCAAAACAAATGCCATGCTACTAGGCACCACTCAAAAGATCCGAATGTGTTCCACTCCCCTGAGCATCCTAGATTTAAATGGCGATCCTCTGAAGATAGTTACCTCCTTTCATTATCTGGGCATCCTACTTGACCAATCGCTTGAGTTAAACCTTCATATCCAAGCCACTTGCAAAAACGTTAACTGCAAGTTAGGAGCAGCCTATAGAACAAGTTATGTCTTACCTCCTCCGCTAAGCTTGCTATAGCCAGAGGATCCTGCTACCAATGCTTACCTACGTGCGCCTATACTACCTCTGCCCACAAATCTGCACTGCACAAATGGGATGTTACCTACAATAACATATGCCGTCGCCTCCACAATCCCGGCTTCTATATCACTGCCAGCTATATAAGGACCTTGGTGGCTCTCCCCTCGGCCATCAGGAGCTACTTCCTGGCCTGCCTAAATGACTCCATACTGAGACAAAGTCAGCCTGCTGCACTTGCAAGCTCCTTCTTTCCTGCGATTCCTAACCCTTGCGCTCCAAGATCTGCTGACAAAGACCTGCTGGAAATTCCCGCTGCCGCACCAACAAAGGAACAGGCTCCTTCCAACATGCAGCCCCCAAGTTACGGAACCAGCTCCCTCTGGACCTCAGGCATGCACCCTCCCATCCCTCTTTCAAACGTGGACTGAGACTACACCTGGCTACCATAGATCCATGCACCTGCTTTGATCCAACCTGATCCCCGAATCTTCCCTGCCCCTACTCCCCACTCCCCTGCTACTGGTCTCCATACCACCCTCCTTTGTTCTCTCTCCCCTGAATCCAACCCCTCTCTTCAAACTCACTATCGTTATAATCATGTATAAGTTTTTATGAATGTCTGCACTTACTCACTTCTACCTACATTACTGTTGTATTATGTATTGTTTTTATCCTCTGCACTACCTAGGCACTGCCCAAACTTGCTACAGGTGGATGTTGGTACTGAAAGGCCCCACCTCCTCCCTCCCCTTCACTTGTCCTCCATCACCACTTGAGGTCCACGGCCAGGGACTGACACCTTGCCTTTATGCCCAGCCTCGGAACCATGAGCCCGGCTGCACCTTCCCGCCTCCTACCGCTAAAGCCATATTTTAAGCTGCCTTTCCTCCCACCCCCCCTTTTTTTCTTCATCCCTGACAGCAGGGACATGAACCTGGCGTCCCTCTAGCCTGCCGTCGGGATGTCTCTGGCATCCTCTCTCACTTTCCTGGACCCCCTGAGGCTGCACGGGCTGGCTGCTGACGGCCAACAGTTTACGGCACCTCTCACCCTCTGCGCTACTGGGGCGCTGCCCATACTTGCCACAGGTGCATGTTGGCTACACCTCCTCCCTTCCCTTTCTCTTGTCTACTTCTGCTGCAAGATGTCAAAGGCCTGGGACTGCCACCGGTCCTTATGCCCAGTCTCGGAACCACCAGCCCGGCTGCACCTACTCGCCTTCTACCGCCAAAGCCGTATCTCAAGCCACCTCTTTCACCCGTCCAACCCTCCCCTTTTCTTTATCCCTGACTGTGGGGCCATGAACCTGGCGTCCCTCTAGCCGGGATGTTCTCTGGCATCCCCCTTACTTCCCCTGGGTTCTCTGCTGCTGCTTAGGCTGGCTGTTGACAGCCGCCAAGTCATGGTTCCCTCTACCCCTCCTCCTGTCATTTCGTGATGCTGGATGCTCCTTATGTTCTCCCATATACGGCCCCCCCCCCGAGATGCACTGGCCAACTATCTCTCCCACTATTCCTGTTGCCCGTACCCTTCTCTGCCACTCCACAACATCCTGCCTGGTTGGGAAACCACAAACCCTGCAGTCTCCCTATGCATTACCTGGTAAAGCAGCTAGCATTCCTTCGGGTCCTATACTCCTTCCTTACCTGTTACCTGTACCAATACTCCCCTGAGACACCTCCTTGCTCTTGGCCTGCTGGTCATGCTTAGTATAGACTAAATCATGTTAGACTAGCTGGAACCGTCTCTATATGTCTGGAATGTACTCTGTATGGTTGTTGCCTAAGTTGTATTGTTTGCTTCCATGTGTTATGCTGTATTGTACTCTCCCGGGTCGTGCCTGAAAATAGTCACCTGTTGGCTAGCGCACTTACCCGGTTAACAAAAACTAAATAAAATAAATAAATTTTAACAGTGTTCTGAGCTTCCTAGGTAAAGATGTGATTAAGTGTTCCACATTTTGTTCATTTGTTCCACATTTTGAGAGGCAATGTTCCACATTTGGGGGACAAAAGGTTTTGGGCTTAAACTTGTAAGCCACAATCTCCCATGCTGATAGTGCACAGAAATGCAGTGTGGATTGCGCAGGCACAAGCGGCGCCTTTGATGTGCCAACCTGTGATTTTGCAGGTGAACAGAAAGTGAAACAGTGGTCCCAGCACCTCTCCTTGGCTAATTGAGGGCCGGTGACCTGGAGAATGTGGCAGAGAAGCCGCTTTGGGGTTAAAATTGAGAGTTTGAATTGGGGTATGAACGAGGGCTTATGAATCGTTCATGAGCCCTCATGAATATTAATGAGGTGCTGTCTGCCATCCTAGGAGCATTGTGTTTTGGCAGGAGCAACGAGGGATCCACTGTGAACAAATATTTCAGAGTGGGCTTGTTTTGCAGGGGACAGTTGGGGTTACAATATGTTGGGACTGTTAAATAAATATTGTGTGAGGCTTCACCAGACCTCAGAAGGTGAGGAACTGTATTGCACTGCATTAGACTGACTGGGGGCTGACATCTTGATAATGCTTTGACCTTTTTCAGCAGCCAATCAGTGATCTAGGCACCCAAAACTTTGACAGAGTGACTCCTGGGAAAAGGAGGGGACTAATTCAGGCACCTAGATCATGTCCCAGTAAATGAGCAAGAAAAATTGATCTCTATGGATTTAAATTATTGATAGGCTTCATCAGCCAATCAGAACCCTGAATCCTTGGCTGAAACTATGTGGACTTTCTGGGATTTCTTCAGTCTGTTGTCGGGCTCTGTACGAGTCAGGAGGATCCTGTGAGAGTGGACTTTGGACTGCATGGACTTTTCCCAGGCCCTATCTGGAGATTGTTGTTGAATAATTGGATTGAGAAGGGGAAAGTGAGAAAGAGACTGAACTGTGATCCTGATTCCCCAGGTACTGAGAAGGTGCTTAAACACTGTTGGGAGAAATTACATGTGGCAGAAACCCTGCTCTAGTTGGCTGAATTTGCAGAGTGGACTGTGCGAATTATCTGAAGGCTACAGTTGCTACTAAGAGTTTGTTTGCTTGTGTGGGACTGCAATTGTAATTTTGAAGAGGCAAAGTGTCTCTGGTCATCAGGTGCTAACCAGGTGCTGTACAAGTCCTGAGTGAACTGGTTAAAGTTGGCCGAGAGCTGTGTCCTAGCTGCAGCTGAAGACAAGGTTGTGGACATTGTTTAGCTGGAAAGTGCGGACTGGTGTGCAGGGCTTGTTATTCTTGGATTCCCCTGCTGGATTGCATCTGCAATTCTTGAAACTAAGGCTAGCACCCACTTCAATTGGCACTGGACTTTATTAGAATAACTGCCTGTGAATGCTTCTTGCTTTGAATTCAGTGCAGGGACTGTAGGAGGACCCACACCATTCAGGAGTTCTCACTCAGATCCAGGGAAGGAACCTGCTCACCCTTTCCAAGTGGGACTCGCTGTCTCAGGAGGTCGCTGGCGCTTGCTGGGGTGCTAGGGCACCTATGACCCATCAGGGGAGCCAGGCTGTGGAGCCACTCCCGGGTCTTGGCCTTCTGGGGCTGGTGCTGTTCTGCCACAAAGCTCTGCAAGTGACTGAAGTTGACAAGCGGTCAGACCTACAATCGAGGTGACCAGCTGCAAGATCTTCAAGCAAGCCGATCCTGCCCAAGGGACCAAGGTAAGCCTTTCTTCTGTCCTGTGCTGCACTGAACAAGGAGCTTCATCCTCCAAGTTCTTGTGGTCAACAAACAGTGAGTACCCAGGACCTGATTCCTGGAAAGAAAAAAGGGGAATTTGTGTTATTTTTCTTAAACCAAGTCCTTTTCAAATATTTTCAGGGCCCCAACAGCCAGCCAACCTGCGGCACCATACCAGACCTGTACCTAGTGGGTACCCCTAAGAACATCCTAGGAAACATTGGTACCATTGGGGGTGGGTTTGGCCTACAAGCCTAAATGATTATTGTATTCAAAATTGTTTCACTAACCAGTTTGTCTATCCACAGCCATCCATGGTCCCGGTATCCCTTCTCTAGTCCTTACCGCAAATAAAGCTGTGGTTTACCATTTGAAATTGTGTTTTCAGGAATTCTCTGAGTCTGTCAAAGCATTACTGTTCATGGTTTATGATGTTACTGAACTGTTGGGCATCCAGTGTGTGGGGTGGTTGGTAGGGGAGTTGGGTAGGTGCAGCATCCCAGGGAGCTGTACCCACCAGTCACCTAGCCCACTTCTAATCTCTCTGGGTGGAGGTACCATGCTATTTTTATTATCTTTGGGATAGGACCCCTGAACACCACCGTAGCAGGACCCAGGCCCCTTAACCTGGTAGAGGGCCAACATGCAGGGGTAGAAGCCCACTGGTACACGACAACTGAGCTACATAAATAAAGTGGAATGAATTCAGATGCACATAAAACTAAATCAATAAAGGAAATAAGACACCTAGATTACAACAATCGTCTTGATAATATAGAATTATCCTCTCTGGAAACAAGACGAATAAGAGTGATTTAATGTTTTTGTATGATGTATTACAAGACCCAGAACTGATGTTTTCCCTCAAAACTGACTACAGATTTGATCACAAAGAAACCAGAGGACACCCTCTTAGAATCAGAGATGAAAGAGTTAGAATAGAGAAAAGGAGATTCTTCTTTACACAGAGGGTGGTGGGTGTATGGAATGATCTCCCTTTTGAGGTTGTGGCTAGTGAAACAAAGGATATGTTTAAAATAAGACGGGATGCATTTATGGCCTCAAAACCTAACAGCAAATACTACCACTGAATAGTGGGAGGGCTGTTCACATGAGTTCACAGCCTTTATCTAGCCTATACTTCTAGTAACTTCTAGTAAGTGAACTCAACTAGCAGTTCAGCTAGCAGCGATAGGGGGAGTGGCCTACCACCAGCCCCCCCCCCCCAATTTGTATCCTAGCAGATTCAGCTGACAGGTCAGTCAGCTGGGGGGCACTAGCCTAGCAGAGGTGGGCCCTGGGTAAGATTACCTTTTGGACTGACCAGCAGAGAAAGGGTGACCTGCCTCCAGGCACCCTTGGGACACTTGGCTAGTGGTGAAGAGCTAGGAACACTTGGTTAGCAGGCTGGCTAGTGGCAAAGAGCCAGGGATACTTAGTTAGCAGGTTGGCTAGCGGCAAAGAGCCAGTGACATTCAGCTAGCAGGTCGGCTAGTGGCATATGACATCTACAAATGCATGTATCCTTTTACAAAACTAGCAGCAGCCCCTGTCGGGGGAGGTGTGGCATCTGGGGATGGTGCCCTAGGGAGGTGATGTGGTGTAGTGGGTACCAGTACTTAAGGTGCCCTTATCCTGGTGCTGGGGTGGGCATGAAGTTTACCCCATTAGTAGCCAATTGGCTATTGGAGATAGAGTTCCAGAGTTGGTCTGATCCCTCACAAAAGCCATTTTCAGGCTGGTAATTGCTGTCGCTGCTAGAGGTGGCTTTCAGTTTTCCAGGCTGGTAGAGGTAAGACCTAGCCCTTTTGTTTTCATTCTTCCTGTGAGCTTCGGGGTGGCCCTAATTGTTGATGTTTAGAGTAACAAGCATTTCTCGTTACTATTCAGAGTGATAAGCATTTTTTAGAAAATGGGCTTTGCAAATAAACAACTCTCATTGGCTGGCATGGGGTACATTAACTTACAGTGAAAGCCCTGTAAGTAAAAGGTACCAGCCAGGCCAACCCAGTGAGATATCCTGGTGCCCACCCTGCTCTGCAGTTGGTCAAACCCAATAAATTTTTATTTAAAATCACCGCCATTTTTTTTCTCTTGCTAAGCGAGAGATACTGGGCTGGCACCATGGTCCTCTAACAACAGATTGGCAGTCATTTGTTCCCACTCTCTTAGCGATGCACCCCCCCATCACTTGCAAACTGCAGATTGAATAAAAATATGCAGAAGTGGCACACAGACTACCACTTTTCTCTCAGTTCTCGCACGCTAAAAACCAAAACTACTGAACGAGTATAGAAACATAGAAACATAGCCTTTGATGGCAGATAAGGACCGCTTGGCCCACCTAGTCTGCCCATTTCCCTACCTAAAGGATAAGCTGCAGATCCTATTTAACCAACAGCCTATTTCTTCCTACCCCCCCACAAAAATTGCCTTATGTCTGTCCCATGCATTCTTGAATTCTCCACAAGTTTTAGACCCCACAACCTCCTCAGGAAGGCTGTTCCATGCGTCCACCACCCTCTCTGTGAAAAAAATACTTCCTCACATTGCCCCGAGCCGTCCCCCCTTTATCTTCAAATTGTGTCCCCTTGTTCTTGCACATCTCTTTTTCTGAAAGATGCTACCCTCTTGGACTTTGTTGATTCCACTGAGGTACTTAAACGTTTCTATCATGTCCCTTCTCTCCCTCCTTTCCTCAAGGGCATACATATTAAGCTCCTATAGCCTCTCCTCGTATGGCTTCTCTTGCAGACCCTGCACCATTTTAGTTGCCTTCCTGTGAACTGCTTCCATCCTGTCTATGTCCTTGTGGAGATGGGGTCTCCAGAACTGGACGCAGTACTCCAGATGGGGTCTCACCAACTGTCCATACAGGGGGATAACAACTTCCTGTTTTCTGCTGGTGATGCCTCTCCCTATACATCCCAGTATCCCCCCAGCCCTCCCTACTGCCTTCTCACATTGCTTGCCAACCTTAAGGTCATCTGATATGATTACCCCCAGATCCCTTTCCATTTTTGTTGTTGTTACTACCTCTCCCCACATTGTGTAATCTTCCCCTGGGTTTTTGTTTCCCAGGTGCATTACTTTGCACTTCTTTGCATTGAATCCAAGCTGCCATACTTCTGACCATTCCTCCAACCTTGCCAATTCCCTTCTCATCCTTTCCATGCCTCCTTGTGTATCAACCCTGTTGCAGATCTTTGTGTCATCTGCAGAGGCACACTTTTCCTTCCAGTCCCTCTGCAATATCACTTATAAAGACATTAAAAAGGACTGGACCCAGTACTGAACCCTGCAGTACCCCACTAGTAACCCCTCTTTCTTCAGAGTGGACTCCATTTACAATTACCTTCTGTGTCCTGTTGTTCAGCCAATGTTTCACCCAGGCTACCACCCTGGGACCCACTCCAAGGCTGGTTAATTTGACTACTAATCTTTTGTGTGGGACTGTGTCGAATGCCTTGCTAAAGTCTAGGTAGGCCATGTCCACAGCCCCTCCCTGGTCTACTACTTTAGTCACCCAGTCAAAGAAATCAATTAGATTCGTCTGACATGACCTTCCCACTGTGAACCCATGCTGCCTTGGGTCCTGTGCCCTACTGGCCTCTAGGTACCCAACAATTCTTTCCTTCAGAAGTGATTCCATCACTTTCCCTACCACAGAGGTCAAACTGACAGGTTTGTAGTTTCCTGCCTCTGTCTTGCTCCCTCTTTTGTGAAGGGGAATCACATCAGCCTTCTTCCAGTCCTCAGGTACCACACCATCCTCCCACGATTTGTTAGTAGTGCTACTGCATCGCACGCTCAGCGCTACTAGTGGTCAACATTGTTCCTTTCTGGTGCACAAAACTCTTTAGCTCTCACTGTCCCCCACAAATGAATCACCCCACAGGAATAATTTTCACTTTTTTGGGGGAGAGGGAATTAAAGTACCTCCTTTACATTCTCCAGTCACAGAGTTCACCACCTGACTTTCGTGCTCCCTATCTGATCGTGCCTCAGACGACCACCAGCGTCTCAAGGTGAAAACTGAAAAAGGAAACCGAGCTACCATGGTGTGTCAGTATGAAATACATAAACAAGGAAAGTGAACACAAGTGAGTGGGGGTGGGGTGCAGACTTCAACTGCCAAGAAGGGACATACTGTACACAGCAGCAAGCAAACAGTAAAACAACAGTCAAACACTACACTGCCCTCTACTGAAAAATACTGTTGTGCATACCAGTAGAGGGACTACTTTACTAACAGGGAAACAATAACTTAATCTTCAGTCTTTTTATTATTTTTTTTGTTTGTTTAATTCATAAATATTACAACAACAACATCTTTACAGATAGCCCATTTTCTAAGTGCAATAATACTCTCCAGGGTGGGCTGTATGGGCAATACCGGACTTGCAGGGGCTATAAGGCTCTCCGCATGTGGCGTCGGGCCTCATTATGCCCCTGGGCGGTCCAGTATTGCCCAAGACCGCCTAACCTGTTGGGTATTATTGCTTGCATTGTTAATGTTAAAGTGATAAGCACTTCTCGTTAATATTAAAGTGATACACACTTGTTGATATTAGAGAGATAAGCTTGATTTTTAGAATTTGCCAATTGCACTGTCAATTTTAATTGCTAATTGCACTGAAAGTTTTATCAGCTGCACTGAATTTTTTATTCTTATTGCACTGCTGTTTATCAGCTTAAGTAAAGGTATTTATTCTATTTAATTACGCCTGTTGATGGTTATTATTAGTGGATCTTAGTGCCCCTTTTTAGTCTGTTCCTCTGGATGGTGGCAGCTGTATTATTTCTGGGGGAACAGTGCCTCACCCTTTTTAAGACACTTTTTCACTCCCACCAGTGGCTCTGTGGCTGGCTCTGCACCATGTTTGGGTGTCCAGCTGTCAGGCCAAACAATCTAACATTGTCACCTCAACCAGTGTAAGCCCATTACCTTTGGCTGAGGGTGGAGCTGCCGAGAAAGCCATCTTGGTGACATCCATGACACAGAGGGAGACAGTCACACACCACAACTGTCTTGCCGCTCCATTTTTTCACAATACAATCTACTGTATGTATTACACCCATATTTATGGGCTGGGGTTACATACCTACCATGATTGCTTGTTGACAAGTATAACAACAGCTGTAAAAACAGGTGAAAGCTTAGTATGTTGCAAAGTTAAATGCTTAACCATTTAAGAGTTGCTAATGTGCCATTTTCTTGCTCCAAATTGTTGTGAAGCAATACTTTCTTCCTTACAAGTTTCAAATATTCTTACTTGTTAGTGATTATCGCTTTCAGTACCAACACAGACTTTATCGTCACGGATGGTAATGCAAGGTGTTCTTGGGGCACAGCGTGAACTGTATGGGACCAGTAATTTCAGCAGCAGCCCCCGGTCCTTACTGCATGAACTAACTGAAAATCTTTAGACAGTACAGTGATCTGCTTTTGCAGTTTCAGTGAACCATGATGTTACTGGACCCTCACAAGAGGTAGCAAAGGAAGACAAGTGAAGCAATATACTTATTATATAGAGAATAATGGATAGGTAAGTGTGTGTTATGGATTTTTTTCACACACCCTCGTTGTGTGATGACCCATAAACCTCGAAAGCGAAGCTCAAGAGGTTAATGTGGTCATCACACACAGAGGATGTGTGAAAAAAATTCATAACATCAAACTTACCTATCCTTTATTTTTTATAATTTCTGGTATGAACATTTAGACTGTATTTCTAGCAGCTTGTCAGAAAAAGACAATTTTTTTTAGCTAGGGTGCAGTTTTATTTTTGAAGAAATTGAACTATACATGTGTAACCACCTCCCACCGCCCTCCCCCCTTGTTTAACTAGCAGGGCTGCTCCTCACACCACATGGCACCTAAGAGAGGGCTGGGGGTGTACACAACAGTTCACAGTACATCTATGTCTGAACCTGCCATACACAGACAGGCAAACCAAGTGTGGCAACTACCTGGCTCACACCTGGTGGGACCATTTACCATGGCCATCAACCTAGGTCCCTGGGAGAACATGTTTGCTCACAATATATGCTAGGTTTGCACTTCTGGTCAGGGGCACCCAAATAAATCCAGACACAGTGGATGCAATAACAGTACTGTTCAAACCAGGTTGGGATTCTAGAGTGTGACTTTTATTCACATACACAGGGAATAATCACAAAGCAAAGATGGACCCCCACAGGGCTACTCCTACTGGTAATGCAGATTACTGAGGTACAGAGAACACTCACAGTGAACTCTCAGGTTCTGACTTGAACAGTGAACTCTCTGGTTTTGAATTACACAGCGAACTCTCTGGTTCTGAATTACACAGCAAACTCTCTGGTTCTGAAATGGAGATTGGCACACATGGACAGAACTGGTACATTTCCTCTTGACTTGGCACGCACGGCCAGTACTAGGACACGTTCCCATATTTCATGAGGAATACTGGTGACACACACGATCACCAAAGAGCACGTCTAGGCTCACAGAAAATCCAGCCCACGTCTGGGTAACTATTTCCATCTGGCACTGGCCAAATGCACTGAATGAAAATTGAACTGGTGCCCAAACTGAACCCAGAGAGGTAAACTGGTTACTCGAGATGGGGGGGGGGGTCTCCCACCTTTTGCTTCCAAGTGTATACTCGGCCATTCATCTGGTTAATAACACCCTCACAGAAAACTTGTAGATGCTATCTTGAAATGTTTTTCACACTTAACATACTACATGACTAAAAGTTCTGTACTTGGACAGTCTCTCTCTCTATACTCCATAGTAGGCAGACACTTTTAAAAAAACAGAAACAGTCTAGGTGACAGGGTCCCTTTTGTCAAAGAAAATTCACCAAGGAATGCAGGTGCCCCTCCTTGGCTGAACACCAAAGTACTCACAGTTTCTAAAGTTGTCACATGCAGCTTCGCTAGACAGACTGGCTGAGGGGATTGCCCCTGAACCCTGAAGATCGACCCATCCCTCATGGGATGGGGCAAAGGAAAACCCACTTGAAATGGTTTCCACCACTTCTATCTCAGTCTTCTACGTTCTTCTTCTAGTGTGAGAACAAACTACCCAAACACACAGTGGTAGCTCTCTGTCAGAGCAAAAACTGAGAAGCTGCTGCAGGCTGCAGCCTCCTCCAGGAACTCCACTCTACAGACTGAACGAACATTCTAAAGCTATCTCCCTTGCAGCTAGCTCGAGTGTGGCTTATGGTGCTGTGACAGTTCCATGATTACATCATCACTCCAGCTCAGCTGAGACTGAAAAACAGAGTGTGACACTGTGAAATCCATTTACCTGGCACTTCACAAGCTGCCTTTCCCTGCCTGCCACCGATTCTAATGGAATTCTAGTAACCCCTGGGAACAAGGGAGTTACACATGAATTAAACACAGCTGAAAATACTGCCATTGAAATACCTTTTGTGAAACAATGGAATGCAATAGTTTATTTGAGGAATGTCATATCAACCGGATTTTTGGGTTATTATGAAGTGTCATATAAACTGGATTTCAGGTTATTATTGCCTTTGGAGCCTAATGACCCTAAACCCAGTTATGCATTTTTAACAAAACAGTGATCTGGTTGATATTTATGGTCACCAGTAATTACACAGCGTTTTCTTTACATGTATGTAACTTGAACCATGGCACTTCTTCATGTATACCTATGTATAGCTGAAAGCTAATAAAAAGAAATAACAAAAATGCTATAAGCCAGGAATTCACAGACAACTGTGATTGCCATTGAACTTAGATGGCAGTCGTTTACATCAGATGACTATTGTTTTTGGCGTGTTACATGGTACAATGTGGGAAGTTCGGTATGTTATCCGTTTGTATTTGAGGTAATTCGGACTTGTAATAATTATGTACATTGCACTCTTATTTTATAACCTATTATTCTGTAACCAGGTACCAGTAGCAGGATGACTTTGTAACTAGGACGTTTGTCAAGTTTTTATCCTGTATAAAAATAAAGAATTCTGTTTGTCTGTCTATCCATCCAAGTTAGCCAAAGCTGGCGGTAAAATAACTTTTTTGCACTTAATTGTTCTATTAATTTCCAACTCAGAAAAATGTGTACAGCATAATATACTCTAGAGGACCCCGGTTCCATGTGACATTACAATTTTTTGTGCATACAGGGAACAAGGGTTTAGACAGCAGTAATCACAGTCTGAAAGTAGGAGTTAGAATATACACACATAGGCAGGTAAGCGGTAAACTAATGAGTTTTGCCCAACCAGGGTTGAGCAATTTGCCGGGGTAGCGTGTCCCCTGTTGGGGGCACTGACCGCCCTTTGGCACCCAGCGGTCTCCACGGATACGACGCACCAGTGCGATACGGCATGACGTGATTGGGGCACCATCAGTTGCGCAGCAGAAGCGGAAGAGAAACGAATTTGTATAGAAGGAGCTGCGATCAGTCGTCAGAAACGAGGGATCCTGTCATTCGGCTGAGCTCCATCCCACGGGGAAGCAGCAACCGGAGGGGACCGATGGAGTGTCACGGGCGAGAGGAAGTCAAGGGGCCGGTTCTGCACATCGTAGTGGTCGGCTTCCACCACAAAAAGGGCTGTCAGGTGAGGCGTCCACCCTCTCCCCTTCCTTCTCGGGATTGCTGGGCAGGAGACTCGCTGATGTGTTGATATACCTCCCGAGCCATCTGCTCCCGGTAGCGGCGATCTATTCATGTCGCTCCCGAGAAGATGGGCTGCCAAAGCATGAGCGGAGACCTAGGGGAGCGCGGGAGACATGCAGCCGAGCTGAGGCCTTTTGGACTCTGTTTCACCGCAGTGCATACCCCTCAACGGTCCCTGGTTTTGCGTCAGAATTTTCTTCTGTCCCTTGTAAAATGTGTGTTTGTGTCACTGAACAGTAGGGATTGGAAGCAGAAAATAATGTCAGACATTACAGTTACTGGCTTGTTTTTCCGAAAAAGCACCTTACACGAATCCCCTTATTCTGTCAGCTTTCTGAGAGAATATTACCCATTTGTAAGACTTGCTTCTGATTTAGGGGTCTTTAACCCTAATTTTTGTAAGCCTTGTCAGTTGTCCCTGATTTATGAGGCACAAGGCTGAGCGGTATGCCGCAGTGACGGGGCTGAGCCGATTGTAAACAAAGTGCCTGGAGATGGAACTAGTGGCAGTCCTGTTTTGCTGTGTAAGTGTAGCAGTGGCGGTGATGATTTCATTGGTTATTTGCAGCCTTTTTCACGCTGCTTCCTTCCCCGGAGTTGTTTGTTTCCCTCTCCTGTATGATCTGTCCAAAGCTCAGCCTCATGGAACATCAGAGATCATCAGGTCTCAGTGGAGGAAGGTGTGCGGGTAGTCGGAGTTCCCCTAGCATCAGCAGTAATTGGAGCGCGAGGAAAATGTGACTTGAGAAGAAGTGTGGTTACCTACAGTGAAAAGCATAGCTGTATCTTGCTGGTGGCGCCTACTGACCACAGTGTTAGGAGCTTTGATTAACTCTGTGCTTTAGAACAGATGCATTGAAATAGGTCTCCTGCACTAGGCTGAATTATTTTGCCATTGCTAACCCAAATTGTGCAATCCAGGTTAGTGACAAAATGACACGCTGTAACATTGACACAGCAGTTCTGTGATAAACAACTCACAACCGTTGAGTAAGTCATTAGCCCTGCTGAACTTCTACTGCTATGGTCCAAGGCACTTGTTCAGGCAAATGGGTCAAAAATTGTCCCATCATGTCAACCATCACTGTGACATTCCTGTGCATTATTGTGATACATAAATATAATATATTTTGGTGGTGTGTGGATTCTAATCTCACACCTGGAATTTTTTAGTGCTGCACTGATGAGGTGTGACCTTCGAAAGAGACATTAAATCGAGATCCCTTCTGCTAGTTGTCCATGTGGAAGTTAAATATTGCATGATAACATGTCATAAGAGTAGGGGAGTTCCCCCCAGTTTATTGCCAATATTTCTCTTGCCAGTAAAACAAGACCCCGTCACCCACCCACAGGATGCACCTGGAAACAAGCAGTGGAGCTCAGTGTGCTTTTTCTTGGTCAACATGTAGGAATTAATAGAACAAGTGCTTTTCTGAGTGGGACTCTTAAAAACGTTAGCAAGATCATTGAAACTCCAGAAGGGGTGGGTTTCATTCTCTTCAGAACAATTGTCCAGGATAGCTCTGTCCTGACTGAGCTAGGACAGATTTTACTGCTTTAGCACCATTTCACTCTTAAATACATGGACCGTGTCAAGTGTATTAGACATAGAGGATATACAATGGCCTGTGTTCAAATATGCCATTAATTTCCATGAGTGAGGGGGTGGAACACAGTCCATTGTATGTTCCGTGCATATAATGTATGTGTTCTGTGTGACAAGTAAGAGCAAATTCATTGTGGGACTGGCAGAATGGACTGTCAATCAAGTTGATTGTGATGTAGGCAGGTGAAAAATAAAACAGTGTTATTTAACCATTGGGTGAATAACATCATTCATCTTTCACTTGGGTCAGAGTTTTGGGAAAATAATGCATTTATTTAAGTAGTGGGATACTTACATACATTGCATACAGAATAGTATTGCATTGAACATCATATTGTAATAGGAGTCTCGCATTGATCTAGTGTGTAGAAAAAGAATTCAGATATTGGGACAGGAAGGATTGTAATAGTAAAAGAAACAAAATCAGTAAAAGCAGAATGCTCTAAATTCAGATGTTGGGACAGGAATGAATAGAATTGTGTGAGAAAGTGATAAAAACAGAATACTCTGGATTTTTTTTTTTATTGTTTGTTTCAGATTTTTCAGTGTGAAATTTAGTGTTTGTGAAGAGTGCTAGATTGACAGTACCTTCCCCTCACTACCTTGCCAGTGTGTCTCACCCTGCCCTGAATGGACCACATCATAGAAGAGAGGATAGTTCAGACTCTATATCCATGCAATTCTTAGCTGCTTTTTGTTTTTATGATAGCTTTTCCTGGCCCTTAGCCTTCCATTGCTCAGGCTGCCACCTGCGACCTTCTTGCCCTGCCATGATGACTTGGCTCATGTTTTCCCCTGTGGCATCCTGAGGTTTGGATGTCCCCTTCCCCGTGGTCCATCAGGATCCAGCGAGGAGGTGGCCTGCTGGTTGGGGTCCGATAGTACAAGTCTTAACTAGTGTTCCCATTCATGCAGAGATGTACATGAAACATGCAAGCAGTTAGAAACGCAGGTACACCGCCATGCTCCTTGAGGTACATGTATGCAAGGAAATCATTAGCTTCACCATAGCTGACGCAGGAGAGATGGCTGAAATCACAAATTGTACCCTCCAAAACAGTCATGGAGGGTGCAGAGCACCTCCAGACAGCAGGACACCACGGGAACTCTGGTCTTCATCCTGATGGCTGGAATGTATTTCTGGCAGTGTGGGACAAATCCGATGCAAAGTCACACACACTCACACATGCTCATTAAATTTTCACCAGCACCAGCCCTAGCTAATCTATTACAGACTCACAAAAGTTTGCCAAATACACGGACAGTAAAAATACTATCCGAGAGTGCAGCAGATGTTTATCTGTGAGATAAATCAGGTAGTCAGGTGGTCAGTGGTCACTACTAAAAATTAGTTTACATACGAACATACCAAATTGTCAGCAGATACAGGCCTAAAGGTTTCTTGAGTCTGCTCGAGTGTGCAGCACCCAGTCTATTAAACTGCAGCTGCCCCCCCTTGCCTGTCCTTCCATTTTGTTTCCTCCTACCTCCAGCACCTCCGTCGCCAGTGTCTCCTCTGTTTTGACCCTTGCTTTGTCCCTGTCCCACCCCCTCTTAAAGCTGCCCACCAACCTCGATGATACCACTTCCTCTGGCAGCGCATTCCACCCTGCCACCGCTTTTTCTGTGAAATAGTGCTTCCTCATTTCCCTCCTGAATCTACCTCCAGTTTCAGACTGTGCCACTGGTGTCCTTCCCTCCTTATAATTTAAACATATCCTCCATATTAACTCTGTTTGTGCTCTCTAAGTACTTGAAGGTCTCAGTCGTATCCCTTCTCTCCTTTCTGTCCTCCAGGGAATACATGTTAAGCTTCCCTAGTCTCTCCTTATATGGTTTGTCTCCTAGTCCAAGGATCATCTTCGTCGCCCTACGCTGTTTGAATACTAGAGTTTGAAAGTTAGCGGCCAACTCGCTACCTGCCCCAAAGTGATTTTTTTCCCCCATTGTGGAAATAATGCTGATTAGAAAAATAAATTATTTTTCCCTACAGTGGGAGTAGTGTGGAATAGAATCTTAAAAATGGTGGCCCCTGGGGTGGCCCGGTAGCACAGTGCTAGTACTACTGCTTGCTGGGATGGCAACCAGCTTTCAGAAAGGAGTGCAGATTGTCAGAGGTGGGGGGGGGGGGGATTGAGCGTCCCAGGGACTGCTGTTCTTCCTTGGGTGGAGGATGCTTCTCATACTGCTTAACAGCAGACTGGTGGAGACCAGTCAGTAACACAGCCGGGAGCACGAGTGGGGAGGGGTTGCCACTGGATTCCTGTTACATATACATGCCACTGCTTGCATAAATAACCATGTCATTGCACTCTGGTACGTTAGGGACAAAATGGAGGTTGGAGGAAAAGGCAGGGCTGCCCAGGCCTCCACCCCCCAGCAGGCTCTCACACAATCAATGTGGCTGGCCAGCCACCATAGATGGTCCTTGGCTCATGGTGGATAACCGGAAAGTCTGTGAGAAGGTCAGTGTGAGGGTGACTGCAGGCAGACTCCGGACCAAGAAACAGCTTAGAAGAAAAAAACAATTTTGGCCACTAAAACATTTGGTTGAGCTGTCAGATTTTGAAAGCTAGTGGCCAACTGGCCACTGTCCCACAAAGTGATCTGTCCACCCTGCTTTCCGGTTATAGTCTCATTCCGTGTTAGTGGCGAGGGATCACTGTATTTTTTTCATAGACCCTCTTCCACAAGGCAGTGCTCCTCCCAGTTTCTGCGATCCAAGTCCGCTGCTGAACCTGTTCTGCTGGCACGGAATTTCAACGCCAGTGACATGCTTCTCTTGAGTCATCAAGTGGCTCACAGTCCTTGACTTCTAATGTGCGACTGCCAGCAAGGGCGCCAGTTAGTGCTAACTGTGTTGGTTTTGTGATGTGGACACTTGTGCACTGGGAACTGAAGCGAGACCACCACAACTTGTTTCTCATTGGTTACTGATCATCCACCACTGACATAGATTGGATTCAGACTAGTGACCGAGAGGTAAAAGGCCCCTTAACTCATTACCATTCCAGTCCCCCTGAATTTATGGTTTGTTTTTTACAAACTAGATGGAAAACAGTTATCAAAATATAAAGAAATGCACTTCTTTCTACACTGCGGAACTGTATCCTCTGCTGGATCAGCAGGCCTTTATTCGACTGTCACTTTGTTTACTCCATTTTGTCAGGAGCTGCGCAGTCTATCTTAGACGTTGCTGTACACAAAATTAAAGCCATAGTAATTCTAGCCTGGTACCCAAGTGATCATCTGAAATAAGTAGTGTGCCCTATTCTGTTTATGTGAGAATATGTATTTATGTAGCAGTCATCATACCCGCATTCCTAAAACACGCTAGCCAGTGTAACAAGGCCTACAGCAAGGCAACCAGCATGTTGGCGTGTATTTGGAGGGAGTTTGACAGCAAGATTGATGAGTTGATACTGCATCTCTATAGATCATTGGTAAGGCCGCATGTGGAGTACTGTGCTTGGTTCTGGAGGCTTCACCTTAGAAAGCTTGAAAAAGACAAGGTAGAGATGGTAAAGTGTAGGGCAAACAAAGTGATTCATAGCCAGCAGGGCAGATCCTACGAGGATTGGCTTAAGGCCTTGAACATGTACTTGCTAGAGACCTGAAGGGAGAGGAGAAGTATGATGGAGACTGTCAAGTTCCTGAAAGGAATGAACAAGGTAGATTGTGAAGAAATATTCAGCAGGACTGGCAAATCAAGAATACGGGGGGCATGAGTGGAAGCTGGTGGGAAGGAGATGGAGGAGGGCTGTGAGAAAATGGTATTTTGTAGTGGGAGTAGTGAGAGGCGTTGAGCCGTGGAACAGCGTACCTGTAGAGGTGGTGGGTGCAAGAACCATTCATGGTTTCAATCACAGCTAGGACTGAGTTAAAGGCTCAGTAGTTACACAGGGTAAAATCAGTAGGGCAGGGTGCAAGGAGGGAAGGCGAGGGCAATAACCCCGACTAGACATTAGGTTCACTGGGTAGGATAGGGTGAAACAGGGCAGACTGGATGGACCAGTGGTGTTTTTCTGACGTTTTCTGTATTTCCGTGTGAAACAATTTAACAATATTCGTTTTGGCTATAAAACATTTAGTTGTCTGTTGACCGGCAATGAAACAATATATTCTCTAATTTCCTACGGCCATATCATGATGCTGTTACTGTGCTGATAGCTAGCATTGTGATAATTGTAGCTTGTGGCTGTACGCTAGCCAGACCATAGCAACTGCATAAATGCTGTGGATAGCTGATTACTGGATAACATTTGTGACGGGGATTATTTTAAAAACCAGTATTTACCAGTTTTTAACCCATTTACTCAGTTGGAGCTTGCAGATAATACAGAAGGATTTTCACTTCTGTGAAAGTAGTCTGAACATCCTCATGTACAGTGACATTTTCTGAGACTTTATATGACTGTCTTTAACCTCTCCCATACCTCATCTACCATACTTCCAGCCTTTAAACAAGCCAGAGTTTTCCCCGTGTACAAGTCTGGTGATCCCCTGTCAGTGGAAAACTACTGACCTATATCTGTCCTCTGCCACCTAAGCAGATTCCTTGAAACAGCTATGCACCAGCAGATCCCCGACTACATGTGACAAAGTTTAACCTCCTCTGTCCACAACAACATGGATTTAGGAAAGGCCACAGCACCACCACAGCCCTGGCTTGCTTCACTAATCATGTCCTCTGCAACATGGATGAAGGCAAGCTCATGGGCCTTATTTTTGTGGACCTCACCAAAGCTTTTGACCTGGTGGATCACAGTATCCTCCTAAACAAACTGAGCTGCCTTGGCTGCTCTGTCACGGCCACCACATGGTTTCAGACCTACCTCTCCAGTTGTACACAGACTGTCTGCACTGGAGGTGACACCCCCACCACCAAGGAGGTTCTCACTGGGGTCCCCCAAGGCTCCATCCTTGGACCCATCCTGTTCTCCCTATCTGTAAACTCCTTTCCAAAGGATAGCATCACCTGCAGTTCTCTTCTGTACGCCGATGACTTAATCCTGTTCCACAGTGACAACATATCGGACATCTCTACCACTCTCACAAACAACTGTGATGCCACCCATCAGTGATTCCTCAGAAACAGGCTCCTGGTCACTGCCACAAAGAGAAACACTACCCCTTTTACAGTCCTATCCCCTGACGCCCCCCCCCCAAGACAGTGACCACATTCAAATACTTTGGAGTCACCCAAGACCTGGCTCTGACCTTTGGTGACCACATTGAACTTGCTGTATGGTGCACTAACCAGAAATTAGGCAGCTTACCCCCTCGACTGGACTACTGCTCCCCCATATACAGCCCGACACGATCCTCTGCTGGGCCCATCAGGCTAAACATAACTTACAGCAACATCTGTAAGTTTGTCCTGATGGCACCTTACTCAGCTCACCACTGCATCCTGTATCAGACGATCGGGTGGCTCCCCCCTCAGGCCCGCTGTGACTACCACTTAGGATGCCTCGTGGACAAATCTGTTAGGGAAAAAGATGCATCCCCCCCCACTCAAGCCTAAACCTTGCTACCAGGGCCACCAGAACTCATCTGGCCTTATGCTTGAGTACCCTCAGGTCACCAGAAGGATGGGACAAAGGGCCTTCTCTTCAGCTGCACCAATCCTATGGAACAGCTTGTCTGCCTCTCTACAGGCACTGTGATCATGCCCCCTGTTCAAATCCCAATTTAAATCTCTTCTTGCGGGGTCAACCACGTGCTCCTGCTCCCCGAGTTGACTGCCTCCCCCCACCCAGGAGCTGTTGAATGGTCACCATTCTACTGCCTAGATTTATTGTTCTCTGTATATACAACCATACGAAATTGCCAGCAGATACAGGCCATTCAGTCTATCTAGTCTGCTCGAGTGTGCAGCATACTGTCTATTAAAATGCAGCTGCCCCTCTTCCCCTTGCACTCCCTTCTAACTTAATGCCCCCCACTTCTGACGTCTCTTCCCCCACCCTCCCCACAGTTTTGACGTTCCCTTTGGCCCAGCCCCACCCCCTCTTAAAGCTGCCCACTGTCTGCAGTGCTACCACTTCTTCTGGCAGCACATTCCAACTAACCACCACCCTCTTCGTGAAATAGTGCCTCCTCATCTCTCTCTCTCTCTCTCTTGAACCTTCCTCCCTCCAATTTCAGACTGTGTCCCCTAGTGTCCCTCCCCCATTTTAACTTAAACAAGCCCTCTGACTTAATTCTGTTTATGCCCTTTAGGCACTTGAATGCCTCGATCATATCCCTTATCTCCCTTCTATCTTCTAGGGTGTACGTGTTGAGCTCCTCCAGTCTCTCCTCATATGTTTTGTCCCCCATCCCCAGGATCATCTTCGTTGCCCTATGCTGGACCCACTCCAGTAGTTTGATGTCCCTTTTCAAATAAGGGCACCAAAACTGCGTACAGTACTCCCAAGTGTATTTGCATAATGTGTTGATGCTGTACTGGATGTCTTATTGTGAGCCTGTCCTGCTCGGCACTGCTGTGCACTTTCAGTTGTAAGTACTGTTATCACTTCTTACACTGTTTTTCCACTAATTGTACTGTTTTTGCTAGTGTGCTCATTTACTTGTACTACCTGAATAGGTTTCTTGTACCATGTTTGATGTGCCACCTTAATGGCCCGGGTCGTGCCTGAAAACGGTCCCTGAGATCAGTGCAACCACCCGGTTAACAAAGAAATAAAAAAGTAACTTTATTGACGGAGGAGCTGATCCCAACTTAGTCCCTCTGTTGTATATTGTTAGAGCAGTATGTATTGTTAGATGTTATGTTTCTGTCCAGAAGTTAGCTATTTCAGATTTTAATTCCCATTCCAGTTATAGTTCATTGGATTTCCTCTTTATTTCGTATCAGTCAGTTTTCACCTGTGGGTGGTGTGGAAATTGTATTAGTTAAAGAGTAGCTCTGTAGGTCTACAGGTACTCACACAAGCATTATGTTTCAGATACAACAGTTTACTTGAGGATACTTTTTAAAAATATTTTTTCAGATTTTGTTTCCACGGTTTATAACGCATTTTGGCAGTCTCACCAAAAAGTCTGTATAAAAGCATTGGCCTTACCCCTGGTGCACTCACAGTGCCTTTGTTTATGACATCATAATGCTCATCAGAACAACATACTGTGATGTCACAGGGAGCAGTTGGAAGGTCAGTTGGAAATAGATGCTTTCTGAAAGATTCAGTGAAATATGTACAACACTGTTTATAATATTTTGTAAACTAATAAGAAAAGAGAAGTAAAATAAACTAGGAAACACCAAAGTTAAACAGAATTGCTGGAAATCTAATAGTTTTAAAGCAGCAGTATTATTGACCAGGAAGTGTTAATCGTTTCTGAGATTTCTGCATTGCCTGATAGGTTAAAAATTCAGATTTTACTTTTTTTTTTTTTTTTGTACTGTTTTTGATAAATGTTTCACTTGATATTTAATACATTTATAACATTGTGCTGATTCACAGGAAATTTGGCCAGCCCCTTAATGTTTTTTTGTTTTTCACCCTTTGTTCCCATCGCTTGTTCCTGTGAACATTCACTAGGCAAAGGAGGCAGCAGTGCATTCCAGTTACATCAGAAAAAATAATCAGTTAGAGAACCGCAGTGCCAATTTCCCTCAGAATCTGATATGGCCCACCTGGCAAGGGTGTGTGCTGAAGTGTCAAAAAACAAAAAAAGAATATAATGAAAAAACAAGAGACAGCAAAAGATTAAAGGTTTGTTGGTTGTGGGGCTGTCTGACCTAACAGTTTTTAAAAAGAATACTTGTACAGCAGCATTAAGCGTTTTATTTTCATAGAGAGCTGCTGCTTAAAACCAGCCCTGGATTTTGTCAAACATATTTTTGGTGTACATTACATTATCTGTGTTTTATTCATTTTGCTTATAAAAATTTAGAATCAGGACTTGGTGTCTATGTTTTGTTCATGGTCAATTCCCCCCCCCCCCATTATCATTCTCTCTTCCTAAAGTCAGTCGTGCCCATGTCAGGACAGGATGACCGCTGAGCCCCACCACCCACTAGCCCATCACTAGCTACTGGGTGGCGGGGTCTGTTGTGTGGAACCAGAGTGTATCATACTAAGATACTAACATACTAAAATGACAGCAGAATAGGCCTTACAGTCTTTCGTGTCTGCTTGTTTGGTCAGCACCCACCCTGGGAGCTGACCTTACTGCCACCCTCGCCCTCTCTGGCTTCTCCCTTCCCAGTCCCGGATATTCCTACTGCACAGTACTTTGCTTCCGGAAGCCTTCCCCTGTACCTGTCCCACCCTCTCTTGAACCCCTCCACCGTCTCTGCCTCCACCAGCCCCCTGGGCAGCGCATTCCATGGCTCCACCACCCTCTCAGTGAAGTAGCACCTCCTCGTTTCTTCCCTGAGTCTCTTCCCCTCCAGCTTCCACCCATGCCCTCTAGTTGCCCCCCCCCCACTTCCTTTGGAGTACCATGACTGCTCCTCTCCAATTTAACTCCTTCATGTACCTGAAGACCTCTATCACATCCTGGCCATCATTCTGACGGCCTTGGGTATTTTCTTCCCTGGCTTACCTCTTGCTTACCCTCCACCCACTAGCTGGCGCTACCCATGCCCCTTGTTGGCCTCTGATGCTGCAGTGGAGCCTCTGGGAGTTGCAGTCTTTTGCCCACCACGGGGGTCACTGCAGTTCTGAAAGCAGTGCCATCCCATCTCCTGACACAAAGGCACTGCTGAAAGCAGCACTGTTTCCAAGCCTCCTGCCTGTAAACCCGAGTCCACTTCTGAATGTACTGTAGGTCGCCAGCGCTCTGATGCCACTTGACCAGCATGCAGCCCCTTTTAAAATACATTTTAAAGTAAATTACAAATGTGTCGGTGCTTATCAAACCAAGCTTCAGCATATACAGATGCAGATTACATACTAAAAGCCAGCAGAATTGGCCTCATGGTCTCTCGTGTCTGCTCGGTAGCCAGCACACCTACAGGAAGCTTGATTGGCCACCTCCCCCACCCCCAGTGAGGGGATTCCACGGCTTCAATTTTCCCCTGTACCTGTCCCACCCCCTCTTGAATCCCTCCACTGTGCCCTCTTCCACCAGGCTCCTGGGCAGTGCATTCCAGGGCTCCACCACCCTCAAGTAGCACCTCCTTCTCTCCCCCTGAAACCCCCCCGCCCAGATTCCACTTGTGCCCCCTGGTTCTTCCCCCTTTCTTAAACCTGAACACCTCCTCGGTTCCACCCTTGTTGATCCCCTTTACATACTTAAAGACCTCTATCATGTTCCTGCTGTCTCTCCTCCAGTGTGTACAGATTGAGCTCCTCCAGTCTCTCCTCATAGGGTCTTCTCCCCATGCCCAAGATCATCTTGGTCACCCTCCTCTGGACCCTCTCCAGCAGTGCAATGTCTCTCTTTAGGTGTGGTCTCTAGAACTGCACACAGTACTCGAGGTGCGGCCTGACCAGGGCATTATACAGAGGGAGAATCACTTCCCTCTTTCTGGAGGTAATCCCCCTGGCTATTCAACTCAACATCCTATTTGCCTTTGCTGCTGCTCTTCGACAAGCCTCAGTGTTGTTCATTCTGATGTACACCACCACTCCCAGGTCCCTCTTGTCTGACAAGGCCTGCAGTGTGTCTCCCTTCAGGGTGTATTCATGCCTCGGATTCCTGACCCCCAGGTGCAGCACCCTACACTTCCCTGCATTAAACGTCAGTCCCCACCACCTTGACCGCCCCCCAGGGTATCTAGGTCCCCATGGAGGGCCGTTCTCCCCTCCTCCCCATCTGCCAGTGCTCCCAGCTTCGAGTCGCACAAAGAGACTCA
Organism: Neoceratodus forsteri; assembly: GCA_016271365.2. Lineage (NCBI taxonomy): Eukaryota > Metazoa > Chordata > Ceratodontiformes > Ceratodontidae > Neoceratodus > Neoceratodus forsteri. Next base: position 610,468,597 of record CM057456.1, read on the forward strand.
GTTTACTCCTTATACCCCTCCCTATGTCGGAGATGTAGGCATTGAACAGGAGTGGCCCCAGGACCGATGCCTGGGGGGGACCCTACTAAAGACGCTTCTGGGGGAGGAGCCTATTCCCCCAACTACTACACTCTGTATTCTCCCCGAGAGCCAATTTCCTATCCACCTGAGCAGCTGCCCCCCCACCACCCCCATCACCCCCAGCTTTGCTAGCAGGCCATTGTGGGGGACTGTATCAAACGCCTTGCTGAAGTCCAGATAGAGGATGTCCACCAGCCTATTTCAGTCCAGGGCACTTGTCATCCGATCATAGACCTCCACAAGGTTGGTCTGGCACGATCTTCCTTGAACAAAGCCATGCCGCCTAACGTCCAGGTGCCCCATCCGTTCTAGTTGCCCCCCAAACCTCTCCTTGATAATGCCCCCCATTACTTTGCCTACCACGGACGTTAGGCTAACAGGCCTGTAATTCCCCGTCTCCTCTGTAGACCCCCCTTTGTGGATAGGCACAACATGGGCCACCCTCCAGTCATGAGGCACCCACTCTGTCTGCAGAGAGATGTTGAAGAGTGCAGCTAGTGGAGCTGACAGCACATCAGCTAGTTCCTTCAGCACCCTCGGGTGAAGCCCATCTTGCCCCGGTGCCTTCTCAGTCTTTAGGGTCCGGAGGGCCACCCTCACCCTGTCCACTGTGATTTCACTGTCCCAGCCCTCCCACCCATTCACCTGCCCTTCCTGTCCCCCCTCCCCAGTGTCAGCCCATCCTCCACCCTAGCCTTGTCTGGATCTTCAGACTCCAAGTGGGCTCACCATCCCTCCCGTCGGGCCAGGTGGACCCCAATTCTCCCCTGGTAAAGACTGAGGCAAAGTACTTGTTAAGTACCACAGCTTGCTTCCCCGCTTCCTGAGCCCATCAGTCCCCACTCCTAATCTTGCTGATCTGTGCCCTTGCTTTCCTTTTCTCCCATATGTATCTAAAGAACCCCTCCTCCCGGACATCTCTGGCCAGGTTTTGCTCCATCCTCGCCTTGGCCCCTCTTACTACCCTGGTGACTCTCCTGGACATCAACTCGTACTCTCCCCGCTCCTTTCCTCCCCTTGAGCGCTTTAAGGACGCATAGGCAGTCATTTTCTCCCTCACCACCTCCTGAACCTGCCAGGTCCACCAGCATGACTTCTGGGCCCTGCAGTACTTGCGCCTTACCTTTGCACAGGTCCTGATAGCCTCCTACACCCCCTTCTTAATGGCCTCCTAGCATCCATATCCGGCTTTAACTCATCCAAGTACCCCTGAAGAATCCTCCCCAAGCCCTCGAAGTCTGCTCCCCTCAAGTCTATTACTACCGTATTCGTGCGGTTACCCCCCCAGGTACAGGAAAAACCAGACTGTGACGTGGTCGCTGCCTGCCAAAGGGCTGCTCACTTCCAGACCCTTAATCTGGTCACTGTCTGCTAGGACCACGTCCAATATCCGTCCCTCCCTAGTTGGCTCCCCCACCTACTGAACTAGGAATGCATCCTGGAAGACATCCGTCAGCCTCTGCTCCCAGGCCACCGGGGATGTCATAGTGCCCCAGTCTGCCCCTGGCATGTTTAGGTCCCCCATGACCACCACTCTACCCTTTCCCAGTCCACAGTGTCCCCTAATATTCTCCACCAGGTTGTCTTCCAGGCCCCCTGCCATTGTGGGAGGTCTGTACACCACCCCTCTTTTCATTCTCTTACCCTTCTTTATTTGCAAGGTTACCCAAATTGCCTCCACCTCCCCCCCAGCCTCCTCCGCTCCACTAACACCAATGTCATTTTTGACTATCAGCACCCCCCCTCTATCTTTTCTGAACATTGTGTAGCCCTCCAAGTTTAGGTCCCATATCATGCCCCTGGGTGGCCCATGTCTCAGTAGTTGCTGCCACATTCACTGCTCCCTCATCTAGCATTGCTTGAAGCTCAGGCATTTTATTGCCTATGCTCCTGGCACTGATCAGGACCACCCTCCTCCCCGTCCCCTCCCCCGCCCCCAGTTACAGTTATAGTTCCAGTGCTATCTTTTTCTAATTAGAATTGATTTGTTTTAAATTCCTTTTTCATTCCCATTTGCAATAATTCAGTTTTAGTTTAAAAATAACGTTTCATCTCCTTTTACCAGTCGATTACTGTATAATTATTTTCCACAAACTATCTATTTCAGCAGTGCAAAAATGGATAATAAAAATGCGTTTAAAACCAAGCTTGACCACCCAGCTTGACACTTATCCCTCGTGCAGTGTTTTTTTTTTTTATGTTTCTGCTGCTGCTAGGTCACAAATGAACTGCAAAAAGTTAGTCTTTTCGGTCTCTGATTAAAAAACAAACAGACAGCACCACAACAAGTCACAGAATACAGAACAGCTCAGTTCCTCAGGTATAAATTCACTCAACAAGTCACCAATGTTGTGTTGCAGGATAACAAACTTTTATTGAAAATAAAAACAGCAGTGTTTCTGACGCACATTCTCTCGAGGCCAAACATTTTCACACCAGGCGATGCTTTCTCAAGGCTTTGCTGGTCATTTTTTTCCAGTTGTTGCAGTGTCTTTTACCGAGCACCACACACTCCCAGACCCCTTGATCTGCTTCGTACTGTTAAAGAGCTGTCCTGCATTCTGTGATTAAGCTTGTGCTTTGGCATCGGGACTGTTGCTGCTTTAGTCGCCTGTTTATGTGGTCCTCAACAAGTCAGTTTTGTTTCTTATTTATTTTTATTTAAACTTCTGTTTGCCAGGTAAGCAATATGAGCCAAGGCTCTTCATCAAATGTGACCCGAGACCATAACTAAATAAATACAGTCAAGACGTTAAATACAATACAATTTACAGACAACAAATATGACCTGTAATTCAAACATTAAAAACAATCACAGTTAGTTCAATTACTCTAGATAATGCTGTTTCAGCAATACCTTAAAAGTATCGTGCCTAACAGTTTGTTACAATAAAGTTGGTATTGTCTTATCAGGTGACCATCTCCAGGTCTCAGCTGGAAAGTTGTTGATTTGATTTTATTTTCATACATGTCAATATCTTTTCTTTGCTTAAAAAGCAACAGTTATTCCTCAGTGGAAAAATAATTGTTGGATTTTCTGTGATATTAAGGAACTGCAATAAAATAAATATATATATATATATATATATATATATAAATATATATAAAATTGTAAAGAGTGTTTTGATGTGTATGTGTAGTCCTAGTGCATTCTTTCCTTGATGTGTTCAGATGTGCATTCTTTTCTTTGTGTGTTTAGATTTTTTCCTTCATTTGCCTACTTGTTTAATGGCCCCATGGGATCTCCAAGCTTGTTTCTTTCATTACCTTTCACCTTTCATTTTCCCATAATGCCTGATGTCACATGTGACAGTGATGCAGTGGAGAACATTGATTCAATGAATGTTGACTTACTGTCCATTCTGTAGCAGAGCTGTGCTTTGAAGTGCCTGTTGTGCTGGCCTCAACTAAATAACTCTAATCTGGTATTTTTGTTCTCTAGGTTTGTTTCTGGGTCTAACCAGCAGGAGTGAATGTTTTGTTTGTAAAGCTTTTGTTTTCATCAAACCACACACAGCCATGAAAAAGCACACAAATCAACCCAGGTCATCAGTGATATAATTAGTGAACACCCTGGCTGGTTCTTTAAAGAATACCCCACTCAGTTCTCGCTCAGGTGTTTGCCAAATGTGAGTGTGGCCTTTATTAGCACTCATTGGATAAGGAGAGGGAATTGCCAGCTCAGTTCTATTAGTATAAACTGGCCAGTAAGATAACACTCACTGAATCAGTGGTCTCCAGTGCATCACTGCCACATGGTACAGGGGGGCATTGTGGGAAACAGTACACTAAACTAACACTCACTGAATCAGTGGTCTCCAGTGCATCACTGCCACATGGTATGGGGGCATTATGGGGAAAATGGACACTAAGCTAACACTCACTGAATCGGTGGTCTCCAACGCATCACTACCATGTGGTACTGGGGCATTGTGGGGAAACTGGACAGTAAACTTACACTCACTGAATCAGTGGTCTCCAGCGGATCACTGCCACGTGGTACGGGGGCATTGTGGGGAAAATGGACACTAAGCTAACACTCACTGAATCAGTGGTCTCCAGTGCATTACTGCCATGTGGCATGGGGACATTGTGGGGACACTGGACACTAAGCTAGCACTCACTGAATCAATAGTCTCCACTGCATCACTGCCACATGGTACGGGGGCATTTTGGGGAAAATGTAAGGTAATAAAAGAAATAGTGATGGGCAGCCCCAAGGGCCATGAAACAAGTAAGCAAATTCGGAAAAAAAATCCTAACAGTAAACAAAGAAAGGAGCAGTCTAGGACTACAAACAAATCAAAACACACTGCACATTCTTTGTTTTGTTGTTGTTTTTTTTTTTTGTAAGTTTTGACTATAGTTCTCTTTTAATATATACCTAGCATTGGAAACTTCAGATTACCCGACATATCATGTGGATCCTTCAAGAAAAAGAAGTCATAACAGACAATAACAAATTGGTCCAGTCCCTTGGTCAGTATTTAGAATTCTGGAAAGAAGCTGGTCCCTATGCTTATACTGTGCTTTTAGGTGTTAATTCACAGTGGGTGTAGGAGGCTAATACAGCAAAGCCTGGAAAGTGATGTTCATGTAAAGCACTTCAAAGTGCCTTACACAACTGAAGGAATAAAGTACACCCAACCATATACAGTAAGGGTGTAATGCCATTGAGAGGTTCTGTAGACAGGTAGGAGAATGAACGTGATCTGGTTTATATTTGTCTCCAGAACCGTGAGATAGCAGCAGCTCCCATTTCTTTTTTTTTTTTTTCCATATTTTTTTATCCCCCTTCTTTCTAGCTATAAACTTAAACAAACAAACAAAAAAGATTCTAAAACAGAACTCTTCTAGTATTTTTCATGGTGGTACACAACAGGATACAGAACATGGGGGGTGGGGGGGAGACAGCACTGCTAATTACCTGAGTGCTGTTACCCCCTAGAGTAATTAATTGGTGCAGGGACTAGTTGATATAGTTTTTAAACAAATTTCTTTCTTTTTTTCCCCCCAAAAATGTTTCTAGAAGCCCATTTTATGAGCTCAGTAAGACACTGCTTGGTGTGCATTGTAGATCAAACCTTACTACACTGGCTGCCTGTTCGGTGGCGGATCACCTTTAAGGTTGGTTTACTAACCTTTAAAGCCCTACATGATCAGGGACCCGGTTACCTGAAAGATCTTCTGGTTCCCTATTGCCCCCTCGGTCCTCTCCGCTCCGCCAGTGAGGGATTGCTAGAGATTCCAGGGTTCGTTTGAAGCTATGGGATCTCGTGCCTTTGCCTTTTCGGCTCCAACCCTGTGGAATTCTCTACCTCGCTGGTTAAGAGAATGCCCGACCGTTGACAGTTTTAAAATTGCTTTAAAGACATATCTTTTTACCTTGGCTTATTCTTTATAGTTATGGTTGTTTAGTGTTTGGATTTTCCTGTTCTATTTATTTTTGTACAGCGCCTTGATTTTGAAAGGCGCTTTATAAATAAACATGACTTGACTTGACTTACTTCCAGGGGCTGAACACACTCTGGCTGTGGCTCTGCGCCTTACTGCATCCCTGATCATGTGGTTAGACTAGCACACTGCAAACTCTGTCATTCCTTGCTGCTTACATATCAAGTGTGTATGGGTTTGGGGGTGGGGGGCTTGGCATTTGGGAGCTGGCCCCAGGCCATTGGGTCATGGAAGAGGCTCGAGCACCATTCCTGCCCCTACCTTTTCTCTGTTTTTTTCTGTCGCCATCATTTCCTGATTGTGGTCACACTCATCACAGCTTCCTGTGGGACCAAAGTTTGACATTATGTGGTAAGTCATGATGTGTGGGCTGCAACAGCGTCTCACCAAAGGTGGCACTCTTGCAGCATGGTGAGCAGCACCCTTCCTCTAGAGTCCTGACATTCTGGCTCTGCAGCACGCCTCAGGATTGGGATACGAACACAAATCTTTCACATGGTTGTAAATCACTTTGCCCCCAGCATCGCTGGAATCTGAGTGCTCTCTTCTGCTGCCTGCCGTAGAGATTGCTGGCCCAGTGTGAGAGTCAGGCTCAGGATACTAGCCTGGGTCTTCTTCATGGTTGTATACCTGCTGCCCCCAGCATCTCTGGGCTGTGGCAGGCATAATTGTAACGAAAAAAGTAGCTGTACCTAAGCAAGTTATCAAAAGGCAGTCGCTGGGACCCTCTTGAAAATGAGGTGATGACAGGGAAAAAAAAAAAACCTCTGAAGCGCTTTGTGAGATTCTAAAACCCTGTGAAATCAAGCCATTTTTGATCCATACACTGATCAAAATAACATTTTTATTTTATTTGTTTATTGAAGAATTAGAATTAATAACCTTTGAGTCAAAGACTCCTTTGCAAAGGCTCCACGTCAAAAATGAAATAACATACCAGGGTACAAGAAAGACAAAAACAGAGCAATATTACAATGTTGAAAAGAGGACAAGTAACAAAATTCAAGGGTGGAGAGATTCAGCCCGAGTCAGTCAGCGAGCAGTAAACAGTAGTTACAGTATCAAAAGACAGTGATCAATAAACTACAGTCTCTTTTTTTTTTTTTTTTTTTTTTTTAATGCAGTAATTTTGTACTGGGGGTTCACAATGTTATTCTGCTGAACCTTGCATTTTAGTTACTGAAACTGTTTAATTAGCCAGTGAAACCTCCATTTACAGAAGGATGGGAACAGTCTATGTGTATAAGACTGTGTTATGAGTCAGCAGTTACCACAGAAGTGAGCAGATGAGATCACAGAGCACTAAAATAGAGAAAAATAGAGCACGGACAGTAATCTTTCGGACAAGGGGCTGCAGCAATACTTCAGTCTCTTAATAGTAGGTTTACATTATTGTACCTTTTAAATAGTTACTCATGGGGGGGCACTTCAGGAAACTGAATTCACTCAGGGCGTGGGGCTGGCTGTGCTGGAACTGAATACAGTTAGCAACTGGGAATTTCTCAGGATTAGTTGTTGAACACATCAGCTAGCAAATGTGTTAGCCTAAATCAACTACTGTTTTGGAAATGGCAACAAATAGACCTAAATGGGTGAACCCAGTCCCCTCCTGCACTGCTGTACCAGTTGATCTGGTGATGGCGACCTTGGAGGGTTTCAAAGCTTTTAAAACAACGAAAATGAAATGTAGTTAGCCTAATATAAGGTAGTACCCAAAAAGCTGTATATTGTTTGGACTCTGTGTTAAGTCTAATCTAGAATAGCCGTAGCTAAATCTCTGTAGTAACTCAGTGTATTAAATAATTGATGTAGCATAGCAAAATGCTACGTAAAACAGGGTAATGCTTACCATTTCCAGAAATGAGTAGCAGTAGACTGCTAACCAGTTTTTGAGTGGGTCCATGGCACAGTAGACAGAATTAATAAAACTATATATATTTTAAATTTTGCTAACCATTCTGTGCCAAGCCTGTGCATTTTCACAGCTGATTAGCACTTTAGCACGCAAAACTGCTAATCAATTTTTTCTGCTTATTTAATATCCTTTAACTTTTGGAAGAGATTTTCTGAGGAGATTTTACAGTTTCCATAAAAAAAAAAAAAAAAAAAAATGTAGCTGGCAGCAGAACTCAGTTACACAAAAATGCCTTGAATCTTTCCATGTTTTATTAGTGAAGACATGTTTGTTAAAAAAGGAACTTTTCCCCATGTTCTTCATTTGTTCATTTTGCTTATGCCTGCAGTGAAGTCATAATGAGAGCTGCTTCATTGTCATGGAAGTCTTGGGTACTGAAATGTGTTCCCATTTTCATGAATAAACCTTGATTCTGGCATTCTCTATGAAAACATCGTGGAGTTTTCAGTTTGCCATGACAGGTGATCCATCAAGTGGTAGAGTGTCAAAATAAAATACTTTCTTTTTTTTCTCAGTTACGCACTCCCCAGTGTCTGCAGATCAGGGCCCCTGTCCCTGGTCAGGCAGCCACTGAGCCCCATCTGCTGCTCACGTTTCTACTTGCACCAGTCTGCCCTTTGCAGCATGGTTTGTGGGGGGAGGGCACCCCCCCCCTGCACAAAGGACCATGTGTGGGCGGATGGTTTCAGGTTGTGGGGCCTGAGTGTGCTGGCGTCCATTTGACTAGATGGCAGGCAGGCAGGCTTTTCACCTCTGTTTTTTCCCCTTGTAGCCTCCCTCCGCCCACCTTCCTTCACACCAGCTATAGCCTCTGTCAGCCATGCAGTACAGTATTCACATGTCCATGCAATGGAGCAGACTTCCTGGCCGACCATAAGGAGTCACTGTGCCGGCATGCACCGACATTTCCCTGCCCAGAATGGTTTATGCTACGGCAGCAGCACTTCCCAACCTGGGCCGCAGCCGATTCCAGCTCCCGAAGTCCGCTTCTGAACAACTTGAGTCACCCTTTCTCTTTCAGTGGGCCATCGGATGGACCCCAAAATAAAGAACTTTTTAAACAGACTCTTGGTCGATGTATAATGGGTGGTAGTGTTCAGACTTACTACCACTGAGAGAGGAGGGTGGGGCAGTCTCTATGGATATCGGAGCCTATGTGTGCCCCAGAGATAATGGTATAGCATGGACCTTAGTTTTTTGTAGCACACCTACGTTACACTCTTACTGTAGGCACCAACCAACGCCTTTGTGGGATTCTGGGGCTTGTACGTGAATCCTGGTTTTCTACCTGGCCTCTGGGCAAGCTCAAAAAATGTAATTTTTTAAAAATGTAAATCTTTGTTGCTTGTGTATTTGTACACGCGTGTCAAAGTTGAGAGAGTTTGGTTAACCAACAATGTACCAGTGGCTTTTTGTAATTTTTTTCTACAATTTCCCTGACTTTTGTCATTTTGACCATGACAGTACCATGAGTTTTCTAGCATACCATGACAAAAGCACATCCCTGGTCATAATGATCTGCTTGTGACACTGCAACCTGCTGCTGTGGAAAGGATTCTGATGTCATAACCAGATGACTTTGACTCCTGGGCAGAAAAAGCAACAGGAATAGATAGTTTAAAAAGAAAATATTCATTTTTCATTCAGATGTATTTGGTAATTGGAGTGGGGATTCCTATGGTTTACTCTCAGGCAAGTTGCAATTGGACCCGGATTCATAAAATGGGACCAGACGCTCTACTCATCTTCTAAAGCAGCTGTGCTTACTAACAGAATTCTGTCACCCAGCTTGTCATGCCACTGAGGCACAAGGCAAGGCTGTCCACTCAGCCTGTTATTATTCATTCTAGCGATGGAACCACTGAATGCGGCATCGGCCATAAGCAATACACTGCACTACTTTGTAAAGATGACCTCCTTCTTACTCTGTCTGAGGTCGAAACATCTCTACCAGCCGCTTTTCAAGCAGTCTCTACATTTGGGTCCCTGTCAGGCCTGAAAGTTAATTGGGGGTAGACAGAAAGGGGAAAGGGAAATTTATTTAACCAGAAAAGACACACTAAGCTGGAGCTTGTTGCTAGGTGTGACCTGGGAGCACAAGGAAGTTAAGTGACTTGCTCAGGGTCACACAGTATGCAAGTGGGAGCTGTGGGATTCAAACCCAGGTTTGCAGCTCAGTGCCCTAAACTATAGTACTATACTGCCTCTCAAGAGGAGATCTTGCCATTTAAAGGATAGGACCCCGGCTGGACCCATATAGTCCCAAAGACCCTTACCTGGGCTCCTTGGGGTATTAAATATCTTGGCATGAAAATCCCTCCCAAACATACTGACCTACTATCGGAAAACCTGCCCCTGCTTCTGAACAAAATTAAATTGGACATGATTAGATGGGAAAGACTCGGCCTCTCCTTCACAGGATGCAATGCTGCATTTAAAATGATGATCCTGCCTACACCAATGTACTGTCTAAACAACCTCCCGGTAGAGATCCCAGACAAAACCTGGCACAACTAGATGAACGTATTTCCGTATTCACATGAGCCAAACAAAGACCAAGACTGAGTAAAAAGGTATTAAGGGCGCACACCATGAAAGGAGGGTGGAACCTCCTGCAGCTGAAACACTATCACATCTCGAACATAATTACCCAAGCCTTACATTGGATAGACTGGGAATGCAAACATCCCCCTCTTTGGGTTGGGGCTGAACAAGCCTCACTGGGTAATATCTCACTAGGAGCGGTCCTGTGGGCACCAAAGAACAAAGGATTCACTATCTCCCCCACCATCCAATATGTTAAATGGGTGTGGAACCAGCTCATAAATATCTTTTATTGGAAAGGGCTTTCAGTAGGTCCCCTAGAACCTATATGGGGCAACACTAACATCACCATGGTGAATACATCACCATAGTGGGACAAATGGGTGAAGAAAGGTATCCAGGTGGTATCAGCACTTATTACACCCACTCATGGGCATCCCTAAATCTTTTGCACAACTCCAACAAGAATTTCAACTACCTCATACAGACCACTGGCGCTTTCTACTGCTTCGACACGCACTAAAACAGATTTGAGCAGCACCATACCTTACGATCAAACAGACTTTCCAGTACATTAACCAGTTGGATTAAGAACCCCGGTAACAGACATAGACAGGTGTATAAACACCTGCAAAATATATATTTACCAAACGGACACACACAGGCAAAAATGGGAAAGAGACCTAAACATCACCATTACACCACACTGCTGGGAAAGATGTTGGAAGAACGCCCATGAAGGAACTCCAGATCCCACACCACACTGCTGGGAAAGATGTTGGAAGTACGCCCGTGAAGAAACTCCAGATCCCAAACTCCAAACAAGAAAAGATATTAGGAAGATGGTACAGGACCCTGGCACAGTTAGCCAGAATGGGATATCAACTCCCTGACAAGTGCTAGTGATGTCACCAACGCTCTGTTGATATCGCACACATTATTTGGTCTTGTAGAAAAGTGAAGCACTTTTGGCAGTCTGTAGTGAATACCCTTAGCCGTATCCTCCCATTCTAGATTCCTTGCACACCCCAACTTCTAATTCTAGGAGATCCAGCCCAAATACCAGGCACTCCCACCTCCACGAGGAAATTCATTCACCAAGCTGCCATGGAAGTGAAAAGACAAACACTGCTTAAATGGAGACATGCTGACCCCCAAAAATAAAACACTGGGAAGCTGGCCTCTCTGAAGCGGCAGCCTACCTAAGGGTCCTACATCATAACCAAGGAACAGCAGGAAAATTCTCAGAGGGATGGGCCCCATAACTGACCCATATGTTACAGATTAATCCCAAGGTCGGACCAGGCTGCACTGCTCCTACAGGCATTGGCTAGAGTTGAGACCCTGTGCAGAACCTTTAAACAGCATGAATGCATTTCAGTACCTAGGCAGCAGGACTCTTCTTACTTAATTCATGACAACCCCTTAATATATGTGTGCACAGTACCACATCCCCTCTTCAGTACACTGTCCAGGTACAAGGTATAGCTTAAACTTAGTGACTGTAGGTGAACCGATTTAAGTGTTGCTTTTGAGTCAGTATAACTCAGTGAGAATAGAGTTGCCTGTTTGGGCTTATTTGTTTGTTTATAGACATGCTTTATGATGTTTTTTTTTTTTTAGTTTATTTCTGTTTGAGCCTTACCTCTCGGCTGGGATGATCCTATGGTTCCCCATCTCCGGTACTGCTGGTGGTTCCTGCATCCGACACCGAGCCCAAGCTACATCCCCTCACCTTCGCCGTTTCTAAGGCCACATTGCGGTCCCCAATTGTGGAAGGCCAAGGTGTCCGGATCGGAGGGAGCTAATGCGCCGAGGGTTCGACCAGTATATATTTTAGCCTGCAAGTCCCTCTCACAGCATGGCGTGCAGTGATGCCAGTGACATTGCGGTACACATTCCCGCACACCACACATCAGGCATCAGCTGTGCCGACCCCTTTCTTCACTCCACAACTTGCCCTAGCCCCCAGCCACCACTAGGAGCCAGCACATGCACGGGTGTCCCTCCCCACCCTCCCTGGAGGAGGAGAGCAGTCCTTGGGACACTCAAGCCTCCTCCCCTCCCCAGCCAACCCTCGACGACCGGAGCTCGTTCCCAAACCCGGGTCACCGGTGTGGTGCGAGGTGTGGCGACTTTATGATGTTTTAAGCATAATTTATTTATTTTGGCTGGATTGTTTACATCACTACAGAATAGCCTGTTAGGAATTATCACGTTTAGAGTTAATGCTGAGATGAGTTATAGTATTTTACCGTTCACTGTTCTCTGCTTTCCTTTGATTGATACCTAGGTCCGTACATATTGCTAGTGACTTCAAACCGGTGTTTAATCTTAGACTTATTCACAATACTGTGTATCTTGATTTTAGTACAGTACTTTCTTTGCACCAATAATTTAGAGTTCTATTTCCAAGGGGTGCTTTTACCGGCCAGATAGATCTGTAGAGTTCAGTGTGTGACAATGACTGGATACATACTGTGATGGATGTTATCCATGTTTTTGTTTCATAAAAATATCAATAAAAATCTTTGATACAGAAAATTGACTTTAGTAATAGAGAATGAAATGCCCTGAAATTCCAGTTGTTGGGGAATGTCAGTATTATAAGATTTAAATTTTGCCGATGTCAACTGTAATTTTTTGCAGAAAACTGGAATGTCACTCTAAAGTACTCCATTGCAGCTGTTGTGGGTTAATTTTGATGCACTTAACTCTTGGCACTGTGTCTGTTAACATTTCTGTAATTTCATTAAACGAGCATTGTGACATCAGTTTATGCCACTGGAATCCTGATAAGTCTAGTTATTGTTGGTTTCCTATGTTTTTTTTTTTTTTTGTAATATATGGAACTCTTTGAACATTATGTCTCATACATGCCATTGATCTGTGATGTCAGAACAATGATGTTATCAATTGTTGATGTCCCTGATTTCCTACGGGCAAACTGACAGTCCATCTATTACTATGTTGGTTCTTCCTCACTTGATCAGGTTTGCATTTAGTTGACTGTGTGCTGTAAAGTCTGCTAGCATGTTAACGCTTCAGGAAGTCCAAACAAGTTTTTAATTCTGTCTGAAATATTCTTTTGCACCAGCTGACTAAACCGGTGTTACAGTGTAGCACTTTACCCAGTGTGCTGGCATTTAGATAATGGGCAGAAAACCGCCAGTATTGGTCCCACGCTGTTGAACTGCAGTCATCCGACGGCCTGTAGTGGGTCGGTGCTAGCTCACTGCAGCATGAGCTGTTGTGCAGAAGTGGGCCAGACTCTGTGACAGCGTGGGCCACATATTGAGAACAATGCCGTTCACTGCTTTGTGTGCACCTGAAAAATGACAGCAGGCTTTAGTAAGTTCTGCACATGCCATAGCCCCGTCCTGGAGTCCCAATGTTTGGAACATAAGTTGTGTGTACTTGCCATGCACACAACCTGCTGATATCGATGACTAAATAGAGTCCTTGTCTTCCCTAGCTTTTCACTGTCGGAGCAACGGGGAAGGAGGGATTTGACCCCTGAAGACTACACTCTCAGGTAGGGGATGTGGGAGGGAAGGTTGCCTGACCAACCAAATAATTTTATTTGTGGGAGGTGCAACTGGGAGGCAAGCCTCTACCTACCTCCAGCCATGCTGGACTACCAGGCAGATGGAGGGCTCCAGCTTTATGTTGGAGCAAGAAAATGGGTGGTGTTTGTCAGGGGTTAATCTGGGAAAGAACTCCCAGGGAACTCCATTCCAGCTCCAGATTTAGAAATTTGAGTTCCACCTCCTACAAAATTCCAGTTTAACCACTGGTGTTTGCAGCCTTCCTTGGCTACACTCAATCTATTTCTTCAACTGTCCTCACGGTCGCTAACTCAGTTCTCCCTTACTTTGCCAGCTTTAAGAAAAAAAAATCTAAATTTAAATACCTGTAAATTTTCTTTCTCTGACTGTTGGTTGCAGGGCTGTGGTACTGCTCGGATCTTCCCTTCAGGGCCTCTATAAAGGCTCGAAGTAGACTTGTAGCACAGGGTCACGGGCTTCTCTCCCTTTGGATTATGTCAGTCAGTTCTAAAGCAAAAAAATAGTCCAATAACTAGTCCGGACAATCTACCAAGAAACACTACTAGACAACAGCATAACCTCAGTGGAAAACAAATGTATGAGTGACTCCACCAACTATGAAACTGGAACAAACTTTGGGGGCTCCAGCCCTCGAACCAGCAGTCTGAGAAAGCAAATTTATAGTCCATTAAATTTTGGAGAAAGAAAATTAACAGTTATTTAAATTTCTGTTATTAGGATACCAGAGGGTGGGTAATGAAATAGCCATGAATGATAATCCTCAGTGACTGCCTGTAGAACTTTTTGGCAGTGTGAAGAATAGTCCAGGTGACAGCCCTCCAAAAGTCAGATGGTGAAGCGTTCCTAAGGTCCTCTCAGGAAGTGGCCATAACTCAGAATGGGCTTTTACTGGGCCTAGTACTGGGCCTAGTAACTAAATCCCAGTCCATAATAGAGAAGGAGGATGGCTGATCGTATCCACCTATTGGTAGAGTCCGTCGCAACGTTTTTATCTTGGTATTGACTAGCCATGAGGACAAGAAGACTTGTCTTTTGAAACAGTTCATCTTATCTGTGTCCTGATGTTTGGATTCATTATTGGTGAGGTTCTGGCCGGAGGAACAGGACTCCGCAGGAGCATTTTTTTTTTGGGGAGGAGCCAGCACGGCGCCACCCTCAAGGCCGACGTACAGTGTGGCACTGGAAGGATGGCCATTAAACAACGCCGACTCCTCCCTCACCTCAGTTCTGCTTCTCCCACTGTTGAGTAAACAGCGACCTCGTTGGCAAGTAAGTTTCTACTGCGACATGGTGGCCTAGTCTGTTTTCGTCGACCGAAGCCTTAGTTCTGTGTGCCATTACCGTCTCTTGACACCAATTCGACTCCAAGAAATTGAAGCCGATAGGGTCCCCCCCCCCCACCAACTCTGTTTATCCTCCTCCTCTCTGACCCCAGACTCTCTCCGGTGTGGTTGCTCGGCACCACCTTATCCCACCCTGCCTGAAGTCCCCAGCCTTACCTTCCAGTGGGGGGGGGACTCCTCTTTGCTCCTCTGGTCTCTGACCCCCTGGATCTAGGTGTACCGTCACCACAGCGACTCCCTGATGGCGAAGACGACCACAGCGACAGGAATCGGGCAAAATCCGCCCGTTGCTGTGGTGGTCTGTGTGCTGATCGGGACTGCCTCGCTGGGTGATTGCCCCCCGCTCCAACTTTGACTCGGAGTCAGAATCCTAGAGACTGGGGGGCATGGAGGGTGGTTCGGAGGAGGCACAGCCCCCTGATTGTGAGCGCCCGACATCCCGTGGCTACATGCCGACTGTCGGCATTGTAGCTGTCGCTGTAGGGGATGTTGGCACTAGCGCTGTCGAAGCGCTGTTGGTAAACCCCGGACGGGACCGCTGACTCCTCTTGGTGACCTGTCTGTAATCCAGACAGACAACCTGGGAACGAGGGAGCATTGGAGGCAGGCTGGAAGACCCAGTGTTTGGTGTGGAGGTTGGCCACTGGACCCACCTTTACCTACCAGGGGATGTGGTATTTTCCATGTTTCTGTGGTTCCCGGGAGCATGACGTGCACTGACATCCAGCGCAGCATGGTCACACTCCCGCACCCACCTGCAGGACGTCTGCCGAAGCTCCCATACCCCCTTCTGCATGCCCCGCGTGCTGCACCATTCGGTCACCACCAGGAGCTGCCAAAACTGCGCAAGACCTCCAACCCTCCCTCGGGAAAGGAGAGCTGCCAGTTGGCAGCTCGAGCCAGATCCACACACCCCCCCGGGCCGACCCTGGTGGCCCGAGCTCGATCCCAAACCTGGGCCACCAGCGTAGCGCAAGGTGTGGTGTCTAGAATCTTGACCCTCGGTGCTACCAGGCCGGCAAGTCTTTTCTTTTAAATCAGGGCCAAGTTCTTTTCCTGTGTTGTGGTTAGTTTTTCATCCAATCATGATCATGCTGGAGGAGGAGTCAGGCAGGAAACAAACTGTGTCAGGGACAGATGGGACTTCTGTGCTGGTGGAGGAGGAGTCAGACAGGAGAGGAACAGAGGAGGGGAAGCAGGCAGATGGAAATATGGAGGGAATACTAGTGATGGGGGATTCAATACTAAGGGGGGGTAAGGTGGGGTAGCAAGGGGGAAGGCACAGTCGTATATGGGTGGAGGCCATGCCAGGGATAATAGCTGAAAGAGTGGGACAGTCGATCCTGAAATATGCTAGAAGGGGAAGGGAGAGACCAGAGACCTCATTTATTGCTACATCTGGGGACAACTGACCTGGCTGATAGTATATTAGAGGTAGTCCAAAAGAGGTTTGAGGAGCTGGGAACTTTATGCGAGGGGAGGGTAGATCAGTAACTTTTTCTGAGGTATTACCAGTGCCTAAGGCAAGCATGGCTAGAAAACAAAGGATCAAGGGATTTAATGAATGATTTAGGCAAATAGTGTCGCACCAAAGGGTATGGGTTAGTGGAAGGGTGGGGAAAGACCTGGGAGGACAGTAGTCTATATGCTAAGGATAGACTTTACCTACATGAAGAGGGCAAGAAGGTGCTGAAACGGAAGCTTGAGGAGTATACTGAGGTAGCTGGACATTTAAACTAGTTGAGGGGGGTGACGGGTGGATGGAGGGCATACAGTGGCCACGAGATGGGAAGCAGATCAAGTTTACCCCCCAGAACAAGGGCAGTGAACTAGGTAGAAGCAATAGAGGGAATGCTGGAAGTGGAGGGCAGAGGGATGGGGGAGGGACGGTAAAGGGATGGAGGGTGGTCACCATTAATGCTAGAAGCCTGAAGGATAAAATGAATGACTTACAGGCCCTCATGGTGGAGAGGGAGGTGGACATGGCAGCCATCATGGAAACATGGGCTACCCAATGCCATGACTGGGACCTGGCGGTCCCGGGGTACAGAATATTCCACAGGGATAGGGAAAACAGGAGAGGGGGGAGTGGCATTATATGTGAGGGAGGGGCTAAAGTACATTAGAGAGGAGGGGGAGGAGGGAGAAATAGTCATTATGGCTGCTAATCCAGGATTCTAGGAATAGGACTCACCGGATGGGAGTGGTGTACAGGCCACCCTCCCAGACAGAGGAGTTGGACAGGGAACTTGTGAGGCAGATTAGAAGGGCATGCGGGAAGGGAGTGTGGTGGTTGTGGGGGACTTCAACCTGCCGGAGGCAGATTGGGGAACCCCAGCCACTAGCAAAACAAGGGAGCAGATACTGCTGGACACCTTTCAGGGAAGCTTCCTTACACAGGTGGTCAGTGAACCAACCCGGGAGGTGGGAACACCCTCGACTAGTGCTCACAAATGGGGAGTTTGTGAGGGATATCAAGGTGGATGAACCACTAGTGGGGAGTGACCATCACTCAGTATTGTTCAGGTTGATTATGGGAAAAGAGGGGGTGGCATCCAGCGCAAAGGTGCTGAATTTCATATGGGCAGATTTTGCAAAGATGGAGGAGGTAGTGAGTGGGTACCTGGCCAGGATCCAGCCTAGTATGAACACGGACCAGAGATGAGAGCTCATTAAGAAGGGGCTACTAGAGGCTACCAGTTCCTGTAACAGGACTCTGAGTAAAAAAGGCCTGGGCAAAAAGGCCAAGCTGGATTAGCAGGGGGATTGTGGAAAAGGTGAGGAGAAAAAGGGTGGCCTTTAGGAGATGCAGGAAATCAGGGAGGGGGAAGTTTGGGAGGAGTACCTGCACGAGGCAAAGGAGGTGACAAGCGCAGTAAGAACAGCAAAAGCCACCAAAGAGCTCAGGCTGGTGCAAGGCATTAAGGAGAGGGAGAAGAGCTCCTTCAGGTACATCAGGGAGAAAAGGAGCTGTAAAGAACAGATAGTAAGGATTAAGAAGGCTGGGCGATAGGTAGAGAAGGGGGGGGGAGAAAAGGCAGAAGCACTCAATGACTATTTCTGCTTGGCATTTATGAAAGAGAGAGGTGGGGTGTTACCCAAAGGGGGTGGGGGGCAGTAAAGGCTGGGGAAGAAGTAATGGATGGGGTGCGCTGAGAGAAGGTAGAGTGCTGGAGGGCTTGAGAGTGCTGAGGGTGGACAAGGCACCAGGGCCAGATGGCATTCACTCCAGGGTACTGAAGGAGCTAGCAGAGATCCTGGTGGGGCCCTTGGCAGGCCTATTCAATGCCTCACTGAATTCGAGATGCGTACTCAAGGATTGGAGGTTGGTTCACGTGGTTCCCCTATATAAGAGTGGCTCCAAAGATGAACCAGGGAACTATAGACTGGGTCTCACATCTATTGTGGGGAAGCTAATGGAAATGATCCTGAAGGAGAGGCTGGTGTCCCTGGTAGAGTTCAGTAGGCTGCAGGACAGTAGACAGCATGACTTTTTTGTAGGCAGATCCTACCAGACCAACCTGGTAGATTACTATGACTGGGTAACTAGGCAGATGGACAAGGGCTGTGCAGTGGATGTCCTGTACCTGGACTTCAGCAAGGCATTCGATTCGGTGCTGCATGGGAGAATTGGAATACAACTTGAAGGCACAGGGGTGGGAGCAAAAATGGTGGAATGGGTGACAAACTGGCTGCAGGCAAGGCAGCAGAGGGTGGTGGTGGAAGGGGAACTCTCATCCCCAAGGGCAGTAACAAGTGGGGTTCCACAGGGCTTGGTGCTGGGACCAGTGTTATTTGAAATATTTATTGCAGACATTCCCTTGGGCATCAAGAGCAGGATCAGCCTGTTTGCCAGCGACACCAAGATAGGGGCAGTGGTGGGTGACATAGAGGGGTGGCAGAGTTTTCAGGAAGATCTGATAAAAGCTGGAGACCTGGTTGGACACTTGGCAGCGGGAGTTCGATGCCAAAAATTGTAAAGTGTTGCATTTTGGGGCAAAAAAATAATCCAAGGAGAAACTACCAACTGGGAGGAGTGCAGTAGGTGGAGACTGAGGAGGAGAAGGATCTGGGGGTGGTCATCATGGGATCAGTGAACAGCTCGGCACAGTGTAGAAAGGCAGCAGCAAGGGCCAACAAAATGCGGGGTTGTATCGCAAGGGGAATGATGTCGAGGAGGGGGGAGGTGATTCTACCACTGTATAGATCATTAGTTACACCTCATCTTGAATATTGTATGCAGTACTGGTGCCCATACCTGAAAAGGGACATTAAATTACTGGAAGGGGTGCAGCACAGAGCAACTAAGATGATCCAGGGACTGGGGGACTTATCGTATGACAGTAGGCTAAAGGAGGTGTACATATAAAAAAAAAAAAAACTCTGGTTGGGTCCTGTTCCTCCGGCCAGAACCCCACCAGTGATGAATGGTGAAGATACACAGAAAGATCAAAAATTACGGTAGTTACGTAATTTTCATTTTTCTCTTGAGGTAATTCTTTAAGGCTCGTCTAAGATCCAGAGTATGCAGCTTCCTTTCCTTGTCATTCCTAGGCTTAAGGAAGAAAGATGGAAGGATTACCTCTTGATTAGAATGAAAAGCAGTATTCACATTTGGCAAGAATCCAGGGCCAGTGTGTAATATTACAGAGCCTTGACAAACTAGAGTATAAGACTCTTTGGAGGAGAGTGCACCAATCTCGATGACTCGCCTAGCCAAGGTAATAGCAGTGAGGAAAGTGACCTTAATCGTATAATGGGGAAGAAAAGGCATCTGCCAGTTGCTCAAAAGAGGCTTTAGTTAGAGCCTGAACGACTGGATTGAGGCATCATGGTGGAAGAGTAGGTTTTTATTGGAGAGTGCTACAAGGCCACAGCCCTTAAAAAATCTTCTGGCATGGGGATGAGATCCCAGAGACTCTCTTGATTCCACCAGTAGCATGCACCCAAGGCGGAGACCTGCATTGTCAGTATCACCAGTTACACTCTGTTATCAAATCAGTCCTCGAAAAACAGAAGCAGGATTGGCAAAGATACAGCTTGGATGTCTGTAGTCCTGGATGAGACCCAGAATAGGAATTTTCTCCAAATTCTGTAGTACACTTTAGAAGTTGATTGCTGTCCGAAGTCACCATCACCTCAGTCACCTCCAGGGAGTAACCCGAATGTTCTAGAATTTCCTGTTCAATCATCAAACTGAGAAGGACAGATTGCAGAGATTCTGATGTGTTATGGGACCCTTACGATTAAGAAGGTCCAGGCCGGATGGAAATCTGAGTCCATTAACATGTGAATAAGAGGTGGGAACCACGGACCGTGGGGCCAGTATGGGCAGACCAAGATGAGCTCAGCTTTGTCCTGTGCACTTTTTGCGAACCTGTGGGCCAAATGGGAGTGAGAGGAAAAACGTAAAGAAGTCTCAGATGGCCCCAATGGTGTGAGAAGGTGTCCCATGCCAGTGCTTGATTGTCCCTAGCAAGAGAACAGAATAGCTGTGTTTTGGCATTGGTTGTGGAGGCAAAGAGGTTGACCTGGCGCAATCCCCAATGAAGTGTGAGGAGTTGAAAAGTGCTGTTAAGTTCCCACTCTCTGGGTAGTATGTCTTTGCAGCTCAGCAGGTCTGCTGTGGAGATGTCTTGTCCCTGTATGTATTCTTTGGATAAGCTTTTGAGGTGCTCCTCAGTGGAGGAATTGCAAAGTTCCCTTAAGCATGAGTCAGCTTCTTGTGTTCTGTTGCTGGTTGATGTATGCCATTATGGTCCTGTTGTCAGTGATAATCAGGACATCGTGGTGTAGAATGGTGTCCTTGAACTTCTGGAGAGCGAGGCATACTGCTTACGTTTCCAGAACATTGATGCTGAGATGGGACTCCAGTAAGGATCACTTGGGGTACTAAATAAGCCAAAAACATTGATTAGCAGTTTTACACGTGAAAGTCCTAATCAGCTGTAAAAATGCATAGCACTTGGCACAGAATGGTTAGCAAAATTTAAAATATATATAATTTTACTTATTTTGTCTACTGTGCTATAGATGTGCCATAGACTCACTGAAAAAAATGGTTAGCAGTCTGTTGCTACGTATTTTTAGAAATGGTTAGCATTACCTCCTGTTTTGCATAGCGTTTTGCTATGCTATGCAAACTGTTTAATACCCTGCCACTTGTGTTGAGCCAAGATTGATTCAATTGGACGACCCATCCACAAAGACTGGTGTCAGTGGTGATCCTCACTGACTGTGAATGACTGAAGCTGTGACCCGTTATGTTCATTTGCATGGTCCACTAAGCAAGGCTGTCCTTCATGTGCTGGGATATCTTCTCCTTGTGGTTGTTGTTGTCTCTGTGAGGGAACTGCAAGACTAGTGTTTGTGCTGGTGACAGATAGCTCTTTGGATGGTTGACGATGAATCTTTGTGTGGTCAGACACTGGATGACCAAGGCAGCTGCTTGCTGAGTTGGTGGCGCTGTAGATTCTGGATCAAGATGTCATCCCGATAACGGAACACATGAATCCCTTGATTTCAGAGGTGTGCAACCACAGTTACAGGGACTCTGGAATTGGAAATGATGCTCCTGGATTTTGAACTGCAGAGTCTGTCTGTGAGACCCCAGGATGGGAATGTGCAGGTAGGCATCCTGCAAATCTTTGGATGCCAGGTAGTCTCCCCGTTGTGCTTCCCTGATGATTGACGAGAGGATTTCCATCTTGAATGACTTGCTGCGAACAAATCGATTTAGAAATTTTAAGTCCAGCATGGGTCTGAAAACTCCCATGCATTTTGGTACGATGAAGACTAGGAAGTACATGCCTCTGTTAAGTTCTGGAAGTGGTATTGGTTCTGTGGCATTTTTCTGAAGTAGGTTCATTACTGCTTTGCAATCCACTTGATGGGGTAATGAGATGACATGGGAATTGGAGGCCTGGATCTGAATTTGATGAGGGGTAACCCCTTTGTTCAGTGTCCAAGACCCATTTGTCTGTTGTGGAATGGACCCATTCCCCAAGAAATAGGATAGTCGGCCTGTCATTTGGGGATGAGTCCAGACTGTCTTATTGTGAGATTTTTCTGGAGGAGCTGCCCGTGTCATGGTTGCTGTTGCCTCTGCTCCAGTTGCTACATTGGTTGTGTGCAGTGAACCAGGGTCATCACTTATTGAATTCTTTGTTCTGGTTTCCTGATCTGTTAAAAGAGGATTGGCCACTGAATGAATAATTTCAGAGATGGAACAAACCAGTTTCAGTTCCTGGACTTAGATTGCAGTAGACGTACTTCTCCGTCTCCATGGAATCCTTCTCTGCCTCCTTGGGAGAGGTGCCTAATGGGAGAGTTCCCTTGTATGGTGAATTGACCTCTGAAATGTCCCGAGTAAATTGAAGCCAGCCCTACAAGCTGTAATTGATGCGGAAGATCTTTGTTCTTTTCTGAGTCCTCAGACAATTTGTATAC
Organism: Neoceratodus forsteri; assembly: GCA_016271365.2. Lineage (NCBI taxonomy): Eukaryota > Metazoa > Chordata > Ceratodontiformes > Ceratodontidae > Neoceratodus > Neoceratodus forsteri. The sequence continues at coordinate 610,490,952 of CM057456.1, forward strand.
CACGTCTGTGGCCAAAGACCCTGTTTGTTTGAAAAGAGAGTCGCAGTTGCTGCCCTCATAGAGGCTACAGAGGCCTGGGATGCCTTTTTTAAAGAGTTGTCTACTTTATGATCCACTGTATCCCTTAGGCTTGCTCCACTGTCCGCTTGTATGGTGGTCATTTTGGTTAAGGATGAGATCATGTGGTCTATCTTTAGAAGGTTCAACCAGGTATCTCATTGCTTTCTGTCAAACTTAAGAAGCTTATTCACATGGCAAGGGGGCAGGATACTTCTTTTCTGGGCCTATCCACTCCTTCTTAAGTAGGTCCTCCATTGTTGTTGGGGATGGGGAACATGCTCTCCATCTTGGTGGACCTTGACAGCTTGAAAAAGGGCTTGTCCTCTTTGGATGTGGAGGTTGCAAGGTTGAGGAGTATTTCTGACATCATCTTCTTGATAAGTCGAGATCTTCTGTATGTAAGTGTCTGTCTGATTGTGGTTCGTATCTGACGAGTCACTGCTCAGTTCGCCTTCTTCAGGTGGATGACGAAACCGAGCCAGAAAAGGAAGGGGGACCTTGCATGTTTCTTTTTCCACTTGTGATGGTGTGCCTTTTCATTTGCTTTGCATAACGGGGGTCCCGGTGATCTTCCTCATCTGAGGATGGTAGTGGAGTCCTTTTTCTGGAAGCCTTTTTGTGCATGGGGCCCTATGGGGAAGTTGGGCTGTGAAGGGCAAAGAATACCAGGTCCAATATGAAGGCCGTATTCAGTTTTGCAGTGAGGTGTGAAGCCAGTTGAAGCTGCGACTGTTCCGTTGTGTTATGCCTTGTATTGGGTTGTGACAAGTCTCTGTCTGCAGCTAGGAGTGGTTTAGTTTGTCGAAGTGTCACATTTAAGGTACAGCGATCCCGCAAAGGTGGCAAGTAGAGAGGACTTACATTTTGCAGTTAATAATTTTTATTAATTTTCAATTTTCATCATGATTATTCAGCTTTAGGATATTTTATAGATACATGACAGTATTCCAGACAATTAGTACAAGGGAGGATAAACAGCAAACCATTTTGAGCAGTTTTGCCCTTGGAGCGACGTCCCAACCGAGGGCTTGTCTCCTAACTTGTTTGAGAGATTTGAAGCCATAGCGAAGTGGCGTAGGATGACAGATGTAATGGGAAAGTCTCCTGGTCACTTGTAAAAGCCCGTCAGCAGGGGTACTTAAAATGGTAGCTTGCCCTTCACAGGTCAGTGAGTGAAAGCTGCATAAAAGCAGGATCAGCTGTCCCTAGGCTCAGGATAATTAATATGTGGTAGAAGAAAGATGTGCCCCTCTGCCCCTTGTCTTAGATAGTGGCGGAAGGAAAAGAGCAGCACCAGCATCTGAAAAAATTACAGAACAAGTTCTAAAGCTCAGAAAACTCCCTTTTTATTTCCAACAGGTGCCGACCTCAGGCTAGGATCCTATCCCCCTTTTTCTGCTGAACTGAGTTAGGGATAGCAGTGCTTAACAGGAGTCCTATGTCTGGCCTTTTCTGTTGAATTGAGTGAGGGGACGGCAGCCCTGAACAGGAGGCTCAATCAGCCGTTTTTGATTTTGGAGCGTTGTGCTGGCAATATGGCAGGAAGTTCCCTAGGTCAGTGTAGGACTGACTCTGATGCGGTTAATGTCTGCTGCTAATTTTGGTGCTGGCAGAAGAATTGCTCCAGACTGCTGCTAATTTTAGCGTCAGCTGGATGGCTATCAAGCAGGAGTTCCCTGTGTTCAGTTCGAGTGATGAAGTACGCACTGCAGGAGAATCACTCCACATGGAACTGTAAATCACCCCGCAGTGCCATTCAGTCCCGCTCTTCTGCAGCTCCCTGGTGTAACTGATCTTGTCTGAATAATCCAGTCCCGCTCTTTTGCAGGGATGATCCTGGCTTGTGACTGATGTTGCACAGTTTGGGGGGGGGTGTTGGGGACCAGATTGTGCAGCTAGGCTATGTCTGGTGGGCCCTGACTGGGCAGGCAAGAGAGGCAGAAAACTGGCCACAGTGCAGGGTAGTTCTGATCAAGGAGGGCTTCCTAGCACCAACAGACCATGGAGAGATGATAAAATAAGACTATGAAAAAATGATAAAATAAGACTGTACAGAGATGATAAAATAAGAAAACGTGCTCAATAAGAGCCTGTATGACTGTCACAGAGTGACAGGCCTGTGTCCTAAGCTACTTGCTTTCATGGAGACAGGATGAAGACTGGCACAATCCACAGGGGGAGGAACCCATGACCTGTGCTACGCGTCTACTTTCTGCCTCTATGGATGCCCAGGAATAAAGACCCCACTGGTATCAGAGCCCTGCGATCAGCACTGGGAAAGGGAAAGTAACACTATCTAAGATGCATCAAGAGCTGGCTAAAGGGAAATAAGTATTGTTATTTAAGCTGCATTTCTCAGCCTGGAGTTCTTTACCCTTAAAGTGCATGAGACAGTACTTGTAGTTAGTTGTGCAGTGTGATCCAAAGGCAAGGGTGCAAAGCAAGAGATGCCAGGGACAGTTAGCTGGTGATACAAATACTGTTGAGATTACTGTTAGTCATTTGTGCCAGACTGCTAGTGCTGCGCTGATAACTGCTCATATCTAAGTTGTTCCTTGCTGCAAGATGTGCAGTCTAAGGTAGAAAAGGACACAAGGAAACTCACATACAGATTTAGTCTTTGCCTTATTGGTCCTTGTAAGAACAGATCCAGAAGCAAATGATTTGATACCTTTTATTGGACCAACATAGATGTAACAAAAAGAACAAGGTGCTTTAACTTTTGGACCAACCCAGTCCTTCCTCGGAAGGGTAATGACAGTTATTTAGAAAATCCCATACTTTTAACACACAAATCATACAGAAAAAAAAACAGAAAAAAATTCCCATTGGTTTAAAATACTCATTTTAAAAAATAACACAAGACACATCAGAGAAGCTGAAAAGTACCAGTTCAGCTTCAGCTGAAAAGGCCGAAAGGTCAAATGTGCTTAGAGCATAGCATCATGCAAGGAGTGCACTGCGCATAAAATGACTTCGAGATACCTTCAGAGTAAGATAAGGACATCTGAAGCATAGCTCTGTATAGCTCAGTTATGAGTGCAGTTCATGAAAAACAAACTCCACTCGGATTGTCATAATTGTAAGTTAAAAAATAAGCCATACAAAATGGAACTACAAAAAATAAATATACATGGCATACAAAGGGTTTAAAGTAGAGTTTACCTGATGCGAGCAACAGTTAGAAACATTACCCTCAAACTGGTTATTATGCTCCATAAACCTTAGGTCCCTTAGTGTTGTAACAGGAGTTTATACATGATAATATAAATTGGCAGTATAAGAGCCAAACAAAAAGCTGCTTGTCAAAGACCACCAAGAAACTAAGACCATGCAATCTGATATGTACAGATTTCAACTTGATGTGCTAAAAATGTCTAAGGAATCTGAATAAAAAATCATAGGAATTAAATTCTCTCTCCTCTTGGGGAGGAGGGGGGAAGATAACTAGTTGTAAGGAGACACACACACACACACACACACACACACACACACGCGTGAGTCCTAATGCACCATCATTCATAGCAATCAATTCAAATGTTATCCAAAGGAATTAAACTTGTCCTGAACCTCCAAGCAAAAGAGATATCTACAGAGTTCAAAAATGCAAAAAATTTCCACCCTCCCCAGGGTAGATAACTAGTTAGAAGTGAATGTTCACTATATGTATGTGAGGCACAAGTCCTAACATACCTTCATTTCCACAGATCACTACAATATTAGCCCAGTGTAATTTAATCTGTCCAGGTCCCCCATGTAAATAAGATCCTGCAGTCCAATATGTTCAGAGTACAAAAATATGACAGTATATGATAAAACTACTGTATGAAGAGTAACAGGCAAGGAATCTGAATAAGACCCAATGGAATTAACCCTATCCCCACCCCTTGGGAAGACGGCTATTAAAGGAAATAATATTCATTATGGGTGTAAACTAAGAGTCATAACACACTGTAACACCATTATGTCATGTATCTGAATGTAAGCACACCTCAATGTAACAGCAACCCCCACACCCACCACACTTACCCCCAACACACACACACACACACACACACACACACACACACACACACACACAAAAAGATGTTGAAGTCCTATAATATGTCTATCCTTTGAAGAAAGTCTGTGTATGGTTAAGTCCTATAATGTGCCATAAATCCCAAATCTGTGTTCATGCCATCATTTACCATATTGAAAAGTAATACAAGTTTGATCTCAAAAGCCCATCTGTTGTGTACTTTTGAGATTTCCTTTTAAGACCATTACTGACATATCTGAGGTTGAGACAAGGAAACTCAGGCTTCTGTCCGGATAGCTCAGCTGGTCGAGCACTGGGATGGTATTCCGGAGGCCTGGGTCCAGTTCCCAAGGAGGTGGCAGTATTTCTGTCCCATTACAACTGGTGAGGAAAACAGACATGGGGGGGTCTGCTATTTCTCAGGGCTTGCTCTGCCACTCACAATTGTAGCCAGTTAATCGTAAAGTGATTTTCTTTTTTTTCTTCTATTTAATATGCTTTTTGCCGCCTTCCCAGATCGTCGGCATCTGCCCTGGTCGTGGATCCCTGGACTCCCACCTCCCATTGTGCCTGCGTTCTCCTGTTACTCCTGGCTTGCCCCCCAGGTGGTGGGGTTGCGGCACTGTTCTCCCCAACCGGTGCCGCAAGTACTAGTCCTTGTCGGAGAACCGACTGGGAGGCTAATTGAAGTCCGGGCTTCATAGAGACATCCGGAGGCAGAGTTTTCTCCCTGTAAGCAGGGGTGAGGATGTGCAATGACAGCCAGCATCCTCCCCGCTCCTGAGTTCTGAAGGCGCTTGGTGCTGTGCGATGTGCCTAGCCTCTGCTGGGCGTCGCTATGTGCACCGAGCACACACCACCCTCCCACTGGAGAAGGAGAGCAGTCCAAGGACGCTCAGTCCTTCTGCCCCCGGCTGGCCCTCCGGCAACCTGGATCCGTTCCTGAACCCGGGTCACTGGCGTCGCAAGTGGAAATCCAACCGCTGCGCTGGTGGGCCGGCATCGTAAAGTGATTTTCCAGCTATGTGCTGATTTGCTCTTATTAGTCGAGTGGTGGCCTTCACTAGTCTCCAACTGGCCATTAATAGATAAAAAATGTAATTGAAATTGATTTCAGTGGAGTGTGCCCGTGCGCTGTCCCTGGTCACATGTCATTACGTGTCTGAGTGTGAGGGCATGACAGAGCTGTTGGGAAGTGGAAGGGATCGGCTGGCCACCTTGTCGGGGCCAAACTACGATCCCTTCCACTGAAATACTGACTGTCAGTAAAATTATAAAAAGTACCTGAAATGACTATTGCAGACATCCGCTATCAAAATCAGTGAGTTGTGGCAAAATCCTTGTAAATCACTTTAAAGAGCAGCTGTCACCCTCTAGACAGGCAAGTCATTTCAAGGCACTGCCTGTTGCAGGGACTAAATGAAAGGATATTCTCGCGTACAAGTCAGCCTTGCATATAAGTCAACCCCCCTTTCTATGTGATTTTAGCAGCCTTATATCTCACAGATAGGTCAGTCACCCCCCCCGACCCCTTCCCTTTACCCACACTCTTAGCACCCAGCTCCCTCCACCTCCCCATGCCATGGTGTCCCACTGATGTTACTGGTATTTACTGTACTTTAAAGTAACTGAAATTATTGGAACAGACATACCGTAATTGTTCCCCACTGCAGTAAGTGCAACGCTGCTATATTTTTAATTATCATACAACCGGGGAACAGTTACTTGACTTAGATATTTTACACACATTGCGTTGCTCATAACTTCCTGATACAAGTCATGCTGCTAACAGCCACTCCAGTCCCGTCTCCAAAAATCAGTGCTTTGATGTCGATATGTGAGGAACAGTGCTGCAGTGAAGATTACAGAGCCAGAGCATGACTGATGGAGCACCTGTAAATACGTAAACTTTATCAGCTTTTCAGGCCACTCTTAATGTTGGAGGGATAGTGACACAACATTGACCCCCCCCCCCCCCAACATGTACAGTGGCCTACAAAGTTGATAAATAGAAACATAGAAAGTGTCAGCAGAAAAGGACTAGTAGGCCCATCTTGTCTGGCCTGTTTTCCCTGCCTAACTCTACACCCTGGACCCTGCTTGGTCACAGGTGTCCCTCCTTGTTCTGTTATCTCTCCTTGTAATACCTATGTGCCTATCCCATGCATGTTTGAAGCTCCACATTGTTTTCACTCTTACCACCTCTTTTGTCAGGCTGTTCTAGGTATCTGCCACCCTTTCTGTGAAGAAACATTTCATCACATCCCTCTTAACCCCCCCAACTTTCATAACATACCCCAATGTACTGATGCTCCTCCTCTCTTGAAAGAGGCTCTCCCTGCACTTTGTTCACCGCTGCGAGGTACTTACAGGTCTCAGTCATGTCCCTTCTTGCACTCCTCTATTCCAGGTTGTACATGCCAAGCTCTTGCAGTCTTTCCTCATATGGTTCCTTGTGCAAACTCAGC